>CANSGD010001091.1:1365093-2730187 GCA_947645195.1 Patellifolia procumbens
AAACAATTTCATAATTACAAATGGGTGGAGAATACACTTTTATTGAAGAAATAAAGCCCTGAGAGAGAATATGACAATCAAAATCAGAATTATACGCTTATGGAAGCCACCAAGCTTTAATAATCCGAATGAGGATGGTAGCATTGAAATGTTGTTTTTAGATGAAAAGGTAAGATAAGGCTAAAGACATTGTTTCTTCTTTTTTTATATATAAGAAAATGGAGTTTTTAGATGAAAAGGTAAGATAATGCTTTACTAAGAATTTCTTTTACTAAATTTCTTCGTTTGCCTTTTTTTAGGGTGGTAAGATTCAAGCATCTGTGAAGTAGACATTAATTAAAAGGTTCTCTAATATACTGGAAGAAGGTCAATTACGTATCATCACCAACTATGGTGTTGGACAAAGCACTGGAAATTACAAGCCAACTCAACACCCTTATAAGATCAATTTCTTCTTCACAACCTTAGTTCAAGTCTATGACGATTTCCCTATTGCTCGACATGGATTCAATTTTGTGTCATTTGATGATATATTAACAAAACAGTTGGATGATAGTATCTTATAGGTATGTTCTATGTCTAATAATTTTATTTATATGCAAGTTAATTTATTAAATGTTATCTTATTAGAGGCATAATTTCATAGATATTATTGGACAAATCGTTGTTGTTGGTCCACTTGAAACTAATGAAAGAAATGGAGGACCCTCCAAGAAGATTATTATGGAGCTGAATGATGATAAGAAAGTTTTTTTTACAACAATAAATTCATTGTTACAATATTTTTAAAAGTAACATTTAAATAAAATCTAACTTGAAACTGTAGGAATTCATAGATGCGAATAGCGGAATTTCAGGAAACAATTTTCTAACATCTATGACATAATCGCATGCATAACAATATATGAATCGATACATAGAGTAGAGAATAAACAACCTTTTATTCGTGACTTGAACAGGTATGAAGGGTTTGAATACTGCAAAGTATTATCACAGATCTAATACTTTAGAGATAAAGAACTACACTTGTAATTCCTCTACTTAGTCCACGAACACCGATAAATACCCACGTCTGCTAGAACGGAAGAGTATGAACAATTCACTCTCTTACTTTTAATGGGTTAGGCACCTAGACTAAAGAGGGAGAAGGGTTTCTCTTTTCATCTCTTTTGTGTCAAGTTACTGACAAACTGAAAAATGTTTCATCTCTCTTCTTATTATATCTATATATAATAAATAGAGATTAGGTTAAGAGGAAAGGAAAAACTAAAACCCTAATCACCCTTATAGTGGCCGGCCCTTATAAGCCTTTATGGGCTCATAATTTATTTATTAATCAGTGTTACTCTGTGTGACCTCATAGGATTAATTATCTTAGTTGTAGGCCCAAACCAATTTGTCTACAAACCGTAATTTATTCTCTAGCAAGCAAATACGGTTACTAAAATCATTAACTATATTATCTCCATAAATTCAATCCTATTTATATTTAGTAATTGCGGAAATTGTCTAAGGACATATTCCTTCAATCTCCCACTTGTCCGTAAGACAAGTACGCAATTAAATTCCTTAAGTCTCTTAATGCCAAATTTGATAACACGATGTTATATACTCAAATATGTTTCTTGATCACCGAGGTTGAATTGTTTAACTGAAGATCAACTCTTTAATCTCATTTTAGCATGGCCATGCGTTTTTACAATTCTCCCTCATCAAGAGGCCCAGACACGATTCCTATCAGATAGGAGGACTTATTCAATCTTGTATGACCATAACTCCCACTCAATTCTTAGCCAACCTGAGCATTGCCTTTATAGCCTCCTTTTACGGCACGGTGTTTAACAATGTCAAAGCTAAACTAATCATATCATGGTTATTAAGACATACTCATGTCCAAGGAATCTATTAAATATAGACATTCCGATTCTACTATTAGAATCTAATTAGGTAAAGTCTCAATGTATCAACCATACATCCATATTTGTTAATTTGACATCCCTATGTCTCTATAGCCCAAGGAACTGCGCTCTCAATTAACATTATGCTAGTCTTTTAACAAGTCACTTATGTCCAATTCAGTGCCTTAAACTAGGGACATATTATAAACTGTGGTTTTTGTTCACTATATAGGGTTCCATTCATCACAACGTTTATGATGATCCTATTTCAAACACAATCTATTTGGACATCTTATTTAATACTAAACAAATTAAATAAGAATGTAGATTTTTATTGATAAACAATTCCAAGCATAATCAATGTCTTTACAAATGCAAACATAAAGTAAGCATTATAAAGCCATTCTTTTATATGCTTAAGCCCATAGACCTAGTATGACCTTCATGCTTAGGTCGAGCAACCGGTTTAGTCTGCGGATCTCCCACATTCTTACCAATGTGAATCTTGCTTATTCTGTATAGAACTCTTACAGCTCATAACTTCTCCATTGGGACAAAGAATGAAACCAGATGGAGATCGGAAATCATCTTTGTCACCTTGGTAATTCGTATATGCCTATCATTAACAACAAATTCAATTTCTCCACCATATACCAATCAATGATCCTCAGTTCTTCGTAAGTACACAAGGATATTCTTTGCACTCATCTAGTGCACGTAACCTGGATAAGACTGGTATATGTTGCATTTACTCATAGTATAGGCAACATCTGGGTGAGTGCAAAACATAGAATGCATACATAATGGAACTTAATGCAGAAGCATAGGGAACATTACTTATTCTCTTGACTTCATCAGGTGTCGAAGGACACGGAGTCTTGCCAAGTGATATGTCATGTTTCATGGGATTGAAATCTCTCTTAGAGTTTTCCAGCTTGAACCTAGCAAGAACCTTATCTATATTAGGTCCTTGACTAAGTTCAATCAGCCTTTTAGATCTATCTCTATAGATCTTTATTCCCAAAATATACTCTGCCTATCCTAAGTCTTACATAGATAAACGATTTTTAAGCCATCCTTTGACTGACTCAAGCACGACTTTATCATTTCCTATGAGAAGTATGTCTTCCACATACAAGACTAAAATTGTTATATTACTCCCACTCAATATCTTGTATACACAAGATTTCTCTTCATTTATGAGGAAACCAAACTTTTGATTGCCTCATCAAATCTGAGGTTCTAACTCCTGTATGCTTGCTTCAATCCATAAATGAATTTCTTAAGCTTGCATACCTTCCCTGAATTTGCTGGATGTTCAAAGCCTTGAGGTCGTGTCATATACACATCCTCTTTCAAGAACCCGTTCAAGAAAGCGGTTTTTACATCCATTTGTCGTATTTCATATGCATGAAATGCGGCAATTGCAAGGATTATCCTAATGGATGGCTACTGGGGAAAGGTTAAATTCATAGTTTATACCATGAATATGACAGAAACCTTTTGCCGCTATCGTAGCTTTGAAAACACTAATGTTTCCGTCTTTGTCTGTTTTCAAATTGAAAATCCATTTGCTTCCAATGGGTCTCACGCCATCAGGCAAATCAACCAAGTCCCATACTTGATTTTCAGACATAGATTCCATTTCGGATCTCATGGCTTCACGCCATTTCTAGGAGTCTTGGCCCTCCAAAGCATTTTTTTAGCTGATAGGCTCACAACTTACTAAAATCGTTATTTTAGAACTTTCCGTCGAAAGAAAATCAACATATTTTCTTGATGGAATGGTGATCCTATGAGATCTACATAGGGGAACAACAGAAGAAGATTCTCGGTCGTTAGACTCAGAAGCTTCGCATGGATTCGATCCAAGTGGGACGGTAGGAGGTTCGTGGATAGGATTCACTACCCCTCCAACATTTTCATGTTGGGCCGCCTCTAATGAGGTGTTAACCTCACCCATTTGTTGCTCATCTCGAATTTCTTTGAGATATATACATGAATATGACAGAAACCTTTTGCCGCTATCGTAGCTTTGAAAACACTAATGTTTCCGTCTTTGTCTGTTTTCAAATTGAAAATCCATTTGCTTCCAATGGGTCTCACGCCATCAGGCAAATCAACCAAGTCCCATACTTGATTTTCAGACATAGATTCCATTTCGGATCTCATGGCTTCACGCCATTTCTAGGAGTCTTGGCCCTCCAAAGCATTTTTTTAGCTGATAGGCTCACAACTTACTAAAATCGTTATTTTAGAACTTTCCGTCGAAAGAAAATCAACATATTTTCTTGATGGAATGGTGATCCTATGAGATCTACATAGGGGAACAACAGAAGAAGATTCTCGGTCGTTAGACTCAGAAGCTTCGCATGGATTCGATCCAAGTGGGACGGTAGGAGGTTCGTGGATAGGATTCACTACCCCTCCAACATTTTCATGTTGGGCCACCTCTAATGAGGTGTTAACCTCACCCATTTGTTGCTCATCTCGAATTTCTTTGAGATATATACATTTCTCCCACTTGTCTTCTTGGAAATAAACTTATTTTCAAGGAAGACACCACAGCAAGCAACAAACAATTTGTTTTCGCTACGGTGGTAAAAATAATATCCCTAGGTCTCTTTGGGATATCCCACAAAGAAACACTTTTTAGATTTGGGTGCTAATTTATCAGATAGTAAACGTTTTACATAAACTTCACACCCTTAACCCTTAGAAAAGACATTTTAGGAACGATTCTGACCATATCTCATATGGAGTCTGATCTACTGCTTTGATGGAGTCCTATTGAGGGTAAGCGCAATTGTATCAAGAGAAAATCCCAAAAGAAATATAGAGAGATCAGCAAGACTCATCATGGATCGTACCATATCTAATAGGGAGCGATTCCTTCTCTCGGAAACACCACTGAATTGTGGAATTTCCTGTTGAAGTTCATTGTGAAAATATTCCACAATCTTTCAAATGATCACCGAACTTTTGACTCAGATATCCCCTCCATGACCAGATCATAAAGATTTAATCTTCTTGCCAAGTCGGTTTTGTACTTTATTTGGAATTCTTTGAATTTTTCAAAGGCCTCCAACTTATGCTGCGTGAGGTAAACATATCAATATGTGCTTACATCATCAGTAAAAGTAATTAAGTAACTTACCCTCCCCTAGCCAATGTATTCTTAGGTCCATACACATCCGTATGTATGAGGGCGAAGAGGTCATTGGCCCTTTCACTCGAACTAGTGAAAAGAGACTTTGTCATTTCTCCCATTAAGCAAAACTAACACATCAGATGATTCAAAATCAAATGATTTGAGAACTCCATCTTTATGTAATTTCTCAATTCGTTTTGTGCTTATGTAGTCTAATCGACAATGTCATAGGTGTATTGGGTTTAATTCATTTGACTTATGTTTCTCGCTATTTTTATAGATGTGTGTTTGTGGAACATACAAACCATTTGATAACTTAGTAGAGATACGGAACATATCATTCAAATAAGGAGAAAAACAATTCTTCTTTATTATGAATGAGAAAACTTCAGAATCCAAAACAGAAACTGAAATAATGTTCAGCAATATTTTAAAACATAACAACAATTATTAAGTCTCAAAATAAATCCATAATGTAAAGATAGACAGAAGACTCCCACTGCCTAGGCGGCAACTCGAGCTCCATTGCCAACTTGCAATTCTACCTCTCCATTAAGCGTGTCTCCTACTTCTTTTTAGATCCTGCACATTACAGATAATGTGAGAACTACATCTAGTATCAAATACCCATGATTCAAAAGTAGTTTAAGTTATCTCTATAACATAAATACCTGAAGAAGAAGCTCTAGTCCTCTTGTACTCCAGATACTTAGGGCAGTTCCTGTTACTATGACCCACCTTGTGACAATAGTAGCACTCATGTATTGCTACTATGGCTTTAGGTGTTGCCTTTGGCTCCTCAGAAGTGTTGGGCTCAGCAACTTGTTTGCCTTTGCCCTTACCCTTTTTAGACGGAATTCCGTGCTTCTTGAGCCCCTTGCCCTTTTGCACCATCAAAACATCCTTATGCTCTTTTATGGGCTCAGTGGGCATGCTCCTTATTCCGTGCTTCTTGAGCCCCTTGCCCTTTTGCACCATCAAAACATCCTTATGCTCTTTTATGGGCTCAGTGGGCATGCTCCTTTCAGCCTGAATCAGTATACCATGCAACTCTTGTATGGTCATTTCTCCTCCTTGCATATAGAAGTTCAAACTAAAGTTCTTATATGCATCAGTGAGTGAATTGATGATCATATCAATTGCTATCTCTTGGGGATAGGAAAATCCCAACTGGTCATATGCTCAAAATGACTAATCATTTTGAACACATGGGGACCAACTGATTTCCCTTTCTCCATTTTACACTCAAGAAGCTTGCGGTTCACTTCGAACCTCTCCAACCTAGGATGCTTTTGAAAAAAGGCTCGCAACTGTTGGATTATTGTATAGGCATCCATTCCTTCAAAACGTTTTTGAAAGTCAGGTTCCATACATGCAAGCATCAAACATGTGACAGGCACATATTTGTTTACGAGTATTTGCCTAGCTGTCCTATCAGCCTGGCGAGAATTTGCGGGAAGTTCAGGAATAGGAGTTTCAAGAACAGTTTCTCTCCTTTCATTTCTGAGAACTATTCTCAGATTTCTCTCCCAGTCTAGGAAGTTCTCTTGGTTGAGTTTTTCTTTTGCAAGAATAAAGCTCAAATTATAGCCAGAGTGGTTGTTGTTGTTAGACATGACTACAAAAAATAGTAAACAAGCATTCAATCAAAAAAGTTTATCAACGATGGTTATTTAAACAAATTTAAACAACTATTAATACTTTATTCAAAATATTAAACCCCATGTTGAATAAAGAAATAACCAAGATCCCCTCCCACTAAAATTAAACGGACTTTGGCCCTGCCTTTAAAGATAGTGATTGAGGTAAGTAAACCACTTTTACTAATTATAACAATTTATAATTCTTGGTAGATAGGTTAATAACTCTTTATTAATTCCTATCTCACTGCTTCAAAACCCAAAACTTTGTCTTTTGATGATTTTGTTGAGTCAAACCAAACATTAACATGTAAGTTTCAAAAAACCTACCCTACTATCCTCGGAATTATGAGCAACACCCTGCTTTGGCAGAACCTATTACTCATGATCTAAGGCTTTATAGGTGTTGTTTGGAAAAGCATTTAAACTCAATATCATCCTTGGGGACTCAAGTTTATTATGTTGGTTATATTAAAAGGTGAACACATTACATAAATAACCACACATAAACTTGAGCGGACATTTAAATGAAATTAAATGCATAAGCAATCAAAGAAGAACTTAAAATGCGATCCTAGTATGGCCCCTAAATCTTGAAAATCTAATCTTCATGAATCCTCCCTTGGGACTTTCTTGGATCTCCATCCTTGATTCTCCACGGAACTTCAATCTTGATCTTTATTTAAATTATTCTAAGCAAAGAATTTAAATTACAAAAATAAAAACGACACGCAGATCGTATTTTAATTACAAAAATACATAACGATGCACAGATCGTATTTTCTATCCTATTTATATTTAGTAATTGCGGAAATTGTCTAAGGACATATTCCTTCAGAAACAGGGCTAGAAAACTCAAGTTCACTCTATGGGATGGATTTGCTGAAGAAGCAACAAACTTTCTTTCAGATAAGGATTCAAATCCTATTATTCTGATCATTCAGTTTGCAAAAATCAAGGAATGGAAAGGTAGTTTAAAAAATCCAAGGATTCTCGCATTATATTTTTACCATTATAATCTCATAATTCCATTTTCATATGAATAGTCGAAATTATGCTATCAAATTCACTATTTTCCACACGTCTATTTTTCGACAAGGACATTGTTGAAGTTACTTCATTCAAATACAGGTTTGGTTTTCTGACTTAGTTTAAGGTCTCAACATATTTACAAGTTTAACAAGTTGTGATGCACATACCTATATGCTTCAGTCTTCAAGACACTTTAGAAAATGTTTTTGTGGTGAGGCATCCTGAGCTATCGACTCAAAGTTCAGTCTCGATAAGTGTTGAATTCCTTGATCATTAGATGAAATACGAGATATCACTAGTCCAACCTATTGCATTACACTAGCCACGATTGTTTGTGTCCAACTGGAATATGGATGGTATTATTTGACATGCAAGAATTACAACAAGAAAAATTAAGTTGAGTTATGAAAATTCACCTTACTAGGGGTGCTTCCACAAGCTAAGGCCTGACAAGTGGTATCAGAGCCAGCTTACGTGGCTTTTTTCAGGAACACAAATTTCAAAGAACTAATAACTACAGAAACTGCATTAGCTGCCTTAGCTTCAATTGGAAAGGTGTCTACACGTGGAATAGAAAGAGTTCGTTGCCAAGTTTCTGTCCAGGCTGGTGAAAATGTTTCTACCGACAATGGTGAATCTAAAAGGACTATGTTTATTTGCAAAAAATGTAAATCGCTATCTCCAGAAAATGTCATACCAAGGTGGGTATATGAAATTAAAGCACTTTTCTCATTTGTTATAAATTGTAAATTATTCTAATTGAAGTGAATCTTATCATTCTTCATTTGATTTTTTCCATGTTCAAGGTTCGAGTATGAGTGGTTGATGAAAGTGGTAGTTCATCATTTGTCATATTTGATCGTGAAATTATGTCTATTGTTAAAAAGTTAGCATATGATTTAAAGGATTAACAAAGGTGAAATCATGATAGTGTAAACGTGTAATCAAATGCATTTTCTAACTTAGAGATGGAATATGAGTATATGTGTAATAATTTAAGTTGCAGGATGACGATGATTCATATCCAAAAGAGTTGAACAACCTGGTGGGCAGAAGGCTTTTGTTTAAAGTTGAGATATCTGAGTACGATATTATTAAGGAAAACTGAAGAGTCTACACTATTACTAAGATGAGTGAGAATGAAGACCTGATACATCTTACCTGAGTACCACTACAACCAACCAAGTAAAAATCTTTTTGTTTTTGGATATCCAAGTATTTCTCTTCCTACTACCTAACAATAACAGATTATTTATTCTCACAATGCAACAAATAAATTCAGTTTCTATATCCATAACAATGTTGGAAAAAAGACCCCGAATACTGTGGACAAGGACTCGATTTCATGCATGGGAGACAATGATCAACTTGCAGATATATCGCCCATAAGCTCCTCAATAAAACGACCATTAGAAGTTGATTTGGGTGAATTGTCTGCTACTAAGAACAACATTAAAGTCAAGATTGAAAAGGATGGGAATTAAAGTCAACGGCATTATCAGTTTTAAATTATGATCTATTAGTGTGTGTTGCATATTAGTTTTTCTAGCTTAATGGGAGACTTTATAAAGTTTGTTTGAACTTATGTGGAAGCTTTATGACTGATTTAAATTGCACTATTATATGATGGTGGTTACTTGTTATATTTTCACTTTGAGATGTTAGATCATACAACATATATAGTATGATTCTATTTTCACCTATTTTTTTAAACTAAGGTAGAGATAAGTCTATCATATACTAGCCTTATATGCACGCGATGCGTGCGAAAGTATCTATACAAAGTTAAATTAATAACATAATATATCCAATAATATGCTAGAAAAATGGTTACAAAGTTCTGTAAAGAAAAATATGTTAATAGTAAAACAGTGTTATATTTAAGAAAGTAAATAAAATCAAACAAAAGATTTTATTACTAATATTTTGTATAAAAAGCAACATTAGCTAAAATTTGGTAATCATGAATACATTCATAAGGCAAAGATATCAAATGCAATACAACAGAAAAATACTAAATGCCTATATTTAGGCAAAAAGAAATTATTTCATGTGCACAATTTAGATATTGATACAAAGCTTAATTTTGATACAATATTTTCTATAACAATATGTATAGAATATGAGAAGTAAACAAATGAACGAATAGAAAACCCCATAATATAAACTATGATCGTGTCGTCATTTACAGTAAACCAATCTCAATGCATATAATACACTGCACAGTTAGTAATATAAGAATTTGCCATATAAAATTTGGTAGTGAAAAATAATTATAAAATAATATAAGACAAAAATAATTATTCAATAACGCCCCCATATACTCCAAGAAGCATATGTGAAAATAAGAACAATCTAAAAAATGTGATGACTTCACAATTTTAATTACATATACTACAGATCAAATGAAAAAAGGGAACATATGCAATTATAGTCTACCAAATAGCATCATATACATCTTTCATATGGACAGAAAAAGTTATTTTTTTGTGGAGACTCGAGAGTTGTAAAAAAGTGGGTTTATTTTTTAGAAATTGTAAATAATAGAGCTAGCATCTATGAAAACGGTTTCTTACCAGTTACGCGAGTAGTGGGAAGAAAGTTTTGAAAAGAAATTTAGGAAGTGGGAAGTTCAGAACAAAGAGTAGCTTATTAACATAACATAACAAAAACATAGATAACATAATAATTTTTAGATGTGAATTCAAATGTTCTTTTTTTTCATTTTTATAGAGAGTTCAAATGAAATTAATTATGAGACAACAGTTTCGGATTACAACAGGGGAAGTGGGTGAGGAAAGAGACTTCAAAGGAAGGGATTATATGGGTAACCATTTACGACATTTATGAAAATGCATTTATATGGGAAATGTAATGGGATTAACCCGTTTGATGGACTTTTTTATTTTATTTTGATTTTGGTGTCTCCCTCCCTTTTTATTTTATAACAAAGGTTTATTTTATTTAAATTTTAAATTTGAAAATCCAAATTAGATAAACGAATTTCAAAGGTGAACACAAATTCTACAAAGGGTTAAACATATAAATTTCAGAAATGAAATACATGTCATACAAAAAGACGGAAGAAAAGTAGTAGAGATTTTATTTGGAAAATGGTGGAATAGTATGCCTTAGAACACCCACAATATATTGTTCAAGATTTTTGTTTGCATTTCTTTTAGATCTCTCTCTTTCATCTCCTCATTCCTGTGCATGGTTTCCTTTCTTCTGTCTCTTTCTTCTGCCTTCCCCTGCATCTTTTTATCTTGTGTTTTGAAGTTGGTTTAGTTGAAATTGGTTCTCTATTTCCATCACTACTCTAATGCACCATAGCTATTGAAAAAAGGCAACAATATTTACAATTATGAATAAATGCATACCTCCACCTCCAATGATTCCCAACAGTCAATTGCAAATGATGAGGAATGCCCAGAATTTCAAATCAATTGAACCCCCATAAATCTGACAATTCAATAAACAAAACGAAAAAAAAAATCAGATTTTATGTCAAACTTGTTTAAGATCCAAATTTTGCAATCTTGAAGCTTATATGAAAGTGTAAACAATACCTTAAAATTTTTGGGAAAGTTGAGTTTGATCTCGCTCACCGAGATAAGATGAAGTTGGTGGCGAATTGGCAATACAATTATTGTGAGAAACAAAAGTTTAGAGGAAAAATAGTTTGATGATAAAAAACTAAAATTGCTTATGATAATAGGCTAGTTTTTAAAATAGAAAACTGGAATGAATGAATATTCACAGTTTAGTGTAGGAGCGGTTTTTGTTGATGGAAAACTGGAACACATGAAGTTGGTTGCATTTTAGTGTAATTTATTTATTTTGTAACTGCTGAATTCCCCTTGTTTCAGTTAACTCCTTTTTTTTCTTTTTTTGTTCTTAATTAGAACGTGGGGGTTTTGTAAAGAAGGTGGGGTGAGGGTAATTAAATAACAAAGGGTAAATTGGGCAATACATTAAGTTTGGTGTCCCTCCCCTCTTCCCTTACAGTATAGAGATAAAAGTTATAACAAAAAATTTAAAGTTATTTTAGACAATGACAAGATTGGTTTGATTAATATGGAGATTTCTATCCAACTATCCACAGTAACTAAAAGTTTTAAAGGAAAAAAAGAGAGCAGATACTGCGTATAAATGTAAAAAACCAATTCATAATATGTTGATGTATTTAGAACAAAAAAAAAAATTTGAAGTTTTCAATAAAAAAAGCAAAAAAAAATTAGACACTTAGCAAGATAAGGCATCACTTATTAATGATCAGTTGATTATAATTTTTTGGAGTTTAGTTTTTGGCTAACAAAATATTGATTCATACAAATAATTAATTTTTTTATAAAAAAACATAAGAATCTTAATGAAGGATGACAATTTCATGCGTTATGAATCAAATTCATGAAATGATAAGAAATTCTTACCTCTCTATGCTTGTAATTGAATTACTTTTTCTTTGCATTTATGAGATTTGGTTTTCTTCTTCAATCTTCAATTGTAAAATACAATTGAAGCACAAGGAGATAAATCAAGCTTGAATTTCACTACTCCATTGTCGAGAACAGAGTTGTTGGCTTTACCTTCATTTTCATGCATTTTGGGGAAATCTGATGGTCTTGATTTTGTTTTGGGAAATTTATTGGAGCAATTGCGCATGAATTCATCATCTATTCAATCATGCCAAGAAATCAATTGGGGAGACGACATGCATGATGAGATTATATCTTTTGCTGATGCCATGGATGGAATTCATTTTGCTGATGGCCACATGTAATTGAGAGCAAGTGGTTTTGATTATGTTAAGAATTGAGTTTTTGCTTTCTATGGGCAACTATAATGCTATGAGTATTGATAATTAAGAAAAGGTAGAAAAGAGGAAAGGATTATGGAGATATCTCACTGCCATTAAGACCTGTAGTGGGCAACTATTTATTTTGAGAAAGGATGGTGTAGTAGTAGTATTGTTGAAGATATGTGATAAACATTAAAAGTTATTTGGTATTATAAGTCTGATCTTTCATAGTTTATTTAATATTCATTTTGTCTTTTCTTTGTTGTGTGGTACTCTCACTACGAGTCTGTTCTCCCCAACTTATTTTAGTTTAGTTTAGTTCATTTTAGCTATGCCTAATACTTTTAGGTGGTGCTAAATGCCGCCCTGTACATTCTTACTAACACCCTGTATTTTATACGTTTTAACTACTAACTATGTATTTAATACATTTTCACTACTAACTACTTTATCTTTTTATAAAATGTGGTCCACCTCTTCCTCATACTCCACACCACTCTCATTCTTCAACCCACAACAACCACCCCTTCACCATTATTTCCGGCGGCGGCGGCGCCACCACCCTTGGCGGCAGAATTTCCGGCAACCGGCTCAATGCCGACGACTTCTTCCACCACTGGAGACCGGCTCAACACCAGCGACTTCTTCCACCACTGGAGACCGGCTCAACGCCGGCGAACCACCCTTGACGGCCCAGATTCCGGCAACCACCGGCGACTTCTTCCACCATCAGAGACCGGCTCAACGCCGGCGACTTCATCCACCACCAGCGACCGGCTCAACGCCGGCGACTTTGTCCACCACCGGCGACAACATCTCCGGCGCTCCTTATGGAGTTTAGTCTAAGGAAATTTTTTTTGAAAAAGGGCCAAGCCTTGTGCTACACAAGGCTGACCACATGGTGAGCCTTGTGAAACACAAGACTCACCACATGGTTAGCCTTGTGTTACACAAGGCTCGGCCATTTTTCAAATTTTTTTTGTCAATTTTTTTTCTTATTTAATTATGTAGGTAGTATTTAATTTTATTTATAATTATTTAAAATAAATAATTTTTGATGTGAAATTAATTATTTTTTAGTTAGTGAATTATGTTATTTGTATTGTAGTAAAAATAAACATATAATTTTTTTGAATATCGAAATACAAAAAAAGGGCCATATAAGGCGAGTCTTGTGCTACACAAGGCTCACCATGTGGTGGGCCTTGTGTAGCACAAGGCTCACCATGAGGCGAGCCTTGTGTAGCACAAGGCTCACCACGTGGTGAGCCTTGTGTAACAGAAGGCCGAGTATTTTTCAAAAAAAAAATTACCTTAGTTTCCGGCGACTTTCGGTGAAGACCCACAACTTCCGGCCAGACCTTTTCCGGCTAGAGAGCAAGAAAAACGGTGAGGCCGTTTTCGGGGAAAATAGACCGGAATTTTCGGCTAATTCCGGCACAAATTTTCGGCGGTCAAGTGGGCAACTGGGCTCCGGCACAAATTTCTGGTGGTCAAGGGGGCACAAAATTCCGGTGGTCGTACTCCGGCGGGGAAAGTCTGACCCTTCTTTTTCCAGTTGAGACCCCGGAATTTTCGGCTAATACGGCCAGAAAATTCCGGCGGTTGGGCTAATGCTGGCGGCTCCGACCTCCGGCGACCACCCTACTCCGGTGGTGTTTAGTGAGTGGGGGTGAGTGAGGGTGAGTGAGGGTGAGAGGGAGAGTGAGGAGAGAGAATGAGAAGGATGGAAAAATGGGATAAAATAGTGTATAATTTTTTTTAAAGTTTACACGTATTAAGGCGTTACCCAAAGTATTTAGGGCGGTGTTTAGTCGCCCACTACTTTTATCCTCACATTTCACTATTCCTTTTAGTTCAATTAAGTCTTTTTCATCCCAAACGAATTGGCCTATAAAATTTAGAAATTTTTTTGCTTTTAAAAATTTATTAATACGAAGGTAAAATAGTGGAGTCCAAAAAAGTTTTTTTTTGTATTTGTAAAATAATGTACAATACAATGTTTTGATATGTTACAAACATCTTGAGACAATCCAATACCCATTGTTTTGAGTAAAGTTGTAACATTTAACTACAAAGTATTTAATTTTTTTGAGTTAAATTAAAACTAATTGACATTAGAATGTCAAGGTCTATTATCATAAACATATATGAAAAAAATTGAACAATCGTGCATCGCCACGGGTACTAACCTAGTGAAAATATTAATGGAAAGTAAGAGCGCAACATCTACGCTCATGAGACTCCCTATAATTTCTCTTTCCTCACCTCATTCATCTATATCACTTTCCACTAATTTTTCCATCTAACAATTTCTACATCCAATATTTATTAACCACTATATTTCTCATTTTACACTATTCATATATCTCACTTTAACTAACTATAATGATTTATATACAACGATAAACATAGTCATGTGAGATCTTATTAGATTCGTCTCGGTATGTACTAAATTAAAATTAACTATCTATAACTTTTACTTGAGCATAATTGGAGTTATTAACATTTAAAGTTGTGCGTTGGGAGGCGTGAAATTCTATATGTAGTGGTTATTAAAGAACGGGGGAAGTATATACCTCCACTCAAGGGGTTCCCCGTTTATATTTACATATCCCACCATAAAAAATGAATTATGGTGGGTCCTTAGAGCACATGTATTGGGTTTTTTAACCTCTCCAAATGCATTCTCTCTCTTTCTCTTGAATTGGGATTTCTTATGAGTGGATGAGGTTTTCCGTTTATTGAGCATACTCTTTGTATAGAAAGGCTTCCTATTTAAAGAGTAAAGCATATAATGACGTGTGGCACTAGGGGCTACAACATAATTCATTTTGTTTCTGGTTTTCATGTTGTGGGATATCGGAAAGTATAAGAGAGAAAATATAAATGGGGAACCCCATGAGTGGATGTGTGTAATAGTGAAAGGACAAGGATAGATGAAAATTTTAGTTGAAAGTGATGTGGATGAATGAGGTGAGGAGAGAGAAGTTATGAGGAGCTTCATGGATGCAGATGCTCTAATGCATTCATATGGCTTCCCATAATTTCTCTCTCCTCGCCTCATTCGTCCACAACTCATTAAGAGCATTTGCATCCATGGAGTTCCCCATAACTTCTCTCTCCTTATCTCATTTATCTACAACACATTCTAGTAATTTTGCCATCTATTCTCCCCTTTTTAGTATTACATACCTCCACTAATGGGGTTCCCCATTTACTACTCTTTCTTACTTTCTATACTCTCCTACTTTTCCTCCCAAATACCTTCTCTCTCCTACTTTTCCTCCCAAATACCTTCTCTCTCCTTTTGATTTAGGAACTCTCCCATGTAAAGTGATGCCTTAACATAAGGGGAGTTTCTCCCATTCATGAGTGACCCCATTTGAGGAGAGAGAATGCACATGGTGAGGCTCAATTCTCCAAATGAAGATACTCTTAGAGAACCTGCATTGGTAAAAAATACACATCTCCCTTTGTACTCTCTCCTCAAAAGAGGAATCCCATTAGTGGAGGATCCTCCACATGATTTGAGGTGCCCCTCCTTATGGGATACCTTCCCATATCATCATTAAATCAGCTATTGACACGTGTTTGGAAAGTAAGAGCATGTGCACTGGGAAAATTGAGCCTCCCCATTTACACTCTCTCTCCTCAAATGAGATTGCTCATGAGTGAGAGAGACTCCCCTTATGTTGAGGCACCCCTTTATATGGGAGGGTTCTCAAATCAAAAAGGGGAGGAAAAACAAGGTATTTGGGAGGAAAAGTAGGGGAGAGAAAAGATAGTGGAGTGTGAGAAAGTAAGAAAGAGTAGGTAAATGGGGAACCCCGTGAGTGGAGGTATGTAATTGTAAAAAGGGAATAGTAGATGAAAAAATTAGTGGGAAATGATGTAGATGAATGAGGTGAAGAGAGAGATATTATGAGGAACCCCATAGATGCAAATGCTCTAAGATAGAGAAAAGGTGGTGTGGTATGAGAAAATAGAAAAGAGAAGGTAATTGGGAGACCCATGAGTAGAGTTATGTAATTGTAAAATGAAAAAAAAATATATGGAAAAATTAGTGGAAAGTGATATGATAAATGAGGTGATGTGAGAGAAATTATGAGGCGCCCTATGAACGCAGGTGCTCTTAGTGCCACATGTCATCATATGCTTTACTTTTGTAAATGGGAAGTCTCCCTATGCAAAGGGGATGCTCAACAAATGAGAAACCTCCTCCACTCATGAGGAGCCCCTTTTGAAAAGAGAGAAGCAATGCATATGGGAAGGTCAATTTTTCCCATTGCAGGTGCTCTAATGTGGAAAAATGAGATGATGAGTGGGAAATTATAATGAGATCCATCACTATTCACTACTGGTGCTCTAAGGCCCAGTTCTTTTGGACTGTATAAATTGATGAACAGTCCGATTTAGTTGAGCTCCATTAACTTCAGTTCAGCTTCTCTCCTTTTATTTCGCTATTACAATTTAGTTTGATTCAGTGTTAGTTCAGTTTAGTGCAATTCACTTTATTTCAACCTAAATAGAGCGGATGAAGGGTGTGAGTGAAAAGTCCAGCACAACACCACAAGCCTTAAATGTCTATGACATAGGAATTGGCATGTGGTGTAATATTAAACAAAACAAAGAAAACGGGGCTCAAAAAAATGAGATCCACATGAATATGATCATTCTAACAACCTCAGAAATCTGCCCAAGTTATCCACTTTCCCCAACACAAAAACCTAAACAAAATCTAAAACCACCATTTCCCTTATTCACAGAAAACCAGAGCAACTAACTTTCCTCCTCAAACCCCCCCAAAAACATAAACAAAACATGGGTGTAGAAAACTGTTTACAATTGAGCACAACAGCAACTGTAGGTACTGTTGCTGTTAAATCTCATGCTCATGCTCATGCTCATCACCTTCCACCTTACAAGCTTAATTTGCCGATTTATCAAGGTTTAAAGAAATCATTTCCTGTATTATCTTCCTCTGTTTCTTCTTCTTTAGTCTCCTCTCCTCGAACATACCCAAAGTCAAGTGTCGTTTGCAAGGCTAGTGAAGCTGTTAAGCAAGGTATGTATGTAGCTATCCTTTTTTTCTTCACTTTAACTACTGCAGAATTTAGTACATGTTTTACATAATGAAAGTATTGTTCTTGTCAATTTAGTTATATTGTCTACACTTTGATATATTTATGGTCAAAGTTAGCGAATTTGGCAAGCATAATTGAATTGGCATGTACTGATTCTAAAAGGGATGTAGCGTAGAGTTCATTCATCCTACACCCGAGTCTAGGATAAAAGTTGTACTAGTCACACGAAATTGTGAGTACATACCTTGTAAATTATGACCTATCACTAATAAGTACTTCAGTTTATCATCTTGGTTTATGGATATAGGATTAGTTAGATAGAGGTCACGGAAGAAAACTTAGTTGATCTAGTGGGTAAACAACACACTAATGGTGGATTACACTGGGTCAATCTATCAATGTCCGTCAAAACGTTTAAAAAAGACTCAGGAGTTGAGAGTTGGAGCACTGGTTGGTGCTTCTATCTACCCGAGGTGTGGCAACGATTAGAAATAAAGGACGGACAAAATTTGGTCGAGTTTGAGGAGTTCGTAAAGGTTAATATCGTAATTTTTGGTTGAATTTCGTTAATTTGTCATATGGGCATGGGCCGCATCCATTAGGCACGCTCGTAGGAGCCTCTTTTTCCTAGGAAGTGGCTTGACATGGATTCTAAAACCAACTGGCAATCAGACATAGAAATGTTCATGGGATATCATTCTATATGTGTTTGAATATTTTTATTGTCTATTTTGTTTCCATGTTAAGGAAATTAAATTGGACTTTTGATGAAATTTACTTTTTGTTGCTTGATTGGCAAAGTTACATTACTCAATAATGATCATTACATCAAGACTGAATCATTCTTTACCTCTTCTTTAATTTGTTTTGGCCTTGATGTTGTGTTTATAGTTGAAGATGTGAATGATTCAAGCTGGAAAGAGCTAGTCCTTGATAGCCAAATCCCAGTGATGGTAGACTTTTGGGCACCATGGTGCGGACCGTGCAAGTTGATTGCCCCAGTGATCGACGAATTGGCCAAAGAATTTTCAGGAAAGCTTGCAGTTTACAAGTTGAACACAGATGAATCCCCAAACATTGCTACTCAATACAACATAAGAAGCATTCCTACAGTCTTGTTCTTCAAGAATGGAGAAAGAAAAGAGAGTATTATTGGTGCTGTGCCCAAGTCTACCTTGACTGATACCATTGAAAAGTATTTGTCTTCTTAATTCTACAAACTTCTCTACTAATTAAACAATCAGTCTTTTTCTTTATCCTGAGTTAAAACCTAAGCAATTCCATTTCATCAGGAGAGTTGCTTTAGTATTGTATATCATCTCATCTGTTGATATATATTGTGATATTTTTAAATATGCTCGTTTAGAAGAATATGAAGACATGATGCAAGTATACAACTACTAAATATTCTTACGATTTTTATCATACACTCAGGTATACCATAAACATAACACAATCAATACCCTTTTTCTTGCTCATTCCTTATTCAAGCAACTCAAAATGAACAAAAATTCACACAATAGACATGTAGTACTCAAAATGAGAAGAAAAAAAAAACGTTTTTAGTGGTGCACTATGCTCAAAGTATACCAGATAATAAATGTACTCTTACTAGTCCGGGATTTGGACCGATTTTGCCGGTCCGGGGTTTGGACTGATTATGCCGGTCCAGCCCAAACTAGAACCGGATCAGTCTCCGATTTTCAAAATTGAATTTTTCGGGTTCCTGGTCAGGTTTTGGACCGATGTACACCGCCGCTACTTCTAAGTTGTAGTTTATCCGTTGCCACCATGAATTAGAAAGTAAAAACCTGAAATTAGGGTCTGTTTACCCCAGCTTATTTTTAGTTCAGTTCAGTTCTGCACAATACTTTTACTCTCGCATATCACTATTCATTTCAGTTCAGTTCAGTTATTTTATGCTGAAGATAACAGACTTTTAGTGTGTAAATTGTACGTAAATAAATTATTGAGAGTTTTAACATTAAAAGAAAATTACAAATGGGTTCATGGATAGGATATGGGTCTAAAATAGATGAATTTATATCTAAATCATGATACTTAGACCTTGAAACTGACCGAAGTCTATCGGATCTTAAAAAGTAGACTCAAACCTTTAAAAATGGGTCGAGTCCAACAAGATATGTGTTGGGACCGGAATTCATTACTACTTCCTAGGGACTTGATTTACTACCTACGTTAAGTTATCTTATGTCCACCTAAACATTTTTCACTACACATCTTCCATCCTTCACCACCATATCTCAATGTTTCAGTTTGAAAACAAGTTCTTCCCCATATGGAGGAGTGATGCTCAGTTTATACCTGATAGATAACAATTGGGCATTTATTAACCTATTAATTAAAAAAAATTGTGGGTTATAAAAAAGTGTTATATTCAATAAATAAAGTACTATATTTATGAAAAGTTTAAACTAGTACAATTTATAAATAAGGGACTAGTAGCGTATTTAAGAATTTAATGAAAAAAAGTAATATATTTTTATAAAAGATAGTTTATTTCTATCTAATATATACGCTATTCATATCTATCAGGTTTCAGATAGAAACCGAGAATTTCCCAACATGGAGCATGAAATCTAGCCTTCTTTAGTTCTTTCGGTGCCTCCTTCTCGAAATAGCTGATTTCATGATTTAGGGACCACATGGCATCCCCATTGATAATACAGTTTAGATCATGTCACTAGCATTGTCAAAATTGCATTCAAAGAAGTGAATTATTGATTTTATACCATCATACCCAAACATCACCCTAATACTTTATCATCACTAATCACCACGTCCACAATTCATCACATTCTCTTAAGTTTTTCTAAACTTTAAATTATAAAATGGAATAATAATAATAATCTAGTTATTAGCACTTAAAACACTTCAATTTGGGAATTCTTATTATATATTCCCATTATGAAAAACCTGTTTTATGATAATTGCTAACCTATGTTGTATCATCAACGAATGGTGTGATATGTCACATAAGAATCTTGATAGGATTTTTGATTGGATTATATTCAACCCAAATAAAATTCCAATACTTGCATCTCCTTGGCCAAATGAGCTCTTTGGGAATCCTTAGTATTTGGATTTATGTATGTCTCTTTATGTATTTACAAATCCCACCTTTTAGCAAGTAAGATAATTTTTTTTTTTGGAATTTCTAATTTGCCTGTGTCACCTGTGTCATTTCAAATTCTTTCAATCAATAGTCAATTCTTCAATTTATCTTCATCTAATGAACAAGAGTACAAGACAAGTGAAAAAAAAAGAGAATAGTTCCAAGTGAAAAAATTGTCAAAATTAATATCTACGACATTTAACCATTCAAGCTGAGATTGGTTATAGAAGTTTTTGCCTTAATTTGCCTTTTTAGACGAATATGAAAAGATAATAGCGTCGATGATACATGCCATTAGTTTGCCAAGACTATTTATTACCTATATTAACTATTGAGACTTGAGAGCACTACGATAAAATTTTGCATGGTCCAAGAGTTTTTATGGATAACAAACCCATTTTATGCAAAGCTTTCACTCCTAATATGGAATTCAAAACGGAAGACATTTAGATTGGTCCCTTTTGCATTCAATTGAGAGATCTAGACATCAAGTATCGGGGTGACATGGTTCCGAATACTGCCTTAGACCATTTTCCATTTATACAATGCAATTATGCAACCAATATATGTCGTGTCAACATGCTGCATCAAAGTCGTGCTTGGAGCAGCCAAGGAAGAATGATGTTGGGTTAAGCTCATGTCAATTTTCCAAAAGAGTTGCACATGTACCCTTTCTAAAGATTCTCATTTTTTTGATCGACCGGTCAGTGTTATTAATATTTGAATGTTACTTTAAGGCCGTATTTATATTTCCCTTCTTTGCGACATTCTATAAATTGAATAGAGTAATGGACGGACTTAATGAAGTTATGAACCAGTATAAACACATGAATTCATGACACAAAACAAATGAGACAAAAAGAGTCTTTCTCAAGGATGGAGGGTTGTGCTATGATCTACATTCATGTTTGGCTTTTCACTGTCGCTCCAATTTCAATAGGTGACATGAGCAACAACTAAGTTTGATTCCGAAAAATTAGCCCTAAAACATGAAGATCCTCGAGTGGACCTGTGTCACACAATTATGTTCACTTCATCTCAATATATTGGTACAAAACTTTTTGTCTCAAGATCATCTAGTGTATAAGATGCATTAATACATTCAACCTGACTTTCAGGTACAGTGAAGGTTGTTTTGGCGACACAGAGAATGCCCGATCAGTTGCAGACCTGAGATCCCAGCTCAGGAAAATGTTACAACATCGCCTAGCAACATAACAAGGAGTTGGGAGGAATGCTGACTTATAAGTTAGTAGTGTACAAAAGGCCCCAGAAACTTACAAGATGGTTGTACAATCCATAAAACTGAATTGGATCAATCCTCTACTCGTTGTTTATCACCCAACAATCGATCCCTTTCTCGGCTGGTGTCGCGGTACATGCAGCTTGTAGATAGTTAAATACACTGAAAGACAAAGTTAGGGAGGCCAAAAAACAGCTGATTTTTGAGAAATGTGATGATATTCTTTTTAATAATATAGTAAAACACTATGCTATATGTTCCCTCTCCTCTTCTGAAATTAGTACAAGTGGTGTCTAATCCCCCCCCCCCCCCCCCCTCTTTCTCTTTCTTTCTGAAGCTGATACCCTCAGCTCCATCCATGGTTAACTTCTTTCCTCGGGGCAACAAGGCATAACAGAAGTCTCTTCTCTTTCCATCCTTGCAATACCATGCTGCTGAAACAGCTCCTTTTCTTTTCAGAATCCAAGACAACGAATTTTCACACCCATTTCAGATAATCTGCTACTACGGTGACGGCTTCCAATCATACTGAAGACTGTTGAACCCATTGACTGCTCCAAGTCCACTTAACATTTGACTTCCCAAGTCTTGTTGCTGATGGTTGACACTTTGATCCCGTGCCATTGAAGTGATGCCTACTCTTCCATTCATCACAACAGAGTTATTGCCCATGGCAGCTCGAATACCATTAGCAACTGAAGCTTGGCCCATTCCTCCACCCATGCCACCTAAGGGCCCACCACCCATACTAGAGTTGTTACTTGCGGGCCCATTACCCACAAGACCATTTAGAGCCGAGTTCCCACTCATTGGCAAAATGCCACTTACATTTTTTGCATCACTTCCCAATGAACTGATGCCCATCATACCACCAGCATTAAGTTGACTACTCATCATCATATCTTGTATGAGCTTCTGCACTGAACTCTGAGTGTCATTTGTATCTCCTTCACCTGAGAGGGCAGGCTGGTGGATATTGGACATGGCAGGTGAATTTGCTGAGTTCATGTGATTGGTGGTTGCTGCCATGGCACCATGTGCACTTTGGGGAGGGTTATTGGAAGAGGATGGTGTGGGAGATTGGAAGGGAGAAGGATTTGGTTGAGTTTGCTGCATTGTGCTTGATGAATTAGGGGACGGCATCTGCACTGAACTTCCGCCACCATAAGGACTAGTAGCATTGTTCATAGGGTTTTGCTGTCGAGAATTCATTGAGTTTTGGTGGAGAAGCCCTGCAATGGTACTTTGGGAAGTAGAGGTGGAAGGTACGTTGAGTGTGTTATTATTTACACTGGTCACCCCATTGCTTGAAGCAATGTGCATTACCGCATGTACAGAACCTTGGTCGTTACCATTTGAATTCTGAGCCATTGCCTGCTGTAAACGTTGTTGTGGATGGTGTTGCTGCAGTGACTGCTGCTCCTCAGGTTGCTGGTTTTGCCCTTGGTGAGCAGATGGCGTGCTCGTTCTACGAGGAAACTTGGCCAAACTTTCTGCAAGCAGAAACAGAGATAAATCTGAGACATGTACCAGTCAATAAACACAATCATCATCAAATAAATTGTCGGCTAAGGTTAATGAACAAATGTGGTTGAAGATTGCATAAGTTGGGCCACTTCAATCAAAGTGACAATAAGCTAACAATTAACAATGAAATCAGTAACCATTCTTAGAGGTTGAGTAATATACAGTCTTGCCAAGTCCTATGTTTCTATGTAAAAGTACGAACCAGAAGATATTAGTGAAAGTCGGTTTTAGAAAAATCAACTTGCATCTTTCTGTTAATTATGTCTTCTGTTTATTCCTCCCAAGGCATTTACTATTATCTAAAAGATCACCTTTAGTCAATAATATACACATAATATCCTGTCTGACAATTATATGCCCCAATGTTATGTTGCTCAACAAAGCCCAATATTATTTTAAAACAGGGATGGAGAGTAGAAACGTAAATCTGGCTTTAAGAATATTTCTAAGACACATCCAATGATCCAAAGTTCCTAACTTTAAAATTAGGAAGTAAGTTAATAAGGAAGAACGAAGTATACAAAACCGCTACTCTAATCTTACCCATTGGTCCAGCCCCTGTTGAACGACTGTAGTCAATCAAGTCTTTCATACTATTGACCACTTCAGATATCTGCCAATCCAGAAAGAACACGTTACAGAGCTAATAACAATTAAAAATAAAGATATTTGTATTTAACAAAAAAAACAGATAATTTTCCAGCAGTATGAACATACAACCAGCAATAAACTTTCATAGAAAAGGTAATAAATAAACTGAAAAAACAAATAACAAAGTCAACAAAATAGCAATGAAGCCAAAATGTTGGTAGTCAAGGAAATAAAAAAAACCAGAGTTTAGAGTTCGATCTGAGTCATGCACCCCGCAAAGAATTGCAAAACATCAAAACGAAGCAAATTTATCTACTTGGAGGTTTCGCTTTCGCCACTCATTATCCTAAACTAACTTCAAAAGCATCCAAATCTGTAGAGGCCCCCACTTGAAGAATGGGGGTGTGGGGGAGGTGTGTGTGTGTGTGTGTGTGTGTGAAGGGGGGGGGTGTTAAGGTGTTTACAGTGTCCTAAAACTATAGGAAAGAAAATGACCATCATATTCATACCTGAAGGCAACGAACATATCTTTTTGTGTAACCTAAATCATTCACTAATGGCACTTCCAACGTTTTTGCCAATTGACGAGCTGATGCAACAAACCTGAAACATGGGCATTGGGGGCAGATCACATTTTATAAGTGAACATATCCAATCACCATAATATTGAACATATGTAACATAAACACCCAAAAAGTAGGCTCAAGCCACTTTGCATAAAATGCCACAGCTTCACATGCCTAGAGTTTTAGAAGGTCCAAGAACATTATTGATAAACTAATTACAAAAATCTAAATTGGAGAAATGAAATCTGAATGAAACGAAAAGAAAAATGACATACAAACTTCATAAGCAGAAGAACTTCATGATCAATGCCAAAGCCTAAAAGTCTTAACTTTGAATCTTTAAACAGGCAGGGGGGGAACAAATTAAAGAAAAGGACAGCCAACCGTGTAAATAAAACAAAACCAAGAAGGAACAGTCATCCAACTTGGTTTTATTTGGTTGCCATGCAAGGAAACAGAAACAGTCTAATCAAGAAAAAAAGTAAAAAGGGATCCTTTACTTAGTTCTTTTGCAAAGTGATCCACTTACAGATCAAGAATATAAGAGATCAGCAGCTTACATATTACAATTACTCTGTAGGTCTGAAACAGACATATTGGATGATGAATTTTGTGTAGCAGACTGATACTTCTGTGCAGCAGTGCCAAGCTGGCTAACCTGTACAAGGTCAGAATCTAGTCAGCAATAAGTAAGCAGGCTTGATATAGTCAACGGCATTACGTTCAATGGAACTTTATTTTAAATCAATGTAAGATGCATGCAAAACAGCAGGGTTCTCAAAAAATTGGCACAAGAAAAAAAATCGATATAGCTTCCACAGGCACTGGACCAAAAAAACAATCAAAATCCCCGAATCATTGACTAAAGTTTCTCTCATATTTGAGCACTAAGACAAAAGGTCTTTGTCGTCTCTTCTTACTTGGTAATCTGAAGAAAGAATAATCAGAGCAACTCTAGTAAAAGAAACCGAAAAAAAAAGAAGCAAAGCCATAAGAAAAATGCGAAATTCATTCAAGTCTCTTGAGATTGTTTTTAGATCAAGAGATTTTTTATTTATTTATATCACTATAGAGCATCCTCGTAAATTTTTTTGGCAAGCTACACTTGTCATTTCATAAAAAATACTACTGGTATCTTTTATGAGACTTGTCTTTTGAATCACTAAATTTATTTAATGGAAAAAAAACCTAGCTAGACCTGCAATCATCACCATTTTGTCAATCAAGGGCAAAATGGTGACTAGCCATGGTGATCAATTAAATCCAAATTGGACTGAGTCAGTGTCAACTTAGGCAAATGTTTACCTTAAAGATGGTGACAAACGATAAATTGTGTCATACAAGAGTAGCAATTTCTTAATATTGCAAAACATGCTATAGAGAAGGTAGTTATCGATTGTCAAAAGTCATCCTTTTTCTACCTTTTCTTTCCGCACAGGACGGTGGGGGTCAGGCATAGAGCTCAGCAACTCAATCGAGATTAAATATATTATAACAGCTCAGATGAAGTTAATGGAAAAGGGCAAAGGTGTAGAGCTGAATGTTAGCAAGAAAACAAAAACAGAAGGTCGGAAAAAAATCTTCATAAGGAAGATTTTAGCAAATTCAGTCTAGTTGCTAATGGAAGAATATGCTCACAGGTATTTCGTTTGCATAACATAAACATATACAGAAAAGGCACACGTGGGCACAAATATTTATAGAGAACAAACTAGAAGTCCAAATTATACACTCAAGGAATGTCTGAGCATATTATAGCTTATGTGAACGCATCTGAGCTACGCATCTGAGCTACGCATCATTAAACAGTCGATTAGAAGAGATGGGACAACCCACACTGAGTTCAGATTTCAATTACCAGGAAAAATTGTATTGACAAAGTCATACTTCCTACGTTCTTTTAACCAACTACAACCATGATTTTACACAATTAAACATCTTCTCATTAACCATCTATTGCGATTAATGCATAGGGATAAATATAGTCACGTGGGATCTTGTTAGACTCGTCTCAATATCTACGCCCTTTGTTTCTTTTTTTTGTCCTACTTTAACCAAAAAGTTTTCACATTAGTCAAAGTAGAACAAATAAAAAGGAATGGAGGGAGTACTTAATTGACATCATATTTTTATAATTTTTACTTAACACAATTAGAAATATTAACATTCAAGTTGTACATTGGGATGTATGAAACTTTATATGTTATGAGTAAAATAGAACGGAGGAATTATTTTCAGTTCATCTAAATTAGCAATAGTCTACTCCATAAGCTGATGAGATTGAGAATAATCCTGAAAGGAGCATGCATATGCTTATCAAAAAGATAAATTGAAAACCACATTCGAGATCATCTCAATTCAGCAAGAATAAATTAGATAGAAAACCTGTTTTTCCCAAATTCTTTGGCGTTTGATTAGGAATTAAGCAAAAGAAAAACTGGAAAGACAAGGCTAGCAGATCGATCTTCATTTAGACTCCTAAAGCCCTTTCTAAAAGGTATTAGGCAAAACATATATCCATGCACATAGACAAGTGGCCACAAGAGTAGCTTAAATAAGAGAAGTCTACTAAGGGCATTATCCTTGTAAATGAAAACTATATCAGCAGAAGAACAGGAAAGCAGAGAGAAGATTTTTTTTATTATATAAATCAAAGAATAACTTACGAATCAACAGATTCAATAAAAAATAGGTATGTGACCTGGGGTATTAAGAGTCGCCGAGGAATGAGCTCTTCATGACGTCGAGCGCAAAATTCCCATGAGCATATCTAGAAGTTAGCATACACATCACGTATTAAGTAATATGCTAGCCTATGTATCTCCAAGATCTTGAACAGAAAATAAAAATTCGATCCAAACCTTAAGATCCTGGGAGAAAACGATGCGGAGTTGGCCATCACGGACGACACGTAGCTGCTCAAAAACACTTTCCTGAATCGCTTTTGCATAATCCAAAACAATTTGACCAAATGGGTTCTGATATTCACGAGGCATATCAACATAGAGAAGTTCTTCCAGTGTGCCACTTTCATACTTGATCTTAAAAAGCCTTGGCAAAACCTCGACAGTTGCCTCTGAGAGGAACCAGCATTAAAATGTCAATTACAGGCCAACAAAGAGCATGCATTTTTACAGTAACATATAGTGATCAAAATCGTCATCAGGAAAACAACACACACCGAAACCACGGCCAGGCTTGCGCTTGCATATTTCACAGTGCCATACATCCTGACAATTTGGAATTGATATAGTTCAGTATTAATACAAGGTCCAAAAGGGAACTGAAACACCGGAAACAAGTAGCTGAAAAAAAACGTGCTCCAGACCTAGTTGGCAGGCCAAACGATATGGAACATTAAAATAATCTGATACCACAACAAGCTCCATATAGTAAAATTTGAAGTGAAAAGGGAGTAGGGCCAAGAACATATCTAACAAAGTAGCAAAAAGGTTTGCATACAAAAGAAATTCACATGGTATGCAGTAGCTTGCCTGAGGAAAGACCCCAGTAGTCTGTCTACCGCTTCCATACATAGAAACACACCACTTCTTTCTGGCATTTGGAGCAAAATACTCCGACACAAATTCTCTCCAAAAATCAATATTGTTATCCTGCATTAGAAAAACAATGACTTAGGAACCCAATATAAGTCAGAAGGCATATGATCACAATGAAGTTAGTCATAAACCTAGTTCTGACCTCCGGTCTGTGTTGCTGTCGGTACATATAATGTGTGAGACGACTGGCACACATCCCAGGTTCATAGACTGGTTTTGCAGGTGACCTAAGAGTCAAGTTCTGGTGTGGAAACTGTGGTTGCATTTGGGACCTCGTCAGCATCTGTTGTTGCTGATTTTGCTGATGATGCTGCTGGATCTGCATTAATCTCTGTTGCTGCAAAAGATTCATACGGGCAGCCGCAGCAGCTTGTGGGGCCTGTCTCGACATGGACATCTGCTGTAGAATTTGTTGCTGGTGCATGAACATGGACTGCTCTGAGTGTTGGGGCTCCATCTTTACAGGCCCCATACCACGCATATTCTGCATTTGCTGTGGTTCCAACTTAACCTGACTAAGCCCTCTCAAAGACTGCAATGGCTGCTGTTGTGACGCACCATGCTGATCGCCAGACACCTGGGGCTCTAATTTCACAGGACCAACACCACCTAACCCACCCCGAAACGGTTGCTGTTGCGACTGCTGGTTAGCAGAAAATTGTTGCTGCTGATGCTGGAAATTTTGGGGTTCAAGCTGCTGGGATTGTGCTTGATCTGGCAACATTTGGTTACTGGAAGAATTTGGAAACTGCTGGCCTTGAACCTGACCAGATGAACTAGGGTTCACAATATTCGGTGCCCCAAAAGAGGACGGAGTGTTGAACCCCATCCCATTGCCACTGCCAGAAAGGGGATCAGACTCAGCTCCCGCATCGAGCCCACCTCTAGGGCCACTCCCGGCACCAGAAATCCCGGGATTTGCACCACCATTCCCAAAGGACTGGTTAAGGAGTGATGAAACATTGGGGACATTCCCCAGCAAATTAACATTATTAAACTGATTTCTGGGTGAGACGAGAGAGGGAAAACCTCCTTGTGAAGGCATTGGACCACCTTGACTGCCCAACATCCCGGAATTCGACCTCAGGAGTGAAGGATTAACAGATTGGGCACCACCAATTGGGGTGGAAGGCCCAGAAGGCACCATCTTTTTATCAAAAATTCTCTAAAAACTATCACTGCTTCAATAACAAATTAAATACCTAAAACAACATAAATCCTAATAAACCAACTATATTTTACACGACTCACCCTTCAAAATTCGGACATACAAGACGACCCACCGAACAATTTACTATGATATTCAAGGCATGACACTCCAAAGTAGCAGCCACACACTGAACAATCTGAAACAACTTTGTGTTTGACCATAAGAACTTGAGAGTCACTAAATAAAAGACCCAATAAAGGTATTAAACAAACAAACCAACAAACTTTGCTTCTTAACATACTACAATGTCGATGACTCCAAGAAATTTACGAGCTTTCGCCTTAATTTCCAAAGCAAACTCCAAATCTTTGGATCCCACTAAGCCCTTCAGTCATTCTGCACAAATAATCAATTACAAAAAAATAGTAAGTAACTTTCAATTCCAATTGAAATAAAGCACTTAAAAATCAAACCCTAAACAAATCTAACAAAAATCAGAAGACCCAAGTTGGGAAAACCTCAAAAATGAACTCACAACTAAAATTCCCCACTAATTGAACCCAAAAAACAAAAACTTTAAAGTTCCAACTTTGAAATTACACAAATCAGCAACAATTCCATGATAGTTAAACAAAAATAGAAAGAAAAGTAAACTAACCCAATAAATCGATCAACTAAAATTGAATACAAGTGATGAAGAAAAAAGTGAAGACTAAAAAGGGACCAACTTTGACTAAAAAAAACAACAACAACAACAGAACTCACCAGAGAAAAAACATAATCTAGAGAGAATAATTCAGAAAATTGAGATATGGGTATTGAAATTAAGACTGAAATAAGAACTGGGTATTTTTTTCTTTTTGCAGCTATAATTGCTTCTTCTTCTTTTTTCTTTGTTTCTCTCAGGTAATAAGAGACCCACCAATGAAAATGGCTTGAGTTTAGGGTTCCTTTAATTGTTTTATTTTTTGTTTCTAAAAATCAATATCTGAAGTAATGAGAGAAGAGAATATGAGAGAGAGAGAAAGGGTCTATCTCAGTATCTCTATTTTTTTTTGTTTTTAATTATAATTAGTTTCTCTTGGTTGTCTGCTGTTCTTCGCTGTATTGTAAGCAAGAGAGAGAAAGGTGAAGAGGGAAGGGAGAGGAGAGAGAATGTGAAGGAGGGTATGTCTCCTTGCGGACGTCAAATTAGCATTCCATCGGAATTTAATTTTTTCATACATTCTCTTTCTTTATCACCCTAAAAGAAATAAAATTTGCAAGTCAAATCCTCGTCTTCTATATCATGGATGGATGGATGGATGTGACGATAGATGGATGGACGGATGGCAGTTTATATTTTTATCATGTGGTGCAGTACTAGCCTTACTAGGTATTTGACATTATTCACATACTCTATTACATTGACTTTGTACTTTTTCAGAGGTATTTGGCAATTGATTATTGACCATTTTTAATGGATGGTTTGACCGATTATTTGTAGTGGATGGTTTGACCGTTTGTTTGTAGGGGAAGAATTGACCGGTTATTTGTAGTGGTTGGTTTGACCGGCCGTTTAAATATTGGGTGCTTGTGAAATTGTCTGATAAGTAATTGTTAATTATAAGTTGTTTAGTTCAAAATAGAAGCAAAAGGTAAAAGGCAACATAAAATCAAGTAAAAAACATGTTTTTAACGAAAATTTTGGCTTCTTCAGCTACTATAAATGTCATTTATCAAATAATTTTTTAAATATTTTGTGTACATGAAAAAGCCAAAGTCAAAACCAATGAAATAATCACCTAAAAGTCATTTAATAAACACTTTCTCTGTAATTGTTGTACTTTCTTTGTTAATTTAACCTGTTGGGGGGTTTATTAAACATTCTTTACATTCAAGAGTTTTCAAGGGTATTAGTGCCCTTTTTTTGGATTGAATGGAAATAAACTAAGCTGAACATACATCTCAGACTTAACAGAAATTTAATTAAACTGAATTGAATTGAATTAATTTGGTTGGACTGGACTGGACTGAACTAAATTAGACTGGAATAAACGAAATTTAATTTACACTAATTTTGTTCAAAACAATAGGGTTGTAAATTGTAATGAATTGCAAGCGTGAAGGGTGTGCGTTGTGTCTAAAGACACCGGGATGCTTTTATGTATGCTTTGATACAAGACCATCTTTATTTAGTACTAGTTGTTTGAGGTACATTTTTATATTTATTGTTTCTAGTTATTTTGTATTTGTCGAATTTTTGTACTAAAAGAAGACCGAATTGGTTTCAATTTATAAGTAGTAGGAAGTGGCTCATGTGTGAGAAAGGAAACATACCTATTGTCATCTATGATTCATTGATTCTTATCAATGTCAAGACAACAAATACCATCCATCTCGCTTGAATCAACAATTAAAGAAGGGTATCATACTATGACAATACCATATCTTGAAGAGGATATGGATAGCTTAGTTAGTTAGATTATCTCTTCAGATTCCAGGAGATATTGAGATCGGTTCACATATTCAATTCATGGCTCCTTATACACAAGAAAAGTACATATCTTGATAGTTATCATGTTCACGAAGAGTGGAATTAATAACATTTCTTTTACCTTTGAAAAAATATTCGCCTTTAATAACAGATGTGGTTATCAATTAATTAGCTAGGTAGTCTAATTAAATGGTAACAGATGGAATAGTGGAAAGTTAACACGATTGTGTGATTGATTAGATGGTTCTTTGTGTCTTCTAAGTTTATCTGATACCCAATAAATATTATGTTTTATTGTTAAATTTTAACTCCCGAGGTAGAAGTAGTACAAAATAAGTTAGATCAGTGGTTAATTAATTTAATTATTCTCTTAACATGATGTCATATGTTAAGTTTTGACCCAACTTGACCACATGCTACTTCAATGGAGTACAAGTCCTTTGAATTGGAGGGTGACATTTGAAAGATAACATGTACTTGCTACATTTTTTTTATTATAGCAAAGATTTATTTGAATATTATTATTTATTGTAATATGATTGGATTTGTTGAAATATTTATTTTCAAATATCAGTACATGTACCCTTTATTTTTGTGCGTAAAGAACAGTTACAACCCGATTAATGTCAAAGATCATGTCGTCTCTTTTCGCACCAAATTCAAGGTCGCAACACAAATTTCATGTATGTTAAGAAAGAAACCATAATTGTAGATCGATTTACATTTAATTTGGGACATTGCCTAATTTAGCCAACTTATAACATTTGCTTTAGACCAATTGATATGGATCTAATAAAATTCAACTAAAAAATCATTATAAAATTAAGGTCTTGTGTTTTGGGATTGAATTAGTGTTTCGAATTTACATAGAACCCTAATTATCCATGGGATGGAATGATTGTAATTGGTTTGTGGCTGGATATGGCGCTCTAAATCTCAAACTAATGAAATACGCAACTCAAATTTAAATTCAATGACTTGGATTTGAAACTCTAGCCAAAAAACTCAAGCTTAACACACAAATTCTCAATGAAAGTCCATTATGAATGCATCATATATATATATAGTGAATATTACCTTATTCTATAATCCAACATGGAAGAGGAAACAAATGAACTAAAAAGCGCAATAAACCCTACGAAATTACTTTATGAACTAAATTAACCCCTGTAATTTGAAACCTATCTAAAGACCCAATATTTTTAAATAAATGTAATTAACTTGAAATAAATTACATGTAATGAAAAAACCCCACTTCAATATACAACTTCCTAAAAGGCGATAAAAAGGTAGATGACATAACATCAGCCAATATGTTGTAGAAATAAATAAATTGACTAACATCAATATATTTTTACAAATAAATAATAATTAATTATATTGATGATTAAAAAATGTGATTTAACAAATAAAAATTCAAAGTATTACTCCAAATAATACAAGAGTGACACAGTTTTTTTTTTACTAGAGTGCCTACCTATTAACAATCAATTACTTATAAGACTACGTGACTCTTTTTGTAGTTTATGAAAGGAAATTTGTCATAATACTGAGGATTATCTATCAAAATCTAATTCTTATATATTGATTTTTGAAAATAAATTATATTTTTTTTTGCAAAATAACTAATTTATAAACCAAAAATAGTTTGGGTGACACTACCAAATACTACCTCCGTTTTTTTTAATATGCACATTTCTCCATTTTGGGGTGTTTTTTTTTAATTGACACCTTTCTACCTTTTGCCATAAATGGAAGGTTGGTCCACCTAATTGTTACACTTCTCTCCTACTTTTTCTTTCCTTCTCCCTACCTTTTTCACTTTCCTTACTTTTACTAACCTTCTCTCTTACTTTTGCACTTTAACCTTGGTTCTTGTGAAAACACTTAGGTGCATATTAAAAAAACCGGAGGGAGTAACTTTTTTGCTGAGTTCGTGCAAGGGGCTTGGCATTTTACTTCCTTAAGATCTAAATGAATACACCATGCAACTATATTCATTAATTGCTTCTTCTTGTATGACTTCCCCCTCTCTCACATCTCCGATCCCTATCTAGCTAGTTTTCCTTCCTTTCACCTCATTAAGTTATGAAGGATTATCTTACATTACTCTCCTTCATTACCCGAAGCCTTGACCAAGAAATTGAACTACAAAGGGCTTGATCCCAGCAGAACTAAAAAATTAGGCATTCATCTCTCTACCTTAAATTGTCATGACAAATACACCTTATTCATGACTTAGAACAAAAATAGATCTACGGTACATTAGTATACGAAAAAAATAATATTAAAATGGATATTTATACATAGATCATTAAAAAAATATAAATATCACTATTTTTTCTCTTTGTAGCTTATTAAAGGATTTTTTTTGGCAAAAACCACCTTTTATAATGGACATTATAGCTTTAACTACCTTCTATAATTTTTTTTTAGTTTAACTACCTTATATAATTTAAAGTTATAGGTATCACTACCAAAACCAGTTTTAGGCGTATATTTTCTATGACCAAAATACCCTTTGGTGGTTTTCAGGCCTCTTACACTATTTTCCCCCAAATTTCACTCGTGTTTCTCCCTCATTCAAGCTCAATTGGCAAAATTGAAAACCCTAATTGGTGAATTATGGAGAAAATCAGATAATCGTTTCAATTGAAGATTGAATTGGGGAAAAAATCGTCAATCAGGGTGCTTGAACATCAGTGCTTACAGTGATGCATCCCAAAATGAAGGAGGTAAGTGAAATTAGGGTTTCCCTTTGTGTATAATGAAAATCAATTAATATTTGAAATTGAAATTGAAATTGGAAAAGAAAGATTGAGTTAGGGTTAATAATTTTAACTATACTCCAATTGTGTTTGCAACAGGACTTGGATTCATCTCTGATCTCAAAGTGCAGGAGGCTCTAAGAAATGCAACTGTGGAATCCCTGCTGCTATCAGGAAGTCATGGACTTCTGAAAATCCAGAGAGGCATTTTTATGCTTGTAAGTTTTACGATCGTGACTCGGGGAGGCGTGGATGTCAACTGTTTGATTGGTTTGATAAGGAGATGACTGACTGGCAGAAGGTGGTTATTAACCAACTTATTCTAGAGAATAAAATGATTGCCGATGAGTTGGCTTGTTTGAAGAATAAGGTAGAGGATGGAAATAGGAATATTGTGGTAGCGGATCAGGATAAGATGAAGAAAGAGCTGAAGGAGTTGAAGACTGTGGTGAAAAAGCTGAGGAAGGAAGGCAAGAACAAGGCCACAATCACCAACTGGATTGTTGTACTTTGTACAATGATTATAGTTTTGATCAGTTTGATGTTATACTAAGTAGGATTAGCTCAATTTGTTAGGCTAGTTGTAATGAAAAACCTAGATAGTAGTATGTATGGCTTTGTTATTAGTAGTTCATTAGGTGTGGTTGATGTTGTGTTATGGAGTTATTATGTTGACATTGTAATGTTAATGTGATTTGGTTGAAATGAATGCTATGAAGATCTCATTTTGTTGTGGTTATATTGATTCAACCTAAGTTCCCAAAAAAAATTTGGCAGATTTTCATTTGGAAAACAAGATACCAAGTTCTCGACTAAGTTCACAACAATGCCAACATCATATTACAATAACCTGTGCTCATATTACAATAACATGTGCTCATACTAAGTTCACAACCCAGCAGCATATTAAAATGACCAAAATCAACAGCAGCATTCCAAGATAGGTAGGTGTAGATGTTTCTTTCATTCATAAATAAGAATGAAAAGCACATTGGAAAGTACATAAACTTTACAAGTCCACTTCATTTAGCTAGGTACTGAAAGAAAATGATGTTCATTCAAGTTACAACAAAAAGCCAACACACATTTTGCAATGAACTATTTTAACATCATTGTTCTAAGCTGTAACAACCTAACATAAGTATATCTAAATAGATGATAAGCTCTTGAGCTTTCCCCCTGTTGGGATGAGCTTTTTCCTGCTTGATGCTTGAATGGAGGTGGGAAGGTGCTGCTGGGTTGTTGGCTGAGGTTGAGGGTTTTGCTTGATGCTCTGTCTTGTAACTCTGCTACACTGAGAAGCTTGTACTGTTTGACTAGGTATGCTGCATTGAGAAGCTTGGAATGCATCTTGTCTGCTACTCTACTGCTGTGAAGATTCTCCCATGTTTGTAGCCTAAAAAAAATATTAGTACAATTGTATATGATTAAGTAAACTTAAGTTAAACTTTTATAAATGAATATACAAACCTGTTTTTGTAAAACCCTAGCAACATTTTTTCCCCCTCTGATACTTTGTCCACTCTGAGTTGGTAGGTGGCCTCCCACCTGGTTTTTTCTCAACCAATATCTTAGGGGCACTATGATTCTTACACTTTCTCTTATTATGCCCTAACTGACCACAATTTCCACAAGTTTTTTTGCTTGTATGGCCTCTTCACTCCAGTTGGCTTAGAGCTTTCCTCACCAGCATCTTTCTTCCTCTTCTTCAAAGGTGGCCTCCCTGGCATTGTTCTGAACTGTGGAGGTAGTGGTTGTGGCAACTCTGTCACTCTCTCCCAGTGTTTCACTCCTGGCATTGGATTTATTGTTGGCTCATATGCACTCACTAACTTCTCAATAGTATAGAAATCATCTACATAACTTTCTGGATCATCCCTTTTGCTCCTAATACATGCAAGCCCATGTACACAAGGTATACCATTTAGATCCCATGAGAAGCAAGTGCAACTTCTCTTCTTAAGATCAACAACAAATTAATCCCCCTTTAAGTACACTTCAAACATATCCAACCTAGATGGACTAACATCAACATACCTCGTTAGTTGATCCAAACCTCCAATGACCTTTTTGACATATGGAGTTAACCTTCCCTCCATTTTCTTTGCAGCTTCAAATTTGTCAAAGGTCCTTTTCATCATGTATTTCCTTAACCATTCCATACAAGTCAACACAGGCTTATCTCTAGCCTCTCTTATAACAGCATTGAAGGTTTCACAAATATTATTTAAGAGCATATTTGACTTGCATGTTGTAGAAAATGCATGCCTAGACCAAAACCTTGGTGGAATCTTGTTCAGATAATCAAAAGCTTCTTCAGATAAGAACTTAATAGACTCCATTTGTGATTCAAAATCAAACTGAAAATAGCAACAAATATGCATAGACAGTAATCAGAATGTATGCTTCAAACATGTACATATACACAACTTTAACTAAAACAGTTACTAAAACAGTTCATATATGTAGATCCTAATAGAAACCTAAAATCAACCCACATATATGTACATATACCTATATATGTAGATATACCTATATATGTAGCTATACCTAATATAAAACTAAAATAAACACACATTCACATTTAAATAAAAGTAGTTAGATATATACCAAAGTTGTTGCTCTAGCAGCTTTCCAGAAAGCTCTTTGAATGATTGGCCATGTTGGAGCTTGAAGTTTGCCCAAATGTGCCTTGCACAAAATCTGATTTCAGCTTTAGGACACTTTGTTGTCATAGCATCAACAAGACCCTTCAGTGTATCAAAAAAAAAGGCTTGAATTTAGTGAATTAACACCATCAAAATCATAGCATTAAATAAAAAAATTACACTAAAATACATATACCTTCTGTCTATCTGAGATGAATGTCCATCCACTGCCATCAATACTTCCAATATCTTTCAGCAAGAACTCAAAAACCAGTTCCAACTTTCTGTGTTTTCAACCTCAACAATAGCCCATGCTATTGGGAACATGTTGTTATTCCTATCCTTTCCCACATCAACCAATATTTGACCTGGATAAGCCCCCTTCAGATGACATCCATCCACACCAACTAGTGGTCTACACCCAGCTTTAAACCCAGTTTTCAAAGCATTCAAACAGATATACATCCTAGCAAAAAAGGGGGGTGGCGTCTCAATACCCTCTACTACTACCACAACTGATGAACCAGTGTTGTATTTCAGAATGGCCTTCCAATAATCCCACACTCTCCCATACTGTTCAGCTTGGTCTCCATAAATAGTCAGTTTTGCTCTAGCCCTACCTTGCCACAATTTCCAATAATTAACTTCAACTCCTAAATCTCTATAAAGCACATCTATGAACCTCTTCAGAGTCATAGTAGGCTCTGTCCTCCACATCTCTATATATCTATCCCCCAAATACTCTGCAGTCACTCTTGTGTTTTTTGAAGGCCTTACACACCTATGATCTAACTTCAAGGTTTTTATTTGCATTGTGTTTTCCCCCTTATTTCTCTTCACATACACTTTAAACATGCACTTATTCTCTTTCTTACAAATGCAACTAACTATTTTGCCATGTTTTTTATCCCATGGACAATCACATCTATACTTACAATGTATTGTAATCCTATGATCAGAATTATGCAAATAATAAAAATCATACCCATTTTCTATGGCATGGCATCTCAATGCCTTTCTTGCAACAACTGCTGAGTTGAACCTCAATCCAAGAGTCATCTTCACCTTACTGTTGAAGTCTTGATCTTCATTGAAAGTGTGATATGTATCACCTTCTTCATCAGACCCCCTCAAGCTGCCAAGATCCTCTGATTCAACATCAGTTTCAAAGCCTTCATTCACCTCAAAACCCTCTTCAACAAACCCCTCAGATCTGCTACTTTGATTCTTCAAATCAGGCTGAATAACCCCTCTACAGTCAATCTCAGATATCCCAACTTGCTACTTCAAGTTAGAATGACCTACCCCTTCAACCTCCCTCTCAGTTACTGCACTTTTCTGCTTCAAGTTAGAATGACCTAACCCTTCAACCTCTCTCTCAGATATGCTGCTTAACTGCTGCAAATCAACTGCAATACACCTTGTTGTAGGCTTTTTCCCCTTTTTCTCCTTCTCAGATTGTTTTTTTTTCCTCCTTAACAGTTTTTGTATCCTTCAAGGTATCATTCAATGAGGGAAAGATATCATCAAAAGGAACTTGCCATATGAAATCTTCAGTTTTATCTTCCTCACCAGGCCTCCATTCAATATCTAAGTCAGATTCATCAGAGCTAGATGAACCAGAAAACTCACTTTCCCACTCCAACTTCCTCTTTGCTGCTGTTTTGCTGTTCCTTTCTTTCAAATCTTCCTCAACACTAGCTTCATCTTTCTTCTCTGTAGATCTCAACTCCTTACAACCAGTTGTGCTTTTTCTAGCCTCTTGCTTCACCCTAGGAGTGGATCTTTTAGTGGGAGTAACTACAACAGATGAGTGAATGGGGTTGTTTTTGAAAGCACTCTTACTAATTAAGATAACATCAGGATCACCATAGCTCAACCTAGAACTCCTCCTCCTTGGCTCAAGCTTCACTGCAACAGGCTTCTCTAACTTCACAGTTTTTGCTTTCACACTCTCTAACTTAACTCCCTTTTGATTTCTTGTTTGGGGCCTTGTTGTTGTTGGCTGAAGTGTGATGGCTGTAGGTGGCACATTTTGCATACCAACTCTCCTTCTTAGTTGCACTTTAGCTATGATGGGCTTTGTGTGTAATTCATTAGTTGGGCCTTGTTTATGTTGTGGACTAGTTATAGTTGGTTGGCTGTCAACAAAGGGCTCATCAACAGTTACAAGGACAACAACATATCCATACTCATCCCTAACACTCAACAACCCAACTATATCTTCATCACTTACAATCTCCTTCATTTTCCCCTTCAAATCAAACCAGAATCTCACATTGGAAGGCATAGGGTGTCTTCTCAACCTAAATGAACTAGCAACATACTCCCTCAAGCCCACACAATTAACTCCCAAACTAGGAACCTTTGTTCTAAAATACACCCAACCACCAACATACTCAACACTGTCCTGCCCCCTTATTTTTCTTGGCACAAATTTACCCCCAATCAATAATTTTATGTCCACCTCTTCATTCATATTGCTGTGATTTCCGGGGTTTATAAAAAAAATTCATCAACAATCTTATCACAATGTTTATTTTAGCTATGCACAACAATAAAAAAACGAAAACATATAACAAACAGCACCGGCAACATTTTATAATATTCAACACGAAATTCAAATTATTTTATGGTAAACTAGAATAATTTCAACTCAATTATTTGTTTATAACCTAAATTGGCAATTGAAAGTTACATATAATAAGTTAGAATCCCTAATTATAACTTTAATTGCTAGTTTATTCAACAAATTTCAACTAAACAAAGCTAAATTAAACATAAACGAAGTAAAAAATTAGGGTTTCTTACCTTTCACCACAGTCAAAAATTTGAGCTTTGGTCCCCCTTTGAAGATTTTCCCTAGAAAATTTGATTCTTCAGGGCCCACAGTACATTGACCTTTCTGCAGTGAGCTGATAAAAAGAGAGAGAGGAAGATTCTCAAAGTGCAGGTGGGTAGATGAAGAATGACAGAGGAAGGTGAAAGAGATTAATGGCGGGAGTAAATGAGCTTGAATGAGGGAGAAACACGAGTGAAATTTGGGGGAAAATAGTTTAAGAGGCCTGAAAACCACCAAAGGGTATTTTGGTCATAGAAAATATCCGCCTGAAACTGATTTTGGTAGTGATACCTATAACTTTAAATTATATGAGGTAATTAAACTAAAAAAAATTTATAAAAGCTAGTTAAAGCTATAATGTCCATTATAAAAGGTGGTTTTTGCCAGAAAATCCCTTATTAAAAGAATTGATTTTAAATACAAAACAAATCAGCTAAAGGTCTACCAAGTGGACATGTGTCGCGCAACCCATTAGACACCATCCCGAGCGCGATAAATAGTTGAAGAACAATATTTTTGCTTTTGTGAGACCAAATGGTGTGTTTGATTCGGGCTTGAGAATCAAACGGATGAAAACATATTGTTTCGATCTTGGAGAAGCTAGAAAAATTGTCTTTACACTCTCTATTAGAGATGGCAATATCCAACCGATAATCTATCACCCGATTCACCCCAAAAAAAAGGGTGAAAAATAGAGTAAAATGGATGATAGTCGGATGTCGGTTGAGCGGTTAATGGGTAATGGATGGAACTAGGGTGAAACTTTTTCACCCATGACCCGACCCATCACCCGTTTACCATCCGCTCCATCATCCATTTCTTTTATTTTCTTAAAGATATATCATTTATTGACATTTTTATTATTTATTTTATTTTTCATCATTATTTGACATGTTTACATGAGCTTAATTTATCTTAAATTAACATAAAATTAATTTATATATTTTCATTTTTGCATGTTTGATTTATTTTTTATTGTTAAATTCTCTTGATACGGATTATCACCGGTCTACCCATTTCACCCGTGGGTGACGGATGGATGGAATACGGGTAATAGTCTTGACCGATGACAAATGGATGGGTGAAAATTAGTGTAAACGGGTGATGGATGCTGGTGATGGCCCAATCAGTCCAAATCCCATGTTAATATCATCCTTACTCTCTACCTTTAGGCCCAGCTCTCATGACTGATATTCATTTTAAGTCATTCCATGTATTATTTACTTCCTCATGACAAACAATTCATGATATGACTTAATCCTATAAATAATCTAGTCATGAGTGGGATACAAAACTTCATATCTGCTCATGAGTCCTGACATATTTTTCATGACAAAATATTTCATGAATGAGAGTTGTTAGAAACTGACTGTTTGCAATGGCGGATAAAAGAACGATTTCAGGGTTGTGCGGTGGTAGAAGACTACTGACTTGAAAGCAGTTACGACCCAACATGGTGGTAATCACAACTGGCCGGAAAGCTCCCCAAGGTTAACACAATAGTCTCACTTAGTTACCACTAACTGAGAAAGGCTTTGGAGATGAAGCACGTACCCAAGAATTAGAGAGAAGAAGATAAGAAAGTAAGAAATAATATTTCTAGATGCAAGACAATGGTAGCATTGGTATGATATTATTGTAAGACAATTAGGCCAAATAAGGAATGCAATAAACAGATGGAGGAAATCAAGGGCGAAAGTAATGGCCATAAACACTGTAATGTTTAAAAACGTTTCAGTGTAACAAGTTACCGTTACACACAGTTGGGCCAGAACCCAGGCCCAGCCCGAGCCCGGCCCGGTCTATTACACACTATTCCTAGACATTTAGCACCACTCTAGTTGTTCATTATCTTCTCCTTTCCTTATTTCAATTTTAGTCTCGAAATATAACAAGCGATTTCTAAAAAAAACATATGACTTATCAAAAGGATCAAACTAGTCATTAAATGGATTAAACTAGTTACTACATAGATTTAACACTGAGTATTGAATGAACTAAACAGGTCACGAAATGAATTAAATAGGTCAAAAAATGTATTAAACTGGTCCCTATTTTCAGAAGGCGGTTTGTTAATTTTCTCTTCTTATTATTGGGCCTATTGGACCGTTGCCTAATTTTATTTTAAAAGTAGGCGGTCTCTTACAAGACCCGCTCAATAACAATAACATATACTAAAACATTAGATTCTATTAGCATTGACACATATACTTTGTATCACTTTTTATGTGTGTTATAATATTTTTTCTACACATTACCTCTTTTTTAGTAGTGCCAATGTCAACTACTATTAAGTACACTTATTTTTTTCATTAATAAATAAATCATATGTTATTTTTTCAAAATTCTCATACTTTGTAATACCTCCGTTTTTTTAGTTGCAGCCCTTTAGAAAAATGTGGATGCGTAGACAGATTTTTTTAATGAGGTATTAGGTGAATGTATGAGTATAATTAAGGAGAGTGGGGACCATTGAGTGTTTAAATTGTGCAAAAAGTATGAGAGAGAGTTTGGGGGGACCACAAAAAAGTATTTTAATTATGTTAACTACGGGAGAGAGTGTCGAAGACCACAACTATATAAGGCAAAAAAGTGTTGCAACCTATGAAAATTTCCCTACTATTAGAAAAGTGTTGCAACTAAAAAAACGAATGTGGTATTTAACTTTAGGCATAGATAAAAAGTGATGTTATCATTTTTTTTGCTGTATAAAGTGATTTTTATCAATTGTTAGACCTCTTGGTAGTTTTTGCATGATTCATGAATATCCGTTGTACTAAATGGAGTGTTTGGTAAATGGCTTTTGGGTGGCTTTTTCATTGGTTTTTGGCTTTTGGCTTTTATATTTGGTCAAACAGCCAAAAAAAGTGTTTGATAAACGGCTTTTGGGGTACTTGAAAAGCCGGCTTTTAAGACAAAAGCCAAAATCTGCTTTTACCAGCTTTTGTCACTGGCTTTTGGCTTTTGCTTTAATTTTGTACTTAACAACCAATACTAACAACCGTTTTTACCAAACAATTTTATATACAGCCAATAATTATACCGCCAGTCAAACAAGCCACTAAAAACAGTCAGTCAATCCAGCCACAACAAAAAGCCACCAGCCACCAACCAATTGCCAAACACTCCCTATATGTTTGAATTCTTTGATACCAAATTTTTATTGATGATATAAGATGTACTCTCTCTTTCTTTTTATTTGTCCCATTTAGACTCTGTTCTTTTGAATTGGAATGAACTAAACTGAAATGTTATAAATTGAACTGTAATTGTGAGACAAAAGCAGAGGAGTTGAACTGAACCGAAATTAATGGAGTTGAATTGAACTGGCCGGACTGAACTGAACTGAAATTAATGGAGTTGAATTGAACTAGTCGGACTGAATTGAACTGAAATATTTTTCAATTAATTCGGTCCAAAAGAACAGAGTCATATATAGCTCCAAATGCCAAGGAAGATGATATCATAGGCATGTGGGTGGGGACAACAATCAAGGAGTCTAATTATTATGTACTACATGTAGTGATTAAAGTAGGTGCGAGAAAATTATAAGGTATATGAGAGACCAAAAAGTGATACAGTAGGACTAGATGAGTAATATACTCCACTTGTAGGGAAATATGAAAAAGTAGGAAAAATAAATAAAACAGATAAAAACAAAAAGTAGAACAAACCGACAAACAAGAAAAAACTGAGGGAGTATTTTATAATCAAGATTCAACAATAAATAATACTAACTATGACAATCGTGTAAGTAATGGCCCTAGCAGCCATTTTGTAGTAATTTAAATTCATTAAGGGTATAATGGTAATCTCATGTAGACGCCACCACCTCTTTCCTTGACTTATGTAATACTAGTTTTATATGTTCGCGATGTGCGGAATAGAAGTGATCAATTATCTAATTCAATAAAGCATTTGAAATATTCTTTTTTTCTTTATTTTATTTTTGGTGTCCATCCCTAACTCGTTCGCTATATAATAGAGACAATAATTTTAGATAAGTTCTTATAAGTTTAAATACGTTCGGTCAGGGGCGGAGCTAGGGGGGCTGGTGGGGGCCATGCCCCCCCTTAGGTGAAGTTAAATATTAATTATGTACAATTATTATTGGAATTTATTGTATCTCAAGTGGTAAATTGCATGTTGTTGAAGAATAGGTAGGTGATTAGGGGTTCCATTCCCTGTGCAAACATATTTTGCAACTTTTTATACCTCTAACTTTTGTGATATTAGACCATACAACTAAATAAGTGTAAAACAAAATTCGAATCTCGGCCCCCTCAATGTACGAATCCTAGCTCCACCACTACGTTCGGTTAAGATAGTCTCATGAAAAATAAGGTGAAGTAAATATATCATAAGTAGTTTATCCAAACGTTTTGGTTATTAAGGTAGTTATTTTTGAAAAAGTTTCGTGAGGGAATTGTTTCCAAAAGTCGATATTTAATAGGGGATTAGTTCCCTAGCATAGAATCCTAAATATAACCCCATATTTCCCCGATGTGCCAAATTTTGGATCATCCAAGCTAGAGAGTAACTTTTCAAAACTGCCCAAAATTTCTAACTTCCTATCTATAATAGACTAAATATGAATAAGTGAAGAGAAAAATAAGAGTTTTACTCCTTTTTGTTTAAAATACTCTTGACACTTACTCTGATACGTAGTTTTTGATGATAAATTGTTGTTTAGTTATCAAATATCTCCTTCGTCCCGATTTATTTGTTACAGATTGACTTTGAACACTATTTTGCCACCTTGACTGCCTTTGAATTTGCATACATAACGGAAAACATACTCATGTAGTCATGATACATCTTGTTTGATGTGTCTTAATGTGTGCTTTCCAAATATATATTTTTTTTTAATTTTTTCTAAGACCAAATCTGAGATATTAGTTTTTGAAATCGTATCTTGGAAATTGTGAAAAGTGAATGTAGCAATAAATTGGGACGGTGGGAGTATTACTTAATTATAAAGGTGAATGCGTTAGAAGTTAGTGTTGTTATTTTAATTAAAAGAAACAAACTGTGGCCCCAAATTATATAGGTAGATGTGATAGGAGTTAGTGGAGGAGTTAATAAAATATGATACTGGTGGACCATCTTTTTAATGTTAGATATATTAAATAATGGAGGAGCTTGGCAATTGGCTGGTGGCTATTTGTGGTGGCTGGTTTGCCGACCTTTTTGTTGTCTTATTTGACCGACTAGTAATTATTAACTGTTTAACAAAATGCTTGGTAAAAATGGGTGTTGTTGTTGGCTGTTTAATATAGAATGGAAGCAAAAATCAAGCCAACGCCAAAAGATAATGGCTGAAAAGTTGGCTTTTCAGTCACTACAAAACCTATCTTACCAAAGAATTTTTTTATTATCTGACCAAATAATATAGCCAAGTCAAAAGGCAATGAAAAGTCCACATGTCATTGACCAAACACCCCCGATATGTAGGTTATGTCCATAAATAGAAGTGTGAAGAGTATTTTGACACAAAGAAAAGATAAAAGGATAAAAAGTATTACTGGACATAGGCAATAATTATTTTGAGAAGGTTCTTCCAACACTTGGGATTATCCCCGTGTAATGCAACATTAGGGTTATTTTTTAAAATATGGGTAAAGATTAATATTATCAAAAAGAAAACATCTATATAATGTATTAAAAAACGTGAGCACACACTGCACTTTACTACGTTAACATAACGCCATTGTAGATTACTATATGTACCACCTAAGCTACATCCATTTTGTTATCATATTCCAATGGTTTAATTGTTTTACTCAATATTTTTTTTTTTGGAAAATGAATGTGAATAAGTCACCTTAATTACATTATTTCATTACCCTTGTTAATGATTTAAGTTTTTTTTGTGATGTTACGCTCTTACCTTAATACTAAAGTACAGAAAATTAATTTTTGTTGGTCGATTATTAAAATTAATATAGAATATTCTAATCTTATAAAACATAAGATAATTATATCACCCGGAACTATGGCTCGAGCCCACAATCTAGTTCCTTCGTTAAAGATTGTTTTGGATGTGGTTGCTAAGTTGATCACCAAAGATTTAGAGATGTAGTGATGTTCTATTTTCACATGGATCATGGTGCATATATGCTGTACCATACTCTATGTTGTGTCAACGCAACTTATCTAGAATCATAGTGGTGATGATGATGTGAGCATATCAAGTTTGATGTATGTGTATATATACTCATGTTCGTGTAGTGTCTTCGTTACATTTTTGAGTCGTATAAATTTGTTTAATAAATACCAGCAAATCTTCTACTTCTTCCGTTTCATTTTAGATGTTACACTTTTTTTTCACGCTTATCAAAGAATCGATTTAAGGTTGTAAACGAGCAAATTTTTCCATGAAGTTATAACACAAGTAATATAGAATATCATTATTGCTTATATTAAAATCTCATCGAAAAATTTACTCGTTTACACCTTTAAATCGTTTCCTTGATAAGCGTGAAAAAAAAGTGTAACATCTAAAGTGAAGCGGAGGAAGTATATAAATCTATTAAAAAGTGTAAGCTTGCATTATCATGGTTAAGTGTGTTATGTCATGTCATCAGCTGATAATAACATGATATCATTTTATTCATTTCATTTGGTCACTTTTTATAAAAAAATGATTGCACAAATGATTTGAATATAATATGCCATCTCGTAACATTGCCCAAGAAATCGACCAAATTATGAAAGAACCTGGTGGTCAAGTAATAATAAGAATAGAGAAAATTGTCAGAAAATAACAAGGTTTTAGCACTTTTTCAAAATATATACCAAGGAGTTGCAAAATAAAAAATATATACCAACAAGTTATGTTTTGTTTAGAAATCCATACCAACTATCAGATCTCCGTCTATATTTCCATCCGTGAACCCCACAAATACGCTTTTTAGTAACTGTCATAAATTTCCAACGACCACTTTTCAATTACATTGAACTCAGTTGTTGGGGAGTGATTAAAAGCTCACAACTTTTCCATTCAAGTTCATCTCTCTATAACAGAAAATCTAAGGTGAATTTAAATTGAAGATTTTCACTTGTCATTTCTTCATTTTAGGATTGAACAAACAACTTAGTAACATAATTTGGGGAGTTTTAAAAGGGGGTAATTTTCAGAAATTAGGGTTTATGGAATCGAAAATTGAGGGACTTTTTTCTTGAGAATTAAGTGCTTTGTCTTCTGTAAATTGATCAATATATTAAGTCGCAAATGAATTTGTGTATGGTAAATGGCAATTTTTGTAACATCCCGTCAAAAGTTGACTTAATTTAATAAATAATAAAACAAGTAAGTGGTAGCGGAAATATCACTGAGACGGAAATGCTACTCTAAGGGTAAAATAACTAAATATGTCAAAATCATAATGTAGATATAAGCTCTGAAAACTATTGATGGATGAGCTCCCTTACCCTCATCTCTACTATCTTATAATTAATCGTAACTCCAAAACACAATATCTAAAAATAAATATCCATTATCCGAAATAAACTTATTAAACATCGAAAGACAACCCAACTACTGCTTAAGACGCATAAGACAAGAGGTCCTCATGTCTAACTCATAATTCTCGTCCACTATGACAAGCACTGCACTGAAGCTCACAAGGCCGGATCTCACAACCCCGATCCAAACGGTAACAACTCTAAACTTCAACAGCTGCAAAATATTCAACAATTATCCACAATCAGTATGGAGTAACTAACAGCTCTCCCAGCCCAATATAGGATTCAAAAAGTGTTCTTAAGTAAGGTTAGAATAAACATTATAATTATTATAACACCATGAAATCCGAATAACAGTAAGAAATTAACAGAGCAGAACACTTCTAGTAACTTGCTTGATAAAAAATAATTCTAGTAACGTCATAATAACTCAAGAAAACAGGCATAATCCAGATAACAGAATAATAAAACTTCACATTGGTTAAAACATCAACTTAATATTGACAGAGCAAACGCTAGTGACCCGCAGATCACTTCCTAAGGAAAAGTCAAATCGCAACCTCTAGAACGGCCTATGGGTTACATTCCCTACCATCTGTGTAAGAATCGCCAAACTCCCGATATGCGGGACAGTACACGCAGTCTCTCTCGATCTCGGACAACGACAAGTCCTAGATGTTTCCAATGCAGGGTAACACCCAACGTGATGTCCCCTAACCTCTCGGAGTGCTTGTTCTTTACCTTCGGGACACCGTCCATTACTCAACTCAATTAAAACTAAACATCAAAAGTACTAAAACAGTACACAATTCTTCAAATCAACAAATGTGTTATCTGAGTTTGGGTACGAAGTTAATTCTGACAAGTCATAATACCCTAAGTACATAACTCTCGGCAAAGTAATGCTAATGAAAATATTATCCTCCCCTGAGCATTACAACGTCGACAACTCAATGTAAATAATAAACCTGCATCATAATACCAATGACGTATAATCATGAAAAAATAATTGAGGAGTAAAATACAGCGGCCCCATAAACTGTTCCAGCAGCATATACCTTAACTAAACCTCTCAAAAATCAACTCAATTAATAAAATTATAAAAGAACTAATCCAATAACCCATCATAAAATATTTATTTTTTAGAAAGATAAAGGGGGGGGGGGAGCCAACATTCGTAAATCGACAACCAAATCAATTTAAATAGAGATAACTACACACGCATATACTCCATTTAAAGGGATAAGAATACTTTAGTGCGAAGTAGTTGACGGTTTTATAAAAATATCACTTACGAACTCAACTATTGAGATATGATATAAGAGCGTCCTCCTAAACATATATGCCATGTAAATTTTACATGAGAAATAGATAACTTTAAAGTAAATTTCACGACAAAGCGCTAGTCGTAAATAAATGCGGTAAAATAATAAATTATAAACAAATATAATTATTCTTTTTAGTCGACACAAATGTTCATGGAATCACCCATTACAACCTAGTATCAACTAAAACAATATTTGAAACCAACCTTATCTTATCAATATTAAAGTTTAACGGAAATCACCTAGTATAAACTTAATATCAACTCAAAAAGAAAATTAAAATAAAATAGGAAAAAAATGTGTCAACTTATCAAATTGACATACAGGTCAAAGGAATCACCCATTATGACTTAATATCAACTTAAACAAGTATTAGATCTCGACTAAACACAATTTGCTTTTCAAAGAGTATAGCAAAATATTAACAATAACAATACTTGAATTTCAAAAATATAAATCAATTATAAGTATTATATTTATTAGCTCAAAGTTCAAAAGGTTTGTAAATGAAAAAACAGATAAGAAATACTCAGATAAAACCAACACTTAATTGAAAGAAACAAACGCTATATATCATCTCACATAATAAAACACACTATTGAGCAACCATAAAATAAAATAACGGCATGCACACACGAGTATATTAAAATAAAATAAAAGTTTGTTTTTAAATTGTAAAACATGAAACAAGTTAATCGCGTAATACGAGAGGCTTTAAATCTCATTGTTTTCGCTGCGTACTCTGATAAACTTCGTGTATGAATCCCTGCAAATAAGATTAATAAACTTGGTAGACTAGCTTCCACCAATAATACACGTATCTACACATATAACATATGCTACCTAAGCATGGGAGCAGACTATATAATCATGGAAAAATTCACAAAAATGGGCTCAACTATGACAGACCTTCTCAAAATAGGTCAATCTTTGAAAAATCTGAATTTAGGCCAAACCATGCGTTGAGTTGGATAAAATGGGCCAAACTATGGTTTAGGTTGGATAAAAATGGGCCAAATCGGTCATGTTAACCCATTTTTATCCAAATCAACCCATAATTCGGCCTAAATTCAGATTTTTCAAAGATTGACCTATTTTGAGAAGGTTAGTCATTGTTGGGCCCATTTTGGTGAATTTTTCCTATAATCATTCCCATCACTTTCTTCCTACCCAAGTAACTCTCACTAAGTATTTTACTTGAAACCTAAGACACCATTAATCTTAATTACAAGACTACACATTTCTCGTGGAATATGTAGAAACTCCATGAGAGTTTTTGGAACGTTTGGCTCTGATACCAACCGTAACATCCAGTCAAAAGTTAATTTAAATAAATAGATAATAACACTGAGATGGAAAATGCTACTCTAAGAGTAAAACAACTAAATATGTCAAAATCATAATGTAGATATAAGCTCCGAAAAGCATTAAGGGATGAGGTCCCATACCTTCATCTCTAATATTTCAAAATTAATCGTAACTCCAAAACACAATATCTAAAAATAAGTATCTATTATCCGAAATAAACTTATTAAACATCGAAAGACAACTAACCTACTTCTTAAGACCCATTATAAGACTAGAGTGACTAATGTCTAACTCATACTGTTCGTCCACTATGACAAGCACTGCACTGAAGCTCACAAGGCCGGATCTCACAACCCCGATCTAAACGGTAAGAACTCTAAACTTCAACAGCTACAAAATATTCAACAAATATCCACAATCAGTAGGAAGTAACTAACAGCTCTCCCAGCCCAATATAGGATTCAAAAAGTGTTCTTAAGTGAGGTTAGAATAAACATTACAATTATAACACCATGAAATCCAAATAACAGTAAAAAATTAACAGAGCATAACACTTCTGGCAACTTGCTTGATAATATATAATTCTAGTAACGGTAAAATAACTCAAGAAAAATAGGCATAATCCAGATAACATAATAATAAAACTTCACAGTGGTTAAAACATCAACTTAATATTGAGATAGCGAACGGTAGTGACCCGCATCCCACTTCCTAAGGAAAAGTCAGATCGCAACCTCTAGAACGGTCTATGGGTTAAGTTTCTAATGTATCACATTTATATATAGTTTTTAGATGCATTTATATAGCATTTAGAACTCCTTTCACAGCATTTAGGTGCATAATGACATTAATTTACATAAGTTGTGCTCTACTACTCTCCGTTTGTGTGTTTCGATGTTTTTCCGGTTATTTTGATGCAAATTGATTATGATTATATACAATCAAGCCTACTAATCATTGAGAATGAAGGTAGCTTGCACAAGATGACAATGCAGCCGTTTGAGACAATTTTGAGTTGGAATGAAGAAAAGAGTTAGTATAAGAAGTGCCAAAACTGACAAATGTTCACTATTTTATCATAAGTTTTGATAGAAAATTGATAATCAAGAAATTCCATTTGGGTATGATTCTATACTTCTAGAAATTTCCCATGGTAGGTCACACACCCCAATCGGACTTCTGGTTTGATAGATATGGCCTTTGCAAGTTGATGCAAAATCGCATGATTTTCGGCTGATTTGGTCGGGCCGTTTTGCCCGATCGGGCAGGGGACGCGGAGCCCAAATTCTATGGTTTTTATTTCCGTTTTATACTTAGTTTTAGGATTTATTATAAATAGCTAAGCTTTATTTTGAAGACACTTTATTTTCAGCTTTCATTTATATTAGTTTTTAGAACTTTATTTGCTTTCATAGTTAAACACTTTTAGATTAGTTTTGGAGGAGATCGAACCTCAAATTATTTTCAATAAAGGTTATTTCTTTTCGACATTCGACATTTTTATTCTCTCCTAATTTCTTTGTTTAATCTTTGATTGCTTAATTAATTCGTTCATGATGCAAAGTTTAGATTTTTATATTAGATTTATTATTGTTGGTTCAATCATGTCTGAGTAGTTGTCTTTCTAGGGTTTAGGGAGGAAAACCATGTTTATACCATGATTCATATATGAATTGCTTTTAGTTTCTAGGTTTTGATTAGATTGATTATGGTGTGATTTGTTCTTGATGAGTGATTAACCATATTGCGTATTTTTATTGGTTGCTCGTGGTTAATAATTGTTTGCACAGATTCGTCTTACTTTTAGAGGCCTAGTACACATCAGTAATTCTGATTATGTTAGTGAACATGCGGAATATTTTGAATTATGAGTGTTAAATCTTAACCATAGCTTAATACGTGCTCTAATCTCTCGACTATTGACCTAGGTATTGATAGTTGTTTGAACCCTTTGATTGGTTTAAGCATGGTGGACCGAACTGATGCCCTAGATCTTTAATTCATAGCCTAAATCCCATTTTTATATTGTTTTCTTTAGTCTAATTAGTAGTTCAATTGATTCTTGTCTGATCTAGTCAAAAATAGTTGTTTAGCTGAATATTAACTCTGAAAATCTGTCTCCCTGTGGATTCGACCCTACTTCCCTAACTAGTGTTGTTAGAGGACTTTAGGATTTACTTTTGATTAGGTGATACGACTTTAGCCTGTCAGTTCCCTACCATCTATTTCTAAGAATGGCCAAACTCCCGATTCAGGACAGTACATGCAGTACCTCCCGACCTCTCGGATGACAACAAGTCCTAGGTATCTTCAATGCAGGGTAACACCCAACGTGATGTCTCCTAACCTCTCGGAGTGCATGTTAATTACCTTCGGGACACCGTCCCTTAGGCTACTCAACTCAATTAAAACCAAACATCAAAAGTACTAAAATAGTACACTATTCTTCAAATCAACAAAGGCGTCATCTGAGTTTTGGTACGAAGAATACCCTACATACGTACCTCATGGCGAAGTAATGCTAAGGACAATATCATCCTCCCCCGAGCATTACGACATCGACAACTCAATGTAAATAATAAACCGGCATCATAATACGAGTGACGTATAATCGTGAAAAAAATAACTCGATGACAACCAAAATTTATTTAACTTCGTGACCACTTAAACGTGTCATAAGTTCACTCGAATCATGCTAAAACAATGAAATAAATCATGACATGATAATACACTTATTAGGCTATAGAAACACACAAATTAAGCATAATTTCAAGTTACAAAACATGTATAATTGAGGATTAAAATACAACAGCCCCATTAACTATTCCAACAGCATATACCTTAACTAAACCTCTCAAAGATCAACTCAAAACACATAGTTAAGCTTATCACATTAACATACAACCTTCCTTAACATAATAAGACACAATAGGCACAAGGTTTAGCATAATATCATCCATACCAACACCCATAACCAGCCTTCAACTTACACCCACACTGGAGAACTGGCAGCAACACCAACATGACTCTCAAGCCATAACATCGAACCAAAACACTTAAAAACATGGTGCAATTGCTTAGGGATTATCCTGACATGATATTAAACCATTCTAAGCATGAAATTCAAGCAAAACAAAAGGTTAACAGGGTTGGAATCAGGCAAAAACGTGGCTGTCATTACAACAGTCTTTATTACATTATACTTGCTAGAAAACTCAATAAATCATGCTAAAAAGTCAAGGAAATCATGGACATAAAACCTAATAAACTTAGTTCAATACTCAAAATGATTAGGCTTAAGATAATAGAAAACATGCTCCAACATCAGACCAAACTCGTTAGCTAAGAAAACAGCAACAACATGATGCGAAAACTGATCAAAATACATCATCAAAACATCATATAACAATTAGGTTTAACTATACAATAGTTTAGGCATGAAATACATTTAATATAAGACATGAGAACCTGAAATAAAAGACCCTAAATCAGCCCATAAAAGCCATGAAAGTCAGGAAGTACACAGCAGCAAAAATATCCCCAAACACCCTTGACATGGATTATAGAGTAGCGCTTTAAAATACGGTAGAAATCCTAAACATGATTCTACCTTGTAATATCTAAACTAACGGTACCAAGACTACATTTTTCATCCTACAAAGATAAGCGAACCGTTAGTTACCTTGGCCAACTCGAGAAGTGCAGGAACTAACACAATACCGACACAACCTTCATGACTCGTCTGAACAAAATAAGAAATGCAGCCACGTCACTTACTTTATTCAAAAACTAATTACACCACGAGCAGGGTCCTTTTCAGTAGATGAATTTTGACTACTCAGACGTCAAATTCCGATAAGAAATGAAGGAGATATGAGGCATACAAAATGGATGTGCAAAAATGGCCGAAAATGCGAAAGAAGGGAAAATGGCGTGAGGAAGGGAAGGGGGTGCTTTTCTCTACTGAACTTTGACAGCCTTTTCTTAGGAGGGTTTTAAGGAGTGATTAAGGGTGACTAATGGGTGTATTAAGGCCATCATAAAGGGGGTTAATGGGGGGGAGTGAAGAGGCATAAGTATGGGAGTATTAACGTTAGAAAAGTCCTGGAATTTCGGATTAAAAAACCTTCACCTCCTCTTCTTTTGGTCAGTAAAAATCGGTCCATAAGGGTTAAGAAGGTGCATGCAAATTTGTATGCTAGTCGGTTATCTATAAATCTAACGCTTTGAAAATAAAATCTCACGTTACCTAATTTATATAAAATAAAGTTACTAACTATGTTATAAGATAAATTTGCACACTAAATAAATATACATTTTCCATATCGACTCCAACAATACACCACATTGTAGACATTCACGTTTCTGAATATACTTATACCATTTTTTTATAAATAAAAAGAATTTCTAATCACATCGTATCAATTACATATACATCACAACTATACACATTTTGGAATTCAAGCACGTATGCACATCACATTTTCCACCTATATATTTTTGGGTTTCAGATACGACTATTAATTTGATAAAATATAGTTTTTATCTGCAAAGTTTATATATAAATATATAAATAACAATGTACACCAAATAAAATTAATGCGCGAAATTTACTGAAATTTCGGGGTGTTACAATATTGATTGAAGTTTTTTTTTTTTTTGTTTTTCAATTTAGGAAATGAGATGCAAATGTGGTATTCCTGCCAACACATTAACTTCTTGGACTCATAGAAACCTAGGCAGAAAATTCTACTCATGCAAATTCACAGATGCAAGCTCGAATAGAAAAGGGTTTGGTTTTTTATGTGGGTTGATGATGAAGGAAGTACAGAATGGCAGATACTTATCATCAATGAGTTGTTGTTATAGAAGAGCATGTTGCAACAAGAAGTGAGTTACTTGAGGTATGTTGTTTGCAAGCTCGAAGGCGTTAATTCTGTAATGAACAATGAAGGCAGGGGGAATCAATGTGTTTGTTAATGGTGGGGGTTGGTTTGTGTTGTTTTCATTGTTACAATGGCAGCTTTGGGACTGAAATGGTAGAGTGTATTCTAGGATGCCAATTTATATATGATGGTGTAGTTGGATTAGCTTAGTAATTGAATTGGAATGTTTTTGGGATGTTGGTGGAATGTGTTGGCTGTATGAAACCCTAATGTAATGCTTCCGATTTGATGAATGAAAAGATGTTGGTCATTTGACGCAATCAAGAACCTTTTTTTTTACAAACATTGATTCATACAACTTGTACACATATCTTACACAACCTGTCAACATTATTGATTCCAACCAACATCTGTAGACAATATCTGTGAACATTGATTCACATACAGCTTGAGCACAATATCTGTTAAAACCAAAAGCAATAACCAAAAGCTTCTAAGGTAATATATAGAAGATGATTGATGATGAACTGTCAACATTGATTCCGACCAAAAGCTTTGAATACATTGTTTGTTCCAACAAGTTTTCTAACCAAAAATTTCCCTAACAATAACTATTAACAGCTACCCATTATCATACAACAACTAAATACTGTTCAATAACTATTGTCATACAATTAACCTACTTCATCATACATAAGACCAAATAGCAACTCAAAACCCTAAAAATTAATCTTTCAAATCTTCCAAAGCTGCTTCTTTTCTTTTGAAATGGTTGGCATCTTTTGCCTTGGCTGTTGAGTTGGTGGAAGTTGAAATGGTGGTTGAACAAGGCTTTGTTGAGTACTTCGTGTCAGACCGCATTGAGGAGGTTCATTAGAGGTAATTGGTTGACTGTTTGCACTTGAACCCTCCCCTCTTATGCCACTGACAGCAGATGATGTAGTCATCTAAGTAGCGTACACATAGAAATGTTGGTTAGCACTTAGTTAACATATTTTTGTTGCAATTCATTCAAACAAATTAACATAGCTTTTACTTACCTGAAAAGATGCCTTAGCTTGTTTTTTCTTCCTTTGAGCTTGAACCCAATTGTCATTTGCTGCAGGTGGTCTTCCTGGTTTCTTTTTCTCCTTCATTTCAGTTGGATTCTTACAAGAACTCTTCTTATGTCTAGGCTGTTGACAGGATGAGCACTTGTTTTGTGCTGTGCCCTTATTTGCCTGCTGCTCAACTTCTTCCCTAGCCTCCTTCTTCCTTTTTTTATTTGATGGTCTACCAGACATATACTACCTCCGTTGCACAATACATGCAATGTTGGAGGTTGGCACATGGACCAAGGAAGGGAAGAGAGAGAGTGCATATTGCCTTTATTGCCCATGTGATAAAGAATAAAGTAGTTTATATGTGAGTGGAAAAGTAGGGATACAAGTGTCTTTTTAACTAAAAAGACTAACTATTAAAGGTAATGCTGCATGTATTGTAAAACATCCAAAAGAGGTATATGTTGCATGTATTGCGAAACGGAGGTAGTATCTAATAAGGGGGGAGGAAATGGTTGGGTTTGTCCACTTATCTCCCAATGGTTTGCTCCTGGCATAAGCCCAATATAGGGATTGTAACTCTCAACATAAGCCTGTTTACTATAGCACACATCTACAAAATCTTCTGGCGTCATTCTTCTTGATATTATACATGCATATGCATGAGCATGGGATGCCAGTCAATTGCCAGTTGAAACAAGTGCATGTTCTTAGGATGAGGTTCATAATCAACCTATCATTCCATGTATCCACTTCCCACTCATCAAACCTACTAGGTTCAACACTATACTTAGCTTCTTGTTCCCTCACCCATTCTTACACCTTAATCACATAATTAGGCACAAACCTACCTTCACAAGACTTTATCCACTCAAATTTCCGTGTGTTTCTTTTCATTACATACCTTCTAATACACTCTAGGCATTTAATGATAGGTTTATCCCTTGCTTCTTTAATTACAACATTAACTATCTCACAAAGGTTATTTAGAAGCATATTAGACTTTGAAGTTGTACCAAAAGCATGCCTTGCCCATTGTTTGGTGGAAATTTTGTCAAAATACATACTTAAATGCATCTTCATTCAAGGCCTTAATTTTTAGCATCTCCTTCTGAAATGTAGCCTGGTTCATTTGCATGAAGTAAAATTATAGTATATTACACAAAGATTTTCTTAAAAACAGAAGAGATAACAAATTCTTAAAAGAAAAACAGAAAGTAGTTGGTGTTGTTTGTCAAGAAAACAGGAACAATTATTATGAGAAGAGATAACAGATTTATCATAGGTGAATTATGTTGAAAACAAGAATTATGTTCTACTAAACAAAGAGAAAGCAAAGAGATAACATATGTATATGTGCAAAAGAAAGAGCAAACAAAGAGACAAAAAGGAGACAAAAAAATGAGAAAACATACAAGCTAAGTTGTATATACCTTAGTGGTGGCTCTAAATGTAGCCCAAAAGTGTTCTTTGAAAGCTTGTCCACTGTAATATAGCTTCAAGTTGAACCAAATATGCCTCGCACAAAATCTAACTTCAGCTTTAGGCAACACAATTCCTATTGCATCTAACAATCCTTGCCAAAAATCAAACAAAAATAGATAAACAGTCAATGCAAAAAATTTCAAGAAATATATACTTAACTATTGGAAATAACCAAAAAAATGTTTACCTTATGTCTGTCGGACATTATTGTCAGTCCTTCTCCATTTTGAAACCCTATGTCATTGGCAAGTAGTTCCAAGAACCATCTCCAGCTTTCTTTATCTTCAACTTTCACCACTGACCAAGCCACGGGAAAAAATGTTGTTATTGGCATCTTTGGACACAGCTACATGTATCATGCCAGGATAAGCTCCTTTTAGGTGGCAACCATCAACCCCTATCAATGGTCTACTGACACAGTCGTTGGACGTTTCAAATTAATAACCTAACTTAGCCTAATATAGGGTAAGAAAATCCAAGAGGAAACAATGATTAATCAAGGTTTGAATGAGATTTAGCGAGCTAAGCCTATTTTTTGGGGTTTCTGATATTAAAGATAGACTAAGAAATTAGGAACTAAGTAACTAGTAAATAGACTAAGTGATTCGAATCAATCTATATAAAGAGGACACTAGGGATAGGGGATTCACGAGCTAACATATAATTAACCAAATCGCAAAGCCAAGGGGATTCATTAGGGCCGATTAGGGGACTAAGTCACTCAAATGTTTCCTAATTACACTCTCGAGCTAAATAGGATGATCTAATCAACCAATTTTACCTATTCTCATGGTAAAATTCATCAACCAAGTATTTCCACAACTCATAGTGATTCGATTGAGGTCCTAAGAAGTCAACACCTATTCTCATGGTGAAGTCTAACTATTGACTAGCTTAAGGTCAATTTAGGCTACATTTCTCAATCCTTCACCTAAGATACCCAAATCTAGTTTAAATGGTGATCAATCAATCAAACATAGCAATTTCTTTAAACTAGACAACCTAATTTTCAGTAGGTCTAACCCCATAGCTTGACTTTCAAGGTCAACTCATGATTAGCAAGGTCATCCCCTTCCTTAGCTAGTAAACTACTCACTAGCCATGAAAAACATGAAATAAAAAGCTTGAATCAACAATGATGGAAATCATATAAATAAGCTAATCATCAACTGAGTACTACTAATCGAAACTAAATCAAGGTAAAACAAGTATAAAAGCAAATAAAGAGAAGAGATAGAAGAAATACTCAAAGATGGATGGAAATCAAATGCAAAACTACATTAAAATAGCTTCAATCTTCAACTTTAAACTTTTAGATCTAGTTTCTCTCTCTAAACATTCAACTTCTCTCTCTGCTCCCTCTCTAATTAGAGTTAATCAAATTCTAGAATTCAAACTTAGTTAATTATTATTACAAAATTGGTTTTTATACCCCAAGTAGTAAGGGCAAATAAGTAAAAACGGAAAATATGAAGATACACTAAGGCAAAATGGAGTGACACGCTCCGGAACACATGGAGCGGGCCCCGCTCCAAGCCGCTACTTCCCTGCTTCAACTTTTGGGCTACGGAGCGGTCGCTCCTTAGCAAATGGAGCAACTGCTCCCCTGTTCCTGACCATTTCATCACGCCTAAGCAAGCAACACTTGAAACGAGGTTAGATAAGGGGAGGGGGAATGTAAATACTCTAAAAACTAATGCAAAATAAGAAATCAAGAAAAAGGACGCAAAAGGGGAAAGAAAAGGGAGTTACATGGCCTAAAATGCAACTAAATGACCTAAAACTAATCCTAATTAATGAGTCTAAAACCCACTTATCAAAGTCCCTCAAGCTTGCCAATTGCTTATCCTCAAGCAATCAACAATCCCAAGGAAATTAATGCATGCACTAAGTCTAGAAAGAGCAGCACAAAGTCGAGGTCCTCATCTCATAAGAGGTGTCAAGGCAAAGGGAAACCCGACCATCTTTCGAAGCTTGTAGCCATCCTTCCTTATCCACCAGTTAGGGGTCAAAGGGGTGGTGTGAAAATAAAATGATCGTCCTAGAGGTCCCTCAACTATCACACAAGCCCTCATTGTTCCTAAGTGAAACCTTTCCCTACAAAATGGAAAAACTCGCTCAACCTTGTAACAATCACGCCCCACAAGTTCACAAGATCCCCCAAGCTAGCCTATTTATTCATTAGTTAACTCCTTTTTTGTTGCAAAAGCCCTAGACTACCTCCTCACGTGGTCTATCTCTCACTCGATAGTCATGTTTCTGAGGCACGGTACCGAGCAGTCGATGTGAGACGCGATAAGAGGGTAAGGTAGCTCATACCAAAGGCATTGGAGCATCTCTAGAGGAAGAAAGCATTGTTTTTGTTTTTAACAATAGGCTAATAGCCTTGTGGGCTCTAAAGTACCACTTATTTGATACAATTAGCAAAAGGGCTCTTTTTCTTTTCACTTTTCCAAAGTTTTTTTTTGGTTTTGTTTCCTCTTTTTTAAAGGCTACTAGCCTTCCATTTTATTGATCTAGAAAGGTTCTCAAGATCGCTAAAGTTCTTATCCAAGGTCAAAGGAGAGAGTAAAGACTTTTTATAGGGAAATAGTGACACTAATTCACGCTAAAGGCAAGTCTTGGACAATCGAGAGGTCTAGTTGTAACAAAACCTAGGCATCCAAGCTTAAAGCACCCCTAATACTCCTAACGAGCACATAAGACACTCAAGCTACTTCACCCCTACTCAAAAGCCAAGTTCCCAACCTCTAACCTCTAAAGTCGTCAAATAGAGTCATTCCTTGACTAAGTGATGCAAAATCTTTTTGTTATTTTTGAAAATTATTCTAATTACCCTATATGCAACCTACATTCAACCTAAAAAGGAAATAAACAAACTAAAATGCCCTCTCCCCCAAGCTTAAATGAAGTGTTGTCCTCAATGCTTCAAACAAGTCAAAAAGGCAAGGGGAAGGGGGGGGGCGGGAACTATTTACAAAGAGGAATTGAGGTGTCTAGTAAATAACACCTCAATGATCGCAATGACTTGTCATATGGAACCGCACACAATCCGAAAAGACCAAATAGGCAATGGCAAGAAGCCAAGCATGCACAAAGTAATACATAACTATATGCCTCAATGGGGAGAAAAGCAAAAAGGTGGGGCAATGAAAACAAAAATCAAGAAAATAAGAAGAATCATAACCAAAATAAATCGAAGAAAAAGAAAATGAAGAAAAACTATCATTACTATACACCTTTGCTCTCATGAAGTCAACAAGAACATCCGGAGGGCCAAGAGAGATGAGAGACGTCTTGAGTGGTGGTGATTTGGGAACACAAGGAAAAGAAATAGGGAAAGAAAGAATAAGATCAAGCCTCCTTGAAAAAGGGATGTGAGGGGATTGAATAGGATCAACTTCCAAACTCAAAACTTCGCTCCCATCACATAATTTCTCCGCATTGGCTCTTTCGCATGCTCCCTCAACCACATATTTCTCTCCTTGCTCATCATTGACATTTCCAACCAGAAGCAAAGGCTCTTCTCTGACAAGGGAATCATGGTCATTTAATGATTGAGGTGGGATGGAAGAAAAGTGAACATTAGAGTCAATAGGGGAAGGAGGGGTAAAAAGGGAATCAAGGGATTCACAAATGTTTTCACAATCCTCACCTTCCTCCTCATGAATCGGATTAATCCAACCTAGGTTTGACACATCCTCATCATCACTACTCCAAAATCCATGAGCATAAGGCTCACAATTCTCCCTAGAGGCATTTTCGTTCTCTTCATAGGAAGAATCACCATCACCCTCAATCAAAGACCTAGATTCGTAGGCATCATTTTCACTCTCTTTTCCTTTTTCATCTCTATTGGACTCTTCACACTCATTCTCACATCCTATAGACCGCTCTAGGGCATCTTCCTTCCACCTAGATTCAAAAGAGTCACGTCTCTTCACCAACTTCTTGATTTGATCAAATAACTCAGAATATTGCTCTCCTCCCTTCTCATAATACTTGAGCTCCTCAAAACTAGATTCAACAAGATTATCATATTCGACAAGCATTTGAGGAATAAAATCATGCAATTTTAGCTTAGAATCAAGTAAAGAAGAGCTTTGATTATCAACAAGGGGAGAAGCATCATTGTAAGTCCCAACATTAAGCACATGACAATACACATCATCACAACTAGAAGAAGGAGGGGGAGTATCATGATTTGGCATGTGAGAAATTGAATTGCAAGCAAAAGAGATATCATTGTGATTAATGCACTCATTAGATAGATAAGAATCAAAATGCATAGAATGCATTTCATCACAACGAGGAGAAAGGGGAGGAGGCATACCTTGGTCCGGTTGAACTTGCATAAGATTCGTGCCCATGTCCCACTCATACGTGTCTTGAGCTAGCCAAATATAATAATCCCAAGCTTCATTCAAGAAAAGAGCTTGAAATTCTCCATGATGCATATCCTCAACCACGCATCGAGTGAAATCATTGAACCCAGCATAGATTATCTCACAAATCTCCCATAGCTCGTAACTATAGTTGATTGGAAGAGAATCTTGCACCATAGTCAAATACCTCCAAAATGACCCGTTCTCGAATTGAGGAATCGAGATACTAGTCATTCTTAAAAATGTGCCCCAAGATGCAATTGCTTACAAAATCATAGCTAAGCAAGGGGTTAGCAATAACAAGAATTTCATCATTAGAAGAGGAGGGAAAAAGAAAAAGAGAAAAGAAGGATAAGGGGTGACTTAGACTCGAAAATCGACACCCAAATCAATGTAATCCATTGCTTCCCCAGCAACGACGCCAAAATTTGACACAATCGTTGGACGTGCCAAATTAATAACCTAACTTAGCCTAATATAGGGTAAAAAAAGGTCGAATCCACGAGGAAGCAATGATTAATCAAGGTTTTAATGTGATTTAGCGAGCTAAGCCTATTTTTGGGTTTTTTTTGATATGAAGATCAACTAAGAAATTAGGAACTAAGTAACTAGCAAATAGACTAAGTGATTCGAATTAAACTATATAAAGAGGACACTAGGGATATGGGATTCACGAGCTAACATTTAATTAACCATATCGCCAAGCCAAGGGGATTCATTAGGGTCGATTAGGGGACTAAGTCACTCAAATGTTTTCTAATTTCACTCTCGAGCTAATTAGGAGGACCTAATCAACCAATTTTACCTATTCTTATGGTAAAAGTAATCAACCAAGTATTTCCACAACTCATAGTGATTTGATTGAGGTCTTAGGAAGTCAACACCTCTTCTCATGGTGAAGTCAACCTATTGACTAGCTTAAGGTCAATTTAGGCTACATTTCTCAATTCTTCACCTAAGATACCCAAATCTAGTTTAAATGGTGATCATTCAATCAAACATAGCAATTAATTTAAACTAGACAACCTAATTTTTCGTAGGTCTAACCCCCTAGCTTGACTTTCAAGGTCAACTCATGATTAGCAAGGTCATCCCCTTCCCCTAGCTAGTAAACTACTCACTAGCCATGAAAAGCATGAAATAAAAATCTTGAATCAACAATGGTGATCCAACAATGGTTGAATCATATTAAATAAGCTAATCATCAACTAAGTACTACTAATCAAAACTAAATCAAGGTAAAACAAGTATAAAAGCAAATAAAGAGAAGAGATAGAAGAAATACTCAAAAATGGATGGAAATCAAATGCAAAACTCCGTTAAAATAGCTTCAATCTTCAACTTTAAGCTTTTAGATCTAGTTTCTCTCTCTAAACATTCAACTTCTCTCTCTACTCTCTATCTAATTAAAGCTAATTTAAATCTGAAATTAAAACTTAGTTAATTATTATAAATTGGGTTTTTATACCCTAAGTAGTAAGGGCAAATAAGTAAACGGAAAATATGAAGACGCACGAAGGCAAAGTGGAGCGACACGCTTCGGAACACATGGAGCGGACGCTCTATACTGTGGAGCAGGCGCTCTACAATGTGGAGCGGGCGCTCCATGCTCGCTCCATCCCCGTTCCAAGCCGCTGCTTCCCTGCTTCAACTTCTTGGCTACGGAGCGGTCGCTCCTTAGCAAATGGAGCGACCGCTCCCTTGTTCTTGACCATTTCATCACGCCTAAGCAAGCAACACTTGAAACGAGGTTAAATAAGGGGAGAGGGGAATGAAAATGCTCTAAAAACTAATGCAAAACAAGAAATCAAGAAAAAGGTCGCAAAAGGGAAAGAAAAGGGAGCTACATGGCCTAAAATGCAACTAAATGACCTAAAACTATTCCTAATTAATGAGTTTAAAACCCACTTATCATCTAAACCATTCGTGAAACCCCTTTTCAGTGCATCAAGACAAATATACATTCTTTGAAAGTGTGGTGGTGGTGTTTCAATCCCCTCAAGTGTAATCACAACCAATGAGCTAGGATTATGTTGTAGTAAAGCATATTCGTAGTCAAAGACCCTAGCATACTCCTCTGCAGCATCACCATACAACCTTAATTTTCCCTTGCCTTAGCATACCATGCCTTCGAGTAATTGATATGCACCCTTATGTCCATATAAACCCTCCGATCTCTAATCCTCCAAATATCTCTCAGCCAAATACTAAAAGGTCACTTTCTTACTAGAGTGATGGAATCCACAAGTGTGTTTTAACCTTAGACTTCTAATTTGAATCCTTTGATCCATCTTCAACTTAATAGCATATACCTTGAAAAGGCATGCACTTGTTTAGGTCATCCCATTCACAGTTTCTTAACTTAGAACGTTCCTTATCCCATGGACACTGAGTGCATCTATATCTACAATATGCTTTCAACATAGATCTACCATTATTTAATAAATAATAATCATATATGTTTTAAATTGAATGAAACCTAAGTGCCTTCCTTAATTGATTAATGTCACTGAATTTCAACCCTAAATTCAATTTTATAGGTCTCCTAAAATCTGTTTCAGGGTTGAATGTAGGGGAAGAATCTACCTCTTGGTTAGAGTCATCCAAGTATGTTAAACTTCAGTAGGAACACCCACCTCAGATTCCCTCTAGTCGACTTCAGATCTTTTTGGTCCAACACCAAAAACTTGCTTTAAAATTCCTTGCCTGGTCAGCTTATGCTGTTGCTCTTCCTCGAAGCATCTCTTCTACATTATTCACCCACCTTAAAGTCAACATCATTCAAATCATCTGATTTTGATTCTGAAAACAACTCCCCTTCTTCACTTGAATCTTGTTTTTTTGTTAAGTAAGTAATTTCATTTCTTCCGAAACTGAAATACACCATTCTAACCTAGGGAAAGAACCAACTAGGTTGGACCCTTATCGAAGGAAAGAATACCAATTACAACCAAAGGTTACAACCCAATCACAAACTACTAAACCAAAGATAATCCTTCCTACTAACTTTCTTAGGCAAAACTAATTTAATTCTATTTTGCACAATACTTTTTATTAGGCTAGCACTAACACTAGGCCTAGGAACACATTGATGCCAATAACATTGGTTTCTACAATACCAAATGCTAAACTGCTGCTACAAGTCCAGCTGCTAATACATTCTTCCTGAATTTAGAGTGTCTTAAACATAATCCATCTGATGAGAGCAGGCAGAGAAGAAGTTGAACAACTAATTCCAAGCCAAGCTTTAAGCACTTGTAAACACATCAAATTTTAATGACAGTTAAAAAATAAGTATGAATGTTTCTCTGGCTTTGAAGAACAGATCAAACATAGATCTGATCTGCTACTCTCACTCTAGCTAAGTGCTTAGTGGTCTGCAGCCTCTCTTGCACTGTCAACCAAAACACAAACTTGTGCTTAGGCACACTGAGCCTGTTCCACACAAAAACATCCCACACAACATGGTCTCTATCACCTCTCAGTTTCTCATAAACTGACTGAATATAATACTTCTGAAGAGTACATAACTCAGACTCAGAAAAAACTCTTTTAACCTTTCTTTCACATCACAAATAGTCTTCCAATAACAACTTGCACCAGTTTCAGGGGTGTAAGCCCACCAATTCTCTCCTTTGATAAAAACTGAGGGAACCCATCTAATCCAAGCATTATCTTGTTTGGAAGAGATAGCCCAAACACATTTGCCTAAACAGGCAAATTCCAGCTAATCACCTCTCCAAAGCCTAAACCACCACAAGCTTTGCTCTAACACAAATTTTCCAAAGCAATAGCTCCAGGTTTATAAGAACTAGCTTGTCCACTCCATAGGAAGGCTCTGCATATTTTCATCACTTCCTGAAGTACACTCTTTGGAATAATGAACACTTGAGCCCAATATCTGCGCAGACTCAATAAAACAGAATTAATGAGAAGAGATTTTACACTGTATGATAGATTACTGCTGCTCCATACTCTTATTCTTGCAGTCATTTTCTCAATTATGATTTCACACTGAGCTTTAGACACTCTTTTAGAACAAATGGGCACCCCCAAATATCTAAAAGGCAGTTTACTCTGCACAAAACCAGAAGCATATACAATTCTTTGAGCCTCTTGTGCAGGCATACCACAAGAATACACAGCTGACTTACTCACATTAGCTTTCAAACCTGAAGTATCAGAAAATAATTTGAAAGCTCTCAACATCAAATAGGCTGAAGGAAAAGCCCCTTTGCAACACAGAATAAGATCATCAGCAAAACACATGTGAGTCAATTTCACTTCCTTACATCTAGGATGGAACTGAAATTGCTCAATCTCACTCATTTTAGCCAAAATCCTAGAAAGGTACTCCATACATATCACAAAGAGTAAAGGTGACATAGGATCACCTTGCCTCATACCCATAGCAGATTTAAATTACCCTTCCATGTTCCCCTTAAGCAACAAAGAAAACATAAGAGTAGTAACACATCTCATCACCAAGTGAACAAAATGAGCAGGAAAACCTAAATGTTGAAGTTTTTCCTGTAAGAATTTCCAATCTACAGTATCATATGCCTTCTAAAGATCAAATTTCATTAAACAACCTGGAGCCACTTTCTTCCTACCATAGTGCTTAAGAATATCTTGAATCACCATAATGTTATGCACTATATATCTCCCATGAACAAAACCTCCTTGATTCTCAACAATAATATCAGGTAGATTTTGCCTTAATCTCCCGCACAAGACCTTTGTAATACACTTATACAGAGTATTACAACAAGAGATAGGTCTGAATTCTGTGACATTATTAGGACATCTAATCTTAGGGATCAAAGTAATAGAAGTATTATTTAATTCCTTTGGAACATGTCCACTATTCAAAGTTTCAAGCACATCAGCTACTATATCATCTCCAATAATATTCCAAGCATCTCTATAGAAGAAGGATCCAAACCCATTTGGACCAGGAGCTTTACATCCTGGTATTGAGAATAATGCTTTCTTAACCTCACTAGTTGTATACGGTGCATTAATAATTGCCAAATGATCAGCAGATAGTAATGGACCATAATTAATAATTTCAGCATGCACTTGAGATCTTTGAGCATTGACATGGCCTAAAAAATTCTTATAATAAGCGGAAAAGGCATCTGAAACAGAATCAGCAGTATCATGCCACACACCAAACTCATCATTAATACTGAATACCTGATTCTGAAGCCTCCTAGCTTTGATACTCTGGTGACAAAACTCTAGTGTTTTCATCTCCATCTCTGAGCCAATCCATCTTAGCTTTTTGACTCAAAAAAGAAACAAAAGCTGCATGTTTGATCTTGTATTCTTGAGTAGCAACTAACTCAACTGCTGCAAGATCTCTATCACCAATATGAGTGTGAAGCAGTGTCTGAGCAGCAATCATTTTATTATAAGCTTGCAGCTCAGCAGCCTGTAAATCAGAAAAGCCTGATTTATTTAACTCTTTTAGAGCACTCTTAATCTTCTTTAGTTTCTGTAGGACATCATACATTTTGGATCCTTGTATCTGCTCAGACCAACATTGCCTAATGATCTCCTCAAATTGAGATGCTCCTTTCCATATTGTGAAGTATCTAAATGGTTTCCTACCATTTACAGTTTCAGGAAAGACTGTGAGAAGGGCTAGAGAATCATTAAACTCTCCTTCACATTGGAAATTCACTTCTGCAGAAATGAAATAAACTAATCCTGCCAATTCCACATTGGCAAGCATTCTGTCCAGTTTTGAAAAGACACTAGCATCTCCCTCTTGCTTGTTATTCCACGTAAAGAAATTTCCAGATGCTTTGATATCAAATACACCACAATCAGCCATACAAGTTTTAATATCATGCATCTCACTTTCTCTAACAAGAGATCCCACTCTATCATCAGTGCTCATTATAGTATTGAAATCTCCACACAACAACCATGCCTGAGTTGTAGCCAGGGCTCTCAAATCAGTCCAGAGTTCTACTCTTTGCACTCTTTCATTAAATGCATAAATGAAAGTATAGAAAAAACCATTAACACCACACAAAGGTTGAATGAAACAATGGATTAACCGACTAGTTATTTTAAGAATATTAACATAAAAACTATTTGCCTTCCATGCAAGATAATCCTACCACCTTTATGATAGTAAGCATTAGTTATAAAACACCATCCCATAAACATTCTTTGGTAAAGAAGCCCTAAATTAGGTATCTTAACCTTTGTTTCTAAGAGAGCAACAATGCTAACATAAAATCTGTGGATATAAGAAGCCACTTCCCTCTGTTTCTTAACATTGTTCACTCCCCTAACATTCCGACATAACAACCTATCCATTCATGATAGGGAAAGTTCCCTCTCCTTTATCTAGATTATCTTGACTAAACTGTATGTCAGCCTCACAAGCAGCTTCATGAATTAGAGTTTGAAATGAAAACCACCAAATAACAACCACTTGTCAGCTTCTCCCTATCCACTTGAATCTTGACCATCCAAATGACAACCACCACTCTCTTTACTTTTCTTCTGGTTACCTTTATCTTGTTGTCTTTATTTGCCCTTTGATTGCTTCTTCACAACTGCATCTACCTCTTCCTTATTCTCCCTCCCTTTATTTGATTTCTCTTTTATAGAAATATGCTTTCTTGGAGTTCCTCTTGTTTTGACTGGTGATGTTAGCAAATTTTTTGTCTCTGTTGTTGTTGCCGCAATTTGTTGCTGTTTCAATGGTGGCTTTTGTAGATGGATTTTTTTTTGTGGTGTTAATTGTGAGGTGTTGGGCTTCTTGGTTGTTTTAGTTGGGTTACTATTTGATGATTTTTCAAGGTTTTCTTTAGCTACAAAAGTACCCATATAAATAATATTTGGATCACTTTGCAATCTCGGGCTTCTCCTAACAAGGCCAGTGTATTAGGCTGCAGCTTCACTTCCTTTTTCAAGCTTACGTACAATTGGTTTTCTGTTTTGTGATGGGGCAATGAAAGGACGATTTTTTGAGCTAGAACTTCTAAGTTTCAGCCTTTGTTTGGGAACTGTTCTTCTTCCTTCACATCATATACAATCATTCTATCACTATTATCCCTCCATACCAACAATTCAGCAACATCAGCATCGCACTCAATCTCCCTTGCCTAACTATTGCCCCCCTTACTACATAAGAAATAAATTCTGAATTGAGCTGCAACCCTCCCACAGTGCAACCTCATTCCTTTACAAGCACTCTCTCTTAATGATTCCACACTCAAATCAACAATATTCACATTGTAATCCATTAACATTTTCCCACCCTCATACTCAATCATGTCATTGTTCAGAAGCATATTACCACCAACCCATAAATGCACATCAACAAATTGTGATTCCCCTCCATAGAAAAAATGAAATATTCAAATTAGGAGCTTAAATTAATCAAAGCAATCACAGGGAGGTCGATTAGTTTAGGAACTTTTAAACAGCAAACTCACATATCTAAGCACATATAACACTAACAACACAAATCACTCTTAATAAGATATCAATTAATTCATAAATTATAGTAGTTTATACCTTTAATCTACTGTTAATTTCAATGAGAGTGAAGTAAGCTACTGTGAAATACCTTTTACCCCCTCCTTTGTAGTTGCCACTGTTGCTTTTCCTTTTTCCATGTGAAAACGCCCAAACACATTAAATTCCAAAAGCAATATGACGAATTACTGATGATGACATCAGGGTTTGGTTAGATTGCAAAGAAAGATATATTTTCGAGTTGAATTTGGGGTGAAAAAGTGACGAAAATCTGGTTAAAAAAACCCTAGATAATTGGGGATGAGAGAGTTAGAGGGAAAGTGAGGTGGCAATATAAATTTGGTTAGGAAAAGTGGAGGGAAAGCGTATTTGGGTCCACATACGGAAAAATAGACTGAGATCTTTAGTTGGTATGGATTTCTAAAAAAACACAACTTGTAGGTATTTATTTTTCATTTCGCAACTCCTTGATATCTATTTTGAAAAAGTGCTTAAACCTTGGTATTTTATGACAATTTTTCGCTAAGACTAGGTACTAATAGACCTTGTACTCCTAGTAATAAAGATTCAATAAATAATTTCCAATCTCCCATTTCTCCAAAATTCCATTTCGAATAAATCATCAAAATTCTATTACAAAATCTCAATTCCTAAACCAGTAGCTAAATCTTCTACTAATTCAAATTCGCCACCTCTTCAGCCATGAAACCACCAACTTACTCTTGTATTAATGTTATTACAGAGTAATTTCAAATTAATTTAGATTATATTTAAAAAGTGTTTTGTTCAAAAGAAAATAGTAATAAAAAATACTGGTTTTTTGGATATTTTGACCAAAGTGCAATAAATTATATAAGATCAGATTGAATTTCGGATATGAAAAGTTTAAAGGTTAATATTCCTCTTTTTACTTGGTTTTCCAAGTGTACTATTAATATTTTTTATCCATTTAATCAATGTCAAATTAATACTACTATTACTAGTTTAATTCAAAATTGGACAGTAAAAGACAGAAATATAATTAAGTACATTTATACTCCTTAAACTGATATTCAAGTTAGTAATGACGAAGGCTCCTTAGTTATGGTTCCCTTTAAGAAGGGTAGGGATGACGACAATTCCTCAAAAGTTAACTTAGACGATATTAAAAACTTATGCTATCAAAATAATTATTCCAATCAGTTTCTTCCTAGGATTTCCAAAATAATTATTAGAAAACAATAATCGGATTTGTTTGATTTTTTTGGTGAAGCGGGAGCTTCACTGTTGGCTCTTTTTTTTGCTTTTGCTAGATGAGTCATGATTGGTCTTTTGTATGTTGATGCATCTTCAGTTGAAGATTGTGTGGAGCGGTGCCGCCTATAAAGTGTCGATTCCGCCCTGCTTGACAGTTGTCTACTTTTAGTCTAGTTCATTTGTTTTTGCTTCGTCTGATATGTCCAAAAAATACCGTTTTGGATCTTGAACACGTAGAAAAAGTGTTAGTAAAATTGTGTGCCTTATTTTCGCCTAAGTTAAAAATCACTTAGCACGATCTTTTATTTTGTGATTTTTTTATATTTTATATTGCCCTAATTTTTGGTAAGTAAAACCCGCAGGCCTTTTTGATATTCTTACATTTTTACTGCATATATGGATCTTGTGCAAAAGGTCCTCCAAACGGAGCTTTTGAAGGAGAATGAATTGATGAATTATCTAATGATTCAACTATAAGTAATATCGTTTTTTTGAGTAAGTTGATTTCTTGGTTGAGTAGCTCAAGTTTTGAAGTATAGTTTTCATATGGTTTATTGATTTCTTTGTCTTTTCTTGGCGTTGGAGGTCTTGTAACGTCTTTGATTGTTTGACTAGCTGATTGCTCATAAACATATGATTTTGAACTACTTTGAGGGAGCAAAATCTTCTACGTTGAAATTTTCCCACCATTTGACCTTAAACTCCTGGAATAGTGACATCGGATATGGAGGTGAATACCATTGATCGATGATGTAGGCCTAGCACATTGTCCATGAAATACCAAATTCTTTGTGAAATAGTATTTCATTGCAATATGGAGTTCCATTGTGTATATGTGTGGAGAAGAAACCAAAATTTTTAGACTTCTCCTGGCCAAATTTGTTGAGTACTAGCAAAATAATACCACCATTCGTAGAACCATACAGGGAAATTGGATGAACATTGGAAACAAAATATGATAAACCATGATGATTAAATCCTCAAATCAAGAATGCTCGAAACCATGCCATCTGATAATCAATATAATTGTACTCTTGTGGATGAAGTGGAACTGCGAATTCCTTAGGAGCATAAATAGCTGCCATTCTGATTGTGGGATTTCTTGATTTTGCATTCTGAGTATACTATGTTGAGACTCCTTCAGTGTGTTCAATTTCAAGTGATTTGGTATCGACGAGTATGAATTCGTCAAACTTTTTGTTTTTGTATGAGGTTTCTAGTTTGTAGTAACAATTCATGTGGAAAAGAGTATTGTTAAATTTGATAATTATAGGAATTTGTGGGGTGTCTTTGAAGCGAGCAAGAAACATATGGTCCTTACTAGTTTTGGTAATATAATTGTGAACATCTGTGTTGGAATTTTGTTTGTTTTGAGTATTTGAAATTGAAATTGAGGTGGATATTTCATGGCTTGAGAATATGTTAGAGGCGGAAAGTCTTGAAATGCCTTAAATTTGTCTGATGTAGGTGACATATCTTTTAATGATTGAAGCTTTTGAATTCTCATTACATAATCCTCAGGCCTTTGAATACCTTTGTCTTTATCATTTTGTTGATTGCTCCTGAAAATTTGAACTCAATTTAGATTATCCTTTCCTTTTAAAAATTCTGTTAATAGAAAATCTAGAAGAGCATTATCTTCTCTTTTTATATATTCAATTTGAAAATAAAAAACCGATAACATAACTTGCCATCTAGCAAAGATTTGTTTTGAAAATATTTGGAACATCGTTTTATAATATTTCTTTTGCAGACTTACAATCTATTTTTAGTAAAAAGGTTTTGTTATATAAAGCATCTTGAAATTTTGAAATACAAAAGACAATAGATGATAGAATGTCTATTTTTTTTATAAAATATGGTATAGTAATTTTACAGAGGTCCAAGCCAAATGCCCTAATGGAACCTAACTTGTTGCTCATTTTTATTATCACAGAGTTTTTACTTAAGTATTACTCCGTATCCTATCTCAAACGCATTTGTTTCGACTATCATAAAAGCTTGTGGATGTGAAAGACCTAGGCATGGAAGGGAGTTAACCTTTTCTTTTAATAACTTAATAGCTTGAGTATGTTCGTCTGACCATGCAGGTGGATTCTTCTATAATATTTTACAAAGACACAAACAATATTGCCTTAAATTGGGGAAAAGTCTGTAATATAATTAAGATATTCCAGAAACCTTTGAACTTGATTTTTATGTTATTTCATTGAAAAATTTGTCAGCGAATTCTATTGCTCTATTAATCGGTTTCATAGAACCTTGGTAAATATCATGTCCCAAAAATCTTATCTTAGTTTGACACAATTTCATTTTTGGAAATGATACAAATAAACCATTCTTTTTGACAATATGTAAGACAATATTCAGGTGTTTAAAATGCTGATCTATTGAGTTTGAAAAAAAACTGTACATCATCAATATAGACTATAATATTTGAAGCATAAGGATTGAAAATATCATTCATAATATTTTGAAAATTCGAAGGGGCATTTTTTCGTCCAAAGGGCATAAAATTCCACTCATATTGTCCAAAAGAGACATTAAAAACAGTTTTATATCTGTCCTTTTCCTCTATTTGGATATGCCAAAATCCACTTTTCATATCAAAATTTGAAAATAATTTTGCGTTATAAAGTCGGCTTAGTAAATTGACCAAATTATTAGTTTTTTGGTCAATGTTATGAGGTGACGGGTTATTTTAAAAGATTTGAACCCACGACCTACCATTTGGTAACTTACAAATTACGAATCCTCCCTTCCGTTTTTGTTATCTTTTTCATTTAGTTCAAATTAGCATAACACTTCAACCTTAAAAATATTTCCTCCCTTTTTTCTTAAGCGCTACATAGCGAAAGTACACGCTTACCAAGGAGGTAGAGAGAAAGTGAAGGTCACATGTTTAGGCAAAGTAATTAAACTTAATAAAGTTGGATTGTGGTCCCCTCCTAACTTTTTGGTAGCCGGTTTTTTGACAAAAGGGGCGGGGGAAAGTTCTAATTTCCCGAACTTTTCATAGAACTCACCAAATTTGAATTTGATGCCAAAATTTTAAAATTAAGAGGTTGACACTGTCGTTGGACGTGCCAAATTAATAACCTAACTTAGTCTAATATAGGGTAAGAAAGGGTCGAATCCACGAGGAAGCAATGATTAATCAAGGTTTTGATGTGATTTAGCAAGCTAAGCCTATTTTTGGGTGTATTTCAGATTAATGATCAACTAAGAAATTAGGAACTAAGTAACTAGCAAATAGACTAAGTGATTCGAATTAAACTATATAAAGAGGACACTAGGGATAGGGGATTCACGAGCTAACATTTAATTAACCAAATCGCCAAGCCAACGGGATTCATTAGGGTCGATTAGGGGACTAAGTCACTCAAATGCTTCCTAATTACTCTCTCGACCTAATTAGAAGGACCTAATCAACCAATTTTACCTATTCTCATGGTAAAATTAATCAACCAAGTATTTCCACAACTCATAGTGATTCGATTGAGGGCCTAGGAAGTCAACACCTATTCTCATTGTGAAGTCAACCTATTGACTAGCTAAAGGTCAATCTAGGCTTCATTTCTCAATCCTTTACCTAAGATACCCAAATCTAGTTTAAATGGTGACCAATCAATTAAACATGGCAATTAGTTTAAACTAGACAACCTAATTTTACCTAGGTCTAACCCCCGAGCTTGGCTTTCAAGGTCAACAAATAGAAATCCGGCAATGTCTCGCCAAAATACGTCCCTTTGATAATAGACGTTATGTTGCCAAGTTTCGGGGTTGCGAATGGCGTTTGAGGCATCACAAAGAAATATTTCGTTAAGCCTCGCTAAAGAGATGCATTGGGGTATATTGAACAATTGGAAGGAGATTTCATACTCTTCCTCATGTCCCTCAACCTCACGCCTCTCGAGAGAGGTTAAGAATTCCAAAGTGAGGCGCTCATACGTCAAAGCGTGTGAAAGCGTTCCATGCCCATAGCAAGCAAGGACATCCTTACATCACGCCTAATCCCTAAACTTTCAAGTGTATCACCATGGTAAAACTTGGAAGTTTTAATCTTCCGGTGCTTAAGGTCGTCATACCAACGTTTATGTTCCGGGTTGACGAATTTAAGGACCGGAAGGGTGCCCTTTTGGTTCTTTTGTGAAGAAGAGCTATGGTCTTTCTTACTCTTTTTGCGAAAATAGTATATACTTGGAGTTTATAGAGAATAACTCAACCAAGTGGTGGTTTTAGAAATCAAAAGACCGCGGGCTCAAATTCCCAAATAACAAAATGAAACAAAGAAAAACAAGTATTCACACAATTAAAAATCATAGTAAAATTAAGAAAAAATTAAAAATAAACTAGAAAAAATCAAAAATAAAAGAAACTAGGAAGAAACTAAATAGAAAAAAATGAAAGAAATCACACAAAAATTCCAAACAAATCAAATAAAAATCAAAATCTATCTAAATCTACCAGCTAAGTCCACAATAATCACCACAATCATCATATTTTCTAATATCTAAGTCAAATCTAGAAAAAAAATGAAAGTTAGGGTTTGGGTTTTACCTCCCTCTTTAAAAGGGTGAACAAAATCCTCAATTTCTAACAATGCAGGCTTCTTCAAGCTCCAACCGTGCTCCTTGACCTTTTTTCTTCAAGAAATCATCCCCAAACTTCAACTTTGAGTAATGACGATTTTTTTTTATTTGGGGCTTTTTGATGAAATTGGTTTCTTTGTGTAGAGGAGGAGAAATGGTGAAGTTTTTGTGAAGGAAGTGAGTGAAAAAGATGAGAAATGAAGGAGATATGAAGGTTTGAAGATGGAGGTTTAATGGAGTTTGGAGAGAGAAAGGGTTTGAAAGAGATGATGAATGAATGAGAGTGAAAAGATGAGGGTGATATGAGCATGAGTGAAAGGGTAAGTGAGATGAGGTGGGACGGATTGGGGGGGGGGTTTAATAAAAAATCACGTGCAAACAATTAAAAAAAACGAAGGGGGCGTGCTAGGCACTGGAGGGCCCGCTCCAGTCAAAAAAGAGCGCTCGCTCCAGTCAAAAGGGATCGCCCGCTCCAGTCAAAAGGGAGCGCCCACTCCAAGCCTGGAGCCGGGAGCTCCAGTGTCGCTCCCCCCACGCTCCAAATTCCTGCCTTCCTCCTCTTTTTTCCGGAAGATGGAGCGCCCACTCCATGTTAGAAGCGCCCCTCCCTTGGCCTTTTGAGCTCCCTCCTCTTCCTCTTCTTCAATACTTAGCCAATTTTTTTTTGGTCTTTTTTACTCCCCCTCCAATTTTTCTCATACTAAACCTCTTATCACTCTTTTTTTTTTGTTCTTTTTCATACTATCTTTTTTGTAATTCTTTTCTTTTTCTCCTTTTTTATTTTCTTTCTTTTTTTCTTTTTGAAATGCTAAGAAGCCGGGTTGCCTCCAGTCAATGCTTCTAAAATTCATTAGCTTGACCTCCCTACGTAGAAAAACCTCATAGGGGAAGGAGGTAGTCATCCAAAGCAATATGGCAAATGCTCTCAATTTGGGTTCCATCGTGGTATACCTTGAGTCTTTGCCCATTTACTTTGAACGTCCCTTTTTCTTCGCTCCAAACTTCCACCGCCCCATGTGAGAACACCGTTCTAACTTCAAACGGCCCACTCCATCTACACTTAAGTTTCCCCGGAAAGAGTCTTAGCCTAGAGTTGAAGAGAAGTACCTTCCTACCTTAAATTCTCTCTTTATAATTCTTCGGTCATGCCATGCCTTAGTCCTCTCCTTGTAGATCCGAGCATTTTCATAGGCCTCCCGCCTAAGCTCTTCAAGCTCATGTACATCCAAAATTCTTCTTTCCTCGGATGCCTTGAAATCAAAATTCAAAAGCTTGATGGCCAATACACTCTGTGCTCTAACTCAACTGGCAAATGACATGATTTTTCACACACTAGCTTGTAGGGGGTTGTGCCAATTGGGGTCTTATAAGCCATCCTATAAGCCCATAAAGCATCATCAAGCTTTAATGACCAATCCTTGCGAGATTGGTTCACGGTTTCCTCCAAGACGAGCTTCACCTCCTTATTTGACACCTCCGTTTGGTCGCTACATTGAGGATGGTAGGAGAACCCCATTTTATGATGCACTCCATATTTAGAGAGGAGTTTTTGGAAGCTCTTTTTGATGAAAGGGGATCCCCTATCACTAATCACGGCCCTCGGAACCCCAAACCTTGGAAATATCACAGACTTGAAGAGCTTGGTAACTACCTTGGCTTCATGTGTAGGAGAGGCGATTGCTTCTATCCATTTGGAGACATAGTTAACCGCCACTAATATGTAGGAGTTACTAAGTGAAGCAGGGAAAGGTCCCATGAAATCCGCCCCCCAAACATCAAAGATCTCCAACTCTAGAATGTTGGTGAGGGGCAATTCATGCCTTTTTGAGATGTTGCCGACCCTTTGACACTGATCGCAAGCCTTCACAAAGCCCCAAACATCCTTGAACATTGTGGGCCACCACAATCCACATGATAAGATCTTGGCAACGGTCTTGTCGACACCCATATGTCCTCCACAAGGGGATGAATGACATTTCTCTATCACACTTGCTATCTCATCATCGGGAAGGCATCTCCGATATAAACCATCCTCCCTCGTCTTGAACAAAAGTGGGTCCTCCCACGTATAGAACTTAGAATCATGGAGGAACCGCCTTCGTTCTTGATAGATTAACTCAAAAGGAATGATCCCACAAGTCAAGTATTTCGCCATGTCGGCAAACATGGCGTATAAAGGGCTTTGAAGGAGTACAAGAGATAATCCTTTAAGCTATCATCAATGGGAAGCTCATGGGAGAGGGGATCTTCAAGCAAAGGTAACCGGGAAAGGTGGTCGGCCACCAAGTTCTCCGTTCCCTTCTTGTCTCTAATCTCAATATTAAATTCTTGGGGGAGCAAGATCCATCGAATCAACCTCGGCTCCGCATCTTTCTTGGACATAAGGTACTTGATTTCCGAGTGATCTGTTTACACTACCACTTTGGAGCACACAAGATAAGGCCGGAACTTATCAAAAGCAAACACAATCGCCAACCGCCAACAACTCTTTCTCCGTTGTGGCGTAGTTCTTTTGAGCCGAATCAAGTGTCTTGCTCGCATAATGAACAGCATGAAGCTTCCCTTCTTTTCTTTGCCCTAAGACGGCTCCCACTGTATAGTCACTAGCATCACACATTAGTTCAAAAGGCAAGCTCCAATCCGGAGCTTGCACAATGGGGGCAGAAATAAGGGCATGCTTTAAAGTCCCAAAATCTTTCATGCAATCATCATAAAAAACAAACTCAATATCTTTTTTCAAGAGGCTAGATAGGAGCCTAGCGATCTTAGAGAAGTCCTTTATGAACCGGCGATAGAAACTGACATGACCCAAAAAGAACGCACTCCCTTCACCGTAGTAGGTGGCGGCAACTTCTCTATGACCTCAATCTTGACCCTATCTACCTCAATTCCTTTTTGGGAAATATTGTGACCAAAACAATTCCATCCTCCACCATAAATTGGCACTTCTCCCAATTAAGCATTTAGATTCATCTTTTGACATCTTTCAAGCACAATTTTCAAGTTCTGTAGACAATTGTCAAAATATGAACCTACCACGGAGAAGTCATCCATGAACACCTCAATGATATCTTCCAACATATTCGAAAATATGGCGGAAATACATCTTTGAAATGTAGAGGGCGCATTGCACAAGCCAAATGACATCCTTTGATAAGCAAAGGTACCAAATGGACATGTGAATGTAGTCCTTTCTTGGTCAACGGGGTGGATGGGAATTTGAAAGATCCTCGAATAACCATCAAGGAATCGAAAAATCGGAATGACCCGCCAACCTTTCCAACATTTGATCTATAAAGGGGATGAGGAAATAATCTTTTCGGGTGGCTTTATTCAATCTCCGGTAATCTATGCACATGCGCCACCCGGTCACCGATCTAGTAGAGATTTGCTCTCCCTTTTCATTGGTGATGATGGTCATGCCTCCCTTTTTAGGGACCACATGGATGAGACTAACCCACCTACTATCGGAGATAGGCTAGATTATTCCCGCTTCAAAGACTTTAAAGACCTACTTTTTGACCACTTCTTTCATATTGGGATCCAACCTCCTTTGAGGCTCAATAGAAGAAGCATGATCGTCATCAAGAAGAATCCTATGCATGCATAGGGCAGGACTTAGCCCCTTTAGATCTTCAATGCTATACCCAATGGCACTTCTATGTTCCCTAAGAACATCAAGAAGTTGATTAAGTTGAGTGTCTTCAAACGTAGCATTGACTATCACCGGGTAAGTCTCACCCTCACCAAGAAATTCATATTTTAAAGAAGGGGGAAGGGGTTTCAACTCTACCTTTGGAGGAGGCTTAGAACTCTCCTCCTTAGGTGAAGGCACTTCAAGGACTTCGATCTTATCCTTCCTAGAGCAATAGGTTGGAGTGGCATCCATGGCAAGCTTGAAGTTTTTACCTTCCTCATTATCCTCCAAATCCTCTCCCAAGAGTACATCTTTGAAGGGGTCCTTCTTACCCCCCATACTCTTCAAACTCAAAACCTCCTCATCAAAGCTATCTATTCTCTTCACCTCTTCCATGACTGGAGACTTCATTGATTGCTTAAAAGAAAACTTCATGCTCTCAACTCCAACCCTTAGTGTAAGCACATCACGCTTCATATCAACAAGAACTCCGGCCGTTTTAAGGAAAGACCTCCCAAGTATAAGAGGAACGTGGGAGTCTTCCTCCGTCTCCATAACCACAAAATCACAAGGGATGAAGACCCTTCCAACTTGGACTGGCACATCTTCTAACTCTCCAACCGGAACTTTCACCGATCTATCGGCTAGTTGAATGACTCTCTTTGTACGTTGAGTTCAAAATTGAGTTGCTTAGCTTTGGACAAGGGCATCAAACTCACACTCGCCCCCAAATCCGCCAAGGCCCTCTTGGGATCCAATTCCCCAATCTTCAAAGGAATAGAAAATGACCCGGGATCTTGAAGCTTCTTGGGAAGCTTGTTTTGAAGTACGGCACTAACTTAGGCGGTCAAAGCGATGGTAGCACTTTCCTCGAGGTTGGTCTTGATAGAGAGGAGCTCCTTAAGAAACTTGGCATAAGTGGGCATTTGAGACATGGCTTGGAGGAAAGGGATGTGCACTTGAAGTCCTTACATGACTTCCAAGAACTTCATGAATTTATCATTGAGTTGCTTCTTAGTTAGTCTTTGAGGAAAAGGAACCGGAGGCACATACGCATTGGGTGCCGCTTGACTAGCTTCTTTGTGTTTCTCATGAAATTATTTCTCTTGGCTTGGTACAACATCACTTTCATCTTCCACTATTACTTCTTCATGAAGCTTCTCAACCTCTCCTTCACTCCCCCTTTTATCAACTTTCGGGCTTTCATTCACCTCACTAGGCATCTTAGGGCCCTCATAGTTTGCTCCAGATCTCAAAGTAATGGCCTTGGCATGCTCTTGAATCACGGGTTGGCTAGGGAATTGAGTAGGAGAAGTGTTGGAGTTTCTTACTTGTTGAGCAATTTGAGCAAGTTGGGTCTCAATCATTTTGTTGTGAGCTTGCATTTGTTGCAAGGAAGAGTGAATATCTCTAAACTTCTTATCATTATCAGCATTGGTCTTGTTTTTTTGCGAAAGGAAAAGTTGGTGTGTAGACTCAAGTGATAACTTGGTGGGTTGGGCTCAAAAGGATGGTCTTTGTTGTTGTTGGTTGAAACCGGGTGGTCGATATGGAGGAATGTAGTTGTTGTGATTTTGTGGTGGAGGGGGTTTCCATGATCCTTGAGAGGGGTTGTTCCACCTCCCTTGGGTCCCCCCTCCCTTGGTTATTAAATTTTGAGGGCCCTTCTTGTCTTGCACCAACCCATGCCACATGTTCCGTAGATCCTCCAGAATAAGAGCTTGCATGATCGGTGCCCCCAAGAGTGTCTAGCTTGGCATGAAAATGATCCACAGCTTCAACATCATACTTCCCTTTTCCACTAACCTTCTTGCTTGTAGACCTTGTATTCCCCCAAGAGTAATGCCTCACAACCTCTTCAATGGTGGGCTCAATGTTATCAACTGGTAGGTTGGTGAGTTGACCCCCCACTCCGGAGTCAAGACTAGCTCTAGTCATGGGAAGCAAACCATCATAGAAACTTTGCATCAACATCCATTGACTATATCCATGGAGTGGACACGACCTTCGGAGGTCTTTGAACCTATCCCATGCCTCATTCAAGCTCTCATCCTCATCTTGTGTGAAATTGGAGATCTTCCTCCTAGCATCGGAAGTCTTCTCTTGGGAGTAGAACTCATCAACAAAAGCCCGCCATAACTTGTGCCCAAGGAGTCAAGGAATTGGGAGGTATATATTGTAACCACTTTTTGGCTTTCCCTGTGAGAGAGAAATGAAAAAGGTTAAGCCTTACGAACTCTTGAGTGTTATTATTTTCCTTGACCGTGGCAAAAAGCTCAAGAAAGTTTGCCAAATGATCAGTGGACACTCATGAGTACATCCTCCATATGGCTCTTGCTTGATCATTCTAATCAAGTGTGGAGAAAACTCAAAGTTAGTGATTGTTGTCGGCCTCCTTATCCCACTTTTGAGCTCAAATGCTTCGAGGTGACCATGGTCCCTCAAAGCCCTTGGAACGGGTGGATCCTCCGCCATTGCACTAGAAGTAGACGGACTAAATTGATCTTCCTCAAATACCTTCCTCGGTTGCTCCTCATTAGTAGATAGTACCCTTGGTTCCCTAAAAATCCTTATCAACTCCCGTAAAGTGCCGTCAAGATTGTGGTTGATTGGAAGCAATTGATCTCCTCATAACCTTCTTGACATGCAAATACAAAAGCTAAAGAGTAAGGTTAGCAACACAAGGGCTTACCACCAAGTAGAAAGCAACCAATCGGTAACCAAAGAAAAATAAAAATAGAAAAGGGGAGGGGAATAGAGTTGACATAGACTCAAAAGTCACAATTCAATGCAATGTAATCGGTAACCAAAATTTGACACGGTCGTTGGACGTGCCAAATTAATAACCTAACTTAGCATAATATAGGGTAAGAAAGGGTCGAATACACGAGGAAGCAATGATTAATCAAGGTTTTAATGTGATTTAGCAAGCTAAGCCTATTTTGGGGGGTTTTGAGATTAATGATCAACTAAGAAATTAGGAACTTAGTAACTAGCAAATGCACTAAGTGATTCGAATTAAACTATAAAGAGGACACTAGGGATAGGGGATTCATGAGCTAACCTTTAATTAACCGAATCGCCAAGCCAAGGGGATTCATTAGGGTCGATTAAGGGACTAAGTCACTCAAATGTTTCCTAATTGCTCTCTTTTGAGCTAATTAGGAGGACATAATCAACCAGTTTTACCTATTCTCATGGTAAAATTAATAAACTAAGTATTTCCACTACTCATAGTGATTCGATTGAGGTCCTACGAAGTCAACACCTATTCTCATGGTGAAGTCAACCTATTGACTAGCTTAAGGTTAATCTAGGCTTCATTTCTCAATCATTCACCTAAGATACCCAAATCTAGTTTAAATGGTGATCGATCAATTAAACATAGCAATTAATTTAAACTAGACAACCTAATTTTACCGAGGTCTAACCCCCAAGCTTGGCTTTCAAAGTCAACTCATGATTAGCAAGGTCACCCCCTTCCCCTAGCTAGTATAAACTACTCACTAGCCATGAAAAGCATGAAATAAAAAGCTTGAATCAACAATGGTGATCCAACAATGGTGGAAATCATATTAAATAAGCTAAACATCAACTAATTACTACCAATCAATACTAAATCAAGGTGAAACAAGGTGAAATAAGTATAAAAGCAAATAAAGAGAAGAGATAGAAGAAATACTCAAAGATGGATGGAAATCAAATGCAAAACTCCATTAAAATAGCTTCAATTTTAAACTTTTATATCTAGCTTCTCTCTCTAAACATTTAAATTCTATCTCTACTCTCTCTCTCCAATTAAAGCTAATTAAATTCTGGAATTAAAACTTAGTTACTTATTACAAAATTGGGTTTTATACCCCGTAAACAAAAGCGCAAAGATGTAAAAGACGATCCAAAAAGAGCAGTTCTGGGCAAAGGAGCGCCCGCTCTAGGAACGCTCCAGGCTCGCTCCAGGTCACCGCCCTCCTCTCTTCATTTCTTCATGGATGGAGCGCCCGCTCCGCCTCTGTTAGAGCGCCCGTACCCCTATTTTGGAGCCTCTTCCTTGCATATCTTTCTTAAAACACTTCAAGAAGAGATTAGATAGGGGAAGGGGGAGGCACATGCACATAACTACATGCAAATAAACTAAAACTAAATGCAAAGCATGAGAATATGAGAAAGGATGTAAAAGGGGCAGAAAAGGAAACTATATGGCCTAAAATGCATCTAAATAACCTAAAACTAAATGTAAATTAGTGAACCTAAAGTCCACTTGTCAGAGGTCCCGACATAATTTTACAGTGTCTTTCAAAGCCAGACAGAAACATCAATAAAGAGAAGTTGAAAAACATTAAAGAGATCCCAAACACTAGCTGCAGATGCACAACACTTGGGTAAAAAAACACTACTCTGCACAGGCAACCACTTGACTGAAACTGTCATGGAGATAAGCAGTGAAGAACTACTACATCTTGGATCTTACAGGCTAATAGGGATGATGAAGAAAGGCTTGGAGGGATTCTTGGAGGAGTAGATGAATGCAGTTCTAGAAGAAGATGTCGAAGAAGCAGAGGTATCTTTTTTTTGCTGACCGAGGATGAATTTGACAATGAAGAAGAAACAAATTCAATACACTTAAACACACAAAATGAGAGCACAAAAAAGATACCAACTTTACCAAATTCTATGAGAAGGAAACTCGTTTTGGAATATTTTGAAGTGCAAGTGAGTTAAGCTTACCAAGGGAGATGATAAATACCACAACTTCTAAGTTTGGGGTTAGTAGGTGGTGTGTCAATAGACTTTGGAGAGAGACTAAAAGGTAAGAAAATTGGTGGGGAAGAAGTAAATGTAGCATCAAAGAAACGCAAATATGGGAGAAAGCCTATCATAACTGATAAAGAAGCATTGAAAGAGGTCCCATTAAAACAGAGAACTACTATTAAGTCATTTGCACATACTTTAGATGTCAGTCCATCAATTATCTACAGATTGAGAAAGAGGGGAATTTTAAGATCTCACACAAACGCAATTGAACCTAAGCTTACATATAAGCACAAAACATACAGATTAAAATGGATATTGAAATGGGTTGTGCAGAAAATGTGAGAGCTAAACCAAGATTTGATATGTTGTACAATATGATTCATATTGATGAGAAATGGTTTTTCATGAGCAAGGTAACAAAAAGATTTTACTTGCTTTGTGAAGAACATGATCCACATAGATAGAGCATGTCAGTCTAAAAACTTCATCACTAAAATCATGTTCTTGGTAGCACTAGCTACAAGCTAGAGCTCATTTTGCAGCCAATGGGGATATGTTATGGGATGGGAAGATTGATATCTTTCCATTCAGAGAAGTTGAAGCACAAAGAGGAAGTATAAATAGGTTAAGGAGAACAATAGAAACAAAAGCAAAACAACACATCACAAAGGAAACCATCAGAGCAATGATGATTGATCAATTATTGCCAAAAATCAGAGAGAAGTGGCCAAGTGCTACATGCAAGACAATTTGGATTCAACTAGAGTGCCAGACCACATATAAAAGCAAATGACCCAACATTTTAAGAGGCTGTAAACATTGATGGGTTTGACATGTATCTAATCTAAAACCCAGCTCCATCACCAGAACTCAATGTCCTACAACTTGGTTTTTTTGCAGTAATACAAAGCGCACAACACAAAACATTTTCAGGCATAGTTCAAAAACTTATTCAAAGTGTCAAGGATGCATATGCATGCTATGATCCAAGAGCAATAAACCACACTTGTCTGCAATTAATATATGGAATGCTTGAAATTCTAAAGGCCAAAGGTAGAAACAATTACAAACCCCCTCATACGGGAAAGAAAAACTTTGAAAGATTGAGTCAACTACCAAATTATGTTGAGGTACCACCTAATCTGGTGGCTAACACAATCAATCATCTAAATGAAAACATCAATTTTCAGGCTACTCCAAATAACAATGACATTCAACAATGGGAGGAAGACAACCAAAGTCAAAGGCAGGAACGTGTTACAAGATTTGGACATCAAAGGGCATTTAGTCATGAAAGACGCAACCATATTTTGCAGATAGCACATCACATGAAGGTATGATTGTTGGTTTTTTGTAATTACCTTTTTGTATAGAAGAAAAATTTCATGTGGATGTTAATGTTTAGTATCAACAACCATGTGCAGTTGACATTATATGGAGTATGCTTTTATAGCAATCAAGTTCGGAAACTCATTTTAAAAATGCTCATAATTTAGTTTCAGTGCAATGTCTGAAAGGAACTTAAACATTTTTAAAAATAACAAGAGAGAGTAGCTAATAAGCTCCTAGGAAGTCCCCAATCACTAAGTAGCACAAAGTGGCTCAATGCATATAACATGTTGATTTCAAGCAAGGATATGCTAATTAACTGATGGTTTAATAAATATCATGGTTGTGTGCATCTCAAAACATAAACTCTTAGGGACACCTCATTCATCATATATGCTAGTGTTAAACAGCTAATACCATAGCCTATCAGGGATTAAAAAATATAATCACATGTTGGATTCACACCTATTAACACAAATGCATTTTCAGCCACATTAACACACACTAGCGATTCATAAACAATGCTAATACCAAGCTCATATGCAATAGTGTAAATAACATTTCATCATAGAGCAGCCACTTAGGCAATCCCCTCATCTATAAAAGAACTCATCATTGAATGGAGTTTGCATTGTACCAACAACTAGGAGAATACATATGTGGTTTACATCCCCCTTAATGCATTACACTCAATCCAAGTATGCCCTTAAGCTTTGTTATTCTATGACTAACATTATATTTTTACTTGATCATCAATCCAATCAATTTTACACCCCTAATACCTTAATTCTTCTAAAGTCATTTGCAGAGCATTTATCGTTCCCTTATAAATCAATTTATACTATGTATAGGTTTGTCCAGCAGAACCCAATAAGCAAAGTTAGAATGACAAAGCCAGCAGAGTAGAGCCTGCCAGACAGAATCCTTCAAATAGACTCCTTTGAAGGAGCAAAGAGCAATCAGATCCTAATCTGGGAATGCGATAAGAGCTCACTGAAACTGCCCATGCCAACCAATCAGATACAAACTAAGCACAGTTTGCCATGGAAAGGAAATCTAAGGGGAAGAAGGAAGCTCAAGCTAGTCCTCAGGTGACGATCCCAGGTGGTCCGAAGTTGGAGTCTCAGGCTAAACAAAAAGCGGTTGATGAGGTTATTGGTATTGAGGCATTGGAGTTGGATGAAGGATTTGAGGTACAGCAGGAGATATTATCTTCGTGATCGTCTCTTCGATCGTTGCAACAGGAGAGACAATTGCAATCAAATTTCTCCGATTGGATGGAAACTGTTCAGAAGTCGAAAACTCGGATTACAAGAGGTGTAGGTATCAACTTGCCTATTTTGTTTTCTCCTCCTAAAATATGAGATTGATAGTATTGCTGAAAATGAAATTAATACTGCAAATTTGGTTAAGATTAATATTGTTGATGTTCAACCTGAGATTGATTTTTGGATGTCTTCATTATATTGTTATGTTGTTGGTGCTAATCCCCCAGCACATGTAATGGATGGTTTTATTAGACGTATCGGGATGAATTTTGGGGTTAATAAGGTAGCTATGGTAAAGAAAGGGATTTATGTAGTTAGATTTCTAACTATGGAAAAGAGAGACCAAATTCTGGCTGGATATCCTATTTTTGTTTGATAATAAAGTTATGGTTATCAAACCATGGGATCACAGTGTGGATGTGGTAAAAGAGGAGCTTAGAACTTTTCCAATATGGATTCAGTTGCATCTGGACTTTAAGTACTAGGGGGATCGCTTCCTTAGCAAAATTGTAGGACATGTTGGGAAGCTCATTAAGCTTGATAGAGCCACTCTGAACAGAGATAGATTGCAGTTTGCTAGGGTGATGGTTGAGGTTAAGCTAGCTCAGGAATTCCCTGAGGATATTTCTTTTCTCAATGAGCAGAACAAGGTGATATGTGTGAAAGTTGATTATGATTAGATACCTATACTTTGTACTAGTTGCAAAAGGATGGGTCATAGTGTGATGAATTGTAAGAAGCCTGTTGTCAGGCAAGAATGGAGAAGGAAAGAGGTGGTTATTGCTCCAACTATTCGGGTTCAAACACAAAAGGATGATGCTCAATTTCATCCTATCAAGAATCTTGCTAAAAGAATGCTTGTGGTTTCTTCTCCCGCTCCTATTCATAATGAATTTCAATCTTTGGAAGAGAATCAGGTGGAAGTTGTGATTGGCCAGGTTGTTTGTTCAAATGGTGCTCAGAAAGAAGTAGGAGGGGGAGTGCCTCCTGGTGACCATGGATAGTATTGCCATTTGGAATATTAGGGGGATTAACAGTCCAAATAAGCAGAGAGAAGTGAAAGCTTTTCTTAGCAAGCATAGAGTGGGGCTGGTTCGTCTTCTTGAGACAAAAGTGAAGGTTGTAAATATGGGTTGCTTATATCAAAAAGTGTTCTCTGACTAGTGTTTTTCTTCTAATTCCAGTTTTCACAATGGAGGGATAGTTGTTATAGCTTAGAATCCTAAAAATTTTCAAGTTAATATAGGGTTTTGTTCCTCTCAGATTATTCATTATGATGTTATCATTGTAGGTAGTGCTTAATCTTTTGCAATTACTTTTCTGTATGCTTTCAATTCCGCTGGTGAAAGAGAGGTTTCTTGGTGTGATATTAATCAGTTGGCTTTATTGATTAAGAAGCCATGGGTACTTGCTGGTGATTTCAACTGTCTCCTAAACCCTTATGAGAGGATTGGAGCAGGTGGTAGATTACAAGAGTTAGCTCCCCTTAGAGATTGTGTGAGGATTTGTGGTCTGGAGGATATGAACAGCACTGGGTGTTTTTATACTTGGACAAACAAATAGGATGGAAATGATAGGGTTTGTTGTAAGCTGGACAGGGTAATGGTTAATGAGAGTTGGGTGTCACAGTTCCCAAATGCTGCTAGTCATTTTATGCCAGGGGGATTGTTTGACCACTGCCCAATGGTGATCAATGTTTATCCTCAGCTGATTGGTGGGAAGCAACCATTTAGATATTTCAACATGTGGTCTGAAGCTCCTAGATTTAGTAATATCATCAGAGAGGGTTGGAATAAGGTGATCCAGGGTCATAAAATGTATAGAGTTGTTAGGAGATTGAATTCTACCAAAAAAGCCTTGAGAAAATTGAACAATGAGGGATTTTCTAACATTCAATGTAAGGAGATTCAAGCAGCTAAGGAATTGCATAGTTTTCAGTTGCTTCTTCATGCAAATCCTACAGACTCAGTTACTATCCAAAAAGAGATTGATGCTGCCAGGGCTTTTAAGAGTGTTCACTTTACATATACTTCCTTCTTAGCTCAAAAGGCTAAGATGAGTTGGAGTATTGGGGGAGATGAAAACTCAGCTCTGTTTCATAAATCTATCAAGCAAAGAAGGTTATCAAATATTATTTATGCCATTCATGATAAAGATGGTATCTTGAGGGAGGATATTCAAGAGGTAAATTCTGCTTTCTTAGACTATTATTTACAATTGCTTGGCTCTAATCTTAGTGATAGAAAGCATGTTTATCCCTCTGTAATTGAGATGGGTCCAATTTCAACTAGTGATCATGTTAGTTTACTTTCTAGACCTTATACTAGTGAAGAGGTGAAGAAGGCTATGTTTTCTATTCCAGGTGAGAAATCACCTGGTCCAGATGGTTTTGGCTCCTTTTTCTTTAAAAAACCTTGGGAAATTGTTGGACATGATGTTATTGATGTTGTGTTATGTTTTAAATTCTGGGAAGTTATTGAAAGAAGTGAATTCTACCACTTTAACTCTCATTCCTAAAGTTTCTTGTCCTAGCTCAGTCACTGAATTTAGGTCTATTGCATACTGTAACACTATTTACAAATGTATCTCAAACGTTATTTGTGGTAGATTGAAACATGTTCTTCCTAATATAATTGTTGAGAATCAAGGTGCTTCTGTGCATGAGAGATTTATTGTGCACAATATTATGGTGTGCCAAGACTTGGTAAGGCACTATAATATAAAGGGGGTGAATCGTAGCTGCATTATGAATCTTGACATGAGGAAAGCATATGATACTATAGAATGGGAGTTCTTGAGGGAGATGCTGATGGCTCTTTTGTTTCCTTAGGCTTTGACTAATCTCATTATGACATGTGTGACTACTCCGAGATTCACTATTATGGTGAATGGTTCCATGCATGGGTATTTTGAATCTAAGAGGGGTTTGAGGTAGGATGAGCCTATATCTCCCCTTCTTTATGTCATTTACATGGAGTATTTGTCCAAAATAATGAAGAAGGTAACTGAGAATAGATACTTTGAGTATCATCCAAGATGCAAGAAACCTGAACTCAACCATTTGGTTTTTGCTGATGATGTGATTTTGTGTTGTAAAGGCTCTTTTCCGGCTGTATATGTGATGATCCAAAGTTTCAAGCTCTTCTCAGAGACCTCGTGTTTGCAGATAAATGAGGAAAAATCTGACTTATATACAGCTGGTCTTGACTCTGCAACTATACAAAGAATCAAGGATGCTACTGGTTTTAAGTATAGTAGCTTACCTTTTAGATATTTAAGGGTGCCAATTTGTGCAAAAAAGATTTCAGTTTCTGCCTGTGAAACAATTGTGGAGAGAATGTGTTGTAGAATCAAAATCTGGAATAGTATAAACCTCTCTTATGCTGCACAGACTATTCTCATTAATTTTGTTTTGCTTAGTCTCCATGTTTATTGGGCATAACTTTTTATTATCCCCAAATCTGTTCTGAATGAGGTAGAGAAAGTTTGTAGAGCTTTCTTGTGGAGTGGATGTTATTACATCTCTAAGGCTGGAAATGTGGATTGGTCTACAGTGTGCTCTCGTAAGCAGGCTGGTGGATTGGGTATTTGACAGATAAAGTTATGGAATATAGCTGCTATTGCAAAGTATGGTTGGGATTTGGAATCAAAGCAAGATAGTCTTTGGCTAAGATGCGTTCATGCTGTTTATATTAAAGGAAGTGTTTGGTGGAATTATCATCCACCTATAGACAGTAGTTGGTATTGGAAGCAAATTTGTAATGTGAAGGAGAATATAAAAAGCTTAGTGAGCCAGTCAGAAATTCAAAGTTAGCAAACCTTCAGTGTGAAAAAGCTTTATGAGCTGCTTGTGGGAAATGAGGTGAAGATCCATTGGGATAAGTTTGTCTGGAATAGGATGTTAGTTCCTAAACATGGGTTTATTTGTTGGTTGGCAATGCATAGTAGACTGAAAACCTTAGACAGTCTCCTTCAATATAGGGTGGTGAATAGTTGTGAGTGCTTGTTATGTGTCAGTGTGGGTCTGAATCTAATGCTCATCTCTTCTTTCACTATCTTATGCTCAGGTTTCTTTAAGGGAAGTGTTGAAATGAGTTAATGTGAAAACTGTTCATTGTACTATCATAGATTACTCATCTCTATTAATAGATCAAGGAGAAGTAAGCTCCAGAAATCTGTCATTGTTGCCTGTCTCAATGCTCTTGTTTACTCTATTTGGTGGGCTAGGAATGAAGCTTGGTGTCAAGGTGTGGTTTGGCTCCCAAGGGTGGTGGTCAAGAGGCTACAGAGTTTGTTGTGTTGCAGGTTGGAAGGGATTCAGCCTAAGATTGTAAAAACTAGTGATATTGTTTGGTTTGATCATTTGATCTCTATGATATATAGTTAAATGCTTTCGGAACCTTTTAGCTTAGGGGAGTCCAACTTAGTTGGTTCGCCCTAGCTTTTAGGTTTGTCTAGGTTGTAAATGGTTTTGTTGTTATTTTATGATATCTCTCTTACTTAGCAAAAAAAAAAAACCAATGAGGCTTAGAAGCCCAAGACAAGCTTTAGTATAAAGTTATCCAAGTCGACATAATAAATACTTATTCCCATACATGAAATATGTACATTCACTAATCAATATTACGGAGAATTTATACATACCTGGCACTCAAGTTTTTTATCCTAAGGCTTCGAATTTATTATCCTGGAGCTGATTAAGGCATCGAAGGGACGTTACTTGAATTTTTTTTTTGAGGCCATCGTTTGCTTTTCAGGTCACCACTGTGAAGGAAGATTTGGACATCACTTTTTCCACCACCGTACCACTCATCATAAACCTTACAGTTTCATATAGAAAACTGTTTAGAACTAGAAGGAGGACATGAATAGAAAATTTAAATATGCAACTTCGTAATGGTGGTCTTATATCCTAGCATATCTAGTTCCAGTGAATCACGAGGGAAAGTCATTCCTGATTAGCGAGAAAAGGATGTAGTAGGATTCCAATATACAAAGATTCCCAAGTAGGCTATGCAATGGGATACTTGTATATTAATGCATGGACTCTAAATCAGTCTTCTCTAAAATCCTACAACTTTTTGGAGCATATGGCAAGAGAGTAACCCCATAAACTTGATAGCCGAACCGTATCCTCCAAAGAGCTAAACACTTGTTCATGGAATGATAACTACACCATAACATTAGCTCTAACTTACAAACATTCACTCCTTCCCCCAATAAACCCAACCACCATTCATGTCTATTGAACCCTTCCTCATCAAAATAGCATCAAACTCAACTTTTATGGATTCTCCACAAGATTCGACACATGCAAGTATCGTCCTGGGGAATAACTCTCGTGGGTTTTGGACTGCTAAGATTACAAGTTAGGAAAGACATATGCATTGAACGCTAAAGCCACCATTCTCCTAAATGGTCTTATCCAAACAAGAAATGTAAAGATCACTGATTTAGTCATGAAAGAGATAATTTAATTGTTATTCATATTTTGAAAGGCAAATATAATACCCTATGATCAAAGGGTCGATGCTACACACAGACTTATGGTGAGCACCATGCGCACGATGAACATCACCCAATGAACAATGAACGTCACCCAATGAACATCAGTTGCACATCATCAAATGAACGTCACCCAATGAACATCAGTTTGTATTAAAAGAACAAAGAACAATAAAAATCGGTTCTCCAATGAACAAGACTCCAAAATTGGTTTGACATGAAAATCTTCAAATTTTTGAAAATTTGAAAATGTCAACCAATGAACATCAGTTTATGTTAAAAGAACACTAAGTTCACTCAAATGAACAATAAAGTAAATCAAAAGAACATTTACAATTTTTAAATATGATTTAAACATTTGAAATTTTGAAATATATAACCATAAAGCAATGTACATTAAGTTCAGTTAAAAGAATATTATTTCGGTTAAAACAACATCTATTTCAATTAAAAGAACATCAAATCAAACCAAAAGAATATTTACAATTTTTAAATATGATTCAAACTTTTGAATTTCGAAATATATAACCGTAACGCAATGAACATCAAGTTCAGTTAAAAGAACATTTATTTCAATTACAAGAACATCAAATCAAATCAAAAGAACATTTTTAAATTTTTTGGAAATTTAAAAATTTTCATGTCAAATTTAAGAATTGAATTGATGTTCTCTTACTTTAACTTTTTGTTCTTTGCACACAAACTGATGTTCATTGGGTGACGTTTTTGAATTTTCACAAATTTGAAACTTTTCATTCCAAATCAACTTTGGGTGATGTTCATTGGTTGATGCCCTACTGATGTTCATTGGTTTATGTTTATTATATGATGTTCATTGGGTGATGTTCATTTTTCATTGGGAGATGTTCATTAGAGATCCGTGCGCATAGTGCTCATCCTAAGTCCGTGTGTAGCATAGAATTTAAAGTCACCCCCATGATGCATTCATAGTCTTATTGACAACATCAGACAGACTCTTACTATGTTCAACTCAACCACGATAACACACAACTTCAAAAAAGCCAATAAAATAGTCTACTACCTCTTCAAATAAGGACACCTACTTACTCAAAAATCCCAAAAGCTTAATTTCCGCTCTGAAAAAAGTTTATACTACTTCCTTCGTAACAATATTATTGCACCTTTTGCCATTTATGGCCTTAACACAATAAATGCACCAAACTTAAAACTTTCCTAATTTAGGTTGTTTTATAGTATAAAATTACTAAAATACCCTTACTTAAACAAAGTAAAAACTGATTAATACTACCTAAAAATAATTAACCCATTTAATGATTCCCACCACAATTAATAATTCCCAGCCACCCAAATCAAATTAAACAACCCACCCAACTACCAAAATTTAAAACACTCAGCAAACCTGAATTACTCTCATTCAACCCCATCCCCATTTGTTCATCCATTCATCTCCCACTCACTTCATCCGTAAAACCCTAGATTTGATATCATCATGTTCACCGAAATTAACCCAGATTTTTCGTTTGGCCCCTTTCTTCTTCTCTAAATTTCGATTCCTTCCTCTGTTTTTTCTCGATTTTTCCCTTTGAAATTCTTCGATTGTTACTAAAAACCCTAGATCTGCGAACTTGCAAATCTTCGGTCCTTTTTCTTCGATTCTCTACAAAAACACTCCCCTGCCTTGTTCTTAGTTGGAAATTAAAAATGGGTGTAGACCTTGAGCCTCTGAGGGTCGTGTGTGATGGAGAAAAGGACCCAGAAAAGAAGAAGCTGTTAGCGACGGCAATTGAATTGTTTGAGTGCAAATTGTTCACCTACTTCTATAAGATGTACTATAGTGGCGAGGCGGAGGAGAGATTAGGAGATTCCGGCTATATGGACCTAGAAATGGCGATTGAGAGTATTGAACAACAAGAGCTAGATGCGCTGATTAGGATGACAACTATAGATGGGAAAAAACCATTGAAGAAGGTCAAAGCTGCCCCGGAAAAAAAGCCGGATGGAGAACGGGTTAATGTCTGTGGCTTAGCAAGCTTGGATATGGCAACAGATGGGAGGCAAAAGACCCTTGGGAAGAGGCCTAGAGTTTACATACCGAAGGGGCTTATTAAGAAAACTGCTAGGAAGCCTCCCTTACCCCGTTTTTCTAAGTGTTCATATCTGAGGAAGAAGCAAGGTGTTTGGGTCACCATAAGGGAACCAAATTCACCCCCTTTAACCTCGTCTAGCTCCGACAGTGATTCGGGTTCTGATGGTCATATCAGCCCACCGAGGGTAGGGGTCACCATAAGGGAACCAAAGTCACCCCCTTTAACCTCGTCTAGCTCCGACAGTGATTCGGGTTCTGATGGTCATATCAGCCCATCAAGGGTCATTCAACTTTCTTCTGATGATGAGTCGAAAGGGCGAGGTTGAACAGCTTTGTCATGATTCTCAGGTATTAACAAAAAACTTGTTTCTCTTTTTTTTTGGGTCTGATGTTCCTAATAAACTGATTTGCAACTAGAATTTATGAAACTGTGGTTATGTTAATGGATATGTTCCTAATAAACTGATGTTGGTATGATGTTCCTAAAAAACGGATTTGCCACTAGAATTTATGAAACTGTGATTATGTTAATGGATATGTTCCTAATAAACTGATTTTGGTATGATGTTCCTAAAAAACTGATTTGCCATTAGATATTATGAAACTGTGATTATGTTAAAGGATATGTTACTAGTAAGCTGATGTTGGTATGATGTTGGTATGATGTTGGTTTTGATATGTTTCTTCCCTTCTTCTCAATGTTTTTGTTGTAGTTACTCCCCTTATTGGTTTGTGATATGTTTGTAGTTCCTTCTTCTCAATTTATTTATGCCTAGGTATGGATAATGTTGTTGGATATGCTTGATGTTCATATTGGATTTAGAAATGGATATGGTTAATGATGTTGGATATGGTTGATGATCATAGAGGATTTGGAAATTCATATGGTTTTTTTTGTTGGATATGGTTAATGATGTTGGATATGGTTGGATATGGTTGGATATGGTTGATGATCATAGAGGATTTGGATATGGATATGGTTTTTTACTTATGTTGGATATGGTTGACATTTGTTAGGAAGGCTATATGATATGGTTGATATTGGTTACTAAAATATGTTATAGTTGATTTGTTTAAGTTGCTTTTGGTTGATAATGGTTATGCTTATTTGTGAATGTTAATGTTAATGATTATGGTTCATAATGGCAACTAAAATAAATGAAGTATACAATCTCCCAAAAAAGCTTTTTCATATAGTTGTTGATACGGTTACATCACTTACACATGTAACATTACAGTGCATACAAAAAACCATACATTCTCCCAAAAAAATTCCCCATTGACTGCCATTGCATACAAATGACCTTCTAACCACTTAAACTACACTAAAGAACACATAATAAAAGGTATCACAGTGGGTATTTTTACAAAAGTGTAATACCTTCTTCTGATTTGTTCGTTTTGCATCTTGTTTTGGGTGGTTATAAGGGGCAGTACACATTCATTGTAATCCTAATCTGCATCAACTTCCATATCCTCTTGCTCATCCACATTTATGTTTTCATTGCATTTTTCATTGAGATACGCCACTGCCCCATCTATAACTTCTTGGTCAACCTCCACTATATCTTGTAGTAAGCCCATCCTCTGGAGCCTAGCCTTACCAACATGTGGTATCTTATAATTGTTCCCTCCATTGACCTTTAAAGATGCAATCATGACATGTTGGAGTTGAATCCATGTATACCTAATTAGATTAGGATCATAAGATACATATGCTTCATGAACCTTCTTGATTAAATCATCCAAATTTGTTGGAAATGATTGGTATTGTAAACTTTGAACAGCCCTAAATATTGCCAAGTCAAGCACATTGAAATCTGGGGATTGTGGGGGTTGGTTAATGAGTTTTATTTCAAACCCATTCATTGTAGCCGCCTCCATGAATTGTGCATCATCATTTTGGAAATGTGGCCTTGCATTGTCTTGTTGAATAAAGATTTCTTTGCATTTTCCCTCTGGCCATTTTTCCATAATTGATGGAATCACATTTTTCAGTAACATGTCTCTGATTACATCCTTGTTCACATTCTGAATGGCTTTTGTTTCCAAAGTTCCTGCCTCTCTATTTTTGCTTTTCTTTTTGGCTCTTTGTTTGTAGACAAATGGGAATATGCCATACTTCCCATCATGAACCATAACCCCATTGTCATTGAATAATGGTGTCCCCTGTGCACTCATAAACATAGCCTTGATTTTATATCGCTTTGAAATGCAAACTCTGTATGGGTCCACCTCTGATGGAAGGAGGTAGAACCTTCTCTTGTCCGGGTTCAAGTAGAACCATTTCTCATCAATATGTATTGTGTTGGTCATGTCTTTGAATGTTGCTTTGTTGCCTTCCGTTGCATATTCAACATGTGAAAGTACCCACTCAATTCTTTCAATTTTGTGTTTTTCTGTAACTGCAGGGTGGTTGCTACTTGTATGTGCTCTAAGTTTACACGCTTTTAGTAGCCTAAAAATCCTCATGTGTGAGCATTTAAGATAACCGGCATATGCTCTATAAGTGCATCTTAGGTGTAGTGGACATGATTGGAGCCATTCTTCTGATACTTCTTGTGGTTTTCTACCACATCTTCCCTTTTTTTTGGAATTCACATCAATATTTAAACCATTAGCATGTTGTTGTTTTACTTGTTCAAACAATTGTGATTTTGTAGTTCTATGAACCCCTGCATCCTTAGCTATTTTAGTAAATGTTCCCCTTGGTAATTTCCCATCTTTTAGCACGCCTATTAGCTGAAAACTTATGCGTCTTCTAGCCTCATTAGTAAGGTTAGCAAATGCTTTACTAACCTCGTTATTTTCTGTTTGTGCAATAGCTGTAGATGTTGGTGTACATAGTCCTTATTCGGCCAACAGTTGATCGACATCGAAGAACCCTTCAACCATTTTGTAGAAGATGCTATAGGTGTGAAGGGAAGTGAAGAAGTTGCTGCTGCTTGCAAACTGATGTGCACGTGTGCTGTGTTTTTTGGGATCGTAATGTGCACGTGTGTGAAGTGTAAAGCCGAGCTTCTTAGGTTGTAGGACTAACTTAAATGCATTATTAATGTCTGCATTTTTTTTTTTGAGAAACTGATTTGGCAGCTTGTAATTTTGAAACAATGGTTATGGTTTGTAATGTACCCTTAAATAGGGAGGCAGGGTTGAAGAAACTGATTTGGTACTTTATGTTTTGGTGGGAAATTTCAAAAGAATGTCCTAAAATTTAATAGGCTATAAAGTAACTTTTATTTCCCTCCAAAAAGGTGTGGTCCCAAAAACCCAAATCAGATTTTGGCACTCATAAAAGCATATTTTCTCTCTCCTTTTCTATCTCATAATACCCACTAATTTATACTTAGCAAATTTTGCCTATAAATCCGTGCCGACTCCCTTTGGTGCAATAATATTGTTACGGAGGAAGTATTTGTTTTAAACAGGTAAAAACCCCGAATGAAGGGACTTTCAGCTTATGTTTTTCTTCTTTTTGAATGTGCATCGGTAAGATGTCAGCAAATAATAGGTCTAACGAGGCTGCCTAATCCTTTTGCTGATATTGCAATTAGTAAATTTGCTTTCGTTTAATTGCCATTTCCCAACACAAATCAGCAACGTGTTTACACTTGCAAAGTTGCAATTGCGAATATAAAACCTAAACCTAAATAAAGCACCTAACCAATCCAAAGCAAAAGTGAAAAGGTACTATAACTACAAGAGTAATACAAAAGCAAAAAAATAATTGCAAATGATCAGTTTGGTAATCAATGTGCTGTGACAAAGACATGTTGACACCTAGGCAGTATCATGCGTGTCCATTAACCAAAGGTTGCGTGTTGGGCTTGCTATCCTGTACATTATAATGGGCCTTGACATTCCCATTCAGGCCCAACTCACCACCGTTGTCAGATATAGTCTTTTTCTTTAACTCAGGATTCTTGTCATAGTAAATGAAGTACAGGATCAGCTGCATTGCCCCCAGTGCACTTCCAAATCCATTAGGCACCTGCCCAAAGATAAACATAAAGCAAAGTTATAGTGTTAATTCTCATAATTATTGAAGAAAATATATTATGTTCATGTGTTACTCATGTAGTCATGTTGGACAGAAACAGAAACAGGAAACGGACACGAAAAGAATAAAGTCGATATTAAATTTCCTTGAGATTTTTGAAATGCGGAAGCGATTATGCGACCATTATATTCGAAGAACAAAAGAAGCATAACTTTACAATCTTAGAACATGTTAGGATCCTCTAGACTTCTTAGATTCAGAAATTTGAAGAAGGTTACAATTTGGAAACAACAAGGCACAAAGTGAATGACTTGATCACCTTCATTCAGAAAAGTGTGGGCTAAAAGCCTAAAAAGACAATGATAGAAACCCACTTGAATTACTCTTTTTTTTACAAGGAATGCCATTTCAGGTGCAAAATGATGGTACGTCTATATGTGAGTTTACTGTAGTCTGTAACAAACCTCTACTATAGCTACCTTGAAAACATTACACAACCAATAAAACCTATTTGTACCTACTCATAAACTAGTGAATTTTTTTACTAATTTATTATTTGCATCATTCAACAAGAATTAGATAATAGCAATCTATAGAGTATGGAGATAATTTATAATTAAGATAAACTTACAGCAACAAAAGGATCGCGGCCGATTAATCCGAAAATGAACCAGGAGGTACCACACAAGAAACAGAAGAGTGATAGCAAGAAAGGCATGTACTCCACACTCTTTGTCTTTATCACCAACCTCTACATAAACAATGTAATCCCAATTGTAAAGACATATCAATAGTATCAACAAAATAGTGTAAAAACAAGTACACAAAGCAAATATAGGAATTAATTACTTCTAATTTTTTTCCTTATTTATCTCCTCTTTTAACTCTCCTCTAAATCAATTAGATTGCCCTTATATATTAAAAAATAGAAAAATGAAAAGAGGAGCCTGAAATCCCTCTCAACATCATAGAATTTAGACATAATTAATCAACCTCTTACACTAGTGTAGTCTAATACCAACCACCAGAAGTCAGTTGCACTGATTAATCAGCCTCTTATTCTCTTAAGTCTTGCACTAGTTGTAGTCCAATACCAACCTCTTGAGTTAGACAACGATTAATACTTCTTAGAATTGTAATAATTTATCATAAAACCAAGTAATCTCTCTATTTAAAAGGGTCCTCCCTTGTTATTCTTAAAACGTTTCACGATAAGTACGACAAGTTATTAAAAGTCCGCCTCACTAAAATAAATGACTTGATTAGTTGTACTACATGTTATTGTAGTAAATGAAAGAAAGAAAGAAGAAATTAGACTTACCATGATAGAAAGAGGGGAACCATACATGATAATGGAGAAAACACTAGCTGCAATCCCAGAGAAAACCTTCCTCTTGGTGTCATGAAGAGCAAGGAGTGAAACAAGAACTATAGCCGCAAAAATCGAGAGAATAAGAGCAAGAAGCCCTCCAATCTTAAGTTTTTCCTTTTTAGGAGCCAAAATCAGAAATACCAACACATATACACTCTCTATTACAGCACCAGTTCCGTTGATTGTTGTAACTAGAATGTTGTTTGGGGACACAAAAGGAAGTCCATACCTGTTTTTTTTGTTCAATGTTAAAACTGTTAAGTAAAATCGACAGAATTTTCATAATCAAAGGATTAAATTACTAGAATTTGAATATCAAAATGAAGCACCCAAAACAGGATTAACTTAAAAATAACGATTAAAGGCAAATTCAGCGACAAACTCTTGCTTGTGCGTTAATTAAGGATTCAAGGTAAATTTTAATTAGGATTAATTCTAAATTCAAAGAAGAATAAGGATGTAGGAGTGTGTTTAAGATAGACAACTCCCATTTTTAGCAAACTTTTAGGTGAAAAGTGTGAAGTTTTGACAACCCATGCTAATTGTTTTTAGACATGCAACTTCTGTAATTAAACTCTAACACTGATCCATATTCACACTATCCCTATGTTACTCTGACTCGGGTACGTGTACGTGTCCAAGTGTCAGACTACGCTAAATTGTGAAAAATTCCGATGATTTTAGCCCAAAATGAAGAGTCTGGATCATTTGTCCCATATAGTGTCCCATTTAGTGTCCCATTTTCTATTATTTTGTCCCATAACTTAGATAAATTAATTTTTTTGTTGTGATTCTACATGTTCCCTATTAGTAAAGCCTCCTAAAACATAAAAACTAAAAAAACTAACTTCACTTAGTTAAATAAAGGGCAAAAACGATTTATTTCCTTTTTGCTCTTTATTTTAATGAGTAAATATTATTTTCTATATTTTTGTTTTTGAGGAGGCTTTACTAATAGGGAGCATGTAGAATCACAACAAAAAAATTAATTTATCTAAGTTATGGGACAAAATAATAGAAAATGGGACACTAAATGGGACACAATGTGGGATAGATAATCCGGACTCCAAAATGAAGCGTCAAGTGTTCATACTCATGTCACGGGTACTTAAAGTTAAAATGAAGAGTCCGAGCAACATAGCACTATGCATTCACAAAACATTCACTAATCCAGCAGTAATTTTCATAGATAAATCTCGATCAATAATGATTTAGTAACTACAAAAATGACCTTTAAAAGAACAAAACAGTAAAAAAAAAAAAAATTTACCATGCAGAAAGCAGGTTGTTGAGCAGAGTCATGACATAAGGTATGCCTGAGAATTGTTCCGTTGATTTATTCTTTATGATTCTCTTAAATGTCACCCTGCCATTAATACATTTCACACACATAATTAAATTTATTAGAGAAAGGAAAATAGAAATATTTATGATTAAAGTATAATATGAAAAGAAACCTCAATGAAATCAAAGTAATAATCTGAGAAAACAAAAGTAGTGTACTTTTAAAGAAAAAGCCAAAAATGGCCGAATAAACACGTGAAGCAAGAAAATGACCAAACAATTAGAATGAATGCGCAAAACAAAGATTGAAATTTTGCTTCATTCACAATAACTCAAACACAAAACAACAAAAAACCAATCACAAAATAAGGAAATTCTGAGAAATTATTGGATAATCGTGAGAAAAAATGGAAACCCATGTGTAATTTCAAGAAAAATTTAATGGGTTTTTTTTTGTTTTTGCCAATTTCAAAAAAAAGAAGGGAACAACTTACATTGGTGCTAAGAAGAGGAACAGAGCAGTAGCATTTCCTGCATGAACCCAAAAGATTCAAGAAACGAATACATATTAATAACTGTTTCAATTTACACCAACATACAGATAAGTAACTAAAAATGAAAGAAAGAAACCTACCAAAAATTCCGAAGATTAAATGAGCAATATTCATTCTTTTTTTTGTGCTGTATTTGTTTGTAAGAAACTGAGGATTGTTAAGTTTTGTTTTCTTGAAGAATGCAAACTCAAATTGGAGACCTTTTTTGTTTGTGAAATAAAAAGGAAAGAGGAATAAAAGGTAGGAGAAAGTATGGGAGTTGAGAAATGCAAATGCTGTTTATATAGAGAAGTAGGAGAGAGAGAGACAGAGAGAGGAAGATGAAGAGAAGAAAAGGAACAGAAAGAGGGTTTATGTTAAAACTGTAAATGTGTTAGAAATATTAGAATGGTGAATTGGTGATAACTGGTTAGTAAAAAAAAATACTCCCTTTGAGACGAAATACTTAAAACATTGTACATTTACTTCTCATAAATTATATACTAGATTCGTATTGCAAAGATTGCAACGAATTAACACTTTATACTCATATTTTATGTTAAATCATTGCAATCTTTACAATACAGAGAAAGTAGTAATTATAACAAGTAAAGTAATATGTTACGGAAAAAGTATTCAAATTTTCAGCCAAGGTAAAAAATTGTCCTTATCATAGACTGTCTCACTTTTCTGTGATTCGCACTGTGGTGAGGACTGTACACTGTATCGTCTGTGTGTGTGGAAATTCCACGATGGAATCTGGGATATGTCACGCTCTAATGCGTTTATGGCTGGTTGTCCAATTTATCAAAATATGGGATAAGGTGGAAATAAATAGAGAAATACTGGATATGTATGATAATTGATATACATGCCCTGTAATTTCTTTTTTTCTTTCTTGTCTGCCTCCAAATTAGATGCCTTTTTTATTGGATACAAAACTTATTTAACAAAAATGCATATATGGTTGCATTTAACGTTTTGATTAACAAAAATCGTTAAATTTAGGTGGTTTATGAAGAAAAAACTCAGAGGTGAGAGTTTACAAAAACTTCTAGGTGATATTGTACAAAAAAACATAAGAATAAAGAACTTTTTTGGTGCGCCGGTGATGACAAGTTCACAACAGGCCGGAGGCCGAAGATGATGATGCCATCATGGTAATGTGCTCTATACCTTAAACGAACTAACTTTTGTTGTGCCTAGTTGCGACCTGTGAATTCTTGCAACACTTTTTATTTCATTGTCCTAACTCCTAAATGCATTATTTTGACATTAATGTATTGCACTACGTATTAGTAAAAGCCGTGGAAAAATAATAGAGAAAAACTACATATTGAGATAAATTTAAGGAAAAATTAACGTGCATAATTTCAATTATTGTCCATATTCTACAATTAATCTCACCTTTAATAATTCCTAAAATAATCCCAACTATTGTCTACTGTTCCAAAAACAGTCCCAAAATAGCACCAATAAGCATCAAGTGGGACAGGTTTGGGAAGAATGGACAATAGTTGGGATTATTTATAAAATTTCTAAAGGTGAGATTAATTGTTGAAGATGGGAGATAGTTGGGATTATTCACGTTAATTTTTCCTAAATTTAATAAGACATGACTATTTTTTTCATATATAATGGTGAAAATCCATGTAACAAAGATCATAAAGTTTGACTTGAAAATACAAGTATTGTAAAGTATAAAGGAAAAATTGTTTTTAATAAGTCAACTTTAATGCCATCTTCTAAAATTAAGTTCACCTTTGGATAATTCTGGAATAAGTTAAGCTTGTATGAGTATTAACTTGCAATGAGTTCAAGTGACTGTTTACATTAACAACAGGTAATAATTTTCCCCACTTTTCTTTCCCTTTACCAACCCTCTACACCTATAATCACAATCACCACCACCACTCGATCCCAAGCACCACCCCAATACCTGATCTAACTCATTGAAAGTTAATATTCATACAAGGTTAACTTATTCCAGAATAATCCAAAGGTGAACTTAATTTTAGAAGACCGCATAAAGGTTGACTTATTAAAAACAATTTTTCCAAGTATAAAGCCTCACAAGTAATGACTAATGGTAGATCATATCCAGGGGTTGAAGCAAGAATTCACGATAAGAGGTAAACCAATTAGAGAACATGTTTTTATAAGCGATAATAAATTACTTTTTTTGCTTTTTGAATTTGCAGCAGTTCAACTATTGTAATATTCATAATCTCTTATAACACTTTGATCGTAACTTTTGACTAATATATAAAATAACAATATGTTAGGATGTCATATGTTATTGGATTTGATGGATGTTTATTTTCAAATACTGTCAGTATTAAAGTTGTGCATTGATAAGCGTGAAAGTCAAAGTGTTATAATTTTTAGAAAACGAATGAAGTATATATTTTAGTATCTCTATAATATAAGGGAAGAGGGGGGTGGACGCCAAAAATAAAATAAAAAAACAAAATAAATTAAGGAATTTCAATCTCCTATAATTAATGATTTATGTTTTTATTTCCAATATTAGCCATCAGATTTTTAGCAAAAATGTTTAAAATTCAAACTAAAATATCTGAAAATCTACAAAATAAAAATAATTTTACAAAAATAAATGACACCAAAAATAAAATAAAAAACAAAATAAATTAAGGAATTTTAATCTCCTATAATTAATGAATTATGTTTTTATTTCCAATATTAGCCATCATATTTTTAGCAAAAATGTTTAAAATTCAAACTAAAATATCTGAAAATCTACAAAATAAAAACAATTTTTTTAAAAAATATCATTGGTCACATTTTCTTGAGAACTATAAATAGACACCCACTTTGCTATAAATTTATATACTTTTTTTTTTATTTTAATTTTCTAAATTGATTGATCATGAAACATGGTAAAGTATGTAATTTTTTACTCACGAGTAATGATGCTCTAAATGACCTTCTATTAGTCTTTGGTAAGATTATTTTTGTCTTTTTTTGACGTTTTAATTTAAAATCACTATTCCTAATCTACTCTCTAATACTATCTATTACTCTTTGTTATGTATGCATATTGTTTCACTATTTATACTCTTTATTTGGAATTACAATTACACCCTTAAGAAAATAAAATAACTAAAACTTAACAATTTTTTCTTTAAAGTATTAAAAATTCAATGGAGAAATTACAATGTAGTTTCTCCAACCCAAATTCTTACATATTACTCTTTCGCATGCGGCCCACATTGCGTGCATTTAAGGCTAGTAGTTTTATAAGAGGAGTTTAGGGTTGGTTTGGTATAGAAGAGGGAATAGAATGGAAAGAGAATAGTTAAAGTCTGAAAAGTGTAATGGTAAGTGTTGTTGTTACCACTTGTTAGGTACAAATATGGAAATAAATCATTTAGTTTTGATTTTCTTTCTTGTTGTTTGGTTTAATAATGGAAAAGAATCACTCACAACTTTGAAATTAGTTGCCTAGATTTAGTAAAATCATAACATACACTTGGTTGACAATACAAATTAATTGTTTTCTCCAATTTCTATATCTCATTGGGGAAAAATTTTAAAAGAAGAAAAATTCCAAAAGAAAAAAACAAAGCTTAAAAATTATATTAAAAAATCAAAAGACGGAGAAAGGTTGTAAATGATTTCGAATACATGTTTCTAAAAAATTGCATAACCTGAATTTTCATATTTCTCATGGAAAAATAGCAAAAAGATAAAGTTAACGGATAAAATAAAAAAGGAATTGACTAATTTAACAAAAATAGATCTTCAATATTGGAAATTGGAAATAACCTCTAAGATAAGAAAAATGAAAAGAGAAGAGGTTTAATATATTTGGTAGAAGATGAATTGGGTTAAATATGGGAAGAGATTAAAAATAAAGTGGGTTGAAGATAAACTGAGGTTAAAAATGTATTCGAAAGAATAGGGGATGAGATTTGAAAAGGTTAAAACAAACATAATCTAACTCCCAAAGCTACTAAAGTCAAATCCTAGTTAACCTAGGTTAACTTATGTTAATGAAGATAAGGATTCCGTCAAATTTAGTGATGAATACATATGGATAAAAGGTGCAAACATGAGGGTTGTATAAGAAAAACACTTAAAATATAGGGTTACCTCATATAATTTCTCAATTTTTTATTTCTTAATATCCATGGACGTTTTAGTTACTAAATTTAAATTGAGCTTTATCATTGAATCTGAAGCCTGTTTCATAATAAACATACAAAAATGGTTAATCCTAAATATATAGACTTAGTTGGAAAGGAAACAAAAGCTAGGGGAGGGTCTCTTCTAGTCAAGTTAGTAAACTGAAAGTGAAATCGATTAGAACCTTTTGAACCGCTGGATTCACCTTCATGAATTCACGCTGATGATGAATTTCACGGTCATATGGACTAGAAGAAGACATATGTCAAGTCGTCCACTAACTCCTGTAATTTGTTCTTGAGGATCCAAAATTTAACGGTAGAATGCTCATTACCTACCTTTATTTGCAATAGATATCGAGGTTCCATTTCTTAGTTTGATTTTAAAGAGTTCGACCTTGCATGGGCTCAATTGCAACAATAATCCTCTTACATTTAGCTTATTGAAGACCTCTTCAAAGGTCATTATTCCTAGTTCCATGCAGGCCTTTGAGGCTTGTGAGCCTCCAGTCCAGTGCTATCAATTAACACTATATTGATTCCAACAACCCAACCGACCTTTGTATAATTTGGAGAAGGATTCCATAGGTTGGAATTTCAAATGAACTCGTACTTGATTGGAGGTTGCAAATCATGATCCATACGTGATCCTCTTTAGAAATCATGGTGTCACTGAGTGGGTCTTTCCTTCATCTAAGTCAAGAAAATAGTGATAATGGGTTGGACTTTTTTTTTGTCACTTTAGTTTTAAAAAGTTTATTATAAGTTAGCATACTAGATTTGTAAATCTGTTGTAAAAATACTTTAGTTTGACCTATTTATAGTTTACCACAACATTAATAAAAATGTAGTTTCTAGGTCTTTCTCTCTGTTATCTTCTCGGTCATTTCCCTTACTTCTTTCTCTCTTTAAGTTTGTGATTCCGCTAACTTTGTCCATATAGATCAATTTCATGACCTATAGAGGTCAATTTGATTGCACCATAAAGGTCTATCTTATTGTGACCAAGAATATCAGTTTTGCGACCCAGCATGTTCATTTTTCAGGCCTCAATAAAGTGGTCATTGTTGGAATCGTTTTGAGTCTATTATATAACTCTATGTGTTTCATTTGGCTATGATTGTTCAAGTCGGATTGTGACTATGTGAGGTTGTTTGTTAAAGTAGTTATTCCGCTTGTTCACCTTCAAAGTTCAAACTGAAGATACTTGTTCAACCCTTTCTAGTTTGAGGTGGGTATTGGAGTTTATGTTTAATACCTTAGTTTTAGGAAGTTTGTTAGTTAGCATCCTAACATGTAAATATGTTCTATAAATACTTTAATTGATATTGTTTTCATGTCACCTAAACAATAATAATAATGTAGTTTCTTCTGCTTCCTCATTGCTTTCTTTTCTAAAAAACTATTTGGTCACACCTTCTGAGCTTAGCTTAAGCTTTAATCAGACGGACCGAATTTATAAACAAAAGTTCGCCCATTTTTATACACCTTGCTTCTCTCCTCCGTTTTCCTCTCATGGACACTCCTTCTCCTTCCCTCTCCTCCCATTCCAACCACCGCCTTTCTGCCTCCTTCTCCTTCCCTCTCCTCCTATTTCATATATTGGATGTACTTTGTTTGGTATATAAACAAAAAGTATTGTTTGTTGGCAACCTATGATGATGGATGCATACAACCGGATGCCAGCCATTTATCAGTAGCTACAACATTTACAATAATAGTTGTACAGTAATGAGTGAGTTTTTAACGCACTTTAGAAACCCTCTTTTAGCTTATTTCATTTGTTTTCATCCCCATTTTGTCTCATTTCTTCACCCATTCCACTTCTTTTTTATTTGAATAAATTTTCCATCCTTTTTGGCATTTTTGCCATTAAGACTCTCTTTGGACATCCTTTACGCGTGTTCTCGCGTGTTGTTGGCCATCATGTGTATGCAAGAGAAGAAGAGAGGAAAAGAAGAAGAGGTGCCCAATTGGATTGGAGCGGGCACTCCAACTGTAATTGGAGCGAGTGCAGTAGCAGGCCAAAAACCTAGAGCGGGCGCTCCAACTGGTTTTCTGGTCTATTTTGCCCGTTTTTCGCTTGTAACTGGGGGAGGTACAAAAACCTCTCCCCAACTTTTGGACAACATTTTTACATACTTTTGCAAGCTCTAGATTAGTTTGAAGAGAGTAGAACTCATTTTGCTTTTGGTTGGTGATTTTGAAGAATTGAAGGTTTATTATTGGTAGTTTGATGTTTGTAAGTTGAATTTCTAGCCTTTACTTCAATTAAGTTATTCTATTTAGTATCTTCTCTTCTACTTTTGTCTTTTGGTATTGATTCCATCTCTTGCAATTATTGTTGCTTGACTTTGTTGATTTTCCACTTTGCGTTAACTTATGAAAATGAATTTTTGCTTGGAATGTGTATTATCATGAATTGTGAGTAGTCCTTTTTCTAGGGTTTGGGCCAAAACCCTCATTTAAGCCATGGTTTATGCTTGGGTTTAGAGCTTCATGTTTAGGGTTGGTTGTTGAACAAATAGTGTGCTTCATCGTATACTTTTGTGGTTGATCACCATAGAAATTGTATCTAGTCTTTGCAATGAAGGATCGAAAGATGAAGTTGTATGAGACTCCCCTTTGTTTACTTGACTAAAGGGCCATGAAAATAAGAAGCTTTAGCCTTAAGTCAACCTTGTCACTTGTTCTTAATCCTTAGACTATAATTAATGCCATGAAAATAGAAATTAACACCTTGCCTAAGAGCTCATTCTTAGCTCGAAAGACTAATTAGGGGTAGTTGACCGACTAATCCCTCCCCCAATCGATATCTCTCTTAGTGTTCAAGCATAATCTGTGGTTACAATGAATGGTAATGCCATTGCCCTATTGCTTTAATCGAATTATAATCCCCTTGCTTATTAATCGTTGCTTACTTAGTTTAGCCCTCTTCTTCAGTTGTTTTAGTCTTAATTTTTACAAATCTTGACTCCATTTGGTTACCCTTAGTTTATTCGACCATAAAGATTCGGTGATTGACCTTACCTCTATGTAGATAACACCCTACTTGCCCTTAATACTTAGCTAGGGAGACCGAGATAAGATTATCTTTGTTAGGCTCGACGACGGCCTATCAAGCAGCAACGACTAAACCAACACGCTGACCGCCTCTCTATCTAGTAGCTAATCTCGAAGGTATTGGGTTACTGCCGCTTTGCTTATGCAGTTTTTGGGTAGTGCTTGGTGGTGGAATTAGGATGTGGAATAGTGGTCGAAAATGGCAGCAAAAGGGGGCTGCCATGGTGGTATGAAATGGTGGAAATTCACGTGGTTTTGGGCGTGATTTGTAGGTGTGTCTGAGCACTCTGAGGTGGAAGATGGATGGAATTGGTGGTGATAAGGTGGCAATGACAACAAGTATGGCAGGTTGAATTCTTCAATAATCAATATGATGAGTAATTATTTCGGGTGGGGTAAATTAACTAAAGCATTTTTATATCTATCATATATTGATTATCAGATATAAACAATTCAATATCTGATACAAACCATTCAATAAGATTCGAATTCGCAACCTTAAGTATGATAGAAAGAGCTTTAACCATCCCTCTAACATGTTATTATTGTTTCTTTTATCAATACTTCCTCCGTTTCTTTTTAAGTGCTACATATTGACTTTGCTACTATTCATCCATTATAGTTTGACTGGCTTTTACAATTTATGCATAAGAAAAAATATAGTCTTGTTGGATCTTGTTTAATTCGTCTCGATGTATACATTTTTAATATCTTGTTGTCATAATTTTTACAAATGCATAATTAAAGATAAAAACCATACAAAATGTGTCTCGACAAGTGTGAAAAAAGAAATGTAGCACTTAAAAAGAAACAGAGGAAGTATTAAATATCATAGATGACAGAAGACCAAAAATTATCTTTTGTTGTTTCTAATTTTCAGTTTTTCGAAAACCAAAATACGGAAACCACAAAAAATGGTTCCTAATTTTCTGTTATCCGTTTTTAAAATAAACACGAGTTCTATATGTATGACTAATTTCAAGTTCTTTTACAACTTGTATTATATAGTTTTAAAATTATAAAAACAAGATACGAAAAACTGACAGTGATACCGAACGAGTCCTAAGTTGTAAGTTTTAAAATTCATATTATAAATGGCTCTTTTTTAATGGCATATTGTACTCTAAATCTTTAGTTATCTCAACATACTACTACCTCCGGTTTTTTTAATATGTACATTTGTTTTTGAGAAAAAATATAACACAAGGTTGAAAGATGAATAGTGGTTACTATGCTAATGTTGCAAGTATTGTGAAACGGAAGAAATAATATTTTCTTAGTTAATTCTATTAGTTTAAAAGTGATAAAACTCAATTGACATCGCATGTTATAATATTTAATTAAGTGCACCCCCTCATAATTCAATTGACGTCATCAATTACCCTTGAACATCTAGTCTGGTTCATTTTGAATACGGTCCAGATTGTTAAAATATACTATTTTTTACAATTCCAGAAAAACGAATCATAAGTGGTTCTTGATTCAAAGTATTTTTCGAGATGAATCTAACGGTGCAAAAATTATAATTTTAGGAGATTTGAAATTAAATTTATGACTAATTTTATAATTTAATATTAATAGTATTTTTAGATAAGGAATATAATATTTTATTTAGATGTAATTATTGTAATTTATACTTGAAATTACTAATTTTATATACATAATGATGATGAGTTATAATTTTTTTGTTAATTAAAGTTTTTTTGTTAACTAATCTTATATTAATTAATAAGTCTCACAAATGTCAAATGTAAAAGCAAGTTTTTTTGTCCTTGCTCTTTCCATGTGTTCTCCGCCATCTCCCTTAGCCAACCACCGCAGACGGACTACGAGCCTTGCCGCCCACCAACCGCTCCTCGAGCTTTTGATGCGAGATTTGATGTTGATCTTCCTGATTTTTTCTTCCTCGAATTATGTGGTCTTGTTGAACACAACCTGTAACACCCGACAATTCTCTCATTATAAAACACATTATTCTCCCAACTAAAATGGAGAATTATCAAGGCATTATCGGCCGTGTGATAATGTATCGGCTTACTCATAGTTTTATAGCGGAAAAATATTAAATAAAACTTTATTAAATACTTAAACCATAGTAATTGTCAAAACATAATCCAAACCTTAAAATTAATTCAAAACCAACTTAAAACATTTAAAATAATAATCCATAAAACAACTTAATAAAATTAACATAAATGTATGAAGCGATAAAAGTAAGAAAGAGATCTCTCATCAATGCTTCCCAAATCCAATGAATAATACTGATGATGCATCATATCTTCCAAACCTATAGGCAAATACTCAATCAAAAACTGCTCGCCAATAAAGGGTCATCACAGGATCAATAGGCACAGTCATGATGGGACACACAGAAAAGCATGTAATCATCAAAGTTGAGTACATACATAATGAAATAAAACACGAAACCTAACATGATACTATTGAACAACAAAATATGATCAATAAATATACCTCAAGACTTTAACTCAAGAAATAAGACTCGACTTCACAAGACATACGACATGATAATCAATTAATCATTTAATAAATTGAATAGTCTATGCATCGAGTTATCCAACCAAAATCAGCCTTCAAAATAGAAGACGATTACGGGCGCGACTCCGTAAGCCTTTGACCAACGATATAGAGGAACCTTTGAAAATAAAATAGGGTACGGTGATCAACCCGACCCTAAGAAAATTCATGGGCTACCACCATGTACTCCAACTCATACTAGTCTAGAACTTCAGACGTGCACAATTCTAAAGCTAATGCTATTCTCTTTCACTTTAAGTATTAATATGTTATTCAATGTTGGACTCTAACAAAGCAACCAACACATAACATGGATACAACAAATATACCTCTTTTATCTTAGGATTAAATAACATAATCAAACAATTCCAATTGACCAAGAATTAATCCTCCAATTTATTTGTTCACTTACATCAACAATCGAATGTCCAAAGACAATAAATATACATACCCTACAAAGCCATCGGTCTTTGCAAAGTAGTAAAATAACCATAACCAATAATAATGCAACTTACCCACAAAGTCCTCTGCCTTTAAGAAGTAATAAAATAATAATAAGGGAAATGATTCCAAAAATTCAATCATATTTATAAACCCAATCACACGAATTTATAAATAAACTTCCCTTCCCAAACATGCTTGAATCAAACATCCATTCAATTATGTAATAAAGATATAAGCAATTAACATGCTCAATAACCATAATTCCAAATTAATAACCACATATGAACCATAAAAGGGTTCTCTATACATGATACTATAAATAATCATAATCCTTAGGACATGATACTAGTCTAACACATAAGGACATGTACGTACCTTGTGTAGATAAAGTGAGAGGCACTTTAAAACTATAGAAGTAACCTAAAGTAAATTCTCCGCCTACCAAAATAATAACATAACAATGAATTAATATCCTAATTAATTCACAATAATATAAATTATTTTAAAACGCTTCAAAACTCGTTTTAAAATACTTTAAAAATATTAAACTTTCAACCTTTAACAACCTTTAACATAATACTATAAGTCTAGGATTTAAGAACCTCAAAAACCATTACTTTCATACTTAAAACTCAATTTAAATAATAAATAATAAATCTAAAATTATAACTTATATTCACAATAAATAAAAATCAGAATTTTAATAACTTAAACAATAAAGTTTCCAACTTTATATATTAAACATACTTCCTCCTTTTTTTTAGTTGCAACAATTGAATATTTTACCTCTCACAAATATTCTCAATTGTTGCAACTAAAAAAACGGAGGAAGTATTACTACTCATAAAAATCACGACTTTAATATTAAAACTTTAGTTAAACATTAAATAGAAGATAACGTTTAAGAAATAACCAAAGGAAAAATACAAAACCGGGAGAACAAAGGAGGAGAAACGCGCGGGGAGGCGCATGTGGTTGCGGCTTGTTGTTCCTATAGAACTCTAAGTTTACTACAAGAGGGGGGTGAATTGTAGTAACGGGAATTTTAAGCACTTTTTGCGGTATATACTTAGTAAGAAATAAAGAGAAACTTTAACTAAGAACACAAGAAATACTCTAAACAAGATCTTCTTCCAATATTCTCTAGGAAGAAATCTTGTTCTTTTATTTATAATAGTAATTACACCCTATTATAAACAGTACCTCACTCTGTTCCTCTAGGAACTGGTTCCCTGTTATCTTGTTCCCCCTGAACAAGTGACTTTCTCACTTGACTTCTCTAGAAGTCTTCTCTTTCTCTTTCTTCTCTTTCACTCTTAAGAATAGAAATTTTCTCACAAAATTTCTCTCACCCGAAACTCTCAATATGAATTAAAGTTTTAAATAGTTGAAGAGAGAAAACCGAGTTTAACTTTCTAAAAGAAATTACAAGAAAAATCTGGAAAGTCTTAAGAACTAAATTTGTTGTTCTTCAATGTTTAAATAGCAGATTTCTTCTTCAACGTTACTCTTCAACGGTTGTTATGGGCGCTTGAATTCAGCCACGTCTAACCACTTCTAGCCGTTATTCAATCATGCTCAGCCCACCAAGTCCATGATCAATGTGCCTTCATTCTCGCTGTTGAATAGGTCTTCGTTGTTTAACCGCACAATTAGTTGGACTTATTAGATTGTGCTTCCTAGATTCTAGGAACCGGTTGAACAGCTTCAACAATCCTGATTTGTAGCAAGGTAGTTACGCCCATTTGTTCAACTCATCATTTACCTGTAAATTCATTAACACTAACTCCACTAACATTATGGAAATTAATATTCCACAATATTAGATAAATTAAATATACTTAAAGCAATTTATTCGAATATCTTATTAACCTAAATAACTTAACTTTGGTTGAACTCATAACCACTTCTCCATAAGTTATATTAGGGCTAACAAAATAAATAACTAATAATTTACGAACAAACTAATCAAAGTAATCCTAAGTTAAATCTACTTTATTTTTCATCATCAAAATAACGAATACAACACGGCTGGGAGGCGCGTGGCAGTCACGCGACCGCGTGGCAGTCACGCGACCGCGTGGCTGCTGCTGAGTGAGGTTGCGTTGCTACGGCTGTGGCAGCAAGGCGAGTGAGTGTGGTGTGGTTGATGGAAAACCAAATGGAGGTGGTGGTGAGTGGTGCAAGGTCGGCGCACCCAAAACAAGGAGAAGAGAGGGTGTAAGGGGCGCCGGTTTTTAGGGGAGAGAGAGAAATAAGAGTGTCCAAAATTTGGTGTTTAGGGAGGTATCTATAGGTTTGCTTATAATAAACCTAAGGTAAATAGGTTTAAGCTTTGAGTTTGGGTTTAAGTTGATCATCAAAATTAAGTAAACGGTTTGGGATCTTCAACCGAACATTAAAATCATTTAAACTCAACCCAAAATATTTCATAAAATATTCAATAAACCTAATAAGATACATGATTATTTAAAACGTTTAAGCAATCGTTTGACTTTCAAAATAGTCAACACTTTGAATGAAATAAATAGGAAAATAATTATAAATATACTTTAAATATATATTTATAAAATTCATAAAACTATGGGGGATTACGCAACCTTTATTGGTTTGACCACCGCCCTCCACCGCCAAGGCGTCAGCTTAACGTTAAGAAATGCTCAACGTCTTCAAGAAGCTTGGTTGTCTTTTAGTTTTTTTAATTTTTTTTCTTTTTTTTCTTTTGTAGTTTATTTAGTTTTTTTCTCTTAATGTACTCTAGTTTACGACCTTTTTTTTTTTTAGGGTTCTAGTTTACGACTTTGGTCAACCTCTGAGATTGGGAGACATTTGTCTTTTCTTGTACCTCTTGAAAGAAAAAAAATAGCGAGTTTTTAAATGATTTTGCTAATTTGTCATATGCCATCTATATGGCTTCTAAATAGTCAATAATATATTATTAGGGTCTTCAATGAAAGATAGCAAAGTGTCAAATGCATTGTTGTTTCTGGGCACCAGCTAATTAATTGAGCATTTAGGTAGTAAGCACGCGAACCTTCAATAACTTGCACACTATGTATGACGCTGTTTCTGCCTTGTTTGCTTCTGAAATGATCATATCAAATCCTCAGTTTTCCACTTAAATTTTTTTCTTAACATCTAGTAGTAGTAATTAGGTAAGCTTATAAGAATCTATTTAAATTCATCTAAACTTCTTAAAAATTTGTTGTATTTGTATTTTTTGGAGATGTTGCGCCATGATGGATAGGCAAAGCCTTTAGACTTGAGGTTTTATAGATTGACAAGTTCCTGGAACAAATAAAAAAAATATATTGATTGAATAACTATCATTGTTCATTGGCGTGAGTATTCTTCTAAACATGGATTTACCATCAGTATGGTGCATCTAATACTATGTTTCACTCATTTCCTTATTTGGAGTTCTCCCTGTCATGCGAATTTTCCTCAATTTGGAATAATCCTTCAAATGACCAACAAACAAAAAAAACATCGACATGCATGGTACAACCAAATGTACGATAATAAAAGTTGTACAAATTTATTGATAAATTCATGAAAAATAGAGTTAATGATGTGTAACTATGACGCATCGTTATGATCATTGTAATAACTCATGATTGTGTATAATTTGTACTTCTCATACCAATAAGGTGCAATTTTTTTTTATAAACCATTTTCTAAGCTGCTCCGCGCTTAAGTGTGCTCAGTTGGGATAATATGAATCATAAATCTTGTGTTTAATCTATGGAATTGGAACAATTTTCTTATCCTACATGCATATTTAATGGTTGCTCGCAATCTATTATGGGTTAAAATAATATAGAAACAATATCAATTTAACCTTATGATATTGGCATACTGTATTGAGTTTGTGGATTTAATACTTCATATTCGTCATCTAGAGGGGGGAGGATTGTGAAATGGGCATGATAGCAAGTCATGCGACCTCCTTTAGTTATCTCATCATTTGATTTAGAGGATTTGTTTGTACTATTCCTACCAATAAGGTGCTTCTTCCTTTTAGCAAGGGACCTCATTTGTTGAGCTATACATAAGTTAAACCTGCTTGTTTGGGAGTAGCTTCAAGATAGATAATTACTTAGGAAGTTTTATAAGGTATGCATGAGTGAGGAAGTGGAAGCATTTATATTGGTTTATGGGGATATTTGTTTGTCATAGAAGCATATTTGTTGACTAGTCATGCAAGGTCCATAAGGGTCACGATGCTATGATATTAGGATGACGTTATGTTGAGTATGTTGTTGATGATTATAATGAAAATATTTATCCCTCTTGCCAAAATGGGGGACTATTCACGTGATTCTGTGTTAGAAAGTACATCAGATGGTAACAATAAAATAATGTATTTACTAGCAAAATTAAAGAGCAGATTTCAACCCCTACAAGATTATAGCAACAAATCATTGTATTAACTTTCAAAGTTTATCTTAGCATAGACACGTCTTAAAAAATTTATATGTTTAAAAAAGTTATATGCTTTTTTTCTTCCATTAACTTACCCAAATCTATCAAATTATGAGGTCCCACATAAAATGAAGTTGTAACACCCCAAATTTCTCTGAAATTTTCGCGCGTTAATTATTATTATGTTAGACGCTAAATTATATTTTGCTAATATATTTTCGGTAAATACTTATTTTACACCTACATTTTTTATTTCGAGAACATATATATATATATATATATATATATATATATATTAAGGTGAACAAAAGTGTAGTATTGTTTAGCATACTTTCAATGCTCATACTTGCGTCAATTATTTTACACGAGCAATGTAGCGCTCGTCTATGTGCGAAATATAAAATGTGTTTGATTAGTACTTGTATGATTATATTACGTTAATATTTATAAATTTTATTATAAAAATATTAGCTTGTATATATACTTGGATCATTCATATATAATTCTTGGATCGAACTACATATTAGCGAATTGCGCATACTCTACGCTTGGCATTTGAGGACCGAAAATTCCAAACTTTGAGCGAATAACGTAGAGCCTTGAACATTACATAATTCATTCTTGTAATGTTAAGCTAATCAAAGGCCTCACCCTTTCACTCACCCTCATAATTCCCTCTCATCATGGCCATTAAACACCGTTAACCATCAACCTTTACTCCTTCTTATGCTGAGTTTAAAACTCAAAAATTTAACCTCCTTATCCATCACATTCACACGCCTACCATAGAGGATTAGAGAGGAAGAATTTCTCTTGTTTTTCCTTCACAATTCTTACACCAAAAATCAGTTTTGTTAGTGGGTTTCAAGCCATTTTTGCACCGATTTTCAAGCATTTTTTAAGTTCGTTGTGTTTTTGCTCATAGGAAGCGAAGGTGGTGATAATCCGCAAGGTGATTATACTACAATCGAAGTGTTTTTACTGCACACCTCTCGAAGTTTAAGGTAACTAGCGTTATTCTAGCACTGTAGGGAATATGTTGAACTCGTTAATTTGATGATGACAAATGAATAGTTTTTAACTTTGTTTATAATTAGTTTTTGTTCATGTAATTATTTATACAGTTTTATTTGATTGTTTATTTATTTTGCCTAAAATAAACTTATGGAGAATTGGTTTTATAATTACCAAAATTAAGTTGTTTAGGAAAATAGAATATTTAGGTAATTTTGTGTAGAATAAATATTCTAATATTATGGAATATTGGATTCCATAATATTAGTTGAGTTTGTTAAATGGATTACAGGAAAATAGACGTTGAAGAGAATGCTATGATGCGTGGCTGATTTTATGGGTTGAGGTCCTAGATTCTAGGAGCCATGATCCCAGCTAACCGCACATCAAACGCATACCCTAAACTGCCAAAGACCAAGTCAAGAGCTGCTGAGAAGATCGTGGAAGACTCGAAGACCCATTCAACCCGTGCAAACACACGATCATGAAACGTGGCAATAACATGATTCTATAACGGCTATGAAGGTGGAAGATAATGCCTAAAAACTTGCGTCCACCACAAAGAAGCTGAAGAAGATCGTTGAAGATTTACCACAGCTATATATATGAAGAAGAACTCAATTTTAGTTCTTAAGACTTTCTACGATAATTGTGTAAATCTTTATAAAAGTTATTTCGGTTTTATTCTCTTCAACAATTCATTGTATTCCATTAATCTGAGTTGGGGTGAGTGAAATTTTGTGAGAAAATTTCTACATTCAAGAGAGAAAGAGAAGAAAGAGAAAGAGAAGACTTCGAGTGAAGTCAAGAGAAGAAGTCACGTGTTCAGGGGGAACAAGGTGACTGGGAACCAGTTCCTAGAGGAACAGAGTGAGTTACTGTTTATAATAGGGTGTAAGTTACTATTATAAATAAAAGGGCAAGATTTATTCCCAGAGAAAATAGGAATAAATTCTTGTTTAAAAGCATTTCTAGTGTTCGTTATTTTAACTTCTCTTTATTTCATTTTAACTTCTTAATTCCGCAAAAATTAGTCCCCAATAGTCTTTACTACAATTCACCGCCCTTCTTGTAGTAAACCTAGAAGTTCTATAGGACCAACAATTGGTATCAAAGCTGGTTCCTCCTAAAACAGTTAACACTTGGGAGGCTGATCCTAGAGAACATGAATACAACTGGAGAAAAGCTAGATGAGGGATACTCTACTCAACGTCCTCCAATGTTCAATGGCAAACATTATCCTTATTAGGAGGAATAGGATGGAAATATTTATTAAGGCAGAAAACTATCAAGTATGGAGAGTCATTGAGATAGGTGACTTTGAAGTCACTGAAAAGAATGAAGAAGGCGAGCTAGTTACAAAACCACTCTCAAAGTATGACAAGGAAGATTTTGAGACAATGGAGATGAACAACATGGCCAAGAAGATTCTGCATTGTGGTCTTGGTCCTCATGAACACAATAGAGTCATGGGATGCAAGAGTGCAAAGCAGATGTGGGAACTCCTTCAAGTTACAGATGAAGGAACAAGCGAGGTCAAGAGATCAAAGATAGATATGCTCTTGCATAGATATGAGTTATTTCAAATGAAACCTAAAGAGCCAGTTCATGATATGCTTACAAGATTTTCAAATATCATAAATGAACTTGACTCTCTAGGAAAATCTATTTCTCCAGAGGAACAAGTACGCAAAGTATTGAGAAGTCTTCCACAAGACGAGAAGTGGATGGCTAAGGTGACAGCTCTACAAGAAACCAAGGATTTCACCAAGTTTAACATAGAACAACTTGTTGGATCCTTGATGACACATGAGTTGCACTTAGGAACTCATGAACCTGACTCCAGCAGATCAAAGTCCCTGGCTCTCAAGACTGAAGAGCAAGATGATTCAGAAACTGATGAAGAGGAAGTTGCCTTGATAGTAAAGAAATTCAAAAGGTTCTTCAACAAGAACTATAAAGGGAAGAGCACAAGGAAAACCTCAAAGCTAAGCTGCCATAAATGCGGAAGTCCAGATCACTTCATAAAGGAATGTCCTTTGTGGGAAAACGAGAAAGGAAAAAGCAGATTCAAAAGCAAAGAACAACAAAAACCTTTCTCTAAAATTGAAATGAGAAAGGTTATGGTAGCAGCCTGGGGTGAATCAGATTCTGATGAGGAACAGGAACAGCCTGAGGATGAGACTGCTCAGCTGTGTCTAATGGCCAAATCAGATAGTGAAGAGGACGTATCACATAAACAGGTGAACTTTAATGTTGTTGAAGAAGAATTATCAAAATTAACTAAGAACCAACTCACTGAATTACTTTTAGAAACCTTTGATAACTACAAGGCAATTTGCATAAGAGAGGAGAATATGGAGAGGGCCTTGAAAGTTACCAAGGAACACACAAATTGGTTTAAGAAATTAAATTCAGATATTGAGGAACGGTTCTTTGAAATTTTTGATAAATACCGAGGATTTCAAGAAGCCTATGAAAAACTGAAAAATGACAACTACTTCTTGAATATTGCTTTGGCAGAATTGAAACTAGTTGTTCCTGAAGGAACCAGTTCCTCTGACAGTACCAGTAAAGAAATTGACAATTTGAAAATTGAGCACGAATTAGTGCTGAATGAAAATATGGTACTGAAGAGGAAATTGGAATCTTCAAGAATCAAACTTCCTGATCCAGTTAGTTGGATACAAAAATATAAAAATGAAGGAAGAAATGGACTAGGTTTCAATTATAAGAAGAGGAACAAACATAAAAAATATGTTGACATGCCAAGCAATAGAATCTGTTCCTACTGTGGGAATAGTGGACACTTAGTGTCTGACTGTTCCACCAAAGAGGAACAGATCGAAATGAACACTCGCTTAGTAAAGCAAGAGTGGAGAATTAAGAGGAACACACACTCAACAGAGGAACCCAAGTCTAACTGGGTTCCTGCCACTGACTAATTACTGTAGGTGCAGACTAAAGTGAGGGGGAACAACCTGTGGTACCTCGATCGCGGTTATTCCAAGCACATGACAGGAGATAAAACCAAATTTCTCTCACTTTCAGTCTTTGAAGGAGGAACTGTGACCTTTGGAGACAACCTGACAGGTAACATAGTAGGTATAGGTAAAGTTGGGAAATCTCAGTCACATTCCATAAATAATGTATTTTTAGTCGAGGGTTTGAAACATAACTTACTTAGTATCTCTCAATTTTGTGACAAAGGAAACAATGTGAAATTTACTAATGAATGTTGTGTGGTTAGTGACACCATTACAGGAACCAAGATACTAGAAGGAACAAGAAGGGAAAACACTTATGTTGTTGACGTAAACCTTGTTCCTAGAAACAATCTAACTTGTCTTAGTGTACTAGAAGATGACCAAGACCTTTGGCATAAGAGGTGTGGTCATGCAAGCTTTACACTGCTTCATAAACTAAGTGGTAAAGACTTGGTAGTTGGTTTGCCAACTATAAAAGGAACAAGCCATGGAGTTTGTGGAGCTTGTGTAAGAGGGAAACAAGTTAGATCCTCGTTCAAATCCAAGAAAATGGTAAGCACTCAAAGTCCACTTGAGCTGATCCACATGGATCTTTGTGGCCCAGTGAGAATCCAAAGCATATCAGGTAAAAGATATGTATTAGTTATTGTTGATGACTTTTCTAGATTTACGTGGGTAATCTTCCTTCATAGCAAAGATGAAACATTTGAAGAATTTGTTTCATTTGCTAAGAAAGTTCAAAGGATATATGGTTTCAAATTGAAACACCTAAGATCTGACCATGGTACGGAGTTTGAAAACTCCAAGTTTGATGATTTTTGCAGTAATGAAGGATTAGATCACAATTTCTCTGCTCCAAGAACACCACAACAAAATGGTGTAGTTGAAAGAAAGAACCGGACTCTGGAGGATATGGCTAGAACAATGCTTATATCAAGCAATCTTCCAAAGAACTTTTGGGCAGAAGCAGTGAACACTGCATGTTACATCATAAACAGGGTCATGCTAAGACCCATAACCAAGAAAACTCCTTATGAACTGATCAAAGGAAGAAAACCAAATATCTCTTACTTTAGAGTCTTTGGATGTAGATGTTTTGTACACAACAATGGCAAAAACAATTTAGGCAAATTTGATGCTAGAAGAGATGAAGCTGTCTTTATAGGATATGCTTCAAATAGTAAAGCATACAGAGTTTATAATAAGAGAACAATGTGCGTAGAGGAAAGTATCCATATTATTTTGATGAAACTGACTCATTGCAGGAACCATGTTATGAAAATGATTTTGAAATTGGGCTAACTCATCCTCAAGAGACTGACAACCTTGAGGAGGAACTGACTCCTGCAGGAACAGTTAAGAAACATATTCCTGAAAATGAACTAACCGTTCCTGAGTCTGTTCCTCACGAGGAACAGGTAAATGAAGGAACAATAAATGCAGGAATACAGGCTGAAGAAACTCACACAGAGAATGAACAGGACCAAACAGAAGAACATCAAGTTGAAGGAACAGGAACAAGAAGATTTGAACCAAAATCTTGGAGGCACCAAAAGTCACATCCCCTAGAGCTAATAATTAGCGACATTGAGAAGGGAACTCAAATAAGATCTCAACTTAGAAACTTTTGTGCCTTTCAAGCGTTCCTATCCATGATAGAACCTCGAGACCCCAATGAAGCAATGCTAGAGTCTGACTGGATAAATGCCATGCAAGAGGAACTGAATGAATTTCAGAGGAACAAGGTATGGCACTTGGAGCCCAAACCCAAGAATCAAAAGATAATTGGGTTAAAATGGGTCTTCAGGAACAAGCTAGATGAACATGGCACAGTGATCAGAATCAAGGCCAGACTCGTAGCAAAAGGCTACAACCGACAAGAAGGTATTGACTTTAATGAAACCTTTTCTCCAGTAGCTAGAATAGAAGCAATAAGAATTTTAGTATCATTTGCAGCTTATATGGGATTTAGGTTGTACTAGATGGACGTTAAATGTGCATTTTTAAATGGATATCTATTGGAAGACGTCTATGTGGAATAACCTCCAGGATTTGAAAATCCTGATCTACCAAACCAGGTCTACAAGCTAGATAAAGCCTTATATGGGCTGAAACAAGCTCCTAGATCTTGGTATGAAAGACTTTCTAAATTCTTACTTGCTCATAATTTTGTTAGAGGCAAAGTTGATAGAACCCTGTTCCTTCAATCAAAAGGAACAGACATTTTAGTAGTACAAATTTATGTTGATGATATTATTTTTGGTGCTGCTAATGACTCTTTGTGCAAGGGTTTTGCTGACTTAATGAGCAGTGAATTTGAAATGAGCATGATGGGAGAATTGAACTTATTTCTTGGTTTGCAAATCAAGCAAACTGAAAGAGGAACAATCATCCATCAGCAAAAATATGTTAAGGAACTCCTAAAGAAATATGGAATGGAACAAGCTAAAACCAACCATACTCCTATAGGAACAGGAACAAGGTTGGATGAAGATTAAAATGGTAAATTAGTATATCATAAATTATACAGAGGTATGATTGGATCTCTTCTTTATTTAACTGCAAGTAGGCCTGATATTTCCTTCAGTGTTGGTCTATGTGCTAGGTTCCAATCAAATTCAAAGGATCCCCACTTGATAGCTGTCAAAAGGGTCCTTAGGTATTTGAAAGGAAGTGATGATCTTTGTTTGCTCTATCCTCGTAGTGATACATTTGACCTAATTAGCTACTCTGATGCTGATTATGCTGGAGATTTGGTGAATCGAAAGAGTACCTCAGGAACTGCCCAGTTCCTAGGAACAAGCTTGGTTTCTTGGGGATCCAAGAAACAACATACAGTTGCCTTGTCAACTACTGAAGCTGAATATGTGGCTGCTGCTGCATGTTGTTCCCAAGTCTTATGGATCAAACAACAGGTACGTGATTTTGGTATTAAGTTTAAAAGTGTTCCAATCTTTTGTGATAATACCAGTGCCATATGCATATCCAAGGACCCAGTTCACCACTCAAGGGTCAAGCACATCCACATAAGACACCACTTCTTGAAAGACTATGTTGAACAGGGCTTAGTCAAAGTTGAATTTTGCCCTACAGAAAATCAAATTGCTGACATTTTTACCAAACCATTATCTAGGGACAGATTTGAAAAGATTCGCTTGGAACTAGGAATGATCAGAATTGTATAAAATGGCCTATAAAATTTGAACCCTATGTACTAGTCATTTCTAAGAGTGTCCTGCAATCTTCATGAATTAAATTTCATACACCTAGGATCATGTCTAAGGAATCACATTTGTCTTTAAATATTATCCTTATTGTCCATGCACATGTTTAGAGTACGTAAATTAAAATTGCTTGTATAGTTTAAAAGGGTCCGTGTACACAAAAGCTTTCTTTTTTTTTACTTCCACATTTTTATTCTCTCTCCTCCTCTCATTATGACTTCTCTGATTCACTGTATCAACCAAATTATTTACACAAAATAAAATTCAGTTTATCTAATTTAAAGAGGGGAAACAATAAATGAAACACGCTTACCCAAACCATACCCAGTCAAATCACACCTCTTCACCTTCAACTCAATACGCCTCATCATTACAATAAAAACCCAACACTTCACTTCACTGACAATTTTTACTGACCCAATTCACCTCTCACTGTTCATCTTCTCTCTCATTCATCTCTCTTCATTCTTCATTCTCTCTCTCTCCTATGGCACCCAAAAAGGCAACCTCTGAACCTCAAGAAAATTACCCAGCCGAAAAAACACCCTCCATGGACGAGCAAAGTGACCAAGAATCTTCTCATCCGAAAGCTGATTCCACACATTCTCAAGAACCCATTTCTGAAAATGAAGCGACTTCTCACAAGCATGAGGACGATGACGAGGAACAAGAAAGTAGTCAGGGGAAAGATCTTCAAATTCCCACAAAAAGGGGTAAGCAATCAAAATCCTCTCACTTTATTGTCGGATTCTGTGTTGATCTTGCATGGTGCAAGAAAGTAAAATGGAATGAGTTTCTGAATTTGTTAAAGTTTCAAAGTTGGATGAAGTTAGTTTGTGTAGATGAGGGACTATATGAGGATTCCTTCTGTGAGAACTTTAATAAAACAGAGGGAGTGTGTGTAAGCTTAGTGAATGGATGTGTGGTCACCTTTACAGAAAAGAAATTGAGTGAATGGTTTGAAGTACCTTCTGATGGGTACCAGGAGTATGTTAAAGTAAAGGGCAAACTAAACATCAATGGCGTCTCAAATGAAAAAATTCTTCAGTTTTTTCAAGGAAACCCTAACTATATGTCCATTGACCAAAAAGATCTCTCTCCCTTTCACAAACTTTTGTTTCAGTTTGTTTGGCGTTTTGTTTTACCCCGATCTTCCAAAAGAACCCAAGCTAATCTAATGGACCTCTCAATAATGTACTGTTTAGCAAAGAATATCAAGATCAACTTTTCCGCTCTTATGCTCTCTCTCCTTTCCTATTGCATATCCCATAATACCAAGGTGGGATATAGCAATCTAATCACCACAATCAAGAAAAATAAAGTTAAATTGTCTGACAGCCCTTCTTTCACCCTTGAACCTGAAAATTACTTGACCAAGGAGACGCTGACTAGACTTAGCTTGAGGGTGGTTGGTGGAAAGTTGGAATTTGAGGGAGAAGCTACTGTGACTAAGCCTGAGGCTGGGAAAAAAAGGAAATTATTTGAGGAAACTGGTGGGGCATCTGTTAGGAAGAGCCAGAGACTGGCTGGGGGTAAGTCTCTTAAGGACCAGGATCCAGGTCATGCTGAAACGATCAATCTGGATGAGGATCAGGTTCCTTCAACTGCTGTGGATTTTTCTCTCATATCTACCACTGGCCTTCATGGGATTCTGAGGGAAATTAGGGAGTCTCTGACACTTATGCACACAAGGATCAATGTCCTGGAGAAGTCAGTTTCTACTCTTGATACACAACAGCAGGAGACTTTAGCCGCCATCAAGCAGGCAGACACGGGGATCAGGAACAAGGTGGATGCAGTGATTTCCAAGATTGACTCTGTTGTCTCCAACCTCTTCAAACGCCCCAAATCATAATTTCCCCCCTCTCTTTTAACAATGATTTACTGGATGATTTTTTTTGGGTCTGTAATTTCTGGTTGAACAATTTTTTTTCTTTTCTCTCCTTTTTGTGTGTCTTGTTTTGACACAGATCATTCTGAACTCTTCTTTCCTTGCTCTTTTGATATGCTTAATCTGATCTTTTTTTGCTTGCACATGCTTTTTCTTTTCGTACTTGCTTGTGTTTGGATGGCTAATATTATGAGATGACTGTTTGAGCTACTTTAATTGATGCATAACTTAGTTTTGATGATAACAAAAGGGGGAAAAGACTAGTTGGCTATCTAAAAACATTTTCTGGTCTGACTTAGTTCCTAGAGCCTTTCTGATTGTCTCTGTTTCTAGTGGATCCAGTTCCTAGTCCAAATTGAGTTTAGAATTAGCCGTAGAATTTTTAGACTTTACTTTAGACTTAGACTTAGGATAAAAAAAAATTTTATCCAACTTGTTTTCCATCATCAAAAAGGGGGAATATTGTTGAACTCGTTATTTTGATGATGACAAATGAATAGTTTTTAACTTTGTTTTTAATTAGTTTTTGTTCATGTAATTATTTATATAGTTTTATTTGATTGTTTATTTTATTTTGCCTAAAATAAACTTATGGAGAATTGGTTTTATAATTACCAAAATTAAGTTGTTTAGGAAAATAGAATCTTTAGTTAATTTTGTGTAGAATAAATATTCTAATATTATGGAATATTGGATTCCATAATATTAGTTGAGTTTGTTAAATGGATTACAGGAAAATAGACGTTGAAGAGAATGCTATGATGCGTGGCTGATTTTATGGGTTGAGGTTCTAGATTCTAGGAGCCATGATCCCAGCTAACCGCACATCAAACGCATACCCTAAACTGCCAAAGACCAAGTCAAGAGCTGCTGAGAAGATCGTGGAAGACTCGAAGACCCATTCAACCCGTGCAAACACACGATCATGGAACGTGGCAATAACATGATTCTATAACGGCTATGAAGGTGGAAGATAATGCCTAAAAACTTGCGTCCACCACAAAGAAGCTGAAGAAGACCGTTGAAGATTTACCACAGCTATATATATGAAGAAGAACTCAATTTTAGTTCTTAAGACTTTCTACGATAATTGTGTAAATCTTTAAGAAAGTTATATCGGTTTTATTCTCTTCAACAATTCATTGTATTACATTAATCTGAGTTGGGGTGAGTTAAATTTTGTGAGAAAATTTCTACATTCAAGAGAGAAAGAGAAGAAAGAGAAGACTTCGAGTGAAGTCAAGAGAAGAAGTCACGTGTTCAGGGGGAACAAGGTGACTGGGAACCAGTTCCTAGAGGAACAGAGTGAGTTGCTGTTTATAATAGGGTGTAAGTTACTATTATAAATAAAAGGGCAAGATTTATTCCCAGAGAAAATAGGAATAAATTCTTGTTTAAAAGCATTTCTAGTGTTCGTTATTTTAACTTCTCTTTATTTCATTTTAACTTCTTAATTCCGCAAAAATTAGTCCCCAATAGTCTTTACTACAATTCACCCCCCTCTTGTAGTAAACCTAGAAGTTCTATAGGACCAACAGAATAGATTATGAACTTAGGATTGTTAGAATCGCGTTAGAGAACTTAGAATCACGCTAGGTGGAACTTAGGTGATTGTGTGTATGTAGTTTAGTGTAGCATCATGTTTAGGTTTGTTGTTATGTTATGTTTTTCTTGACTTGGACATGTTATATGATTATACGTTTGATTCTTGCAAGTTGTTTTGTCAATTTGGTGAATGGTTGATGCAATGAAGGTTGTGAATTATGAACGTTTGTGGAAATATGATGTTTAGTCTCATGCTAGTAAGTGTAGTTGTTTTGATAATGGACGTTGAAGGGTTTGGTTTTTGGTTGTCTATGTTTTATCTTATGCGTATTTGCTCGACGAAGGCCATATGAGCGCTGCCCGCAAGTCACAGGCAGCAGCCGCTCGCGACCCGCGACAGCTAGGTCGCACCTCTCGATGAGGGACCGTCGTCCGTTGCTTCGTGTTTTGGTTTAAATTCCTAAATTTCTTACAACATGTTTATTAGTTGATTATTGGGTTTATACACGTATGTTATGCATGTTGGACTATGTTTGGGTTGGTTTTGAGTTATTTATTAAGAGTATGTGCCCTACATTGTTGTGAAGCTTTTGATGTCGTTTGGTTTGATGAGTGTAGAGGTTTATACTTTGAGTTGTTGACGTCGAAATGTTCGGGGGAGGATTCTACTGCCCTTAGCATCTCTTCGCCAAGAGTTATGTATGGGGAATATTGTGACTTAGTCATAATTGACTTCGTGCCCAAACTCAGACGACGATTTTGTGTTATATACCTTAACTTGTACTTTTGACTTGAGTTGGAATTGCTTGTGTACCATGTCTACTATGCACCATGATTGTTGTATGGATCCTTTGTGTACCTTGTTGTGTATACGTTATTTCTTTGTGTTTGATTGATCCTATGGATGACATGGTCCTAGGAATTTGTGATTGATTATCCTTAGGGTTGTATGGTCCTAGGAGTTGGTAACTTAACCTTGGGCGGTATAGTCCAATGGTTCACTCACGGGTGGCATGATCCGTTGAGTTTTGCTATTCGAAGAGCGGCATGGTCCCCGGATATGCAACGTAGGCCTTGGGCGACATGGTCCAATGAGTCTACTCACAGGCGGCATGGTCTGTTGTGTTTGATCTTGATGGTGTGATTTCTTTACATGTTCTATGGATTGGCTTTGCAATTAGCTTTTGAGCTTTCTTATTATGTATAACTATGGCGTATGGTTTGGCGTATGATGTCTTGTATGTTGTGAGCATACTTTCTTTGTGATGTATGTCTTTAGCGTTGCTTCTAATTTGTTTGAGTTTGTTATTTGTTTCCTATATTGGGCTGGGAGAACTGCTAGTTACTCCCCACTGATTGTAGAAGTTGTTGAATTATTATGCAGATGATGATGTTGTTTAGTATCATAACCGTTTGGACCGGGATTGTGCGATTTAACCTTGTGAGCAAAGAGGTCGTGCTAGTCATCGTGGACGAGCACTTTGAGTCAGGAATTAGGACTAGTTACTTAGTGGGTCTTAAGTAGTTTCCTTATGTTTTGGTCGGTTGTTTTAAACCATGGATTTTTAGTTATTGTCTTTTGGATTTGGATCACTTTACTTTGAGATCCTTTGGAGGTTACTTGGTTATTTTGGAACTTTGGTTTGGAATGAGGGTATGAGACCTCATTTCCACATATATATTACATTTGGAAGTTATTTACTATTTTGTTGGTCTATTGCTTATTTTTAGTTTAATTTATACTCCTTATAGTAGCATCTCCGTCTTAGTGGTATTTCCGCTACCACTAGTTGTCTTTGTTTTAATTTAAACTTGTCTCTTTTCTTTATTATTTCGGACGAGATGTTACAGAAGTAATATCTCTTACTTTCTCCGTAACGAAATAAATGCAATAATTTGTTTGGACACGCATGCCAAAATAAAATTTTAAAGATTAATATCTCCAATTATGTATTTGTAAAAACTATAAAGATTGGATCATAAAAAATTACAAGTTGAGCTAAATCCAACTCTAATGCTCAGAATGAGATTAAGAAAGCTCTTAAGGGGCTTAATGCTGAGGGGTTTAATGAGATTCAGGCTGCTGACACAAAAGGTGATCAGGATCTGCTGAAAGATCAAACTGAATTATAGTCTCATCCTGGTAATATTGATTGTAGCAAGTTGGAATTAGAAGCTGCTGAGAAAAATAGACAGGTGCATGGCCTGTATATTTCTTTTCTTGCTCAGAAGGCAAAATTGAGATGGTGTAAGGAGGGAGATGATAATACTAGGTATTTTCATCAGTCAATTTAGAAAAGAAGAATACAGAACACCATTTATGCTTTGCATGATGAGTTTGGGGTTTGGCAGGATAATCTTGATGGGGTTAATAGGGCTTTTCTTGACTATTATAAAATTTTGCTTGGATCAGTGTTGGAGAATAGGTGCCCTGTGTTATCTAGGGTGATTGAGAGAGGGCCTATGCTTGATGCAGATGCTATTAGTTTGCTTAATAGACCTTTTACTGCAGAAGAGGTTAAGCAAGCTATGTTTTCTATTCCTGGTGATAAAGCACCTGGACCTGATGGATTTGGTGGACATTTCTACAAAGACACTTGGGGTATCATTGGAGATGATATTACAGCAGATGTGCTTGATTTTCTTTCTTCTGGCCACTTACTTAGAGAGGTAAATGCTACTATTCTAACTCTTATTTCTAAAACTGCTTGTCCTTGTAGTGTCAAGGAGCTTAGACCTATAGCATGTTGTAATGTGTTGTATAAATGTATTACAAAAGTCCTTTGTAATAGGTTAAAAGTAGTTTTGCCTGGCATTGTGGCTGAGAATCAAGGAACGTTTGTGAAAGAGAGGTACATTGTGCACAACATTATGGTTTGCCAAGACTTGGTAAAACATTAGGGGAGGAAAAATGTGGGTGCAAGTTGTATACTTAAGTTAGATATGCAGAAGGCCTATGACACTATGGACTGGGAGATTTTGTCTGAGATGTTGACTGCACTTGGATTTCCCAATCATTTTAAATCTCTGATTATGACATGTGTTAAGACTCCTTGTTTTTCGTTGATGATTAATGGGTCTCTCCAAGGTTTCTTTGAAACAAGAAGTGGATTAAGACAAGGTGATCCTATATCTCCTCTTCTGTTTGTTATTTACATGGAGCATATGTCCAGAATCATGAGAACTTTGAATGATAGGACAAATCTTAAATTCCACCCCAGATGTAGTTCTATCAAGTTATCTCATTTGGTGTTTGTTGATGATGTTATTCTTTGTTGTGGTGAAGAGTTTCCTTCTGTCTATTTGATGTTACAAGCTTTTAATCTTTTCTCTGCCTCATCTGGTTTGAATATTAATAGTTAGAAATCTGAATTCTACAATGCTGGTGTGAGTGAGGAGATTATTACAAGGATTTAAGATTTCTCTGGCTTTAGACATAGTTCTCTTCCCTTCAAGTACTTAGGAGTTCCTATTTGTTGCTAAAAGGATTTCATCTGCTGATTGTGGTGTTTTAGTTGAGAAAATGTGTGCAAGGGTTAAAGTTTGGAGTAGTAGACACTTGACTTATGCTGGTAGATTGCAGCTCATCAACTCTATTCTGATGAGTATTCATGTATACTGGGCACAAGTATTTATTATTCCTAGATCAGTTCTTCATGATATAGAGAAAGTATGCAGAGCGTTTTTGTGGACAGGGCAATACTTCTCTTCTAGGACTGAAATGTGCCTTGGGAGGATGTGTGTAAGCATATGTGCTGGTGCTTTAGGTATTAGACATGTTGTTGATTGGAATAGAGCAGCCATGGCCAAATATGTATGGGCTACCACTAGTAAACAAGATTCTCTTTAGATCAAATGGGTTAGTGATGTATCACATTTATATATAGTTTTTAGACGCATTTAGAACTCCTTTTAGAGCATTTAGGTGCATAATGGCATGAATTTACATAAGTTGTGCTCTACTACTCCCCGTTTGTGTGTTTCGATGATTTTCAGGGTATTTTGATACAAATTGATCATGCTTATCAAGAATATAGCCTATTAATCGTTGAAGATGAAGGTAGCTTGCACAAGGATCACAATGCATCCGTTTGGGACAATTTTGAGTTGTAATGAAGCAAAGAGTTAGTGAAAGAAGTGCAAAAACTGACACATGTTCACTATTTTGATCATAACTATTGATAGAAAATTGATAGTCAAGACATTCCGATTGGGTTGGATTCTATATTTCAAGATCTTTCCAATGATAGGTCACACGCCCCAAACGGACTTTTGATTTGAAAGATATGGCCTTCGCAAGTTGACGCAAGATTGCAGGAATTCCGCTCGATGGCATCGGGCGATTTAGCCCGATCGGGCCCGAGCTCTTTTTTTCTGGCTGCGTATAGGAGTTGAAAACAAAGTAAAAAGTTTTCCTCCCGATGGGTCGGGCTGGAAACACGTCATATGTCCGAAACATTCGTCCGATGGCTTCAGGCGGATTAGCCCGATCGGGCAGGAGGTTTTACGGCCCGAAATCTATCTTTTTATTCGCTTTTTACTTAGTTTTTTAGGGGGTTTATAAATACTTAAGCCTCATTATTTGAAAAGCATCTTTATTTTCAGCTTTCATAGTATTAGTTTTATAGCGTTCTTAGAGTAAACACTTTAGAGTAGATTCAAAGGTGATCGAACCTTGGATTATTTCAATAAAAGTTACTGCTTTCCGTCAATCGGTATTGTTCTTCACTCTTATTTCTTCTCTTTGATTCTTGTTGCTTGGTTCTGATTATTTAATTAATTCATGATGCAAAGATTAGGGTTTCACATTAGTTTTATTATTGTCGATTCAATCATGTCAGAGTAGTTTTATTTCTAGGGTTGTAGGGAGGAAAACCTTGTTTATACCATGATTCATATTTGAATTATTATTAGTTCTAGGTTTTGATTGGTTCAATTGTAGTGTGATTCGTTCTTTATTTCATGATTTATGTCAGTGTACAATTTCATGAACTATGTTTGGCAACTTGAGTATGACCCGATTGTAGGCTTATGTTTAGAGGCTCACACTATTGATTCCGATTATGTGAGCGATCTTACTACATTTGTTGAATTGAGAGCGCTATGACCCGAACGTAGGCTTAACATTGGCTCCGATTGTTCGATCCTAGACCTAGATTTTATTAGTTATTCGACCCTTTTGATTGGTATAAGCATGGTGGACCGAACTAATGCCCGACCTTTAATCCATAGTTTAATCTCATTTTTATATTGCTTTCATTAGTTTAATTAGTAGTTCAGCTGATTCTTCCCTGATCTTGTCTGAAGTAGCTGTTTGGCTGAATATTAACTTAGAAACTCTGTCTCCCTGTGGATTCGACCCTAATTCCCTAACTATTGTTGTTAGAGGACTTTAGGATTTATTTTTGATTAGGTGATACGACTTTAGCCTGTTAGTTAGTGGAGTCTACATTAAAGATGCGGATTGGTGGAATTATACTCCACCTAGTTCCAGCAGTTGGTATTGGAAGCAAGTGTGTAAAGCCAAAGATGATAGTAAGGTTTTCTTCTCTTAGGCTGAACTGTGTGCTATGAGCTCTTTCTCCATAAAGAAGTTGTATAACAAGATGAGAAGGGAGCAAGAACATGTTTTTGGGACAAATTTATATAGTATTCCTAAACATTGCATGATTGCTTGGTTGGTGATGAATGGTAGATTGTGGACTAAAGATAGATTGTATTAGTTTGGCGTGGTTCAGGAATGGGATTGTCAGTTGTGTGCAGATGGGCAAGAATCTCATGATCATCTGTTCTTTCATTGTAAATATGCCAAGTCTTGTTTAGCTCTTATTATGGAATGGTTGGGATATAATTCTAGTCAAGTCATATTTGGCAGATTTTCTCTTTTTCTCAGAAGAAGCAAAAGGAGTAAATTCCAAAGGGGTGTGATTGTTTTTGTTCTCACAGGTTCGCTTTACTTCGTGTGGTGGGCAAGAAATAAAGCATGCTGGAATGGTTTGGTGTGGCAACCTACCATTATTGTTCAGAAGATAAAAATGATGGTGAAAGGTAGAATTCTCCAATGTCTTCCAAGGAGGTTAAGTGAAGCTGATAAGTCGTGGCTTAATAGGTTTGAGTAGCTTCTTGTTTTCTTATTAACGAGCTTATATAGCTTTGTTTTCAGTTTAGCCTGTGAGTTAAAGGGTCTAACCTAGTTGGTTTCTTTCTCTATGGTTTTTGACCTTTTGGTTGTAAAATGTCTCTTTGGTGTGAATATATCTTTCTTTATCTACCAAAAAAAAACTATAGCCCACATGACTATATTTTTCCTTATGTATAAGTCACAATTTACGGTCAAAGTTAAAGCTGTGAATATCAAAAGTACAATTTTTGCGTTTATTTCGCTACGGAGGAAGTATACAACGTCTTATAAAAACTTTTATAAGAATTTTTTTTTTTTCATAGACAAAATGTCTGATTTATAATAACTTATAAGTTGGAGAAAAAAACACCAAAACATATAAAGAGAAAGCTTCTAAAAGAAAAATAATATTCTTAATTATGAATTACTATGGAGGTGATCTCGACGACCCTTGACCAAAGGGGACTTTAGTTGCTCTCCCGATAGGAGGAACACATTCTAGACTACTATTTAAAGTTTGTATGACAAGTTAGGAAAATTGTCATAAAAGTGTTTCAAAAGGCTTATGGGAATTATCTGAAAGACAAAAAAGGAAATTTTATGAGGTATCACTGGGGTTAAAGCTAATTTTCGGGTACCCCTCTGATTTTCGACCTAGCTCAGATGTCATTGAGATTATTGTTTGTGGCTAAAATGCCCTTACTACTTACTGTCCTTAAATTTCTGTTAAGTATCTCTCACTAACCCTAAGCCTAAGCCTAACCCTAACTCGAATATCCACAAAAAAAGATTAAAAAAAAGTAGAAAATAAAAAAATCTCCCCCACCCCTCCCACTCTCTCTCCTCCCTCCTCCCCTCCCTCCTCCCCTCCCTTTACTCAGCCACCACCAATAACCACTCCACCAACAACCATCCTAACCCTAAATCCACCCAGATCCCCACCAAAAACCCACCATTCGCACCCCCAATCCTAAACCCACCATTTCCCAACCAAAAAAACCGAAAATACGGCAGGGGTGGCCCGATTAAGGGGTGGAGTGGGTCGACTTTTGGGCGGCGGGATTTTAGGGCTGGGGTGATTTGATTTAGGGTGGGGCGGATCGATTTCTGGGTGGCGATGGTTCAGGTGAGTGTTTGTGGTTGAAAATCGAGGGTGGGGAGAGAGAGTGGTGGTGAGTGATGCTCGTGGTTGGGATGGTGAGTGATGATGGAAAAATGGTGGTGAGTGCTCATGGGGAGAGGAGAGTCAGTGATGGTGAAAAATGGTGAGTGAGTGCTCGTGGGGAGTGGAGAGTGGAGAGTGAGAGCTCGTGGGGAGAGGAGAGTGAGTGCTCATGGTTCCTAATTTAATAGTGGGGTTTGGGGTAGATGATGAGAGGAGGTGAGAGGAGGTGAGAGAAGGTGGAGTTGAGAGTGGTGGTGCTGTGGGTGGTGCCAGAATACGGGAGGGGTGGGGAGAGGAGAGAGAGTGGGAGATGGTGGGAGGATAGGGAGTTTATGGTGGGTTGGGGTTTTTTTTCAATTTTTTTAATTTTCTATACTTATTTTTGTTACTTTTTCATGTTTTATAAATTAAAACTTCATGGAAAACTTAACTTTTGTTAGCAGTAATGACATTTTAGACATAGATAGTGACCTAAATGGCATCTGAGCTAGGTCGAAAATCAAAAGGGTACACGAAGAATTAGTTCTTCCACACAGGTACCTCAAAAAATTTCCGCCTAAATCTCATTTTAACAACAACTTATTTAACACTTTCCACTGAACCAAGAAGCTTAATTTGCAATGTGTACACAACAATTTTGTTATCTACGAAATAATTTTACTTGGGTCCTCAAAACACCTGGGAGGCCTTGTGCGGGTGCTTAGTCCTCACCTTGCACATGGGCTTAGTTGGGCTTGTCTATAGTTATTTGGCATCATTGCTCGGATTACGGGCAAGAGAATTCATGGACGAAAACTAAGGAGGATCGAGAGTTTTAAGAAGGAGCTTTGAAGCTCACGGGACACTGCAGGTTGAGGATCCTCATGGTGCAGCGCATCCGCATGGTGTCACCGATGTAGTATCATTAATTTGAGAAAGAGCGTGCAACCGCGGGGTATGGCCAATGGGCAACGGGGTGCGAACAACGACGCTGCACTCCTATTTTCAATTTATCTACTCTTTTGCTTATATGTTACATACTTTGATTAATTTTTCTCCTAGTTTATTGAACTAATTTCTATTATATGAGGGAAGATGAGGGGGACACCAAAAAATCCATATTATTGTTTTCTAAAAATTCCTAATTAGTAGACATAACTTTCTTACTATGATTAACTGATGTTTTACAATTTTATTTGAAAAAAGACCAACCTAAACTATTTATCGGTTATTTATGTTTGTATGTAACATTTTATATATAATTTCGCAAGCATCCCTAAACTAACTATCGGTTCTTTATATTTTTATGTAACATTTTATATTTGATTTCACACACATCTCATGCATTTAAATCAAGTACATGTATATTATATCCTAGGCTTATTACACTAATTGTATTTGTAATCATTTCGAGCGCATAGTAAAGAATATCTCTTCGCTTGAGGGCGGAGCTATATAATTGATAATGAAACTCGTGAAATTCTTGTGCTCTTTGTTCACTTTTTGGTTGTCAAACGATTTTGTTTGTTCAAACACGTTGTTATAACAAATAGTTCTTAACCTTTTAATAAAAGCAAAATGTTTTTGGTGGCCCTATTAATATTTTGTCATCTATAAGAGACGATTTATTGGTAGGACTACGATTTTTGAAGTGAATTGTATGTAACCTATTATACGATCATTTTCTAAAGAAATATTTCAAATACAGGGCATGTTAAAGATACAATAACCACATGTTCATAATTATTGATTACACCCCTTAAATTTACTTAAAGGTGAGTTTAGGCCCTATATAACTTGCACTTGTGGTATTTTACCCCACTGCCTCACCAAGTGGTGATAATAAACCATTAAACAAATAATCGTCAAGTTATTTTTTATTGATAACTTTTTTACTTAAGAGTTTATGCTAAAAACCACCAACGTAAGTTGTAGGACCTAAACTTACCTTTAATCAAACTTAAATAATAATTTCATCACTTTTATGTATTTTAATTGTTTATTTTGGGTGTAATGGTGTACACAATCACCTTTTAACTCCACCTCAAAGAAGAAAAGGCTATCCTTGAACTCTTTGACCTTTAGATTTGGCAAGCTGGTTTGGCAACCGGATTTCGAAACAACAGAATTTGTGGATATATTCAAATTGACCGATATCGTCATGTCATAACAGAATTTTGATAATTGATTTCCTTAGCTCGAGTTGTTGGCCCTTGGGAGAGAATGTCTTGACGTTTATTATTGGTCGGGCACAACATAAGACTTCAATTAATGTTATTGTTGCATGCATGCATGCCGTTGTATTTGTATGACACACACTATTCTGGGTTTCTACACGCTTTCTACGTGGGAGTTCGAGGGAAGATCAAGGGATAAGCTTATAGTCCTTTATCCTTGTGGTATGGTTACTTGGTTAGTTGGTTACACAGTGCGTTGAATTCAAGCTTCATGAAAGTCGTATGTCCAATTTAAAATTAAAATGATTATACGTTTCGAAAATCAATATAAACAATAAACAATTTTGTCTTTTTTTTTATATTCATTTTGCATTGATATATGTTTTTCATGCAATATAAGTTACATATTATACCATCAAAATTTGCGGTGTGTCAAAAAAACAAAAAAGTGTAAATTCATAAAAGTAGTAGTAAATCAGTTGTCGTCAATTTGTTTTTGGGTGCAAATGAGCCATAAGGCCAATAGATATAACATAATTTGGAGGAGATGGATGTAAACCTACAATTTATTATACACAGGCTCTTAGAATTAACCACTAGACCGACTGACCAAGACCTCTTTGATTTCTTCGTACACCAGTTGTATGTCCTCTATTACTCTATGTGAAAGAGATAAGGGTAGTCGGATGTCAAATGATAGAGTTGAAGGCTCTTATCAAGAGATAGCTTTTTTAAGAAGATCAAGAGTATACGATCTAGCTTGTTGTATAATAGTTGATAAGATAGCTTTTTCAAGAAGATCAAGAGTGTAGAGTCCTTGTTGTATATAGTTATCGCCTTGAGATTAATAATTTATACTATATCTTCATATATTATTATTTAAGGATTTTTTGTTAGAAACAACTTTATAAATGTCAGTTTTTGTCAAAAACAACCTATATAATTTTTTTGGCAATAAACAACCTTATATAACAAAAATCACTCATGGTAAATATAGGATTTAGAAGGGTACGCATGCTTCTAACATCAAAGTTGTGCTGCTAATAACATCAAAGTTGTCAGTATTTACAAAAATGTCATTAATGAATGCACGCGTACCCCCTTTATGTTAACATGTACCCCCTTTACTTGGTTTTCACGGTGAAAACAGTTTTCACTTGATCCTATTCATATATATATATATATATATATATATATATATATATATATATATATATATATATATATATATATATATATATATATATCTTTTTAACTTATTTTTGCTTATCTGTACTTATCTTAACTTATCTGAACTTATTGGACCTTATTAGACCTTATTAAACCTTATTATTATTATTATTATTATTATTATTCATTATTATTTATTATCATTATTTATACTATTACTATTATAATTATTATCATTCATTCCTTTACTATAATAAATTATTATTACTATTTTTCTTATTATATCTTTTTAAAAATTTTATAATCATTAATACTAATACTATTATTATTATAATATTATTATTATTATTCAAATTATTATATTATTACTATTGTATTACTATAATTATTTTATTTACTAGTGCATAAGTCATTGTTTGTTGTTATTATTAATATTATTTAAAAATTTCGACGAAGGCAAACTTAAAAGATGTATATCAATTGATTTAAGAACAACCACCAACTACAATAGTTTAATGTTCATAGGATTACTTTACAAACGAAAATCCATAGAAATTGGTATCCCTTAAAGGTACGACAAGCAACGATGATAGCTGAATGAAAATAATAATAATAAATAATAAATAAAAATAAAAATAACCATATTGTCAAATAATAATAATAATAATAATGTTGTAATATAAATATATATATAAGAACCTTATTAGACCTTATTCGACCTTATTAGGCCTTATTAAACCTTATTAGACCTTATCAGACCTTATTAAACCTATCTGAACTTATAAGGACTGAAAATAAGTTGAAAAGAATGGACTCGTAGTCGGTAATGCTGAAAATTTATACTTTGGTGAAAACTGAAAACTAACAGTCCTGATTTGAAAAAAGGGGTACATATAAGATTTAGAAGGGTACATATTATGATTAAAGGGTCTAGGGCATTAGTTCGGTCCACCATGCTTATACCAATCAAAAGGGTCGAATAACCAATAATATCTAGGTCTAGGATCGAACAATCGGAGCCAATGTTAAGCCTATGATCGGGTCATAACGCTCTAATTCAACATATGTAGTATGATCGCTCACACAATCAGAATCAATAGTGTGTTCTAAGCCTCTAAAAGAAGCCTACGGTCGGATCATATTCAAGTTGCCAAACATGGTTCATGAAATTGTACACTGATATAAACTACGAAATAAAGAACGAGTCACACTACAATTGAACTAATCAAAACCTAGAACTAATATCAATTCAAATATAGATCATGGTATAAACATGGTTTTCCTCCCTACAACCCTAGAAATTAAACTACTCAGACATGATTAAATCAACAATAACCAAACTAATATAAAACTCTAATCTTTGCATCATGAATTAATTAAATAATCAAAACTAAGCAAATAAGAATTAAAGAGAGGAAATAAGAGTGAATAATAATACCCATTGACGGAAATCAGTAACTTTTATTGAAATAATCCAAGGTTTGATCACCTTTGAATCTACTCTAAGAAAGCTTTAAGACTAACACTATGAAAGCTGAAAAATAAAAGATGTCTCTAAAATAAATAAACAAGCTATTTATACTATCCTAATAAAGGCATTACAATAAAAGTTAAAAGATAGAAATTGGGATTCCTGGCTGAAAGCCCGACCGGGCCACCCTGCCCGATCACATCGGGCAAAATACAAAACAGCCCAGCAGCATCTTGTACGCGTAAACATGTCCAGCAGGAACTTGTGGGCCGTCCGATGCCTTCAGGCATTTTCGGGTCGTTTGAAGTCTTGGCCCAAATTGCTTGTTTGGCTCGTTACAGCAGCAGCATGCATAAGAACATGGGGCGCCTGATGCCATCGGGCCGAAATGCCCGATTGGGCCCGTAGCACTTTCACTGGACTCTTGAACTTCACAAACCAACCATTAGAAGACGTAATCTCGACCCGATCGGGCCGTTTGGCCCGACCCAATTAGGCGAGGTGAACTTCGCTCTTTTTCTTACTTTTCTTTGTTTCTCGAGCTCGGATCTTCGAGCCTAGAGGCCTTGGGACCTCCCTAATCATCACATGTGACGTAACCAACTTGCTAAGCTGTGGTTCAACTCTTAAAGGTGCGGTTTCTTCGATATAGCTCGGAATAGGGAAAAACTCCATAAAACCTGCAATTCAACACGAAAACGACAAGACCACAACTTATAGAGTAATTAGCACAATATAGCTCCGAAGAGCTCCAATGAAGCACGATTTAGCTCACGAATAGAGGGAAAAACTCTATATAAAACCATGATATCAGTATCGTGTGAGTGTTGAATCTATTGTTTGTTGTTCGAGCCTTAGTACTCTTACATCGAAGAAGTTGAGAGAAAATAACCCTTTTATAAGCCTTAATAGATAGATACACCATTCATTGGTTTTGTGATGGAACTTGCATCAGTTTTGTAAGTGGCCTACATTCCCCTCCTCTTTAATTCTTCGATAGCAAAGCCCAATTTTCATATTGTCTAAAGCTTAACAAGGGACGATGTTTGCGATGTTATCTAATACATAAGGAAGGAGATAAGGATCGACCTTTTTTATCTTAACAGATCTTGTTTAATAGAGATGCCTATATTATTCAGAAAAAACTGCATCGACATATCTTTCCCACTATTCTAATTTTAGAGATTTAGTTTTATAGGTCACTTTAAGAAAGAGTCTAAACCACATAGATAATTGATAATTGATAATGAAATCTCTCCCCATATCAACCACAAAAGCTATTAATATTAGCACTAACGGGAAGAATTGGATACCAAATCATTTTTTATTGCGTTGCGATACTCCTCTGATTAAGTTTATTTCAAACTTTACCAAAAAAAGACCGGCATTTCTTTGAGAAATTGCTACTTCAACCATGCATCGAACATGTGTTTGCTAATATCCAATCTAACCCTCATGTATTAGTTTCCTCATTAGCTTACTAATCTTACTTTGGCATTGTACTTATTGATATCTGGTGGCATTTGACATTTGCTATGATAGAGACATTCTTTTGCCTGATTCTTGAGCCTCATATTTTTTTTGATACATTATTTTTTGTCTTAGCCCTGCTAAGCCTAATGACTATTTCTTTTGATATAAACCACATTTCTTGCCCGAAGTCTTTATGATTATAGTCCTAACCCTAGTTTAGGGGAGCATTTGTGTAGGTTAGTATTGAGATGGCTTCGTTAGTTATGCGGTGTTTGATCGGAACAATAGTGATTTTGGTTCAAAGATTTGAGAAAAGGAAAAGAAAAAACAAAGAAAGTAAAAAAAAGAGATTGTAAGTTCAAAGAAAAAGAATTTTTTTTTGAGAAAATAGTGAAATATTCAATGTACTACCATTCACATTAAACTGAAAATAAATATGAGATATTGTGCTTTAAGGAAGGGTTTATTAGTTACTTGTAAAAAGTTATAGATAGGATGATGTTGTGGTTATTGTGTATGCCTCACTTGTTTGTAGTGTTCTATGCTCCCTTTTTCTTGGCATTTTCACAACATTTCTTAAATATTTTCCCTACCTTTGCGTAATTAAGCCCCATTACAATCCCGAAAAGACCTCTTGAGCATGTGTTTTATTGTCTATTGGATTAATGTGGAGTCATTTTACCAAAGTTAAAAGTAGGTTTGCTAATTCGGCCGGCCTGATTAGGATGAGAGACATCATACCTTTCTAAAAAGATACATGAGTGTATGAGTGGGAAAGGACTATTATTGTTTGGGTTGGTGAGTGTTCGACTACATTCTTTTCTACCACAAAATTAAGAGGAGTGACACTTTGGTGAGCGCCTTTTCAAGATTTGCATGTCCGGTAAGGAAGTTGCATTTGATTGTTTGCTTGGGCAATTGGTGGTTAGATTAATTTGAACTCCTCGACATGAATTTTGCCTGCTTGAACTATTTTGAGTATTGAAAATATTATGAACTATGATTTCTTATATGTGGGGTGAAGCAATTATATTCATGTTCATGTCTTGTTTGTTTGAGGACAAACAAATGTTTAGTTTGGAGGAATATGATATTATGGTTTTACATAGAGTATTTCTCCTTATTTATGAGCTAAAATGTGTGTCACCGACGCTTTCAGGAGCTATTCGTGTTAACTATTTTCATATAGTTTTTGTTTATTATGATGATCTTTAGGTTTTAGGGAATTATTTCCCTATTTTCTGCTATTTATGACAGCACAGCGGATTGGGAAGGTTAAGAATGAAGATTCTCGAGGGTCCGAGGCTAATTCTAGAGACCCTAGGCAAAGAAAAAATATTGATCACTTGGTATCTGAAGCCAAGAAGTGAAGATTTGGCTCTGCCCGACGACATCAGGCGAAAATGGCCCGATCGGTCACTTACAAGTAAATAAGGTTTTGTTGCGGGCTAGATTGGGTGGAAGAAGCCCTGTCAAAAGTCGCTACACATGCAATCTAGCGAGCTTAAAAAGGTTGCTGACTACAGTTTTGAAGAGGGAAGATCCACCATCGGGATTGGACGCCCGAAACCCGATCGAGCGGATGACCTGAAGGCCTAATTTGGCTCTGATCTAATTCCGGAATATATTTAATGCTTTACTAGGTTTAGTATAACTAGGCAATTAGAGTTATATCAAAGATATATTTTCATTCAACTCTAATCAGAGGTTTTGTTATTGTTAAATACTTAGTTTATTTTCAAGATCTAGACTTTGAATTTGATCGCATTCAATAAATTTCCAGTTTCACCTTTCAGTTAGTTATTCTCTATTCATTGTTTTTTTTAATTTGCTATAAATTTGTGCCCTAATTTTATTATTGTTCTTAATATGAATTATTCAATAGTTATTGTTTTTGCTTTCATTATCATAAGTGAGTATATTCCTTTCTAGGGTTTTAGGGAGGGAAGTCATGTTTATAGCATGATTAATTTTTAATTTCTATTAATTAGTATCTAGGTTGTGATTAGAGCAATACTAGTGTGATTCATTCTTAACCTGTGATCCATGTTTGTATACAATTCAATGAATTGCATATGACTAATAATTGTTTGTATTGACCAATCTTTCTTTTAGAGACTTAGAACACACTAGTAATTTTGATTATGTGAGTGATCGAACTATATATGTTGATTTATGAGTGGAAGACTCGACCATTGGATGAACACTTGCTCTAATTACTCGGCTCTAGACCTAAATTGTAAGTTATTTAAACCTCGCTGATTGGTATAAGCATAATGGACATAACTATTGCCCTAGGTTTTTATTAAATGATTTATCCCTGATTTAATTTGCTTTCGTTAGTTCAATTAGTAGTTAATTCTTCCCTGATTTCGTTTGCATTAGCTATTTAGTTGAACAAAAACTATGAAAACGTGCACTTACATCATCATTTTAAAAACCATCACCAAATCGACAATTGATGCAGAAGCTTTGCTAAAGATCTTGTCAATGACGACATTATGAAACTCTAAACTATGAGAAAACAAGTAATGAAAATATCAAGGAAAGTAATAAAGAGACGCAAGATTTAACGAGTTTCACCCAAGCTAAAGGATACGTCCTCACATTGGTGACTGTTGACTCTTTTATTAGCTTCAAAGAGTTTTAATGTAGGTCACAACAATAGATAAGTAAGGAGAGGAATAAGATGAGTAGAGTAAATGTGGTGGTTATAAGAATAATGAATCAATCCCTAGAACCTACTCAAAACTTTTCTTTTATATAAGGCTTACAAACAAAAAGAGCCCCATAAAAGGCCATAAGAAATTCGTTTGAAAGAGCGGTGTGGCAAAAACTCGTGCAATTGAACAAAGTACTTATTTGAGCTTGAAGGTTGCTCGCCCGGGCTTGGAAGCTGCTCGCCCGAGCTTGTGGGTGCTCGTCCAAGCCTAACCCACAGAAAGCATAATGCGTTCTAGGCTTCATTTGCTCACCCGAGCTTAAAAGTGCTTGCCCGAGCACTTGGTCAACTTCATTCTTCATCCTAATCCAAAGTTAAAATTCGGCAAGTACAAGGGGTCGAGGGAGGAAGTTAGTAGAATGGAAATAATTGTTTAAAGATTTTTTTCATGACATTTTTACCTCATCTAATGTGTCTTAGGAATTGGGCACAACTATTAGGTTTTAAATTTAAACCTAAACTTATTCAAAAAAATTATTTCAAATTCAAACTTAACAGACTTTTCCACCTGTTGAGACCTCACAATAAACACCCTGTAAAAAGTTAACAACGATTAATGAGCGAAAATTCTCCATAAAAATAATATATGACAGTTTTTTCCACTACTTTATTTTATAAGGGAAGACTGAAAGTGGTGGGGAACACCAAAAATCAATATTTATCTATTTATTTAAAAATCGAATGACACAAATCCTTCTCTATAATTAATTTTTTTGATAGTGTTTACTTTTGAAAAAGGAAATACAAACACTTTAGCCAAACTAATTGTTGTTCCTCTTATTTCTACATTTCCGCATGCATAAAATGCATACAAGACCAGTATAAAAGCTCAAAGGAAGTACGGAGTATTGTATAAATTGAATGAAATAACTGCTCACTACAAAGGTGAGAACTTCAAAGTAGGAAACCAACCGAATCGTTCCGATACATTAGAACAGTTATTTCAGGTTTAAACGGAAGAATGATCGGTGTGGAGATCAGAATTTGAAGATAAGAACTAGTAAGGGAGTTCCAATGCATTCTTCTAGCAACTTGTTATGAGGTCACGAGTCTTATAGAAGAAATCAAGTGACCATGCTGCATTTGATATAGTAGAGTAGTAGATTAGAATTTAGAAGCAGGTTGGAAACAATATCACAAAACTAATGACCACACGACAAATATTCAAGTTAATGGAAATGATCCCTTCAATAAATTCAGGAAAAAGGATAAGGCCAACTTTTACGGAAATGGATTGTTATATACTATGGGCTGAATGTTGTTCACATTTCATTTTATGATAATTGATGGAATTACCATGTAGGATAAAACGAGAAACGGCTTTACCTTGGGAGGAAGTGGAGGGCTATTGTTAAATATTTTTGTTTCGCAAAGTATTACTCATTCTGTCTTAAAATATAAGTTATGTTTTCTTTTGCACAGTATTCAAGCGATTCTAACAAGATCTCACATGGGTATGCTTACTTGTATATATTAATAAATATTTTGTCAAAGATTTTAAAATTTGACTACTAAAAAGGAAAGAAGACTTATACTATCGGACGGAGGGAGTATAATATAAGAAACTTAAAATGAAATGTTTTGGAAAAAATAGCCATTAATTACATCGATTTATGCATGTTTTTGTCATAAATTCTCAATTATAGACCACTTTAGGAAATATATTTAATGTTTATATACAATTCTAAGGGCTGCATAAAAAATATGTTATTTGAAATATTGTGTATATAATAATTATCAAATCATAATTGTACGCAAAATTTATCATTTTATATACTTCCTCCGTTTCAAAATAGATGCCACATTGTACAAATATGGGTGTTTCAAAATAGATGCCACAATGTTTTTTTCCTTATTTAGTAAGTTTTAATATGTGAATAGTCCATTTTACCCTTACTTTTCATATTAATGCATTTTAATTGTCCTAATTTAACTACTTAATCCTAATTTAATTTTACCCACTCACCCCTCTCTCTCACCACCAACCACCACCATCTTAGACCCCAGCCCCACCTCTGGCCAACAAGCACCTCCCCCACCATGCAGAACCACCACCGAGCCCACCACGCCGCTGAAGACCTCCACACCACCACAAAAAACACTATAAACCCTCCAAACTCCCCCACCAAAGTCGAAAACCACCACGCAGAACCACAACCGAGCCCACCAAGCCGCCGAAGACCAACACACCACCACCGAAAACACTATAAACCCTCCAAACTCCTCCACCAAAGTTGAAAACCACCACACACCCTCGAAATCACCACCAAACCCCTCGAAAACCACAAAAATTGACCGGAAAAATGGTGAACACCAACGAAAGCTAGATTCGTTCACCGGAAACAATGAGGGTGTTTGGACCTCTTTCAGTCATGGCCCACCTAACCGGTGAAATGACTAAAATACCCTTGGAGGCAAAATTACCATTTTACCCCTCAGGATCCTTCAGGCCAGAAAGTACAGGCCTTCAGTCAGGCCCACTGACAAAAAGGCTTTTATGACGTCACCATCTTCACTAGATGACGTCACTTCAGCACTACCTATAAATAGTACTCTCATCTGATCATTCAGGTACATTTTTCCATATATTGCAGAGCATTCACTTGTACTACTCTCTCTCTGACTTCCGAGATCAGATCTGACTTAAGCATCGGAGAGCCGATCCCGGGAACATCCCCGGGGTAATTCACGGTGCTCGGTTTTGCAGGTGCCCGGAGTTCGAAGACCTTGGACTTATTTGGTTACTACTCTAGCTGGAATTGGACTTCCCTGAATTACAAATTTACTGTGTTTCTTGTACCCGAAACAGTTGGCGCCGTCTGTGGGGACCTAACATAACAGCTACATTTTTGAACACCATGACACGAGGACAAGGTACCCGCGGTACTACTGCTCGAAAGACTGCTTCTGAGAACGCTCAGACTACTCTGTTGAACCAAGGAGGTGTTATCGTGGAAGACGAGATCGACGTCCCAGAAACTGGAACCAGGCTGACATGGCTATCGAAGCACCACCACCAGCAGTGACTTACTCAGATCTTCAACAACTCGAACTCCGAATGGAAAGACATATGACTACTGTCATACAACAGCTCGTTTCAGTAATGAAGACTCAACAGACAACTCCCCCTGACCAAGGGACAGTCTTGGATCAGCCGCAGGCTCATCGAAGGGCAGCTCAGCCAAAACGTGTCCTAACCGAGCATGATGTTGGCGGCCCCTCGAAGAAGATACCAGCTACTTCGAAAGGAAAATCTATCATGTCACCGAACCAAGATGATGCTCGATATATCATACAACAGAAACAGAAGAGGGGTAAGAACTTCGACGCCCGGGAGATCATCGAAAAGATAAGAGAACAATCCTAGGGAGGGAATTCGAAGCATACAGTGGCCACACGAACCACAGCACAATCTCATCCCGTGACTAGCCGTCACACTCTGAGGATAGTGAACCCACAACATATCGAGGAGCCCGAGGAGGTAGCCGAATCAGGATTTTGAGTGGGATCAGCAGTGGCACACAAATCACCATTCAGCCAACATATCATGGAAACCCCTAACCCGGGCAAAGTCAAAATCCCTTCGATAGAACCTTACTCAGGTGTTACTGATCCTGCTGACCATCTGGCAGCATACAAAGCTCAAATGAGTGTGTAGACGTTTTGCGAGGCAACGTGGTGCAGGTATTTCTCGACCACCCTCAAAGGCTTGGCTCTTAATTTGTTCACCAGTCTACCAAGAGGCATCATAACCAGCTTCGAAGCTCTCGAAGCTCACTTTTCCAAGCACTTCATAGCGGCAAAACGCCACAAAAAGACTAGTGTACACTTGATGTCAGTTTCCCAGCAGAAAGGGGAAAGTCTGAGCTGCTACATCAAGCGATTCAACGAAGAGTCCCTCAAGGTTTCTGACCTCCAAGATGGAGTTTCTGTTACGGCCTTGATGAACGGCCTCCATCCTGGACGCTTCAAGTTCGAGCTCGCCATGAGGGAGACCCTCACTTTGGCCGATGCCATGAGGCAGGCACAGAAGTATATCCAGGTGTCGGACATCTGTAAGAATGTCCATGAAGAGGGAGGTAACAAAAGGAGAAGTGAGCCATCCAATCAGAAAGACATGGCAGACAAGCTAAAGAGACATCGACCATCCGACGGAGGTCATGACCCTTGTTTTAATGTTAACCGGAGAGAAATATACTTAGACATAAAGGAGAAATCTGTGTTGCTTCCACCTAACCCCATCAAAACGTCGAGTTATCGCAGAGACAAGAAGCTATGGTGAGAATACCATAAAGACTGTGGTCATACGACCAAGGACTGTAGAGAATTGAAGAAAGCACTCGACAAGTTGGCTGACGAAGGGAAATTGAACAGATATCTCAAATAACCCCAGGGTGATCGAAGAAGAGATATAGGAAAGGAGAAACAAGCCAAGAGCGACGAAATCGAAGGCTATATATGCTTCATAGCTGGGGGCTTCTCTTCGGGGGGCCTAACCGGCAATGCAAGGAAGAATCATCTATACCATCTAAAAGATGGTGAGAGAATGAAAAAACCGGACACTCCCACCATGGTGTTCGGAGAGAGTTCGAAGGAGATACATACCCCCCATAATGACCCCCTGGTCATCGAACTGAAAGTGGCCAATCACAGGGTTGGTCGAGTGTTAATCGACAGTGGGAGCTCGGCAGACATCATTACTTGGGAATGTCTGCAAAAGCTCAAATACGAGAAAAAAGACATCAAAGCCATCGACCAACCTTTGGTTGGATTCGGAGGACAATCTATACCCCCCCGTGAGTCATCAATTTATCTAGCCGGTTTGGTGACAAGGGAAAAGGACGATGCCTCCCAATCAACTTCCTAGTTGTCGACATTGACCTCCCCTATAACATCATCATAGGGAGGCCCACACTTAACAGAATTAAAGCTGCAATTTCGACCTACCAACTCTTGCTGCAGTTTGAAGCAGATGATGGGACGGTTGGTAGGTTGCATGGGGATCAAAAGTCTGCCCGAGAATGCTATGTCAATATCTTGAGAAAGAGAAGACCATTCGAATCAAGCTCAGGGAAAAGGAAGAGAGAAGAAAAATAAACTTAAAAAGATTCACCCCCACCATTGGGTCTGTTCTACAACGAAAACCCATCCAACAACAACCGACCTCAGCCGGTCGAAGAAGATGAAGAAATACAACTCGGACCTGATCCTAACCGGACAGTTCGAATTGGAAAGGACCTTAACCAGGTCGTTTGAAAAGAAATAGTGGACCTCCTCTGAGAGTATCAAGAGGTGTTCGCCTTTTTAGCTGATGAGATGTCAGGGATAGACCCCTCGGTCACTAAACATCAGCTGAACATCAAGTCAGAATTCAGGCCCATCAAACATAAGTTAAGGCACCAGGGCGCTGAAAGAAACAAAGCAGCAGCTGAAGAGGTGAAAAAGCTGCTAAGTGCTGGAATGATAAGAGAATGTCAATACACAGAATGGATGTCGAACGTAGTACTAGTCCGAAAGCCCAACGGATCATGGCGCATGTGCGTCGATTTCACTGATCTCAATAAGGCGTGTCCCAAAGATGACTTCCCTCTCCCCAAAATCGACAAGCTGGTCGATTCCACAACAGGTCATGCACTTTTTAGCTTCATGGATGCGAATGCTGGTTACCACAAAATTCCCCTTGCCGAGGAAGATCAGGTGCATACCGCATTTATTACAAGTTCCGGGATTTATTGTTTCGTGGTCATGCCGTTCGGACTTAAGAACGCAGGGGCAACATATCAAAGGCTTGTGAATAAAATGTTCGAAAAGAAGTTGGGGCGCAACGTTCAAGTCTATGTTGATGACATGATAGTTAAGAGCAAGCTGATCGAGGATCATGTCCAAGATCTGCGGGAAACTTTGTCCACCCTCCGCTCTTATAACATGAAACTGAATCCTAAGAAGTGTGTCTTCGGCGTTCGAGGAGGAAAATGCTTAGGATTCTTGGTGGACGAGAGCGGCATTGAAGCTGACCCTGACAAAATACAAGCCATCATCAACATGAAGTCTCCTCGAACTATGAAGGAGGTTCAAAGGCTCACAGGGTGTATGGCTGCCTTAGGAAGATTCCTATCAAGATCAGCTGACAAGAGCTTACACTTCTTCAATACATTGAAGAAACCGTGCTTCGAATGGGACTGTGAAGCAGAAAATGCCTTCCAACAATTGAAAACCAACTTAGCTTCATTACCGAAGCTTGTTTCACCCTTGCCGGCAGAAACATTATTCGTTTATCTCGCGGTATCTGAAACCGCTCTAAGTGCTGTGCTCGTTACTGAAAGAGACAAACAACAACACCCGGTATATTTTGTTAGTCATGCCTTCCGAGGGGCTGAAAGTAGATACCCCCCGTCGGAGAAAATGATATATGTCTTGGTGATGGCCAGTCGAAAATTGAAGCCTTATTTTCAAGCTCATCAATCAAAGTACTCACTAGTCAGCCACTCAGAAAGCTCATTGAAAGTAGGAATGGCTCTAGTCAAGTTATCGAATGGGCTAATCAATTGTCAGACTTCGGCCTAGAGTTCGAACCTAGAAGAGCAATAAAAGCACAAGCCTTAGCCGATTTCATTGCTGAGTGCCCAACAGAGGTCGAGACTGCCACCCTAACCGGGACATGGCAACTTTATGTAGATGGCTCTTCATCGAAGGTAGGATGCGGAGCAGGTCTACTGATAATAGACCCTCTCGAGAATAAAATGGAATATGCAATAAAGTTTGACTTTGCCGCGTCAAACAACGAAGCCGAGTATGAAGCCCTTCTGCTAGAATTAAAATTGTGCCTCTCAAATGGGGCTAATGAAATCACTGTCAAGACAGATTCACAACTGGTCGTGGGTCATGTCAAAGGGGAATTCGAAGCCAAGGAAGATAGTATGAGAATGTACCTCGGCAAAGTAAAGGAGCAGCAACAAAAGTTCACCAAGTTCTCAATACAACACATCCCACGATCCGAGAACCAGCAGGCCGATGCTTTATCCCAAATGGCCAGCTCAGCGTCTGGGCTGGAACCTCGAACCATTTCTTGGGAGGTGTTGTATAAACCAAGTATCAACAGCCAACTCCTCATTTGCAGTATAGACCGTTCGAACAATTGGATGCAAAGTATCCGTCTATATTTCGAAGAAGGAAAAGTACCCGAAGATGAAAAAGAAGCAGAAAGAGTGCGACGCCGTGCAAGTTGGTTCCTGTTGCATGACCACCTGCTATACAAGAAGTCCTTCACGCATCCCCTTCTAAGATGTGTGACGCTCGAAGAAGGCAAGCAAATACTTCGAGAAATACACGAGCGCACCTGTGGTAGTCATCAGGGGGCTTGAACTGTAGCTGGAAAAGCCCTTCGAGCAGGGTATTATTGGCCAACAGTGATGAAAGATGCCAAAGACATGGTCAAAAATGCCACAATTGTCAAGTGTATGCCCATGTACATCGACAATCAGTCACTCCTCTCACTACAATGCAAGCTGTACTACCATTCGACCAGTGGGGGATGGACATCCTCGGGCCCTTCCCAGTTGCATCTGGTGGAAGAAAATTCTTATTGGTAGCTGTCAACTAGTTCACCAAATGGATCGAGGTTGAACCCTTAGCCACCATCACAGATAACAAAGTGCAAGACTTCATCTGGAAAAACATAATCACTCGTTTTGGCATACCTCGAGCACTCATATCAGAAAACGGTCTACAATTCAACAGTGGACCTACCAAAGCTTATTGCGCTCGATTTGACATACAAACAAGATTTTCTGCTGTCAGTCGACCGCGGACCAACGGGCAGGCCGAGGCAGCTAACAAAGTTATCCTTAAAGGGCTGAATAAAATGTTAGATGGAGCAAAAGGGTCATGGGTTGAAGACCTACCAGGAATACTATGGTCAGCTCGAACTACGATAAAAGAAGCAATTGGTCATACGCCTTTTAACTTAGTCTACGGAAGTGAAGCTGTGCTGCCAGTTGAAGTGGATATCCCCTCACCGAGGATAACATTCTTTGATTACGGGCAAAATAAAGAAGAGAAAGCGTCAACCTCGACCTCTTGCCAGAGACCAGAGGGAATGCACTGCTCAAATCAATTGCTCAGAAGGCCAGAATGACCAGACTATACAATCGAGGAGTCAAGGAAAGAAAGTTCGAAGTAGGAGACCTAGTCCTTCGTAAGATTGAAGCCACAGGAAAAAAGATGGACCTTGGCAAGCTAAGTCCAAATTGGGAAGGACCATATCGAGTAACTGAGGTTATTCGTCCTGGAACATACAGACTCGAGAACATGGATGGTGATCCTTTGTTTCATCCGTGGAATATCGACAACTTGAGGAAGTTCTACGTTTAAGGCCAACCACAACAACTTAAGGGGCTAATATGACAGCAAGCTAGATGATTCTTTGTACTACTTCGACCTAGCCGGTCTAGATGAGGATTAAGTTGCTGTGATATACATCTAAGTATTTGTAATATTCTTAAAAACTTGTAGACCTTGCCGGTCCAAACAGACTTGAGAATTATGAATAAAATACGACCTCACCGGTCTTTCGAATCTGTCATACATTTTATTTATGTATCGTGTTCGAATTTTCTTTGATACCTAACAGGTTCAAACGAATTTATGACCTCACCGGTATCGAACTTATTATCGTCACATCATAAATCTATGTTGATTTATGCGACTCCTTTAAGGAGGGCCTTCGAATTTTTAATGGACCCTTCTTTGATGGTGCTCGAATTTTGTCATACAAAAGGAAACAGGAGACCTAGCAGGTCGAAAATAAATGCAAAAAGCATGAAACAAGATGAGCAAAAAGTTCTTTTCATTCCATTCGAAGTAAATATTACAAGCTTTGAAAACAGAATAAAAAGAAAGCTAAGTAAGTTAGTTACAAAAAGCTAAGTACAGAAAGCTGAGTTACAAAAGTCAAGGGGCCTCTATGTCAGTATCCTCCTCCTCGGATGAGGACTCGGATGAAGAGCTCGCATCATCAGCTTCACCCACCTCAGGCTCACCTTCAACCGCTTCAGTGACGACCTCAGCAGCCGCAACTTCACTCTCCTTAATGGGCGAACGATCGGCAGGGGCTTGATCCTCTTTAACCTCTTCGACCTCCTCAGTAACAAGAGTCGAACCATCATCAACCCCCTGCTTACCCTTCTCCTTCTCCACGTATTCATCAAAGGCCTTCTGCTCGTATTCTCCATACTTGGCCAAGACATTTAGGAAATCCAAGTCAGGAGCCAAGTCCTTCAAAGTCTTCTCGAAGAAACTCTGAACTTCGCCTCGAGAAGACTGGAAACCCTCGACCATCTTTTATTCAGCAAAGTTGCGGCCCTCCTGCGATATCGCTTCCAGCGAGGGATGTACTTGTTCCTCTTCTGCTTTAAGTCCTTGACGGACTTGTCATATTTTTGTTGCAAGTCATCCCGCTGAGCCTGGGCCCGATCAAGCAGCTCCTTTTGGCCCCTCAACTGGCCCTCGAGATCAGAAACCTCTTTTCGAGAGGCCTCGAGCTTCTTTTAAGTGGCTTTGAGCTGGTTGGATAGCTCCTCCATGTTGTTCATTAGGCTCGTCCTCTCACTATTAAAAGCCTCGAGGTTGTCGGCATTCAACCTCTTGGCCGTCTCGAGCTCAACCTCGAGAGAACGAACCCTCCGAGAAGCCTCCACCAGCTCCTGTTTACACTTGTCGAGCTCTTCAGCCAGCTTACCCGAATCACGACCCTCCTTTTCAGTAAGGCAGGCCATTCGGATAGACATCTGCTTCAACAAAAGTAACAAGACGAGTGTTAAGTTAAAAAGTGGGATATGGGCAAAAGAAATAGATGGAGACTTAATTGTAACCAGCACTCGTTGAGTGCCTCGATCTCCTTCGCTACCCCGAGCTTAGAGACATCCTCCTTGTCCCAGGCACCAGGAATGCCTCTCGAACTCGTTGATAGCGAGCTCGAAGAGCCTTTCGGCTGACATTCTCGATGTTGACGGCGCCGGATTGACCTTCGACGTCGTCTAACCGAGAAGATTTTGCTTCTTGACCAGGGGCTCCTCGACTTTATCCTCGCCTAGAGGATTGGAACCCGCACCTAGATGAAAACTAAGATCCGGTATTAACGGATCAATTGAAGGGGAGGTGCGGGCCTTCCTTTTTAGTCCTGCACTCTCAGGAACCTCGACCGCTGATAGAGGGGGGTCGGACATAGTAGCAGGAGGGGCAGGCAAAGGCTTCGGTGTAACCGATTTTGCCTTTGGCTTGTGTTTTGGATTCTGCACAAACAAGAAAAGACTAAGTTAAAAGGAAACAAAGAAATAGAACTGAACAAGAGGGTGCTCGAACTTACAGCAGGAGGTTTGGGAACTTTAAGTTCCCCCGTTTGCATCGACAGCCTGTCCATGGCCGCCATACCACTCTTCGCCGTATTTTTCTTCATGTCCTCGTCGAGATTGTTGTAAGCAAGTACTGCAAGAACAAAAGTAAGTCAAAAGCGAGTTTATATCACAAACAAAAGAAACAGATTAAGTGATAGACCCCTACATTGGTCATAATCCAGGGACACGCCGAAAGCCGACAAGAAGTGTTCGTTGCCCAGGTCCTTATCATTGGGCAGCCAATGATCAGTTTTGTATTTCGGCTTCCCGTCAATGTGAAACGACGTGGCCTGGCAATGAATGGCCACTATAGCCTCCTCGGCGTCCATTTTGGGCACATTAAGATGCATGCCGAAGTTAGGAGGGCTATCGGACAAAGTAACAGGTACATCCCACGGCTGATCCCCTCGAAAAATGAAGAGATCCCCTCGAAAAAGAGCATGGTTGGTTGGCATCTCTGTTTTGACCTTATATGATTTCTCATATCTTAGGCCATCCTTGATCATAATAAGGTGTCGGGCTTGAAAAGAGTACCAACCAGGTCCATGGCGAAGCTCGGACACTTCATTTATTCGGAATATGTTGCGCCAAAGGCGCAAGCACGGTCGCACTCCAAGCATGCGACAAATACACAAAAAGGCAACAATTGTCCCAACAGAATTGGGCATAAGCTGACATAAGGCTATGTTATACGCCTCTAAAATCTCCTTGAAAAGTGGATGCAAGGGAAAACGCAAACCCAGCTCGAAATATGATTTATATACACCGATACATCCAGGGGGTGGTGACACCACCAAGTCCGTGACTTGCGGAGGATACATAACATAGGGCAGTTTTATGTGATATAAGGTCGACAGAAACGACAGCCCGCCTTGAAGATCCTTTCGCCACTTCCCCGTTGACCAGTGGCCACTTATTCCCTATCTCATGTTGAGGGAAGGGCAGGGCTCGATATAGTCGGATGTCGAAGTCCCTTCATCCGTCGCTTCCATTATTTGCACTACACCAAGGGAAAGGAAAAAATCTAAGTAACTCCTCTTTGAAGGAGGGAAGGATATCGTTACTTTATTAGGGTGATCTAAAAACTCCTTGGGTCCCTCGAAATTCTCTTCACACTCCTATTCCTCAATTGGAATGGCGTCGGAAAAAAAATCAGAGTTCGGGGCCCAATAAGCTATTGATACAACAGGAGCCCCATCTACCCATGTTTCTACCCAGGGCATATAAGGAAGAGGCAAGGCATATGAGGCGCTCAGTTTGAAAACAGGGTTCGTTATTTATAATACAGTGATCCTTATCGAATTTATTAAAAGAAAGAAAAAAGTCAAGAATGAGAAATCATACCTTGGTCGAATTACACGAAGGAGATTCCTCGCACTCTTGATGCACTCTGAGCAGCACACAAAGGAAGCAAAAGGCTTCTTAAAAAAGAGAAAAAATTAGAGAGAGAAAGTAGCGAGAGAAATTGCAAAGTGAGTAAATGAGGAAAGAAGTGAAATATTTATATCTTACCTACCCTGAACAGTAACCTCTCCAATATGAACAGTCACCCAACATGGGAGTTCGTGCCAAGGAGTAGAAGGAGGTTTGTTTCGATGCGGTATTTATACGGTTGAGACGTATCAAAACCGGTCAAATACGGTTGACCACCCAAAAGTTTGACCTAAAAAGTTGACTTTAAAAGCATTGACCTTAAAAGCTTTGACCCTCACCGGGCCTACTTCGAAAAAATCCAGCTGTACAAATCTTCCCTCACCGGGGCTTCCTCGAACTCTTCAAAAGGAACAACCTTTTGACTGAGCTACCTCGAGCAAATTCAAGGATGTTCTTTGAATCCATACTTAGAAAATTTTCCAAGTATACAAAGCCCTTTATAAGGCACCCTCATTCGAGCAAACGAGCTTTTGAGCTCAATTAGCCCTTACCAGGCCACCTCGAATTTTCAGACTAGTGCCCTTACCAGGCCACGTCGAATTCTCAAATTGAGTATTGGACTCAATTAGCCCTTATCAGGTGCCTCGAAGAAAATTAACAACTCAATAGCTGATGTTTACAAGTTTAAATCGAACACCTCGTAGAGGGCATTCGAGTTTTGTATTGAACCTCTCTATTGAGGGTGTTCGAATTTTGCCTTTCATGGAACCCCTCCAAGGAGGGCGTTCGAATTTCGTTACAAACCAGCCTATGGTGAGTGTTCTTCATTTTATATCGAACACCCTGAAGAGGGCGCTCGAGTTCTACATCGAACTTCTCTACTTGAGGGCGTTCGAATATTGGATTCAATCAGCCTCTCAATAGGAGGGAGTTCGAATTTTCAGAAAATACTGAATGGTAAATGTATCTAAGTCTTTTTAGAACTTCTCCTAGAAGGGTGCTCGAATTCTCATGAGCTATTTCTCCTAGGAGGGTGCTCTAATTCTCATGAGCTATTTCTCCTAGGAGGGCGTTCGAATCCTATGAACCTCTCTAATAGGAGGGCGTTCGAAATTTTAAGCCACTAAATAGTGGGTGTCTAAGTCTTATAGAACCTCTCCTATGAGGGCGTTCAAATTTTGTGAACCCCTCTCATAGGAGGGTGTTCGAATTTTGTGAACCCCTCTCCTAGGAGGGCGTTCGAGTTCTATGAACCTCTCTAATAGGAGGGCGTTGGAATTTTTAAGCCACTAAATAGTGGGTGTCTAAGTCTTTTAGAACCTCTCCTATGAGGGCATTCGAGTTTTATGAACCCCTCTCACAGGAGGGTGTTCGAGTTTTATAAACCCCTCTCATAGGAGGGCGTTCGAATTTTCTGAAACCCCTCTCATAGGAGGGCGTTTGAATTTTCAGAACCCCTCCCATGAGAGGGCGTTCGAATTTACGGAACCCCTCCCATGAGAGGGCGTTCGAATTCTCAGAACCCACCCCCCCCCCAGGGCGTTCGATAGGGCGTTCGAATTTTCAGAACCCCTCCCATGAGAGGGCGTTCGAATTTTCATAACCCCTCCCATGGGAGGGCGTTCGAATTTTTCAGGACCCCTTTGGGTGAGGGTGCTCGAATTTTTACAAGGTCAACCCCATTGTGGGGTACATCGAGTTTTTTAGTAACCATAGCAGACGATTCCGCTCCACATCACATTCTCATCACGATTGAAAGTACAGGCCCACCTAACCGGTGAATTGACTAAAATACCCTTGGTGGGCAAAATTACCATTTTACCCCTCAGGATCCTTCAGGCCAGAAAGTACAGGCCTTTAGTCAGGACCACTGACAAAAAGGATTTTATGTCGTCACCATCTTCACCAGATGACGTCACTTCAGCACTACCTATAAATAGTACTCTCATCTGATCATTCAGGTACGTTTTTCCATATATTGCAGAGCATTCACTTGTACTACTCTCTCTCTGACTTCCGAGATCAGATCTGACTTCAATATCGGAGAGACGATCCCGGGAACATCCCCGGGGTAGTTCACGGTGCTCGATTTTGCAGGTGTCCGGAGTTCGAAAACCTTGGACTTATTTGGTTACTACCCTAGCTCGAATTGGACTTCCCCGAATTACAAATTTACTGTGTTTCTTGTACCCGAAACAGAGGGAATGTGGGTTTCGAAGAGATTAGAAGGCTTAAGATACAAGTGTAGGGTTTCGAAGAAAGATCGAAGATTGAAGATCGCCTACATTCATTCGCCCGACCACCACCACCCAGATCGAGAGAGATCGAATAAGAGAAGAGAAGATGGCGTAGGGTTGGATTTCGGAGGGTTTGGTGGGTGGAGGTGGCGTGGTGTTAGATTTCGGTGGTTTTTGTGGTGGTTTCGTGGGTGGATGTGGCGGTGGGTGGTGATGGCGGTAGTTTCTGGGGTGTTAGGAGATGTTGGTGGTGGCTACGAGGAGAGAGAAGGGTGTCAGTTGTGGTGGAAGGAGAGAGAGACTGGTGGTGGATGGGTAGATGGAGTTGGGTTGTGGTGGCTAACTATACTTTTAATTACATTCCACTCACCCACTTTCAATTAGTTAATCATGTTTAGGAAATTTTGCCTAGAAATCCGTTTTAATAACAATGTGGCATCTATTTCGAAACGGAGGAAGTAGCTAATATAAAAAGTTGATAACTTGATTTACATTTAGTTTAACATCTATGATTCTCAACTTTTACGAACCTTTATGACTCAATATACAACATTTTTGCTAGATATACAACTTATATGTTTGCGAACACTACAAACAAGTGAGGCGCACACAACTCCCGTGGCATCAACACATAACCACAACATCATCCCATCTATAAATTTTTACAAGTAACTAATAAACCCTTCCTTAAAGCACAATATCTCATATTTATTTTCAGTTTAATCTGAATGGTAGTACATTGAATATTTCACTATTTTCTCAAAAAAAAAAATTCTTTTTCTTTGAACTTACAATCTCTTTTTTTACTTTCTTTGTTTTTTCTTTTCCTTTTCTCAAATCTTTGAACCAAAATCACTATTGTTCCGATCAAACACCGCATAACTAACGAAGCCATCTCAATACTAACCTACACAAATGCTCCCCTAAACTAGGGTTAGGACTATAATCATAAAGACTTCGGGCAAGAAATGTGGTTTATATCAAAAGAAATAGTCATTAGGCTTAGCAGGGCTAGGACAAAAAATAATGTATCAAAAAAAATCTGAGGCTCAAGAATCAGGCAAAAGAATGTCTCTATCATAGCAAATGTCAAATGCCACCAGATATCAATAAGTACAATGCCAAAGTAAGATTAGTAATCTAATGAGGAAACTAATACATGAGGGTTAGATTGGATATAAATATGAATCCAATAGGTAAGAATAAAGGCTCTTATTCTACCAAATTCAAGTATGCAGTCACTCTAAGCGTCTTATCATCAATATTCACTCAAGGTTAAGGCAATCAAAGATTATATCACAACATCACAATCACAAATAGCTATCCAGATAAAGAGTAAAATCATTTTTCACATTCAAAGTACAACGTGGGACACATGGAAACAATCAAACCAATCCATAGTCACACGTCTTACCTCATGATTGTTTATTTGATACTTGTGACCTTGTGATAGGTTTTAGTCGTATCACCTAATCAAAAATAAAGCTACGGTCCTCTAACTAAGGTAGTCAGTGGAAGCAGGGTCGAATCCACAGGGAGACAGAGTTTCTAAATCAATATTCAACCAATTCAGCTACTCCAGATGAAATCAGGAAGGAATTAATTAAACTAAAGAATAAACTACAGAAGACGGAATAAATCGAGGATTAAACTATGGAATAAAAGTCTAGGGTATTAGGTCGGTCCACCATGCTTATACCAATCAAATAGGGTCAACTACTATCAAAACGTAGGTCAAGAGTCGGGGATTAGAGCCTATGTTGAGCTATGGTTAAGACTCAACGCTCATAGTTCAACATACGCCGCATGTTCACTAACGTAATCAGAACTACTGACGTGTCCTAGGCCTCTAGTCGTAAGACGGATCTGTGCAAACAACTATTAACTACAAGCAACCAATGAAACTGCGCAATAACGTTAATTACTCCATAAAGAACAAACCACATCACAATCACCCTAATCAAGCCCTAGAAATCAATAAGAGTCTAAATCACAATCATGGTATAAACATGGCTTTCCTATCTAACATTCTAGATAAAGACTACTCAGACATGATCGAATTAACAACGACAAAACTAATATGAAACCCTAACAATTGCATCATGAACGATTAAATAAATAAACTAAGCAATTGAGAATAATAAAAGAGATTAGGGTAAGAAAGAATACCAATTAACGGAAAGCAGGAACTTTATTGAAATCGAAATAGGTTTGATCACCTCTAAATTAATCTAAAGTGTTTGAATTGAACTAAGAACAATGAAGAATAAAACTAGTCTAAAGCTCATGAAAGATGAATAAAAGATGTATCTAAAGATGAGGAAAAAGGTATTTATAATACCCCTCAAGTCTAATTAGAAATCGAAAACAATACTCGAAATCCGCGTCATTAAGCGCCAGACCCTATCGGGCCCGAGCACAGTACTCGATCGGGCCCGAGCACAGTACCCGATCGGGCCGAGTGCAAATTGCTCCCCTCGTGATCTCGTGGTCCTGGCAGTAGCAGCGCACTATGCAGACGAAGATTAAGGTCCGCCCGATCGGGCCTTGGGCAGCCACCCGATCGGGCCTGGGAGCATTATAGCCCAGCACAAGCGTCTCGCAAGCAGCAACAATAAGACCTAGCAGCACCTGGCCCGATCGGGTCGGGCACACTATGCCCGATCGGGTCTGGTGCATTGATGCTCGCCCGATGCGATCGGGCATGACTCGTCCGATCGGGTCCGCAACTTTTATACCCGATCAGTGTACGGAGACCTCCTTTTTGACTCTTTGGCTCTTTAAGCTTCACGTTTAGGGGTCTTGGGACCTCCTAAACTACCCATAAAGCTCGTGAGCCATCCTACGTGCCTCGTAACATCTCGTAAAGCCGTGGTTGTTTCCAAATGGCTCGGGAATAAGGAGAAAACTCCATAAAACCTGCAATTCAACACTAAAACACGAAACCACAACTATTTACGATAGTTAGCACAAAATAGCTCCCAAGAGCTCAGATGACGCACAAATTAGCTTGTAAATAAGGGAGAAAACTCTATACAAATACGTGATATTAAACTCCCCCAAGCTAAACCTTTGCTTGTCCTCAAGCAAACAGAACATGAACATGGAATAGATTGCCTCACCCCATAGATTAAAACAAATCAAAGCTCAAAACATTTTCAAGACTAAGAATCGTTCAAGCAGGCATAATTCAAGTTTGGCTAATCAAATCCATTCAACCACCAATCATTCAAGCAATTTATCAAACTCAAGCATCCACAAGGCATACAATCCTGAAAAGGCTCTCACAAGGGTGTCACTCCTCTCTATTTTGTGGCAGGCAAAGAATATGCCCGAACACTCACCAACCCGACCATAAGTACCCTTCCCACTCACACTCTCATGTGTTTAAGAAGGTTCAATGACGCTCAACCTAGTCAAGTCGACTCAATTAGCAGAAATACTCCCTAGCTTTGACAAACTGACTCGAAATCAATCAAATGAACAATGCAGACATAAGCTCAAGAGGACTTTATAGGGTTGCAATGGGGCTTAGGCGAGAGGTAGGGGATACTTTTGGGTAATGTGGTGGAAAAACCAAGAAAGGGGGAGCATAAATCATTCAAACAAGGCCTAAGATGGCCTACACAACTCCCAACAATCACCATAAAACCATGTAAAATAACCCAACTCTCATAAATCAATGAAAAGCTCATAACAAACCCAATTTTCTAGCAATGGAGCGAATATTCCTTTATGAACGTACGTGAATGAAAGAACTAGAATTCTTTTGAATTTTCATTTCATTTTTCTGAACTTCATTCACGCAACTCTAAACTTGCTTTTTTCTTTTCTCTTTCTCACTCTCAAACCACAGCAAATACACTTTTAAATTCCTCAAAAACCAAACTAAACCAACAAACCAATCTCAAACTCAACCCATACAAAAGCTCCCCCAAGCTAGGCTTGGAATAATATCAAGTGAAGGCTTTTGGCTCATAATAGGGGTTTAAGTAACACGAAACAAGTCATTAGGCTCAGCGGGGCTAAGGAGGATAAAAGTATATCAAAAACTCACTTTGAAGCTCAAGAATAAGACAAAAGAACGCCTCTATCACAGCACATGCTACAAGTCATCTAAAATCAGACAAGTACGAAGTCAAAGTCAAGATCAATCCACTAAAGAGGAACTAACACACAAGAACAGACTGGATAATAATATGAATCCAATAGGCTACAAAAAGGCCTCACAGTCTAACCAATTCAGGTATGCAGCACAAAGTGGTCTAATATAATCCAAAAATGCTCGAAATCATAGCAATCAAACATCGAATCATAGCCTCAAGATCACAAATGCCCAGCTATCCAGAAAACAGAGTCAAATCAATTTCAAATAGAGCACAACAAGGGGCACAGGAAGGCAACTAAACCAGTCATGGGAACCATATTTTTTTGATTTTTTCAATATTTTTCGAAAGCAGTAAAACTATTCTAGAAAGCAGTAAAAGAGATAGGAAATACAAACAGAACTCCTCCCCCAAGCTGAACTTGGCAGTGTCCTCAATGCCAAAAGGTGATAAGGACTACGCTAAGAGGAAAAACAATGTTAGTACCCTCACTCTCGCTCACAAAAAGAAAAAAAAATAAAAAGAAAAGGAAAAGGGAAAGAAAAGAAATACGAGTTGCCTCTCGCACAGCGCTGGTTTATAAAAGTCCCGCACGACCATGATCCGCCCTCTCTCAAATAGGAGGGGCGTGGCAGTGAGTGCCACCCTCATTAAAAATCTTTCTTCTCCAAATGTTCTTGACTATGCCTCCAGACGGTGAGGCAACCTTAGGTGGAATTGGAGCCTTCTCCACCCCTACTTCATCTAAAACCTTATCCCTGCAAAAAGATTGTTCAAGCATAGGTGCCTTAACAGCATTGGTTAGTTTAAACATCACTTTGTCATCACCAACACTAAGAGTTAAAGACCCAGACTTGACATCAATGACAGCACCAGCAGTACACAAAAACGGCCTACCCAAGATAATAGGGATCTGGGCATCCTCATCCATATCTAACACCACAAAATCAACAGGGATATAGAATTTCCCTACCCTAACAGGAACGTCCTCTAAAACACCTAGAGGGTATTTTATAGAACGATCCGCCATCTGTAAAGTGATTTGTGTTCATTTAAGGGCTCCCATGTTCAGTTTCTTATAAACAGACAATGGCATAACAGAAACAGAAGCACCTAAATCACACAAAGCCTTATCAATAAAAATAGGTCCAAGATGGCAGGGTATAGAAAAACTACCAGGATCTTTTAACTTTGGTGGGGTTTTATTTTGAATAAAAGCACTACACTCTTCAGTAAGAGCGACACGTTCTACCCCACCAAAGTCTCTTTTCTTAGTAATCATGTCTTTCAGAAATTTGGCATAAACAGGCACTTGGGTAATTAAGTCTGTGAATGGAATCGTTACCTCAAGGTTCTTGACCATAGCCAAGAACTTACCAAACTGCTGATCGACCTTGGACTGTTGCATCCTGTGAGGAAAAGGTAGCCTTGGTGTAAAAGGCGTTTCAGAAACCTTCTCCTTTTTCTTCCCTATCTGTTCAGCTTCGGCAGACAAATCGACTTCAGACGTCGAATTCTTTCTTTTTCCTTCCTCTACCACCCTCTTCTTCCCTGCAGTCGGGGTAACCTCATCAATGGGCACTGGAGGGGCATCATATGCAATGCCACTACGAAGAGTGATGGCATTCACATGTTCTCTCTGAACTGGTTGCCCTGGCAATTGTCCCTACTGCCTCTGTGCATTAGTTTCTGCCAACTGGGAAACTTGAGCCTCGAGAAGTTTGATATACTTCTCTCGGTTCCTCCGTGCTTCCTCATGTGCCTTTTGCATAGACAATATCAGTTTCATCAGTTCAGAATTGCTAGGCTCTTGTGGGTTGTGTTGTGGAGGTGGGGTGGGAAAATTTTGTGGGGTTTGATGGTATGAAGGTTTAGGGTAGTTTTGTGGAGGTGGAGGTTGATAGTTTTCTGGGTTTTGGTAGTTATGTGAAGGGGGGAAGGTTTGTGGCCTTTGTTGAAAGGCGTTTGCCTGCTCCATCTGAAATTGACTGAACTGACAGTCATGCCCAAAGTGACCCTGAACACCACATACCTCGCAGTAATATGAGGTAATGGGTGCTACGGCAGACATAGCATTGATGCTCATAGGCGGAGGTGTCGAACTAGAAGACTTCATTAGTTGCTGAGTCAGTTGCGCCATCTGAGATGTAAGCAATGAAATAGCGTCAACTTCAAGTGCCTTCTTAGTCAAACTCCTAGATGATGAATGGTCATTGGCTGCAAGATTTGATATGAATTCATAACCCTCATCAACTGCCTTGTCTAAAAACACTCCTCCTGCAGACGAATCAACAATACACTTCGTCTGAAGCTGCAGACCATTGTAGAATGTCTGTGTCAAGAACCATTTGTCCATATTGTGGTGTGGACACTCTCTCTGTAGATCTCTAAACCTGGCTCACGCTTCCCTTAATGTTTCATCAGGCTCTTGGGAAAACGTGGCCAGTTTATTTCTGATTTCTGCTGTTTTAGTGGGTGGGTAATACTCTCTCAGAAATGCAGCAGAAATCTCACTCCACTCGGTTTCTTTCACATCGTTCAACCATTTTTTGGCTCTATCTCTCAGTGAAAACTCGAACAACATGACTTTGAGTTGATCTGGAGTGACGCCGGCATGTTTAACGGTTCGACAAAGTTGTTGAAACCGTTGCAGATGATTTGCCGGATCTTCAGTAGGATGCCCACCAAACTGATTTTGTTGGACCATGCTGATGAGTCCAGGCTTAATCTCAAGATTTGTTGCGGCAATGGTGGGCATTGGTGGTCCAGTAGAAAGACCATCCGGGTTGGGCACCCCATATCACTTCAGTGATTTTGACATAACTGAATTTAAGGTGTCTGTTCCAGAGGTGTTCAGCTGAACAGACTGCTTTTCTTTCTGCTTTATCTTTCGGATCCGCCTGATTGTCCTATCAAGATCGGGGTCCGCTGGAATGGGGGAACCGTTTCTTTGGGACCTGGGCATACAAAAGAAACAAAAAGCAGCAGTAAAGGGTACCTCGATTGAAACAATGAAGTTCCAATGAGGTACAGAGAAGTAGACCAAATAATTAAATAAAAACTTAGAGAACTAGCCGTCTCCCTGGCAACGGCGCCAAAATTTGATAGATTTTAGTCGTATCACCTAATCAAAAATAAAGCTACGGTCCTCTAACTAAGGTAGTCAGTGGAAGCAAGGTCGAATCCACAGGGAGACAGAGTTTCTAAATCAATATTCAACCAATTCAGCTACTCCAGATGAAATCAGGAAGGAATTAATTAAACTAAAGAATATCGAATAAACTACAGAAGACGGAATAAATCGAGGATTAAACTATGGAATAAAAGTCTAGGGTATTAGGTCGGTCCACCATGCTTATACCAATCAAATAGGGTCAACTACTATCAAGACGTAGGTCAAGAGTCGGGGATTAGAGCCTATGTTGAGCTATGGTTAAGACTCAACGCTCATAGTTCAACATACGCCGCATGTTCACTAACGTAATCAGAACTACTGACGTGTCCTAGGCCTCTAGTCGTAAGACGGATCTGTGCAAACAACTATTAACTACAAGCAACCAATGAAACTGCGCAATAACGTTAATTACTCCATAAAGAACAAACCACATCACAATCACCCTAATCAAGCCCTAGAAATCAATAAGAGTCTAAATCACAATCATGGTATAAACATGGCTTTCCTATCTAACACCCTAGATAGAGACTACTCAGACATGATCGAATTAACAACGACAAAACTAATATGAAACCCTAACAATTGCATCATGAACGATTAAATAAATAAACTAAGCAATTGAGAATAATAAAAGAGATTAGGGTAAGAAAGAATACCAATTAACGGAAAGCAGGAACTTTATTGAAATCGAAATAGGTTTGATCACCTCTAAATTAATCTAAAGTGTTTGAATTGAACTAAGAACAATGAAGAATAAAACTAGTCTAAAGCTCATGAAAGATGAATAAAAGATGTATCTAAAGATGAGGAAAAAGGTATTTATAATACCCCTCAAGTCTAATTAGAAATCGAAAACAAAACTCGAAATCCGCGTCATTAAGCGCCAGACCCGATCGGGCCCGAGCACAGTACCCGATCGGGCCGAGTGCAAATTGCTCCCCTCGTGATCTCGTGGTCCTGGCAGTAGCAGCGCACTATGCAGACGAAGATTAAGGTCCGCCTGATCGGGCCTTGGGCAGCCACCCGATCGGGCCTGGGAGCATTATAGCCCAGCACAAGCGCCTCGCAAGCAGCAACAATATAAGACCTAGCAGCACCTGGCCCGATCGGGTCTGGTGCATTGATGCTCGCCCGATGCGATCGGGCATGACTCGCCCGATCGGGTCCGCAACTTCTATACCCGATCAATGTATTTTAGCCCGATCGGGCCATTTCTGCCCGATCAGTGTACGGAGACCTCCTTTTTGACTCTTTGGCTCTTTAATCTTCACGTGTAGGGGTCTTGGGACCTCCTAAACTACCCATAAAGCTCGTGAGCCATCCTACGTGCCTCGTAACATCTCGTAAAGCCGTGGTTGTTTCCAAATGGCTCGGGAATAAGGAGAAAACTCCATAAAACCTGCAATTCAACACTAAAACACGAAACCACAACTATTTACGATAGTTAGCACAAAATAGCTCCCAAGAGCTCAGATGACGCACAAATTAGCTTGTAAATAAGGAAGAAAACTCTATACAAATACGTGATATCACCTTGGTGCAGTCAATTTATTCAGCTATGGAAAAATCTTGGTGGGGGCAAAATGGGTCAGAGAAGAAATCACACTGGAAAAGTTAGGATTTAGAGTGTGCTCTGAAGTCCTTAGGAAAAATGGTGGAGCTAGGTTTTTTTAGATAAGGGAGCTAGAATTAACAATTTGAAAACTGAATTATATGAAAGGAAAAAAATGTTGATTGGAAGATTCAAACCTGAGTTTCATGAGCTTACTCTATTTGTAAGTAAAAACCAACTAAGCCAAATCTATTCAGTGATATTATACTATATTAAGTACTATTTATACATTAAAAAAATTGGCCTTGTGGGATGACGACCCCCATCAGCCCTCCCACCTCCCTCTGCCACTTCTTAAGGGGTGTGGGATTTGGAGATTTGGGGGGTTTCTTAGTGAGGCGTTTAGGGAGTTATTTTTGGAGGAGTGGGTGGAGCTCAAAGGCTTTGGTGAAGGAGGGCTTTTGTGGAGAGTGGATAATGGTGCGAGTATTGATGTATGACACAATCCTTGGATCATCAACGATAACTTCGCTCTATTTCAAGTGAGAGGACCGAGAGGATGAGAACGGTGCGTGATTTGATTGATGCCTCAAAGGGGACGTGGTGTTGGGAGGTGGTAGTGGAAATTATTAATGATAGGGATGTTAAGGCCATTCTTAATGTTCCTATTATCGAATGCCTACCACAGGGACATGATAGCCTAGGGATTTTAGAAGTATGGGAATCACGTTGTTAAGTCGACATACATGGTGGGGAAGTGCTGTAATTTTGACTCATTTTTAAGGCTTGGTCGTTATTTGGAAGCTGGAGGTGTCAATGAAGGTGTATTGTTTCCTTTGGAAGGCTTGCTCTTCTACCCTTCTTGCACATAATGTGTTGAAGGGACGTCACATCATCGATGAAGACCTCTGCGCACCGTGTAAGTAGGAGTAGGAGACGAAAGAGCATGCTCTTTTTTACTGCCTAACTTTGTGTGACGCTTGGGAGCAAAATGGCGTGGTTTTTGTATCAGGTGCGGGGGAGTGCAATCTATGATCGACTGGGGATCCGGGATGAAGAGGTGAGCTTAAATTGGGCTTTAATGGGCTACTTAGCGTGGGAGTTGCGGCATCACATGGATAAAGTGCTATTTGCAGGGAAGCACATGGAAAATAGGATGATGGTGGAGAGTGCACGAAGTGGGGCACAAGATTTCAGGGAGTATAACAGGAAATTTTATGGTGGAGGTGGGTTGGTTCTCCTAGCAACTCACGGGTTTGAAAGCCTCCTACAAGGGGGGTTATCAAAGTTAATGTCAATATTGTGTCAGATTGTTTGTCGATCATTTCTCGTTTATTTGTTGGTAATATTTTTGTGGTTGATTTAGATGGTATCTTAGAGGATTTTTTAGTTCAGAGTAGAAACTTTTGTACTTTGTCTAGGTCTCATGTGTAGCGGGATGGCAATGTTGTAGCTAGGGGTGTTAATGAGCTTAGACTGTTCGCGAGCTGCTCGAGTTCGGCTCGAAACTTTCATAAGCCGAGCGCATTCATGTTCTGCTCGAGAAGTTCGTAAACAGGCTCGAAATATTTTTTTAAATTATTTTTTAACATAGTGACCTCAAATATTAGTAGAATATTTTTAATAAGTCTAGGAAAAATAAATAAACTTAGTTATAATATATTATATCTTATAAATATACTATATTTTGTTATAATTTTTTGAATCCAAGTCGAGTTTTGTGTAACTTGGACTTGATAATCTAAGATCGAAAAAGCTCGAGGTTCGGCTCGAGCTCGAGCAAAGTATAACGAGCCAAGCTTGAGCGACCCCAAGTACGGGCTCGGCTCGGCTCATTAACACCCCTGGTTGTAGCCCATTACTTTGCTAAGTTACTATCGATGATGTGACAAGGCTCGTCAGTGCCCACCGGAATTTACTCTTATGTTTTTATGGACACTATTTCAATTGATTAATAATAATGCACTAACGACTTTCTTCTGAAAGTCGATAGAATTATGTATTAGGATGAATTACCAAAAAAATTGATGTGGTGGTCGGAACTCGGATACTAACCATTAGTACTAAATTACCAAATGCAGACAAAAGCAAATGGGAATTGGCAACTAAAATAATACTAGCCAGTCATCAAAAGTTTATGTATTCCATTTTAGTATTTCCAATCTCCATCGACTTTATATCAATGGTCATGAAACATGTGGTGGACTGGTGATTTTCAAGCTCTACTAATTACAATTTAAGCAAGCTAGTAAGGTGACTAATATTAGTAATGGAGCAGCAATTAAAGGGGGCAGCGGGTACTGTTGTCTGCCACTAGCATTTTGGATTTAGAAGCATCTGATTCCGGTGCTTTTCAATGACTAATCCATTCTCCTAATCTGGATTTAGAAGCATCGTTCGTTTGCCATCACAAAATTGTCTTCGGTATATATCAGATATCACATCATAGCTTCATAGGAGGCCAATCATTGATTCATTGTGTTATAGTTTCACAGAGCAGCACAATGGTCTGGCATTAGGTTGGTTTCGGGGTCATGTAAGTTTGCAATCAGGTCAATTTCGAGTTGGTTTAGTTTCACTATCAAGTTACTAATCTTTAACCACTAGCCAAAATGTTAGGGTCCGTTCTGTATTACTGAGATTTTTTTATTTTATATATATTTTTTGATTTTCAAAGTCATATGATATATGTCTATCATGCATAAAAATATTAGTCAAATTTAGTGGGAATATGATGATTTATAAACTGACAGCTAAAAAGTGAAAACCACTTTTTCATATTTCGTGTTTTGGTTTTTAGTTTTCAAAAAAATTGAATACTAAAACTAAAAACGATAATAGACAGGCCCTTATGTTTCGGGGTTGATGAGGCAGGCCAATTTATACTTATTAAGAGGATCATGTGAACTATTTTTACCGTGAAAACCAAGTAAAGGGTAAATATAAGCAATAAAAAGTGTGTGCGCCTTCATTAATGACGTCTATAATCACAATTTCAGCTCTAACTTTTGTGACAGGTGAAAATACACCACCTTTAATACTTATTTGTACCCCTATAAGTTGGTTTCACGGTTATTAGCGGATCCTCTCCGTGAGTCAAGATCCACTAAAAACCACAAATTTGATGAAAAATTGGAAAAAAAAAAGGTACATATAAGGTTTACAGGGGTAAGCATGTTTTATGATCAAAGTTGTCAGTATTTACCAAAATGTCATTAAGAAGTGTGAGGAAATATCAAGCTAATCCAATGACCATAAACTTTCTTGGAGAATCTGAAAGTTGCCCTAATGTTAATTGCCTCAACTATCATCTGAGGTTTGACGATTTAGAGAGGAAAGAAGAAGAATTTGTCGGTTCAGAAACGAAGATATGGAAAAGAGCCATACATAGGTACTTCTCAAAAAGAACTTTTTTATTTAAATAACCCATTGAAACTCATGGTTTCAAAGTGGGCTGTAATTCAGATCTATTAACTACTATGATCTTTCCAAAACTTGATTACTCAACTAGGCATAAGGCTATGGTAGTGTGCAAAGGATGGGGAAGTTGATGGGGAAGGTTACAGGCAACCCAACATTGAGCGGAGGTACAACAAATGATGGTTTTCGTGCCAATGTAATTGCGAGAATCTGGTATGACGTTATAGGAGTGCAGTACCTAGAAGCGCAAGCCGAATGAGTCAACCAAATCTTCATTCTTATCTATTTTTTGATTCTCTATTCAAACGTCAGAATTGAGACTCTCATTATCTCTTGTGAAGGAAGGTTGCTAAAACTTCCTATTTGTTGTTAATACAGGTTTAAATATAGCTTTTACGTTTCTAGCATGAAAGAAATGTAATTTCAAATTCCGTTATGCATCATTAATGAAATGTGTTGGCTATCATCTTACTCTTGTGCAATTTCTGCATCCAAAGATTCTTAATTTGCAAGGTTTCTAGTTCATCAACCTTATAAATTAGTATAACCATTTTTAGTTTTGGGCTTGACCAAAGATAAAAATCAAAACACAAACACAAACCCAATAGAGTCAAACTGAAGCCCATATTGACCAAACTCAAGGTGCCGTAAACAATTAGTGCAGTTCAAACAAAGAAGAAGCTCAAAGGACACGGGGGACTCTGAGAATGTAGAGTTTGGAGAAACCTAGAAGCTTCGAGGGGCATAGGTAGTTATGAAAACGCTCTCCTATTATCTAGGAAGTTATTTCATTTCACCATCACGGAGTTATGTTGAAAACCAACGATAAGGTAGTTAGGTCTACCAGTAAGGTAGTTACTGACATCAACTTCAGTTATAAATAGAGGACTTCATCAAGATCAAACACACAACAAATCTATCAAACTCATTCTACTTAGAGCATGTTTGGTTGACATCTTTTTAACTCTTGGAAAAGGAGTCATTCTCCCACTCCCTATGTTTTTGTTTGTTTTAACAAATTACTTTTCACTCCATTTCTCTCCTCTATTTGATTACCCTCAAATGAAACCCTCCTCATCCCTAACGTAACAAATTCCATTTCCCCCAAACCTCTCTCTTTCTACTTCTGGACAAGCACTACCAAGAAGCTCCCTTCCTGCCGACAACCTCACTGCCGGAGCTTCCTGCTGAAATTTGTCAAAGACGAATTTTGGGAAGGAGTGATGAGGTTAGTGGGGAAGGAGGGAGACGGGACTGAATTAGTGGTGTGATATTGTTATTCAATTTCCTTTTTTATTAATGATGATTCCATTCCATTGATTGAGTTAACCAAATTACCAAACAAGTTTTAAAATTAATGATTCTTGTTTCCACTCTTTTAATTTGTTTCCATTCCTTTCCATTCCACTACTTGAACCAAGCATCCCCTTAGAATCTCATAGCTTAGCTTAGCATAGTTAGTAGTTACTTAGGCAAGAACAATTCATGTTCTAGGATATCCTTCGTCTCTTTCATTGAGTGCAATAAAGATGACGATATATCTCTTTTTCTTGCTCAATTAAGTTTGTTTGTTACTTTCTTTTCAATCAAAGTTTGTGTAAGACTTGAAGTTATTGCATACATCAATGAAGTAATCAGTTTAAAATACTTCCTCCATTTCTTTATAAGTGCTACATAGAGAAGTGGCACACAGACCAATGCACTTTAGAGAGAGAAAGTTATTAGACCAAAATGACTATCTAATTAAATTAGATAGTTTGATTAACTAACAACCCATCATCGCCACCCAAACCAGAACCACCAACTCACCTAACACAGACCCACCATAACCACCACCACCACCCAACCCAAACCCACCATAACCACCACCACCATCGAAATCCACTAAAACCACCACCCTATCCACCGGAACCTACTAAAACTACCACCGAAAGCCACCGAAAGCCACCAAAACCACCATCCCAGCCACAAAAAACCATCGAAACCACCAGGAAAACCCACCAAAACCACCAGAATCGGTCGCCACTTTATCTTCAACAAACATCGTTGCCCTTAGCAAAAACAACCACCACGCTACCCACCGGAATCTGACAAAACCACATCCAAACCCTAACCCTAGGTCACCGAAACATAGATCTGAAAGAAGCAAGAGAAACGAAAAAGAAGAGCAGCGAAGAAGAAGACGACCAGAGGCAAGGAAGAGACGACGGCGGTGTAGGTGATGGCATTATCAACGATGAACATTTGGTGTCAGGGAAGAGACGACGGCGGAGGAAGAGGAGAGGAGAGGAGAGGGAGGAAGAGGAGAATCGCCGGTACTAGAACGGAGGAAGAGGAGAGGGAGCAGCGTTGAGCGAAGAGGATGGTCAGTGGTGGTTGAATGGTGCACTGATGGGTGAGAAGTGAGAGGTGAATGTGGTGGAGGAGTAGAGATAGATGGGTTGGGTGGGTTGGGTTAATAAAATGTAATAAGAGAAATTTAGGTTGTTAATGAAGGGTAATGTTGTAATATAATGTTCAAAAGCTTACCATATTGGGTAACGTAGCACTTACTTTGATCTTTCCAAAAAGGAAAATGTAGCACTTATAAAGAAACGGAGGAAGTATGTTATTTGCTATGTGTCTGTCGTATTTTCCATATTTTCCACATTTTCGTTGCACTCTATGTTGGCCATTAGTAGTTGTGTATGTTGAGTTAGCGAAGAATATTTCTAAAGTCAGTGGCCTTTAAGAGAGTGAATCACCCTTCTATCACCTCCCTCGTGTTCTATACCACCTTGCGACGAGACATCATTGCTTGTTTACATTTTTTGTACCTAACAATTCTAAAGGCGTGTTCAAGTCTTTCATTGGCTTTGCATGCTAATCACTAAAGTGTGCATTGGATGTTAATGTTATGGTGGGGACGCAAGTCTTAGGTAAGTATATTTTAGTGCACGGAATGTGTTTGATTTTATGCCCCAAAGAAATGTCATCTCATGGAATGCAATGATTAGTAATCTGCATTGTTGTTTTTTGTTTGAAACTATGCCACAAAGATTGTAATTACATAGAATCTGATGACTCAGTTTTGGGAGATAGACGATATTGCTTGTGCAATAAATTTGTTTGATGAAGTTCTAGTAGAGATGAGGATTGTTATCACTGCTCACTTGGTCTGTAAAGATTTGATGCCTTAGTGATTATGTAATAGAGTATGAAAATAATTTATGCTTGGTATTATTCTGTGCATTATAAGCTATCATATGACAGCAATGAAGAGATGGAGATTGCTGGATGAATTTTCGAGGTCATGGGAAGAAAAAACTAATTTGTTTGGTCAGTTATGATTTCTGGGTATTGTAGGTCAGATGAAGTTGCAGAAGCCCTTGCCTTTTTCTATAAAACTCCTGATAGAAACTTGATGGTTTTGAATTCACAATGCAAAAGAAAAAAATGCTTGTTGAGCCACTGAAACAGTTCAAAGCATTACCGAGGAGGTATGTGGTTTGAGTCCGTATAGCCCTACAGGATCTATTCTCTTGGATTGATTTACTTGTAATTAATTTTAGTTCAGCTCAGCCCAGGTCCAATAATTCCATTTCAATTCAGTACGGCTTAGGTACAACATCTCAGGAATCTTAGTTCAGTTCAGCTTTATTCAGTTCTTAAACATAGCCTAAATTTCTATATCGTCAAATGAATATTAATAATTTATTGAACTTACTATCCGGATTCGCTCACAAAGCGTTATGTCTGCTATGAGGAGGCGGTTGAAGCATACCATAAAATGCAAGTGAAGGGGTTTTCGAGCCACTGTCCGCTTGTTCACGGCTGGGTTGTTTGGATGTTGGTAACAGGGTCAATACTGCGACGTTTATATTTTGAAGGGATGACTCTGGAATCTATGATCACGTTTCTCATTCATGGAAAACGTCAATAACGCCCTTAAACTCCTTCTATGAAATGGAGGATGCTGGTGTTAAGCCAGATGCGATATCTTTTCTTTCTGCTTGTGCTCATGGAGGGTCTTATGCACGAGAGATGAAACATATGTTCAACAATGGAGAACTACGGAGTAATAACTGGTGTTTAGCACTATGGTTTTATGATTGACCTGTTGGGAAGATGGGGAAGGTGAAAAGAGGCATTTGGTCTAGTCAAAAGCGTGGTGATGACAACAAATGATACAATTTCAGAGCATGGTGATGAGCTTGTTGGGTACATTCAGTCATTCAGAGGCCACCTTTGGCTTAGGAGGCACTCGAAGACATTAGCCACACAGATTCAAGAAATGCTTCACATTATTGTCTTCTACCCAACATATACGCTGCTTCAAACAGATGGAAAAAGGCAAGGAAAGAAGAAGAGCCATGATTGGGAAAAAAAAACTGTTGCATGTTATCCATCCATGTTCAAAGGTGAAAACAGTTTTTAAAATGCATTCTATTACCTGTCTAACATATTCTAATTGCACAAATTATCATCTGATTGAACCGCTCATCCATGAGTACAAGCAGTTGCAACTGAGTTGACACTTCACTAAGAAGATGCTAGTCAGATGACGCAAATAATGCAGACAAACATACTGCACTCGGAGAGCTCCTTATAAAGTGTATATTATGATTGAACCTTTTTTATGTATAGTTTACAACATATCTAGTCAGCTGCTAAATTGCATGATAAAGAACGAAAATTACTCTCCTATTGTAAAATATTGGGATACCTTGGGGTAGCCTAATCAAACAACACGGAATGATTCAGCGATTTTTTTCAGATCCGGGTAATGCCTCTTCCATTGAAGACCTGTCAATATGATGGAAGCATATATTACAAAAAATATTTCTGGTTCCTGAAACAAAAGTTAGAATTATGCACCAGCTTAAGTTGCCTACCACTTCCAGTCACACTGAATAGATACAACCGGTTTCCAGCTGCAGTAGCTGTGATCAAAACATGAGGCGGCTCCAACTCATACTGGTAGTATCTTCTTCCTGAATGCTCCGCCACTTCTGTGCGTAAAACTTTTCCTTCTACATTCTCTCCAATTACTTCTGGTCCGAAGGCACTAATCACCTTCTCAGGTGTTCCTATTTCTTCGATTGTGGTATTGTCCCCGAGTTCTATGCAGAAAGCAACCACGGATATTCATGTTACTATAGTATGTGTAACTGTGTAAGAGCATATTTGTTTTGAGTTTTCTCTCATAGAATGATTTTACTGGTTCATGATTATGCTGACATCTGCAAAAGCAATGCCATTGTTTCAAAATACTAACCATCTGCAAATCTGCGGACTGGAGCAACTACAACGAACAAGCGGCCTTGCTTGGGGCTAGCAAATCTGAGATCAATTTCTGTGCCACCAAGGTCTGCAATAGAGACAGGAACCTGCAATATGGGATCATGGAACAAGCTCAGGAGAATTATTCTACGCACTTCATAAGTTATTTGTTTATGAAGATACAGTTATTGATAATTATTTCAGCAGTCAAAGCAAGGAAGGTCCTCATGAAACTGGTTGGTCTTCCTCACCTCATCCCAATCTCCAGTGACTTTGAAAAGGTAAGGGATAATTGGACTCCATCCAACGCCATGGCCTCCAGACTTGTCATCTGGTCTCCGGTATGTTCTCCAACCTGTCTGAGCATTCTATGGCTTATTAGCACCTTATGAACAAGCGATGAGTAAAGAGATGAAAGAGGAATGAGATTGCCCATAAGCCCATTTGGTTGCGGTGTAATAAATTAATTGGTTGTATCGGTAATATGTAATTTTGTAAAGAAAATCTGATGCCAATATCCATGGTAATGAAATTTCCGTCTACAAATATGTTTTTCTTCGTAAAGTTTCATTACGAATTTAATATCACCTCTACAGTGGTAGTAAATAGTAATGGAAATTTATGAAAAGAAAGAGGTAGTCAGAAAAGAAGCAGCATAACCATGGAACATGAGACTTCCTTAACAAAATTACTAGTATGAAGTACACATTACGATTACCAACATTTTGTCACCGTCTACCAAACGGGCAATTAGCACTTTATTTTCTTTATTGCCAAACATGAATATGAAACCAATTTTGTCTTGATTTTGATATGTAAGCATCTAATATTGAGAATGAGATCCCATCTTAAACAGCGTTTTCAAAAGATGAGATAGGCTGTACTCATACTATAGTGGAGTTGCTTAGAGTTTAAGGCTTTTAGCAGATACTTAAATCATGTAAATGATGAATGATAAGCACACTAACTTGCTGAATAATCCTAACATTCAGGATCGGAATATTTTACGCATAAACTTCGCTGCTGTAAAAAAATTTATTTCTCGGCCAGGTTAAACCCCGTAGTTAGCCACTTACAAGCGAAAATTAGTTTGGGGGGGGGGGGGGATAAACACTCTCTTCATTTTTCATCTTCAAACTAACAAATTATTGCTTTATCTACCCCCACAATTGTATGCTGTCAGATACAGTCACCAAAAGAATTATCCATATTCTTTCCACCCTCTCATTCACATTCTCTCAAAAGAAATGTCCCTTGTTTATTGTCATATGATATAGCAATCAGAGGTACCCTAATAAGGTTTCAAAAAAATTGTAGGAGATACCCATTACCCTCCTTCTATGAAAATCATTCCATGTATCCTTAAGTTTGTAACCAACTATATGCCCTTTAAGGAAAAATATAGAAGTTACTGTTGTGACGGATTGAATCGACAACAAAGAATAAGAACGAAAGTGAAAAAGCTACGTCGACATGGAAGGGAGAATAGTTCTATTATAGGAGAAAATGCACATGTGTTAGTCAACAGTCAACACCAGATTGAATGAATTGAGGCAGAACTCTAAGAGTTTATATAACACCCTTAGCAGTTAATCTAGTCGGAATAGGATCTAGAAACCCAAAACAGAACATAAGATTTACTAAACCTTATATAACGTAAGGGGGCATTGGCCCCTCACCCCACCAGGACTTTTCACCCCTAGAACCGTACTGCTAACCGGTTAGCGAGACCCTGTGCTTGCTTATTCAAAACCAACAAATAATTCAAGACATATTTGAACAGTTGTTGTTCGAAACCCCCCGAACAGATAACAAGAGCTCCAAAATCAGTTACTTTCTTTGTTCTCATGATTGATCCCATTAACCTTAGGTCCTTAACCAAGTTTGACATTCTGGTTAGCTACTAGCAGGATTGAATTTGATTTACTAGTCATTAAAGGTATTTGGTACATATTCAAAATATAATGGTACATCGTGCATTCCTCATAAAAATTCTCCATGCATATGTAGAATGTAAAGAAAAACCAACAGTAATTAAAAAAAGAAAAAAAATGAAGTACCCAAGAAAAGCAATATAACCTTGTTCATCAGGCTCAGACAATCCAGGCACTCTGCCAGCAAGAGGCCCTTGTTTGATTACAGCCAAACTCTGTGCAGGAAATCCAAGTGCTGTAAAAGAAGAAACCAACCCAGTTTGCAGAAGTACTGATCTTCTCTTCAATAATCCAGAATGAAACTGTGCATTTCCCTCATCAACAGATGTTTCTGCTGTAGGAAATGATGACTGAACATATTCATTATTGTGTATTCTTTGATTCAGAATTAAGCTATGTTTTTGCTTGTAATTCTTCCAGGCAAAACATGAAGAGCTACTGCTGCAAATGGTTGATGCCATTATTTTTAATCTTGGGGTGAATGTTTGGTATGACTTGTATGGTTATGTTGATGCTAATGCTCTTATCTGTAAAATTAGTGATTTTGCTGAATGCTGATGCAATATAATCTGTTGTATTTTGAGTAGAGAATTCTGTTGGAGATGGAAGTTCTTACTCTTATCACTCGAACACAAGGTGTATTATATTCCATGGTTGCTGACCAGACACGTGGAGTATTAGGATGTGTTATTCACGTGAATTTTAGTATGCCGCTAAACACAACCCTTATTTACCAGCTCACAACTCATATATGTATGTATATGTGGCAGACATGTCTATATTATCCTCTATTCTTTTACTCACTTTATACCCTTTCAAAAAACTATTCAAATAAAAAAATAATTTAAATTGATTTTTCATTGTACCGGATGGAGTTTACCGTGAAAAACTGATAATTACACGGTTCGGGATGGAGTTTTCGGTACCCGGTATGGTACCGTGAAAAATTAATTTAAAGGACAAATTTGAAAAACCGGACACGAGCTATGTTTAGTAAGGGTAATTTGGACAATTAATTGCAAATTAGGGCTGTGAGATGGTAAATACGGGCTATATTTAGTAACACCCAATAGGAGTACCTCAATTTGTGGGAAAGTGAGATTTATGCATCGAAACTTGTATAAATTTATTTAGAGATTATGCATCGTACACCCGAGTGTAAATTATAAACTATCTATTATCTATATATTTCACCTGTGTCTTTTTAAATGACACAATTTAACTTTGACATTGTTCACAAACTCTACTTTGATTATCTTTTGTGATTTATACTTAACACAAAATATAGTTATGTTGGATCGTTTTAGAATTCTCTCATTGTATATTTTAGAAAAATCATATTTTATGTTTTTTACTTGTAGATGATTCTATATATATATAATTGAAATCTTGCATTGACATACGTGAAAGTTAAACTGTGTCACTAAAAAGAAACGAAGGAAGTACTAGATTGTATATTTGTATTCGTGCTAAAGTACATGATATATAAAATGGAGTATAAAATTAGAAAGCTAAGGGGGTGTTTGTTTTGTTTGTGGGGATTAAATGGAGGGTTTGAGATTTTAAATCCCCGGCTAGTAATCCCATGTTTGTTTATAGGGATTACGGTTTTTAATGGGGATTGATAATTGGATTATATGGCCTCTAATCCCACCAAAATAAGACATGCGTGCTGAGGGGTAGGTATAAAAGGTGAGATTAAAACTTTGTATTGAAACAACCCATTTATCTTAATGAAAAGAAATGAGGTGGATAGTTAGCAAGGGTATTTAGGTAAGATAATCATTTAGTCTCAACTTATTCTCAATCCCAACCCATACCAAACAAAGGGATAAACAATATTTTATCCTTATCTCACCCACCTTTTTCCATTCCTTATCCCACCCACCTTTTCCCATTCCTTATCCCATCCTCTAAACGACAAACTCTCATTCTCACATACCAACCGCCCCCGTAAGGGAATTTGATATATTAAATTATATTTCCTCCGCTTTTTATTACTTGCATCATTTCCCATTTTTGGAAGTAGCAAATTACTTGCATCATTTCCTTTTAGGGAAATATTTTATCTCTACATCTCTCCAATCAACTGGGTCCCCTTTTTTCCCTCTCTCTATCTCTCTCATCTCCTTAATTCTTGTGCACATGCTCAATGATGCAAGTATAAAAAAAACGGAAGAAGTATAATCCATACTTCTTTAAAAGTCGGAAGAAGCATTACTGTTTAAATGAACAATGGAGATCCAACAGCTGTGGTTTAATTCATCCAACGGTTCAGCTTTCTTTCACATATACCTAAGACTTTTCCCATCTCATTCTCTCTCTCCCCAACGTTTCCTTCAATTTCAACAGCCCTCCTTCCATGGCCACTTCTTATCAATCTTCTCTCCTCTCTGATTTTCTCACTCTGCAAATTTGGTGCTTTTCTTCTTCACTCTTCGATACCATTAAACCCCGCGAAAAAACCTCCATTGAAGAAGAAGCTTCGAAAAGTATGTGTGATTTTTCTCTTCCTATTCCATAATTACCTGAAGATGATCTCTTGCCTAAGAATGTCGTCCAGGTATCACTTTTTTGAATTCCTTCTTCCTTTTTTTAATATTTAATTTCATCTTTTTTCGCTGAAATTTATTGCGTCTTCTTCGTTGTTTTGATTGTTTTATCTTATGTTTCTTTTGATTTCCCCATTTCAATTTGTTATTATTTGTGATTTTGGAGCTGCGTAGTTGCAAGAATAATCCATTTTCTTGTGCTCGATTTCTTTTTAGTGATTTGATTTTCGAAATATTGGTGTTTGAGCTGTTTTAATATCACATTTTTTGCTCGAATTTTTTAGTTTGGTATTGATCCCGGTGAATTGATATTGTATGATGATTTTGAGGAGTTGGTGTATTAATTAGAGTTTAGGGCTTAGGGTTCTCATGGTGATGTCTGATAAGAAAAATGTTGTTCTTGATTTTAGATGTCATGATAGTGTGTGTGTTTTGCAAATCTAAATTTTTCTGCCAAGTTTGGTACTTTGGAGGGAGGGGCTAACTAACTCTTTCAATCTGAGAGCCATGGGGTTTGAGAAGTAGCAACTGAAACCAAATATATTATAATCTCATCCCCTCTCTCTCTTCGACTCCTCTTTCGCCGTCACACTCTCTGATCTCTGCGACCCATGCCCTTTCTATTCACCATGACTGTTAGTATAATGAGTTCCATGATGGTAACTTTTTTGTTAAAGGAGAAGAAGAAAGACAACGGAAGTGGTGAAGAAAACAAAGGGATGGAAGGAAGAGGTTACCAACACTCACAAACATCCTTCTCATGGGTGATTCTTTCTTTCTCTGTTTTTTTGAAGCTGGGCTGCTTCTGTTAAATGTTTGTTTGATAGATGATTGTTGGAAAACACATCATCAAAAATGCGGATCTTGAACAGCAGAGGGAATTAGGATCTGCTACTTACGGGACTGTTTATTATAGGAAATGGAGAGGAAAAGATGTTGTTATTAAGAGGATTAAAAAGAGTTGCTTTTAGGATGATTATCTGAGCAAGAGCGGTTGGTAAGTTTCCTAGACGAATAGTAACTCTTATTAATTTCTTTCTACCAGAAGAACAATAGAGGAAAGTGCAAGAGAAGGCAAGGATTTGTGGTTGTACTAAAGGCTTTAAATAGTGTTTAGTCAATGTTTATCATGTTTAAACTGTGTAATGTTTACTCATATAGACAGGAGACTTTTGGAGAGAGGCACCAACACTCACAAACGTCCTCCTCATGGGTGATTGACTTGATTCTTTCTTTCTCTCTTTTTATCTATTAATACCAATTGTGAATTAGGGTTTTTAACTGATTGATTAGTTGTATCTATGGTGATTCAATTGCCTACTTCTATTAACTTGGATTTTTACTAATCGGAGCTTCTTTTTGCTGGGGTAATTGATGTTTATAATACAAATTTCCCAATTCTATTTGGGTTACCTGTGCTAGAAGTACACAGGAAATCTTTTTCTTGGGGAAGGTTGTTGCATTTCTAATTACCATACCTGAATTGGGACAATGGTCTTGTGAGTGATAGTGATATAGAGTGAAATTGAATATGGAATAATGTGGCTATATTAGTCACTTGATAAAGCAATTTCGTAGAAAATTAGTTGACGCTCATGTTACGTTTGGATTTTGGGATGTGATAGATTTAAGACTTTGAAGTTGGGGAACATTTGTTTCATTTGTGCCTGTGTTTTTAAATTGAAATAGGTTTGAGCCCAAGAGCAGTTTTTTCCCTTTTAGATTTGTTGTTTATGAATCTGGCTAATTTGGTCAAACTTATCAACTTTGCCTATATTTATTTAGTACTGCCTCTCGTTTTGTAAGTTGTTCCACTTTGACTCTTGCACTATTTGCAAGCCTCACTTTAACCATATCTTCTTACTGATATGTAAAATCACAAGTTAATATGTAAAATGTGATTGGTTTTTTCAATGTAGAGTTTCAAAAAATCAATTTCATAATCTTTTGATCTCATTAAGCAATGCAATTGGAAAAGGGCTATAAAGTAAAGTCAATATAGACTCTATTGAGTTATGATTAGTTCACTTCAGCGGCTCTCCTGTTTTTATGGTGATTGAAACGTCAGACATACATCTCTCTTCGTTTTCTTCACCCTATTTATTTTTCTTTGTCGACATTTCCTGGCTCATACCACTGTCCGTTTTACATAACCCCTAAAATTCAAAAGGTAACCATTAAGTGTTTTCATTCTTCTCCTTAATCTCGTTTTGATTGTTTTTTGTCTTGTAAAATTCGAATATGATCCTTAATTGATTGATTCTTTGATAATTTTTTAGTACTAATGAAAATTTCTTGAATTATTTGCAGAAAATTGGGGACGAACAAATAAATTACAATGATGGTAATGTATGTGTGAGAAAAAGAAGTGTGCTTATCATGTGCAGGATACAAGTGTGAGAGGAGAGGAAAACGAGAGAGGTGAGACTTCGTGAGCAAGCGAGAATCCGAGAATCCGAGAAGGAGGAAAGGGAGAAAGATATTTTGAAATTTTAGGTTGTTTCTTATCTAATATGTGTAGTTTTCCTACATTTCAGTGTTTTCGGATTGTCGTGTTTCACTCCCGTTATATCCATGGGAGAAAGCTTGTGGTAAGTGATAATAGCCTAAATATCATTGTATTATGCTTGCATTTTGATACAACTTGCATTTTTAATTGTGGTGGATCAAATGTGGTGCTTTCTCAGGTTCTTGGTATCCCTTGGGATGTAGACTGTAGACACCAATCTGGTGAAGGAGTACACGATTGAATCCCGTGAATTGAAAGAGTACATGATTAACCTAATCGTTTATATCACTTTTCGGAGGTTTGCCATGCTTGACTTTGTGTATCTTTGTAGATCTATTTTTTTATTCCTTGCTTGCTAATTTCGAGGGAGGGAGGGGTTAGGGTGTTAGTATGTGTTTATTCGCGCTCTTGGTGGAATTATTTGAGTGTGTAATTGGTTAGGGTGGAAGGCTAACCATTGTTGATTTCACTTTAATAGTGTTCCTTCAATTTAGGTGCGTGTTGGACTTATTAGTGTATGAATTTCAATTAAAATTTCCCCCTTTTGACGAAACAATTGAATGTTTTTAATGGATTGAATAAATATGTTATTGCTTGGTTTAATTTGAGTTTAGGATGGGCTAAGACAACATTATATAAGAGGTAGTAGGGGATACTTTGACTTAAAATGTGAGAACCCATTACCCTATACCGACTAAATGAAAACTTTAAACACAAACCTATTATATGTTTACTTATAGACCTCGAAACTTGATGGCTTGATATCTACCACAACTTTATGTCTTAGAAGATAGGATCACATTAAACATACTTACGTGGACAAGGTCAATGGGCGATCATGAAGGCTCATGGCCTAGGCTGGTGGCCTCCATCACACTCAGAAGGGGTGCATGCCTGCCTAACATTTTCCCAAAGAGGAAGAGTGTACGTCATAATTTGTGTTAGTGGGGGTCTGCATTCGCGCAACCCCGTAACAATTATATCTCAATTAAATAATTATTGCTGGAGTGTAGGAAAGATTATGTTTATTCTAAATACTAAAATTTGCATGATATTGTTTGTCACATACTCTTGGGAATTGTTAATAAAATTTTCAATGTGGCGAAGAGTCAAAAAGGTCACAACAACTCTATCACAATCAGATTCTTTTTGTTATGGCTTCTTCGTGAAACCAATTTATATGTGTTTCTCTTAAGTGACCTACTTATTTCCTTGACCATCTCCTTTGCAAAGTTTAATTAACCACATAACCAATGTTATAAGAATCGAGATTCTACTTTAAATCGCAAGGGGCTCTTAGAATCGAATCGTAAGATCGGATCGTAGAATCGTACGATTCTACAAACACGTATAGTCAACATATTATAGTCAACTTCCATTAGAATATGCTCATATTACAAGTTTAAAAAGATAGTAATTAAAGAAAATAGTTTTTTACACTATAAATAGGCAACAAATGACTTTATATATTGATTAATACCTTTGTTTCCATGATTTATTTTGATTTATATTTTTAAAGCCCTCGTTAGTTATGATTAGAATCGTATAGAATTGTAGATAGAATCAGATGAGTAGAATCGTACGATTCTACGATTTGAATCGAGATTCTAACAACTATGCACAGAACAACATACTTGTTGTAAGGTGCTTGTTTAAGGTGAATGAACAGTGTCTTAATCTGTATCAAATACGATATTTTCATATTTAATCTTCTTATTTTTAAAACTAAAGTAATTTTTGGCAAGTTAGAATTTTTTGAGCTTTCCCACTTCCACGTAAGAAACATGCTCTAGACCCTCAAAAGTTTCTTACACGTTCAAGTTAGATGGTGGTGTATTTTAAAGATGTATAACAGGTAGTCAACAACATTCATAAATTAACCAATTCTCGTGAAATTTGGAGTACCATTGATTATTGACTGTATTAGTGATTGAATTGCTATGATTTGTTATGAAGTTTTGCTTTTTGAAGTTTATTTTTGGGAGATGAAAACATTCATGTGTTTTCATGTCTGTGATGAATTAAATATCCTTGCCATCTAATGTGATTTGCGAAGTTATGGTCTATGGTGCCTTCACCTTAATACTCTTTGAAATCGCATGCCCTCGTTTATTGCCCAACCACAAAACGTAAAAACACATCTCATCCTCTCTCGTCAACTCTTCATGTACTGATATTCTAATGGAAATCTATAATCATATTGTTTAGTTGTTGAATTCTTAGAATTGAGCTTTATGGACTATTTGTTGAACCCAATGGCTAATTCCACTTATCATGGTACTCCCTTTTTTTGAACCCTAGTTTTTTTTCGTTGTTTGGGTTGGGAGAATTTTTTTGGGTGCTGTGAAAATTTGAGTTTGATTTTGTGTTTTTGGTGATTTTTACATGTTTCATCGAGGAAAGATGCATTCTCTCCAAGACGTTTGGTTCCTACTAATGAGTTTTTGGTAATTGGATTTTTTTTTCAATGATTGATTCATAATGGGTTCATATGAAAATTTGAGGTTTTTGTTTGGTTGTTTGTTGTGGGCATGTGCAATTTGACCGAACTTTACTGATTTTTTGTTTATTTTGTTTGATTTGGGGTTTGAATGATTACATTGATGATGAGTTAATTTCAAAAATTGAGGTTAACATGTGATTGTTTGTTTTGGTTTATGCGATTTGGAAAATACCTATCTCCGGATTCGTTGTGTCTCCTTTAGTAATTATTGTTACAGAATTTTGCAGCTTGCCAGTGTTAAGTAGATACGTAGTAAGCAAACCATGAAACCATAGTGCTATGAATTTTATGGCTCCATTGAGTTTACTTTCTCATACTTCTCAAACGAAACTCAAAAAGGGAAAGAGAGCGTGAGAATGAGAGAATAGGCAAAAGGGGAGTTCAGCTATCAATGGTAAACAATTGTGATCAGATTGTGGTTGCACGACCCCCTCCAGAATAGTCGGTCATAATATCGAGACATGCACAAAATACTGAGCATTTAAAGACAAGTTTAGACATGGAAAGAGTCGGGAAGCTCTAGGTAAAACCAATCACAAGGCACAAAGCAAAGCACAAGGAGAAACACCAAAGGCCTAATGTAAGTTCAGACTTCAGAATGGACAATCACCATTTACTGTCATATAAAGCATGAAGACAAGCAAATAAGATACAAGAGTACGTGTCAAGAAGTTAACTTCAAATTTTTAAAAGTATGTATAGGCTCTCACAACTTTAATGACTATTTCATTTGTTATGAGCTACTATAAGCTTTTGCCTACAAATAGTTCAAAGTTTTTGCATAAACTTTACTACTTCCTTTGTGTAAAGCTTTGTAATATATTTTCATGGCCAACGCATATTTGACCGACCGTTTTGTTGCCTATTAAGAATAAATTCTGTTACACAAGCTATACATCACTTGTTGAGCGACAAATGCTACAGTGCCTATCATTTACATGCACATATTGGGGGACCGTGCGCGTTAGCGCGCGGTCCAACAACTAATTACTCTAAATATAGGAAATAACCATTTGCCCTTGGGCTTCTCTAGAAAAAGTAAATAGTAATATTTTTTTGAAAAAATTGTCAAGAACAAGTTAACATTTGCGTTAACCGCTTCTAACATGTCAACCTTAAGATATGCTAGGCATAAGTAAAGGTTGAATATCCCTTCGGTTTTAACAAGTCAAAATCGTCTATCACCTCTTATTACTCTTTTTAACAGGTTAAAGTGACATGATATTATTCCTTTATTGAACATTTCAATATTTAAATTTCATATTTCAAAAAATAGTAATAAAAAATCACTCATCACCTTACCCAAAATCAAACCCTCACCCATCACACCATCCATACCACTGCACCACCACCCCACTCCATCTAGATCATTGATCGGCCTCAAAAGTGTCGTTAGATTCTAAAGCCGATGCAAAAGTAATAAAATTTTCCTAACTCTCCTACTAACATATAGCAAGGGTAAGTCAGAGTCGAATCCTCAGGGAAGTGAATGTAGTACTTATGTTTGTACAACTAATCCTAGTTCCAAGGGTTGTTATTTTTGGTTGAATTGAGAGAATAATGACTAAAAGCACTGTTATATAATATGAGCACTATAAGAGGGGGGTGAATTATAGTGAGAGAATATGTTATACTTTTTGCGGAAATAAAAGCTAACTAGGGAACACGAAAAGGGAACACGAGATATTTTAGCGAGGAAAAAACTTTCTAGGCCCAATAGGAAGAAACGACCTCGACCACAAGGGATTTTTATTCTAAACTTTCCACTATAATAGGCCAAATGACTCTGTTTACAAACCTATTAGTTTTCTCTCGGGCCACAACTTGAGTTCCTAAACTCAAGTTCCCACTGTTGTTCCTCTCGAACATCCCTCGAAGTTCCTTTCTTTCTCTTTCTCACGCTTTACTCAAAGCTTCTCACACTTACAAATATTTCACTCAAACCCTTACCCAAAATACAATATGTAAAACAATGGAAGAGTATATACTCGAATAAAGTAAGTTTGAATTCTCTTGGGAACGGCACGGACTGTTTAAGACACTAAGAATATTTGGCTAAGTCAGACACATTTAATTGCAAGGTATTAGGCGCCTATTTATATTATACTAAGGCAAGACCATAACTTAAGTCCACTAACCCATGATGTTCATTATCTCAATTTACTTATTGATGAGTGATATTTATATCACTCTAAACCTCTTATTTTCCTTTGATTTGAATCATTTTTCTCCATTATCTTACAATTTATAGTTTCACTTTGCTCAATTCACGTTTTGTTAGTGATTGTAGCTATTTTGTAGATTTTTAGTCTTTTCGCTCATTTTCTATGATCTTTTTATGCCATTTCATTCGTGTTGTATGTAGGTAATATCGAAGTAAGCTTTTGATTTACCTACAAAAGCCCAAGAATGCATATATAAGGTTTAGAGCATGAGTAATGAAGAAAGAAAGGCAAAAGGAGGTTAAGGAAGCAAAATCCACCAAGTTTCCTTCATGTTTTGCACAATGGTTGACTTCAAAATCTCATATCTCACAAACTAAACATCATTTGGTAGTGATTCAAGTTGGATATTGAAGTTCATCTTAATAGCTTTCCAACAAGAGTTCACACTCTTGATTCCGACAAGAAACGAAGGAGTTATGACCTTTACAAGTTCAACTGTCCTGTGCTGACGGATATGGTGGATCGCCCGATCCACCTTTGGATCGCCCGATCCACCTTTGGATCGCCCGATCACATAAGTGATCGCCCGATCACGGCTGTGGATTTCCACAGAGTTCCTGCCTCATGGTGATCGGGCGATCACCATTATGGATCGTCCGATCACTGCGGGTTTGCAGGATTGCTTATTTTTATTTCTTTTTACCTTTTTGCCCTTAGTTGGGGGTTGTATAAATACTCTTTTTACCTAAACTTAGGGGGGATTCTGATTTTCAAACTTTGAACCTTGAAGACCCTAGTTTTAGGGAGGGTTAGCCTCCATAACTTAGTTTAGAGAGAAAAGTGAGAAAACTCAAAGAGAGATTAAAGATGGGAGATTCAAGGGTGACAACTTGTATTCAAAGATTCAACAATCTATCAATGAGCATTTCTTACTCTATCTATCTTCTTTTATTGCTTTATCTTAATTGTTTTTCTTAGATTAATTATTCATGCTTAGTTTAATTATTTATGGTCTATTTTGTTTAGTTTAATGTTAGATTAATGTTTAGTATCATGATATTAGTTGTTAATTACACTAAAGCTCTCATTTTTGTGTTTATGGAGTAGTTTGTTGGGTAGGGTTTGGGTGAAAACCCGACTATGGTTGATTTTAGGTGTTTGAATATAAAATTAGGAGTTTAATTAGGCTTATTAATTGATTAATAGCATGATTACTATTTGCTTGCATTCTAGTTGGCCACTTGGATGTTTGTTTTATTGATGCCTTAATCAAATCGAGAGAGGAGATTAAGGTTGACATTTATGCTATTATCTTGCTTAATTACTCATGAGAGTGAGATTTGAGTGAGGGTTTTGTGGATTGACATTGTGATTATCCCTTGGTTGCATGTTTGAGACCATGAGAGTGGCTTAATTATGTGATCTAAGTAGTTTTATGCACCCTTAAGAGAGGGCTTAGAGCTAGTTAAGAGTCAATAACCTCAATTAGTTGCTTGGTTTTCTTTCCTCCATGTTTCACCCATCAAATTCCCTAAATCATGATTGGTTGGTGTTGGATCCCTTTCCCTAATCCTATTTGATCTTTGGTACTTAGTTTTAGTTTAATAGATTTTAGTTGGTAGTTGATACCTTTCGATTCCTTTTCGGCCTAGCTTATCGTTAAATTAACACATATCAATGTTCCTTAGTCCTTGTGGAAGAATAACCCTTACTTACCACTTTACTTAGTTTAGTGGTTTAGTTAGGTAATAGTTTGATTTTAGGGGGATTAGTAACGACCTAATTTTTCCTATATCACTTATTAGTTTTTATTTAAATTTACTTGAGAATTAAATAACCACTAACCCACTACTTAGCTTAATAGGAGAAGCAGTAAAGTATAACGTGGTTTATAAAAATTGAAGCCTAATTTAAACTAATTAAAATAAATTAAGGCTTTAATAAAATAATCAAGTCCATTACGCCATAAACAGTAAACGTGTAGCAGTAAGCTTAAACGTGATATTAGTTTGCTTGGGGAGTAATTAAATTATTTTCTGTAAATAGTTTTTAGGAAAATATCTTTTAGAAATAATTTAAACATAACTGAAAATCATAATTAAGTTTTAAAAGAAAAACCTTTTAAAATCGAAAATAAGTTTCAGTTTAATAAATAAAATCATTTGACTAATAAAATATAAAAGATAATATTTAAAAAGATTTTGACCTTAACCTAATTAAATCAGAAAACCATTTTAAATAAATTCCTAACAAACTAACAACTAACTCCCTAAAGTCATGGACTAAGTCAAAACTAACTAAAGACTCTCTAACAACCTTACTTGGGCGCACAACAATGTTAGGCGCACAACTTGGAATATGTTAGCTGTTCCTAAAATCTTTTCTAGGTTTGTTCCCTAACCTTGTTCTTAAGAGTGTCAGTGTCTGAGAACCAAGTTCCGTTTGAGAACTCAACACCAGCTAGATTAAGTATTTATTCAACCTTAACAAGAAGATATTAAATAGATCCTAATGTATTCTAATCTTCACTCCAAGCTTGATACTTCATCTTTCGAACATCTTCACGTCGATCTTTGATTAATTCTCCAATTTAATCTTCGAGCATGTATTCTCTTTGCTCGAGAATGAATTACCTAGCAATATCATAAGTAAAACACAATATGTCTATTATTGGTTAAGTCATCTTCAAAGCTCAAGGGTCAACAATTTCTCCCTTTTTAAAGATGGCAACAAAAGACATATACTAAATAATAATATTTAATTTTAAACAAGTCATATTAAACTATTTAACAAAGTAATGCAACTAAGTTAAAACAAGTTCTAATAGACTATTTATTTTATTTTTAACTTTAGAGAAAAAAAGATTTTCGAAACTACAGAACATGAATCAAGGATAGAAAATTTTCCTCTTTGCCTTTCTCTTTCCCCCTTTGGGATCTTCAAAAACATTATTCCATGATTTCGAAAAGATGAATGTTATCTATCAAAACACATCACACCACCAAACTTAGTTAGAAGTAAGTTGGTTAGTATAAGTAAAGTAAGCATTCAACTCTCAAAACCGCAATCCAAGAATATTAGCCATTCAAAAGACGCACACATGCAAAAGATTCAACTTAAGATTAGCGAATTAATTTAGTTCCATTGTAGCATGCATAAGAAGGAAAGAAATTAAAACATTGTTCCCATAGTTAACGAAAAGAAAGAAAGATTAAACAAAGAGTAGTGTTTAGGCTTGAGGAGAGGGGGGTTGTTCGACTTCTTCCACCATATCATTGAGTTTCTCCATCACTTCCTTGTGGTTGCGGTCCACGGTTTGAGAAAGCTTGAATATCATTGACTCCAATAATATCATGTTGTCATTCACTTTTTGGAGAGCCCCAAGATTCGTCTTTAGATGTTCCGTGAGAACCTCTTGAACCATAAACGCCTTATCCACCTTTTTCGACAATCCTTTGACAATTTTGTTCACACCTTGAGCTTCTTGAGCAAATTCCATCATTGCCTCCGATTGACCCATAACCAAAGTAAATAAGTGATCCAACCTTTGAGCATGTGCAAAGGTATAAGTAGTACCAATGGTGGGGTTTGGAGATGTAGATGAGGAAGTATTTTGTGATGTGGTTGCGATAGTGGGTTCCTTATGATCAAGAACAGCTGTTTTTTCCTTAGAGATGGGAACACAGTTGGTTCCTTGCCCTTGGGAACAGCAGGGGAAGATTGTTTGGAAGGAGAAGGGATTGGTGTGTTTTGTGGCTTGTTGTGTTTAGGTGATGCAGTTTTTAGTGGTGAAGTTTCCATCGGAGCAGGAAATTGTTCCCTTGATGAAGGAACACAAGCTTCATAAGCTTCTTTGGTGATTAATAGAACTTTATCGCCATCAACAATATCATCATCAAGCAAAAAGGAAGGAGAGCTCCATACCTTCAAATTTCGAATGCGCCTACTTGATCAATGTAATGCCCCAACTACCAGCCTAAGAGATAAAAAGGTCTTCTTTGAAAAACAAGAGTAAAAAGAAAAGTCTTAAAGGCTTTTGGCTGATAATTGTGACACTACTGCCACTCTCGGCCATTGAAACCAAGAGCGAAGCACGGTTTAACTACTCTAATTCATTTCATGCATAACTTAGATAAAATTTTAGTGAAATACATTCAAATGGGGGTTTACATCCCCAAACCTCGAAATAGCGATATAACTATTCAAAAGAGAGTTCGTTCGTAGTTCGATGCGTCTCTCCCCTTTATCCCGCGTAAATAAGTAAACAATCACTTATGCACCTGCAGTGACAACACAATGTCAAAATCAATAAATTTTGAGAGGATGACAAATAGCGGAAGTAAATAAAAAATAAAACTGCTTTTGAAATCCTTTCCTTTTCTGTTTACATTGTTTTGAAGTAACTCCTTGGGTTTTCATGTTTAAAAGTACCTTTGTTTTTCCTCCACCCAAAATGGGCAATCCGATCTAGAGGGAACTTTCCGACCATAGACTTATATGTGCACACCTCCATACCAAGATCCCCTGTTAGGAGCATCTAATGGCTAAGGTGGGGATCAGTCCACCCCGTACACTATTAACAGGCTTTGCCTTAAATATCCTCTAGTCGTTAGTAAAACTTGCTTCACAAAATCATTTGAAAACCAGAAGATCAACTTTTATTTTAATTCATCGTTCCAAACTAACGTATTTAATGACTACAAATACATCATATGTTTTCCAACTCAGCTACAGAGAGAGAGTGTTATGAAAACTTACAGCACACTGTCGACATTAGCAAGCACAAGGGTAAATTCCCTTACCTCAGGTGAGCAACAAGGTGACGCTAAAAATCCTCTTCTACGAACTCGGACTCTACAAAAGCGAAGGGTCTAAGTTATTATCTAACATCGCACTCTTCTAACAATGTAAAAGAAAACAACTGAGTTTCACGAGGAATGCCTAATCAATATCGGATATATGCATATATCCATCAGCTTACTTTTTTGGCAGTACATTCTATGAAAATGGCTGTACATTCTATGAAAATGGCTGTACATTCCATGAAAATGGCTGTACATTCCATGAGAAACGTTGTATATAAAAATCGATATTTTCAAAGCTATATAACTATATAATTTGTGTTTGGCATATAATCTTTCATTAAAAAATGTACTACCATATATATTAGAATATACTACCATACATATGAAATGTACTGCCATTTTCATGGAATGTACTGCCAAAAAATGAGGCGATAGATATATGTATATATCCGATATTGATTAGGCAACCCTCTGAGTTTCACAATTAGATAAGGTTCTTTTATTCCTTCCCGCTTCCTCATTAACCAGATAACGAGTGCTCAAATGATCAACCAAGACTCTCTCATCTTTATATTAGAAAGAAAGTTAATTCTTGAGTTTAATATCTAAAACATTTCTTCTAAACATTTGGCGTCATTTCCATCCCAACTATAGGAAAGATTAAGATAGAACAACATGCTAATTTGTTTCTTCCTAAATCAGAAACTGAACTGAACTGAACAACCCAAAATCATGGTGAAGCAACTAACGAATTTCCTAACAACCATATGAATTATATACCATTTCACATTGATTCATCTTGTTCTTTATCTAATCAGCCCCTAAATTGCGATATCAATGAGATAGTACTAAACCCAATCCATACAAACATGTATATTCTTACAAATCTACACACACACCTTATACGCATAACTTACGGAATAAAGAATTGAAGAAATGATGAACACAATCAATGGCACTCATAAATCAGTTGATTACATGGTCGGTAGATGTTAAGGTTTTGCTTGTTTTTTTAAAAAAAAAAATCCAAATCGCAACACAGTAAAACAGATTAGCAGAGCATCTATTCGTTACCTGCAGGCTGCAGCACCGTCGGCGTTCTGCTCGCTGGCGACGCAGACATCGCTCGCCGGTGAGATGGTTGGTGGCGTCCTGGCTGAAATGAAGAAGACGATGGGTTGAACGAGAGGGGTTTGGTTGCCGATGAAAGGAGAAAACAAAGCAGCAAGAGAAGGAAATAGCTAGTGTGTACTGAGGGGATGCAAATAGCCTAGACTGACGTTTTAGATTGTGAAAGAGAAAGAGAAAAGGGTTGAGAGTTACTCTTGTTAATTGACAATTCATTAGCCATTAAACTCTTATCTAATTTGTATCAATTAAACTTTTAACCCTTGTTATTCTTTTACATGTTACTCAATTCACATCCAACTCTACATATCTCTATACTATAAGGGAAGAGGGGGGTGGACACCAAAATTAAATAAAGGAAAAATAATAGATTAAAAATCAACAATACATGTGTAGTTTATACCGTAAAAAAAAGCAAATACCACCTCCAAAATAAAAAGGAGTAACTGTTCAAATAAAGCTCCATAATCCCTAAATTAGGGGGGAAATCCCATGATTGACTCCCAATACTACTATTAACTACCTAATTTAAGAGGAAATCCCACGATTAGTAGAGCTATTTAAGAGTTGGTGAGGTCCCATGTTTTGAGCTATTACCATTTCCATAATCTCTATACTATTGCATGTTGTGTTCTTAACCACGGCGTCCGCTTACATTACTGTATGTGATCCCTCCCATTGTTCATCTTAATACCACAATCCATTTAGTTTTGCAACACTTCTAATGAAAAATATCTGACTACTAATTTTCTAATTGAGTTTATTTATATATGTTGATGATTACAGTGAAACATTGAAAATTTGCCATACATTTGTCAACAACATATAAACCATTTTCTTTTGAGTTGTTCTAATTTTTTGTTATTAAATTTGTTATTTTTAGTTTATCGTGTTTCTGTTCAAGTCCATTTATCCTATATTCGAGTGTGGGAACGCTTTGACACCCACAAAATAATATTCCTAGAAGTACAATACATTTCCCTACTTAAGTAAAGGAGAAACTCATAGTGTTCCATATTCCTTACGTGCCTTTTGTTCCTCAACGTTTATCTCCTCTTATTATTTCTATTTTCCTATATTGTAACTTTTTATGCAAGGAACAGCTAAACTAAGAAAACTAATATATAACTAAGTTTTTTTCTCAGAAAATAATTTTTCATACGAAAGATTTTTCTTGAAATATTTCCCATCCAATCAAAGTAAATATAGATCTCCTTCTTTAATTCTTATAATGATCTATCATTATTTGCAAACAACAAAATCTATTGTCAATTCTTGCCTTGAGATAGCTCTTGCTCAGAGGTCATATTTATTCAAAAATACTTTATGTGGACTCATGATAGTGGTATTGGAATTGTTATGCAAATTAGTTGGAAACGTAATGTAGATGCAATTCCAAAGGCATGGGAATTAATTATTTATACTCCTTTGTTTTAGACGCTAGGTTTAATTTTTATAGTTCAATTAGGGCATTGTTCCAACTTCCAAGATTTGTGAATAGATTTGAATTGATGATATGAGATCATCTTTATTAGTATTTTTTCCTAATTTTTAATTATAAAGTACTTAATTTTTTCTTATAGGTTAGTGTAAAGAGGCAATTGGGACAAATAAATTGCAAGGCCGGTGATTCAGTTTTGAAGTAGAGTTGATTGATTAGCTCAAGGAAGTAGAATTGGTGAGGTCAGGGAAGTGGTAATTGCTCTAACAATTTTGCAAATGTGAGATTACGTAAATATACTTTATTAAGAACGTGTTTTATGGTTCAAGGTTGTATTGAGAGTTTCATTGTGAGAAATTTATTTTGATACTTGCCATGATTTTTTATGTGGGGTTTTATTTAGAGTATTTGAAATATTTAATATCGATTTGATAATTATTTCCACTACGAGTAAAAATTAATTTTGATCTATAAAGTATCAAATGCAATTACTAGCTGTTCGACAAGTCAGACTATAACTTGAGTATGTTTGAACTCAATAGAAGTGGAAATATTTTATAAAAAAACTAATTTCTTATCCTTTTGAATTCTCTTATTTTTATATTTTGGAATAAGATCTCTTATTTTAAACTTGGAATTGTACTACAGTAGTAACATGACTCTAATCTTTTTTTTCCTGTGGCTAAAGAGAAAGGATTAATATCTTAGAGTAAAAAGAATATTATGCCTGCTTTTACATTTGCAAAATCATTGTACTTCAACAACCAAAGAAGAAAGTAAGTACAAGCAAAAATTATTATCTTCATAATTTAAGTCATCCTAAATGAGATGACTAATTTATGGAAGATCATTCGCACGCATCGCGTGCATAATAGGCTAGTGTAAGTATATTATAAGTTTATATATATATATATATATATATATATATATATAATAAACTTTATCTATTTTATTATTAGATATTTTTGGGTTATTACAATCAAGGAGCATGTAAAACCGAACTCTCCTTCTCCAATTCATCCTTGTCAACAACCTTCTTCCCTTTAGCCTTTTCTTTTTCGTTTTCTTTTTCTATTTTTGCGTTTTTTTTTCATTTTTCTTTTCTTTTTCTATTTTTTCTTTTTCTTCTTCTTTTTCGATTTCCACCTCAATATCAATTTCCTCATTTTCTTCTTCACCGTCTATCTCATCGTCATCCAAGTTTGAACGCCCTTGCACAACTTCCCCATCGACAATCGAGACATTCAAATTATTGAGTGCCTTAGTGTTCAACAAATTCCCCATTGTAGCACTAACTTGATGAACCTCATCAAGCTTCACATTGAATTTCTTTAATAGAACCGTAACAAGGGCTCCATATTCTACAACAACTCCATTTTCAATGCAATGATTCAAGTGTTGAATCATAAGGGAGGGAAAGTTTATTGGTTTATGAGATGCAAGGCAATGGATGTAAATCAAATCTAACATGTCAACCAAAGCACGTTTACTAAGACGAGGTGAAAGTGCCTTTTTGAGTAGTTGAAAGAGAATTTTCTGGAATAGGGACAACAAATTATGATCTATAGAGGTAGCACCTCTTTTACCACCATATTTCACCACTAGATTAGTAAAGGAAATGTCACAAAAAGGATATACCCCGCGCTGTTTCTTAAAATACACATTTGTTCCCTTCACAGGAACACCAAACAGTTTCCCTAAATAATCATAATTAAAATCGATTGTGTTCCTCTAACTAGGGTAGAACAATTTTTCTCCCCATCCATCGAAATATTTTCACAGAATTCATCCATCAACTTGGGAACGAGACATTGACCACAGCAATTTTCAAATAGTAGTTTCCAACCCTGAAATTTGAGAATCTCTAGCAATTGATGGAAATTAACCCTTCTACACCATGCAAGATCAATATATAAACCCGAAAAGTACCTAGATGGGGTTGATTTCCTTCTCGACATTTTTGTTGTTCCTTTTCTGGGAATAGCAGGTTTCCCCTCAGATTTTGCAAGTGACCCTTCGATTTCCATCTCCACGGCTTCTTCACTCTGTTTCCTCTTCCTCAAAGCTCGTGTGGGTGGATTCGGAGAGATATCCATGGGAGTTGGTAAGTCTTTGTGAGTAGAAGAGGGAGAGGGTTTTTCGATTTTAGTTTAAGTGTGGAGGAATTGATTTTTTGTGAAATACATTTTTGTGGGAAAAGGGGCGCCTTTTTATTTGGGTGAATGGGTGCAATTTGGTTTAGTGGGAAAGTTTAAGATTAGTTTAATGGAGGTAATTAATGAGGAGTTTAATGAAGAAGATGAAGAGTTTAATCAAAATTTAATTAAGCCGTGTAAGGCACACGGTTTGTAAAAAAAATTAAGAAAATTAATGAAAAGAATATAAGATAATATTTCCCAACTAATTTGAGAGATATTAGGAGGAAATAAAGGGAATATAATCAGATTTTCAGGAGAAAAAATCTGAGCAAAATATTTTTGGATTTTATTTGTATTTTGAAAATTTGGAAAGAAATCCTAAGACTAATACACTGGGAACAACGTTTTGGGAACAACGGATGGGAACAGAGAAATTTACTACTTTGGAACGCAATTAACCTTTTAATCCCTTGTTAATTGTTAAGGCATAGAATTGTCTAAAGAACACTAAGGATAATATTATTGGATATTAGTGAGTAGTTTTCAGACAATTTCACTCATACATAAGAAATAACCATATAAAAGTTGTGATGCATTAAATAAATAAATTCACCAAAATTTATTCACATGTAAATAATGCCAAAGAATCAAACCAATAGGGAAAAAGATTATAACAACTATTTCAACTTAATCAAGCCAAGTTCAAGTCTCAGTTTATCAAACCGATCTCTATTTAAGGGCTTTGTCAGAATATCAGCAATCTGACGTTCGGTTTCACAAAATTCCATTTTAATTAGGCCCTTTTCAACGTTGTCCTTAAGAAAATGATGCCTAATATGAATATGCTTAACTCTAGAATGATGCACGGGGTCTTTTGAAATACTAATAGCACTATTTTATCACAATAGATAGGAACACAATCAAAGTAAATTCCATAGTCACGAAGTTTTTGTTTTATCCAAAGCATTTGGGAACAACATGCTGCTGCTGCAACATATTCAGCCTCGGCTGTAGATAAAGCAACTGTGTTTTGCTTCTTGGTAAGAAACTAAACTATAACTAAGGAATTGAGCCATACCTGATGTACTCTTTTTATTGACTAGATCACCCGCATAGTCAGCATCTGCAAATCTTTTCAATTCAAAGGTATCACTTCTCGAATAGAACAAGCTTAAATCGTCTGTTCCTTTGAGGTATCTAAGGATTCTCTTCACTGTTGTGAGATGAGATTCCTTTGGATTGGCATAAAATCTAGGACATAGACCTACACTAAAAGCAATATCGGGAGACTTGCAGTTAGATTTAATAATGAGTCAATCATACCTCGATACTTGGTTTGATCCACACTTGTTCCTATAGCATCCTCGTCCAACCTAGTTGAAGTTCATATAGGTGTATGGTTTATTTCTGAAGCTTCCAAACCATACTTTTTCAGCAGTTCCTTGATATACTTTTGTTGATGGATGTAGATTCCTTCTTCTTTTTGTTTAATTTGTATCCCCAAGAAGAAATTGAGCTCACCCATCATACTCATTTCGAACTCTTTACTCATGAGATTAGCAAAGTCCTTGCACAAAGATTCATTAGTGGCACCAAATATAATATCATCGACATATATTTGAACTACTAATAAATGTTTCCCTTTCGATTTAAAAAACAAGGTCCTGTCTAATTTTCCTCTTTTAAACTCATTTTCAAGAAGGAACTTTGAAAGTCGTTCATACCATGCTCTTGGAGCTTGCTTTAACCCATAAAGAGCTATGTCAAGCTTAAAGACATGATTAGGAAAATCTTTATTTTCAAAACCGGGAGGTTGTTCCACAAAAACCTCTTCAATAAGATAGCCATTTAATTAAAATGCACATTTCACATCCATTTGATATAATTTAAAACCCATGAAAGCTGCAAATGCAATAAATATTCTAATTGATATCACGTATTTATATAGAGTTTTCTCCCTTATTTACAAGCTAATTTGTGCGTCATTGGAGCTCTTGGGAGCTATTTTGTGCTAACTATCGTATATAGTTGTGGTTTTGTATTTTAGTGTTGAATTGCAGGTTTTAGGGAGTTTTCTCCTTATTCCCGAGCCATTTGGAAGCAACCACGACTTTACGAGATGTTACGAGGCACGTAGGATGGCTCACGAGCTTTATGGGTAGTTTAGGAGGTCCCAAGACCCCTAAACGTGAAGATTAGGAAGCCAAAGAGTCAAAAAGGAGGTTTCCGTGCACCGATCGGGCAGAAATGGCCCGATCGGGCGAAGATTTATTGATCGGGTATGAAAGTTGCGGACCCGATCGGGCGAGGGTTGCCCGATCCGATCGGGCGAGGAAGCATGTCCCCAGACCCGATCGGGTGCCCACCGCCCGATCCGATCGGGTCCTTTGCATTTTATGGTTGCTGCTGCTGCTACGCCACAAGACGCCAAACGACAACCTTGCTGGGCACCCGATCCACGACCCGATCGGGTGGGTGATCTGGTGGAGGCCCAGTTGGCCTGTCGCTGTTGCACTGCTGTTATATCAAAGCCCAAACAAAGTTTGCTGAAATGGGTGTGGACCCGATCGGGTACTGTGCTCGGGCCCGATCGGGTCTGGCGCTTAATGACGCAGATTTCGAGTTTTGCTTCTTATTTTTTATTAGACTTGAGGGGTATTATAAAGACCGTTTTCCTCATTATCTAGAGAGACATCTTTTATTATTCTTTTTACTGCTTTAGACTAGTTTGATTCCTCGTTGTTCTTAGTTGAATTCAAACACTTAGATTAATTTAGAGGTGATCAAACCTGTTTCGATTTCAATAAAAGTTCATGCTTTCCGTCAATTGGTACTCTTCCTTATCCTAATCTCTTTTGTTATTCTTGATTGCTTAGTTTATTTATTTAATCGTTCATGATGCAATTGTTAGGGTTTCATATTAGTTTTGTCGTTGTTAATTCGATCATGAGTGAGTAGTCTCTCTCTAGGGTGTTAGATAGGAAAGCCATGTTTATACCATGATTGTGATTTAGACTCTTATTGATTTCTAGGGCTTGATTAGGGTGATTGTGATGTGGTTTGTTCTTTATTGAGTAATTAACGTTATTGCGCAGTTTCGTTGGTTGCTTGTGGTTAATAGTTGTTTGCACAGATCCGTCTTACGACTAGAGGCCTAGGACACGTCAGTAGTTCTGATTACGTTAGTGAACATGCGGCGTATGTTGAACTATGAGCGTTGAGTCTTAACCATAGCTCAACATAGGCTCTAATCCCCCGACTCTTGACTTAGGTTTTGATAGTTGTTGACCTTGTTTGATTGGTATAAGCATGGTGGACCGACCTAATACCCTAGACTTTTATTCCATAGCTAAACCCTCTATTTATTCCGTCTTCTGTAGTTTATTCATTAGTTTAATTATTTCTTCCCTGATTTCATCTGGAGTAGCTGAATTGGTTGAATATTAATTTAGAAACTCTGTCTCCCTGTGGATTCGACCCTGCTTCCACTGACTATCGTAGTTAGAGGTCTGTAGGTTTATCTTTGATTAGGTGACACGACTAAAACCTATCACTAATTGCTTCCAATCTAGCAACAGGAGAAAAAGTTTCCTCGTAATCAATACCTTCATGTTGATTGTATCCTTTCACAACCAAACGAGCCTTGTTTCTTACAATGGTTCCGAACTCATCTAACTTGTTCCTAAACACCCATTTCAAACCAATAACCTTGTTGTGTTTAGGTTTAGGTTAAAGGTGTCAAACCTTGTTCCTTTCAAATTGATGGAGTTCATCTTGCATAGCCACAATCCAATCAGCATCAGTTAGAGCTTCTTCATGGTTCCTGGGATCCATCATAGAAAGAAAAGCATGAAAAGCACAAAAAAATTTGTTTTGAGATCTCGTTTGAGTTCCCTTGTTAATGTTACTGATTATGAGTTCCACTGGATGGGAACGCTGATGTCTCCAAGGCTTTGGTTGAAAATCCTGGATGGGAACTTGATTTCCTTGTGCAGATTCTTGATCATCTTCATGTTCTTGGGAACCAGGTTCAACATTAGTGGATGCATTCACTAGTGTATCCTCACCTAGTTGTTCTTCAGTGTTGGGAACAGGAATAGGATGTTGTTCCGTTGGCTTTGTTCCGATGACTTCTTCTTCTAGGGCTATATTTTTTTGTTTTTCCAACTTTCTTCATTATCAAAAAAATCTTGGCCCAAAATCTCATCAGTGATAATTTGATCGTTTGTTAAACCCATCTCGAAGTCATCTTCAACCTGTGTGCTTGGAACAAATTTATTTGTTTCATCAAAAATAATATGTACACTTTCTTCTACACACATGGTCCTCTTATTATAAACTCTATAAACCTCACTACTTGAAGCGTAACCTAGAAATACCGCTTCGTCACTCCTAGCATCGAATTTTCCGAGACTTTGTTTCCCATTATTATGAACGAAACATTTACATCCAAATGTCCTGAAATAGGTAATATTGGGCTTTTTACCAAAATAAAGCTCATAAGGGGTTTTGTTCACTAAAGGTCTCACCATGGCACGGTTTATAATGTGACAAGTAGTACTCACAGCTTCGGCCCAAAAGTTCCTAGGAAGTCCACTAGCTAACAACATAGTTCTAGCCATTTCCTCTAAGGTTCTATTCTTCCTTTCAACAACACCATTTTGTTGAGCTGTCCTAGGGGCGGAATATTTGTGGTCCAAGCGATGTTCCCTACTATAGTCGTCAAACTTAAAGTTCTCAAATTCCTTGTCATGATCGAATCTAATGTGCAACAGTTTTTGACCACTCAAATCTTGAACTTTCTTTGCAAATACTAAGAACTCATCATAAGTCTCATCCTTGCTTGAAAGAAATACAACCCAAGTAAATCTAGAATAGTCATCCACAATTACTAGCACATACTTCTTGCCACTCCTACTTTGTATCCTCATTGGTCCACACAAATCCATATGAATTAGCTCTTATGGTCTAGTGGTACTCACCACTTTAGAAAGCCTTTCTGCCGAGTGAATCTCCTTTAGTAACCAGTGTGAGAGTAGAACGGCCTTTCGAAATAGAATAAGACGTATTGAATACGAGGGGCTGACTTAAAGGAGGACCTTACATGCTTTCTTCTCGCACACGCATCACAAACTCGATCTATGTGAAACTTAATTGAAGGTAAACCTAAAACTAGTTCTTTCGATCGAAGTTTGTCAAGCAAAGAAAAACTAGCATGTCCAAAACGCATATGCCATAATAACGGATCATCATTAATAACACTAAGGCATGTAAATTGATTTTTGGGAACAAGGTTAAGATCCACAACATATGTGTTCCCTTTCCTTATTCCTTCTAAAACGACATCCTTAGTTCTTTTGTTGACGATCAAACACTTTTCGCTATTAAACTTCACATTGTTCCCCTTATCACAGAATTGGGAAATACTCAACAAGTTATGCTATAAACCATCAACTAGAAAAACATTATCTATGGAATGTGACGATGACTTACCAACTTTGCCCATGACAATTATATTGCCTTTCATGTTGTCACCAAAAGTCACCTTCCACCATCATATGCAGAGAGTGAGAGGAATCTTGATTTATCTCCAGTCATATTCTTAGAACAACCATTGTCTGGGTACCATGTGTTGTTCCCCCTCACTCAAGCCTACAAAAAAACTAATTGTTAGAGTTAGGAACCCAATCTTTCTTGGGTTCCTTTCCTTCATTAACATTAGATTTATCTTTCCAAGTTAATTTGCTTATTTCCAAGTTTTTGTCCAATCGACCAAGTCTAATACTTCCTCCGCTCCATTTTAAATGCAACGATTTGACATTTTTTCTCTCTACTTTATGTCAAATCATTGCATTTAAAATGGAACGGAGGAAGTAAGACATGTATTCCTATAACGACTAGTTTTCCCACAAAACATACAAACTTTATCACTTGGTAAATCAACTCTCTTTTTAGGTTTTTCAAACTTCTTTTGTGATTGAAGCCAAGACCTTCAGTTCGTTTGATTTGAGGGTTTTTAAACCAATTAGGAATAGGAAGGAACTTCTTCTTGTTCATACTTAAGTTCAGTTTGCCTTCAAGTTCCTTGTTTTCTTTTTCCAAAAACGAAACATGATTTTTCAATTCTCTTATTTCAGTTTTGAAACTTTGTAAGGGAACTGACTTAATGTTAAAGGAACTCACTTCAGGAACAAACTCTTTCAATTGAGATAACTCAAGGCTTAATAAGTAGTTCTCATTTTTAACAATTTCGAAATTCTCTTTTAAACTTAGATTTTTATCGAACAATTTTAAAAATCTTTTTTCAATATCGATTCTAATACTTTTAAGCCATGAGGTATGTTCCTTTGCAACATTTAAAGCATGTTGACTTTGTTTCAACTTAATGGACTCATCTTTGCAATCATTTACAGCATTAATAATAAATTCCAATAATTGCTCTTTGCTTAAAGAATTAAAACGAGTTTTAATAGTGTCTAAACTTGCCTCAAGAGATTCGATCTCATCATCGGATTCGGAATTGTCGAGTGCCATGAGGCAAAAGTTTGTTGTTTCCTCATTAGGATGAGGATCATCTTCTTCCTCGAAATCAGATTCTCCCCATGCAGCAACCATTGCTTTCTTCAAGTCGGATCTGGTATAGGAACTCTTTGTTCTTATCTTTGCTTCGTTCCCTTCCTTTGCCTTTGTCTTGTTCCCATTGGGGACATTCTTTAATAAAGTGATCGAAAATGCCAAATTTATGACAAACAGGTTTGTTAGAAAATTTCTTGTTTTTAACTTTGTAGACTCAATTCTTCATGTTCCTAAAAATCCTTTTGAATTTTCGGACCATGAGAGCGGATTCCTCTTCGTCTGTTTCTGAGTCATCACTTTCATCGGCTTTTAAGGCAATCGACTTCTATTTGGACATATCTCCATTTTCATTGTCCAAGTGTAGCTCGTGAGTCATAAGGGAACCAGTAAGTTGTTCCAGATTAAACTTCGTAAAGTCCTTAGTTTCCTGCAAGGTCGTAACCTTAGTCATCCAACGATCCCTAAGAAGGCTCCTTAGGACCTTACGCACCTGTTCCTCAGAGGTTATCACTTTTCCAAGAGAGGTTAGCTCATTAATAATATTTGTAAAGCGAGTAAACATCTCTTCATCAAAAGGTCTATTTTTGAACTCTTAACTTCATTCGTACCTTCATGAGTGACTTCAACTAGATCCCAAATTTATTTTGCAGTTTTGCATCCCATGACACGATTTTGTTCGTGGGGTCCAAGACCACAGTGAAGCTGTTTAATGGCAAGAACATTAATTTCCATTTTTTCGAAATCAGCTTTGTCGAAATCAGAGATGGATTTAGGAATTACCTCGTTCGTGTCATTAGTGGAAGTGACTTCAAAGTCGCCTACCTCTATGACTCACCATACCTGGTAATTGTCCGCTTTGATGAAGATCTCCATTCTGTTCTTCCAGTAAGTATATAACTTGCCGTTGAACATTGGTGGCCTCTGTGTAGAGTACCCTTCTTCCAGTTTCTCTCTCGTATTAATATTATCCAAGATCTCGAACTCAACAGGGTTTCCTGTGTTTTTAGAGTTCCCGCTCTGATACCAATTGTTTTATAATATGAGCACTATAATAGGGGGGTGAATTATAGTGAGAGAATATGCTATACTTTTTGCGGAAATAAAAGCTAGATGGGGAACACGAAAAGAGAACACGAGATATTTTAGCGAGGAAAAACTTCCTAGGCCCAATAGGAAGAAACGACCTCGACCAAAAGGGATTTTGACTCTAAACATTCCACTATAATAGGCCAAACAACTCTGTTAACAAACCTATTATTTTTCTCTCGGGCCACAACTTGAGTTCCTAAACTCAAGTTCCCAACAACAGTTCCCACCACTGTTGTTCCTCTCGAACTTCCCTCGAAGTTCCTTTCTTTCTCTTTCTTACGCTTCACTCAAAGCTTCTCACGCTTACAAAGAGTTCACTCAAACCCTTACCCAAAATACAATATGTAAAACAATGGAAGAGTATATATACTCGAATAAAGTAAGTATGAATTGTCTTGGGAACGACACTGACTCTTTAAGACACTAAGAATATTTGGCTACACATTTAATTGCAAGGTATTAGGCGCCTATTTATATTATACTAAGGCAAGACCATAACTTAAGTCCACTAATCCATGATGTCCATTATCTCAATTTACGTATTAGTTTTTATTTAACTTTACTTGAGAATTAAATAACCACTAACCCATTACTTAGCTTAATAGGAGAAGCAGTAAAGTATAACGTGGTTTGTAATACTTGAAGCCTAATTTAAACTAATTAAAATAAATTAAGGCTTTAATAAAATAATCAAGCCCATTGCGCCACAAACAGTAAACATGTAGCAGTAAGCTTAAACGTGATATTAGTTTGCTTGGGGAGTAATTAAATTATTTTCTTTAAATAGTTTTTAGGGAAAAATCTTTTATAAATAATTTAAACATAACCGAAAATCATAATTAAGTTTTAAAAGAAAAACCTTTTAAACCGAAAATAAGTTTAAGTTGAATAAATAAAATCATTTGACTAATAAAATATAAAAGATAATATTTAAAAAGATTTTGACCTTATCCTAATTAAATAAGAAAATCATTTTAAATAAATTCCTAACAAACTAACAACTAACTCCCTAAAGTCATGGACTAAGTCAAAACTAACTAAAGACTCTTTAACAACCTTACTTGGGCGCACAACAATGTTAGGCGCACAACTTGGGATATTTTTCATAGAACGGGTATGTATGTCGCCAGTCACGACATAGGAGAGAAAAAACTGATGGAGCTTTTCTCTCTTGATTTCTTCCTCTCGTTTTGACAAAAACATCGCCATGGCAAGGAAGAATCGTGCTAGGGGGGAGCTGGTGGTTCAAGCTAAAGGGTCGGTGTCTGATTCTCAGGCCCTCAAGATGAAATCAATGGATGCTATCGTTGGTATTGGAGATTTGCGAATGGAGGAGTTTGATGCGATTCAAACTCCTGAGGAATCACTGCGGGAGTATATGGTGGATTCTTCTCTCAAACGGAACTTCAGGCATTGGCTATTGTTTATATCCAAACATTCGTCTCCTCGTATTGATTGGGATGGCAATGTGGCTGAAAGCTCGAAAGGTAAATCCCATTCTCCTATTCCTATCTTAAATTGGTCTGCAATTCCTATTATTGTGGAGGAACCTTTGTCTGTGAATGAGAATGTGCGTTTTGGTGATTCTGTGTGTGCGACTGGTATTAATTTTTCTGTTGGAAATGATGGTGTTCCTCTTGCTAAGCAGCCTGTTAAAATTGATATGGTGGATATTCAATCTGAGTTAGATTACTAGAATTCTGCTTTGATTTGTTATGTTGCTGGTGCAAATCCTCCTTTGGCTGTTATGGATGGGTTTTGTCGTAGGATTTGGAAAACTGAGGGGGTTGATAAGGTGGCTTTACTTAGGAAAGAGGTGTTTATTGTGAGGTCGAGGTCCATGGAGAAGAGGGATGCTATTTTGGCTAGGGGTTTCTGTTTTTTTGACAACAAGCCTGTTTTTATGAAGCCTTGGACTCCCGATATGGTTGTTGCCAAAGAGCAGTTTAAAATGGTGCCTACTTGGATTCATCTAAAACTTCAGTTTAAATATTGGGGTGAAAATTGCTTAAAGAAGATTGTTGAGCAAGTGGGAGTTTTTGTTAAGGTTGACCAGGCTACTAAGAGTAGGGAGAAGTTGAATTTTGCAAGGATCTTGGTTGAGGTCCCTGTTGAGAGTGACTTTCCTGATCAGATTTCTTTCATTAATGAAAAGAGCCTTGAAGTGGTTGTTGAGGTGGAATATGAGTGTAAACTTGTTGTGTGTACTAATTGCTCTATGATGGGCCATTGAAAGGAGGTGTGTAGGAAGAAAATGGCTAAAACTGGTACAAGGCAGGTTTGGAGGGCTAGGAAGGTTGAGGTGCAATCTGTACAGCCTTCTCTGGAGGAGGGACAGACTGTTGTTAACCTTCCTGATGAGGGATTTGTTGCTCCTTCCTCTGTTTGTAAAGTTAATGCTATTAAACATGTTGATGTTCCTGTTTCAAATGTGTTTGATGTTCTGAGCTTTGAGATTGTGGTGAACCATCCTGAGCATGTGGTTCAGGAAGTTTCAACTGTACTTAATGTTCTGAATTCTGAGATTGGGGTGGGCCAGCTTGAATCTGTGGTGCAGGAAGAGGTTGTAAAATTGGGTGAAGAGGAAGGAATTCCTCTAGAGGGTGATGGATAGATTAGTAGTGTGGAATGTGAGGGCGGCTAATCGCCCTCAAAAACAAAGGGATATTAAATCTGTTTTTAATATTCCTAATGTTAGTTTGGTTTGTTTGATTGAGACTAAAGTTAAGGCTTGCAATATGGGCAGGCTATATCAAGCCCTCTTCCAAGGCTGGTGTTTTTCTGCTAATTCTAGTTGTCATAAAGGAGGTAGAATAACTCTTACTTGGAACCCTTTGAGTTTTGTGGTGGATTTGCAGGTGGTTACTAGTCAGTTGATTCATGGCTTTATTACCCCTGTGAATGGTAGGGATGGCTTTTTCTGTACTTTTGTGTATGCTTTGAATGATCCCTCTGTTAGGAAAGCCTTGTGGGATGATCTGATGATTCTTTCTGCTAGATGTAATGGGCCATGGCTGGTTGTTGGAGATTTTAATTGTGTGATGCAGGTTGATGAGAGAATTGGTGCTCCTATTTCTACTAGGGAAACAGAGGACATTAGAAGATGTGTGTTTCATTGTGGTCTGGCTGATTTGAAAGGTGTTGGGCTGTTTTTTCTGGAATAATAAGCAAGAAGGCTCTGGTAGGGTGTTTTGTAAGCTAGATAGAGCTCTGATTAATGCTCATTGGTTGGGACATTTCCTTGTTCTGAGGTTAGATATATGTCTGAGGGTAGCTTTGATCATACCCCCTTGATCAGCTTTTGCCATCCCATTCCTAGCAGGAAGAGGCCTTTTAAATATATTAGAATATGGAAGGATATGGAGGGTTTTGAGGCCAAGGTTGAAAATTGGCAGTCTTCAAGGTTTGGGTCCAGAATGTTTGAAGTTGTTAGTTTGCTAAAGGAGACAAAGAAGGAAATTAAGAGCCTATGTAAAGGAGGCCTAGGCATTGAGGGACAGGATGCAAAAGCTCATGCTCACATGATTAGTTGTCAACAGCAACTAGGTGTAGATGTTCATAATTCTGCTCTGAGAGAGTTGGAGCATGCTGCTGTTCTTGAGTATAGAAGAGTCCATAAACTGTATCTGGGTTTCCTCAAGCAAAGAGTAAAAACTGCTTGGATAAAGGAGGGGGATGAAAACACCAGATTATTCCACCAAGCAATTAAACAGAGGAGGTTGCAGAACAATATTTATAGCATAGAAGATCTGAATGGTGTTCTGGTTGATAGTCCTGAGCTGATGAATGACGCCTTCTTGAAGTACTATGAGGATCTTTTGGGTTCTACTCTTCTTGATAGGAAAAAGGTGCATCAGGGGATCATTGAGATGGGGCCTATGGTGTCTGAAGATCACCAAGCTGCTTTACTGAGGCCTGTTTGTGCTGAGGAAGTCAAAATTGCCATGTTTTCTATCTCTGGAGACAAATCTCCTAGTCGTGATGGTTTTGGAGCTCATTTCTTCAGAGATATGTTGCATATTGTGGGAGGTAAAGTTGTTAATGTTGTGCTTGCCTTTTTTCATAGTGGTAGACTATTAAAAGAAGTCAATCATACTATTTTAGCTTTTATCCCAAAAGTTAAAGTCCCTAAATCTGTTGTAGATTTTAGGCCTATTGCATGCTGTAATGTTATTTATAAAGTGATTACAAAAGTAATGTGTAATAGATTGAATGTAATTCTTCCTCAAATAATAGCCTATAATCAAGGGGCTTTTATTGAAGGGAGAAGTATTATTGATAATATCATGGTGTGTCAAGATTTGATAAAACATTATGGTAGGAAAAATGCAAAGCCAGGGTGTTTGATCAAAATGGATATGAGGAAGGCTTATGATACTATTGAGTGGCAGTTTCTTGAAGAGATGCTTTTGGGTCTAAAGTTTCCAACTGAGTTTGTTAAGTTGGTTATGGAATGTGTGTCTACTCCTAGTTTCTCCTTGATGCTTAATGGGAATCTTCATGGTTTTTTTAAGTCCAAGAGAGGGTTGAGACAAGCTGACCCTTTATCTCCACTTCTGTTTGTTATTTGTATGGAGTATCTATCTAGGGTTATGAAGTTCATAGGTGAGAAGGAACATTTTCAATTTCAACCTAGATGCCAGGAGATTAAACTAAACCATCTTGCTTTTGCTGATGATGTGCTTCTTTTCTCTAAGGGTGAGTTTGTTCCTGTGTATGTAATGTTACAGGGCTTTAAGTTGTTTTCTGATTCTTGTGGTCTGAGGGTTAATACTCATAAAACAGCTGTTTACTCTGTGGGGATGGTGGAGAATGGTGATTTAACTAGAGTGTTAGATGCATCTGGTTTTGCTGTTGGTCAACTGCCTTTTGGCTATCTTGGTATGCCCATTTGTGCTAGAAGAATTACTAATAATGATTGTCAAGTACTCTGTGAGAAGATGACTAGCAAGATCAGAATTTGGAGTTCTAGACATCTTTCATACTCTGCTAGAGCAATGCTTGTGAATTCTGTTCTCCTTAGTTTGCATGCTTATTGGGGGCATATTTTCCTCATTCCAAGGAAATTAATTCAGCAGGTGGAGGGGATATGCAGAGCTTTCTTGTGGACAGGTGAGTATTTCTCTTCAGAACTTGGTAATGTGGATTGGGAGTTTGTTTGCTCTCCAAAATAGAATGGTGGATTGGGTTTTAGGAAGGTTGAAATCTGGAATATTGTTGCTATTGATAAGCATGTTTGGGCTATTGAGAAGAAGTAGGATACTCTGTGGATTAGATGGGTTAACTCTGTCTACATTAAGGGTGCATGTTGGTGGGATTACAAACCTTGTAGCTCTGCCAGTTGGTACTGGAGAGTTATATGTGATGCTAAGGACAAACTGAAACCTGCTTTTAGTGCTCAGAGCTTACATCAGCTCCCCCTGTATCAAGTTAAATATGTTTATAAACTTCTGGTTGGTGATCTTAATAGGTGCTTTTGGGATCAGAGTGTATGGTGCAGGTTGTGTGTGCCTAAGCACAAATTTATCTGTTGGCTGGCTGTGCTGCAAAGATTGAATACTAGATCAAGGCTGCTTGCTTGGGGTGTGTGCAACTCTGATGCTTGTGCTGTGTGTGACAGTGCTGCTGAGGATCATGAGCACCTTTTCTTCTTCTGTGCTTTCAGTTCAAAGCTCCTTCAGTTGATGTTTGCTTGGCTAAGTGTTAGTCGGAAAGTGAAGAGTTTGCAGGGTTGGTTTTCTTGGATCAAGAAATCAAGCCTATCAAAATTCAGGAAACAGGTGATTCTTGCAGGAGTGAATGATGTAGTGTATTCTATTTGGTGTGGTAGGAATATGGCTGTTTGGGAAGGGAGTGTAGGTAGACCAGAGAGTCTTTTGCCTCAATTAATGAATGTGGTAAAATGTAGAGTGAGAGCTTGGTTTCCTTGTCTAATGATATAGCTTGGTTTGAGATGTTATGAGCTTGCTTGTTGCAAGGCTTTTGGTTGTAAGTAGGTGTGGTTTTTGAGTTTTAGGCCTCTTTAGGCTGTATATGGTTTTTGTGTGCTTTCAATATATCTCTCTTATTACCTGCTTCAAAAAAATTAATTTGGGATATGTTAGTTGTTTCTAAAGTCTTTTCTAAGTCTGTTCCTTAACCTTATTCCTAAGAGTGCCAGTGTCTGTTCCTGTCATGGGAACGGAACCAAGTTCCGTTTGAGAATTCAACACCAACTAGATTAAGTATTTACTCAACCTTAACAAGAAGATATTAAATACATCCTAATGTATTCTAATCTTCACCTCCAAGCTTGATACTTCATCTTTCGAACATCTTCACGTCGATCTTTGATTAATTCTCCAATTTAATCTTCGAGCAAGTATTCTCTTTGCTCGAGAATGAATTACCTAGCAATATCATAAGTAAAACACAATATGTCTTTTGTTGGTTAAGTCATCTTCAAAACTCAAGGGTCAACAAACACTCTAAATTAAGCCAAATGCATAAATGACTCAATTAAAAGGTAGTTTCAAGAATATGAGAATAAAGACACTAGGAATATAGCTACACATGACATTGGGGAGTCAAACGAGAAACCAACTCAAGAGATATAGGGATAAACATGCTTCACAATCGAATGGGAAAATACTCTTCACAATAAGTCTCACTACCTCTCTCGAATAGTAGCAAACTAGAGAAAATAAGCAACAATAGCCCTCTTTTGAATAGCCTATAATCACTTAAAAACTCGCGAATAATCTAGAGTCCTTCAAGGTTTTCCTTCTTAATTTAAGCCAATCTCTTGGTCATAAATAGAATACAAATTGAGTTTAGGAATGAATTTTGAAATAAACATAGACAATGATAATCAAAATCCACAATACAAATTCATAATCATGGCCAACGATTAGTAACAAGCCCTAAAACATCAATCAATACAAACAATTGATAAACAATCCCCTAACAATTCAAGAACAAGAATTTAACTCCCCTTTACTATGTTTCACTACATTCCTAGCATAAAAGACTACTCACTAGACATTATGCAAGGAAATTGAATATAAAATTGATTTAGAATAACAAAAGAAAAATGGTAATTAGATTAGAGATCATAAATACTTGACAGAATGTAGATGAAAGCAATACCAAAAGTTGGAGAATGACATTCCGGAAACTATATAAACTTGCAAGAAATCAGAGCTATAATTCTTGATCAACAATGGAGTTTTCACAATGTGGAAGAAGAGAGAACTCAATTATCTCACTCTAATCTCTTCAAAATCTTGTAAAAACTAAGTGTCTCTACAAAATTAGGGCTAAAGAGTAATTATACCCCTCTCATATAACGTAAAAATGAGTCTAACAAAACCTTAGGTTGAATAGGAAAAGTCGGAATTTACGCGTGCATGCCTTAAGCGAACGCTTACAAAGGTTAAGCGGACGCTCCAAAATGCTCAAAAATCCCTGCCAATAAAACCATGCAAATAAGCGGATGCTTATGGCTTAAGAAGTAGCATTCATGAACTTTTAATAATCTAAGACCTTAATCCAAACATACACAACCATCATAAGTTTTCCTTGGCATAAATCAATCCCATTTTACATTCACAAGCATTGAGCGACGTCACGCCATCATATACAAAGCTCCAAAATCATCAAAATGATTATTCATGGCTTCTTTAATTTCCGCACTCGATCCAAAAGCTTATCTCATCTCGTCAAGAGCTCCAAAATCATCGAAGCATTTTTCAACCTACACACTTGAACAAAAGACACAAGAGGAGACACCAATGCACATCGCTGATAAGCACTTTATTGTGCTTATTCATGCTGCATCTTTAGTGTCATTGCATGTATAATAGAGCATTTTAGTCTTGCATTGCATGGGTTTTGATTACTTTGATTCAAATTCGTTTCACTACTCATTTAGTTGTTTTGGATGATTTTCAGGCTAACTAACAGGTATTTGGAGCGTTTTGGGTATTTAGAGACCCTTGGGTGGAGGCCAAGGCTTTGAAGATTGAAGACCAGGCCTACACGGCCGTGTCGTTTTGGACACGACCGTGTAGTGTTTTCTCTAGCATGGCAGTAGCTATTGAGGATGCTGAAGATTTTTGGACGTCAGGTCTACACGGCCGTGTCGTTTTGGACACGACCGTGTAGTGTTTTTCCTAGCATGGCAGTACCTTTGAAAGTTGGTGAAAAGCTTTGGACGTCAGGTCTACACGGCCATGTCGTTTTGGACACGACCGTGTAGTGTTTTTTGCACAGGGGCAGTAGCTCTTGAGGTACGCTGAAGAATTTTGTGTAACAGGTCTACAAGGCCGTGTCGGTTGTGGACACGACCGTGTCGACCTGATTTCGGGTTTTGATCCCGTTTTTCCGTTTTAGTTTAATGAACCTTATATTTAGTTTTTAGTGTTTTTGTCGAGTATCATCGCATATTTTAGAAGCTAATTACTTTGCTTAGGTCTAAAAACTCTCTCAAACCTTAGTTTTATTCATTGTTCCAACTTAATAGATCGAATCATTAATTCAATTCAATTAATTTTCTTTCAATCTCTCTTCTTTGTTTCTATTGCTTTATTAATCATGTTTAATTTATTTAATCTCTTTTTCTTAGAATCCATGATTAGTGAGTAGTTCATTATCTAGGGTTTGGGCGAAAGTATGAATTAAGGGCTTAATGTAGATTGTTAATGCTTTTTATGATTCAATCGGATGTTTATGCATTGAATGTGGTGTTTTGACACCCTATGATAGATCTTAATCACATTTATGCTAGGGCACTTAGGGTTTCTATTGTTCTTAATCGAACTTTAATCCCTTTTGTCATTCCCATGTTTCGACTTGATTTCTAGACCAAGGGATTGGGTAGGAATTAAGGGGATCCTTTAATTAGGGTTTTCTGATCTCATTGAATCTATTAATTAATTGACCAAACATCATTCGAAAGAGGATTTGGTTGGTTGACTAATCGATTACTCTTGAGGACCATTCGAGAGAGGACTCAAGTAAATTAGAGGGAAACTTAACCTTGTATTGTCATCGTTGTGAATCGCTTTAGTGTTGATTACCGTTGTCTAGCCCAAGTTCATACGAGTAGCCCGAACTCTAGTGTTTTCCTTATTATATTAATTCTCTTATTTGATTATTAGTTGGTATCCGATAGCTAGTTGTTAGTTGGTAGCTAATTCAATCTTACACCCCAAAAACCCTTCACTTGTGTAGTTTTGGACTTAGTAGACCTTAGTCAATCCCGTTTTCCTTGTGGTTCGACCCTTGACTTGTCATTACTACGTTCATAGTAGTTGCTCGTTAGGTTTATAAGTTTTGTTTGCTGAGCAGTTCTTAGTGCCTTAACGACACACTAAAGACCTCCTATCAATCGCGTAACACAAGATTTAGCTTAAAATCATGGGAAAGTATCAAAAATCACGCGAGTGCACCATAATGAGAAGAAAAGAGAAAAGTAGAGAAGAATGGTGTGAAATGAGAGGAAAGAAGGTGGAAATGAGGGAAAACATGAGTAAAAAGAGTCCTAAAAGTGGATATAAAATCCACTTATCAATCATCACACCCTTACATTGACAACTGACACTAGTTTCGACTTTCGACCATTAACCCACTACCCAAACCCAAAACAACAACACACATGAACAAAAGACACAAGAGGAGACACCAATGCACATCGCGTAACACAAGATTTAGCTTAAAATCATGGGAAAGTATCAAAAATCACGCGAGTGCACCATAATGAGAAGAAAAGAGAAAAAAAGTGGTGTGAAATGAGAGGAAAGAAGGTGGAAATGAGGGAAAACATGAGTAAAAAGAGTCCTAATTACATCGACCACCAAAACTAGTTTCGGCCATTACCCCACTACCCAAACCCAAAACAACCACCCCCCTTCCCATCCCAAAAATATAGTCTTGCACCACCGCTCCCACTCCAACCTACAAAACACCACCATTACCACCCCCACAAAAACACAACAACAAATCGAAGTAGTTTGCTCCACCACTCACTACCTCACACCTCCAACACATGAAACCACCTTCACACCACTAAAAAACCTTTACACCAAATACCCTTAATCGCACCAAACACCACCATTGAAGGAGATCAAAGAAGGTTAAAGGAGATCGAAGAAGAATGAAGGAGATCAAAGGAAAATTAAGGAGACCGAAGAAGATTTAGGTTACTGGTAGTACGTGGTGGAAGGTGGTGTTGGGTTTTGGGGAGTGATGGTGGAGGAAGAAGGAGATCGGAATCAGTGGTGGAAGAATAAGGAGATTGGAGAAGGTTATGGAGGAAGATTGAAGGGTGCGGTGATGGATGAACGGTGGGGCAGGCGGTGGCAATGTCATAGGGGTGGCGTAATTGAGCTTTTGTGGTGGATTAGGCAGTGGTTGGGATTGGGTGGTGTTGGAGAAGTGGAGTAAGGTGGTGGTGTTGGACACTTTCCTTGTGGTCGGCGGGCAGAGAAGCAGAAGGAAAAGGAGAGGGAAGAAGGTGGTTGGGCTTGAGTGGTGTTTAGTGGTGGTTGTGGCAATGAAATAGGAGTAGGGTGGTGGTGGTCATGGTTGTGATGGGGAAGGAAAAGGAGAGTAAACGAAAAAAAGGGAGAGAAGAGAGTGAAATAAATTAAAAAATAAAAAAATAAATTAAACCAATTAAAACAAGACAGTGGAAAAATGACCTAATCTAACAAGTTAGTAACATGTACTCTGTAAAAAAAACTTGTTAAAAGTTTAAGTGGCAACAAGATCTACTTATTCGAACAAAATGCTTGAATACTAGTTAAGGTCCGAGCAAAATCTGACAAAGTCGAACTCGAAACACTTGTGAACCACCCTAGTTATTATTTAACGGAAAATAAATAAGCTGAGCAACACTGAAAAACCACACTAAAGAAAAATGAAAAAGAATAGTAAAATGTGTGAGTAAAAGAATCTTGCAGAGCTAAACTCAAAAAAGATGGGGACTAAGTCTGTTCTCTTAAGCTTAATTAGACTGAGCGAGACTGAACTGAAGCAAGCTATGTAAGGGTAAAAATATTATCTAAGACTTAGTGCCTGTTCTCTTCGGCATAATTCAGCTGAACTGATTGGAGCTAAACTGAACTGAACTCATTGGAGTTAAACTGAACTGAACTCAACTGAATTGAACTGAATTCAACTGAATTTAACTGAACTGAAATGAACTAAAATGAACAGAACTGCATTGAATTGAATTAAATTGTCATTCATTTAATTGAATTTAATAAATATATAAATAATATTTAAACAATAATAATATAAATATTAAATAAAAATTATAATGATAAGTAATAATAATGAATAAAAATAATAGTATTCTGGATATATTTAAATAAAAGTTATAAATAAATAATATTAATAATCATAAATTAATTATATTAATAATGATTAATGATTATAATAATAATTAATAACAATTATTTTATAATCTTTGTATTAATATATTAATACTTGATGATGATTATATAATAACAATAATATCTAACAAGTAAATTATTATACTATTTTAATAATTATATTTAATAATATAATAATATTTAGTAAGAAAATAATGATTGGGTCGGACCTTGCAAAATTGCATTATAAACCGTTTTGACGCGATTTGATTAGTTTATACTTTTGACCTAAACCATGTTCCTCACTAATGATAAGAGTAATAATAATGAGTAAAGCTATAATAAACAAAATAATATATAGATATAATAATAATACTTAATAATAATGATATAAAAATAAATAATAATAATAATAATAAGAGTAATTAGTAAAATAAATTAGACCAACATAATAATACTAATATTTAACAAAATGGTTATAAAAGAATGAAGCTGAACTGAAGTGATCGAAACTGAACTGAAGTGAACTGATTAGATCTGAACTGAACTGAACTGAATTAAATTGAAAATAAGTTGAATTCATAGGTTGGAACCACACCGCCAAAGCAAGCAACCCAAAAGCAGACCCGTATCCATGAACAGTAGGTCCACACCAGTCATCAGACACTCTCTCATCCAAACTATCGACATTTATTACCCGCTTTTCTTTCATTCATACTTTCTCCTTTCTCCTTTCTCCTTCTTCAGGTTCTTTCACTCCCCCCCTGAAAACCCTAGAAATCCAACCAAATCCCTAATTTCCTCATTCCTCTCATCGATCTCACCATTCCCCAATCATGCCTAGAGGGGACGACTACGAAGACGACGATGATTTAGAGCCAGAAGACGGTGATGAGTATGGTGAAGATCTATACGACGAGGAAGAACCTGAAGACGATGACGATGACGACTATGGCGGCGGAGGCGGCGGCGGAGTTAAAGGCGGTCCTAAGAAGCGCCGGAGATCCGAGTTTATCGATGATGTTGCTGAAGAAGATGATGAGGAGGATGAGGACGATTACGATTCGCATGCCAGTAGGCGCCGCCCTAAGAAGAACCGTGGTAATGGCATTTTTATTGATGATATTGCCGCCGAAGCCGAAGATGATGATGAAGAGGAGGAGGATGGAGAAGATGGTAACTTCCTTTTTTTAACTACGTTGCTATTGCTGTTGTGAATTGAATTCTCGTTTCTATTTGATTAATTGTCTTTTTTAAGTAGAGATTTAGTTTGTTTTGTGATTATGAGGTTTATTTTTGAAATGGTTAAGCTAGGGATATTATGTTATCTGTTATAGAAGTATATTAAAGCTCAAATGTTGTGGAAAGATTCGCGTTTTAGGGTTTTGTTAGATGAGGTGTAAAGTACTGATGAGTATGGGAATGCAATTAAGTGAAGCTTGGTTGAGAATCGAGATGCTTCATATGGTTGTGATTAGACAAGAAGTGATTTCTTTGTCAAAGATAATAACTAGTTGGATTAATGTACTCTCCATATACTTACTCTGTTCCATATTAGTTGCAACATGTAGAACTTTCACACCTCTCAGTGCTTAACTTTAAACGTTTATATCTTTGATTGTGTTTAACGAAAAAAAGTTCCAAAAAATGGATGTTAATTAACTATATATCGAGACAAAGCTAACAAGATCTCATATGACTATTTTGTTGTTATGTGTAAATCGTGATAGAAGGTCAAAAAGGCTTTGTGAATAGTGTAAAAAGTTCTCAATGTTGCAATTATAATGGAATGGAGGAAGTATCTTTTAGTAGAAAGGAAATTTAGGGCCTTGTATCAAAATGATGCTTTTAGTTCAGTGAATTTTTTCAGCACTCACTGAGTTTAACTCTTTGAAACTTTGAAGATCTGGTACGAAGGATTCAGGGCTAATTGGGTTCCAAGTGCAGGCTGTTATGAACTTATGATGTTGTATTTGATGCACGAATTAGCAATAGCATACTATCACCTTTTCTCCCTTTATATGCAAGGAGTGTCATGGGCACTTCTATATTGGCTCTAGTATGTAATGTGACCTCAAATAGCTTTGCACAGAGGTATCATTAACCAGTATAAGTTACTATATGTGTTCCTCAGGAGTAGGTGGTGCCATATGCTAGCTTGAAGAACATGCAGTGACTTAGGTTTTTGCTTTCTGACATGTAGTATGATTTACATGGGAATTTAAAACGACAGGTGATAGCGTATGTTACTGAATCCATTGTGTAAACTTACATCCGAGCAGTCTTTTCTGTTTCTGTTTAGATGCAAATAGCAAGAATATTGGTACTTAACTGTGAACCACTAAATGGAGTAGTTGAATTAATTGCTTGTCTTGTAGATTTTGGTGAGTGATATCAAGTGCTTAAGAACTGGACGCTCCATTACCTATAGCAACAACTTGTAGTGGCATCTAATTTTAATTTTATTCTTAAATAAGCAGGATTATAGTTTATCTGTACTTCTTTGGTTTCCCTTTGTTGAACCTCAATTTTGAAGTAGGCAACAGGAATTTGATGTATTACCAGAATATCAGTAAGTGCTCAATAGGCAGAAGGAGACTAATTCCTTTCTGACATGTAGTATGATTTTACAACAGAGGAACTTGATAAGATAGGTGATTAGCTTACATTACTGAATCCATTGTATAAAATTACCTGTGAGCAGTCTTTGCTATTTCAGGGCAGGTGCAGATAGAAGAATAAGGTTAGTAATTGACAGTGAACCACTAATTGGAGAAGTTGAATTAATTGCTTGTCTTTTATATTCATGTGAATGATATCAAGTGCTTAAGAACTGCACGCTCCATTATTTATATCAGTGACTAGTAGTGGCATTTAGTTTTATCTATTCTTAAATCAACAAGGTTATGAATGTATTTCAACTTCCTCGAATAGGTAACAGGAATATGGTGCAACAGGAATATGGTGTAGTACCAGAATATTATGAAGTGCTCAATAGGAAGAAGGAAACTAAAGATTCATTTCTGCAAACTAGAGCTCTTGAAAACACTGAAACACTCAAGTGAACCTCCTGCCAAAATATAATTTTAATGTTTATTGTATCAGTTTCCTTTTTGCTGCTCCATGTCCCTTCCCATCAGTGCTTGATTATTGGTATCTGATCCACTGTAGCATTTGCTGTGATCTATCCCACTGTTCGTTTCTTAGCTGTGTTACATGCAACAATCTAAACACTGTCCTCCTTCTAAAGCTGGTACCATTTTTTCTTAACAGCTTATCCCTTTGAACATGATGCCTTTCCAGTTACCTGCAAAGTTGGCCTCTCAGTGTTGCTTTTAGTCTAGTTTAGGTATTTAACTTATACGGTTATACCTTGTGTGGGGTGTGACTTTCTATTTTTGTCTTCCTTTTCAAACTCTTTAATGTCAAGTGATCCGAGAGGCTGAGAGCCTGAGAGATTGATGGTTCATTGTTGTATAGGGGATAGTTATTCTAATTCATTACCAATGAGTTCTGAACCATTAGAGCGATGTATCTTGACTTGGTATAATTGGCTAATTGGCTGAGGTAAATGGTTATTGCATGCAGTATGTCCAACCTAAGAAGCATGTGCTGGCTGTCGCTTGATCGTAAGTGTTATCGGATTGACCTATTAGTTTTCTTGTTAAATTTGTAGACTGTGGATGTGAAATATTTGCCAGATTGCACTAGTCACCTTTTAGAAGGGTTGAAGTCTGAACTCAGGAGAACATCTAGAAGATGACGAGTATGAGCTGATAGAAGATGATCTAGGGGTTGGGGCAGGAAGATGTTGACTTAGAAAACATTATGTCCTCTGTAGATTCTAAGTTATGGTGTGATGGCTAATAAGAATAACGCGAATGAAGCTTAAACGTTTTGGCAATCGACTCATTATATTCCTTACACATTCTTGCATTTCTTTAACTTGGAAGGACCACTTTGAAGTAAACAAATGATCCTTAAATCAGCATGTGTTAGTTTTCTACCTGTTTGATGATAGAGGCTTTCTTGAGTCTTTGGAGCTGCAGCTTATAACGGTTGAAAATTTAAAGACTGGTTATCTGACTTATGTTAGGTTTTTGGATCTGGGAGTCAGCAAATAAGTTATGGTCCCCTTCCCTTGGAATTATGAGAAAAATTATTGGTCCACTTGCTCATTGTATTTCACTAAGTTATCCTCTTCCTCATTTTCTGTTCAACCCTTCCGTTCCCATTTTGAAAAATAAAATGGTAATTTTCTCATGCAAGCCATCTTCAATGCTACAAAGTGTCCCGCGAAAAGCTTTGCCTTGTAATGAGCTTTTGCTGAAGTATTACAATATTATACACTTGAAATTGTATTCACACTTGCATTCCCTTCATGTATTATTAGGATCCTAGAGCCTAACGGATCTGCATCAGTCATTTACATTGAGTTCAATGTTTAATACGTCAGTCCGTTAGACTATGTTGCTATTGTTTCTTTATGTATACGTCTGCTCTCATGTCTTTGCCCATAATTAGGGGTGTTCATCAGTCTAAAAAACCGGAGCGGACCGAAACTTGAAAAATTGAAATTTGAGATCGGAAACTGGACCGGAAAAACTGGTCCAAAACTCCAAACCGGGACTGTACCCATTGTACTCTTGTAATGGTAAAACAAATATATATACGAAATATAATACTTTATGAGTTACGGCCTTACGGGGTTTAAATAAGGGAAACATTTAAGGAGAAAAAGTTATTTTTCTTCCCAACAACATTAATTATGGCCATTTTGGCTAATCATTAGGTGTGTATTCCAACATATTTGGGAAGAAAATAATATTCTTGTTGCACAAGATATATAGTTTATAAGTAAAAGGCAAAACAGGTCCGGGCTGGTCCAAACCCGGCAAGTGGACCGGACCGTAAATCGAAATTAATGACCCGGAGACCGGATTCAGTTTGATACCAGTCCGGTCCGGTCTATTATTCAGGTCTAGACCGGTTTTTGAACAGCCCTAACCATAATGGTCTATTTTCCTCGCAAAATTTGATACTTTTAAGCCTTTAGTGAGCTCTGTTTTTCTTTTTTCTTCTTAATGTTGGTTCTTTGCTAGCACTACCTGTGGCGCTTATTCGCCATAACTTGGCTGTGCAGATTTTATTGTAGACAACACAGCGGATATTGCTGAGGAAGACGAGAGAAGGATGCATCGGCGGCCCTTGCTACCAAGAGAGGAGCAGGAAGAAGATGTTGAAGATCTTGAGAGGAGAATACAGGAAAGGTATGCGAGGTCAAGTCAGGCAGAGTATGATGAAGAGACTACAGATGTGGAGCAGCAGGCCCTTTTGCCATCTGTTAGAGATCCCAAGCTGTGGATGGTGAAATGTGCGGTAGGATCCACATATCTTAATAAGTTTGGCCATTCATATCTGTATGATTTTATCATTTTTTGTTTTTATGGGACTTAGGCTAAGTTAATGTTTGATTCATGTCAGATTGGCCGTGAAAGAGAGGTAGCTGTGTGTCTCATGCAAAAGTGTATCGATAAAGGGTCTGAGTTACAAATTCGTGCCGCTGTAGCTCTTGATCACCTGAAAAATTTTATATATATTGAGGCTGATAAAGAAGCCCATGTTAGGGAGGTGTGCACTGATACATTCATGACTCATCCTAAATTAAAATCTTTTACCTCTTGTGTTATTCTGTGGTTTGAAAATCTTTATTGCTATCAGGCCATCAAGGGTATGCGCAACATATTTCCAAACAAAATAACACTTGTCCCAATCAAAGAAATGACTGATGTTCTGTCGGTTGAAAGTAAAGCGATTGATCTTTCCAGGGATACCTGGGTTAGGATGAAGCTTGGGACCTATAAAGGAGATCTGGCAAAGGTATACTTTACTTGTGGCATGAATGGCATGATCTAAATGCTTTCTTATATGAAACCTGATCCTGTCTCTCTGTAGGTATTGGATGTGGACAATGTACGGCAAAGAGTTACAGTGAAGTTGATTCCAAGAATAGATTTACAGGCTCTCGCAAATAAGCTGGTATGTAATATGCAGTAAACCTTTACAGTTAATTAGTATTGATGCAATGTGGCAGCATAGTATATTGGAATAATTTGAATGTTGTTATATGGAGATGTAAGCAATAGCTGATGTATCTTGGTCAATCTTGTGTTTCGTTATCTACTTGGTTGTTGGTACTATGCTTAGTGCATACAATTTCTTTTTTCAGGAAGGTAGAGACGTTGCTAAGAAAAAAGCATTTGTTCCACCACCGCGATTTATGAATATAGAGGAAGCTAGGTATTCATGTGGCTTATTCTCTTTCTCTCTCTCTCTCTGTTTTCCCTTGATGTAGTTGGCTTTTTCCCCTTTGTTGGACAGTGGTTTTATGTCACTCTTGGGTTTGTTCTTTGTTCCTAGGGAACTGCACATCCGTGTTGAGCGAAGAAGAGATCCTATGACAGGGGACTACTACGAAAACATCAATGGGATGATGTTCAAGGATGGTTTCTTGATTAAAACTGTATCTATTAAATCAATCAGTACTCAGAACATACAACCCACTTTTGACGAGCTGGAGAAGTTTCGCCAACCTAATGAAGGTGATGGTGACATTGGCAGCTTGTCGACATTGTTTGCGAATAGAAAGAAAGGGCATTTCATGAAGGGTGATGCTGTTATTATTGTTAAGGGAGATCTAAAAAATTTAAGGGGATGGGTGGAGAAAGTGGAGGATGGAAATGTTCACATAAGGCCAAATGAGAAGGGCCTTCCTGTAAGCCTTCTAATTGCTCCATCCATTTGAAGTATTTATTTTCATCCAGGTATCTTATATGATGATCTCATTCTTCTGCAGAAAACGCTTGCTATAAATGAAAAAGATCTCTGCAAATATTTTGAACCAGGGAATCATGTCAAGGTTATTTCTGGTTCTCATGAAGGTGCAACTGGTATGGTTGTGAAGGTTGAGGGCCATGTGCTGATAATAATATCTGATACAACAAAAGAACATGTACGGTTCTCTTCCAGTATTTCAGTGGCTATACTAGTCATTATTAATGATGTTGATGGCTCTCTTTTCCTCGTTCTTTATTCAGCTTTTTCATATATTTTATATACTTTGGCATCTTAATGTAAATTATCTTTTTGGCAGATCCGAGTGTTTGCTGATCATGTTGTTGAAAGCTCTGAAGTGACAACAGGTGTCACGAAAATTGGGGACTATGAGCTGCACGATCTTGTGCTGCTAGAGTAAGCAGCTCGCTATTAACTCTTTGCACCATCCCCCTTATTTGCCGTCATCTTTTTGGCTGTTTTAACTTTGATTTTATGTTTGTATATTCATATACTTTTTTGTGCAGCAATATGACGTTTGGTGTTATTATACGGGTCGAAAGTGAAGCTTTCCAGGTGATTTTCTGTAAGTCAACTGTTTGAAATGAATATCCTTAGATGTCATTTATGAAGTATGTCATATGAATTTTAGGTGCTAAAAGGGGTCCCAGATCGTCCTGAGGTGGTGCTAGTCAGGTTAAGAGAGATTAAATCAAAAATTGACAAGAAGTTGGTCGCTCAAGATCGATCAAAGAACCCCGTCGCTGTGAAAGATGTCGTCAGGGTTCTCGAGGGCCCATGCAAGGTGTGCTTTTCTTTTTCTTATCTTCATCGTGTCATCCAGCTAAGGCTATGTTAATATACCTTACTAGAGGACCTTAATGCTTATTTCAAATCAGTTCCGATAAGATTACACCTGATGAAAAATAATGACTTCAAAGAAAAACCGAGTTCAAATCAGATAAGAAAAGGTTGGGATCAATGCAGCAAAAATAAGTTTAGCCTAGACCAAAAAAGTGTAGATTAGATTAGAGATGCTCATATCTATGCTCAAAAAACTTACTTGTACGGAATATATTATTTATGATCATTTTATTACTAACTATTATTATTATCAATATTATCATAATTTGTATTGCATCTTTTCATTTTCTTAATTATGATTATTTGTTTTACGTTTGATTTAACTTGTAAGGTTACTTGTGAAATTGGTTCGTTGTCACTATAGTAGACCAGAATAAATATGTTAATATTAGTTCAAATAAAAACAAGGTTAACTAAACATAGCCTAATTTGGTATAATTGTTCCTATAGTATTCTATTAACATATATCGTGTTTTATCCATATGACTTGCAGGGGAAACAAGGCCCAGTTGAGCACATATTTAGAGGAGTTCTATTTATATATGACCGTCACCACCTTGAGCATGCTGGATTTATTTGTGCAAAGTCTCAAGCATGTCTAGTTGTTGGTGGTTCAAGAGGGAATAGAGACAAACTAGTAAGGACAAAAATCTTTATGCTTCTCTGTAATATTGTTTCCAAATGGGGGGTAGGGAGGAAGGGATTCGATCTACCTTTTTGGTTAACAACTAGCGTTTTGTACATGTTTCTCTAGTATGCTATTTGGAGTACACATTTTTCTTTGCAAGTCTACTCACGTTGTAGTTTTCTTTTGCATTAAATCCTTACATTATCGTTTAAGGCCCTGTCAGTGTCAACTGCAGAAGTCCTTGTTATTCGATACTCTATATATTTTCCCTCTGCAACAAACCCCAAAGAAAGAGTGGGAGAGAAGAAAGAGAGGGAAGGTAAAATTAAGAAAAGAGAAGACTGTATTCGTAAAGGTATGCATAACATGATCTCAAAAGATAAACATGAGAATAGAGATATAAACGAAAGAAAGAAAACATAAACTATAGCAAATAATGTAAGTGACCTCTTAGAGCTATAACGAGGGTTTTAGTCGCTTATTGAATAATAAATGAGGGTTTGTGTGTATTATCCTAAATGTAGTTGATATGAGTGAGCTGGACTATGTACTATGTATTGCCTTGAAATGCGTTTTACTTCCCAATTACTACAGAATATAGATGAGGGCCTAGAAATTATCCAGCTTTGGAGAATGAATTGGGGGGGGGGGTGGTGGATGGAGAACAACGGAAAATTCCAGGAGGAATCCTGCCTTTTGGCCGTCCTCCTAACGTAATTTCCACTTTGTTTAACAGAGTAATTCAAATTTTGGAGTGTTTGTTCTCAATAGATTCCAAGTTAGTTGTTTTCTGCCAACTTTTTACCATATAAAATTAGAACAAAGTGAAATAATCTCAACTCTGGCTGGTCCTTAAACTTCAACTTCGTGTTAACTTAGAACAATTCCAACCTTTTTTAATGCAGCTGGCTTTTGTAGTTTAGCATGTGTTTATTTCTTGTTCAATTTTTAGTATTTGGTGTGAAACTATGACTTTTTGGTGTTGAGGTCTGGTCATGTTATGATCTTTTTCTGAGGACAAGATCAAAGAACACGATCAAAATAGTTGTAGGTAGAAAGAAGGGGAAGGAAACGGAACATTATAGAGTTACCGTATGATTCCATGTAGATAAAGTGATGGATAGTTGTTCCACAGAATCATGTTTTAAAGTAACTGATGGAAAAGCCCACCGCACAGGACTACTAACCATGTCCTATTAGTTGCATGCACCTTAATGAGCTGTTTCTAGATTATTGTCCCCTGGGCATGGAAATCAATATCACTTTGCTATTCTGTACTTCAAAAACGATCTCATACTAAAAGAGTGTACAAGAGTCTAACAGGTGGGTAGAATATTATTTCATCTTTTATCAAAAATGGGACCAAGGCTTCTCTCTCTATATTTCTTGGTTTCACTTGAGTTTTCTTGTCTAATAAAATTCTACATGGAATATTGCATTTTTCGTGCTGCTTTTTTTGATTTTCTTCTTTCAGCCATTTTTTTATAGTTCTAGACATATACAGATCCCTGGTCATTATTGGATTCCGGTTGGTTTGTTTATTTTCATCGTCATCTTTTTACAGGGTGACTCATTGACATATTTGAGGACTCCACAAAGAGTTGCACAATCTCCTGGAAGACTACCTCCAAGAGGCCCACAATCAGACTGTGAGTTCTGTAGCCTGATTTGGATTTAATTTGGCATATTTAATGTCATTAGAAGTTAAATATGCTATTATCTGATGTCTCTATGTTGCAGTTGGAGGAAGGGGTAGAGGGGGTAGAGGGGGGCATGATTCACTTATTGGGACTACAATTAAAATCCGTCTTGGACCCTATAAGGGCTATCGAGGACGTGTGAAGGACATTAAGGGCACGACAGTGAGAGTTGAGTTGGAGTCCCAGATGAAGGAGGTCACAGGCAAGTATTCGTGGCAATGTGTCTGTTGACAGTTATCTCCTATGTTTCTTATATTGTGAAATTAACCACTATACTTTTTGCAGTCGAGCGAAGTCATATATCTGACAATGTGGTAGTTACAACTCCACATCGGTAATCATTTTCTCCTCTCCTGCTATATTCCTCTGTTTAATCTGTGATATACCTCTCATCCTGTTTAACATTCCAGGGAGACACATCGATATGGTATGGGCAGTGAGACCCCTATGCATCCTTCTCGCACACCAATGCATCCCTACATGACTCCCATGAGAGATTCGCGAGGTTGGTTTAATGGTGTTTCTCATATTATGAATCTGTACATTATGCTATAACCATGTCACTGAAGTATGAGTCATCTCTTCTTATATATGACCATGTTACTGTCTTTTTCTAGCTACGCCAATTCATGATGGTATGAGGACGCCAATGCGAGATGCAGCATGGAACCCATACGCCCCAATGAGTCCAGCGAGGTCAGTCCTTACCTTTTCGTCTTTGTTGCTGTTCTTGTTGGTTACCTAATTACATGTTTATGAAGCAATTGACAATAGTAGAGGTATGTCTAGGATGTAATGAAGTCTGTGAATGAAAAGGGATTATCTATTCTACGATCTATATCATCTGAGTTTTTGTGTGTTTTGTCTTGACAGAAGTTTGTTTAAAATTGTGGGTTGCATTTTCTTGAACTTGTTTGAACACATAAGAACTTTATCTTGATTTATCTAGCCTATTTCAACTTATTGAAGTTTATTTTCTAAGATGTTACAAGTTATTGGAACTTACCTGAGCTAATTTTGTAGAGAACAGAGCCGTAGTAGTCACTTAATTTACGCGCTGTATCAGAGTTTCACTTGAATAATCTATACTTGGCTCTCTTGGTCATCAATGGCAGACCCCATTAGTTCTTTCAGCCCTGCCTTTTCTACCCCCCCACCCACCCCTCCCCTCACAAAAAAGAATAAGAAAGAAAAGAGATATACTATTTCACGTGATATCTGTCTCAATGGATTCACATATTGTCCTACCTGGTGTACATTTTGCTTAATATGGCATGTGCTTGTGGGTCAATTCTTTTTTCGGAGATTCTGTGGTAGTGAATTTTCTATAGCTAAATTGCTATCGTTAATATGTGTGCTTGTATAATCTTGAGTGCTAAGGTAATATTTTCATATTGCTTTTTAAAATGTAAATCCACTGCAATATAGATTACCAATAGGGTAAAATGATATTGCACTTGCAAATGAGGAGACTTCATGTTGCAGTCTTTGTGAAATAAGCATGCTAATTTCTTGAGCTTAGTAATATTTTTTTTTACTTTTTTCGAATAGGATGTTAAATATTTTGGGAAAACTTCTGGAATCCCCCCCCCGGCGATGCACAGTCAATGTAAACACAGATGCACATTTCTTTCAATGATTTGCACATGCAACCTGTTTTTTTAATTGAAACACTTTTACTTGCCAATGCACAACATTCTATTAGTAAATTTTGTCCATTTTGTGCTATATAAAAGTCCAAGAAAAACAGAGGAAGTAACGTATTGGTGTATTTACATGTATCAAATGCAATTGTCTCTTTCCCTCTTCAGTTCCTTCTTTACTTTTATATCTGTCTGCACTTGTTGCCACTAGATTTTGTGGAATTTTGGAAATACTAGCATGAAGCTCATATTTTGAGCTTCCCCTTTTGCTTATCACCAGGCATCTTTTTATTTTCTGTTACTGAATTCCTTCTGGAATTTTCCTAATGTTAGGGATAAGTGGGATGAAGCAGATCCTTCTTCGTGGGGAACAAGTCCACAGTATCGGGTATGGATTCCTGTCGCAATATTAATTTTAAGAAGCAGTTCTCTTTTGAAATGTGGTTAACATGCTTGATGGTCTTCAGCCTGGAAGCCCTCCCTCAAGGACATATGAAGCACCTACTCCAGGTTGGGCACCTTCTGGTGGCAATTCAGCTTATGGTAAATTAACCACTTGCTCACTTTTGGTCTTCTAATTTAAAAGATCATCACTGACTAGAATTCACTTTTTAGGTAATGCTCCAAGTCCTTACTTGCCATCTACACCTGGTGGGCAGCCCTTGCCCTCAACACCAACTTCTGCATCATATTTACCTGGGACTCCTGGTGGGCAACCATTGACTCCTGGTGGGCTCGATATGATGTCTCCTACAATAGGTTTGACTTCTTTCTCATGTGCCCTTTTGAGCATTCAATCTATTAATTTCCAAAACATAAGTAGCTTGAAGAAAACAATTTCATTAATATCCAAAAGCTACTCTGCTTCAAGTGTGTGCTTAAATGATTATGCTGCAGCACCTAAGCTGAGATGCGAAGGTAAGAATAATGAGATTCCACAAATTTTTGACTGTGTTTGAAGTTTCTGCTGCAATCTTGGATTTTCAAGCAGACAGAATGATATTGGATGTGGGATTCCAAGTTACTTCTAGCAGACAAAATACACATAATACTTCTTCCTCGGCCTAGTGCAGGACCTGCTAACGTTTTTTTGATACTATTCTTGTCTTATGTCTTTCTTGCCTGAGTCTGATCTCCTGCTGGGGGTGTGTTTCAAAGGTTTGGTTTGACTCCATGGTGATTGAACATAAATGTCTGAACTGCTCTATTTTTTTTTGGTTATATGACAGTTTTTTATAGCTCTGCAATCTTTTGAGTTAAAATCCTCATGTGTATCTTGTGATGCTTAATTCGCGCATTTATACTGATGCTTGGAATTCCATTTGAAAGCGAATCACTTGCCCCAGTTTAATAGGCTCTTTGAAAGCTTCGTATCTTTTGGATATTAATGATAGACTGTTTGCTTCTGATAAGATGTATACCACTCCTGCCCCTGATTTATTTCATGAATGTCTCAAAAATTCCTCCAGACTTCTATTCTGGGTTTAGACTTCAATGTGAATTATATTCTTTTTTTTACTCTTCCTTCATTCTAACACCGTCTTACTCTTTTTTATCCGTCTATTCACCCCAATTTCAATTCATTGTGTTTGTTCTTCTGTTTGCGTTTGTTTAACTTTTTTTCTCTCTGTCGATATTTCCTTTCTTCAACGGTGTCAGATGACGATCCGGGGGGGGGGGGAGGTTGCAACCACGTTTCTGGATGAGTGTGCACGAGCATGTTGCTGTGTGGTCATATTGGGGATGTTATTTGAGAACTACCTAAAGCAGCTCTATGGGTATATACTGATGGTGTAGGAAAAGTCTGTTCTAATTTATTGTTTGCTGTTTTTAATATATGGAAAACCACGGAGCATGTTAATTCAGCCAGTCTCTGTTATATTTATGTGCAGGTGGTGAGAATGAAGGGTTATGGCTCTTGCCTGACATTTTGGTGAATGTGGTCAAGTCAGGTGATGATTCCATGCTGGGAGTTGTGCGAGATGTGCTGGCGGTATGTTGTTTTGTTTGACCTCATTGTTTGTGGTTTGAGGAGAGTATGCATCATACACCCATGTCTAAGTAAAAAAATAGCCTTATGGTACACCCAAATCTATTTGAGCAAAAATAGTCTTGGGTGTTCCATGCCCATGGTACACCCGGGTGTACAATAAAGATTGTATGGTTTGACATTCCCTTCCACCATTCATCTTTGTATTCTGATTAACAGTATGTTTTTTTGTTTGACCTCAGGATGGTTCGTGCCGTGTTGCACTTGGAACAAGTGGGAACGGCGAGGTTATAACTGCGCTGCCAAATGAGATCGATTTGGTAGCTCCGAGGAAATCAGACAAGATCAAAATTATGGGAGGCGCAGAACGTGGTTCCACGGGTAAATTGATTGGGGTGGATGGTTCCGATGGAATTGTAAAAGTAGATGAATCACTCGATGTTAAGATTTTGGATATGGGTATTCTGGCCAAGTTGGCTTAGTCCTGCCCTGACGCCAATTAGTAATTGTTTTTCGAGGCAGTGTAAATTTTGTTCCATGAAGCACAGTGTATATTTTAGCTAGTAAATCAATAGAGATAGTTATAGGTCTTTATCTCTTTCTTGAATTGTACTCAGTCGTAGCTCTGTTGGCGTGCTAAAATAGTTGCGCTAATTTAGTTTATGGATTCCGTAGTCTTGTTACAATAGCTGATCTGTTTTTTGGTCCTCAACAAATGCTGGAATAAAAATGCAACTTGAATCAATAAGGTTGTACTTCCTCCGTTTTGATATAAGTGATACATTGTCACTTTTACGGTTTTTGAGGCAAAATTTGTTGAACTTGATTAGATAATTGAAAATGGGGAGTGAAACATATAATTAATAAGATAATCAGGTATCCATCCACCTCCACAATCACAACCATAAAACCACCACCCAACACCTCCACCACTAGCCCTATTTCCTTAGCCATTTCTCTCGCCGGCGGAATCAGCCACCTACTCACCCTCGAAATTAACCTATCACCCTAATTGGCGAAATCAAGTACCCTTCCTCATCGGCGAAATCAACCCTCCTTCTTGCTCGATTTCTTGAAGCCTTCTTCTCATTGTCTTTGCTCAATTTCTCGTCGTCCTCCTTCTTCTCGAAGCCTTCTTACTCGGATTGTGACTCCAATAAAAAAAGATCCTTCGTTGAGAATACAAAATTCTTTCATAGCAGTGTGAAGTCCGTCGGGTGGGCCACAACCCGCGACAATCATGCCTGGCCTGTCTTCTCTTTTCTTCTGGGGTGAAAATTGGCTCCGGTTGCTTTATTTCTGCCCCCACCGCTTCCCCGGACTCCATTCTCGTCGCCGTCCTCCTTCTTGCTCAAAGCCTTCTTCTTGTCATTCTTGCTCGAATTTTCGAAGCCTTGAAGCCGCCTTCTTGTCGTCCTTGCTCTATTTCTGCTCGAATTCGGTTGGGTGGTGCTTCGCAATTTTGGCTGGTGGCTAGGGTTTCGATTTGGTGATAAGTTGAGGGAGGGTGGCTAGGGTTTTCGGTTTGGTGGTAGGTTGAGGGGAGGGTGGCTAGGGTTTCGATTTGGTGGTAGGTTGAGGGGAGGATGGCTAGGATTTTGATTTGGTGGTGGGTTGAGGGGAGGGTGGCTGGTGGTCAGGTGGTGGAGAGAGATGGGGAGGGTGGTAGGTTGAGGAGAGAGAATATTTAAGTTAATAATAATTAATTTTTATTAAGATTATATAAATATGGCTTTGTAGGTTTAATAAGGGTAAAATTGTGAAATAACAAACTAAAACTTACCAAAGAAAGAAAAAACCCAGAGTGTATCACTTATTTCCAAATACCCATTTTAGACATTGTATCACTTATATCAAAACGGATGAGGCATTAGAGTATTTTACAATGTCGCATAATTATTTATAAAGAAAAAAAAATAATCAAATCCAAATCCTAAGTAAGGTTTATGCTACCCGCCCTTTATTGAAAATATTATAAATCCTGATTAAGTTCCAAATTATAAACCTGAAGCCACGCTTTCAACATGAAGTTACCAAACGAGCATTTGACCTTTGCTTCAACTAATTTACCCTCCTCTACATTTCAATTGCTTCTAACACAGTTACACACTCCCTTTTTCTCCGTTCCCATCACAACCACCAAGTACTTTGCTGGAAGCCTGGAACTCATCATCCTTGTTACACCTAATCCCCCCATTTTTCTCCTCTTTAACATTTAACTAGATAACAAAAACATTTTCACGAGTTTAGCCAAAATCATGTCACAGTATTTGTTTTATACATGTCAAAATGATGAAAAATGAAGAATTGCTTTACACCATTCCCTTTTTTTGGGAAATGAACGAAATAAATGAGATAAGTCTAACACATTATACAATCTGAAGAGTTCTAATGCGCACTAAAGTAAATATGTATTAACTTGCATACATATAAGAGTCACATCAAAGTAGCCCCTACACCTCAACTCTAATTATGACTAGGGTTTAATTGCTTGGTCAAAGATCTCATCGTGTTATCATCGTCAACAATAGAGTTACTCCAATCCATAAACCTAATGGTTAGAATAAGCTACACTAATTAGTCTATTAGGGGGCCATTTGAAACCTAATGCGTGCTATCCTCATATTCCTCACGCCATTTCTGTGACATGCCCGCAAAGCAACACTAACAAAGTAGCGAGTAGCTGCCGCAAACCATATCGAAAAGACTTGCGTCACCTAGCATTACCTATGAAATGGTATTTAGTCGGATATACACTTTTTTTGGGTAGAGGAAACTTTTCGAATGTCATTCCATTTTTTAATTTCAATCAAGGGATGACTTTTTGGTTTCCATTGGAGTTGCCATTGTAAAGGTCAAGAGCCCCCTATCCCTATGGGTTTCTTACCTCTATTCACAAATGGCGCAAATTCTATCCTACACACGGAACCATGTAGAGTTACATGCGCACAGCTCAAAACGCGTCAGTTAAATGAACATCAGTCAGTAAACAATGAACATCACCCAATGAACATCATCCAATGAACATTACCCAATGAACAATGAACACAACCCAATGAACATTAGTTGGACATCACCCAATGATCCACCTAATGAACAATGAACATCACCCAATGAACATCAGTTGGACATCACCCAATGAACACCAGTTGGTTCTTTTGATTTACTTTATTGTTCATTTGAGTGAACTTAATGTTCTTTTAACATAAACTGATATTCATTGGTTGACATTTTCAAATTTTCAAAAATTTGAAAATTTTCATTTCAAATCAATTTTGGAGTCTTGTTCATTAGAGAACTGATTATTGTTCTTTGTGTGTGAACTTAGTGTTCTTTTAACACAAACTGATGTTCATTTGGTGACATTCATGGGTGACGTTCATTGGATGATGTGCAACTGATGTTCATTGGTTGATGTTCATTGATGTTCATTGGGTGATGTCCAACTGATGTTCATTTAGTAACGCTCATTGTTCATTGGTTGATGTTCATTGGGTGTGTTCATTAGATGATGTTCATTGGACAGTGGGTAATGTTCATCGTGCGCATGGTGCTCACTATAGTTCCGTGTGCAGGATCTACCTATTGCACAAAAGGTAAATAAGGCTGTAGAATAACTTGTGGATTTTTTACACAAGTACTCGTACCATAATTTCTAGATAGAAACTCAAGAGATCATGTTAGAGACAAATCTAAAGTTTGTGGTTTGCCATATATACTAAAAGGATAACTAAATATTCTGACTATAGATGGAAAAGATGGAATTAGCTTAATTTCATTAGGTGAAAATATGATCAAGCATTATGTAATATATATTTTTTTATATAGAATATTTGTGAATTTTGCACTACACCTACACGTATCATTCCATTTTGCCCATATCTAAATTAAAATTTATATTTATGTAATAATATGCGATGTCAATTTATATTTACCACTACCACTACATTGTCTGTAGAGGATTGATTGTCCAGCAAGAAACCTTTGAAAAAATTCAGTACAGATTTTGAATAAAAAAAGGTGAAAAAAGCCGAGGTTTGATTATCCAAGATATTTGAATCATAATCCTCTCAATTGCACTGGATGTCCAATACCTCTGTTTATATTATGAAAAGAAGATAAATTTGAGATAGAATCTCCAAATCACCCGCAATCCTTAGTGTAAACTGGATATTAGTACTGCTGTACTGAAGAGGATCCCGACTCAAGATATTCACATTAAATCACATTGATGCCAGTTTTCTTTCTATGTAATTGAAAATGAGGAGTCTCAAAGTCCTGCAGTTTTAAAAGTATCAGTTGCTCATTCATCAACTTTGCTACATCTAAATCATACAGTAATCCTCAAATCTTACAGAAAGTTCATATACTATGAGAAAAGTAAATCTACATATACATAAAGAAGAGAGCACGCCATTTATGATTTATTCATCCCTATTCCTTGTAAAGCAAAATGACATAAACGAAGCTTCTGTTTAACTTCACGCATCCATGCGGATAATGCACCTAATACTTTCACCCTTCAACATATAATCGAACGCCTTGTTGATGTCTTTGAAGGAGACTTCATGGGTTATGAATTTATCCAGCTCAAGCTCCTGCATTATTAGTGTAATAATTGACGCCATAAGATTGATTGCTTCGATTATATCGTTTAGAACTTGATTGAGGGGAATGCAAGGGAATCTTACCTTGTTCATGTACTTCTCCACGACTCCAGGAATATCAGTACGAGGCTTATAGTTGCCGAAAAAAGTTCCCTTGAGCGTCCTCTCGTTTAGGAAGTTCATGGGGTGTGTTTTGAAGGCGTCATCTTTGTTGGGTACACCAACAAGAACAGCAACACCCCAACCCTGAAAGCGATCAAACCCATGTGAAGTAAATGATCAGTATATATGCCAATTTAGAAGAAATTTAAATCTTATTCCATGGTTGAGAATAAAATAAAAGGAGTGTTTTCCTTCTAAGGAGAAGAACATACATCATGAACACATTCAAAGGCAGAAATCATGGCTTGAATATTTCCAGTACATTCAACACTTCTGTCCACACCTCCATTGGTCATCTCAGCAATTACCTAATGAAATAAGCACAAGGATAACCATGAACGGGTTTTGGCAATTACATCAGCAGAAAGCTCCAATTATCAAGTTATTAGAGTACAGTAGGAGTTAAGTACCTCTTGCACTGGTTTGTTATGGTCTTTAGGGTTTATAAAATCAGTCACGCCGAACTTCTTTGCTGTTAGAAAGTAGTAATTTCATAAGATTCTAATAAAGGACATACTAATTTGATATCTGCAAGTTATCATTACAATCCATCTCATAGCGAGTCTAATTATATGAAACAATCAATATGATGTTACATTATAGCTTACCTGCTTCAAACCTGCCAGAAACCAGATCTACACCTATGATCCTTGATGCACCAGAAACTCTGGCGCCCTCAGCAGCCTAAAGATACGACGAAACCAATAGTTCATTCACAAAGGTGTATGAATAGCATAATCACATACTTTAGTAAAGAAGGTGGTATGCTAACCGCAAGGCCAACAGCTCCTAGGCCGAATACGGCAACTGTTTGGCCCTTCTTCGGTTTTGCAACATTCACAGTAGCACCAAAACCTGTAAAAAAGCCCAGAAAATCTCTGTTAAGTGTTAACCCTACATCAAGATTCTCTGTATTATGTTAAGAACTGGAATTGGGTATTGTAAATAACCTGTAGAAATTCCACAGCTGAGAACACAGACTTTGTCAAGGGGTGCTTCGGGGTTGATTTTAGCCAGACAACCAACATGTACTACTGTGTATTCACTAAATGTGGATGTTCCAACAAAATGAAAAATGGGTTTTCCGTTAATTGAGAACCTCGATTTACCGTCATGAAGCATCACACCCCTGTCAGTGTTTATCCTCAGTATATCACACATGTTACTCTCCTCTGATTTGCAGTGTGCACATTCCTTGCACTCACCAGTGAACACAGGCAGGACATGATCCCCTGGCTTAAGGTCTGTCACACCTTCTCCAACACTTTCCACGATTCTAATGTAACAAAAAATCACAACAAATTAATGTGAATGTAAGAAAATTGAACAAAATAGCATTGGCTTCGCAAATAAATAGAGGGTCAAGCAGAAAAAGGAACAAGAATTGCATCATCTTAGTGATATTAACCTATGTTACCCTACGCTACTCTAACTCTCTATTTTACCTCAAGTACCCGTGTAGGATTACTATGGATACTCAGACATGAGTATGGTCACTTACACACTTATTTTGGGCCAAAATCATGTAGACTTTTCACAAAATAGATGGATCAAGCACTCACGACACGAACCTATGTCCCAAAGGGTATCAAAGTCCAAGTAACATAGATGTAAACAACTTCAACTGTATTATCCAATCACTCCATTGATATAAAAGACTTAAATCACAAAATTGCACATGTAAATAAAGGCTGATGATTGATATCATTTTTTTGCATACCCTCCTGCTTCATGACCGAGAATCCGAGGAAAAACTGGTGTTTGGCCCTGAACAATCAGTACAACAACATATATGAGCGAAACTGCATCAAAACCATACACAGCAAAACAAGAACAAGGTAGGTTATGGTGGAAATAAATACCTTGGCTTCCCAGAAGTAGACATCAGTATGACAAAGGGAGGTGAAGAGGATCTTCACACGAACCTCCATTTTCTGTGGAGGAGCTACCTCCACTTCTTCTATTACTAAGGGTTTCCCAGCTTCCCATGCTATTGCAGCTGCATTCATACCAATTCACACTTTCATTCTCTGACATTAATTCCCTCTATGCTTGATCACCATTTTCCTATTTTTCTAAATTTTATTAATCACAAATTCACAATACCCAACTATTAAAAGCCTAAGAAATTTCTGCTTGTAGCAAATATGTTACGCGGACACTTCAATTCATCTCAAGTACCTATATAGGACTATTAACGATCCAACATGGTACGGAATGGATATGGATATTTCGACACTTCATTTAGAGCCGTAATGGTGGAAAGGTTAATAATGCATGAAATTATCTAAATTGATGAGTGAGAATACTTAGATAGACACGTAACGGTGTGCAATATATTATATATGTACCCAAGTCCGGGCAACATAACTGATAATAAATAATAATCAGATTTAAGGATAGGGTCATTATCCTGAATATGCTGTTATGTCTTTTTCAATTAGAGCCAACATTAAACAACCTCACTCTAAAGTGGAACTTTTTCTTTTGAAGTTCCAGAAATGGGAAGTTTGTCTTAACCGTAAAAATATTGGAGTAAAATAAATAATTAAATATATACATATGAAATTTCATGATCTTTATTATTAATAATGCATGAAATCTAACTTAACATATAGCAGAAATAAATTGCATCAACAGGCAGTATTCCAAAGATACAACTTACAAATGTTATGACAGAACCATTCCAAATAGTGTAAAACCAGAATTATTAGTTTATTTCAATCCCTTAAGGATTTTTTCAATAAAATCCAAAAAAGAATGAAGATATAACATGGACCTTGATCATACAAAAAAAAAACATAACCACTATAAACAAAAAAAAAAAAAAAAAAAATCTAAAACCCATGAATGAATGCAATGAAATAAGGAACTTTAATGAAAAGATCATACCTTTGCAACGAATAACTTGACCTGCGGTGCTTGACATCTCCTTAACTTTTGTTATTTTTTCCAGAAATACAGGGATCCAAATTTTATCCAAATAAACAAATTGTACCTATTGATTTCTCACCAAGAAAGTTTTAGAATTTTCTCTCAAGAAACTTACAAATGTAATAGAGATATAAGAGTGATTGAGCTTATGTGGCAATACCAATGAATTTTGTGTATTTATAACACAAACAAAATCGGTGTTCTATATTGTTGAGGTATTTTTTAATGTAAGAAAACCGAGTTTGGTTAAAGTGAGTTGTTTCCTGTGTGTGTAGACACGTAATAAAACAGCAGGCTCAGCTTAAACCATTTCCTGTGTATTGTTTTGGGGTTTATTAATCAAACCCCTGGTTTTGCTTTACCACTTATCATTAGCCACTGTGCTTAAATTGTCTAATTGGTCCGTTTTCATAGTTTTATTCTTTAGACTTCTAGAGTTTGATAAATTGAAAATGATGACGTCTCTAGTACTTTTTCGGTCTAGTTGACAGATGATAATGTATGGACTATGGTGGTAAAGTTAATAGATTTTTCAATCCAATGTACCTCCATAATTAGTAAAAACTAGGGGTGTGAGCGAGCCAACTTGTGATCTTCTGAAGCTCGACTCGGTCAAAGTCCGGTTAACGTGCGACTTGACTTAGCTCGGATCGTGCTCGAGCTTGACTCGTGACACTAATGAGACCGAGTTGAGATACATAAAAATTCGACAAGAAAACTCGCAAATAGCTTGAAATTGACTCAAGTCAAACTCGACTCGAACTCGTTCAAGTTGGTCAAAACTTGATCGAAGCTCGACTCGATTGTTGCTGACCTAAATTGAGTTCGACTCGAGATCTTAACGAGTCGAGTCGAGTTATGCAAAACCCGATCCGTTCGGCTCGTTATCACCCCTAGTAAGAACTATCTATCTCTATTATATAAGTGAAGAGGCAGGGGTGGATACCAAAAATAAGAAAAAGGAAAAAAGATTTTCTTAAATGAAGAAAGTTAATGCTCCTATCATTAATTAAAGTATTTTTTTTTTTGCATTTTTTATTTTCAAGTGTAGCCATTTATTTCAAACTAATTTCTTTTGGGTGATAATTCATCCAAATTTCCTTTTTATAGTTATTTATTTGTTTCATTCTCACTCTCTTACTCCCTCTCCCTCTCTCCCTCTAAATGACATATTTTATTAATCTTTTTGGTAGATTTTTTTTCTCTTTTTTGGCGTTTTAAATTCAGATCATTATTAGTAATCTATTCTCTAAATTTATTACTCATTTTCTTTTATGTATTTTTATTTTATTTCACTCTTTACAGTTTTTTGAGGTTACAATTACACCCAAAAAAAAAATAACTAAAATTTAACGATCATTGTTTAAAACACGAAAAAAATACACTTCACTAGAGAAATTTACTTTTCAGCACGCATCAGGTGCATATGGATTGAAAGAGGACATGTTCTTTTCCATAAAGTATCTAAGGTAAAAACATATGGCAATTAAAAGAGAAATCTCTATTATCTTTATCTCTATTATATAAGTGAAGAGGTGGGGGTGGACACCAAAAATAAGAAAAGGAAAAAAGATTTTCTTAAATGAAGAAAGTTAATGCTCCTATCATTAATTAAAGTAGTTTTTTTTTTGCATTTTTTATTTTCAAGTGTAGCCATTTATTTCAAACTAATTTCTTTTGGGTGATAATTCATCCAAATTTCCTTTTTATAGTTGTTTATTTGTTTCATTTTCACTCTCTTACTCCCTCTCCCTCTCTCCCTCTAAATGACATATTTTATTAATCTTTTTGGTAGATTTTTTTTCTCTTTTTTGGCGTTTTAAATTCAGATCATTATTAGTAATCTATTCTCTAAATTTATTACTCATTTTCTTTTATGTATTTTTATATTATTTCACTCTTTAAAGTTTTTTGAGGTTACAATTACACCCAAAAAAAAAAAAATAACTAAAATTTAACGATCATTTGTTTAAAACACGAAAAAAATACACTTCACTAGAGAAATTTACTTTTCCGCACGCATCAGGTGCATATGGATTGAAAGAGGACATGTTCTTTTCCATAAAGTATCTAAGGTAAAAACATATGGCAATTAAAAGAGAAATCTCTATTATCTTTATCTCTATTATATAAGTGAAGAGGTGGGGGTGGACACCAAAAATAAGAAAAGGAAAAAAGATTTTCTTAAATGAAGAAAGTTAATGCTCCTATCATTAATTAAAGTAGTTTTTTTTTGCATTTTTTATTTTCAAGTGTAGCCATTTATTTCAAACTAATTTCTTTTGGGTGATAATTCATCCAAATTTCCTTTTTATAGTTGTTTATTTGTTTCATTTTCACTCTCTTACTCCCTCTCCCTCTCTCCCTCTAAATGACATATTTTATTAATCTTTTTGGTAGATTTTTTTTCTCTTTTTTGGCGTTTTAAATTCAGATCATTATTAGTAATCTATTCTCTAAATTTATTACTCATTTTCTTTTATGTATTTTTATATTATTTCACTCTTTAAAGTTTTTTGAGGTTACAATTACACCCAAAAAAAAAAAACTAAAATTTAACGATCATTTGTTTAAAACACGAAAAAAATACACTTCACTAGAGAAATTTACTTTTCCGCACGCATCAGGTGCATATGGATTGAAAGAGGACATGTTCTTTTCCATAAAGTATCTAAGGTAAAAACATATGGCAATTAAAAGAGAAATCTCTATTATCTTTATCTCTATTATATAAGTGAAGAGGTGGTGGTGGACACCAAAAATAATAAAAGGAATAAAGATTTTCTTAAATGAAGAAAGTTAATGCTCCTATCATTAATTAAAGTAGTTTTTTTTTGCATTTTTATTTTCAAGTGTAGCCATTTATTTCAAAATAATTTCTTTTGGGTGATAATTCATCCAAATTTCCTTTTCATAGTTGTTTATTTGTTTCATTTTCACTCTCACTCCCTCTCCCTCTCTCCCTCTAAATGACATATTTTATTAATCTTTTTGGTAGATTTTTTTTTCTCTTTTTTGGCGTTTTAAATTCAGATCATTGTTAGTAATCTATTCTCTAACTTTATTACTCATTTTCTTTTATGTATTTTAATATTATTTCACTCTTTAAAGTTTATTGAGGTTACAATTACACCCCAAAAAAAAAACAAACTAAAATTTAACAATCATTTGTTTAAAACACGAAAAAAATACACTTCACTAGAGAAATTTACTTTTCCGCACGCATGAGGTGCATATGGATTGAAAGAGGACATGTTCTTTTCCATAAAGTATCTAAGGTAAAAATATATGGCAATTAAAAGAGAAATCTCTATTATCTTTATCATATATATGGGAGGGGGAAGACTTGGCGTCCACATGAAATTACATACACTCTTCTTTTGCTAAGTTTCTATTCTATGAAGGAAGAGGGTAAGCCATAAAAATTTTAAAAACTCAAAATTACTAACTTGCTTGGAACGATAGAAAAATAATATAGAAGAGGGTAGGTATTTCACTTTCGAATCGGAGGTGCAAATAAATCACCAATTGTGAGCTAATTTATAATTTTTATTCGAGACAAAAAACTTTAATTTTTTCAAATATTTGTGCACGCATAGCGTGCATAGAAGGCTATTATACTATAAGGGAAGAGGGGGGTGGACACTAAAAATAAGAAAAGAAAAAAACAAATAAAATTAAACAAGGAAATTAAATCTCATATGATTAAAAATTAAATTTTATTTCCAATCTTAGAAATTAAATATTTAGCAACAAATATTTAAAGTTTCAAACTAAATATCTGAAAATCTACAAAGTAAAAACAATTTAAAAAAATATCAATGGTTATATTTTCTTGAGATCTATAAATAGACACCCACTTTGCTATATTTTATATATTTTTGAATTTTATTAATTTCAAATACATGAGTAATTGATTGCTTATGAGTGGGGTGCATTTGATCAAATTGATCATAAAACATGATATAATATTATTTTACTCATGAGTGATGATGTTCTAAGTGACATCTCTCATTAATCTTTTGTAAGATTTTTGTCTTTTTTGGAGTTTTATTTTTAAATCATTATTGCTAATCTACTACCTAATATTTATTACTCTTATGTATACACTTCACTTGAATGTAATTTCTCCTAAATCCTTATATATCACTCTTTTGCACGAGGCGCACACATCACGTGCATATAAGGCTAGTAACATATAGGTAATCTAGCTAATTAAACAACTTTTAGATGTTGATCTGAAATTTCCTAAAAACTTAGGGTTAAATCGTAAACCTATAATTCTGAAAATTTTCAGGAAAATAGTATGGTCTGTTCGCGCCCTTCTCAAAATGGCCTAACCAACCAAAAATTTGAAATTGGTCTCAACTTTTGAGAGACCCTACTTTGCTTGGTCCTTCCAGGTAACTTTACATGCTATAGTTACAACAAGTTAGCGGCGTCACATGAGTTGTACGTGACTTGTCTCCTCTCTGTCTTCTCTACTTTCCCTTCTAAAAAAAGTCCAGTGGCATATTGGTACTCTTCTCAATTGCAATTCATGTCTAACTGGCACCTAGGGGGAACCCGCAAACCTCGGATACTTTTCACCAATTTGATGCTCGTACAAAATAAAAAAGAATGCTAATTTACTCATCCTCAATAAGATAGTTTTTACTTACTTACTTGTTAGAGTAAAGGGATTCCACTCACAACATGACATTAATGGAGTTCTTTGATCGTGAATTTGGCAAATGTTATCCAAATGGTACTCCCCGGGCCCCTAACAACATAACTCCTAGGTCAAGCAGTGCAATACGGAAAGGGCTAATTCGCGGCTTATAAGGGAGATGAACGACATCATTTTCCTTAAGATATCATCTTTTAGGTCAAAAAGTCGTATCAGTTTGCCTCAAAATGCTGCCCAAAAAAGTCGGTATATTGATAATCAGGCCCACTGGCTTCTAAATTTACGCGCCTCTTAATTCATTTCGATGGTGTCCGTTTCTCAAAAAAGTCTTCTTCAAGGATAAAAACATCATTCATGGTTGCAGCAAACTGCGTACAAAAAGGTTGGCATATAAAGTCGGTATATAGATAGTCATTTCCGTCGTCTTCTAGAAATTTGGGCCTTTTAAGGTAGTTTGATGGTGCCTGTTTCTCAAAAATGTCTTCTTCTTAAAACGGTTAGGATCCCTGCAGTGTGGGTACCAAAGATGTTGGCATATTGCATGTTGGTACTTATTTTGATCGACTTCTCGAAATTCGAACCCTTACAACTTCCTTTTCCCCAAACAAATGTTGTTTTCAAAGGCAAAGATGTTGTTCAAGTTTGAAATCAAGTGCGCGCACAAAAATTTAGTGTAATGGTACTCGTTTTTACCGGTTTCTCGAAGTACACATCCCATAAGGGAGCCCGACGTTGTCCATTTACCAAAAAAATAGTCTTTGAGGTTGGAAATATCGTTCGTTTAAATTTGCAGCCAAATGCGTGCCTAAAAAGTCAACATATTGGTGCATATTTCAGCCTAGTTCTTGAAATTTGCAATCCTTAGTTGGGAGAGAAGACCGGGAAAATGATGGATTGTTTTTGTGTATATTTTCTTTTTAGGGGAGGATATTAATCGTTAATGAATTCATTAACAGGCCGAGGTTGTTGCTTATGAGATTGTTGCTTTGTAGTTGTTAGCCATTCTGTTGGAGAACCGTACCTATGATAGTGTTGAAGTTGCTGTTCATTTCGTCAAAGACTGTTGCTTTATCCTCCAACATCTTCGTCCCCAGGGGAGGTTGAAGAAAATGAAGATGTTATGATGTATGATGAAGGTGAGAAGAAAGGTAATTCACATCTTTTAATGGGATCCATCACATCCATGAAATCTGTGTATGCTGCCACACTTGCACAATGGGATCAACAGAAACTAAAGTTTGTTGTATGGCCCCTTGTTGGCCCATTAGGTCAAATCTTTATTTGATCATTGTTTTTACTTTCAATTTTTACATACAATGGTTGAGAACTAATTGTATAAACAAAAACAAGTGTAGCCAATTAGGGCCATGTGATTGAAATCAAAGTAACTTTTTTTAATTAGATTATCCGTTTTATACAGTGTTTATTAAGTTTCAACCAACTTTTCATTTAAAATTTCCAAACATAACTTATAAGAACTATCATTTGGTGGCATTTAGACGTGATCAATGTTAAGAAGATGACGTATATGAAGTATATATCATTGTCCTATGGGTTTATATTGGGACCCATCTCAATGGTGTTGGGGATCAACGATGCTAATTCACCCCTAAGGCCTAAGCTCTTTTATTTAATGGAATAGATATTTTTCTAAAGTTAAAACAAGGAGAAGAAAGAATATGATTAACCATAAGTATCACTAATAGAGAATCATCACATAGTAAAAATGGCATTTCATTGAAGATAAACATAGTAAAGATATTATGGAGTGAATATAAATGAAGTAATTATCAATATCTCATTTCCCCCCCTCTTAGATATAGTAGATGGTAAATAAAGCAATATTGTATTGACAAATTATACATTAGTGTAGATTGTAGCACTTATTAAACTTGACGCTCGGGAAGACTTAGATGTTGGCTAGAACCACTAGCAACACCCTCTTCGTGCTTCCCATGCAAGCCTTTACCAACCAAATCAATCTCACTTTTGTGGACATCCTCATGCACATGTATATCGTCCTCCACCGACACCAACACCTTCTTTGGGCCACAGGGGCCGGGCACAATCATTTCCTGCACTTTCCGATGCTCGTCTACATCGATGTCCTTCCTCTCATGAACAAGCTTCTTCTTTCTCTCCGTACGTTTCTTCATGAACCACCAAATGCATAAGAAAAGGGCTCCGAGCAAGAAGAAACAGCCAAAGGAGATGAAGACAATGACTATGACAGTTGGGTGGGTGTCCGGAGAGGGCGGGGGTGGGGAGGGATGGAAGGGGTTGTTTGAGGAAGTAGAAGCCATTTTAGAGATTCCTTTGTGGTAGGAATTTGTTATGATATTTGATCAGATTGGCTTGAGTTTAGATGGGATGTAAGAGGGCCAGCTTGAAGGGAGTATTTATACCTCTTATGTTAATATGCATGCTTCCAAGTATTTGATAACTTGACACTCCTGCTAAGTTATGATGGTTGCATTTGACAACACTACTCAGAGACTTCTTCCATATTATTTACTATCACTTTCTTCTCCCCACCAACCCCCCCAAAAAAAAAGATCAAACCAATAACGAAATTGCAGAGAAAAGCTTCCTTTTTTTATGGGAGCTTCAGAAAGGGAACAAAAAAGGAACAGATGCAACAAGATCCATCGCCCACATAATAGTTTGCAACCACAAGAAAAGGACTTTTTCCAGGACGCAGATCAGTGAGCGTTCAATAGTCGAAAAACAAGACGTTTAGGCATTTAACTAGTAGTTAATATGGACGCAGAGTTACGCACAAATTGCACAAAGAAACCTCTTTTGAAGATTATCGTTTAGAATTTACAAACATACAGCAGAGATAGCAAGGACCCATGTCAAATTCCAGTGTATCAATATGGGTTCTAAAACAAATTGTTCTACATTGTTCTATTTCACGTTCGAATTGGATTTGGAAGCCTGATCACAAACGGCGTTCACAAACGGCGTCAACTTCTGAACACTGAACAGATTTACAAAACGCCAAGCTTCCAGCTTTTTCTACATTGATCCGTGTTAAATCATCCTTAAATGTGTCTCTTCTTTTCATAACTCGTGATACAAAACTGCAGCACAATTATATCTTCACAATCAACAATTTGTTTGCTAATATGAGGAATGCAGTATAACAGATCTTTATTTTCCAGAAAACAAAATGGTTTCTCAAGTAGGCAGGAGAAATAACAGGAATAAAAGATTCAACATTATATTGTTCGATGACTTTTCCCTCCAACTTAAGAAACACTTGGAACATCACTTGGTACTAATAACTTACGACATGCCCCCTGGGAATTTTAAATTAGACAATGAAGAGATGCATCTTGAGAGGTTGGTTGTATGTTAGTTGCCAAAGTTTCTGAATTCAGAGAGAACACAACAGCTAGGGTCATACCAATTTTACCAATATACAGCATGAAGCATTGTTCGACCAAAAGGATGGGATCTAGTTTCTAATGAGGAGGTGTGATAAATTATTGTAGTTTTAATGAAATCAAGTGTAAATTTGTAACAAAAATCTCATGTCTATGTCTACAGTAATGAGATTCCATCTTCAAACATGTTTTTCTTCATAAACTTCTACTACGTCAATACCACTTTCCCAAGTGTTATAGAAGGTAAGGAGATGTTATGAAGAAAAGAGGTACTTTGTTGTTAAGTAGCATTACATGGAATTGCCTTACAAATTTACACTAAAATGCATTAACATTATACGACTGCGGCTAAACAAGCCCTTAACCTTCATCCCTCCATATGTTTCTAAGTTTTTGTTGATTATTGCTGGAAGCCTGTACTCACATGATTAACGGTATGACGAATAAAATCACGTGTTCAGGGATATGAGGGGAAAATTAGGCAATAGCCCACACTAATGTGGCTTCTACATATCCTTGCATGCCAATTGCCAAGGAGTTGCCACTTATCAAAGTAAGCATCAAAGTTGGCAATAACTTCCTATTATGGAGTCTAAAGAATGCAAAACGCGTAACTATTACTCTACACAACTATGCTATGAAGCCTTGCTACAGGACACATATTGGTAGAATTTCATTTAACAGTGGTTTATGAAAGGAAACTTCACATTACATTATGCATTCTATCCACTCCCTCTATCTCACAATGTCTATCTCGACATTCCCATATATGATCTCAATTTCTTTTTTTTCCCTAGTCAAAAACGAAAATATTCTCCCACCAAAACATCTAGCCTTCCCTCTCTCCATCTTATTAATTTCTCTTACTTTTTTTCCTCTACCCACTTTTCATTTTAAGATTCTACTTGTATTATCATTCTTATCGTCATGCCAAACACCAAAGTGAAAAACATTACGAGTCTTAAAGAGTACATCATTAGTTCCAGCACAAAAAAACAACAAAGAAAAAAGAGGTCAGGAGTCACCTTCAATTTACAGTTTGTTGTTGGGAAAGTTGATCTTTGTGCAGAAGGTACGCGAATATAATTTCATTCCACATATCTGGCAACCCAGGCAGACACCAGTGACTACAATCTGGCACTGATGGATTGTCACTCCATGTACCCACATGCGCATCACTGCGATATGCACCCATGGGAGTAACATGCAGCGCAGTAACCGGTGCTGACATACTCTTGATAACCCTCAATATCACATCTGAAATAGGGCTTTTATCCCTACCCTGTGCTGTCAACATCGGTCTTCGAGTCACCTTGCATGTATTGCGATTCCGACCACTGTAACAATCATCGGTGTTAATTCTAGAATAGCAACAATTTTCCTATTTTAAGATACAAATATATAATCTGGCAATCTGCAGTACCATCAAAAAGATAAAGGATCTGGACTGATAAATAAAACTTCAAAATACACATAACAATCAAAAATTAATTGATAATAATATCAAGGTGAATAATGTTCTTGGACGTCAGAACATCCATATTCAACAACACATCTACTTCTCCAGATATTTAAGTATTTAACTATATTCTTGGGCATAAGTGCATAACCAAAGTTCAAAAATTAGTATGCTAGATAAAAGCAATATATATTACATGGTTATTCCTTATCTTTTTTCTTTCATCAGCACAATGAATTCACATTTCCATCACTAACACTTTGTTTGAATAAAAATGATGAAAGGTAGGAGAGAGAAGGAGAGGCAAGTGGTAGGAAAGACTGAGCTTGTGGTATGCATCCAAATCTTTTCAACCTTAGAACATTTGGTTTCTTAAAAGAGGAAGGAACAACAGTCCTTCCAATCCCCTTCGCTTCCCCCATGTTGTCTCCAAACAAGGGAAATTCCTTCCTCTCCCTTTCACTCCAAATTCCCTAAGTCAAACAAACTTAAATGCAGTTATATTGAGAAAACCTCAAATCCGCAACATTGCAAAACAAGACTACACACAGTGCATTTTCGTTGTCTGGAAAACACACTCAGAAACACTAACTCCATATACTAGATTCTAGAAGTATGCAAATAATTCTCAGAAGAGAAGCTAGTTGAAGGATCCATCTCGGACAAATCTGTTCAAAATTATGGAAAGAAAGCAGACAAACATTGAAAAATGGGATTGGTGCTACATTCATACTGGAATAAATGAGATGGGACAATGGGAAACATATCCAGACTTCAGAGCACCCAAAAGGGCAAGATGGAGAGAGGAAGAGGGGAATGAATGAACTACGTCTTCATAATAGGATCATAATCAACTCATGGAGAAAGATCACACCATAAGTTTTAAGCAAGTTCTAATTTGATAATCAAGCGAAAAGGTTATTGGCGTTCACTAGTAATACTTTGTAGCTGAAGCCTGCCATGAAACTCACCTCCAGTGTGAAGATTCAAACGTACGAAAGAAAACATGGGTCCTATTGTGATTGATCCTTGATTCAACCCATGATGCCCAAGTCTCAAGTGCCTTTGTGAGAGCTTTAGTTACTGGCATTCCCAGTTTTAGTGTTTTACCAACCTGAAAATAGGTACCCCTGTCTGAAAAAAACAAGTTAGAAGCATTTCCATTCAAAAAGACCAATAAAGGTAAACAGAGTAACAAAAGCAATGTGTCATTGAAAGAACTAATGGTGGTCTGTAAAGTCTAGCCATGACTTTCGAGGCCATTACCACACCAAACTCCTTTAGCATACTTTGTTCCTTTTCTTCTTCCCAGAAGTGTAGTCATCAATTGATAGTCATATAAGGTCTTTCATTTGTGTTGAGAGAAATGTGCATGTGCCATCATCATAAGGGATGCTGTATACAACATCCACCCTCTTTGTGCCACCAATAAAGCACACACAGAGTGAGGTGACGTGGCCAGGTGATAAAAAGATGAAGTGTCAGAATGTGCAAAAAAGGTTATAGGATACTCTAACCTCCTGTACAGGATTGTAGAGTTTCTTGCAACTAAAAAGTGATTGTGGAGAGTCTTAAGCTAGTTATTTCATTTCACTGGTAACATGGAAAGTCTTTAATTGAGTTTGCCTTGTCCACCAGGAGGATAGCACCAAACAAACAAAAGAAACCAAAATTTTCCCAAGTAAAACTAATGGAGGTAACCAATCCAGTTTGCCCTACCGTAAACACTTGAATGGAGATGAGACACCATATAAGAGGATATAGGTATAAGATGAAATTGACTTAGTAAAACTCAAGCTTGACAAACCTAATTTCTGCTGATATGCCCTTTATATTCAATACCCAATGGAGATTCTATCACTAAAAATTATGTGCATTCCTACAGTACAAGCACACTGGACTTGTCGCTTCTTTTCCCATTGTCAAATAAACTAGATTCAACATCATCAGTGTCCATTGAGGCAAGGCCATAAAATATCTGTAGCAAACATGTCACAAAGTCCATTCACAGCAATGCAACATGATCATTAGGGGTGGCCTTGAGGTTTTTCAAACTCAAAAGGATTCAATTTCATAATAGATTGAGATATAATGTGATCATGATATGTAGGAAAACAAAGATGTGCAATTAAAAAAAAAAAAGATTGCACAGATATAGTACACAAAGACAATTACATAAAGGACTTACTTAAGTAGCAAGTGCTATAGCATGATCACATTTGAAAGACCACATATATAAGATCCAAAGACTTACGTTTCAAAAAGCTTAGTCTTTGTCCACCAATGCCCGGTATTGAATATGAGGACATCCGCATCAACCCATTCTTCATTCACATTATCCATCTTGTCAAGTCTAACAGTCCACTTCACTCTTTTAGGCGCACGTTTAGGTGGAAGGGTAAGCCAGGAAAGGAAAACAGACCGGTAGAACTCAACGGTGAAGTTATAGGTATCAAACCTCACATTCAAAAACCTAATCTTCTTAGAAATCTTGTTCTGGTTAACTTCATAGACAAAACGTTTATCTTCTACCCCAGACATAAGCATACAAATAAATGACTCCCACTGTGTTCTAGTCAATGAATCACCAACAAACACAACCCGTTTACCCCGAAGATATTTCAGAAGTTCTTGCACATCAAACCTTGGAAGATCACAGCTTTTCGGCTTCCACCTCCATTTCAAAAAGCCTTCATCTTTCCTCCCATTTGCTAAGCAATCAAACCCGCTTTCAGCAAATGGGCAATCAGATGCATTGTAAAGAGGATAACTATCATCTGGGATCCATTTTCCATCAAATACATTACATTTCCCAGTTGCATCATTTGGGCCAGGAATACTGAAACCCTGATCTAATGAATTAGGTTGTAAATCCCTAGAAAGTAACCAATATGCACCAACTAAAACTAAAAAGAAAATCAGAGAACACCCAATTGCTATAATTCCATTAACAGATCTAAAAAGGGAGCTTGAGCTCTTCCCATTACCCACTAAATTTACATCACCATAACTAGAAATCCTTGTGTAAAATTTCTTTACTTGACCAAATGAGTTAAAGTTAAGACCAGTAATAAACTCTTTAAGGAATACCCAGTACAATAAAGCCAATAAATAAATCAATGTAAGTGAACCCAGAAACAGAATTTCATACTCCATTGAAGCATAAGTGATGGAAATACTTACTAGATCAGAAGCAAATGTAGCAGAGGTAGAGTTCTTGCTTTGGAATAAGGATCATATGAAAGTGAAAATGAGTGAAAAGTTAAGCAAGTGTGAATTTAGAAAAAGCAGAAATTTTACAATTCTTCCTTGTTAAGATGGCAACCACTAGCTGGTAGTGAGTGGGTTAGAGAGTTGGTGTCGAAAGAAGCTGTAGTTGGCAATGCATTGAACTAGTATTCAATAGGTCTTTTAATACGTAAGCACCAAAAAAAAAATAGGTCTTTTAAGACGTGACTTATGTTGTTGACTATGGGTCTGTTCGGCAACAAAGGCTAAATGGGTAGTTATTAGTTGTCACAGTCTCACAGATAGTTTCTTAGCGGTTAGAGTAGTAGTTAAGTAAGTGCTATGCTAATAGGTCCTTCCTAGTGCCTAGAGATGGCAATGGGGCGGATCTGGACCGGATCCTGTTGGATCCAGATCCAGATCCAGATCCAGATCCGTTTTCCCAGAGACAGATCCAGATCTGACCCGGATCCGTCGCTTCTCGAAAATAAGGACCCAGATCTAGATCCGCGAATCCAACGGGTCAACAGATATTTGACGGATCTTGAACGAATCCTCTCTTTTATTATTTTTAAAAAGTTAATGTATATTTTTTAGATAATTATTTGTACTTTTACACGAAAGATACATATACATAATTTTAGCGGGGATAAAGCAAAACATTTACCATATTTTTAATCGTTATATGAATGTTTGAAAGTAACGACTTTATTATAATTGTTAGCTATTTATTGTGTAATAGTTCACTTAATATTTATTCTCAAAATTATATATTACATAATAAGATTATTACATTATTATCTTATTTACATACTATTTATCGTTATATTTTTTAAAAAGAATTTTAAAATGGATCTGCGGGCCGGATCTGGATCTCAAGTGCAAGATCCAGATCCAGATCCGTTTGCAAAACAAGGACCCAGATCCGCCGGATCCAAAAGATAAAGATCCAGATCCTAATAAAAGGATCTGGACCGGGTCCAAGATCCATTGTCATCCCTACTAGTGCCTGCTAGCGGTTAGTTGCAACTTGTGAAGGTGGTTGTTTAGTGTTTGGTGAAAGTAGTCGTTAAATTTTAATCCCTCTGTCTCATAATTATCTTTCAGTATTCCTTTTTGGGTGTCCCAAATTGTTATTCCCATCCTCATACTTTCCATTTGTGTTATGTTTTTTTTTTCCAAAATACCCTCATCTATAATTTTTTTTTCCATTTTATCCTCATTAAACCAATAAAAAACCATCTTAAAATGTCAGCTTTGATTAAATAAAAAAATTGCCAACTGTTAATTGAAGTACACCCCCTATAAAAGTATAAACCCTAATGATTCCCCTATTTCAGCTGTTGCACTCTTATTCTATCTCATTTGCTCTTTCATGTTCTTCGAGAAAATCCTTGATTCTTCTCTGATTTTTGCTTAAAATACTTGTAATCCTTCAGATTAACTCAATTAGTTTTTATAAAAACAAGTTTATGTTAATTTTGGGGACAAATTCATCTTCAAATGTTTGAAAATGTTCAAGTAAAACCCTAGTTTTGTTGTTTGAAGATTTAAATGGTTTTGAAGTGCAAATTAGGGGTTTTTAAGAACAAATCGGGGTTTTTTCCTCCTAATTTAACCTTTTAGAGCACTAAAACCTCTCAGTTTCTAAGAAATTGAGTTGTTAGATTCAAATTAGGGTTTTTGTTTCTCGTATTTTTTGCTTTAAAGCACTATGAGTTACGGAGTTTATGTTTCTTCGTCTGAATCTCTTCCAAATTCCGAATACTCTTGTTCGGATCCCCGTAATTTTGAATGGGGTCCAACATGTGAAGGGAATCATAGCTACAATCCCCAATCTAGCAATATTGTTCGCTTTTTTTCGTTTGAATTTGAAGCAACTCAGATTACGGCTCAAAATCTGAAGTTCAAAGTGCTGAAAAGAAAAAAAATTCAAGTACCTCTTTGCAAGTCCTAAAAAGAAAGATGTGGTTGTGTGTTCTTCTGTTGTGGTGTTGGAAAAAAAATTACCAACTGAAGTTGGTGCACATGTTGAAGTTGTTTGTGGTGGATCTAAAGTTGTTCTTTCCCCTGATGTTGATGTTTAGCACTCTGTCTTGTAGTTAAGTTTCTTCATCCCTTTGATTTATGTTCTTCTGTTGTTATTCTTGTTGGTTAAACAGTTCCCAATCTGTTTTCTCTTGTTGTCATGTTGGTTAAAAAGTCGGTTCATCTTTAACTTGTGATTTTGAGCACTCCCTGTTTAAGTAATGTCGCTTATGTATAAATTATGAAGCAGTTTGAGGCACCCTTTTGTATCACTTACACCCCTTTTATATTGTTGTTGTTATATGTTGGTTAGTTACTGGTGCTGTTTATATTGCTGGTGCTGGTTATATATTGGTGCTGGTTAGTTGCTGAATTTTAAACCAACTGAATTTCAAGTCCCCTTTTATGTTGTTGTTGTTATACGTTGGTTTTGCTGGTTATATTCCTGTTGTTATACGTTGGTGCTGGTTATATTTTTGTTGTTATATGTTGGTGTTGGTGTTGGTTATGTTGTTTTTGTTGTTGGTGTTGTTATATGTTAGTGTTGGTTATATTGATGTTGTTATATGTTGGTGCTGGTGTTAGTAATATTACTGTGAAATGGTAGTTGGTGCTGGTTATATGTTGTTATATGTTGGTGTTGGTGTTGGTGCTGGTAATATATATATGTTGGTCCCCTTTTATGTTGTTGTTGTTAGATGCTAGTGATGGTTAGTTTCTGGTGCTGGTACTGTGAATTAGTAGTTGGTGCTGGTTAGATGTTGGTTATAACTTATAAGTGGTTATGAGCTTTTTAAGTTGGTTATAATTACCCCCTGTTTAACTTGGTTATAAATTCCCCTGTGAATGATTAGTGCTGTTAGTAAATGTGGGTTGTGATGCTCAGCTGATGCTGGTGCTGGTGCTGGTGCTAGTTAGTTGCTGGTGCTGGTACTATGAATTATATGTTGGTGCTGGTTATATGTTGGTTATAAGTTGGTTATGAGCTTTTGAAGTTCGTTATAATACCACCCTGTTTTTTGAGTCTTGATATGTTGAACTTATTGGCAGCTTCATTGATTAAACCGCGCGACAATTCCCACCCTTAGTTCTGTCAAGAAGCCAGCATAATATTTGCCACTTATCCTCACTGCTGAGCCGTTGGTGCTGACAATGACCACTATCAACATTTACTTGAGAGTCAGGCTGTTGATGCAACATCTCTTGTTGGCCCAATTCTGGTTGTTCGTATGGTTCCAAATTGAGATCAAACTTGAAGCTTTGATTATAGACCCCAACATTGTGATTTTCATTTGGTTGCTGCTCAATGTCTGCATTCTCAGCATCAAAGTCTGGAATCTATGCTTGATTCAAATCAAAGTCTGAAGCCATAATTCACTGGCAATGAAGCAGTTTGAGGAATTTGTTTTTTTTTGGTTTCTTACAGTGTAAATTTAGGTTGCAATTGGTTTTCAAATGAAAAATGTATGAGAACTAAATGTATTTATAGTGTAGCAGTTTGTAAGGGAGGGAAATGAAATGTTGGTGAAAATTTCCCTCCTAAAGTTTGTAATCCATGTGCATTAAATTCTGATTTTTGATTGGTTGGTGTAAAAAAACAAAGCCTTCTCATTAGCTAAAACTAATGAAGAAGGATTATGCTCATAAAGTACTTTGAGCTTTGCCGTCATTGTCCCCTTTTAATTAATTTGTACTTTATTCATTCATTCATTTTCGATCATCACTTTTAGGTACTTTGTTCCTAACCTTAATATTTGTGAAAATTGAGAAATGGGAAGATAATTATGGGACGGAAGGAGTACTAAACTAGCAAATTATATAATAGGAACGTTTGCTTTTGAGTTGGGACAAAAAAAAGTGAAAAATTAAGAGAAAAGTATGGTAAAAGTAAGGAAAAAAGTTAAAAAGAAATCGAGATGGGGAGAAAAAATAGGAAAGAAGTGTAATAATTAGGTGGACCAACCTACAATATATAGGAAAAGGTACAAGTGTCCCAATTAAAAAAAACACTTAAATGAAAAATATCCCTATTATAAACGGAGGTAGTAATGAATAACTACAATCATTTGATGTTCCCGTTTTTATTTTTGGGATGTTTCAAAAAGTTTTTCCTCTTTTGAATCTTTTCCATTTTAATTATTCCCCATTTTACCTTTTAACAACCAAATATTTAGTACACTTTTTTACCTTTTGTTTTACACATGTTTCACTTTAGAATCTTTTATTTTCCAATCACTCACTTTTCTTTCTCTTTCTTACCTTTTCAAAAGCAAAAAGGTACCAAAGTACATTTTAAACGATATAAAATTAAAAAGATTCTCACTCAACTCAATTTGCATTGGTTTTCCCCCATATTCCAAGTGGGAACATCAAATAAGAACGGAGGGAGTATATAGTTAAATTTAAAGTTTGGTCTAATAAATTTAATGCATTATTCATCATTAAAGTAACATATTAAAAGGAGTATTGGGCTCTTAGATAGTGATATTTATAACATTAAATAAGGGTGAAGATTTACAAGAGATTTTTTTTATTGTCTCAAGGCTACGGTATAGGAAAGATGTCTAAAATATTTCAAATTGAAGTATAATTGCTTTTGCGCCATCAATAATTGTCTTGGCAATATATTTACCCTTAAATAAATAATAAAACCATCCATTCTTTTTTTGAAAGAAATAGCTACTACACAACCAACAATGAATACAAAAACCAAAATAAATATCATATATAATAATCTTAGTTTGTTTTCTAGTATTCCAAAGTAAATTAGCTAGATCACATGTGATAGTAATTTTCGTAGAACCCCCCATTGTACGTACTATTATCATTTGTAGGAGCACGAACAATGGAAAACTATAAATAAATATATAAATTGAAGACACTCGATCCTCTAAAATTTGAAAATGGGATCATTTCGTTGATTCAATATAATATAATTATGCAACGCAAATGTAGTAATTGATATCATGTATTTATATAGAGTTTTCTCCCTTATTTACAAGCTAATTTGTGCGTCATTGGAGCTCTTCGGAGCTATTTTGTGCTAACTATCGTATATAATTGTGGTTTTGTGTTTTAGTGTTGAATTGCAGGTTTTATGGAGTTTTCTCATTATTTCCGAGCCATTTGGAAGCAACCACGGCTTTACGAGATGTTACGAGACACGTAGGATGGCTCACGAGCTTTATAGGTAGTTTAGGAGGTCCCAAAACCTCTAAACGTGAAGAATTGAGAGCCAAAGAGTCAAAAATGAGTTTTCCGTACTCTGATCGGGCAAAAATGGCCCGATCGGGCGAAGATATTATGATCGGGTACAAAAGTGCGGACCTGATCGGGCAAGCATTGCCCGACCAGATCGGGCGAGAAGCCATGCGCCCAGACCCGATCGGGCAAGGCCCACCCGATCGGGCTGCCCCATAAAAAATTTAAGTGCTAAATGCTGTGGCTGCGTACAAGTGAGAAAGAGAGCTGGGCTCAAATTTGCCTCAGACCCGATCGGGCATATGTGGCCCGATCGACTTCTGGTGGACCTTGTTTCCGAGCCATTTGGAAGCAACCACGGCTTTACGAGATGTTACAAGACACGTAGGATGACTCACGAGCTTTATGGGTAGTTTAGGAGGTCCCAAAACCTCTAAACGTGAAGAATTGAGAGCCAAAGAGTCAAAAATGTGTTTTTCGTACTCTGATCGGGCAAAAATGGCCCGATCGGGCGAAGATATTATGATCGGGTACAAAAGTTGCGGACCCGATCGGGCAAGCATTGCCCGACCAGATCGGGCGAGAAGCCATGTGCCCAGACCCGATCGGGCTGGCCTAAAAAAAATATAAGTGCTAAATGTTGTGGCTGCGTACAAGTGAGAAAGAGAGCTGGGCTCAAATTTGCCTCAGACCCGGTCGGGCATATGTGGCCCGATCCACTTCGGGTGGACCTTGTCATCCGTCCAAATGTTGCTGCTGTGCTTAGGCGCCAAGGAAAAGGCAAGCTGGGCTTCTTGCAGCTGGCCCGATCGGGCAGGAGCGCCCGATCCATATCGGGTGGGCTGGAATCCAGCTCCTCGTTGCTGCTTACGCGTGAAATGAATTGAAAAGAGTACTGTGCCATAATTAAAGGGGCCTAAAATTTGCACGCAGCACGCAGCCTTCATATAAATAGTTGGTTAGTGGGATTTTTGGGGAGTCATTCATTAAATTAGTGTAGTTACTTAGTTAGCATTAGTGGATTTTGACTTAATTATATTCTCATCCAATTGGTTTAGCATTGTTAATTTGCTTTCTTCGTTAAACACTATAGATTAGTTTAAGAGGTGATTTAACCTTGGATTCGATTTTAATAAAAGTTCTTCCTTTCCGTCAATTGGTATTCTTCTCTACTCTAATCTCTTTTATTATTCTTAATTGCTTAGCTTAAGTATTTAATCATTCATGATGCAATTATTAGGGTTTCGAATTAGTTTTGTTATTGTCAATTCAATTATGAGTGAGTAGTTCTCTTTCTAGGGTGTTAGAAAGGGAAGCCATGTTTATACCATGAATGTTATTTAGATTTCTATCAATTTCTAGGGCTTGATTAGGGTGATTGTGATGTGGTTTGTTCTTAATTAGTGATTAATGTTAGTGTACAATTTCATTGATTGCTTGTGGTTAATAGTTGTTTGCACAGATCCGTCTTACGACTAGAGGCCTAGGACACATCAGTAGTTCTGATTACGTTAGTGAACATGCGGCGTATGTTGAACTATGAGCGTTGAGTCTTAACCATAGCTCAACACATGCTCTAATCTCTCGACTCTTGACTTAGGTTTTGATAGCAGTTGACCCTATTTGATTGGTATAAGCATGGTGGACCGACCTAATACCCTAGGTTTTTATTCCATAGTTAATTCCTCGATTTATTCTGTCTTCCTTAGCTTAATCTTTAGTTCAGTTAATTCTTCCCTGATTTCATCTGAAGTAGCTGATTTGATTGAATATTAATTTAGAAACTCTGTCTCCCTGTGGATTCGACCCTGCTTCCATTGACTACCATAGTTAGAGGACTGTAGGTTTATCTTTGATTAGGTGATACGACTAAAACCTATCAGTAATCGACATTTATATATTTGTGTCTCAATATTATATTGTAGCTTTTTAATAAGTTAAAATTGTAAAAAGAAATTAAGGACATATATTTGATTCTAAAATGCACTACATCAATTCAATATAGTAGTTATACGATGAAATTCAATGCTTATTAAAATATATTTATTCTATTGAGAATTTTTCATTAAGGGAAATAAATGAAAATCAATGCTTAAGTATTTTTTCAAAAAACATATATTATAAAGGTAGTCTTTAGACTACTTTAAAAAAAAATCTTGTCTTTAGACCCATGTAAAATGCACGAGAAATGTTAATACTTGTGCAAAGTGCACGAATTACAATTTTTCTATGCACAAAATTTAGTGCATAAGCTATGAGATTGTTTCAAATAATAGGATCCAATGAAACTCGGACAAAGTAAAATAAATTATACTTTGAGGTTCATTTAGTCAAGACTGTATATTATATGTGATTAATAAATATTATATTAATGCCCTAACAATTTTATTATTTTAATTTCATGTTCATTATATATTTCTTTACGTCTTATCAGTTTAACTCGTGTGTAATCCCTCGTAATTTGATGAATTTTATAAATATATTTAAATATATTTGTAATTAGTTTTCATGTTTATTTAATTAAATTATTTAAGAGTTAACTATTTGAAAGTCAAACGATTATTTAAACGTTCTAAATAATCATAAATATTTTATTTGATTGGACTTTTCAGTTATTAAATACTTTAATTGGGTTTTGGGTCATGTTTTAGATGAATTTTAAATAGGAAAAATGATCAAGAATAAGTCAACCTTCTCGCGATCTTCTTTTAATAAGTTAAACTTTTAGATAATCCTGGAATAAGTTAACTTTGATATTATTTAAATTTTTAACAAGTCAAATGACTTATAAATTATTCAACCGGTAATACGTGAGGCTTTTCTTAAATTTTAATTTATTATTTATGTGTTTCTTCTCTTCTTCTAGTTTCCACCCCCAACCATTTCTTTGTTTTTAAACCGGTTTTGACTTGTTTAAAGCAAATACCCTTAAAAGGTTAACTTATTCCAGGATTATTCAAAGTTTAACTTATTAAAAGAAGACCACGAAAAGGTTGACTTATTCCTGAAAAATTTTCCTTTTAAATATGAGTTGAGGAGCCCAATTATTCTTTGAGCTTGATGATCAACTTAAAGTCCAAACTAAAGCCCTAAACCTATTTGCATTAGGTTTCTAAGCAAACCTACAAAATACCCATCAAACCCCAAATTTTCCACGCTCTTATTTTCTCTCTTTTTCCTCTCATCACTCGCCGGTTCCCTCCCCTCTCTCCTTCTTGGTTTTCGTGCGCTGTCCGACAACCACCATCACCTCTCACCCTTGTTTATCCGGCAACCACTGGCACTCACACAACACCACTCGCCTCTCTCTCCATTCGCCCTTCGTTGACGTGCAACAGCAACACCTGCAACCCACTCTCTTCCTCTCCTTCGTCCGCCGGTCAGACGCAAGCCAAAGCAGCAGCGCGTGACTGCCATGCGCCACCACTGCCGCTCTACACACGCCACCAACACGTGTTTTCTCCTTTAATTTCCGATTTTCGTGTTTTACTTCCCGTTAATTTTTATCCCTTTTTCCTCTATTTATATTTATTAATAATTTTATTAATTAAAGTTATGATTTTTATGATTTCATATCTTTTGTAAATAAAGTTGTAACTTTATTGTTTTATTAATTAAAAATCTGGATTTTGGTGATTTATAAACTTAAGTTTTAATTTTCAGATTTATAGTTTTATATTTAAATTGAGTTTTAAATATAAAAGTAATGATTTTTAAGGTTTTTAAAGCCTAGTCTGTTACTATTATATCAAAGGTTATTAAAGGTTATAACTTTAATGTTGTAAAGGATTTTAAAACGAGTTTTGAAGCATTTTAAAATAATTATAATTTTTGTGAATTAATTAGAGTATTAATTCATTGTTATTTTATAATATGGTAGGCGAATAATTTGCCTCAAGTGACTTCTAGTGTTCCTAAATTGGCCTCTCATTTTATCTACAATAGATACGTACATGTCTTTATGTGTTAGACTAGTAGCATGTCCTAATGTTAGGATTATGTATAGTATCATGTATAGAGAACCCTTTTTTTGGTTCATACATGGCTATGGTTTTATGGAATTACGTGTTGTTGAGCATGTTAATTGCATGCGATGTTATTACATGATTGAATGGATGTCTGATTCAACCATTTTGGGAAGGGAAGTTTATTTATTTATTCACATGAGAGATCAATAATATTTAGTATTGGAAATGGATTTATGGTATTATATTATTTCCCTTGTTATTATTTTATTACTACTCAAAGGTCGAGGACTTTTGATGTGTTTTAAAATATATACCGCAAGTGCACGATATCTGTTGTTAGTAGAGCCTTGCAAGTACGGGTGGAATCCATAGGGATATAGGTTTTCAAAGTTAATATTTAATTAAAAAACTACGTTAGATGAAATCAGGGAAGAATCAACTGAACAACTAACTAAACTAATAAAAGCAATATAAAAATGGGATTAAACTATTGATTAAAGGACTAGAGCATTAGTTCGGTCCACCATGCTTATACCAATCAAAATGGTCCAATAACTAATAATATCTAGGTTTAGGGTTGAACAATCAGAGCCAATGCTAAGTTTATGATTAGGTCTCAACTCCCATAATTCAATCTATGTCGTATGATCACAAACATAATTAGAGTTATTATCCAGACGTAATTCATAAAATTGTACACTTACATAAACAACGAAATAGAGAACGAATCACACTACAATTGAACTAATCAAAACCTAGCACTATTAATGATTCAAATACAAATCATGGTATTACAAAAATAATTTTCCTCCCTAAAATCCTAGAAAGACGACTACTCACACAAAATCGAATCGACAATGACAAATCTAATATAAAAACCTAAACTTTACATCATGACTGAATTAATTAATCAAACTAAGCAATCAAGAATTAAATGACGGAAATAAGAGAGAAGAACAATACCGAATGACAGAAAACAATAACTTTAATTGAAGATAATCCGAGGTTCGATCTCCTCCAAAACTAATCTAAGGTGTTTACTCTAAGAAAGCGTTTTAAACTAAGAACAATTGAAACAAAGTGTAAATAAAAGATGTCTCTCAAAATAAAAGAACTTCCTATTTATAAACCTCCTAAGAACTAAATAAAATCTGGAATAAAAAAGATAGATTTTGGACTTTCCAACCATCTGCCCGATCGGGCCTCAATGCCCGACCCCATCGGGGCCATTTACAGATTCAGCCCAGCAGCTTGCATGGCATAGAACAGCAACAACGTGAATTGGAGCCCAACTCGGGCATCAGGCCGCAAGAAACATGAGGTCCAACTTCTCTTCTTTGAACGCGGAGAGCAGCATCACGCATAACTTGGGTCGCTTGCCCGATGGCGTCGGGCTAAATTACCCGATCGGTCGAAAAAACGAGTAAGCCCCATCTTCTTTTCCCTTGGCAAAACAATGGCAGCACCACAGAAGTGTGTATCGCCCGATCGGGCTCGAGACCACAGCAACCCAGCCAAATTTACAAGTTTGAGCCCCAAAAGACGTGTTTTTGGCCCGATCGGGCCATGTTGTCCGACCCGATCGGGTAGAAGCACGTCTTCCTCGTTTCTTGCCTTTTTAGCCATTTTGAGCACGAGCTTCAAGCCTATGGCCTCAGAAACTTCCCAAAGCATCTAACATAATTCGTATCGACTCCCTCGTGCCTCAAAACAACTTGTAAAGCCGTGGTTTTCTCAATAAAGCTCGGAATAGGGAGAAAACTCCCTAAAGACCTGCAATTCACTCCGAAACCACAAAACCACAACTATATAGAATAATTAGTATAATATAGCTCCGAAGAACTACAATTAAGCACAATTTAGCTCATAAAGAAGGGGAATAAAACTCTATAAATAATCATGATATCAACTTTTGAGTAAGCCTTGTTCGGATATAATCCAGAATATTTATATTGTTTTAGGATTTATAACTACGCAAGTTAGTTTATTTCCAAGATATCTTTTATCATATTATTCATAATTGTAATTAGTTATTCTCTCTAGATACTAAACTCCGTGTTATTCGAAGATTTGTTGGAATTCAATAGAAAAAATTAGTTTTTCCTTTCAATTGATAATCTTTTTATTGATTTCCTTCGTTACTGTTAATTATTTTGTGCGCTAGTTTTTGCTATTATTCAAAGCATGAATCTTTCAATTATTATTGTTGTTGCTTTCTCAATTATGAGTGAGTAGTCTTTTTTCTAGGGTGTAGTGAGGGAAGCCATATTTATGCCATGAGCTCGCTATTTTGATTTCTTCTATTATTTAGGTTGTGATCACAATAGTTTTGGTGTGATTAGTTTTGATATGTGATTTATGCAACTATGCAATTGCTATATGGCTAATAGTTGTTCCTGATGATTGATCTTATTTTTATAGGCTTAGAACACACTAGTGAGTTTAATTATATGAGTGATCGAACTACATATGTTGATTTATGAGCATTAAGACCTGACCTTAGGATTAACACATGTTGTAGTAACTTGACTCTATGCCTAAGCAATGTTAGTTATTTGAACCTCCCCAATTATTATTTGAACCTCCCCGACTATACACAGGCGAGGGCGCGTTTCCCTGAGCAATATCAGCCTCAAGAATAGACTCGTAGTAGTTGTTTGGGGAAGGATAAGGTGCATGAACAATAAAAGGGAAGAAATAACTCATTATTAATCCTCGTAGAATGCAAACCGTCATTAATTCAGATAAATTAATAGCCCTTGTTTCACACGCCTCCACATTGGGCGAGATAAAGGAAAGTCAGCAACCAGAAGAAGGTGGAAAGTCGAGAACCCCATCTAAACATCCCATTAAGTCAAAGTTTTGCCTATATTTGACCTAGCGTTTTATAAAACAAAGCAATGGTTCTGAGGGGTAAATTGTTTGGGGTATGCCCAATTGAACCCCACGAGCAGTTTTTGTTGTTGATAGGCAGACTCGGTTAGGCAGAGCCCACTAAGCAGATCTATTTGAGGTCAAATAAAGCCATCAGAGCGTGGATTGAGAAGAATCCAAAAGCTTAGTAAGTGAGCCCATACTAGACAAAATGCCCAAAGATAAGCTTAGGTCACCATTGGCCCAAGTCCACCTTATAAATACTCATGCCCATGCATGAGTGAGTTACGTTCACATTTACATTCCAAATTACACTTATTGCCGCTTTGCACTTGTGATCCGGGAGCTGATTTAGGCATTAGAGGGGCGTTCCTCGGACAACCCTTGAGGCCAGTGTTTGCTTTTTAGGTCGCCATCGTGAAGGAAGGTTGGACGCAATTTCCGCTAGCAATTATCTGCTAGAAATCAACCACACAACATCCGCTATTGTTCCATACCCAAACAATAACAAATTCAATTTCTCAGATCATGCTAGCTTAGTTACTAGTTCATAAGTAATTCTCAAGAGATATAGGCTTCTTAAATTATGATTCATGTTCATATCATGCCTTTGGGCAATTGTTGAGCCAGACCACCTTTATCCCGACTCAAGCCTGATTGTTGTGGTTGTGGGTCGAGAGTTACAAATGTGTTGCATGAAGGCAGAAATGGGATAGAAGGTGGGGGTTCAACCAATCGCAACAATGCAAACTTTATTTTTGAGCTTCAAACTCTCTCCCTCCCGCAAAAAAAATAATTCAGACTAAAGAGAAAGTTGGTAGCTTAATTCGAAAACAAGAGGTAAAATGAGGCGAGAGAAGTAACAAAGTAAGGGAAGTGTGACCAGATGAAGTGAGACGCGTCCATTAGAATGTGATAGTGGGTGATGTGGCAAGTGGGCAGGTCTAAAATCTAAATGGGCTATGTAGTGGGCTTAATGGACTAATGGAGTGGTCTTACATTTATGTTAAATGTCACAACATTTTTATAAGACTTTGTGTTTGAAATATTAGTGTTTTAAGTTTTAATTTTGTTTATCCGAAAGAAAGTAAAATGAGGGTGTTCTTGATAATCGGCGAAAAAAAGTTTCACCTTTGTTAATCATTTTGACACATGCCACATGTCACATTCTGATTGGGCCATGTAGACATGATGTACTAACGCGTTTTTACCTTTTCAGTTTTTTTTTTGTCTTTTTGTTCTTGCTTTTTATTTAAGATTGTTAATGGTTGGTTTTCCAAATTGATCATGAGATGGTTCTTTTTTTTCAAGCATCCATGATTCATTTTCTTGACCATTTCAACCATGGGTGTGGGAGTTTTTTTTAAAACCATTGCTCATGACTCACTCTCATGTTTTTTCAACATGGAGGGAAAATGTTCTTATATAACACTTGCTTGCAAACTACCATGCATTTTCTATATTATTTAACTTTTTGCCTTTCTTTGACTCCCATTAGATTATACTCATTTTTCAAACTATTTTCCCTCATATAACCAAAAATCATAAAATGGTTCAATCACATTCTAGTTTCCACTAACTTTATTCAATCCTAAATTACGAACTAATGGAATGGTGTTAGCTTTGTCCATGTTACACCTTGCTTTTCAAACGGTATGTTAAGCTTTTTAGAAAAGTTACAATATTTGTTATTAGAAAATCGTTACCTAGCTCATACTACTCCGTTCCATCATAATTGCAACATTGACAATTTTTACACTATTCACGAAGCATTCTTTGATCTTATATTATGATTTATGATAACACATAGTCATGTTAGATTTTCTCTCGACATATGTTTAATTACTATCAACTTTATTTTTATAATATATTTCTTAAAAACAATAAAAGATATAAACATTTAAATGTGTACATTGGATGGCGTGAAGTTTTCCAATGTTGCAATTAAAGTGGAACTGAGGAAGTACTTTTTAAAGTCAATTAAGTTATTTCATAATGACTTGGAGTCTGTTCTCTTCAGTTAAAATAGTTGAGTTCAACGTAACAAAACGAAATTGAAATAAACTGAAAAGAATATTAATATGTGAAAGTAAAAATATTTTGTTCAAGAGCTGAACTAAAATAAACTTAAATTAACCCAAGTGAACTATATGGAGCTGAATTAAAATGAATTGAAAATAAACTGAAAAGAACAACATTAAGTCAAGAAAGTTACAGATTTTAAAAATCCTAAGAAAAGTATACTAAGCCAATACTCGAGCACAAATTAGATGCTACACCAAAAAGTAGGATGCACATCCTGCTCTAGAATGTACATTAGGCTATTTTCAAAGTACCAAAAATTATGTGGACATGTTAATTAACAAATACGGAATGAACAGTAGTTCATGTTCAATGAACATTGTGGGGCCAGTTTTTTCTATTTCATCAATTATTGGATATTTGGAATTCATTTGACCAAAATCTTTCCTTCCAAATGTCCAATTAACTTTTACATATGTTCTCTTATATAAATTTATTGTTCACTATGGTTATTCATATGTTCATTTATTGATATAAATGTTCATTGTATATAGAATCACATACAATTTAAAATTTTTTTGTTCCAATTAACTTTGACAATGTTCTTTTATATAACCTATAATTTTCACTATAATTGTTAAATATTCTCATTTATTGATTTCAAATGTTCATTGTAAATTCACACTCAATTTCCAAAAAGTTTTTGTTTCAATTAATTTTGACATATGTTCTTTTGTATAACTTTACTGTTTACTGTGGTTATTAAATATGATCATTTATTGATTTCAAATGTTCATTTTAAAATTACACTCATCCTGCTCCAGTGTGTATGGTCGTTCAATTGACACTCGAGAGTATATGTAAGAATGACATATTAGTTGTACTTTTTGTTCTTTTTCTTGTATGCATGTTGAGAGGGTTGGAATGCGAAGGCACACTTGATGGTTAGATTAGTCTCTCTAAGGGGATGTACTTCTATCTGGATATTTTCCCCAAGGCATCATGCCCTTGGCGGATCTTGATTATTACTAATATAATTTCCCGTCCCAACGATTTTCCCCTCAAAATAAAGTCAACACTCGAGAGTATATGTTAGTCATTGTCAAAAAATCTCCAAATATCTTCTACAAACAAAAAAATCTTTTGTAGGTAGAATATGCCCCCCCCCCTTATCGATCAGAATATACATGTTACTACCCGCAACTCTACAAGTATTCATTTCATATATCACACCATGAAGTATTAAATTCAAGGAATTTTTATGACTAATCATTCATAAATATTTGTTCAGCCTCTTGATCCTTGTGAGAGGTGTGTGTTTGAGCTTTGAGTGTCATCATAAACATGTTAAAGCCCATGTGTTAATGATTGAAATTTTTCTAAAATTCAAAATTATAAAATTCATACTTTTAAAGCATAGAGATAAATGTACCTGAGACACGGAATTGGAGCATCGAAATTATCGTAGTATGTAAAAATATGAGGCCTTTCTAGAGGGGCCTTGAGCTTGCCCGTCTCATAGATGGCCTGGTATTTTTTGGAAATTGGATTAAATTTTGGCAAGTTGAATCCTAGTAAAAAAAGAATTTGAACTTTAAATTTTCAAAATTGTTTTGAACTTTTCACCACTCTATTCAATTTACTTCAAATATTTATTTTAAAATGAAGCCTAGTTTATTATGTCCAGACTACCAACTTGTAAATCAAAACTTTTCTTGTTAAAGCCCTATTAAGCTATATTAATGAAAAAAATTAGGCTTATTTGTCTGAATCGTTTTTTAAATATCACTAATTTAATAACTTCTAAATTTGATTTTTTCTCTTTATTTGTTAAAGTCTCCCCATAATTTCTATTTATTCACCTCATTCTTGCACATAATGTTCACTAATTTTTCCATTTATCCTTTCCGTTTCATAGTTACATACCTCTACTTCCCTATTTATCCTCTCTTTTCTATTTTCCCATACCCATCAAAGTACATGCAGTGGGGATGTTTATCTCCCTAGATGCACTCTCTCTCGTCAAATAGGGCTCCTCATGTTCCCTATTTGTTGAGCATTCCTTTTGCTTAGAGAGACTTTCCATATACAAAGTAAAGCACATAATGACATGTGGCAGTAGGGATCGTAACAAAATTCGGTGGGGGTATGGCAAAGTAGGGGGGAATATAAATGGGAAACCCATGAGTGAAGGTAAATTGTGAAATGGAATAAGGTGATGAGTGAGAAATTATGGGGAGTCCCATGAGTTTGGGTGCTCTCAATATCTATCTCACACTTGCCTTATGTCACATGTCAACCAATTATTGGTTTTTTTTTTATTTTGGGAAGATTTCCTCTACATAGAAGCACAATGTCACAGTCCGAGAGTTTGGGCTCGGGACATGCGGCAAGCTCTTACCAATCTGGGGGCAAGTGCGTAAGCCTTTTGCGGAAAGTGACAATCGGGATCGTGGGTGCACGAGAAACAATACAATTGAAGGGCACTCTTGCCTATTGGCGACAAGAGCGAAGAGAAGAGGGTCGAACGTGGCACTCGTGTGCGCTTGGCGGGCACGAGCGGAGCCGACAACGAGAGTTCTTATTTCTCGGGATTTGGAGGGACGTTTAAGACATCGTGGCGGCTTAATAACTGAGGCGGCCTTAACAACAACAATGTTTAAAGCAAGCATACAACTAATAGGAGGCCTTAGTGGTGAACAAACATTTCATTTATCATCTCCCCCTAAAGAGGCTTAAATTTGAGATAGTATTTATTTCCAGTTAAAACTGGTTTTGCTGTTACTCCATAATGAAAGTTTAATCCTAGACAAGAGCACTAAAACATAAAGTAAAGCACTATAAAACATAAAGTAAGGAAAATAAAAGTAAAGGTAGGTTGGATTCTAGTACACATGCACCCCATTACAAGGGGAAAACACACTCACGTGAAGGCTAATATGAGAAGAGACAAATAAAATGGAGAGGTGAAATTTATCCACTAGAGGTTGCACATATTATTCAACCTTGAACTTAAAAATGGGCTTTAATCCACACTCATGAGACTCCCCATGATTTCTCTCTCCTAACCTCCTTCTCTTCACATCAGATTACCAGCAGTGGCTAATTTGAAGGATTTTGTCCTTCGATCAAGTGTAATAATCTAAGTATACTTGGACAAGTTTATAGAGATAATATATTCAATAATATTAGGAGACCGTAACGTTTTGCTAGAAGCTAAATTACGGTTTGTTGGACTATTGAGATTAGGCTAACTACTAATATTGATTGGGTCCTATGAGGTCACACATTGTAACAAAGGTTAGATATTCATCCAAATTCATTTTGGATGGTCATATGGATGGTAGGAAAAGAGTTGTAACTCTTGTGATTGAATGACTCATAAAGAGTGGCTTTATGTGCCTAATTAAGCCTCATAATGTATGACATTATGTGGTCAATTAAGCCTCATGAAACCACCAATGTAACCACTCTATATATTGATGTAGAGGTTGCAAAAGAGTACATACAATACATCATCTTTTGGCCAAACACCATACAAAGTAAGGAGTGAAAAGTTCCCTCTTTCCGTACTAGCATACGTGGTGATCTATCCGTTGTTCGTGGACCAACACTAGAGGAACGACGCTTGACGTTCTTACAAGATCTCACTTGGAAGCTAGTACTTCTGTGGATTCACGCATCAAAGGTATATATTATTATATATTATTTGATTCATGTTAGTTTATGCAATTTGTTCTTGGGTTAGATGTAAAGAATATGATTCTTGAAATTCCGCTCTAAGCATCTAAACTCCTACAGTGGTATCAGTTAGCCTATTGCATAGATTAATATGATCATTTGTTTGATGTGTTTTATTATTATTTTAATTCGATTAAAGGAGGGATTTATATATGATTTTATTTGCATAATTAATATTATGATATTAATTGATTGGAAACATAAAAATTGGATTTTTATGTATATATTATACTCAAAATTCGACCAAGTGACCGGAAAATTCTGATTTTCTTTTATATATGATTCGAATTTTGTAGGAAAAATAAGTTTGTTGTTTTTCTTATTTAAATTGAATTATATATCTATTTGCCTAATTTTTGAATTTAATTATTTGAGGTGTTTGATGTATATTAGATTTGATGTCAAAACCTAAAATCACAAAATATCAGATTTTGTGTATTAGATTCAAGAATTCATATTTGTTAAATTAATATGAACCCTAATTTTTTTTATCCCCAAATCAATTGTTGTTAATTTCACTCAAATTGTGCACAATTGTTGTGACTAATTGAGTGGGAGGGAAGCAAAATTCCGACCGCCGTGGTCAGGCGAAAAGACGCCGGACCGACGACGGCCGAAGGCGGGCTGGCGACAGGGCTGTCTGAGCGAAGTTGCTTGTGCGACAGTGCTTTGCAGCCGGTGCGTCTGGGCTCGCCTGGTTGCGGCTAGCGTGGCCGGCTGCTTGGTTGTGGCCAGGATGGCTTGTGGTCTGTTGCGGCAGCGTGGCCGGCGGCTGTGTTCGTTGGTGGCTGCGGCCAGCACAGGGCTGCCTGCTGGGTGGCAGTCGTGCCTTGTGCACTGCTGCTTGGCAGGCAGTTGCAAAATTTTTTTTTTAAAATTCTTTTAAGTTTAATATTTTTGAGTATATTCCAATATTGCAAATAATTGATTAATGGTGATTAATTGCATATTTAAGTCATAATTGAATTAAAATAATAAATCTTATATTAATTGGTTAATTTTTTGTAGTAATTGACTAGTTAATTTGAGGAGTTACTAAATTGTTATTCATTGTTATTCATGTCAATTAATTTGATTATTATTTTTTTTGCTTTTAATATATGTGATTAATTGTCATGAAATATCATATTTTAATATGATTAAAATATATGGAGGTTACTAAGAGTGTCTTTTGGTATCTTTTCTTTAAATTTAATAGTAGATTAAATTTATAAGATTAATGATTTAAAGTCCTCTAAGGTACTAACCATATGATTTAATATGTGATTAAATCTTGATGGTGATATTATGTTTTAAAGTTGTTATAACATGATATTTTTATTTTTTTTTAATAGTTGATTAAAACGCATGCTTATATAATATATATTGATATTATGGATACATGCGGTGACTAGTATGGCCCAAACTTGGATAGAAATTACGATCTGCATATCGTTAATGTATTTTTGTAATCTAAATACGATCTGCGCATCGTTGGTATTTTTGTAATATTTTTAGTTTAAATTCCAAAAAAAATATTTTTATTCAAGTACCCATGAAGCACAAGGATGGAGATCCATGGTGCTTCAACAATGGAGGCCTTAAAGAGTAGTCTTTAGGATTAGGGGCCATACTAGGATCACATTTTAATTTTGCATTTAAATTTTTCTTTTAAATGCTTTCTAAGTTTATTATGCTTGTGATTTAATTGTGTTAAATGTTCACTAGTAATTAAATCAACATGATAATTTACTTAGGTCCCTTAAAATGAAATATTGGGTTTTTGCTACTCCAAATAAACACCTACTAAAACTTGATTGCTAGTAATAGGTTCTGCCAAAGCAGAGTGTTACTTCCAATCTTGGGCTAAGTAGAGTGAATTTCCGAAATTTGCATGTTTAGTTTGGTTTGGCCCAACAAAATCATCAAAACAGTTTTGGATTTTGAAGCAATAGTGATGGGTTTTGTGTTTTTGGTGATAAGCTTTGTCTAGGATTAGGAAGGCTCTCCCCAACGTCGTGGGTAACTTCCTTACCTGGAAGCTAAAATCACCTTAGCAATCACCTATCAACTAAAAATTACAATTGTTGTAATTAGTAAAAGAGTTTACTTACCTTTTAAACTTGATTTTAAGTTGAGGCCAAAGTCCACTTAGAATTCATGTTTGATAGGATCTTAGAATCACTTGATTAAAAGGGACACTTTGAAATTGATCAAGTGCATGGCTTTTATTTTGAAATGTTTAAAATATGTTAAGAGCTATGATGATAAACATACTTATTACTTTTGCATCTTCTATGTAGATATCATGTCTGGTAACAACAATAATTCACCGTTTAACTTACGTTCAATCCTTGAGAAGGATAAATTGAACGGGAACAACTTCCTTGATTGGGAAAGGAATCTAAGAATTGTTCTTAGGTCCGAAGGTCGAGAGGATGTTCTTGAAACCCCGATCCCAGTTTTAACCGCCACCTCTACTGAAGCCGAAAAGGAGGCCCATAAGGCCATTGAGGAAAGGTCGGTAATTGTTACTTGCCTTATGCTCGCGGCTATGGAACCAAGCCTTCAAAAGAGGTTTGCTAGCTTGGATGCCTACAGTATTATCCGGCAACTGAAAACTATGTTTCAGCAACAAGCTCGGATTGAGAGGTACGAGACTCACAAGGCTATTCTTGAGTGTGTGTTAGTTGAAGGCAAGTCGGTCGCCACTCATGTCTTCGAAATGATTGGCTATTTCGAGGCAATGGAGAGGTTGGGCTTTCCTTATAGCCAAGAGTTGGCTACTGACATCATACTTCACTCACTTCATGATGGATTCAATCAGTTTAGGTTGAACTTCAATATGAATGGAGTGACGAAGACCCTTGCTGAGTTACATGGGATGCTCATGACTGCCGAGCAAAACATCCCCGCTGCTCCTAAGAAGGAAGTTCTTATGGTTCAAAAGGGAAAGGGTTTTAAGAAGGTTTGGGCTGGCAAGAAAAAGCAAGATAAGGGCAAGCAAGTTGCTACTAAGACTGTTGATAAGCCAAAGGCAAAGGCAAAGCCAAAGGTGGCCGCAAATGCCAAGTGCTTCTATTGTGATCAAATAGGTCATTGGAAGCGTAACTGCCCGAAGTATCTGAAGGATAAGAAGTCTGGGGATTCTTCTTCAGGTATCTATGTCATTGACATTAATTTAGCAACATCTTCTTCTTGGGTATTTGATACCGGTTTTGTTTCTCACATTGTTTCGAATATGCAGGGACTAAGAAGGAGTAGAAACTTGGCTAAAGGAGAGGTAGAGCTGCGCGTTGGAAATGGTGCAAGAGTTGCGGCCGTTGCAGTTGGAACTTATAGTCTACCTTTGCCTTCTGGATTAATATTAGAGCTTAATAATTGTTATTATGTTCCTGCTATTACCAAAAACATTATTTCTATTCCTGTTTTGGATAATGAAGGGTTTTCATTTACAATTGAGAAAGGTTGTTTCTCTGTTTATTTGAATTCAAAATGTTTTATGCCACCGCTAAAAGGTCTAATAGTCTATATTTTCTAGACTTAGACAAAGATGTCCTTAACATAGACAGCAAAAAACATAGATCAAGCGATACTAATCCTACTTACTTATGGCATTGTCGTTTAGGACATATAAACGCGAAACGCATTCAAAAGTTACATAAAGATGGACTTCTCACATCCTTTGATTTTGAGCCATTTGATGTGTGTGAATCGTGTTTGATGGGCAAAATGACAAAGTCACCTTTTACTGGAAAGGGTGAAAGGGCCAGTGATCTATTGGGCCTAATACATACTGATGTGTGTGGACCAATGAGCACCAAAGCTAGGGGAGGGTTTGGGTACTTCATTACTTTTACTGACGATTTAAGTAGATATGGATATGTCTATTTAATGAAGCATAAGTCGGAATCATTTGAAAAGTTCAAAGAATTTCAAAATGAAGTCCAAAACCAACTTGGCAAGACAATTAAAGCACTACGATCCGATCGTGGTGGTGAATATTTAAGCCAAGAGTTTAGTGATCACTTAAAGAGTTGTGGAACTCTTTCACAACTAACTCCGCCTGGAACACCTCAGTTGAATGGTGTATCTGAAAGGAGGAACCGGACTCTACTTGATATGGTTCGGTCTATGATGAGTTTTGCTGATCTTCCAATATCCTTCTGGGGATATGCTCTCGAAACTGCTGCTTTCACACTTAATAGAACTCCATCAAAGGCAGTAGAAAAGACACCATATGAGATATGGAGTGGAAAAATTCCAAGCTTGTCCTTTCTACGTATTTGGGGTTGTGAGGTCTATGTAAAACGTTTACTTTCAGACAAACTCGCCCCTAAATCAGATAAGTGTTTCTTTGTGGGTTATCCCAAAGAAACCAAGGGCTATTACTTCTACAATCGAAACGAGGGCAAAGTGTTTGTTGCTCGTCGTGGTGTCTTTTTGGAAAAAGATTTTATTTCCAAAAAGGCAAGTGGGAGTAATGTATTTCTCGAAGAAATTCGAGAAAAGCAACAAATGGACATAGTTCAACCTATGTCAGAGTCAGAAACACAAGTGCCAGATGTGGAGCTTGAAGTAGTTCCTCCTTTGGAGGAATCTTCTCCCATAACTGACCAAATGTTGGAGGACGTGCATTCCATACACGAACCTTCTACTGTCCCACCCGAATTTAATTCGTGCGAAAATTCTCAAATTGTTGAGAAGAAAATTTCTCCTGTTGCAGCCCCTCGTAGGTCTAGTAGACCAAGAATACCAAACAAAAGGTTAGTTGATTTCTTGTTGACCGAAAGTTCTGAGATAATGATTTTAGAATTTGAGGAACCTACTACTTACAAGCAAGCCTTGATGAGTGAAGACTCCGAAAAATGGCTTGAAGCCATGAAATCCGAAATGGCATCCATGTCTGAAAATCAAGTATGGGACTTGATGGATTTGCCCGATGGGGTTACACCTATTGGTTGCAAATGGGTTTTCAAGGTGAAAATAGACAAAGATGGTAACATTCAGGTTTACAAAGCAAGGTTGGTTGCAAAAGGGTTCAAGCAAGTTCATGGTATAGACTATGTCGAAACCTTTTCACCAGTAGCAATGCTTAAATCCATTCGGATACTCCTAGTGATCGCTGCCTTTTATGATTACGAAATTTGGCAGATGGATGTCAAAACCGCTTTCTTGAATGGGTTCTTGAAAGAGGATGTGTATATGACACAACCGGAAGGTTTTGTAGATCCAGAAAATCCTAGGAGGGTATGTAAGCTTCAAAAATCCATCTATGGATTGAAGCAAGCATCCTGGAGTTGGAATCTCCGATTTGATGAGGCAATCAAAAGGTTTGGTTTTCTCAAAAACGGAGAAGAGTCTTGTGTTTACAAGAAAGAGAGTGGAAGTAACATAGTCTTCTTGGTCTTGTATGTAGATGATATACTTCTCATAGGAAATGACATTCCCATGCTTGAGTCAGTCAAGGAATGGTTGAAAAGTTGTTTCTCTATGAAAGACCTTGGAAATGCGGAGTACATTTTGGGAATCAAGATCTACAGGGATAGATCTAAGAGGATGATTGGACTTAGCCAACAGACTTATATAGATAAGATCGTCACTAAGTTCAACATGGAAAACTCTAAAAGAGGTTTTCTTCCCATGCAACATGGTATGTCGCTTAGCAAGACTCAGTGTCCTTCTGGACCTGATGAGATTAAGCGAATGAGTAATGTTCCTTATGCGTCAGCTATAGGGTCCATTATGTATTCCATGATTTGTACTCGTCCAGATGTTTCATATGCCTTGAGCATGTGTAGCAGATTCCAATCAAATCCAGGTGATGCACACTGGAGTGCAGCTAAGAATATCCTAAAGTACTTAAGAAGGACTAAGGATAATTTCTTAGTATATGGAGGTGAAACTAAGTTAATTGTTGAGGGTTACACAGATGCGAGCTTCCAAACTGACAAAGATGATTTCCGATCCCAGTCTGGTTTCATCTTTTGTCTAAATGGAGGGGCAGTGAGCTGGAAAAGTTCAAAGCAAAGCACTGTCGCAGACTCTACAACAGAAGCTGAGTACATTGCTGCGGCAGATGCAGCAAAGGAAGCTGTTTGGATGAAGAAGTTCATTTCTGAGCTAGGAGTAGTACCTAGCATTTCAGATGGCATTGTTTTACACTGTGATAATAATGGTGCCATTGCTCAGTCTAAGGAACCAAGGTCACATCAAAGGTGTAAACATGTACTTAGGAAGTTTCATCTCATCCGAGAAATCGTTGAGAGAAAGGATGTAATAGTTAGGAAAGTTCATACGGATCAAAATGTTGCTGATCCGTTGACTAAACCGTTGCCTCAGCCCAAGCATGAGAGTCACACTAGGGCTATAGGGGTTAAGCATATAGGAGAGTGGGTTTGATTGTGCGCTATTTACTTTTAAAGTAGTTCACAGTTATATTTGCTCTTTATAATGATTTCATTATGTTTATCAATAAAGGTTTATGATCTTATTTAATCTTGGTTTAGTATTAAATAAAACGTCCAAGATATTTTATAACATTTGATAGGTTTGTCAAATACGTGATTTGACAAATGAAACCCTATTTGGTGAACAGGAGTTATAATATATCTAAGTCCCTAGTCCGAATCGTTAAATTGGACGTAAATGATTCAGTTTCGAGACTAGATTGTAAGATGATTGATAGCACAGTTTCATTGGCTATGGGGACATGGAGATGTCTAGTCATTTACATAGACATGTATAATGGATACGTGTCGGACAGACCCACAGAGATTTCTCTAAAGTGTTTTGAGAATCTCGTCACTATATTTAGTGGATTCCTTTGACATGAGTATGACACTATTCTCTCTTAAGGATTAGTATATTTATGACACTACAAAACGCCTTGCCGTAAAAGGAGGTTATAAAGGCAGTGATCGGAATTGCTAGGAATTGAGTGGGAGTTTTGGTTATGCAAGAATGGATAAGTCCTCCTAAACAGTTAGGATTGGTGTCTTGGCCTCTTGAAGAGCGAGAACTGAAAAATGCATGGCCGTGCTCAAATGAATTAAAGAGTTAATCATTTGTTTCGACAGTTCAAACTCGGATTTCAGGAATCAACTTGAACAATGATACTGTTAACATTGGATGTTAACATATCATCAAGTTGGACATTAAGTGACTTAAGGAGTTTGAAGATTACACACTTGTTCTTAGACAAGTGGGAGATTGAAGGATTTTGTCCTTCGATCAAGTGTAATAATCTAAGTATACTTGGACAAGTTTATAGAGATAATATATTCAATAATATTAGGAGACCGTAACGTTTTGCTAGAAGCTAAATTACGGTTTGTTGGACTATTGAGATTAGGCTAACTACTAATATTGATTGGGTCCTATGAGGTCACACATTGTAACAAAGGTTAGATATTCATCCAAATTCATTTTGGATGGTCATATGGATGGTAGGAAAAGAGTTGTAACTCTTGTGATTGAATGACTCATAAAGAGTGGCTTTATGTGCCTAATTAAGCCTCATAATGTATGACATTATGTGGTCAATTAAGCCTCATGAAACCACCAATGTAACCACTCTATATATTGATGTAGAGGTTGCAAAAGAGTACATACAATACATCATCTTTTGGCCAAACACCATACAAAGTAAGGAGTGAAAAGTTCCCTCTTTCCGTACTAGCATACGTGGTGATCTATCCGTTGTTCGTGGACCAACACTAGAGGAACGACGCTTGACGTTCTTACAAGATCTCACTTGGAAGCTAGTACTTCTGTGGATTCACGCATCAAAGGTATATATGATTATATATTATTTGATTCATGTTAGTTTATGCAATTTGTTCTTGGGTTAGATGTAAAGAATATGATTCTTGAAATTCCGCTCTAAGCATCTAAACTCCTACATAATTTTAGCCTCATAATTTTCTTTCTCTCTCCCCATATGGGCCTCCATATGAGAGAGAGGTTTCCCTCTTAATGGGGTGCCGTGAGGGCTCCCAAAATGAAAAGGCAATAGTTGTTTGACATTAGCATAGGTAATGTGAGAGAAAAAAGGTGGTGGGGGTACGGCAAAGTAGGAGAGAGAAGATAAATGGAAAACCCCATGAGTGGAGGTGTATAATTGGAAAATGAAAATGGTACATGGAAACATTAGTTGAAAGTAATGTGGAGGAATAAGGTGAGGAGTGAGAAATTGTGGGGAATCCTATGAGTGTGATGCTCTCATTTTCCACTAATTTTCCATCTAACTTTTCCATTTTATAATTACATACTTCTACTCATGGACCGGAGTTCCCATTTTATCTTCTTTCTCCTACTTTTACTCTCATTTACCTTCTCTCTCAATTTATACTTCATTTGAGAACCTTCTCCATAGGGAGGGCCACCTCAACAAAAGATGGGGTTTCTCAACTCATGGGGCACCTCAAATAAAGAGTCAAAGTGTAAAACCGGAGCCTAAATCTCCCTACTACAGATGCTCTTGGACTCCAGATATTGACTACAAGTCCAGTTAAGTTCGAATATTTTGGACCTGTAAAGTTTGAGACAAAAAGTAGAGAGTGAAATTTTATCATCAATTTACATTATTGTCTACCATAGTGAAATTTTATCATCGACTACTTCCTCCTTCTTTGTCCCAAAGTAGTCAAAAGTTTACACCCTTACCTTTAATAGATGGATAAGATTTTGAAGCCTTCTATTATCATCCTCTAAAATCTATAGGTGTAAGAATTTGACCATGACCTACATTGTGTATGAAACCTATTTAATGGGAAGCATCTTGTAGAAGTATAAATAGAAGTTAAGTTTTTTACTGTGTGAAGCCTTGAGTACTACAAGGAGTAGTATACGTAGGAGTAAGTTTTACTCCCTCTAATTGCTTTGGTGTATAAGAGTAAGAGTGTTAGAGAGTTAGCTTAATTCAGCATATGTAAGGTTGTTCTCTTATTAAATAAAAGAGTGTGTTTTAATACCTAAATATGAGCTAATCTTTAACTCTTATATTCAACTCTTTACTAGTTTTCCACATAAAATGCCCCAAAAAATTACCATATATAGAAAACATAAGACACTGCAGAAACATGATGGCCAAGGAAATTGATGTTACAGGTTGTGTCGTTATGGAAAAACTAATGCAACCTCGAATTGCTGAAGCTAAAAATTCCTTGCCACATGATGAATACATTTCATATTGCTTAAGCTGCAAACTTAACAACGCGAGAGTTATTCATCTAAGAGCACAAAGAATTAAGGTAAGAAGGAAAAGAATGGATGAGAAAGGCTAAATCTTCTTGTAGTGTTGTCGCTACCCTTATCGCATCCCTAACATTTGAAAAATGGATGATTGGCTAATTAGGAACTATAATGCTATTACGTCTTCTTTTTTGTTAGTTATGTGTTCATACTTTATATTATGTTAATATTGCAAAATAATATGTTATAATTTTTATGATATGGAGAAGGTACATTCTTGCAGCAATTCTTAATATACAAATCGAGAACTTTTTGTTCACTGCATTTCAAAACCGTTTGTTGTAGGAAATTTCTACCTTTCTTGCTTCCATAGTACCAACAACAATCTAATTTCGTTGTATAAAGAATATGCAAAATCAAATTGAATTCAATCATTACTCGACTATGAAGTGTTGTTATGGATCTTTATAAAAAAAAATAAGACTTTTTGTACAATACCATTTAAAGTTTTCAAGTTTTTTTAACTCCCACCTTTATGTTTTATTTTCTATAAGTTACCACCTAAACGTTTCATTTTTCTTATAAACTCCCACCATTTTAACGTTTTTAACCAAACTCTATTGACTAGTGGTTAAATGGGGCGCACATATTTGCTTTGTTATTGATTTTCCTCCAACTTAGTTCATCTACCTCTATACCTCTATCTCACCTTATTTCATTTTCCACCATTGAACAGAAACAATTATCGAATTTGGAGTAATATGTTTTGATGCGTTGAACCTCAAATTTCATCTTGATGGAATAATTACTTTGGGGTATCACCATTAGTTGTCAATCCCAAGACAAGATCAAATTTGTAAAAAGACAGAATTTATAATTACCTTTTAAAGTGCCGTTTCTCGACTTTAGTTCACTTGGGAAATGAACACTTTATGATAAAATCTCAAACAAGAGTAGGTGAGAGACAAATGAAGAAAAAAGACCATGAGGAATATGAACTTGAAAATTTGATTGTAGCCCCTAGACTAGGAGATGATGAACAGGGTTGGAGGAATGATGAAATTGGGAGTTCAGCCAAACATAATCATGCAAATTCGAAGAAATACTTCCCTCCAATGGTGGAAAATAAAATGAGGTGAGAGAAAGGTATGGAGGAAGATCAATTGAGTCAGAGGGAATTCAATAGCACAAATGTGTGTGGCCCACGGATGTGTTTAAAAGTAATACCGGAAGTGCACGGTCTATGTTGCTAGTAAAGCCTTGCAAGTACGGGTTGAATCCACAGTGATAGGTTTTCAGAGTCAATATTCAATTAAAAAGCTACTTCAGACGAAATCCGGGAGGAATTACTAGGGCATTAGTTCGGTCCACTATGCTTATACCAACAAAAAGAATTGAAAAACTAATAAAACCTAGGTCTAGAGTCGAACAATCAGAGTCAATGCTAAGCATACAATCGGTCATAACGCCCTCCATTCAACATATGTGGTATGATCGATCACATAATCAGAAACGATAGTGTGTTCTAAGCCTCTAAAAAGTAAGCCTATGATCGTGTGATACTCAAATTGCTAAACGTAATTCATGAAACTGCGCAATAACATAAACCACGTATTCCAGAACAAATCACACTATAATTTCCCTAGTCACAACCTATAACTAATAGAAATTCAAATAAAAATTATGGTATAAACATGGTTTTCCTACCTAAAATCCTAGAAAGACGACTACTCACTCATAATTGAATTAACAACAATGAATCTAATATAAAAAGCACAACTTTGCATCATGAACGATTAATTGAATAAACAAAGCAATCAAAGATAAAGAAAGAAAATAAGAATATAGAATAATACCAATTGACCGAAAGCAATAATATTTATTGAAATTAATCCAAGCCTTGATCACCTTTGAATCTAAACTAAAGAGTTTCTTTCTAAAAATCTCTTGATAATAAACTAAATAATGTTGGAAATAAGATGTCTCTAAAATAATGAAGCTTAACTATTTATAATAAATTAATAAAACTAATTAGAATAAGCGGAAAAGATAAAAATTGGGCTCTCCGTGCTTCAGGTCCGATCGGGCAGGTCAACTGCGATTTTGCATAAACTTGCGAAGGTCGTATCTCTCAAACCAAAAGTCTGTTTGGGGCGTGTGATATCGATAGAATGCCCTTAAAGTCTAGATTCAAATCCAATTGGAATTCTTAATTATCAATATGCTATCAAATGTTATGATCAAAATAGTGAACATGTGTCAGTTTTGGCACTTCTTTCCCTAATTCTTTCCTCCATTCTGACTCACAATTGTCTCAAACAGATGAATTGTGATCCTTGCGCAAGGTAATTTCATCCTAAATGATTAATAGGCTAGATATTTGTTAACCAAGAACAATGTGTATCAAAATAACCCGAAAATCATCGAAACACGCAAAGGAGGAGTAGTAGAGTACAACTTACGTAATTCATGCCATTATGCACTAAATGCTCTAAAAGGAGTTCTAAATGCAATGTAAATGCATCTAAAAACTATATATAAATGTGACACATCACCCATTTTACCACTTACTTAACAGAGTTGGGTTAAAAACGTTAAGTGGTGGGAGTTGATAAGAAAATTGGAAAATTTAGGAAGTAACTTATATATATCAAGCATAAAGGTGAGAGTTACAAAAGACTTGAACTTTGGATGATATTGTACAAAATATCCTAAAAAATAGTAGACATGTCGTTCATTAATAACTTGCAGCTTTAGGCTCAATGATAACACCTGGAATCTCGAATCCAGGCTCAATACCCGACAGCCTGAACATTAGAGTCTGGTTAACATGTTCAGGGCATGTCTTAAATTCACCAATAGGAAGTCGTATCCATTCTTCTCTTGGCTTGTCATGCAAATCTTGTTCTTGGGAATGAGTTTTCAGTGGTAGATAGGCTAGATAAGATCGGGCATCTATCATACACCTTTTTGATGCCGATTGCGGTATTTTTATCACATACGCAATTTCATATGTGATTTCTGGAGAGAGATTTTCTGCGCTGAAGTACCCTGTCAGGAAGAACCACTTGGCGCAAAAAGGTGGTGACTTAAGTTTGCCTACTGTTATTAAAGCACCCTCACTGCAAGAAAGAAGTGAAAACAAAAATATCATATTCCTTGTATGTATGAGATGTATTTGATGCTATGAATATTCAATTTCATGTAAGTGAAGCCTTTAATTTATGTAGGTGTGTGTTACTCCCTAACTTAATTCCAACACAATCATTTTATTCATTCAAAGTACTTTGAACAATTCTATTTGGAACTAATTATCTCATTAATATTCAAGCATGTTAGATTGTTGAAGATTCATGAATGCACGAGGTAAATGAAGAGTATGAATAACATATTTGTAGATTTTTTATCCATTTCCTTACACATTTTCTCTTCTTACCTTTCTTCGATCTCGCTCCATTCCCAGCAATTATCCAAGAAAATATCCTTAAATGGGTGGCACTCAGCTACAGAGAGGTTTGTGGCGTATAACATAAAACAATTATAATAGCACTCATTTCGCTGCATGACCCAATATTTCTGCATTTCATCAAATTCACTTACTTAATTGCAATAGTTAAACTGAATTGAAAGAACCCATTATATGATAGAATAACAAGTGAACTTGCCTGTGTCTTTTGTTCAAGAAAACTCCTGTTGTGAGCTGCTCGTAGAGCTTGCTAATGGAAGAGAAGTCAACCGGACTGTCAGATTGTTCACTGATGGCTTCAAAGTTATAAGGCAGTCGTATATTCTGTCTTGACCACCCAGATTCTTCTGCTTTTATGATAAATTCCTGGGACACTCCGAAGTACTCGAGTTCCTGAAGGTTGGAAACGAATGGCAAGCTAAGAGGAAACGTACGTAGCTTTCGACATTTAATAATCACTAACTTCTTAAGACATGGCAATGCCCCTTTTTGTATCTCCCACATGTTCAATTGTGGGAGACTCGCTAGGTAGAGTTCTTCAAGCACAGGAAACGAGTCCTGTTTGCAGGTAAATGCAGTTCCTAAATAGGCATTTGACAGTTTGAGGAGATTCACATGAGCCAATGACCCAATGGCTTTCATAGGATCCTCAATCTCTAGAATGCTGTCCTTCAAGTCTAAAATGACAAGGTTAGATGGCAGTATGAAAGATAGACTTCTTATCAATATTTTTCCGACCAGTACTAGTTTATGTAGGTGTTGGTTAAGGGAGAAAATTGGATTTGCAAGCTGTAAGGCTACACCATTGCTCCACTGGCAATGAAATGTATGGAGCTGGCCAGATGTTAGGCTTGGGCAATTGAAGGCAACCTTCAAATCTCTTTCTGTCGTTACAATAACCTTCAGTTTCTTCAAATGTGTGCTTAATTGAGGCACCTCTCTCGAAAACCAATCGCCCCCACTACATCTTACGCCCCACAAAATTCGCAGATTAGGCATACAACTCAACTGTAACTCTTTTGGTTTCCAAGTACATTGAATAGACAAATATAGATGCCTTAGTAGTACATATTTACCAAATATATTGGGGATTCTTACTGGTATGGTGTTATCAGCGTCTATATTCCTATAGTCTAAAGTCAATAAGTTCCTCAAATTGCCAATGGAGGTGGGAAGTTTTGTAATATTTGAGGCGCGAATTCCAAGGTATCTCAAATGAATGAAGCTCCCAAGTTTTGTAGGTAAGGTACCGGAGCCAGTATTAATACCCCACAGGTTCAACAATCTTAGCAACTTAAAATTATGGTGAACTGTTCGCAATTCTAGCGTCTTAGAAACATAAGTGGTATGCGAGCTGCTAGATCTTGTCAACAATACAAGAGACCTCAAATTTTGAACTAGTGTAGGGAAAGCAACGCTGGATAAGTAAGCAAGAAATTTGTTAGAACTTATATAAAGACAAATGTACAAGTGCAATGAATGAATATTCATGATAACCTGGAATGAAGAGCAGCCCTGCGAGGATGGATTGCTATAGCAGACACATTATTGATTAATTCATCATGGGCACCAGTATAAATTTGAAGAAAACTATGTTCGTTGGCTATTCTAACACAAAGATCACGCAACAAATCATGTAAGAGAAATGACTTTATGTCTCCCTTAAAGTTAGTGTGCACCACCTGAATCATGAACCGATGGCTCAACTCTTGTAAATACTGTTGTGCTACAGCTTCTACAGATATATCTCCATGTGAAGAGATTAAACCTTCAGCTATCCACATCCAAGTCAACATCCCAGCTGGAATTTGATAGTCTTCTGGAAATACAGAGAGATAAAGAAAACAAGGTTTCAAATTATAAGGTAGATCTTCATAGCTCAGAGCCAACAAATCATGTACACTTGTACATGTCTCCGCTTGGGTACCCTCCATCACTCTTGACCGCACAGCTTCATTTACTTGCTGCCATTCCCCAATACTTTCTCTTGTGTTCAAAATCCCAGCTAATGCAACTATAGCTAAAGGGAGTCCACCACATTTTTTCAGCATTTCCCTACCAACTCTCTCAAAGCTTTCTACACTACAAATTTTGCGATAACTAAGGGTGAGATTACTGAGCAACTCCCAACCCTCCTCCTCACTTAGAGGACGTGGCTCGTGGATATGCAAGTGTTGTTGTTGTCTCCCCAGAGACTGAATGATACTTCGATTACGAGTTGTGATGATAATCTTGCTTCCCCTATTACTACTTCCCTGATGAAGAGCAGGGAGTATTTGCTCTAGAGCCTCTCTCCTCCATACATCATCTAGCACAATCAAGTACGGCTTTCCTTTTAAGCTGTTGCGAAGTTCATCTATCACATCATCTACATTCGAATTGCGGCCGCCAACTTTCTGCAGTATTTGAGATAGGTAGTGTGAGGTGTCCCATTCCTGAGATATTGATACCCATGCCATAGAATTCATGAAGTATTTTTTCACATATGGATGATTGTAGATTTTCCTAGCCAGAGTGGTTTAACCAGAGCCACCCATTCCCACAATGTAAAGAGCATTTATGTTGGTATTTCCTTCACCCATGAATACTTCAAGTAAAAGCTTTTGGATGTCCTTTTCCAACCCAACAACATGCTCAAAATTTTCTTCATAGTGATAGCTTCGCCGATGTGGTACCTTGTAGTATCCTTTATCACGAGGTAGTATGAAAGGTTCCAATAAGTCTGGAATTCTTCTAAGATTATTAGTTTTTAGTGTTTCAGCGAAACTCTTAACTTTATCTTGTGTTTCCTTTATCTTCTTTCCAACTTCATAGAGCTCAGGGACGATAAACATGAAACAGGCACAACTCAAGATCCAACTCCTATAACTCTCTTGAGCCTTAGCTTGAATGTTAAGAACATACATATCAATCACGTCCTCAGCATCATAAGCAAGCTCCCTAACTCTGCGTATTGAAACACCAATTTCACCCTTTTCTTGCTTTGCATCAGCATCTTGGAGGTATCCCTGCATTAAATGAAGCTCTTGCTGGAGACCTCGTACTTGATCTGCCACATCAAATAATATGTTGGCCTCTTGGATCAAAAGAGACCCGATCCACTGGACAGCTGATGCAACAGTTGATTCTGCCATAATTTTGTGTTTGGTGTTTATCCTTGAATTTCCTGTTAATTTATTTCAAATGAATGAGTTAGTTAGTGGGAGACTTTGTCTAAATTCAACTCTTATTACTTTTACATCAGTACATATGAATCTCCATAACGTCATTCTAAAAGATTATGCTACTAAGTAGATATTGTGACATCACTACATTCATATGCATTATATTTTGTACTCCTTCACTCCCCATAGATTTCTCATTTGCTTTTTTCCGGTATCAAACTTTGGAAACTTTGACTGACCCCAGTTTTCACAATTAGATATCATAATTAATAGGTAGAAGTGTGAGATCTCATTAGATTTGTATGTGTATATTAAGTATACCAACTTTTTATAGTTTTATCTATATATATCTATATAAACTTAGGGGAAAAAGATATGTGCCATTCATTCAGCAATAGTGACACGTGTCATCACCATAATGTTTTTTCCACGTGTTAGTTGGTCATGCTGTTGAGATTTTTAAAATATTAGCAGCATTATATAATTAAGATGGTAAAATCTGTGTTTTTGGAACAAGATAAGAAATTGAGATATGCTACTATTTTATTTGAAGATTTAGTAGTGCCGTAATCTAACCAAGTTAGAAATTTTGGCAGATTTCAAAATTTTGGCAGTATCAAAATATATCTTCGGATTTTTACTTCAAATTATTTTATAGATTTGCACATAAATATACAAAATATTCACATAAATATGTAACATAAGACCTGTAAGCATACAAATATCTGCCTACAATAATAATAAGATATTTTACAATTTTCAATTTAAATTGTTTCATAATTTCATATCTTTTACATATTTGAATAATAATAAAGTGTGAAAATATAACTTTATAGCCAACATTAGTAATAAAGTGAGTAAATATTTCAGATATTTTGGGTAACATTAGTTGTCTAGATCAAATTTGATATCCATTAATCATTTATTAAAATGACTAGTGTGTAATTGTAGAAAGTGTAACCAATGTCACATATAGGATTTTTCATTTATAACAATATATAGAATCAATTGTCCTGAATATCATCTTTATTATATAACGTGCTCTGTCATTACTACTTAACCTATATATTTATATCTATATATATTAATAAAATGAGAGAAATGTGACAAGTGTTGAAATTCTAAGCCATATGCTATATGTCGATCTTTGGAAAGAAGTGTCACGTGTTAGTTGCATAGAGCTTATGTAATTTTTGAAAGCAAATCGATTTTAATTGTAATGAGATCTAATTTTACCATTTTAGGTAGCTCTAAAAGAAAAAATAAATAAAGTTCATATCAGAGTCATAGGAGCACAGCTATAAAAGAATATATCCAAATACAAAGAAGGATATCATTCACTAAGAACTAGCGTTAAATGGATGCGATGTGTGCGAAAATGGTTAAAAGTTCTTTCGTAAAACGGTTTATTATCGAATTGGTAAAGCAGTTAATTTTTTTGTTTTGTTTTTGGGTGAGCACTTCCCTTATGTAATAGAGATAAAAATAAGATAAAGTTTAATTAAGAAAAAATTTATAATGCAAGTAAAGATGAATAAACGTTGAAGGAGCCACCGAGATATCAATCAGGCAAAGTAAAATTTCACTTTAGAAAATGTAACAATCGTATAAGGGAAGAGGAGGGGTGGACACCAAAAATAAGAAAAGAAAAAATTAAGAAAATAAATTAAGAAACTTAAAGCTCCTATGTTAAGGAATTAAGTTTTAATATCACATATTTTTTTGTTTCCAATTTTAATCCTTTGATTGAACTAATTTCTTTTAGGTAATATTTGGTAATGTTTTTTTTGTCTTTTTCGCGCTTTGTTTTTAGACCACTATTGCCAATATATTCTCTAATGGAGTATTTATTACTCATTTTTTTAATGTATTTTTATATTGTTTCACTCTTTAAATTCTTTTGAGATTACAATTAAACCCTCTAAAAAATAGAATAACTAATAGTTAGCGATTATTTTTTCAAAAATAAGAAAAAATGTACACTTCGCAGGAGAAATTACAATGTTGTTTCACCAAATTTCTTACATATATTATTCATTCGCACACATCGAGTGCATATAAAGCTATTTATAATAATAGGAAGGTAGGTTTTCTATGTAAGTTTGTACATCAATGAAATTAGAATTTAGTTCATAAGATTCAGACATCAGGAATTCAGGCTAATAAGAAGGTAAGATTATCAATCACATGATCTCTTAAAACCGGAAAGAAAGCTCTAACCAACTGAACTATCCCTAACTCTCATGTCAAATCATATTATGATAATAGAAAGGTCAAATTGCATATAAGGTAAGAGGTTTCTATAAAGTCGTACACCAATGAAATCAGAATTGGATTCAGGAGATTATAATATAAGGATGGCGGGAATTTCTATCTAAATCATGTATAGATAGAGATATATAGGTTAATTAATGATTAAACACGTTATATAATAAATATATAGGTTATCCAAAATATCTGAGAATACACTAGTTTCAAAAATTGGCATACTCCTAAAAATGATGAAACCATACACTAGGAGTATGCCAATTTTTGGAACTAGTGTACTTTGTAATACTCTGTATGACCTCAGTCTCAAAATACTTTTTCGACTTTTCTTTCTCCTCTGTTCAATAACACTATGTACACTTTTATTTTTGGATGTTGCCTTCATAATATTGAATCTATCTTTACAAATATGGTCTACCCCTATCATATTGTGTAACTCCTTCACTAAATTCTATCACATCTGCTCTTATAATTTGGATCCATACTAGAGCTCTTCTAAAAAATAATATCACTAACTCCTATCACATCTACTATATATATAAATAAAAATTGATAACTAAAGAGCAACAAATCATCTAAAACTACACGTCGGAGTGAGCGAGCGTTAATAATATTCTGGGATGGAGGGAGTTATAATAGGAAGGAAAAATAATTTATTTTGAAAAAATCATATTTGTAGATGAAGCTTATAATTCTTTATGTACTACTAAAAATTTGGGTATAATTTATATATGAAATTCAGTTATTGTGAGGATGTTCCACAGTACTGTATAATTAAGCAAATTTTACTATTGTAAGAGTGTAGCTGCATTTATACTAATATTAGCCTTATATGCACGCGATGCGTGCCTCATGCGAAAGAGTAATATGTTAGAATTTGGGAAAATTAAGTAAGTTCTCCAATGGAGTGTATACATATTTTCATACTTTTAAAAATAATCGTTAAGTTCTAATTATTTTGGTAATTAGAGGGTGTACTTGTAATTTCAAAAGAGTTTAAATAGTGAAATAATATAAATGAATTAAAAATTAATAAATATTAGAGTGTAGATTAGAAGTACTGATTTAAAACAAAACGCCAAAAAGACAAAAAATCTTACCAAAGATTAATGGAAGATGTCATTTAGAGCATCATTACTCCTTAGTAAAAAAAATACATCATCACCCCTCTCTACCAATTTCTCACTGATCCTTAAATACTTTATTATGTTTCATGATCAATTTGATTAAATGCATCCAATTCATGAACAATCAATTACTCGTGTATATGAAAATAAAAAAATTTCAAAAGTATATGAAAACTATAGCAAAGTGGGTGTCTGTTTATAAATCTCAAGAAAATATAACCATTGATATTTTTAAAAATTGTTTTTACTTTGTAGATTTTTAGATATTTTATTTAGTTTGAAGATTTAATATTTTGCTAAAAATCTGATTGTCTAAGATTGGAAATAAAACTTAATTCCTTAATTATTAAATTTGAGAACTTAATTGATTTATTTTATTAAATTTTTTCTATTAATTTTGGTGTCCACCCCCTCCTCTTCCCTTATATTATAGAGATAACTGAGTCTTCACTGTACTCATGGGCCTTAATTTAACTATATTATTAAAATTAATTTCCTGTACAAATTTCACTGGTGTAAAGCTAGATTATTTTTCTTAATGTAAAGATATTTTCAAATAAATCAATCAATTATGAAGTTTAAGATCAACTTATGTCTAATACATTTTCCATAAGGCAGAAGATCTTTAATAAAACCGCATGGAGCAATTAGATGCATAATATATGCCTGAAATATTATCTATGTAATTGATATGTCTTCACCCCTTTTCTTTTCTTTTTTTCAAATATATATTGCATTTATGACTCTTTGTTTTAAGATTATATTTTTAAATATACCTTATTATTATGTAACAAATTTCATGAATAGTATTGAATTACTTATTCATCAATTCTTACACAGTTATTATAGTAAAAATATAATAAAATATACTCTATTTTTATTCTCTTATCCATTAAAATATGAATATGAACTTATCGAATAAACAAAAATTTTCCGTGCCTTTCGCATGGGTGAAAACCAAGTTGATACATAATTAAAGACATTGCCGTTCAGATGTGTTTTGGAGATCATACAAAATCAAGCATATGAAAGCCTATAAGATAATAGTGGGAGTAATTAGCAAAGTAAGGAATACCTCAAAATCTAGCAAAAGTTCCTTCATGGTGCCTTGCTATCCATCATCACAACCTCATTTTATTTAGAACTCATATGCAACTGACGCATGTTGCTTATTTGTACACTTCATAAATCCGTTCCCCAAATTCTAATACCCTAATAATTTTCCAAAACTCATATTCCCTATTTACTACGCTTTTTACAATGGCTTTTATAAAACAGTGTTACTTACTTTTAGTAATAGGACACTTTTTAGGTTAATGCGACACTTTTCGGAAACTCTCCATTATTAATAAGGGGTGGACACCAAAAAAATTATCTTAACTTTTTAAGTAAGGAAAATTTAACGTGAATAATTTCAACTATTGTCCATCTTTTATAATTAATCCCACCTTTAGTAATTTCGGAAATAATCTCAACTATTGTGCATTCTTCTTAAAATAGTCCCATTTAATGGTTATTGGTGCTATTTTTGGAGTGTTTTGAAAATAATGGACAAAAGTTGGGATTATTTTAAAAGTTATCAAAGGTGAGATTAATTATGGAAAGCGGACAATAGTTGGAATTATTCACGCTAATTTTCCCTTTTACTAATTACATATCTAATGAATTTGCTAACCAACTTTTTATCTATTTCGCATGCATCTCGTGCATTTGAGGTTATTCAATTATTATGCAAACAATATTATCATAAAGACTATTATAGGTCAAGATCAACTAAGAATATAATGTCGTCTAGATAAAAATGATAAAAGGCTGAAATACAAACAAACTTGATTCACAAGAAAATTATTAATCACAATACTCTTGCACCCAATGCCAAGTTTGCTTGGGGAGGAATAATGGAGATTCATGTCCCAAGGTTGAATTCTTCCAACTAATGATTACGGTAGAGATCTTCTTACATTCCCTCACTTCATCTAGCCCAAAAATGTTAAATTGAGAATCTTGAGGGAAGAACTACAGATTAGGTTCTTTTTCTTTTACTCATTAAAAGAAGTTGCTCATGCATCCTATATCTGTACTCCTTACGTTTCTTATTACTTGTCTTTTCTTCCTTAAATAAATTATATGGTTGTTTTCTTTTTACTTGCACCCTTACCTTTCTTAACACACGATCCGATTTCTCTTGTTCACTTTTCTTATGTTGAACAAGTTTAATTCTACCAATTATGTGCTTCTTTTTGTCAATCATTTATACTAATTTTACTCATTTCACCCCTTTTTTGTTGTCAACCAATAAAATAGTAGTCTCTATCAATCGCCAATACATATTTGGCACACACTTTCTAAATTCTTCCAACGAACCAAATGAAACAAGTAAAAAAAAACCATGTAAGTAACATATAGATATGAAAATATAGCATAGCATACTTATGTTTAACGAAAACTTACCCGGCCTGATAAACTTGCTTGCCTAATTAAAAGCATGCCGAGAGTGAGAGGTAGCTCTAGAGTATCCTTCTCGATTTCAACGGATATTGGAATCAATCAAATAAAAGTGATAGCAGAGTTGCCGAGTAAGTGAGATAATCAAAAAATTAAAACAAACGAAATTTTTTTCTTGTTGAATACTGAACAGGGAACAAATGGTAACTTTATAGTCCACAAAAGTACACTTAGTGCAGCCAAGCAACTTGCATTTCCCCTTTCTCTTTCATTTCGTGTGAGATTTCTTCCAATTGAAATTTCCCAAGAACTTTCTTCATTTTTTCTTTGTGATGGCAGACTTTTCTTGTAATATTGGCTTTTTGATGTAAATCGTCTCTGTTCAAGGTTAATTAATGGAGCCAACTTTCTTCCACAAGCGTTGCGGGGCCACAATGTGCATCATGTTCGCCCTAATTGTCCACTGATGACTAGGAGTGAGCAGAAAAGTTGGTTACCCGATTCCATACCCAAAACCGGTTGGAATCGGTGGTTCCGAAATTGGAACTTGAACTGCCGGGACTGAATCTGGGAATCAAATATTAGGAACCGGTTGGAAGTAGATCCAATTCCGGGTAGTGAAATTATAGACCAGGTGGTTCAATCGTTTCTAAGATCGATTTTTTTTGACATGAATGCATATGTAATGTATGCTTAAGACTTGAAGATTTTTAAGACTAACTTATCAATAGAAGTATCTAATTATGTTATGTATGATACTTATATTTAGCTAAACAAGAAAAATGTAATTTTTGAATGCAACTGCGTAGCGGGTACCCGGTATTGGCACCAGCCAAATAGACCAAATAATAATCACTTTTGTGGGACTGGGTATCCGGTTGGTTCCGGTTTCAATTCCAAAAATTAAGTAACCGGTCCAACCGGTTCCGGTTCTGGTTCCAGGTTCTGCATACCCGGTCTAACCGGTTCCGGTACCGGTTCCGAGCAATATGACCGGGTACCCGGTTGTGCTCACCCTTACTGACGACGGTCGGGTATTTAAACTTTGACTTACTTTTCTTTTTAAAATATTGTTTTAAATCAGCCAATTTTTATATCGTCTTCTAATATTAAGTCAATTAATGTACAATTTTAGAATAAGTCAACTTTGTAGTATTTTTTGATCGTTGTCATGTTAATGAGTCGACCCTTATAAAATCTTCTTTTTCCTTCATGCTTCCCATCCCCCTTTTCAAACTTCACCATTATTGCTTCTCCAATTAAATTCTATCAGTTGAAGAATATTACAATCCTTTGACATCCATATGCTCAACGGGGATGATTACATTATCACATATTTACATTCCAGCAGTGAGATGAAAAGAAATTTACACAATTGAACATTCTCTTGTTAAAATTAGGAAAATTTGTAAAAAAACCACCTCAAAGTTTACATTTTTTGAAAAAATCAGAATTATTATTTTTTAATTTAATTACTATAACTAGGCAAAATTTTGTGAAGCAACACCTTTCAACGAAAAACGTTAAGTTTTCAGTAAAAAAATACTAACCTTTAACCTCACCACTAAATGAAAAACTTAACATTTTCTATTAGAAGGTGGTGCTTCACAAAATCTTGTAAAGTTATATAAGTTGAATTCATAAACAAAAAGTAATTGGTGATTTTTTTTTCAAAAAGTGTAAAGTTTATATTAGTTTTTCGTAAATTTTCCTTAAAATTATGACAATTAGCTGCTATATAGTATAAATTTAAGGAATGCAAGCAAACCATGACTCCAAGGGTTAAGATTCTTAACCAAGACTTGTATGACTTAATTAAGATGCCATGTGACTCGCTAGAAACATGTAAAGTGTATGGCTAACCCAATAACGAAAGTTTCGTAAGGGGACTGGAGAAGACTACCATGAGACAAAAGATCTTCTTACTAAAGATATTTGATTCGGAACTATTATATATTCAAGGTCCAATATTGAAATAATTTCAGAGGTTTTTCCTGACATTGTTCGTGTCAACAAACAATTCGAAATACATCGACTTTCTTAGAGCAGGTTTAAATCAAAAAGCAATGATTCGAAGCATTCTTTTTACACTATTTCGAAAATTCAAGGACTCAATCGTATGGATATGAAAAATACAAGAATTTCCAATCCTAACGGAAAAAGGAAGAAAACATATATTCAAATTAAAGAGTAAACAAAAATCACATACTATATACCCTACCCACTTTCAGAAAGTGGGGCTTCTCCCTAGCCTACTTTATCTCCCTAAAATGGTCCTCGCTATGTGATTCAACTATTTTTCAGAGACATCACAACTATTACCTAATTTTTCCTCCTATCATAAGTGAATGTAAGTGGTGGTTTAGAATCATTCATTGCAATTTATTGTGGTCTAGTATAACCGCTCCTCTTCTCCTTCATCAAGGTTTGAAGTTGGGTTTTTTTTTTTTTTTGGGTGTTTGAGGTGTTGTGGGAGAGGTGGGATCTAACGGCTCGTTTTATAAGAGATCCCCTACTAGCAACGATTCTAGTTTAATATTAAGAAGAGAACAAGTGACTAGTTTAATTCATTCCATAACAGCCTTCCTCGTAGAATGTGGGCTTAGGTTAGTTTAATTTTAATATAAAATTAGACGCCTTTTTTAATAATTTGTGGGGATTTAAAGGTAGCAGAGAGGACTATCCTAGGGGCCTGTAGGGGCTAGGCCCACCATAATGCATTTGGAAAATAAATGTGACTACTAAAACTTAGAACAAAGGTTGGTATTATAAGAGACCGCTTAATTTTAATTTAAAATTAGGCAACAGCACCAGCCCAACATAAAAAAAAGAGAATGAATCATTTTATTGAAAAAAGTGAAGGGCTTTTTAAATAAAGTAATGAGTTTAATTTACTCCAGTTTTCATATAGAACTAGTATTTAGGCCCAGACGATGCTCTGGGATATATATGTATTATACTTTACTACTTTAATACAATTAAAATTTGGTGTAGAAAGATGTTAGAAAAAAGTTATAAATTAATAGTTTTATTCATAAATACAATTAACATATTGTACCTTAATTATTGTTTTTCATTGAAAACATGTAATATCATTATTAGTATTGATAAAAGAACTAACAAAAATGTAGTGGCACAATGGTTAGAGCATTGATCTCCCACACTCGAGGTCAAGGGTTTGAAACTTCTCATGGACAATTTTTTATGAGAGATCGTTGATAAAATATTGTTGTAAAGAAGGGAGAGTGACACGTGGCGGATTGCAACGTGTGCTTACGCTTTTTAATATATATATAGATTAACCCGTCTCTTTTAGTAACTTTTATAGGGATGTCAATGGGGGCGAGAGGGGTGCGGAGGATGGTCCCTCCATACCCATATCCGCCTAAAAACTTCATCCCTGCCCCATCTCTCATGCCCATCCCCGCCCCAACGGGTACGTTATAAAACTATCCCCGCGCCCACCACCCATGTGGGTCTTTGATAAGAGGTTTTTAGTGTGTCGTTAAGGCACTAAGAACCACTTAGCAAACACAATTTAAAAACCTAACGAGCAACTACTAAGTACGTAGTAATGGCAAGTCAAGGGTCGAACCACAAGGAAATTGGGATTGAGTTTAGTCCACTAAGTCCAAAACTACCTAAGTGAAGGGTTTTTGGGTTTGAGATTGAATAGATTACCAACTAATTAACTAGCTAATGAATACCGACTAATAATTAAATAGGAGAATTAATACGATAGAGAAAACACTAGAGCTTGGGTTACTCGCATGAAATCGGGCAAGACACTACACAAATGCAACTACGAAGCTATAGAGAATAACATGCAAGGTTAAGTTTCCCTCTAAAGTCCTTGAGTCCTCTCTCGAATGGTCCTCAAGAGTAATCAATTAATCAATCGACTAAATCCTCTCTCGATCGGTCTTTAGCCAATTGATTAATGGATTCAATTTGATTGGAAAACCCCTAAATAGGATCCTCTTAATTTCTACCCAATCTCTTGGTCTACAAATTAAGTTAATTCATGGGAATGACTAGACAACAACAATCAATTAAGAGTAATTGAAATCTAAGCCATAGCATAAACTTGATCAAGGTCTACCCTAAGGTGTCAAAACACCAAGAACAATGCATATTAGACATGAATAAAGCAATTACAAGAACATCTCAATTAGCCCCTAATTCATGCTTTCACCCAAACCCTAGATTAAGAACTACTCACTAACCATGGATTCTAAGCAATTGAGATTCAATAAAGTTAAACATCATAAACAAAGCAATAGAATTAAAGGAAAGAGATTGAAGAAAAATTACTTGAATTGATTAACGAATTCGATCTTCAAAGATGAACAAAAGAGATAACTAGCGTTTAGAGAGAGTTTAGGGCTAAGAGAATGTAATTAGAAACTAAGTGTATGAGATTTGACGAGTCCAAGCTAAAAAAGCTAATTAAAAGAGTCATTAAAGTTTGACGGACAAAACGGGTCAAAGCCCGAAAGCAGGTCCACACGATCGTGTCAAAAACGACACGACCGTGTAGACCTGTTACATAAATTTCTCAGCGTTCCTTAACAGCTACTGCCTCAGTGTAGAAAACACTACACGGTCGTGTCCAGATTGACACGACCGTGTAGACCTGACGTCCAAAATGCCCACATCATCCTCAAAGTTTCTACTTGTGTGCTCAAAACACTACACGGTCGTGTCAAATGTGACACAACCGTGTAGACCTGACGTCCAATATTCCTTGCTAGTCAGTTGCAAACTGATCCTCCAATTGAAAGGTACACGGTCGTGGCCAATTCCACACGACCGTGTAGAGCTTCTTCAAGTCCTTCCAAGCTCTAGCCTCCATCCAAGGGTCTCTAAATACCCAAAGTGCTCCAAATACCTGTTAGTTAGTTTGAAAATCATCCAAAACAACTAAACGAGTAGTGAAGCAACCATTTAGCTCAAAGTAATCAAAACCATGCAATGCAAGACTAAAATGCTCTAAATCTATATGTATCGACACTAAAAATGCAGTATGGATAAGCACAATAAAGTACTTATCAATCTTCACTCGTCTCATACCCACCATGTCTGCCCCAATATCCGCCCCAACTGCCTTAACATATGTCACATGTTTATTAAAGTATGTGCTATTTTTTTAAAAAGAAAATAAGTTAAAATAAAATAAGTATATGCAATATAGTTTTTTATATTAAAAACTAATTAATAAGCACTTAGTAGGCAGGGATGAAGCAAGACATTAAAGATGCAGATTGGTGGAATTATACTCCACCTAGTTCTAGCAGCTGGTATTGGAAGCAAGTTTGTAATGCCAAAGATGATGTTAAGGCTTTCTTCTCTCAGGCTGAACTGTGTGCTATGAGCTATTTCTCCATAAAGAAGCTTTATACCAGGATGAGAGGGGAGCAGGAACAGGTTTATTTGGATAGATTCATATGGAATAGATTGAGTATTCCTAAATATTGCATGATTGCTTGGTTGGTGATGAAAGGCAAACTATGGACTAAGGATAGACTGCATCAGTTTGGTGTGGTTCAGGAATAAGATTGCCAGTTGTGTGCAGATGGGCAAGAATCTCATGATCATCTGTTTTTTCATTGTAGATATGCCAAGGCTCGTTTAGCTCTTATTCTGGAATGGCTGGGATATAATTCTAGTTAAGTTATGTTTGTCAGATTTGCTCTTTTCCTCAAAAGAAGCAAAAGGAGTAAGTTCCAAAGGGGTGTGATTGCTGCTGGTTTCACAGGTTTGTTGTACTTTGTGTGGTGGGCAAGACATAAAGCATGCTGGAATGGTTTGGTGTGGCAACCTGCCATTATTGTTCAAAAGATAAAATTGATGGTGAAAGGTAGAATACTTCATTGTCTTCCAAGGAGGTTAAGTGAATCTGATAAGGAGTGGCTAAATAGGTTTGAGTAGTTTCTTGTTTTTTTTATTGAGCTTCTATAGCTTTGTTTTATTTCAGTCTAGCCTGTGAGTTTAAGGGTCCAACCTAATTGGTTTCTTTCTCTATGGCTTATGACTTTTTAGGCTGTAAAATGTCTCTTTGGTGTGAATATATCTTTCCTTATCTAGCAAAAAAAAAGGATGAAGCAAGGCGTGCTGGGGTGAGGCGGGACGGGTGGAGATGGGGCGGGTATATTCTAAACTCAACACCCGCCCCATCACCCATAGCAGGGATAATTTTCATCCTCATCCCCGCCCCATCACCCCTGAAACCTTCCCCCATCCTCACCTAACTGGGTTGAGTGCGGGGCAGGTCTCCACAAACCGCGCCCGATTGACATTCCTAAACTTTAATAGAACAAAAGGCAGCCTAATAAGAGTCTAATAAGGAAACACTAATATATATATAACGACTCCAAAGACATTAGTGATGTTAACAAACTAACCAAAAAAAATAAGAAAAACCATCTTTATGATCAATCATAACACTTTATTACCCAACTTTTTATTACTCAACTTTTTAAAGGTCAATCTCTTATCAAAATAATTTTTTTCTTCTATAATCTCGCTTATTTTTTCTCTCAACATATATTAACAACAATACCAAGTTCTAATTTCACGTGCACGTAAAATCTATATTTGATTGAAATAGCAATAAATTTTTAAAATGATACTACTTTATATTAAATTTTAATTTCAAAAGAAACTTTTTGAAGAACCCCCGCAACTTTTTTCTGGAAAAATAACCCTTAGGAACTTATTGAAGTTATTGGATGCACCCCCAAAAACGTAACGCCGTTAAAATCCTCCATTAATGGGGCCCACTTTATTCTTTCCCCTCCCAATAACTCTTTAAAATTACTTTTCTACTCCCCTAATTAAATCCCAACTGATTTTCCTCTCCCTCCTCCCATTTTCCCACCTTCAATCTCTCTCCTCTTTAATTGTTGGATTATTCTTCTAATTCAATCTTCTTTTTCGCATATTTTAAGATGACCTCTACAGCACGAGGGCCATACTTCTCAGTATCATACCAATCAAAAAACTTGCAATCATCGTCTCTCCATTTTGCGCAGCCATAAAACCATTTTCCATGGTTCTCATTTAGCTTCCTTGTTGTTTGAGCAACAGCAGGCAATCCATGTCCGCAACGAATTTCACTTGAGCATCCTCCATTGCCTTTTGATTTCTTCCTCATCTTCTAATTTTAGGGTTTGTTAGGTGATTTCAATTTGGGGGAATGTTTAGGGTTAGCAAAGAAGAAATAATGACTGAGGTATATTTAAGGTGGAGGGAATAAGATAGAAAAAAATGAAAAAAGGTAAAATAACAAAAATACGCTGGAGAATAGAATCTCAGGCCAAAAAAATTACTAATGCCATTATCTGCACCGATTTTCAAAGTTTATGCAGTTTTGTACACCTTTTTTTGTTCGTGCTGTTTTGCACAACAAACGTATAGTTTGTGCTATTTGATCCAATTTGTCCTTTTACTAATCTGAACTTATTTTAACTTATTCGACCTTATTTGACCTTATTAGACCTTATTCGACCTTATTAGACCTTATTCAACTTTATTAGACCTTATTAGACCTTATTCGACCTTATTCGATCTTATTATTATTATTATTATTATTATTATTATTATTATTATTATTATTATTATTATTATCATTCTTAACTCTACTATAATAAGAATTATTACTCCTTCCGTTCCCTTTTAATGTTCCCATTTTCCTTTTTGGGATGTTTCTAAAAGTTCTTCCTACTTTGAATCTTTTCCATTTTAAGAATATTTATTTTCCCATCTTATCTTTCAACAACCAAATATTTACTACATTTTTTTTACTTTTTGTCATACACATGGCTCACTTTAGAATTATTTATTTCCCAATCACCCACTTTTCTTTCTCGTTCTTACGTTTTCAAAATCAAAAAGGTACCAAAGTACACTTTATACAATACAAAATTAAAAAGATTCTACTCCACCTCAATTTACATTGGTTTTCCCCCATATTCTAAATGGGAACATCAAATGGGAACGGAGGGAGTACTATTTTTCTTGTAATATTTTTAAATTTTATTTATCATTAATACTACTACTATTATTATATTATCATTATTCAAATTGTTATATTATTACTATTATATTACACTATAATTATTTATTATTATTGGACTATAAGTCATTATCTGCTGTTATTTTTATTATTATTTATAAGTTTCTACGGAAGCAAACTTAAAAGATGCATATCAATAGATTTAAGAACAACCACCAACTACATTAGTTTAATGCTCATAGGAATACTTTGCAAACGATAATCAATAAAAATTGGTATCCCTTTGTAGACACTAAATATTTAACTGCGAAATTTGTTATATACACCTTTATTCATGTAGACGAATAAAAATCTTAAGCGTACAACAAGCAACAACGATAGCCAAATGAAAATAATAATAAATAATAATAATAGATAATAATTATAAATAATAATTATAAATAATAATTATAATAATTATTATTATGATAATGTTGTCAAATAATAATAATAATAATAATAATAATATTGTCACAATAAAAAATATATAAGAACCTTATTAGACCTGATTCAACCTTATCATTTATTTGACCTTATTAGACCTTATTAGACTTTATTAGACTTTATTCGACCTTATTAGACCTTATTAGACCTTATTAGACTTTATTAGACCTTATCAAAACTTATCTGAACTTAAGATGAAAAAACGACCCTTAAACATAAATTGTTTTCTCTAATTGGTCTGATTTTAAGTAAAACTAGTATTAGTCTCCGACGATGCTCGGGTTATTAGTTACCGATAACTAATGTAATCTAGCTTGTAAAATATCATTAAAAAAATATAAGTCATCTCATTTCGACAACTTAACTCTTGGTTTTCATTTATATACCATCGTTATTGTTGATAGAAAAATCAATAATAATATGGTGGCATAGTGGTTGGAGCTATTCATTTCATACAAGAGGTTGGAGGTCCGTATCAATAATAAGATGGTGACACGTGGCGGATAGCAACGTTTGCTTACGCTTTTTAATATATATATATATATAGATAGATAATTTAGTATTTTGTAAAAGTTGTAGAGGTTGAAATTTTTTAGACTAATCATTAACGATATATTAGGAACTTGGAATTTGTGATAATTTGGCACACAAGACAAAGTTCATGCGCCAACAAAGATTGATTTTCGTGTAGAGTGTACTCGACAAATTGATCAGGTTTTTTTTCATTTGATAACAATTAGCCAATTAGGTTAGCATTTAGTTGACTTTTGTTACTTTATCATTCTTTATCTCACAATTAAAATCCCTAATGATAAATTGATATGGTTTCCTAGTCTTTGGGAGTGATAAGTTAATATTAATCTTTATATTTCATATTCTATTGTATCAATTTATATTATTTTTAAAATAAAGTATTCCCTCTGTTCCCATTTGATATTCCTATTTGGAATATTTGGGAAAAACCAATGCAAATTGAGTGGATGAGAATCTTTTTAATTTTATATTGTATAAAATATACTTTGGTACTTTTTGCTTTCAAAAAAGCAAGAGAGAGAAAGAAAAACATGTGATTAAGAAATAAAATATTCTAAAGTAGTCTCGTGTGTAAGACAAAATGTTAACAAATGTAGCAAATATTTGGTTGTTGAAGGGTAAGATGGAGAAATAAATGTTCTTAAAATGGAAAGATTCAAATGAGAAGAACTTTTAGAAACATGCCAAAAGAGAAAATGGGAACATCAAATGAGAATGGGGGTAGTATATGATAATTGTAGTGCAATAATAAAATTGTAAAGTGTTAGAGATATTATTATGTGAATATCTTGTGCATATCTTTTTGTATCTTATTTCCTTTTATTTAGGATCTCTAAATTAGTTAGCTTTACTGATTTGTAACATATATATTGTAAAGCAAATCAATGACAAACAGAAGTTAAACCCTAATCTCTTATTTCACATGGTATTGGAGCCGTGACAGGCTAAAGTCGTATCACCTAATCAAAGATAAATCCTAAGTCCTCTAACAACAGTAGTCAAGGGAAATAGGGTCGAATTCACAGAGAGACAGAGTTTCTAAGTTAATATTCAGCCAAACAGCTACTTCAGAGTCTTCAGACAAGACCAGATAGAAATCAGCTGAACTCTTATTTAGACTAAAGAAAATAGTATAAAAATGGGATTTAGACTATGAATTAAAGGTCTAGGGTATAAGTTCAGTCCACCATACTTATACCAATCAAGAGGATCAAACAATTAACAGAACCTAGGTCAAGAATCGACAAATTAAATTAGAGCACGTGTTAAGCTATGGTTAAGACTCAACGCTCATAATTCAACATATGCCGCATGTTCTCTAACATAATCAGAATTACTGATGTGTACTAGGCCTCTAAAAGTAGGACGGGTCTGTGCAAACAATTATTAATCAAAAGCAATCAATGAAACTACGCAATAACATTAATTACTCGTTAAGATCAAATCACAGCATAACCAATCTAATCAAGCCCTAGAAACTAATAGCAATTTAAAAGTAATTCATGGTATAAACATGATTTACCTTCCTAAATCGCTAGAAATTAAACTATTCAGACATAATCAAATCAACAATAACAATTCTAACAAGAAACCCTAATTCAACATCATGAATGAATAAATAATTAAACTAAGCAATCAAGAAATAATTAAAAAGATTAAGAAAGAAGAATAGTACCAATTGACGGAAAGTAATAAACTTTATTAAAGATCATCCAAGGTTCAATCACCTTTTCAAACTAATCTAAGTATTTAAATATCAAAGTAAAATTAAAATCCTAAAACCAATTCAATGGGCACTAATGGCGTCCCTTTTCCTAGTTCTCATTCTAAACTCAAGGTAAAACTAATCTAAAATCCAAATGTAATCTCCTCCACTATTTATACTCCAAAAGTCCAAAGCTGCCTAAATAAAAGAAGGGAACCAAAGTAAAAATCCTGGCCTGCACGCATGGGGCCCAGCATTTAATTCAGCCCAGCAATTACAATAAAAAGACGCAGCAGCACTTGAAGGTTGGGACCTCCACCCGATGGCCTTCAGGCAACAGTGCCCGATCGGGTGGGCTTGCACTTTGGCCCAGGTTTTCTTCTCTCCTCAGCGGTACAGCAGCAACGTTATAATGTTTCTGGGCCTGCCCGATCGGGTGAGCTTTGCCCGATCGGGTAGAGCCATTTTCAGCTCAACCAAATTTCTTTGTTTTTCCACCCGATCGAGTTGGGTGATGTCCGCCCGATCGGGTGCGAAACTTTACCGTTCGATCAATAAATTGTCGCTGGATCGGACCATTTTCTGCCCGATCAGTGTACGGGAAGCTCCTTTTGACTGTTTGACTCTGGGGACCTCTTAAACTATCCATAAAGCTCGTGAGCCATCCTACGGGTATCGTAAAATCTCGTAAAACCATGGTTGCTTCCAAATAGCTCGAAAATAAGGAGAAAACTCCCTAAAACCTGCAATTCAACACTAAACACAAAACCATAACTATATACGATAGTTAGCATAAAATAGCTCCGAAGAGTTCCAGTGATGCACAAATTAGCTCATAAATAGGGGAGAAAACTCTATATAAATACGTGATATCAAGTCGTAAGGCAATTTTTTTCTCTCTTCTCTAAACCGGCGTCCAGCAGTGCTTACCCACGCACCATGACTGGCCACGATACTCCTCTGCCACCACCACCCCAATATCTCCCTAGTTCTCCGTTTTTTCTCTCCGCCAGTGATAAACCGGGGGACTATATTACTCCCACCCGCCTTCATCACGATAATTATGACTATCGGGTGGCCGATATTCAGATGGCTCTTGAAGCACGACACAAGTTTGGTTTTCTTAATGGCACAATCACCGAGGCAGCCCAACCATATACACCATCCGATTGTCCTCAAGTCAATGCTATGCTTGTTTCGTGGATCACTAACACCATTGATCCCGAGGTAAAAGCGACCCTTTCTAAGTTTCGTGAAGCATCTCATTTTTGGGATCATTTTAAAACTAGTTTTGCTCTTGTGAATGGTCCTCGTATTCAACAATTGTGGACAACCATTGCCAAGTATGAACAAACTAAAACTATGTTCGTTTCTCACTACTATGGTCAAATAAATAGCTTATGGGAAGAATTGTTTTGTCATGAGCCTTTAATTGATTGTCAATGTTGTTTTAAGTGTATTGTGGGTTCTCTCCATGCTAAAAGACGGTAGAACCAGCAATTACATGATTTTTTAATAGGTTTATATTCTCCTTATTATTCTCACTTGCGCACCAATTTCTTTCCACCGATCCTCTACCCACTCTTGACCGGGCTTATCAATTAGTTGTGCAAGATGAGAGAGTACGGTTGTCTAGCGGCTCTATCGAAGACAAGCCGGCTGATGCACTTGGCTTCGCTGTCCACGTGCCGTGGAATCGTGGTAAGGGTGAACACCCGATTTGTAGCCAATGTCATAAGGTGGGCCATTAGGCCACCAAATGCTTTTCTCTTGTAGCGTGTTCTCTTTGCAAGAAGCACGGCCATGATGTATCATCTTGATACAATTTGGTTGGATATCCGGAGGGCTGGAATCAGTCATCCAAACCTGCCGGATCTACTGTCCGCAACTCCCCAGCACCCGGCAGTCGTAGCCGAGCGTCTGCCAAAGCCAACGCTGCTGCTGTCTCCTCTACTGCATCTGCTTCTATTGCTGCTGCGTTTGCGGGCAGCATGTTTACCGCAGAGCAGTGGAAAGCTCTTGCCGCTATGATTGGTAACGAAAAAAAATCGAATGATTAGTTAGATGGTGAGTTTTGATTTTTCGATTATTGATAACGGGGCAACCCATCATGTTACGGGTGAGAAATTTTGGTTGTTTGATGTTATTGATATTATATCTTGTCCCGTGGCTCTTCCCAATGGTGCAAATGTCTTTCAACTCATAAGGGGTCTTTGCTTTTTTCCGATTTCATTACTCTTACGAACGTACTCTATGTTCCTAGCTTTAATTGCAATTTACTTTTGGTTTCACAACTCACTCATGCTTTGTCATGTACTGTACAATTTACTTCTTCTATATGTGCTATACAGGACCCCATGTGAAAGCTGATTGGGACGGGACGTAAGCGGGATGGACTGTACTATTTTGTGGAGGTAGCATGGTCACTAATATAACCGTTCATGGAGCGTCATCTAACTTGGATGTTTGGCATAAGAGAATGGGACACCCCTCTGAACGTGTGGTGAAGTTGCTACCTCCTCTTTGTGGTCATAGGGGTAGTTTGAATAAAGTATGTGACATTTGTTTTCGTGCTAAACATTCTAGAGACAAATTTACTTTGAGTGATAGTCGTGCTAGTCGTATTTTTGAGAAAATTCATTGTGATTTATGGGGTGCTTATAGACACGAATCTTCTTGTGGAGCACATTATTTTTTGACTATTGTCGATGATTATTCTCGTGCTGTTTGGATTTATCTTTTGATGGACAAAACTAAAGTGTTTCATATGTTCATGTCTTTTGTTGCCTTAGTAACCCGTCAATTTTCCCAAACAATCAAAATGGTTGAAAGTGATAATGGCAACGAATTTAATTGTCTCAATGATTATTTTAATACCAATGGTATTGACACGGCCGTTGCACGTGCCAAATATAAACCTAACTTAGCCTAGTTTAGGGCAAGAAAGGGTCGATTCCACGAGGAAGCAAAGATTAGCAAGGTTTGAAAGTAATCAAGCGAGCTAAGCCTATTTTTGGTGATTTTTGAGATTAATTGATCAACTAAGAAAACAAGAACTAATTAGCTAACAATTAAAATAAATGATTTGGGTTTAACAATAATAAGAAGACACTAGGGATAGGGGAATCACTAGTTAACCAATTGCTAACCTATTTGTCAAGCCAAGGGGATTTATTAGGATCAACTAAGGGACTAAATCACTCATATGTTTCCTAATTACTCTCTCGAGCTAATTAGGTGGACTTAATCAACCAATTCTACCTATTCTCATGGTAAAATCAATCGATCAAGTATTTCTACAACTCCTAGCGATTTGATTAAGGTCCTAGGAAGCCTAACACCTATTCTCATGGTGAAGTCAACCTATTGACTAACCTAAGGTCCATCAAAAGCTTCATCTCTCAATCCTTCACTTTTGATCCCCAAACCAAGTTCAAATGATGATCAAGCAATTAAACAAACAATTAAATAGGTTAGACAACCCTATTTCACCTAAATCTAACCCCCTAGCTTGACTTTCGAGGTCAACTCATGATCAACCTAGTTCATCCCCTTCCCCTAGCTAAGAAATTACTCTAAAGCCATTAAAGAAGCAAAATAAAAAGCTTGAGGTATCAATGGAAGATCAACAATGGTGGAAAACATTATAAATGAGCTAAACATCAACTAACCAACACTAATCAAAGGCTAAAACAAGATAAGCAAGTAATAAGGCGAAATAAATCAAAGAGATAGAAGAAATACTCTAAATAGATGAACATCAAATGAAAAACTCCATGGAAATACCTTCAAAAAGCTTCAAATTGATTTCAAGATCTACTTTATCTCTCTAAAAACTACTTCTCTCTCTAAAGTTCTCTCTCTAATTAAGCTAATAATCATTCAGCAATTAAAAGGATCCTTTAAGATTATTACAAAATTAGATTTATACCCCGTAGAAATAAGGGCAAAATCGTAAAAGACGAAATAAAACTACGGAGCCTGGGCCATGGAGCGTCCGCTCCTCACAACATGGAGCGGCCGCTCCATGCTTGGAGCGCCCGCTCCCTCATCGCTCCTGGGTCGCTCCAAGTTCCTGATCCTCTGTCTTCATTTCTTGACCCATGGAGCTCCCACTCCCTCTTCTAAGGAGCGCCCGCTCCCCTATTATAAGCCTCTTTTTTGCTTGATAACCTTCAAAACACTCAAGGCAAATATTAGATGGGGAGGGAGGTATGCATATGCATATGCAACAACCTATATACATCCTAACTATATGCAAATGAGCTAAACTAGATGCTAAACACGAGATAATAAGAAATGAGGAAAAGGGAAGGAAAAGGAAATTAAATGACCTAAAATGCATCTAAATGCCCTAAAACTACATGCAAATAAGTGAACCTAATGTCTACTTATCAAATTCCCCCAAGCTTGTCAATTGCTTGTCCTCAAGCAATTAACAATCTCAAGGAAACCTATGCAATAAAAACTAAGAAAGGCATCACGAAATCAAGGTCCTCGTCCTAATAGAGGTGTCAAGGCAATGGGATAACTCGACCAACTTTCAAAGCTCATAGCCGTCTTTCCTTATCCACAAGTTAGGGGTCAAAGGAGTGGTCTAAGCTAGTGCGCAAAGAAAATGATCGTCCTAGAGGTCCCTTAACTATCAGACAAGCCCTATTTGATCCTAAGTGAAACCTTTCCCTACAAAATGGAAAAACTCGCTCAACCTAGTACCAATCATGCCCCACAAGCTCACAAGATCCCCCAAGCTAGCATATTTATTCACTAGTTAACTTCCTTTTTTGATTGGAAGGGCCCTAGACTACCTCGTCACGCGGTCTACCTCTCACTAGATAGTCATGTTTTTGAGGCACGGTACTGAGCACTCGGTATGAGACGCGATAAGAGGGTAAGGTAGCTCATACCTAAGGCATTGGAGCATCTCTAGGGGCCAAAGCATGAATTTTTTTATAACTATAGGCTACTAGCCTTGTGGGCTCTTATGCACCACTTATTCTATCCAATAGGCCAAAAAGGGCTCTTTTTCTCTTCATTTTTTTCATTTTTATGTGTTTTTGTTTTGTTTTGTTTTCTCTCTTTTTTTTAAAGGCTACTAGCCTTACACTTCATTGGGCTAGAGGGCTTATCCAAGGTCAAGGGAGAGAGTAAAGGCTTTTTATAGGGAAATAGAGACACTAATTCACGCTAAAGGCGAGTCTCGGACAATCGAGGGGTCTATTCGTACCAAGACCTAGGCATCCAAGCTTAAAGCACCCATAATACTCCTAACGAGCACATAAGACACTCGAGCTAATTCACCCCTACTCGAAAGTCAAGTTCCCAACCTCTAACCTCTAAAGTCATAACATAGAGTCATTCCTTAATTAGGTGATGCAAAAATCTTTTTGAAGTTTTTGAATTTTTTTTTTTAAAAAAAAAAGCTTACATGCAAACTACCAAAGACAAGTCCTGTATGCAATTCATAAGCTACATGCAAAACTAACATGATATGAAACTATACTACATGCAAGTCTAAGACCTAAAGGAGAGAAGAAGCAAATAAAAAGAAAAGCAAAGCAAAAAGATATATACAAGGAAACAAAAAGGATAGAAAAAAGGAGAAAGTCATATACAAGTCATATACAAGTAAAAATAGTCAACCATGGTTCTTTTAATTTAAATCCTCAAGGCAATGATCAATAAAGCACACTCTCCTATCATGCCCCGTAAACCCGACCTACCAATGCGTCCTCTCTAACACGCGTACCCAAAAAGACACCCCAAACCCTCAAAATGAGCCACAACCCGCTAGCATAATCAAATAAAAACACCCCCAAACAATCAAGGCACCGTCCTCGGTGTAATCATGCAAAACAAGTAAAGGGGGAGCAGGGCAAGAGGATCTAGTCCTCGTCCATGTGAGATGGACTTTCTCCCGAAGGGGGAGGTGGTGGCATGTCTCCCGAAGGGGGAGGGCGCCGCATCGAGCCGTAGAAAGCTAAGGGGGCGGGGCCATGAGGCTCCCAACCGCCCATGTAGCCCGGCGGCCAAGCGCCGCAGGGGGGGGATAGGCGGGATCACCCATGGGGTTACAACCCCCGGGTGCCCGCCAATCATAGGGTGGCTCGCGGTGGGGACAATAGGGGTACGTGGGTTGGCTTTCATTCCATCCCGGTACCGGCCCATGTTGAGGAGGCCAATTTGGAAAGTTGACATAGGGGTCAACGTTTCCACTCTCCACGTGGTGATGATACATTGCATTAGTTTGTATCATCATACCACTCAAGTCCTCTCTCATGCCTTGGATCGTATTCATCATACGATCTTGGTTGAGAGAAAGACTGTAGTAGGCCCCCTCATAGTCAAAGGAGCAGGACAACACTGAGGCACGACGGTCGGAACTCGGCTCCTCGCGATGGAGAGGAGGAGCTAAGTTGCCGCGTGCGGCCTGGGCTTCCGCGACGGGGGGCTCATAAGGGATGAGAAAAATCTCGGCATCCTCCCCGTCGCGGTCAAATGTGGTCACCTCCGGGTTTGGGAGGTAACAATGATGACAACCCCTTACCTTCCAAATGAACCGCGCGGGATTAGGGGTAAAATCAATCCACCCGGCGGCTCTAATATAGTTCAAATCGAGGTAGGGGTTATCATCAACTAGAGTCAACAAATTAAGTTGCTCCCCAAACCCTAGAGCGGAAGCAATGATAGTAATCATCCCCCCACAATGAATATCGGATTTAAATAGTTCTATACACCGTTGGAGAAATAGAAATCCGAGATTCAACTTGCCTCCTATTTCCCTTGGGTGATGGGAGGCAATGTAAAGCGCACTCACCTCCTCCGAGGCTACCTTACTTGGTTCTTTTTTTGAAAATATGGCGGTAACCAAGAGGCGGTGAATGTAGTGAAGGATGGGGGAATGCATATGAGAGGAATATCCCGTTTTGGGATCAAAGGGGGCGTATCCGGCAACATCATGCCAAAATGCGTCCCTTTGATAGTAGACGGGGTATTGCCAAGTCTCGGGATTTCGGATGGCATTGGAGGGATCACATTGGAAGATCTCATTGAGCCTCCCCAAAGAGATACAGTGGGGTTGATTGAACAATTGGAAGGAGATTTCATACTCCCCCTCTTGTCCATCATCCTCATTTCTCTCGAGAGAGGCTAAGAATTCCAATGTGAGCCGCTCATATGTCAAAGGGCTAAAGGTGTAAAAGCGTTCCATGCCTAAAACAAATAAACAACGCCTTACATCTAGCACTATCCCGAGACTATCTAGAGTTTTACCATGGAAGAACTTAGAAGCCTTAATCTTCCGGTGCTTAAGTTCGTCATACCGACGTTTATTGTCGGGGTTGACGAACTTAAGGGCCGGAAGGGTGCCCTTTTGGTTCTTTTGGGAGGAAGAACCTTGATCTTTTTTACTTTTTTTTCGTGAACGAAACATACTTGGAGTTTAAAGAGAATAACTCAACCAAAATGATTATAAGAAATTTAAAAGACCACGGTCTCAACCCAACAACTAAGCACGAAAATAAGAGCACCAACCAAGGCAAAAATTCAAAGCAAAAATGAAGGAAAACAAAAAGAAATAATGAAAAGAAGCTAGAAAAATTAAAAATAAAAGAAACTAGAAAAAATTAGGCTAAAAGGAGTAAGTAACTAGAAAGAAAAAATGAAAGAAATCACACAAAATAAAAAAAAATAAAAAAAAATCAATTAAAAATCAAAATCTATCTAAATCTAGCAGCTAAGTCCACAAACAACACCACAATCATCATATTATCAATTTTCTAGTACAAATCTAGATGAAAAATAAAAGTTAAGGTTAGGTTTTACCTCCCTCTTTAAGAGGGGTGAAGAAATTCCACAATTGCGAACAATTTAGGTGCCTTCAAGCTTCAACAGTGTTCCTTAACCTTTTTCTTCAAGAGATCTCCCCCAAACTTCAACTTTAAAGTGATGATGAATTTTTGATTTTGGGGCTTTTTGACGAAAATGGGTTCTTTGTGTAGAGGAGGAGAAAAGATGAAGGTTTTGTGAAGGAAGGAAGTGAAAATGTTGAGAAATGAAGGAGATATGGAGGTTAGAAGTTGGAGGTTTAATGGAGTTTAGAGAGAGAAAGGGAGTTTGAAAGAGTTGAATGGAATGAGAGTGAAAGGATGAGGGTGAGGTGAGGGTGGGTGATAGGGAAAAAGGGGACGGATGGGGGGGGGGGGGAGGGGGGTAAGTTTGAAGCACGTGAGAAAAAGATGAAAAAAAACGAAAGGGCTGGCCTGGCGAGCTGGAGCGCCCGCTCCAAGCCTGGAGCGGGGCGCTCCTTAAACGCTCCCCACACGCTCCAACTCACTGCTTCTCCATCTTGTTTTTGCGGGGGATGGAGCGCCCGCTCCGTCTATAGAGGAGCGCCCGCTCCTCTTGTGGAGCGCCCCCCCATTGGGCATTTTTGGCTCGCTCCTCCTCCCATTCTTCCATACTTAGCCAAATTTTCATGTTTTTCACTCTTCCTCTAATTTCACTCATCTAAAACCTCTTATTCACTCTTTTTTTCTATATATTTTTTTTGTATTTTTCTCATATATTTTTTCTTTTTTTTCGTTCTTTTTCTCAAATTTTTTTTACAATTTCTTTTTCGAAAAGCTAAGAATCCGGGTTGCCTCCCTTAAGCGCTTCTTTAAAGTCATTAGCTTGACCTCCCTACGATGAAAATCCTCATAGGGGAAGGGGGTAGTCATCCAAAGCAATGTAACAAATGTGCTCAATTTGGGTTCCATCGTGGTATACCTTGAGTCTTTGCCCATTTACTTTGAACGTCCATTTTTCCTCGCTCCACACTTCCACCGCTCCATGCGGGAACACAATTTTTACTTCAAACGGTCCACTCCACCTAGACTTAAGTTTCTCCGGAAAGAGTCTTAGCTTAGAGTTAAAGAGAAGGACCTTGTCTCCTACCTTGAACTCTCTCTTCATTATCCTTCGATCATGCCATGCCTTAGTTCTCTCCTTGTTAATCCTAGCATTTTCATAGACATCCCGCCTAAGCTCTTCGAGCTCATGTACATCCAAAAGTCTTCGTTCCCCGGATGACTTGAGATCAAAATTCAAAAGCTTGATGGCCCAATATGCTTTGTGCTCTAACTCAACCGGCAAGTGACATGATTTGCCATACACAAGCTTGTAGGGGGTTGTGCCAATTGGTGTCTTAAAAGCCGTCCTATAAGCCCATAAAGCATCATCGAGCTTTGATGACCAATCTTTGCGAGATCGGTTCACGGTTTTCTCCAAGATGAGCTTCACCTCCCTATTTGACACTTCCGTTTGGCCGCTACATTGTGGATGATAGGAGAGCCCCATTTTATGATGCACCCCATATTTGGAGAGAAGTGCTTGGAAACTCTTTTTGACGAAATGGGATCCCCTATCACTAATCACGGCTCTCGGAACCCCAAACCTCGGAAATATCACGGACTTGAAGAGCTTGGCAACTACCTTAGCATCATTTGTAGGAGAGGCGATTGCTTCCACTCATTTGGAGACATAGTCAACCGCCACTAAAATGTAGGAGTTACCAAACGAAGAAGGGAAGGGTCCCATGAAGTCTACCCCCCAAACATTGAAGACTTCCAATTCTAAAATGTTGGTGAGGGGTAATTCATGCCTCTTGGAGATGTTGCCGACCCTTTGACACCTATCACAAGCTTTCACAAAGCACCACACGTCCTTGAACGTAGAGGGCCACCACAATCCACAAGATAAGATCTTGGCAACGGTCTTGTCGGCACCCATATGTCCTCCAAAGGGGGATGAATGACATTTCTCAATCACACTTGCGATCTCATCATCGGGAAGACATCTCCGATACAAACCATCCTCCCCCCGCTTGAACAAAAGTGGGTCCTCCCACGCATAAAACTTAGAATCATGGAGGAACCGCCTTCGTTGTTGATATGTAAACTGAAAAGGAATGATCCCACAAGCCAAGTAGTCCTCCATGTCGGCAAACCATGGGGTATCAAGGGCTTTGATGGAGTATAGGAGATCATCCTTTAAGTTATCATCAATGGGCATATCATGAGAGAGGTAGCCTTCAACCAAAGGCAACCGGGAAAGGTGGTCGGCCACCAAGTTTTCCGTTCCCTTCTTGTCTCTAATCTCAATGTCAAATTCTTGAAGGAGCAAGATCCAACGAATCAACCGCGGCTTCGCATCTTTCTTGGACATGAGATACTTGATTGCCGAGTGATCCGTGTACACTACCACTTTGGAGCACACAAGATAAGGCCGGAACTTATCAAAGGCAAACAGAACAGCCAACAACTCTTTCTCCGTTGTGGCGTAGTTCTTTTAAGCCGAATCAAGTGTCTTGCTCGCATAGTGAAAAACATGTAGCTTTCCCTCTTTTCTTTGCCCTAAAACGGCTCCCACTGCATAATCACTAGCATCACACATTAGTTCAAAGGCAAGCTCCAATCCGGAGCTTGCACAATGGGGGCGGAAATAAGGGCATGCTTTAAAGTCTCAAAAACATTCACGCAATCACTATCAAAAACAAATTCATTATCTTTTTGCAAGAGGCTAGATAGAGGCCTAGCAATCTTAGAGAAGTCTTTTATGAACCGGCGATAGAAACCGGCATGTCCCAAAAAAGAACGCACTCCCTTCACCGTAGTAAGTGGGGGCAACTTCTCTATGACCTCAATCTTGGCCCTATCTACCTCAATTCCTTTTTGGGAAATCTTGTGTCTCAACACAATGCCATCATCAACCATGAAATGACACTTCTCCCAATTAAGCACTAGATTCATCTTTTGACATCTTTGAAGCACATTTTTCAAGTTCTTGAGACAATCATCAAAAGATGAACCTACTACGGAGAAGTCATCCATGAATACCTCAATGGTATCTTCCAACATGTCTGAAAAGATGGCGGCCATACACCTTTGAAATGTAGAGGGCGCATTGCACAAACCAAATGGCATCCTTCGATAAGCAAAGGTACCAAATGGACAAGTGAATGTAGTCCTTTCTTGGTCATCGGGGTGGATGAGAATTTGAAAGAACCCCGAATAACCATCAAGGAAACAAAGATGGGAATGGCCCGCCAATCTTTCCAAAATTTGATCTATAAAAGGGATGGGGAAATGATCTTTCCGGGTGGCTTTATTCAATCTCCGGTAATCTATGCACATACGCCACCCGGTCACCGATCTAGTGGAGATTTATTCTCCCTTTTCATTTGTGATGACGGTCATGCCTCCCTTTTTAGGGGCCACATGGACAGGACTAACCCACCGACTATCGGAGATAGGGTAGATTATCCCCGCCTCAAGGAGTTTCAAGACCTCCTTTTTAACCACTTCTTTCATATTGGGATTCAACCTCCTTTGAGGCTCAATAGAAGAAGCATGATCGTCATCAAGATGAATTCTATGCATGCATAGGGTAGGACTTAGCCCTTTGAGATCTTCAATGCTATACCCAATGGCACTTCTATGTTCCCGAAGGACGTCAAGAAGTTGAGAAACTTGAGTGCCTTCAAGTGTAGCATTGACTATCACCGGGTAAGTCTCACCCTCACCAAGAAAAGCATATTTTAAAGAAGGGGGAAGGGGTTTCAACTCTACCTTGGGAGGAGGCTTAGAACTCTCCTCCTTAGGTGAAGGCACCTCAAGAGCCTCAGTCTTCTCCTCCTTAGAACAATAAAATGGAGAGGCATCCATGGCAAGCTTGAAGTTTTTCCCTTCCTCGTTATCTTCCAAATCTTCTCCCAAAAGTACATCTTCCAAGGGGTCTTTCTTACCCCTTAAACTCTTCAAAGTCAAGACCTCTTCATCAAAACTATCTATCCTCTTCACCTATTCCATTATTGGAGACTTCATTGATTGCTTGAAAGCAAATTCCATGCTCTCATCTCCTACCCTCAAAGTAAGCACATCTCGCTTCATATCAACAAGAACTCCGGCCGTTTTAAGGAAAGGCCTCCCAAGTATAAGAGGGACTTGAGAGTCTTCCTCCATCTCCATAACCACAAAGTCACAAGGGATGAAAACCCTTCCAACTTGGACCGGTACATCCTCAACCTCTCCAACCGGAACTTTCACCGATCTATCGGCGAGTTGAATGACCCTCCTAGTAGGCTTGAGTTCAAAATTAAGTTGCTTAGCGATGGACAAGGGCATCAAAATCACACTTGCCCCCAAATACGCCAAGGCCCTCTTGGGCTCCAAGTCCCCAATCTTTAAAGGAATAGAAAATGACCCCGGATCTTCTAAGCTTCTTGGGTAGCTTGTTTTGAAGTACGGCACTAACCTCGACGGTCAAAGCAATGGTGGCACTTTCCTCGAGCTTGGTCTTGTTGAAGAGGAGCTCCTTAAGAAACTTGGCATAAGTAGGCATTTGAGACATTGCTTGGAGAAAAGGGATGTGCACTTGAAGCCCTTTCATGACTTCTAAGAATTTCATGAATTTATCATTGAGTTGCTTCTCAGCTAGCCTTTGAGGAAAAGGAACCGGAGGCACATAAGCCTTGGGTGCCGCTTGACTAGCCTCTTTACGTTGCTCATGAACCTCTTTCTCTTGGCTTGGCTCAACATCACCTTCATCCTCCACAATTACCTCCTAAAGAAGCTTCTCAACCTCCCCTTCACTCCCCCTTTTCTCAACTTCTTGGCTTTCATTCACCTCACTAGGCATCTTAGGCCCCTCATAGTTTGCTCCGAATCTCAAAGTAATGGCCTTAGCATGCTCGTGAATCATGGGTTGGCTTGGAAATTGAGTAGAAGAAGAAGAAGAATTGCTTACTTGTTGGGCAATTTGGGCAAGTTGGGTCTCAATCATTTTGTTGTGAGCTTGCATTTGTTGTAAGGAAGAGTGAATATCCCCAAACTTCTTATCATTATCGGCATTGGTCTTGGTTTGTTGGGCTAGGAAAAGTTGAAGTGTAGACTCAAGTGATGAAGGCTTGGGTGGGTTAGGCTCAAAGGGTGGTCTTTGTTGTGGTTGGTTGAAACCGGGTGGTCGAAAGTTGGAGGAGTAGTTGTTGTGATTTTGTGGTGGGGGGTGTTTCCATGTTCCTTGGGAGGGGTTGTTCCACCTCCCTTGGTTGTTGAAGTTGGAAGGCCCCTCTTGTCTTGCACCAACCCATGCTATATGTTCCGTAGATCCTCCACAATAAGAGCTTGCATGATCGGTGCCTCCACAAATTTCACAAGAGAAAGCTTGGGAAGGTGGTTGGCTTGGGGATGCCAAGTTCACCTTCTCAAGTTTCTTAGCTAGAGTGTCTAGCTTAGCATGGATATGATCCATGGCCTCCACATCATACTTCCCTTTACCACTAACCTTCTTGCTTGTAGACCTTGTGTTCCCCCAAGAGTATTGCCTCACAACCTCTTCTATGGTGGGCTCAATATCTTCAACCCGTAGCTTGGTGAGTTGACCCCCCGTTCCGGAATCAAGACTAGCTCTAGTCATAGGAAGCAACCCATCATAGAAACTTTGCATCAACATCCATTGACTATACCCATGGTGCGGACACGACCTTCGGAGGTCTTTGAACCTATCCCATGCCTCATTCAAACTTTCATCTTCATCTTGTATGAAATTAGAGATCTTCCTTCTTGCCTCGGAAGTCTTCTCTTGGGAGTAGAACTCATCAACAAAAGCCGCCGTTACTTGTGCCCAAGTAGTCAAGGAATCGGGAGGTAGAGACTGTAGCCACTTCTTGGCTTTCCCCATGAGAGAGAAATGGAAAAGATTAAGCCTCACGAACTCTTGAGTAACATTATTTTGCTTGACCGTGGCACAAAGCTCAAGAAAGTTCCCTAAATGGTCAAGTGGACACTCATGAGCACATCCTCCATAAGGCTCTTGCTTGATCATTCTAATCAAGTGTGGAGAGAACTCAAAGTTAGCGGTTGTTGTCGGCCTCCGAATCCCACTTTTGAGCTCAAATGCTTCGGCGTGACCATAGTCCCTCAAAGCTCTTGGAACGGGTGGATCCTCCGCCATAATACTAGAAGTTGAAGAACGAGATTGATCTTCCTCAAACACCTCCCCCGGTTGCTCCTCACTAGTAGATAGTACCCTTGGTTCCCGAAAAATCCTCCTCAACTCCCGTAAAGTGCCCTCAAGATTGTGGTCAATTGGAAGCAATGGATCTCCTCGTAACCTTCTTGACATGCAAATACAAAAGCTCAAGGGAGAGATTAGTAACACCAGGGCTTACCACCAAGTAGTAAGCAACCAATTGGTAACCAAAAGAAAACAAAAATTAGAAAAAGGGAGGAGGAATAGACTTGACTTAGACTCAAAAATCACAATTCAAAGCAATGTAATCCGTTGCTTCCCCGGCAACGGCGCCAAAATTTGACACGGTCGTTGCACGTGCCAAATATAAACCTAACTTAGCCTAGTTTAGGGCAAGAAAGGGTCGATTCCACGAGGAAGCAAAGATTAGCAAGGTTTGAAAGTAACTAAGCGAGCTAAGCCTATTTTTGGTGATTTTTGAGATTAATTGATCAACTAAGAAAACAAGAACTAATTAGCTAACAATTAAACTAAATGATTTGGGTTTAACAATAATAAGAAGACACTAGGTGTAACACCCCGTAATTTCACTAGAAATTTCGTGCATTAACTTAGTTAAATTATACGTTGATATTTATATATATACTTTTTTTCCGTAAATAAATTTATACTTGAAAATCTAATTTAAATAGCTTAAGCATATTTTTAAATATGAAGGTGTATAATGTGGTATGTTAATTTGATTGATTTGGAAATTGTATATGTTTATAACGAGTGTATTTGTTTTATAAGATAGTTACTAATTTTATTTTATAAATTTAGGAAATGTATAATTTTATTTCTTTTCAAGCAATAATAATGTTACGGACCGGGTTGTGCGCGAACGTTGTTTAAGCCTCTTAAGCCTTGTGTCCGGTTTTTAGGTGTGCTGTCAAGTGAAGTTAGAAAGTCAAAAAAATCAACCCATGCTACTGTTTTGTAACGTGTGAAGCTAGGGAGATCTTTCCCATTAATCATTCCATCAAATGCCATAATTCACCTCCTTAATTCCCTCTTCTAAACCCCCTTATTGCTGCCATTTTTGGACTGAAATTTGCTGCACCTTATTACCTCCTCTAAACATCACGCATCATCTAAAAAAAAAAGAGAAAGCCTATTCTCTTTGGCCTCAAGCAAGTTCAGATTTTTGGTAGTTGTTTCAAGTATTTTCTTCATATTTTGGTAGTGGATTTCAAGGGGTTTTTGCACGTGATTGTTGGCGTCGACGACGGCGAGGTTCCATGCAATATCTAGTTCGTTCTACCTGACTTTTTGCACTCCCCGAGACGATTGAGGTAACTAACGACTCGCTTAGCTTAATAGGATTAAAACCGTAGTCTTAGTACCGTTAGTTTAGATATTACTATGTAGAATCATGTTTAGGATTTTTAGTCTGTTCTAATGTACGTATATGAAGTGATCATGCTGAAATATGTGTGTTTTAGATGCCGTAATTTGACGTATGAAGGTCGGAAGTTGTAGTTGATGTTGAGTAATATTTTTTCTGTTTTGTTTGAATGGAATGGAGTATGTTTAAGTGTTATTTGGTGTTGTTAACTTTGCCCATAATGTAGAATCATGTTTCGGTTGGGTTGGGTTGGATTTGGTTTTTTTTGGTTGAATCATACGACCCTTGGTTTTGGGTGTTAGCATTGTATGAGGCTGTATGTTGATGTTTTGTCTTTCGAAAAACCGTTGGGAGTTACGTCATGTACGAGCAGTAGCACAACACGACCATGAGGGCCATCGAGCCGCTAATCAGCGCTGTGCGTGGCTCCTGCTGCTCGGGGTGATGCGTGGTTGCTACTGCCAGAGCACAGCCTGTGTGCTGCGTGGTAGCTGCTGCCAACGCACAGCACCTGTGTGCTGCGTGGTTGCTACTGCCAAAGCACAGCCTGTGTGCTGCGTGGTAGCTGCTGCCAACGCACAGCACCTGTGTGCTGCGTGGTTGCTGCCGCCAGCGCACAGCACCTGTGCTGTCCGCCTGTTATTTCTCCCCCTTAGTTACAGCATGTTGCTTCTGTGTTTACAGCAAGTTTTGGTTAGTTTCCTCATTAGTGTTGTCAGTTTACAATTTCTTGTATTAGGTTGTGCATGGTTTGACTTCTTAAGGAGTGATTATGTGTTTACAGAAAATTTCTTGTAGTAGTTTATAGCAAGTTATTTTATTTATAGCAAATTTATTATTTTATTGGCTTGCAATAAGTTCATGGATCTTTTTAGGACTTGTGGAATTACTCATTATTTATAACTTGATTATAGTTTAGTTTTAAGATTTGTGAAATGATTTAAATTTATATATATTTTTGGTATACGACACAATTTAGAGGTGCACGGTTTGACTTTGCGAGTACGTTATTATTTTGATTAGCTTGTCTTTGGGTTATTTATTTTGTATAATTTTTATGTCATTTGAACCATGTTGTTAATTTAATTATTTGAGTTATCGACGTCGTAATGCTCGGGGGAGGATAACACTGTCCTTAGCATTACTTCGCCAAGAGTTATGTACGGAGGGTATTGTGACTCGATCATAATTAACTTTGTACCCAAACTCAGATAACGGCTTTGTTGATTTGAAGAATAATGTACTGTTTTAGTACTTTTGATGTTTGGTTTTATTTGAGTTGAGTAGCCTGAGGGACGGTGTCCCAAAGGTAACGAACATGCACTCCGAGAGGTTAGGGGACATCACGTTGGGTGTTACCCTACATTGGAGATACCTAGGACTTGTTGTCGTCCGAGAGGTCGGGAGGTACTGCGTGTACTGTCCCGCATCGGGAGTTTGGCCATTCTTAGACACAGACGGTAAGGAACGTAACCCATAGGCCGTTCTGGAGATTCGATCTGACTTTTCCTGAGGAAGTGGGCTGCGGGTCACTAGCGTTCGCTCTCTCGTTATTAATTTGATGTTGTAACTACTCAAAGTTTTATTATTCTGTTAGATTGATATTAATTCCGTTAGTTTTATTAATTTCAGTTTTATTATTCTGTCATCTGGTTTATGTCTGTTTTCTTGAGATGCTATGCCGTTACTTGAATTATTTAATTTTGAAGCATGTTGCCAGTAGTGTTTTGCTCTGTTATTGTCGTTACTGTTATTTGGTTTTTATGTAGTTATTAGCGTAATGTTTATTGTAACTGTACTTAAGATTACTTTTTGAATCCTATATTGTGCTGGGAGAGCTGTTAGTTACTCCCCACTGATTGTGGATATTTGTTGAATATTTTGCAGATGCTGAAGTTTAGAGTTGTTACCGTTTGGATCGGGGTTGTGAGATCCGGCCTTGTGAGCTTCAGTGTAGTGCTTGTCATAGTGAACGAGCATTATGAGTTAGACATTAGGACCTCTGGTCTTTTGGGTCTTAAGTAGTAGTTTAGTTGTCTTTTAACGTTTAATAAGGTTATTTTGGATAATGTGTTAACTCGTTAAATCTTGAGACGATGGAGATGAGGGTATGGGACCTCATCCCTCTGCACATTTCTAGGTTTTGATTACCTTATGAAATTGTTGTTTATTAATATAGTTTAATTTTACCCTAGAGTGACAATTCCGTCTCGGTGGTATTTCCGCTACCACTGATTTTATCTTTTAGTTCGTTTACTTAAGTTAAAGTATAGTTGGTAAAAGACGGGATGTTACACTAGGGATAGGGGAATCACTAGTTAACCAATTGCTAACTTATTTGTCAAGCCAAGGGGATTTATTAGGATCAACTAAGGGACTAAATCACTCATATGTTTCCTAATTACTCTCTCGAGCTAATTAGGAGGACTTAATCAACCAATTCTACCTATTCTCATGGTAAAATCAATCGATCAAGTATTTCCACAACTCCTAGCGATTCGATTAAGGTCCTAGGAAGCCTAACACCTATTCTCATGGTGAAGTCAACCTATTGACTAACCTAAGGTCCATCAAAAGCTTCATCTCTCAATCCTTCACTTTTGATCCCCAAACCAAGTTCAAATGATGACCAAGCAATTAAACAAACAATTAAATAGGTTAGACAACCCTATTTCACCTAAATCTAACCCCCTAGCTTGACTTTCGAGGTCAACTCATGATCAACCTAGTTCATCCCCTTCCCCTAGCTAAGAAATTACTCTAAAGCCATTAAAGAAGCAAAATAAAAAGCTTGAGGTATCATTGGAAGATCATCAATGATGGAAAACATTATAAATTTGCTAAACATCAACTAACCAACACTAATCAAAGGCTAAAACAAGATAAGCAAGTAATAAGGCAAAATAAAGCAAAGAGATAGAAGAAATACTCTAAATAGATGAACATCAAATGAAAAACTCCATGGAAATACCTTCAAAAAGCTTCAAATTGATTTCAAGATCTACTTTATCTCTCTAAAAACTACTTCTCTCTCTAAAGTTCTCTCTCTAATTAAGCTAATAATCATTCAGCAATTAAAAGGATCCTTAAAGATTAGGAAAAATTATCAAGAATAAGTCCACCTTTGCGTTGACCGCTTTTAACAAGTTTACCTTAATTTATTCTATTAACAAGTCAACCTTTTAGCCACTCCGCTTTTAACAAGTTTTTTAACCGGTTACCTAGTGTTAACTTGTTAGTTTATGTCACTTTTCCAAGTGTTTTACTCATTAATTTAAAATAATTAATTTTTTTTAGTACTTTCACTCTTCTCTCCCATTCTTTCTCTCTATCATCTTCCTTCCACCCTCACAACCAATTCTCATCACCAAAAATACCGACATGGATACCCACAAACCGAATCACCACCTTCACAACCAACTCTCACCGCCAAAAATATCCCCACCTCACCAGCCAACCCCCCACCACCAAAAACACCCTCCCCCAAACCACCCCAAAACGCAGCCCCACCACCTCCCTACTACAACCCCCCCAATGCCGAAAAAGTAACTGCTAGTCATTTACTCGTATTTATCACCAAAGAGCAACTGGAAGTGGGCAAAGGTCCTCACTCACTCCTCTCCTTAATGTGATTGTTGTGAACACAATACGAGTAGATGTTTAATAGGCAGTTTGAGCAGCCTTAACCTCCCCCTGCCCGTATTCTCCGGGCAACTTGATTTTGCTTTTGTAGTCTCCGATACCATTAGAAAAAGAAGTGAGAGAAAAGGATAGGTAGAGAGAGATACAGGGTTGTGAGAATTGAGATAGATAGAGAGAGAGACAACTAATAATTCAGAGTATGTTTTTCTTTCTTTTTGGATTTTTAATTTATTTTGATTTATGGGTTTGAATTAGTCATCTTTTTTCTATGATCTGTGATTGATTCAGTTATTTTTTCCACTGCAAACCCCCTCTTCGACTTTTCGCAGCCCAACCACCACATCTCGCCACCTCCGTCGCAGTCTGTGCTTCCCAACCTCCGTCGCATCCTTCTGAGCCTAACCTCCGTCGCAGCCACCGCAGCCCACCGCCCAACCCCTCTCTTCCTCCCCCACCCTCGAAACCAACCCAAAACCCCTCCCTCACCGTTGAAAACCCCTTCCCCACCCCCAAGACCCTTTACCATTTCCGAAATCCTCTTCCCCACCCCCAAGACCCTTCTTCTTCTTTGCACTTGCGTGGATGAGAGGGAGGAGGTTGGGTTTCAGGGTTGTGGGGTGGGGTGGGGGTGGGGTGGGGGTAGGGTGGGGTGGGGTGATGGGTAATGGGTGAGAGCAGAGAGATTGATTTGGGGGGGTTTGAAGGGTGGTGGGGAGTTATGTTGTTTTATTTTTTATTTTTAGAAAAATATATTTTAAAATTTAATATGTTCAATAACTGAGTGACACGTATCACTTTAACCTGCTCAAAAGGTTAATAATAGCTTATAGCCGGTTTTAACTTATTAAAAGCAGAGTAGCTAAAAGGTTGACTTGTTAATAGAATAAATGAAGGTAGTTAAAAGTGGTCAACGCAAAGGTTGACTTATTCTTGACAATTTTTCCTTAAGATTATTACAAAATTAGTTTTATACCCCGTAGAAATAAGGGCAAAATCGTAAAAGACGAAATAAAACTACGGAGCCTGGGCCATGGAGCGCCCGCTCCTCACAACATGGAGCGCCCGCTCCCTCATCGCTCCTGGGTCGCTCCAAGTTCCTGATCCTCTGTCTTCATTTCTTGACCCATGGAGCGCCTGCTCCCTTTTCTAAGGAGCGCCCGCTCCCCTGTTATAAGCCTCTTTTTTGCTTGATAACCTTCAAAACACTCAAGACAAATATTAGATGGGGAGGGGGGTATGCATATGCATATGCAACAACCTATATACATCCTAACTATATGCAAATGAGCTAAACTAGATGCTAAACACGAGATAATAAGAAATGAGGAAAAAGGGAAGGAAAAGGAAATTAACTGACCTAAAATGCATCTAAATGCCCTAAAACTACATGCAAATAAGTGAACCTAGAGTCCACTTATCAGGTATCATCTTTCAAACCACCTGTGTGAAAACTCCACAACAAAATGGGCTGGTAGAGCGCAAACACAAACATATCTTGAATGTGAGACGTGCCCTTCATTTTCAAGCACATTTGTCTATCTACTTTTGGGGGGAAAGTGTCTTAGCCGCCGCTTATCTCATTAATCGTACCCCATCTCGCCTTCTTGATAATAAAACTCCTTATCAAATACTCTATGATGTCATTCCTTCCTATGATGCCATTCGTACTTTTGGTTGTTTCTGTTTTGCTCACAATCATTATACCCATGGTGATAAATTTGCTCCTAGAAGTCGGAAATGTGTGTTTGTGGGGTATCCTTTTGGAAAGAAGGGATGGCGTTTGTTCGATCTTGAAAAGCGGGAGTTCTTTGTTTCTCGTGATGTGAAAATTTGTGAGGATGTTTTTCCTTTCTTAACTCCCAATGAAATTAATATTGATCTTCGCGTGCACTTGAATTCTAATATGGATGATGTTCATGATGATTTTTCTGAAATTCCAATACCCCAGCCCATTTTCAGAAATACGCCCAGCCCACAAATTCCCTCATCTCAGAAAACTCCAACACCCAGCCCACAAATAATTCCCTCTCCCATTTCAAATCCACAAAGTCCCCCTCTGACCCATCTCCCAATACGGCCCAACTCACTCCTGTGCATCTGACCCCCTCAGACCCATCTCAACATGCGGCCCAGCTCACCACTCCCAGCTCCTCTATTTCGCCCATCTCTCCCTCTGTGGTCCAGCCCACAAATGAGCTCAATCCTGCCAGCACACCTACTCCCTCTTCGGCCCCTCTCTCTCATTCTCCGGCCCATATTTCTCCCTCTCCAGCCCATCTTTCTCCTTCTACTAATGGGCCTGCAACTTCTACTTACGCTGCTCCTAATGAATCTTTCTCTAGGTAACGTCCATAGGTTGAAGTTTGACTCGGTTTTATTACGTAATTTTGTTACTCACACTATTATAGTTGCTAGTCCATCTCCATCGTCCCCGTATTCTCAATCTTCCTCAGGTACTCTTTATCCATTAGCTCACTTCATTAATTGTGCAAACTTTTCTGTGAAATATCGAAAGTTTCAATTGCTTCTATTATCTCTCATACTGACCCTAGGAATTTCAAAGAGGCTATGAAACATGATGGTTGGCGGGCTTGTATGCATGATGAGATCAAAGCTTTGGAGGATAATGGTACATGGTCTTTGGTGCCGCTTCCATCTGGGAAACGGGCCTTGGGCACTCAGTGGGTATACAGCACCAAGTATAAATCCAATGGGGATGTGGAACGTCTCAAACCGCGCTGGTTGTCTTAGGTAATCATCAGGAAGCTGGCATTGACTATACTGAGACTTTTGCTCCTGTGGCAAAGATGACTACTGCTCGTGCCTTTCTTGCTATTGCTGCTTCCAGACATTGGGAACTCCATCAGATGGATGTTCATGATGCATTCTTACATGGAGATCTTGATGGAGGTATAAATGAACTCCTGGTTTTTCCACTGCTGATTCTTCTCTTGTATGTCGTCTACGTAAGTCCTTGTATAGCCTTAAGCAAGCACCCCGTTGTTGGTTTGCTAAGTTGGTCTCTGCCCTTAAGGGGTATGGCTTCTCTCAGTCTTATTCTGATTATTCACATATGCTCGTGGTTCGATTCATCTTAATGTCCTTGTGCATGTTGATGACCTGATTCTTGCTTGTAATGATTCTGTTGCACTTACTACTCTCAAAGCTTACTTGAGTGACTGTTTCAAGAAGAAAGATCTGGGTCCCTTGAATATTTTCTTGGCATAGAGACTCTGGTCTTTTTTTGTGCCAAAGAAAATACACACTAGATATTATTGCTGAGACAGGTCTGCTAGGTGCTAAGCCTAGTGCTTTTCCCATTGAGCAACATCACAGGCTCGGTCATGCTACTGGTCCGATCATCGAGGATGCAGCCTCTTATCGACGTCTTGTGGGTCGTCTTATCTATTTATTTGCTACTCGTCCTGACTTGGCTTATTGTGTGATATCGTTGTTTATTTAGGAACACTACAAGAGGGGGGTAAATTGTATGTGTGGGAAATGAACGTACTTTTTTGCGGAATTAAAAAACAATGAAAGGAACATGAGAAAGACACGAGATTTTTAAGAGGAAAAAATTCCTGGGCCCAACAGGAAGAAACGACCTCGACCACAAGAGATTTTGACTCTAATTTTTTCACTATAATAGGCCAAACACCTTTGTTAGAAACCTATTAACTCTGGGGCCAACAACAGTTCCCTCTAACTGTTGTTCCTCTCGAACATCAATCGAAGTTCCTTTCTCTTTCTTTTACTTCATTCAAAGCCTCACACTTTACAGGAGTTCACTCAAATCCTTTACCCAAACTCAAATTACAAGAGTTCCTCTCAACTCTTTTCTCAACTCGAAATACAGAATAATAGAACAGTATTAAACACTAATGGAACAATGAACTCATATGGTAATGGAACTTGGAACTTTGGTGGTACTGACTCAATAAACGTGATACTCAAATTAAACCTTTGTAGATTCATTATCACTTCGCCAGACACTCTGGAACTTAGTTAATTGTTTATCTTAAATAGCAGTCAATTAATTAAACGTGGTTTAGATTATGAGATAATGGAGTAGTGGAGTTAACCCATGTTCGTTTCTATGCTTAAGGAACAAGGCACCACTAACCCACTAATCCCACTAATCCAACGTTCAGTTGAACCCTTAACTGATAATTTTATTTTCCTAACAACAAGAAAGTAATTAGGATAATTTGTTGACTAGAATAACGGTTAGTTTTATTCTTAGAAAACTGATTCAATACCTTTAAAAAGATTTTATTAAACAAAGATTTATTTTATATTTTTCAAATAAACCGAAAAAATCTTTTCTTTCAAATTTTAAATAATTCAAAAATATTTTTAAAATCCTTTAATGACCCAAAAAAACTTAGTCATATCCTTAAAAGATATTTCCTAATTTTACTCCAACAATATCTTAATGCTAAAGTCAGGCGTGTGAAAAGTGACTTTCACAAAAACATTGTTTGTTCCTTTGATTTCATATATTGCTTGTTTCTTTATTGAAGACCATTTGACTGTTCCTTTTAAGTTGTGCCAAAATGTTTGTTCCTTAGTTTCTTTTTTTAGACACACATTTCTTGCACCAGTTCCATTAACATAGCTCCATAGGAACAGTTCCTTTATTCAAGGAACAACTCCGTAATTTATATTCCTTGACTAGAGGAACAACTCCAATTCCTTACTATATAACGATCTTTGTTCCTTGCATAAGAAACCTAATTACACCCTTATGTAACTAAGCTCCTTTTCTCTCGGAGTTCTCACTCAAGAACTTCATTCTTCTCTTGGATTTCCAACTCAGGAACTTCACTTATTATCTTCATAAAGCACCATTGTTAATTCATGAACCTTGCACGCATAAAACTTAAACCTTGTTAGTTATTACTTTAGTTTCTTATCATCAAAACCAGATAGGGTCAACATATATCTTGTCTCAGTTTATGCAGGCTCCCAAACTCGAACATTGGGAGGCCGTATTACGGGTTGTTATATACTTGAAGGGTACTCCTGGTCAGGGAATTCTACTTCGGGCAGATAGTGATTTATCTTTGCAGGGTTGGTGTGACTTTGATTCGGCTGCTTGCCCTTTGACTCGCCGCTCGTCGTCTGGTTGGAATGTTTTCTTAGGCCATTTGGCTACCATTACTTGTGAGTTGAAGTGGCTCAAGGGCCTACTTCTTAGTTTGCGTGTTCACCATCCCAAATCTATTTCTTTGTTCTATGATAGCCAATCTGCTCTACATCTTGCTTAGAATCCTGTCTTTCATGAGCGTACGAAACACATTGAGGTGGATTGTCAATTTCTTCGTGATGCTATTGTGGATGGTCTCATTTCCCCTTCTTATGTGTCGACTAAAACTCAGCTTGCCGACATCTTTACAAAGGCTCTAGGCAAAGCTTAGTTTGATCTTCTGTTTTCCAAGTTAGGCATTTTGACCACTCCCATGCTCCAACTTGAGGGAGGGGGGGGAGGTTTAGAGATATTATTGTGTGAATATCTTGTGTATATATTTTTGTATCTTATTTCCTTTTATTTAGGATCTCTAAATTAGTTAGCTTTACTGATTTGTAACATATATGTTGTAAAGAAAATCAATGACAAACAGAATTTAAACCCTAATCTCTTATTTCACATAAAGTTACTTAATATTTTTGTTGTTTTGATAATGAACCTAACAAAGAACTCTAGAGTATAATATTTATAAACTAAATTTACGTATATTTCAAGTTAACAATTATGAATAAACAAAAAGCAATTACTTCTTTTTTCAAAAACAAAAAAGAGCCACCTAATGAACCTACCACGCCTCATGAAGATAGACATGCATTTAAATACAACTCTATTAAATAAAGTTAAATCCCCAATTAATGAAAATACGAGTCCTACCAGAGCACCTGATGAGGAAGAAGACTCATCCAAAATGAGAATTGAACATGATAGTGTAGATATTAATTCTCTAGAACGCGATTCAGATTTATGTCCGCCGATATAGGCATATCTCGTTGGAAAATGAGATGAAATTAGACAAGCTTATATAAAATTGATGTCGTATTAGACTCGATTACCAAAATATCCTTTGTCGAAAAGCATTGTTATCGATTTCAAATTGAATGGTTTGGCATGTTTTCAGTTGGTTGAAATACTCACCCTCTAAAGATGATGCATTTTCCCTACCTTGCTATTTGTTTACAAAAAAGCCGAAGTCTAGTGTACAAACATTTACAAAGCCAATTCAACTACCTTCTCCTCCTTCCTTTAGAGACGGGAGACGACTAACTAAGCTATCATTATGGCATTGATTGGTTATAAACATTGGAAAAAAGGTCAATGATAAGAACGATGTAGTTTTCTTCTTTCATGTTGGGGAAGGCTCATGCACATATCACAAAAATGCAGTTCAGTCTTATAAGACTCTTCCAAGCAAAGCGGCTGAAAAATTCCTAATGTTCTAAACAAGCAAAGTGATAAGCAAATAAGCAAAATTGGTTGTGTCTCAAAGCCTCTATTGATGTGCTACACTTTTTTTTGGGTGAGAATGTGCTACACTTGTTAACTACATAATCTTGTCCTCTAAGAGGCCATGATGAGTCAAAAATTCAGAGAACCAAGGTAACTTTTTGATTTTAGAAAATTTTCAGATGCATACAATAAAGATTTTGCTAAATAAATAAGAAAAGCTCCCTATAATTCCAAATATATTTCTCCTTAAATTCAAAAAGAAATTCTCCAAGTTATTTCTCGTAAGGTTCACAATTACATTTGACAGAAATTAGAGATTCTAAAGTTTGTATCATTTCTCGATGAGATTCAAGACGAATCTAAAACGAGGCAGTTTTTTTTTACCTTACACATGTTCTAGGTATCTCGATAGCAACACTTAGTAGAATGTTGTGCACCATCCTATCTCAACATAATTTAGCTATTGGAAATATTTATAGACAAGGCTATGATGGTGCTAGCAATATGAGATGTGAGTGGAATAGAGTGTAAGCATTATTTCTTCCAAATTGCGTATATGCTTATTATATTCACTATTTCGCCCATCGCTTGCAACTTGCATTACCTAAAAGGATTGATGAACTCTGGACAACTAACGTAGGTGAAATTAAACGATTGTATCCAGTGGCGAACTATATGGTAGTAAAAGCATTAATCAATTGGGTACCTTGAAAAGATGTGGAGATACCCATTGGGGTTCACGTCTTTACTCTATTCGTAGCTTGCTGAAATTGTTTAAAGTTTTAGTTTTAGTGCTTGAACACATAATGAGTGACAAGTTTTGTAATTATCACCAAAAAGGAGATGTTGATGCTGCTTTTAATTAATAGTTTCCTTTTGTTTTCTGTTCATTGCATGTTTGATGGAAGAGATACTAATAAATTTTAATATTTTGTATCAATTTTTACAAAAAAAGTCTCGGGTTATCGCGAGTGTTATTTACTTATTTTTTAATAAAATAAAATAGTATTACGTTAAAAAAATTCTAATGGTATTTTAAAGATTTTCTAAATATTTTTGTAAAACTAGAAAACCATTAGATTATATTTTCGGATCTGGTTTAGAATGTAGAATAGCTGAATCAAAAATTAAAATTTCATCATTTGGAACCTATTTACATATTATTAGATGACAAAGATCTTCATTGATTATTGTCTAGATTTCAAATGCTAAAACCGTATCAAATCAGATTTGGAATAGAATATTTTGATCATATTGAAATGATTATTGAAACTATTATATCAAATCCGGTTTTAAAATTTTCATAAATCATATGTAATATACAGTTAATTAATGATTTTTTCCAATTCTATTTGAAAACCAATAAAAGTGCCAATAAATTCGAAATATATTATAGTGGTGTTATAAATATTTTTGAAACTATTGTAAAACTGGCTATATCTTGTATATTAATAAAGTAATTTTTTTTAATGTCGCATTTTGCATTTTTAGGGACAAGTGTCAACCTATTAAAACACTAGTCATGCGTCACGATGTCACAATTTCTATCGACTGCTTGTGCTACATTATTAAATCAATAAGTAAAAAAGTCTGTATGATGTTAGAAAATAAGAAAGTGTACAATTCAGAAAAATTGATTCTATCTTTTATACTAATGTCTAGATTTTATAATCTTATTCATAAGCTGATCAGAGATTTGAGTTAAGTTTATTTTTTATGTAAATAAATAGGTTAAAATAATATATATGTAACTCAAGCTTTAATAGTCAAATGTTAATGGGTAGAAATTTGAAAGTCTATTTTTAGGTAAATAAATGGTTAAAACAATATATATGTAACAAGATAGAACAATGAGCTTGGAATTTAAGAGTTAAAACAACAAAAATATTAAGATATTAATCTAATAAGTGTATATTACAAACACATAGGTTCTAAGCTAACGAAACATTTATATTCTGGACTTACATTTAATCTTGACTAAGAAATTCAAATTATAATTTGGTTTTCGTTCTCTTGGTTGAATTTGATTGTATTCAATTATTTAAAGTAATCTAATAGTAACATACTCCCTCCGTTTCCTTTTGTTTGTCTTACCTTTTGTTTGTTTGTCCTACTTTTTCATCTTTCCTTATATGGAAAAATTATATCATCCATCTACCCTTACTTTATCACTTATTAGTGTCACATATACCTCATAATTTTCTCTCACCTACTTTAATCACTACATTTACTATAAAATAAGTGGACTTCTTAATTATTGTCCCCACTCACATGCCTATGACATCAGCTTCATTGGCATTTGGAGCTATAGTAAATAGGAAAGACAAAAAGAAACGGAGATATTATATATTTAATTGTTTGTACAACAACTTTCTATAATTCGTACACTCTGCACTGTCATTAAAATTTCCCCTTTATTTTACAAGAGTCTAAAGGCTATAGCAGCAGGTATGTTAGTTTTTTTTTGTAATTTATCGTAAAATAATATAAACTTAAAAGTATCAATTATGTTAAAACTAATTTAAATAAATTTTCATATACAAGATAACTTGAATTGAAAAGTTTTTAAGATAATTATAATTGACTTTTTTTTTTCAAAACTACACAAAAATCGAGTATTTATAAGGGCAAGTTATTCTTGAATATTGTTAATCTCAAAAAATGTTTCTTTCTCTGTGTCGGAATCAATTTTATTTATGCGAATCCCGTCCACATAGGCTGTGGTTTACATAGTATTTGTGCGCGCTTCAGTGAAAAGCCACCGTACTGTTGGGAGTAGCGCTTTATTAGGAAAACCGTTACTGTGAGTAGCGGCTCTCCTAAAAAAGTCGCTACTCACGATATTGACTTTTAGATGAAAATAGAAACCCAATTCAAACTTCATGCTCTCTTTTTTTGTTATATCTATTTCTTTGTGTTAACAACTTTTGTTTTAATGTTGAAACTAATATTTCCAATCAATATAGGTCTCATGGCACCGATCGATCCACCAGCGGTACCACTTGATCCTTAAGCCCTTCGGCTGCAGGAGGATCGCACGAGTGAGGACATATGGAGGGGCACGAGATGGACAAACCGTTGAGTTGTTGGGAGCACCTATGGTAGTTCACATCCGACTGAGTTGTTCCACATGGTGTCTTGCGTTATGTCGGGAAGGCCGTGTTTTTTGGCATCCATAGGCTTTGTGAAGGGGGACTAGAGCTAGACAGAGCTCTGCTCACGGCACATTCAATCTGGTTGTTGGTGAGGCAACCATCATCCATGATATTGTTGTTATTCTTAGGCTCAGGGTGCATGGACACCTGACTAGATCGTCGACATTTTCTTGGGCGGATGAGGTCGAGAAGATGCTTGGTATTCGGCCCACCCCGGTTCCTGTCACACAGAAGAGTGTTCTTTCTAGATCGTCACTGAAACTGACTTGGTTGAGACGACATTTCTCACATCTTCCAGATGATGCCAATGAAGATGTTGTGCAAAGATACGATAGAGCCTACATCATGACTCTTATGAGTCTGGTATGTTAGCTGATAAAAAAAGGTGATTTGCCTGATATTATTGGTTATAGAGAGATGTAAGAATGCGATGGAGATAGCTTCTGATTTGCCTGGCGATAAGACCCAAGCATTTTTTCTCGAGACATTGCGAGGATTAGCGTCTACATGTATTGAGGCGCTAATCGGGGTTGAGCAAGGACACCTAGTTTCTCATGTTGTCTCTTTGTCAACTGACTCTCACACTATGTCACAACCATCTACTCATTGGCGTTCACTCTGACCACCTTCTAAGCAGTTTCGTGCCCAGGTCTATTCATCTCGTGCTGTTCGACCGCCACGTGCACGGTCATCGACTTAGCCTTATTCTCCTCCAAGACATGAGACACCACTACCTCCTTCCCCTCCTACGACTGCGCCTCCATACTTCTCCTACTATCAATGAGCCTCCTCGACCCTCTTCCCCTCCTATGACCAAGCCTCCTCGACCACCTTCCCCTTCTGTGGTCGAGCCTCCTGAGGCTTTTGATCCTATGGTCGAGCCTCCTTCCCATCCTCCTCAGCCCTCCTCTCCTAATCAAATTTCGCTCAGTTCTCCAGCATCCCCTCTTGATCGAATCCCACCACCCTATGTCGTTGTTTGGACATGTATTGCTCTCATACTCCATTCGGGACGATTTCTGAGGTTGACGAGTCAAATTTGAGTTCTTTAGCACACCTCGTGCTCTAGAAGTGAAGGTGCAAATTGTAGTCTTCATTTCCTATCTTTTAGGAACTTGGATATTGTAAACTCTATTAGATTATCTTAACTTATATTTGGGACTTAGTTTTTTTACTTTGATGCTTTTGTATAATTAAATGTGTTAAGGTTTAACTTTGTTATATTGTGACATGGAAAAACGTTATTTGTGCTTTGAAGAGCTGGGAAGCAGGTTGTGTTAACCGATATACCGTATAGCCTTTGCATCAAAACATAATTCATTAAAAAAGAAAAAGGCAAAAGCCGCTACCGTGAGTAGCAGCTTCTTCTTAGTAGCAGTTTTTAAGAAGCCGCTACTCACAGTACGGTCTCTTCTTAAACCGCTACTCAGCAAAAAAAAAAAGGCGATTCCTACCCGAACCTACGTGGATGGTATTCATGTAAATATGTTTGATTCTGACGCAGAGAGGGAAATACTTTTGAGTTTAACAATATTCAAGAAAAAAAGTCTTTTAAAGGTTGTGTTTTTTATAATAAACTATAATTATACAATTAGTGCGAGTCCTTAGAGCACAAATAACCATATGAAAGTTCCATTTTTTTAATAGATATATTTAGGATTTTTTGCTCAAAACCACCTTAACATTTTGCGTTTTTAGAAACTCCCTCCTTAATGATTTTTTTTAAAATTTCCACCTACAAATTTCAATTTTATTAAAAACTCCAACCACTTAACGATTTTTGTTAAATTCTATTAACATAACCGTTAAGTGGGCCCAACATATACATTTTATTATTAATTTACGCTGAAATAAAAATCAATTTTATCAATTTAAGAGCAAAATCTCAATAAATTTGGAGCAAGTTTAGAACGAATTACAACTATTTGGAAAGAATTGCAATTATTTCAAGCTCGATTTTGTTAACAAAATGTATATGCTTGACTCACTTAACAGTTTTGATAACGAATTTATCAAAAATCGTTAAGTAGTGAAAATTTTTCGTAAAATGGGAAATGGTAGGTGAATTTTTTTAAAAAAATCATTAAGGTAGAAGATTTTAAAAACGTGAAAAGTCTAGGTGGTTAGATGCGATTTATTCATATATTTATTATTAGGATTTTTTTTCCCTAACTGCCAAAGTTTCACAACTTTTTGCGATAAACTGTCTTTTAATTTTTCTTTTGTCCAAAACTGCCACATAAATAGGTTCCGATTGTTGACTACTGTCAAATCCTATATTCGGGGGCTGTCTTTGTTTTCTGGTAACTTGTCCACCCATGAGGCTCACGTGGTTCTTTTTTTTTTGTCTTTTTCAACCTAAATTAACCCCCTTTCCTAAAACTCAACCTATTCTCCGTTAGCAGCATGAAGAAGAGTTCAGTATTTCTCATCCTCTACTCTATCCTCTCTCGTCTATTTTGCTAATTAATGCCCTCAATTAAAACTCAACCTAAAATCAATTACCTTTTATTAATTTCAAACCTTCACTGAAATTATTTTCACCCTCATACAATTTCTTGATCTTTCTCTCGCTTAATCTCTATCTCTCAATCTCATCATCTTTCTTATGGCTTTTTTTTTCTTTGATTGTAGTTATTGTTTGTTCGTGGTAAGCAATAAAGTTTTGTTATTTGACGCCAATGGTTTTTAAAAAAAAAATTTGTAGAACATGTCAAGTAGAAGTGACGTTAATGGAGTTATTGAACCGCGATGTGGAATGTGTTGAGGGTGAGAGAAAAGGTGACAGTCAGTGTGCTGAGGGTGAAATGGAAGGGGATTAGAATAGGGGATATATTTAGGTTGAAAAAGACAAAAAAGAACCGCGTGAGCCTCAAATGTGGATAAGTGACCGGATAAGTAGAATCAACGCCGAAAAAATAGGATTCGGCAATAGCCAACAACCAGAACCTATTTATGTGGCATTTTTGGACAATAAAAATTTAAAAGGCAGTTTCTCGCAAAATGTTGTAAAACTATGACAGTTATGGCCAAAAAATCCTTATTTTTATGACAAAAAATTTCTCGTGTTTTACACGGGCCATGACTCTAGTAATCTTAATAAAACAACAAAGTTTAAAATGTAGCGGAAATAATTTAACAGATTCCACAAAAAAGCTAAAATGCTAAATCATACCTCTCATCAAATCCTTGTGTTTTGATGTGACATAGATATTGATGCTAAGGATAAAAATAAATATTTAATATATTCTTATATATATGGGAAGAGGATACAGTGAAACTGTTTTTACCGTCAAAAGTTGAAAACCAAGTAAAGAGGTACATAGGACTCATAAAGGGATACGCGTGCAATCATTAATGATATTTTTGTAAATTCCGACGACTTTGATGTTAACAGCACGACTTTGATGTTAACAGCACGACTTTGATGTTAGAAGCACGCGTACCCTTAAATCGTGATATGTACCCTTATAAATCTTATATGTTTCCTTTTTTGTACTAGGACTATCAGTTTTCAGTATTCAGCAAAGTATAGGTTTTTAGCAAAATCCGACTCTATATCTCTATGTTATTATGGAAGAGAAGGGGTGGGCACCAAAATTAAGAAAAGAAAAAAACAAATAAAATGAATCAAGGAAGTTATTAAGTGTAATTAAGTTTCATTTCCAAACTTAGTTATCATATTTTTAGTAAAAGATGGTTAAAACTTTAAACTAAAACGTCTCAAAATCTACAAAGTAAAAATAATTTTAAAAAATATCAATTGTTATATTTTCTTGAGATTTATAAATAGACACCTATTTTGCTATATTTTTATATATTTTCGAATTTTTTTATTTTCAAATACATCAGTAATTGATTGATCACGAGTGAAGGTGTATTTGATCAAATTAATTATGGAACATGACAAAGTATTTTAGGATGAGTGACAAAGTGCTAGAGGGAGAGGGATGATGTATTTTTTTATTCATGAGTGATGATATTAATGACATTTTCTATTAATCTTTTGTAAGATTTTTGTTTTTTTATGCGTTTTGTTTTTAAAAAACTTTTTCTAATCTACTCTCCAGTATTTATTACTCTTTTTATGTATTTAAATTGTTTAAATATTTAAACTCTTTTAAGATTACAATTGCACCCTTTAAAAAAACAAAATGATTAAAAATTTTCGATTATTTTTAAAAATCTGAAAAATATGTATACACTTCCGGAGAAATTAAAAGGTAGTTTCTCTCATCCTTAACACGAAGCACACATCGCGTGCATATTTGGCTAGTTCATATCTAAACAAGCATCTTCAAGTCATTTATCAATTCAAACTCGTTAGTTTATATAGCTCCTACGGGTTACATTACAGCAAACGCTGCCTTTTAGTCTAAATCTTCTACTAAAAATGTAGGAAGTTGATAAACATGCAATACTTGACAACTTGTTCCTTTTTTTACCATATGCTTACAGCTCATGTATGACTGACGATGTCTAATTGAGGGTGAGGGATAGCTCAGTTGTTTATTGCATTCCTCCTCCCGGTTCCACGAGGTCTTGGGACTTATTCTCATCCCATATTCATGGCTCTTTATGCACCAAAAAAAGACTGACGATGACTAACTGATAGCTCCTCAATAGCAATAAATGAGATCAAGAGGCAGATTCATGATTCATATCACAAGATGGCTAAACCTCGCTAGTCATCGATGGGCAGGCGCGTTGCATTTGGCAATCTTCGACCGCAAACAAAAGAACTGAAGAGGTGTAAAGCCCTCGCTGGCTGTGAATAGGGCACCATATGTGCAGCACCCCTTACTGTCGCAAAGGTCAACTTATTTCCATACTCAATTGACCAACCTCCTACCTGTCGCCATATATTCAAGATGTAAATATCATACAGTTACACAAACACATAATATCACTATCCTAATTATACATTATAATTCTCTGTATTTGTCGAGCTGTTTGTGATAAAATATCCTTAATATTAATGGGGTAATTGCTAATTGTCCTCATTTGATATAACTATAAGTAAATAACCATGTAAACATAGACGTATTATATTTGAACTTAAGTGGAAGGGGAGTTACCTGCCCTTTATGAAACCAGGCTCCATAAGGAACAGTGACCTTCAAGTTCAGGTCACGAGCAAGTTCACGAATCATCGTGCGAGATCCCAACAGTGGAACTACAGAATCTTGATCTCCACTGAGAAAAGAAGGTCGATCATAAAAGTCATAGAAATCACTGATAATCTGGTGTATAAAAAATATTTAGATTATTCATGTCGCACATTATCTACCTGTAAACCCAAACTGGAACACCATTTTGGATGATTCTTTTAAGCAGTGGAAGCATATTCAATTTGACATCAGCCTTGGTATATTTTAAAACACTGCCACCAAAACGTTGCAGGCATCAGTAACCAAATAATTTGTTCCCCATCACGCAGGAAAGCTGAAAAGGAGGGGGTGCACAAAATAGTATTGCCAGCATGCAATCTAATGAGTGAACGTACTCACTACACATGGACCAGCCATAGGACAGTTTTGTTCTATTTGCATGGAGAGCGCGTTGTACTTCTGGAAGATTGAAATAGAACCATGATTCATAATTTATGCATACATCGACACCCAAGCTTAATTTCGTAGCCTGCAGATGGAGAATACTTCAGGAATCAGGACTAGTTAGTATTTCACAGATGAACAAGCAACCATAACGGAATTTGATGGCCCAATTTCTCTTTTTTTTTTTGGTAAAAGGATTGATAGTGTAATATACCACTTTTCTCAAACGAAGTTCTTGCTCCACTATCGATGGGTAACAAACATCTAGAATCACATCATAATTGTCGACATAGCTGCTAACGCTGAGCTTGGCTTCTGAAATTGCATTGTAGCACTTCCTGGATACATTATGATCAGCACTGCCAAAACTGTAATCATTGAAGTTACATTCCTTGATTACAGTGAGACCAATTTCATCAGAAATCATCCCATGTGACCACAGGAACTCATATTCTGCACGAATATCTCGATCAAGTCTGAGTAATGGATTTCCTATCTGATCCATGAAGAAAAAGTGGAACCACTTCAATTGTATGTGTAATAGTTCTCTTTTCAGTTCCTTTCTTATCTGATTAGGCGCAAGGAAATAGGCAAGATCTGTGAAAGGTTACAATGACTTACAGCAACCCCTTTTATGTTGAACTTAAAAGCGGAATGGGCATTATGGTCCAGTAAAGCAGCAGCTAACTGTGGTATGTAATGCCCTGTAGATTGCCATCCAGCATAGAAAGAAGCGCACAAAACAGTCAAGCACCGCACAAATTCAATGTCAACAACTTCAAATTCATCCTATCTGACCATGATTTGTGCGTATAAGAGCAGGAGATTGATGCTCGAGGAAAAAGAGCTTTTCCATTTCTACAACCACCTCCCCATTTCAAAGTGTTGGTCCTCTAGGTAATCCTTCAATGCTAGTTAGAAAAATGGGATAGATAAAACAGTAGTAGTTGAAGCAGTCCATTACTAGATGCATAGCAAGGTAAGGAAATTTTATATAACTTTTTTGTGAGAAGCACCTTTTATAATAATTCTTGTGCCGGCTTCTTCATGGTCTGTGACACGATAACTAAGGTAAATTCAGTGAGAAGATTGAAGCTATGTTGAATAGTTAAAGGTTAAGGCTATGCATAAAGGAAGAAAAATCAAAGGCAAGAGCTTTGCACTAAATCAAGCTAGTCGGGCAAATTGTCTGTTGTACTTGGATTTAAAGTTGAGATGGTTCCCCAATTTCTTCTTCCTTAGTCTGTCCATGTGATCGTTTGTTTGAGGTTGTGGAATGAATGTGTCAATCTATATGTCGATACCATTATCAACTTAGGGTCCCTTTCCATTTTGGTTGATTTAGAGGTGAGAAAGTTCAAGAGTGTTGGGACGTAGGTAAAGCTGGCAGGTGGTGGCAGGTCGGAAAAATAAATCTATAACATCTAACACAAAATTTATAGTGTTCACGCTTACTCATAGTGTAAGTTTTGGTATCGTGTAGTGTTTATAAAAGTAAAGTAGGAACAGTGAAATAAGAGAGGAGTTACAAACAATATAAGGCACTAGCCAAAACTCTCTATAGGCAAACATAAACACTAAAAAGTTTGTATAAATTTTGTATTAGAAGGCATTGTGCCCTCTAAACTGTTATAGATTTATCATTTCTTATGATAGGGGAGGGAGATGTAGGGCTACGGTTCCAAAAAAAAGCAGGAGTCGATCCGGACAATTTGATAAAGAAGGAGAAGAAAAGAATAGACAGAGAGAGTGAGCAAGTGTGTCAAGTATGAGGAAAGAGAAAAAGTTAAAAAGTGGGGGAACATGGTCAAAGCAAAATGTTGGCTTTAGGTGCCTTGCAAAAAGTAATTTTTTACAAAAATACTTTCTCACATAATACATTTACCACTTTTTAATAGGTGATTCCTAACAAAAAGTTCTAATCCATTCAATTCACTTTTATTGCTTTGACTTTTGCACCATTCATATACCCCACCCCACTTCGACCTTAAATCTTACTATTATTTAAAAAATGCTATTGGTTTTTTCTCAATTTATATTTTTATATTTCAAAATTTTGTAATTTTTACTAATCACTATAGTCAAATGATCGAAGTTATATGTTGCAAACAAGAAATCAAAGTGAAAAGAACGAAAGGAGTAAGACCAAATTGGGAGAAAAGAAAATTGGGAAGCACAATCATTATGAAACAAAAGGAAATTCCGGGGCAGTGGGGAGACATAATGCAATTACTACCTCCGTTTTGTCTTAGATGTTACACTTTCTATTTTATGAAGTTTTTAATTAGATGTTACACTTTCCTTTTTGGTAAAAAGTTTCCCTCTATATCTCTCCAATTACATGATCCCCACTTATTTTTTCTCTCTACCTCTCTCCTACGCAAAAATTGCCTAGGAGTCCTCAAAGAAAAAGTGTATCAACTAAAAAACGGAAGTAGTCTTAAAAGCTTTGTTGCAGACAAGATCATTTTCATTATTAATTGAAAAAGGAGTACAAAATAATGCTCAACCTGCATAGCTTTCTCCAGTAAGAAAGAAGTCCCTAAACCTGAGTGCAGGAAATTTTTTATACCACTTCATCATAAAGATGTGCATGTCATTTGCTGCAAATAAAAACAGATTTAAGGATTAACTAGGAGCAAAGAAAAAAAAATATGGCCTAAAATAATGTACTCCACCTGTTGAGGTATCCCCAGCATTGTAATCAGATGTTGTATTTGAATATGACCAGCCTACTCCAGCAGGAGACTCAACAAAGAGGAGATTGGACGCTGTGATAGACATAGAACGACAAAGATCACAAATGTGGGTTAAAAACGTAATCAGGTGATGATAAAGCTTTTGACCAAAAGGAAAGAAAAGGTTCAACCTTTATTCCATGATTTTGAATTTCTTCGCAGACTCCTACCATCGCCATTAGGAAAGAACGGCCCCAGCTCCGTAAAGGCACCACCACCGAGCGACGAGCAACCAGGGCCTGGAAATCAAGACTCAAGTGACTACTTTTCACTAAGAAATCAGCTTTTGGGGCATTTTCATATTTACCAATGAATACATGTACGAGGCATATCTATGTCAAATGACAGTAAGAGTACAAGAAGATAGTGCATATACTATAAATAGCTGAAATCAAGCTGCTTAGTTGGACCTGTTAAAAAGTTGCTTATTCAATCTCACATTATTGGCATAAAAATCCAAGGGCCTAGTAGATATTCGAGCCCTGAGAACTGAGCGTTGCAGCAGTAAAAAAATCAATAATGAACATACAGCAGATGATAGCTGCTTGTGTTCCGGACAAGAACAAGAATATGAAATTATTTTAAGAAAAAATAAGCCTAATGCAGCAGTTCACAATATAACATCAGGATATGAAGCAGAAGGAAGAGCAAGACACTAACCTCCATTGAGCCAAAGAGTGAGAGGCTTATGGTCAGGGTCTTGCTCAGCTTCAACGAAATAGTAAAACAAGCTCCTCCCAGCCTCGACGTCGACATCAATGTAACCAGCAAACTGTCTGAAACCAACCTTTGGTTGGCCGGGTAATCCTACCACAAGATCTTCCAGTGGATATCCATTCAAACCAGCAATCCCAACAAACACCACCAACATTATCCACCAATGTTTACAAGCCATGCTTGCCATCCTGTGACTCCTGTATATCCCCAATATTTTCAAAAGGTATAAAGTGGTGGTATGTCTAATATCAGTAAAATTTAAAAGGCATGTTTCCATATTTTTAGTGGGCTTCAATTAGTCAGATGCAAAGGTCCCGCTTTTCTAGGAGGTGCGAGCCATCGATCCGGGGAAAGAAAGGGGCCGCCTTTGAAAAAAAAAGGCAAGCTTTAGCTTGACTTGACTTGACTTGGCCTGGGGAAGAAGTAGACCCATTTGGATAGCTTTTAGACCCACATACAGCCAAAATGTTTGTATTAAGAATTATCTCCAGTATAGAAAGAGACAAAGAGTTTGTAATGAGATTGAGAATCCATATATTTATTTTTTTTGCCTGAAAATTCAATCCCCAAACTGAGAACAAAAAATAAATATTTTTAGCAGGCAACTAAGAAAACATTCAAAGACTGACAGAGTCACTCTGAAGCCACATAGAGACCCTTCTTTATTCCCATATTTATTTATTTTATATATATACATGTATATATAGTTCCTGGTACATAAGGAGCCACGAAAGAGGGATGAGCAAGACCTCAGAACCATGAGGGATGCTTTGACCAACGGAGCTATCATCCTGTGTAGTTATTAAACCTCCACTTAAATGCTTAAGCAAATATTTTTTGAGCAATGAGCCTGCACATGCAATACCTTCTGCACAGATATTACTTATTTTATAAGTCGATAACGGGGAAGTCTTTCAATAGGTGAGAAATACTCCCGGAAACAGATTTCAATGATATAAATTATTCGCTGCACATTTTACCAAACAAGTGAGATTCAGAATAAGTAGGGGAAACCCTTTGTTTAATCAGAAGCTACAAAACCACCAAACATAATCCTTCATTTACGATGACGATTTGGAATGTTTAATCTACATTTGAAAATGCAACTGTATAAAATGTCTTCGAATTCACAATGTCACTTATGGTCAAGATAAAAGCTAACCACAGTCCATAGATAGTTCTTTTGCATGATTGAAGAAAAGATTAGTGCCTAAGCATAATATAGCATGTTTGTTAGCTGAAGGTTGTGCAATAAATCAGGCATACTTTATCTCAAGTCCATAATGATTTCTCCCTCTCCTTATCACATTGACACTTCCTCTCATCTCTCCCTATATATCTCCTCAACACATGCCTATATGGTGCATTTGTATTAAACTATTTATTGGGCAGAATGCATTGTGTGCAACGGGCCAAGTTATTGAACCTAATAAACCCAAATTGTTAAATAATCTATTTTGTGCTTAGTAATTCTAATCTTTCTATTAGAAAAAGGTTAGCGGTGAAGGCTTCTCGAACTGCATAAGACCAGCCGTCGAAGTTATCGAGACAAAGACAGATGGGAGTGATAGTCACGTGGCCTTCTTAAGGCCTTAATGAAAACGGGCTTGAGGAAGTTATCGTGGTGGGAGGGGAGGGTGGTGGATCGTCCCTGTACATGGTTGAGAGGCGTCGGAATTAGACGGTGATTAGGGCTGAAAAAATTCAGATTTCGGGGGAGTATTTCCCTAAATACCATGACAGAATAATGGCAAGCTTGAATATTTCATTGATGAATCTCAAAATATGTGTACAATGAATTAATCCTAAAGAAACTAGAAAACAATATCTAGCACAAAGTATAATAAAATTAGGAAACTTGACTAAAAGATATACTTAAGAGATTAGTAGTTATCGATGAATAAAATTAACAAATTGTCGTCGTCCTAAAAAAAAGTTGCCATCATATTCTTCCACACAGGATTTGAGAAGGCTGGGAGTGAAACTTCTATAGTAATTCTGAATAAAACCATTGATTAAGCAAAAGCCTTAAATTACTAATAAGAATAGCAATTATTTATCAGTTCATTTCTAGAGTTCAAGATTAAAACATAACCAATGAACATTTAAAGTTTACCAATATTATAGTCACATAAGAAACAACAAATACAGGTTCATTTCCACCAAAAATCCATTACATATGTAGCGTCCAACTTCAACCATACAAAAATAATTAAGGAAGGAAACGAAACTAAGCAAGAAGGTAGACAAGTTACAGAAAAAGAGCCATGAAACTGTCTCTCCGAACTTAAATGCAGGTATGAAATTTGATGATGACTCCAGCAGACACTGGAATTTGAGGGTGAAATCTCCAGAAGCTTTTTCAAATCTCTATTATGGTCCATTCATCTTAAACCAACATAAAAGGCCATAAAACATTTGTAGCTCAAACCAACATAAGTTAAAAATTTTGGGGAAACAATAGGAAGAACAGAACTGATAGAGATTAAGAGAAACAAAAATCAGACACACAGTTGGGAAATGGGAAAAAGTTTGGTGGAGCAATCGGAGCTCAGTCGTTTTCTCCCATCACCTCCCTTTCTCTTCTCTCTTTTTCACTCCCCTAGCTTTCCCTTGAAAAATGGTATCCAAACAAAGTGTAGTCCACTCATCAAAGTGTAGAGCTTCAAGTAAAATTGTTTTTTTTTTTAAAAAAGAACTTACTAAGCCTTGCTTCTCGAATTTGAACTTCAGATCGACCCATCGACTAGTCCTAGTTAGTCTCAACCATATGTTATGTAAATCTAAGAGCATAGAGCCTACGCATCAATAGGTACTATTTAAAATCTAGTCTGCAGGAGAACTGTAAGATCAAGCCAGCAAAAATGTGAGCTATACTAGTTTGCTTCGAGGCTATACCTAAAGGGAGACGAATAGAACTAAGTAATGCTATGCTATTGAAGACCAATTCCATATCATCAAATAAGACCATATACTTAGATGTCTGATTATTGACATTCTAAACTATACACCAATCTTTAAGCAAATCCAGACTCAACAAACTTACAACACAGCTTTGAAAGAAGGCAGCCCTGCAATCCTGCATACTAAACATCATTTGCTGTCACCATATTTCCGCCTTAAAGAATACTCTTGTTTTCCACCTCTAGCCCCACCCACCCTCAATACACATGCCTTGTCAACAAACTATAGAGTGCCTTATATATAGCACTTACCATTATTTCCATCATAGTCTTGGCCGAAGCCTAGCTATCAATTTTTATGACCAGAGAACCCTCCCTACTTTTTAGTACAAAAACCATTTACCACTTCTCAGTACTAAGAACTCATGACCTGTCCTATACCAACCCCAAAAAAAAATGCGACATGACCACATAATGAGTGAAAAGGGAATCTATAGTCCTAGTTACATGCATTGTATCCAACATGGCAACATTGATGTCAGAAATAATCAATTTTTCTAGTCAGCAATTTCAAAAATACCCTATTATTAAAACATCAACAATAAAGTATTACCTTCAATCTTCAATTGGACAAATGAACGATTTGCCTCCATTAGAAATGAAGATTAGATACTCCTCTCATTAAACACTATACAAGTTACAACAGTTCGGTCATTAGCTAGGCTTTAGCAAGGACTGCTTAAGTAAACCAATGGCAAGCTCACAGAAAGTTGATTTTGAAAGTTGATGGCATGACAAACAAAAGTGAACAGCTGTAGCATATTGAACAAGAAAATGCCACCTTTGGCCCAACCCCCAGAATAACAAGAAACGGGGTTATGAAGTCATGTCCAAAGTTCAAGAACCTGGCTAAACCAATGATAGGGAACATGTTAAATTACCTGTTGAAATTGATCCATAGTCCTCAATGGTCTGCCTTTCTGCCCATTTGATGCATATAGGCTGTCTTCATCCACAAAACCTGTCAATGGGAGTGCAAGTATTAATATATTCATCAAAAGAGATGACAAAAACACCTTCTAAATTTTAGGCTGCATCAGACCATCAACAAAGTTGATATATTAGGTGCTCTAATTACCGAGGAGACAAATAAAGAAAGGACCCAAAACCTGACTGAACAATGTGGCTGTTGTGCGACCAAGCTCCTTTCCAGTCATTCTTAGCAGCATTATTGGTTCCTAAAGGAAGATGGCAACATTAAACATCATTTTCGACCAAAAGCCAATTGAAACATTTTTTCTGTCACTGGTCAATCTTTCTGATACGTTACTGTCATTATGCGTTTACATCAACTTAATTAAAAGACAATTTTTAAATAGCGTCATCGCTTAACATTGCCATACCAGATTTTATCATAACTCTGCTGCCACTTCTTTACATCATTGTACTACTACAATTTTCAAGATTATCTGACTATTTTGCTACCGCTTCTGATACTTTTTCTTTCTTTTTTCTTCCATTTTCTTAAAAATTCTTCACTGAGAGGCTCTCTTCTAGTCTCAACTGGCAAGGTTATGCACATCTTGACCTCCTGCCACTCTGCCAACATGGTGACCTGCACTTGGTTGTTGTTCTTCATCTTGATTTTCGAAGTTAAAAGATGGACTCTGACCCCTAATTAAACTGCGTTTGAAAAAGTGCATTTTACTTTCTTCTCAATCAGTTATATGTTTTGTCACAGCAGCCCTACTCGATTCTAAAAAGAGTTCCTTGGACTCTGAAGAGCAGAGGAAGAGGATAATCATTGGAATGACAGAAGAAAGATGGTGAGGCATTATTATCTGTTTTCAGATAATCTTGCAGAGTGCCTAAGTGAAGTACGGACTCTGAAGCCCTCTAAGAAAAGCTCCTTCATTATTCACCAATAGATTATTGCAAGTTATGAAGAACTTCATCCTCCGTCCCACTAATCCAGCTAGATCCAGGAAACTTCAAGACACCTTTTTCTCTCATTTGCTGCCTCAAAGAGTCAGCCTCACTCCAATTACCCGAAGAAGCGTGTATATTTGAAAGCAAAATGTATGCTGAAGAATTATAAGGGTCCAGATTGATTAGCTTTTCTGCTGCTTTCCTCCCCCTCGCATCGTCTCCATGTATTTTGCAGGCACCAAGAAATGTAGCCCAGATCTTAGCATCAGGCTTAAACTCCAGCTTATCAATAAAGCCCTCCGCTTCCTCAAGAAACCCACATCGACCAAAAAGGTCAATCATACAGGCGCAGTGATCATTTCTTGGCTGAATACCACACTGGTTAACCATCATATTAAAGAAATAACGGCCTTCACTTATTTTGCCTCCATGACAACAAGCACTAAGAACACCAAGGAACGTCACCTCATCGGGTTCCACATGTGACTGCACTAATTCATCAAATACTTTTAGTACATCTTCTACACAACCATTTTTAGCTAATCCTACTATAATTGAATTCCATAGAATGACATCCCATTTGCTGTTAATTTCGTTGAAAACCTGCACAGAGCTTTTCACATCTCCACATTTGGCATACATGTCTATAAGAGCACAGCCTACTAACACATCTGAATGGAAGCCAGAGCGAAAAATTAACAAGTGAATTTCAGTACCATCTCTCAATGAAGTCAAAGTGGAACATATTTTAAGAATGCTAGCAAATGTTGCTTGATCAGGTAAAACATCATAGCTGCGCATCTCTCTATAGAGCTGCAAAGCCTCCTCGTGGTAGTCATTCTGATTTAATCCAGAGATCATAGCTGTCCATAAAACAGCACTCCTTTGTTCAGGGAACTCAGAGAAAAGTTTACTAGCATCTGATTCCCTATGGGACTCGATGTACATACCCAATAAAGATATACCCAAAAATCCATCATCATACAGCATACCATTCTTTAGCAAGAGGCAGTGGATTTGCCTCCCTAGATCAAATGTGCAAGACCCGTGGCATGCATCTAAAAGATTAGCAAAAGTGATATCAGATGGGAATAGTTCTTCATGCAGCATAAGCTTATAAATTTTCACTGCTTCTTCCAAATGGTCCTGAGCAAGCCCCGCAATCAAAGCATTCATGGAAACCACGCTCCACTTTTGCATGCGGTAAAAAATCTCGCATGCAGTCTCAGTAACCCCACACTTGACGTACATGTCAATAAGAGAGCTTCCCACATAAAGACTAGTTGCTAAGCCATGTTTCACAGATAAACAATGCATTTGTCTTCCTCGGGCAAGAGTTTTCAAATTAGCACAAGCGCTTAGTATACTTGCCAAAGCAACTTCATCAGCTGCTATACCATCAGACATCATTCTCTGAAGCAGGCCAAAAGCCTCATCCTCCTCTTCCACCTGGACATATCCAACAATTATTGCATTCCATGAAACATTATCCCTATCCTCTATACTCTCAAATAGTTGTCTTGCTTCTTCTAAACTTCCTGTTTTAGCATACATATCAACCAATGCATTGCCTACAAATAAATTTGACTCCAAGTTCGTCTTAATTGTCACAGAATGTAATTGTCTTCCAAAATCCAGCCTCATCAAGCAACCACATGCACTCAGAATGCTGGTATAAGTAAATTCATCGGCTTTAAAGCCACCATAGTTCATGTCCATAAACAATTCAAATACCTCACTAGCAAACCCGTTCTGTACATAGCCCCCAAGCATTGCATTCCACAACACAATATTTCTCTGGTTCAAGGAATCAAAGACTTGTCTTGCAGACTTCAGCTTCTGACATTTGGCATACATATTTAGTAATGAACTTCCCACATAAACATTACGATCAAGCCCTTGCTTTATTGCCTGGGCATGAACGGCCAGACCAACATCAAAAGCCTTCGAATTAGCAGTGGCACTTAAAATACTTCCTAAAGTGGAACGACTAGATGGAACACCTGCTTTTCTCATGTTTATGAAGAAATTAATAGCTTCTACTTCGTAACCTCTTCTTGTGAGCCCAGAAACCATAACATTCCAGGCTACAGTGTTTGGAAGATGCATCTTATTAAACAAACTTCTTGCCTTATCTAGTCTCCCACCATTAATCAATGCACTAATCACCGTCACAAATGTCACATGATCGGGAACACACCCTAAATCTTGCATACGTTCAAAGAATTTGAGTGCATCGTCAAGTAAACCCATCTGAACAAACGCTGTAATCATCGCAGTCCACGAAACCAAACTTGGACTGCGTAATTGATCAAACAACCGTCTTGCATCATCTAAAGCATTGCATTTAACATACATATCAATCAAAGAGCCTTCACAAAAGGAATGACAGAGAAAACCCCTCTTCATAACATCACAATGTACTTGCTTCCCAAAATCAAACAGCATCACCTTAGCACAAGCAGAAAGAATCATAGCATAAGTGAACGGATTCGGCAAGACACAAGAATTCCACATCGACCCGAATAAGTTAACAACTTTATCTAATAACCCACTTCTCAAATACATAGAAATGACTGAATTCCAGCCCTGCACATCCCTCATCTCCAACCTCTCAAAAACCCTTTTTGTATACCCTGCATTACCACACTTAGCATACAAATCCAGAATTGCATTACCCAACTGCCCATTTAATCCAAAAACAAACTTCAAGCTGCGAGCATGAATAACTTTACAAACATATGAAGATTGGGATATTCTGTGAGGCATTTCATCGAATAGTTGGCGTGCATTTAATCTCCCACAATGTTCCAAACACAATGTTAGAAGATTATCATAAGTTTCATTTGTTATTTGATGTGGGTTTGGGCAAATTGTTTTAATTTTTGTGGTTATTGGTGTGAATTTGCAGTAGTAACGTAGGGAGTTATACTTGTACATAGTTGATGAAAATAGGAAGATAAAGTTCATTGCTTTAAGCCTTTAATCATGGTCAGACATATCTGAAATGGGTGTAGAGCTCTGATTTCTGATTAACATCTCTCTGATTCAATCGCAGCCATGCTGCAGCAAGCCATGATAAACTGTTGTGTGGAAACTGGAAAGGAGTAGAGTAGTTTTCATGTGAATTTGGAGCGAAATTCAAAGGGTCGGGCCGGGTTATGCTGGGCCATAGGTGGTTACTAGGCCGGGTTGACTCGGCGCACTATTCGAGACTTTCTGATCCATGGTTTATTTCTCCGTAACTCTTGCAACACTTTCACTTTTAAATTATTACAACACTTTCAGTTTTAAATTATTACAACACTTCTATATATGAAAAACTAGTGTCTGCCAATATAAATGATATCTAGAATATTGAAAAACTAAAAAATTTAAATGATACTTAAATATATACTAGTACTTGACAATTACAATTTTAAAGAAAGGTATAAGAAGTGGATAGTTATCCTTATTTTAAAATCGTGAATAATCTGTTAGAAGTATACAATGGAACAAGAGGAAACCGGATAATCACTACTCCAAGGCACGGAAACTACGCTTTCCTATTAGTTTTATTTCGCCCCTCTAGGATCACCGGGTTACACGAAACAACTAATGAGATACAATGGAGTAACAATTCACTTCTATGATCTTAGAAGAGAATCCTTAAGAACTTGTGTTTGATGTGTTTATGAAGAACACTTAAGAAAGTTAATCAGAAATTCTTAAGCAAGCAATGAAGGTTGTATCAAGGATGGAGATCACCTCCTCCTTTTATAGTCACACATGCAAGGGCCCTCATTAAGGACCTTTAATAGGCTCTTTAATAAGGCCTTTAAATCAGATAATAAATCAGTCATTTAACCATGCAATAAACCATGAAAAACTGACCAAAACGCTTCAACAGACATAAACGGATACATCGCAAACTGAAGCGTCACGGGGCAGTACCCAGTCGCGACTCTCGGCCCGCGAGCTGGCTGCCCCCCTTATTCTCTTTGTTTTTCCGGAATTAATTCTACAACTTCTTTTGATTCCCCCATATGTGATTATCCAAACCCATTACCCTTACAAATGTTCCAACATAATCTAACGATAGAGGAAATAGAAAAAAGAAAAGAGAGAAGAAAAGGAACCGTTTAATTGAAAGAGGAAGTTAACCAACATATATTGATCGAGAAAGGGAAATGTAGAAGTAGAAGTAGAAGTTATAATTAGGAAGATGAGAAGTTATGAGAGAGTTAGGGTCGTTCCTGTCATTTTTAGGGCCCAGGGCAAAGCCAAAAAACGGGCCCCTAACTCATCATACAGATATAAGGTATATGGTCACTTTTATTAGGGTCATTTATGACATTTCAGAATCGTATAAGCGAAGCAACCAATAAAGACCATTTTAAAGTCAACAATATAAAGTATTATATACCTTCAATAAATATATATAAAAAGTACTATATTTTTTTTAAAGAAAATTAGCCACGCTGGGTTCGGTTTTTTTTTAACATTTTAGAATATTAAAACAGTAATGATGAGGTAGAAAAAGAAAATTAATAATAAATGAATAAATAAATTTTAGCGATCGATTTAAGAAAAAAAATGTTAGAAGATGATAATTATTTTGTTGGTCTAAACAAATGATATTTCAAAGATACTAACATATCATTTCATATAACAAAAAGTAATATTGTATGAATTAATTATAATAATCTAATATGATATATCCTCATAATTCTTTTACACATTATTTAATTAAGAAAAGAAATAATAAGATATAGGAAAAGGGTTTAATTAAGAAAGAAATGGGGAAAAAAGCCAAAAGGATGCAGCTAGTGGGATTCGATTTTATGTGTAGTATTAAGAAAAGAAATAGAAAGATATGGATAAAGGGTTGAAAAGAAAGAAGTGGGGGGAAAAGCCAAAATGGTGCAGCAGTGAGATTATCGAACCACTGACCTATTGCTTTATAATGTAGCTGCACGGAGGTTAGAAACCACTATGCTACAGGTTGTTTTTATGTAAAAGATGCACGCCAAACGTATATATGTAATAAAATTTAAATACATGAAAATAGAGCTTCCTCCCTTGGGCCCTGAGCGGGCACCCCGCCTGCCACGCCTCAGGGCTGGCCCTGGAGAGAGTTATGGGTGGGGTTCAATGAGAAAAAGGCAAAAGGTAAATGTAGCAATTGTTACGCCTTCAAGTACTTTAGTTTATCCGAGCATAGAGACTGCTTGTTCGAGCACAAGGGCCCGCTCATCTGAGTACTTTGGCCTGTGCATGTTTCAAAGGTTCCAACCTCCCAACCCGTCCTAGCACAAACCTTGCATGTCCGACCAAATGCCCATTTGCAACATTTTGTACCTTTTCATCCTCTATTACAAAATATTCAATTACTACTCAATTCCTACGTATTTATACTCATATGTATACTTACAAACATCCTTTTTTTTTGGGTAATGAGAAGTGGCCTGGACCCCGTTCGGATCCTATTGGGCCAGGCACTTGAGAGTAGGGGGAAGGGTAAGGGAAATCCCTACCCTCAAAGTGCCTCTAGTGGGGATTGAACCCCCAACCTTGAGGTTGGAAGGGTACAATCATTTCCACTAGACCAAGTACTACTTGTTACTTACAAACATCCTTATACTATAAGTGTACTAACAAATTATTTTACTACATACGTTCACAATTCACCTATATGACTATACATAAAGCTTAGTTATTAAATTCACGATTCAAATTCTAGAACCGTATTATGGTCATAAGATGCTAGAAGTGGCTCTTAACCAGCAAAATCGTTACAAATGTGAATCCATTTGAGTCATATTGACAAAGTTGTTTTCACCATGGTCCTAGGCAAAAACTGTTTTCACCATGAAAATAGTGTAAAAGGGGTGCATATGAGGCATAAAGGGTTACACGTATTTCACTAAGGCATTTTTGTAAATGCTAATAACTTTAATGTTAAAACATGTGTACCCCTTTAATCGAAACATGTACCCCTGTAAATCTTATATGTAACCTTTTTTCAAGTTTTCATGATTTTCACCGAATTTGTATTTTTTCAAGTTTTCACAGTTTTCACAAAATTTATGATTCTTAATGGTCTCTCTCTCAATTATCGTTTATTTAATGGATAAAGAACTACTTTCTTCCAATTTGAATACCAACTCTAATAAGACTGCATAAAAATGCGATTCACCAACAAGACACTATCAATTTTTCACGTTGGAACTACAAAATGTTGCGACAAGAAGTTGATGAGCAATAGATTATAGATGGTGTTATACTAAAGCATGAAAGCATATATTCCCTCAAAATAAAAGAAAAACCATGAAAACATCTATCATAATATGGTGATAGATGGTGAAGTGCCCATTATGGAAATTGAACCCACGATTACAACCTCCCAATTCAAAGTATTCACAATCAAGGCGTTATCCATTTATCACGTTGGGATGTCAAAATTTTGTGTCAAGAAGTTGGCCAGCCATAGATGGTGTCAAACTAAAGCATGAAAACATATATTCCCTCAAAAGAAAAGAAAACCATGTTGTCTACTCTGCACATGCCTATCATACTATCATAGGTTGAGCTTGAGCATAATAATCGCTTTCAAGTATTCTTTGCAAACATATATGATCAATTATAATTTTTCCATTAAAATCTGCAAAATAATGTCAAGCTATTTAACATTTGCAATACTCACATCACTAGAATCTGGTTCCTTTGAACCTGGATTTCAACACCCAAATAACATATGAAACCTATGACCTCAACTCAATTCTTGCAGATGAAATCGTCGAAAATTTTCATTATCCTAAATTCTATCCTTTTATAATTAACCATCTAAAAACTATCCCCCTTATTAGAGTTTTGCACGCGGTAATTCATTCTGAAACATCCAGAAATGATTCGGTTTCGAATCTCATTAGTCACCCATGGATGCTTTAGTTGTGCTCGGTAATCTTCGCCCTCGAATAAAAGAGCTGAAAAGATGCAAAGCCCTTGATGGTTGTGTATAAGGTACCATATGTGCAGCACCCCTTACAGTGGCAAAGGTCAGTAAGTTTCCATATTCGGTTGCCCAACCTCCGACCTGTAAATTTAGGGCAAGTGTTATTACTTTAATTATACTATGTGAAATCAATTTTCATAAGCAAAAGACAGTTTTAAGTGAAATCAGTTTCAATCAGTAAAGCTAGTCTATGCATATTTAGCAAATTTGTAACAGCATCAAGAATTTACCTGTCCTTTGTGGAACCAAGCTCCATAGGGGACAGTCGCCTTGAACTTGAGGTCATGAGCAAGCTCACGAACAAGGGTTCGGGAGCCAAGCAGTGGCACGACAGAATCTTGGTCTCCACTGCCAACAGTGTAAGAAGTGTTAAAACCTTTTAATTATTGGTAATTTCCATGATTATTTTCTTCGAAGTTTCATAAACTTATACCTGAAAACCCAGATTGGGATACCACGAGAGAGTATCCTTTTGAGCAGAGGAAGCATATTCAAGCTACCATCATTATCATTGTAATTCAGAATGCTGTAGAACAAAAAAGAGTCAGAAATGTTTGGCATATAGGATTTTCGTTAAATTCATATAATTACTAGAACAAGATACTACTACTGTGCAGTAGTGATTGATATTTTGTTATGGAAGTGTTAACTTCAGTTCGGGTGCATTGGAATCAGGAGAGGATCATAAGCTCAGACCATAAGCAAAGAGAGTAGTTTCAGTGTTACATACCTGCTGCACATAGACCATTCATAAGGCAGATTAGTCCGATTTGCATGGAGAGCTTTCTGAACTTCAGGAAGATTGAAATAGAACCTTCTTTCATAAGTCATACAAACATCAACTCCCAGACTCATTTTAGTAGCCTGAAGATCAAAATTATTCATATTTGGGAACAAAAAATCAATAACTTTGAAATGTTGATACAAAACTCCTTCTCCAATGGAGTAATATTTTGTGTCTCCAATTGTCTTAGGGTAAGGAATGGTGATGGATAGGTTATCTCACCATCTTTTTCAACCTGAGTTCTTGCTCCACAATAGCTGGATAACAGACATCAAGGATTACATCATAGTTGTTGATGTAGTCGCCAACAATGCTGTTTGCTTGTGAGATTGCATTGTTGCAAGCATCAGATTCATTATGAGGACTTGCAAAAGTATAATCTTCAAAATCACATTGGTTCATAATGCTAAGCCCAATTTCATCGGAGATCATTCCATGTGACCAGAAGTACTCATATGTTGCTGGAACATCCCTATCAAGCTTGAGAAGTGGATTTCCAATCTGATTTAAGAGAAGAGAAAGCAAAAAAGATTATCTGCATTGTAGAGCTAACTCAAAATACAAGTGCACAATAGTTTTCAGAGACATCAAGAAAGACCAATGCTGAGCAAGGGGTTGTAACTCAGTGGTTAGAGCAAGCATAACCCCACCCCTTGTTACGGATTCGAAGCTCAGGGGAGCATGGATGTGGGAAGTCTGTTAGTTGGGCTGGGTTTGCTTCTGATATAGGAGGCCCGGCCCAAAGCCCATATGTACCTTATTTAAAAAAAAAAAATAAACTTACAGCAACTCCTTTCAACTTGATCTTGAAAGCTCTTGAATGAGCATTATGATCCAACACAGAAACAGCTAGTTGTGGTATATAGTGCCCTGAAGTATGAACAGCCGTAAAGATCAGTTTCTAAAGGCAAAGTTCGTAAGTGCTTATATCTTTTACTTTTTCTGTTAATCCAAACTCAACAGATGTTCTAAAGCTGTTGAATTAAAAACAGGAATATAAATGCAAATTAGCCACTAAACTAACCTGCATAGCTCTCCCCAGTAAGAAACAGATCCCTAGTTTTGAATTCAGGGAACTTCTCAAACCAATTCAACAGAAAGGTGAGCATATCCTTAGCTGCCAACACAAATTCAAATATCTCAGAAACTAGCATGATAATTGCAGAATCACTAAATTCATCACAAAGGCAAAAGTCGGCCGCAAGCAAACGCTAGATAGTCCATACCAGTGGTTGCATCTCCTGTATTATAATCAGATGATGTGTTCGAATACGACCATCCCACTCCAGCAGGTGACTCAACAAAGAGGAGATTTGATGCTGCAAAGATCAGGATAACATAATAACCACATAAGTTCTGAAGACCAATGCTATTCATTGTTTAAGCAGTAAGACAGGAATTGAAACAAAAGTTCAAACCTTTATTCCAAGACATAGAATTTCTCCTTAGGCCTCTACCATCACCCTTTGGGAAGAATGGACCCAATTCTGTAAATGCACCACCACCCATGGAGGAGCAACCAGGTCCTGCAAATTTTGGTAAATCGAAATCCCAGTAACAAATTATGAAGCATTTCACAGTGATTCATTCAAAATTGCACTTCATATTTGATGCACATATGAAGAAAATAGTACAGTTTAGCAACAGTAACAACTAAACTCCAAAGTTTCTAATAAAAAAAAAAGAACATAAAAAGCTTCCAATTTGTCCTGGCTGGTAACAAAAGCATGACATGCCCTACTTAGGTGTATGTCGTCTAAACCTTTAAAAAAAATAAGTTTCGGGTTTGATCACGTCCAATCAGGTGCGAAACAAGAAACAAAACAAAACAAAACCCAATTGATTTTTTCAAGACTCCAGCCTAGAAGGGAGCATAAATATAAGCACAAGCATTGGTTATTGCACCAAATTGAGATTCAAACTCCAAAATTTACTAAATTCAAAGCAAAATTACAAAAGAGGATTATAAAAAGAAATAGTACCTCCATTAAGCCAAAGAGAAAGGGGTTTGTGGTAAGGGTCTTTTGCTGCTTCAACAAAATAGTAAAACAAGCTTCTTCCAGCTTTGACATCCACATCAATGTACCCAGCAAACTGCCTAAACCCAACCTTTGGTTGCCCAGGTAAATTTACCACAAGGTCCTCCATTGGGTACCCATTAACTTCTTTACTACCACTTCCAACCACCACTAAAACCACCACCAACCACCACAAACCACCAAAAATCCTACTACCCATTTCACACTCTTTCAAATAATAAAAAACCCACCTTTCAGTTTCTTAAGGAAAATGCAGGTTACCCCTCTTTTTATACTTTAAAGTCCTTATGATAAATAAATACTTTATAGTAAAAATTATAAAATTTAATCAATGTCTTTTTTTAAGGATAAAATCAAGTGTCACGCCAAAAAGGAGGTAAGGGGGGATGAAGAGAGTGGGATTATAATTGTTGTTGTTTGTTTGCTTTTGAATGTAGTCTAATCTCTAATGTGGGTTTTAAAATAACTGAAATTTTGTTGAGAAAGAAACACGTGAATGATGGGTTTTATCTTTTATGATTAAAGGAGTGAGTGAGTGTGTGTGTGTTTTTGTTTAAGCAAGATCTGAAGTTTAGGGAATTTTTCAAATTTTAACGTCACACACTTAAAGAGTTACTTCAGCTTTTCTGGAAAGATAGTAAGTGTGAGAGTGAGATAGAGAGAAATGAAGGATAGCTGTTGCTGATGATGAATAGTGAATAGTGAATAGTGAATAGTGGTCCTTGACTGTTATCTTTTGGGAATTAGATATGGATACATTCATGATTCATAATCATACATAGCTGGCTTCACTTGTAGCGGTAGTTTGGACTTCAGAAGAGAGACAGATACAGACTAGAGAGGTGGGTTCTAAACAAGAACAACGTTAAACATTTATAACGCTATCCTCTTCCCTAGAAGATTTATTAGTTCTCCATATAGCCGTAGTCCGTAGAGGTGCAAAGGCTAGATGGTGCTCGTGCCAATGTCAGCGTGATGCTCCGATGTATAGTACAGTATATTATAAGCATTTTAATATACACAAATAAAATATTTGAATTTTAAAAAATTAATTATTTACGCTCATACTCCCTCCATTCCCTTTTGTTGTTCCCTTTTATTGTTCCCTTTTGTTGTTCCCATTTGTTGTTCCCTTTTGTTGTTCCCATTTGCTTTTTCACGTTTGCCAATGCACATTTTATATCGTGTATATCTCTAACAACATGTTAATAAAAATTATAAAAGTTTGATATTCTTGATGTACTCGTCAAGACGAATAAAACAAGATCTCACATGACTATGTTTTTTCTTATATATTGGAAACCACTTAGAAGATTCTCTCTACTTTCAAATAGTGTAAGATTTCAAATGGGAACAACAAAAAGGAACGGAGGGAGTAGTTGTTTGAATCTCGATTCGAATTGTAGAATGATCCGATTCTATCTATGATTTTGTACGATTCTAATGATTGCTTATTACTTACGAGGAGTTTAGAATTATAAATCAAACTAGATCATGACAATAAATGTATTAATCAATATAATTGTCATTTATTGCCTATTTATAGTGTAACCATCTATTTTCTTTACTTAAAAGTATCTTTTTAAACTTATGATATGATCATAATCTAATGGAAGTTAACTATAATATCTTGACTATGCATGTTTGCAGAATCGTATAATTCTACAATCCGATCTTACGGTTCGATTCTAAGAGCCCTTTCCGATTCAAAGTAGAATCCCGATTCCAATAACATTGTTACGCTAATGTTCATTCTCGATATTGAACATGTTCAATTAGAAATATCATATGTACATCGCAAAATAAACTCAATTTTTTTAAAAAAAAATTTACACAGTAACTTGACATGTGTTCATGTATATAACTTTATTGCTCATTATAGTTATTCAAGATATTCATTTATTTATATCAAATATTCATTGTAAAATCATGTTCAATTTCAAAAAAAAAAAAAATTTGTTCCAAATTCCAATTAACTTTGACATTTGTTCTTTTATATAACTTTTTTGTTCATTATGGTTAATATGTTCATTTATTGATTTCAAATTTTCATTGTAAAATCAAATCAATTTTTCAATTAACTTTGACATGTTTTTTTTACATAAATCTAGTATTCATTTATAATGAACATTTGATATCAATATATGAACATATTGAATAAACAAAATGAACATTTGTATTATGGAAAATATATGTCAAAGTTATTTGTAACTAAAACTTTTTTGAAGTTGAGTGTGATTTCGCAATAAACATTTCATAGCAATAGATGAATATCTTAAATAACCATAATGAACAATAAGGTTATATAAAAGGAAACATATGTCAAAGTTAATTGGAACAAAAACTTTTTTGAAATTGAGTATGATTATACAATGAACATTTGAAATAAATAAATAAGCTTATTTAACAATCATAGTGAACACTAAAGTTATATTTCCTCTGTTTCTAAATAAGTGACATACTTTTCTAATATGAAAATGTCACAATAAGTGATACCAAGCTCAAAAGAGGATATTTTAAACGATAAAATAATATGATTACCCTTACTCAAGCAATATATATCCAATGATTTATTTAGTTAAAGTACCATTTTCTCTTTTTAATTGTAGTCCCCAACTTTCTCTCTCTAACCTCATTGGTTTTCCCTCACTTTCTCTATGTTCCACTTATTTAGATTCGCAGGAAGTATAAAAGAACATATGCCTAAGTTAATTGGAACATTTGGAGGGAAAATTTTTAGTCAAATCAATTCAAAATGTCAAATAAAAAAAAGGAGACAGAAGAAATTGGTCTCATAATGTTCATTGAAGATGAACTAATGTTCATTTCGTATTTTATTTATTAAGATGTCTGAAATTTATTTTTGGGTACATTGAAAAAATCTAATGTACACCGGGAGCAGGATGCGCATCCAGATCCCCGGTGTAGGATCTAATTTGCGTAGAGGTGGGGGTAAATAAGAGTTGGGCATTGCCGCAATCCCGCATGGACAAAACTTGGTTGATCCTTAGGTATACTACCCACTACAAATAGACAAATAAAATATGTTTGTTGTTTTATTTGTCTATTAGTAGTAGGTTGCTTATCCATTGGGTAAATGTAGCAATGTCTAATCTGCATACATCGAGCTAGCAGAAGGCTTCGTTCTTTTCAAATTTCGGAATTCATCTGAACTTACTTAAACTTATTCGAATTAATTAAAACCTTGTTTTTGTTGTGCAAGAAAGTCACCAAGTACATCCAGGTAAAAGTAGTACGAAGGCACTTGGCGAAGCCAGCTAAGGGCACGGGGATGCACGTGCAACAATGTATTAATACTAAATTCTCCTCATTAAATCATAAAAAGGTGATAACATAGTTGGTTTAGGGTCCGTTCAACTTATTTTTGCTTATCTGAACTTATCTTAACTTATTTGAATTTAACTGAACTTATAAGGAGTGCAAAGACCTTATTATACCTTATTATTAGACCCTATTTGACCTTATTTTATTAGAATTTATTGGACCTTATTCGACCTTATTTTATTAGACCTTATTAAACCTTATTCAACCTTATTACATCTTATTAGGCCTTATCTGAACTGAAAATAAATTGAAAAAAACGGATTCTTAGTTGCATTGGTGTTAAGAGTAAGTAAGGGAGGTCGTAAGTTCTAGTCTTTTTGTCATTAATAATGTTTATGCTTTTTTATTTCATTAACTAGTTTATAGAACTTCTTTCTATTCTTCTTGTAAATTGTTCTTTCTTTTCTCTTTCTCATTCCTCTTATTTACTTATTTTGTTCTTTTCATTCTTATTCCTTTTATTTTAGGGTTTTGATATTCATAGCCCTAAGAGCTATATTTAAGCATTACTTATTTTACCCAAAATAATATTAAATTGGGAATTTATTGGCAAATCATGTGTCAAGTGTTATTAGTCATTTTTCTTACTAGTTTAAGAAAGTACTAGATGTTTATACATGCCTTTTATTTAATTGTTTTTCCTTTTCTCTGTCTTATCTCAACTAATTTGTGACTTTTTGTGATTATATTTGGTTTGATTTCTCTGACTAGTTCTACTACCTTCTTTCTTTTAAATCTTCTTGTAAATTGTTGTTTCCTTTCATTCCTTTTTTCTACTTGTTTTATTTTTTTCTTTCTTATATCTTTTATTTTTTTCTTTCCTCTGTTTTACCTCAATTATTTTGTGACTTCTTTGTTATTAATTTTTTTGTTTAATATTTTTGCATATAATATAATCATTTCTCAACTCTTCTCATTTTAACATTATTTATTATTATATATTCTTACAGTTCATTAGAAGTAAATCGCAAATGATTGTAAAAGAGAGATTCGTGAATAAGGTCAAACTGTAAAGTTTAACAATCTTTGTGAAATGGAGATAGTACCATGTACATCCGTTTTTTATATGACGCAATCAAGTTTAAATATTGTTAAGTTTTTCAACTTAAATTGTGCACCCCCCAAATTTGAAATCATGGCTCCGCCGCTATACCAAGGCGGGAGTAAGAATCGATAGGACATCCAGGATCGGAAGGAATGCTTAACCAACTGAGATATCTATCCCTCACTCTGTATTGAAACCTTATTCGGTTGAGATGATTAAACCTTATTACTACCTCTGTTTTTTTTAATATGCACATTTCTCCATTTTGGGATGTTTTTTTTAATTGACACCTTTCTACCTTTTACCATAAATGGAAGGTTGGCCCACCTAATTATTACACTTCTCTCATACTTTTTCTTTCCTTCTCTCTACCTTTTTTACTTTTTTCTTACTTTTACTAACCTTCTCTTTTACTTTTGCACTTTTTTCTTGGTTCTAGTGCAAAGCCTTAGGTGCATATTAAAAAAAACGGAGGGAGTACAATTTTATGAACTAATCTGAACTTATTTGTGCTTATTTGAACTTATCTGAATTTAATTTTTATGATAAGGACTGAAAATAAGTTGAAATGAACATGACCCAAGTGTTGGTATGATCGATATATATCAGTTTCCTCCATCTAGCACAAATTTGCTACCAATCTAGCACGAGCCCACTAGTTTGTCGGTGAGCAATTTATGGATAGTAAATATCATTTTCAATATTTTGTCGAGTCCGACATGAGCACAACGGGTTGGTCTACATACCTCTTGACATGCTCAATTTCAACAAGAAGATGAAAAATGTAAAATTTTAAAGCGCGACACATGAGATAGATCGTATTTGGGGACACTCTTTTGAAATTTCGGCACAAGTCAGACACAACACGGATTTTCCTTGTCCGGTTCTAAACCAGCGCGATGTAGCACGAGGCTTGTTGACTTGTGGACTGGCACAACCTGCTCTAGCCTCTAGGTGGGATCGTGCTAAAGTTAGATTATTTCGGGTATGGTCATTGTTAGTTCGAGTTGCCCTAAACCATCTTTGATTTACTTTGATTCCAGTTTGGTCAAAATTAGTTATTTGTCTTCTCATATTCACTTATGGTTTCTTTTGGATTCAACATTAATCAGGGGCTTGTGGGGGAAAGAAAGATTTTCTAATTAGAACCTTTTCAATTATTAGAAGACATATTTCATTTTTTGTAGTAATAGCACCCCACAACAAATTGACATTATATATAAATGGAAAAATTGGATCAAACAACACAAATTATACGTTTGTTGCACAAAGCAGCACCAACAAAAAAAGGTGCACAAAACAACACGAACTTTTTCTAATCGGTGCAGAAAACGACATAAGTGGGTGTTTTCGCCTGAAATTCCCTATTTCCCGAATCTCTAGTATTTTAGACATGATAACGTGGGTGAAAAGAAGAAGATGCAGCAAATAATTTAGAACATCTACATATATCGCTCCCATAATATGTGTGGTATACTATATATGAGAGGAACGAAGGAAGTCCTATGGAAACCACAAGATTAGCTCTATAAGTAATACTATATATAAAGAGTATGAAAGAAGATATATGTGCTAGAATATATAACGTAATGCCCTATAATGTAAATAGAGAAGACCGTAATTGGTTAAATCGGCTTAGAAATTGTTAATATGTTATTTTTGCAGGCTCGCTAGCCTTAATAATTGTTGGGTCCGAAAGTGAGAGGAGTCCTTCCTAGAAGTTTGCTCCACTCTTTTGACCTTGAGCTTGTAAATGGTTTTGGTTGATCCTAATACATACTTGCTTACTTACGATATACTTATTGGACTTGCAAGGAAAGATATAACACTAGTAGCTTTTCTTTATTCAGTACTAGCTAGTGTCAAATGCACACGATGAGTGCGAAATCAGTTGAAATTAATTCATGAAGCGGTTAATTCATTCTCTAATTAGTAAAGCAGTTGATATTCTGTTTCTTTCTCCTTTTTCTTTTTTATAGTCCCCTCCTCTTTCCTTATAAAATGAAGATACTATAAATATTAATAAATAAAGAATAATTGTTTCTAATAATGCAACATTTTGTCAATTCGCAAATAATAATGCAACTTTTTTGTTATTCCATAATAATGTACTCCCTCCGTTCCCTAATGTTGTTCCCATTTGGAATCGGGGAGAGGATTAAGAAAAAAGAATCTTTGATGAAATGATATTTAATGTATACATATTGATAGGTATATTATTAAAATTTATCTTACCAAAGCATAATAAAAGTGAAAAAAGTCATCAATGCAAAAAAGTTACAACTTACCATGTAAAACATAAAGATCATCCTTTTATTTCAACCAATGAAATTGTAAAGTGATTTGACTTTAGGTGAGTTAAATTTAGAAAGATTTTAAATGGGAACAACTTAAAGGAACACCAAATCAGAAAATGGGAACAACATTTGGGAACGGAGGGAGTAACATTTATACCCTGTTAACTTTGAGTAGGATAAAATGAAATAAACCTATAAAAGAGATAGTCTAAACATTTTGTCTCTTAATAATTAGTCAAAAGGTTGCTATAAAGGTTGCATAGATTTTATAGAAAGAAAAGAAATTACGAAATTTTCAAGTAAAATATCATTATATTTCTACTCAAAATTAATGAGGTATAAATATTGTTATATTCTGAAATAATTAAAAGATTGTTTTATTATGAATCATCAAACAATTGCACTATTAGAAACAAATAGCTCTTAATATTATGAATTGTATGGTAATGGATTAAGTTGAAAACTCGAGTCAAAGGCATGATCATGTTAATAATATTCCTAGAGCCCCACTAAACACCTTGTGAAATGTAACGCCAACATTATTATATTAGAGCTCCAGGCACTCCTAAATGCTACCGGTAGCACACAATCATCTCTTATATTTAAGTTATCAAACACTAATTACTATGACATCTATACAATACCTGCCATCAGAAAAATAGATAAACAGAAAAATCCATCTACTGTATAGACTATTATCCATCTAGAATTACTCCCTCCGTCCCAAAAAAACTGCTAGTACTTTTTGGTCAAATGTATCAATTTTTTTGGGACGGAGGGAGTATTAACTAAGGGAGTCAATCTTTCACAAAATGTAACATAAAAATAAATCGGGGAATGTTCGGTAAAATTACTTCTTGTGATAGTTATTAGATTTTAGAACAATATTTTCTAGAGGATCGGGAATAATAGAGGAATCGTATAAACTCTTCTAGACACGGAAACTATGCTTTCCTAATATTATAATATCAACCTTTTTATCATATGCAACTGGGTTACGCGATATAACTATTTAGATACAAAAAAGACAACAAAATTAGATTGCATCCCTAAATCAATCTACAAGAAGTTAGGTTCGTGAAGAACACTTAGAGAAAAGGTAAGTAAGTTTGTTATGATAAAAAAAAGCTCATTTCCCCCTACCCCATATGTAACAAGAAGTTATCTATATATAGATAAACTTTGGAAAGTAGTTACAAAATGTGGCATATGAATAGGTGTCCTTTCTATTCACTTATGCTTTATTTGGATAGCAAAGAAGGAGGGAAAGGAAGAGGAGGGAGAGATGGAGAAGAGGAGGGAGAGATGGAGAAGGGGAGGGACGAGAAAAGGAGGGGGAAGGTGCGGTCTATTTTCTCTCCAAATCTTTGCAATATTAGAGGGGCTATGTTTATTAAAGGAGCGGGTAAATGGATCCCTCCCTCTCCCTCTCCCTCCCTTTCCCTCTCCTGAAAATTTCCCGAACAAGAGAAATTGCCCCCTCGCATTCTCTTCTCTTCCTTTCTTTCCATTTTCTTCTATTCAGACAATGTGTTAAACAAGATTTAAAACTGATGATACAAAAGCAACGGTTATTAACCATCCAAACCAAAAGTCAGTACCACGCGCAGAACCTCGTCATGGACCGTGACTGAGCTCGCTGCTCTCAATAATCTCATGTTTGCCAACCTTCATAAATGCAATATACTAGACCTCCTCCACTCGTAGCATATCACATATGACTCATAAGTCATAAGCCCATTACAATTTACATTATAAATGTCTCAACATCTGATATAGTAGTGAAGTAAATAATTTCATTAAAATAATATGGTCACATGGTCCATTTGTTATTTGTACTTTCCAAAACTTCGTTGTCATATAAAATTGACGAGTGATGGCGCAAAACATAGTATTAATTAGACACTAGTGTCTATGATAATGGCGTTATTCAAACTTCAATCCGTATCCAAGTTATAAATTTCTGGATCCGCTACCGGTCCACCCCAAATCCGAATCAAACATTTTTCTTCATCAAATCCGTTACCATTCATCAAATACATTTTTCTAAATTTCATTACTATTACTGTCATTTTGTATAGCTCATTAAACGGGAGTTTAAAGCAATTCAAGATAGTGTAGGGCCTGTACCAATGTTGACAGATGAATTGCTTGTAATGCACCCAAAACCAAAATATTTTCAAAGAAAGATGTAAAGAAAATTTGAATGATACCCTCCACCAATCCATGGACCATGGTAATTGGTAGGTGCGGTTGAATGGATGATTGTAGAGTTGTAGTCAAGTAGACTGAAGACTTGAGGGTCAAACACAGGCGGCCGCCTAAAGGCAAAGTATAATTATGAGGTGTAATTAATATGACTACCGTTATAGTTTTCTTCATTTAAAACTAATCCTATCTTCCATTTTACAATGTAAGATTTGTTCTTTTCAACATAAAATAGCTAAACTGAATCGAACTGAACTAAATTGAGCTGAATTGAAATAAATCGTGATATGTGAGAGTGAAAATATTGTCCAGAGCTGAACTGAACTAAACTGAACTGAATTGAACTTAACTAAACTGGAAATATGTTGGGGAGAACAGGCCCTAAGTGTGTTCTCTCCGGTTAAATTGAATTGAAATGAACTGAACTGAAAATAAAAGTAATATGTGGGGATAAAAGGATTGTCTAGAGCTGAACTGAATTGAACTGAATTGAAAAAAAGTTGGAAAGAACAAAGCCTATTTTTATTATACGTCCAGATGTACAGTAAGAAATTACATATTTCCTCGTTACTATTTTTAGGGGATTTTCTTTGTTGCTTAAGTTGAATGAAATTATCAAATACTTGTTTGTTCGACATAAGAAAATATGAGAAATAGAAATTCTTGACAATGGAAAAATAAGAGAGATTTTTGGTTGACAATAGATGCAGATGAAGGAATGAAAAGTTCCTACAAATTTTAACTTCCCGCAAAAATGGAAGAAATTATTTACTCATTGCTTCCCTAAGTAAGTAGAAGTTCTCCGATAGAAAAAAAAATTTTCCTTTTTGTCAACCAATCATTTTAACCAATTTTTCTTGAATTTAACTAAAGAGCTAACCTCCTATGAATTTATATGTGGGAATTATGACTTCCCACATAAACCAAACTACCAATTTGATTCGAGAGGCAGAGGAGTGGTCTCAAGCTTTATCTCTCTCAGGCTAGTCTAGACGTCGAATTTTATCTCAAACAACTGCAGGGGATATTTTGTAAGGAGAATTGAACATTGATTTAATGAGTTGTTTACTCTATTTGTGTTTAAGAACCAACTAAACCAAGTCTATATTCTAATATTATACTACATTAAATATTATATATACATTAAAATTTTAGACTTTTGGGGTGACGGCCCCCACCAGCCCCCTCCCTCTTCCCTTAAGAGCAACCCTATTATTTTAGTTTACCATATAAATAATCAGGAGGGTCGATGAGGGTGTGCAAGGAGTCCAACAGCATAGGGCCCCGAAATTGTTAGGGCCCCAAAAAATATTATTTTAAAATTTGTACTTCATATTTGAGAAAATCACCCTTGTTTTCCACCTTAAACAAAATTCTCAGTGATATATCCTTAACTTTCCAACTTTCCATTTTAATACTCTAACCTTTCATAGTTGTTTCTTATAATTATGGGCCCAATTTTCATGTTAAAATCGAGGTCCCAAAATATTCAAGACGACCCTAAAAATAATGTAATTGCCACAAAATGGATCACAAATTATTACTACCTCTATTTTTTAAGTAACAATGCTTGACTTCTGTACAATTTATTTACTAATTTTGACTTATTTCTTTAATCATTGTATAATAGTTTTTTTAAAATGTAAGATTTCCTTAGATTAAAGTACTATTTATACTTGTAAATAGAAATTGCATATTGCATGGGTTATTTCCTTAATAGGTCATAAGTTCTCTCTATCTCTCTTCTATTACATGAGTTTTTATTTCTATCTCTCTTTATTCTGCAATTGTAATCTGAAATCCCGTATCAAACTAGATGATGTAAGTTATAAAGAAAAAAGAGGAAATATATGCTCATGAAGTATAGTCCTGTTTCAAGTTTTAAGTTAAAGATATTAAGAGTCAAAATTGGCCAATAAGACAACTAATCAAACATCTACGTGCTACATAGCCACACTTATATCAAGACCTACTTTTAGTTTGTTATTGACTCAAAGTTAGCCAACAAGAAAAACAATCAAACATTTGTATGCTAAATAGCCACACTCATATCGTAACCTAAGAGCACCTCATAAAAGTTGTTTTCCAGTATTTACGTTTTAAGTAAGGCCTTTGTCAATGCTTGGGGGACGAGTCGTGACATTCTTCCCACGAAAATTATTGACACCCTGATCGAGCTCGACCCTTGGACTCGTTCTATATGCTCGTGCCTCGAACTCATCATCTTGGTCCATTGTGTTGCGACTAGGGATGACAATGGGTAATGGACCAGATCCGGATCCGTTTTGAGCGGATCTGGGTCCTCAAAATTAGAACCGTCAAATCTGTGTAGGAACCGGGTCCTAGCTTCAAAAAAAGGGATGTGGACAGGGTCCTAACGTATTACCCGGATCAAGATCCGACCCGTTTTTAAAAAGTTTTTCTAAACATAAACAAATTTAACTTTATGTTGTAATATTTTGTAATGTTGTTAAACTTTGTTGTTTATATATCTTTAACTTTTAATGTTATGGATGAATTTTTGTTGTATTAGACTTGAATTTTTGAACGTCAACAATTGGAGATGCGAAATGACGTTGTTTTCGTTATTGAAATCTTTGATTATTATGAAAATTAGGCTTATTTGAAGCAAATAGGTGAAGATCCATCTTGTACCCGTTTTGGACCCGGACGCGTAGGACCCGTATGGATCTGAATCAGGATCCTTATTTTTATTACCCTGTAGATCCGGGTAGGGTCGGGGTCCTTGTTTGAAAAATGGATCTGGATCCGGGTCCTGGAGGACCCTTCCCGAATCCGACCCATTGCCACCCCTAGTTGCGACGTCCCTTGTCGCTCCTTAACGTCTATGCCTTAGCGTCCATTTAGCTTTCAAGGAAGATATCTTTGCGCTCACTTCCTTGCCTCCCGCTAGCCCGATGCCATCCTCTTGCCCCTCGGATATGATGCTTAGCCACACCCTCGTTCATATGAAAAGGCATCACCTTGCTTGGGAACTCCATCCCAAGCACCACGGACTCGCCATCGTCCATGTCGACCACCAAGAAGTCGATTTTTCCCTTCCATTTCTCCAAGCGGACAAGGGGCCCTCCACGCTTTTCCATACATCGGTGTGTCACTTGAGTTGATGACCTTCACATTCCCATCTACTTTGGTGAGCTTCACCCTAAGGCTCTTGGCTTCCTTCAATGCAGGAAGTATTGCGACGCCCCCGTGTTGACAAGCGCCTTAGTTTGCTTCTCGTTCACCTCTCCATTGATGATCATCAAACTTCCAACCTTCTTTGATTGGTTGCTTACATGAAAAATTAGAAGGGAAAAGAATAATGAAAAACAAAATTGGAGGTTTTTTTTGGGATTGGTATGAAGAAATTGCCTTACTTAGCCGAAAACCCGCACGAATCCACTCGATCCGGATAAGCGGGCTAGTGCACTTGAGAGTAAAGAGGTGATAAAAGGAATCTCTACCCTTGAAGTGTCCCTAGTGGGGATTAAACCCCCCAACTTCAAAGTTAGAAGGCTCCCTCCTTACCACTAGATCTAGTTTTACTTGGTAACAAACTGAGAGGATAGATGGGAAGAAGGAAAGAAGAAGGCAAGCAATATGGAAGAAATTTTCCCTTCCTTAAGAAAGGAATATACTTTCCACTATGTGGAAAAGTATTTTCTATCATGACAAAAACTAATTTCCACCCCCTTACAACCAAACAACGGTAAATGGGAAAACTACTTTTCAGAAATTTGTTTTCCGCCCGACCAAACATTCCCTTATAGTAGAGACTTGAGGGTTAACAAAAAAGCTACAGAAAATACTTATTTATCACTCGCCAAATGTAAAACACGTACCAATCTCACCAAATGTAGAGCTCGACTCGCAACAAGTCGGATGGTCGCCTAAGCCTTAATACAAGTTAGGGCAACAATGGTCACATATGTGATGATAATTAAAGTACTGAACAACACTGAAAAGCATACAAACAGTAACGGTCCCCCCCAACTGAGTGAGGCATGCTCAAGTTTTATTCAGAGGAAGATTCTTAGACATCACTCCTCGCTTTCTGACTCCTTTTTGTTTTTAATTTCAAACAGGAAAATGTCAGAAATACTCAACATGATCATGAGAATATATATCAAAAGAAGAAAATGAACTTTCAGTACAAAGAAATGGTACCAAAGTAGAAAATTGGCTCACTTACTTTTTATCCACTGTACTAACACTATCTGATTTTCATTTCCCGTCTATTGATGAACAAATTTGCCCTCAAAACCCATGGAATCTGAAAAAAGTGTCACTTGCTAATATATGAAGAATATTTTAGTTTGGTTCTTCAACACAAAAATTGTAGTGGGAATACAGGATGAACAAGTCTAATTTAAGAATCCTGAAAACATAATTTGATATTTCACTCGAAAAATAAGTGAAAAGCTAAAAAGATCTAAATTTATTAGTACGACATGGAATTTATCAGAGATGGTTTACTCGCAAATTCATGTTCAGATAATGAGATATTCTTGCAGAAAGCATCACTGACTCCGGCTGCTGTCTTGTTTCTGCACTCCATCCTCAAGTAGTAAAATCTGTCAAATATCAAAGGAAACAATATTAAGCAGCAATTATTTTGAAAACTAAGAAAATTAAGCTGCTTTTTCAAGATGATACACCTGCAAGACTGCAATGCTTTTATCCACATTAGATTACACTACTGTCTTCCACCAGATTGCTGAGTCGCATCTTGTCAGCTTCACTAAGAGTTTTCAGCCTTTCACAGGTTGAATGATATCAAAAATTGCCTCATATATTCCATGGATGGTGGGAATATACTCTCACTAATACATTAAGATAGCGAATAGAGCACAAAAAAGAAACTACAGGTGAGAAAAAGGAACATTATGACTAAAACCTCCCAAACTTAAATTACATTTCATGATTTACAATAACAGCGTGTGCAATGCGGTCCAATTACATGGATAAGCTACACGTAATTTCTTTGTTTGATACCTATAAAACACAGATATCTCCAGGACTTAGTTTCCCTGTTTCTGAAACACGTCCAGTCCTTAAACCCCAATCGCCTCCGAGCTGATGAACCCCGGACATATATAGAACCTTGAGGTCTCTTGTTCTAGAAACCCCAACCATTACCGTGCTACCTATATTATTATTGATACTATCAAAAGAATATCTTGAGAGTTGCGGGGCCCTCAAAGATCTCTTCAACTTCTATATCAATGATACCAATTGACACCCAATGTACACGTGTCGACTGTCGAGAAATATAACCATATCACATTTCAGAGTAATTACGAGCTAAACGAACGGAATCAAAGGGAGTCGTCACCCGCCATTCACGTTGTTTTTTACTCATTGGTCTTCCTTTTCCGGCCTTTTCTCGATTAATCCTCACATCAGCGAGCCCCCAAGTACATAATCTTGTTTCTAAATCGAATGAAACAAGCCTGAAAACACCATCGTTTTCACAGGATGAGTCAGCAGCTTCAACGATATATTTGACGTACATAGGCCTCTCTTTGAATCTGTCAAGATCTTGTGGAATGCGGATGACTCTCTCAACACCAGGGGAAGATACCTACAAGGACATAGAGGAGATAATTATAGTAGCGTAATGCTTATTTTTAATCACTAGAATCGAGCAATGATTATTTACATAGTGAATAGTTCACACCGCAGAAGTGCAAATCGTTAACACATTAGAAAGAGAAGAGAAAGGGACGGAGGCACTTCACTTGTTTGGATAAATGGTTGGGATAGGGAAGGGGAGGAAGAGGGAGGGATCCATTTCCCTCCTCCTTTAATAAGCATAATCCCTCCAAGAATGAAAATATTTGGAGGGAAAATGAAACACACCTTTCCCTTTCCTTTCTCTTCCCTCCGCTTCCTTTCCCTTCTTCTTTGCGATCCAAACAAAGCGTAAAAGATTCAAAAGAAGTCATAAATGTATTCTCTTGTCAAGGCAATGTAGCTTCAAAAAAATTGGTAGGAAATTAGGTACAATCCAAAGCCAAATTCTAAACCACAAATTGCAGAATTAAACAGATGGCTTATAAATTTCAGCTCAGAGGCAAGAGGTGCTCCCAAACAGTAGAATAACACTTTGCACATTAAGATGCTGGTGCACATTAGACGTATAGATGATTGTCAAAGGCAACACGTAATTAACCATATGCTTCAACTTTCTGATAAGCTATATTGACAATTACAGGTTGAAAAGACGAAATGAGAAGACAAAATGGAACTCCAAAACCTTCAAGAATGCAAAGTCAAACTTCTTTTAACTGGTATTTTGAACGCATGCGATATTCTTGTTGAGGCAAGGGACAGTTGTCTGGCTATAGTTGATTATAATTACAAAACAGTGTGCACAAGTTGTAATTGGAATGAAATGTCCACACTTTGGATTGCTATAGACCAGTTAAAACTAAAATCTAGCTCCAGATAAGATTTCCATCGAATTTCACCATCAGATAGCACTAATACATATGTATTGCCTAAGTGCCATAATCAGAATGCCGCCAAAGCAACACGCTGAACACGGAGCTAACTCCTAATTGGACAATACCGAACAAGCGAACATAGATCACACTTTTTTACCGTGACCTGCCTTTGCTAGGTTGTACTTTATGCACATAAAGTCATGCTTCAGTCAAATTGCTTGTCAGCATCCCACAACATGCTGATGATAGATACAGCCCCGTGCATTGAATTATGAAATTTTCTAGGAGCGGGAACAAGACCTTTCTTGGCCGTGTTGTAAGAGTTTATGTGTAGATTGTACCAGTAAAATGGCTTTGTTTGAGAACCACGTTAGTCGCTAATAAATCAAAAGGTATGCAACCAACGCAGTCAAATCCTAGTTATGCCAAAAGGCCTTTGAAGGAACATATGGTTAAGTTTGGTGTTGGGAGTTTGTGAAGATACAAGTTAACCATCACCTTCAACGTGTCAGTATCGAAATCCGCAAAGCTGGCTCCCAGGGTGATAGCAGAAATAGGTAAGAATGTGGAGGCTGTTGGAAACTAACTCGCTTTAACATCTATTATATCAGCTTGCAGGAGATCCTGTTGAGGCATAAAGCGTAAAGTAACAACGATGTTTCGATAACAAGCCTACAAACAATAGATTGTATTCTCTAAGATTCCTGTTTTCCAGTATACCGGGCCATTAAGCCACACTTTAGAGACTTTAAATTGTGTCAAGTCATCAGCAACAACTCGAGAGGTCCCAACTTCCAACATAGGCAGGTCCTAGAAAGGTGCAGATGTACACGAATTTAACCCCTAACCAGTCGAAAACAACCACTGCCCTATTGGTCATTTCTTCCCATTTGGCCTTGCTCCTATTTAGGGATGGTCTTTTTGGAGATTTAGAGTATTTGGTTGATTAGATTGTAATCAAGTTATTTGTTGAAGGTGTAATAACTTATTACTACGTTGAAATAATTGTTGTTGGTTAAATGAGCCAAGAAAACAAGGAAGACACATCACCCCCACGACCACTGGGGGTCGCGAATCGCGTTCTTTGTCGCGAATCCGTTTGTTACGTTGCCTTCATTTGACGGTTTTAACGCTTATTAGCGGTTAGCCGTCGGTATGGCTTAGAGACAACGTTTATTATATATGAACAGATTCATAAGTTGAAGAACATTAGAGAAAACTCTCTTCTTGTCTGCACTCTCCTTGGCTTAAAACATTAATCATCATCACAAATCTCACCCAAAACTTTTGATCTCATTGAACATCGTTCACATTGAGTGTGTGACCATTGTTGTCTCATATCTCGAAAGTGAATTCCATGCAACCCATGATCATGGTGTAGGGTCGAAATATTGTTTTCGAAAGGAACTCTTTCTGAATAATGTGGAAAGGAACACTACTTTGCTTAAGTTGATGCACAGTGGCTTATGTGATTTTCATAGCACTCCTTCCTTAAGGAACAAAAAGTTAATAACATTTATATATGATTATTTTGTTGTGTATATCTATTGTGCACTAATGATGAAGCCCTCTTAATAAGTTTTAAAATACAAAATGAAGTAGAATTGCAACTTAGTGACAAGATTAAACATTTTAGAACATATAGAGGTGGTGAATATCATCCAAGTTATTTCAATCAATAGGCATTATACATGAACACCTACTGCAATCTGCATATGCACCACAACAAAATGGTATAATGGAATGAAAGAATAGAACATTACAAGAAATGGTAAATACTATGTTATCGGTGTTAACTCTGTTAAGTAATAAATTTGGGGAGACGTTGTTATAACGGCGTGTTATGTATTAAACCGAGTTCATATGAAGAAGAACAAGGTTACCCCATATGAACTATGGTACAAAAGTAAACCAAACTTGAGTCATTTCAAGGTTTGGGGTTGTAGGGCAATTGTAAAAGTGGCGGAACCCACACGTAAATAGTTGGGGAAAGGGAAGTTGAATGCATCTTTAAAAGATATGCTATTCATAGAAAATCCTATAAATTCTATGTAAATAATAGAACAAAATGATATTTGGTCAATTAACACTATTCTAGAGTCAAGGGTTGCAATATTTGATGCAAATAGATATTTACCAATTCCTAGACCAAAGGACATTAACCCAGGTACCAATGTTTAAGATGTTGATCAAAACATAATCTATGAAGACTTGGATGAACGAACTCTTGATGAGAATGTAGCATCTACATCATCTAAACATACGAGAAGTAAACAGGCAAGGAAAGAGAAATCCTTTGGCTTGGATTATCATGCATACTTAGTTGAGGGATCAAGAAATCCAATTTTGATAAAGTTTCCATATGTATTTGATGTGGAAGAAAATTCTTTAATATTTGATGAGGCCATGAGGCCCCAAGATGCACCATTTCGAAAAGAAGCTATTGTTGATGAGATGATTCATGGGAAATAATACTTGCTAATGTGAACGGGTGTAAATGGATTTTTCCAAAAGAAAATGGAAATTGATGGTACTTTTGACAAGTTTAAAGCCCGTTTAGTGGCTCGAGGTTTTTCTCAAAAATCGGGTATCGATTATTTAGATACATATGCACTCCTTGTTGAAACCTCCACTATAAGATTATCGATTGCTGTAGCGCCTATATGTGATCCATCAAATGAGTGTCAAAACAACTTTCTTGAACAGAGAACTAGATGAGGAGGTTTAGATGCGACGACAACCGAAGGGTTTGTTGTGAAAGGTCAAGAACATAAAGTTAGTAAGGTAATTAGATTTTTGTATGGATAAAAGCAAGCTCCGAAGCAATGGCATCAAAAGTTTGCTGAAGTTGTGTTGTGTAATGGATTCAAATTGATCAAAGACAAATATGTATACCAAATTTGATGAAATGGTCATGGAGTGATGATTTGTCTACATGTAGATGACATGTTGATTTTTTGGAATGGGTTTGTCATAAGTTGAATTTAGTAAATCTTTTCTATCATCAAAGTTCGCAATCAAAGAATTCGGGGAAGCATATGTCATTCTAGGAATAAGAAATAAAAGAAGCAATTGAAACTTGATCTTGTCACAATCTCACTACATTAAGAAGGTGCTCAAGAAATTTAATATTAGTGCTTGTATGGCCTAAGTGAGGAATTGTTACCTAAGGATGGTAGTGTCGTGTCTCAACTTGAGTATGCAAGGCTTATAGCTTGTTTGATGTATGCTATGACGAGTATTATGCATTTGTGGTAGGTAAACTAAGTAGGTATAGTAGTCCTAGTATGGAACATTAGAAAGCTACTCATTTTGTATAAGATATTTGGGCAAAACCATGGATTATGGTTTATCCTACGATGAATATCCTTCGATTTATCCGAACGCAAGTTAGATTTCTAATAGAGAATTCATTCTTCCACGAGGTCCAATTTCTTAGGCATCCAAGACACGAACTTGCATAGCGGACTCCTCTATGATAAAGCTTTGTCTTTGGCTCGGGTTAAAGAATCTCATGTTTGAGATACCTTTGTTGCCAAAACCTATATAGGCCATAGCGATACATTGTGATAATGATGTAGATTGGACAAGAGCTTATAAAGTGTATAATAATAAGTCAAGGCACATTGGTGTGAGGCATAACTACATCCAATGATTTATCAAAAATAGAAGAACAACATATAATATAGCGGATTAGGCTAGAGATACGGTAAAGAGGATGTCGATCGATTTAGGATTGGAGTTTGGAGCCCTTTGATAGTCACAAATAAGGAAATCTTAACTTAACGCTTATTAAGACATTGGGTCTTACGTATAATAAGATTAATTTCCTTATTTATACATTAAAAGAACTTATTTATACATCCAAGGTAAAGTTCTTGATCGTTGTGATGTTTTAAGAGGTAGTTTATCTTAATAGATTTTATGACCTTATGCTTTATCAGAGGAGCGTGTTTCTTTTGAGAGATTCACCTATAGTGTGAGGTTTAGCCGCATCAAGGAGCTAGTGTAAAGCTAGAGGGACATAGTTTTGAAACACTTACGAATAGATATGGACGCATGGCTTCATAGTGTCAAGTTTATTTATGTGTATAGTATCTTCAAGTTTCTACAATGTATTGATATTGGTTCAATCATTAATCGACACCATTTGGATATAGATTCTTGGAATGTGTAACATACTAAGTGGAAGTTCAAATCGTTGTACACTTTCCCCTGTGCATGAGGTTGTTTTGTGCAATTAATCATTTTAAAATACTTTAAATGGGGGAGGATTGTTAGAGATTTAGAGTATTTGGTTGATTAGATTCATGCAATGTTCGTTTAAAATATTTGGTTAAGGTGTCATAACTTTATATTACGTTGAAATAATTGTTGTTGGGAAAACGAGCAAACAAATACAAGGAAGAGGCTGCACCAAGCTCTTGTTTGTTCCATTGACTTCATTAAATGTTTTTAAGGCTTATTAGCGTTTACCCGTCGGTTTGACAGAGACAATGTTTATTATTATATGAGCAGATTCATGCGTTGAAGAACATTAAAGAAAACTCTCTTCTTGCCTACACACTCTCTTGGCTTAAGAATTAATCATCATCACAAATCTCACCCAAAACTTTGACCTCATGCAACATCGTTCACATAGAGCAACCATTGTTGTCTCTTCTTTATATCTTGTATTATCATTTTTATTAGCCTAGAATCTCAAACTTTATCATATTTTTGTACTTAGTTTTTGTGTTTTGCTTCCATGCTTCCTCATATGGTTCATTAAATAGTTGCAAATGGATAGCAAAGATCGAATCAACGCCGATGAGGTTCAATCAGGTCTAATAAGTTAAGTTCAGGTGAAGAGAACGCACACTTAATAACACTATTCTTTTCCTTGTAGCAAAAGTTGAGAATCGGCAACAGGTCATCCACTTGACAACACCATAATTTAGTATGTGATAGAGTTGCTTTCAAGATCATTATTGACGGATCTATGGTGAGAATCAACACTTCTAATAACTCATTGTTCCAACAAAATGAGGGGTTATTCCGATCACGAATAAAAAGAAGTACTCATAATCCAAAAAGTGCTCCAGATGATCATAAAACGCAGTCTGATATGCATGGGCGCCATTGAATCCCAGTTGTTGCGAGAATGAAGTTTTATCCCATTTTTCTCTTTAACCGGTCACCTTAGCTTTTACTACATCTTTAAACAAGGAAGCGCTCCACATAAAATGGGAAAACCTCAAGGAAGTGTATGATAGACTCGCAATCCCCATTCTTTTAGGACCAAGAAAAACTAATTAAAGAAGTCAATAAATCAGAGGACAAAGATTTCACCCTGAAACCTAAGAACAGAAGGTGCATGAATTATTTTCATTAGTAAAAGGTAAGTCTAGAAGATCACCGAGTAACAACAAGGAGGTTATGAAAGCTACTCTGCCCCTAGCCCCATAAATCCCATGAAGGTTGACAAACAAGAGAATCCCCATACAGTAGCATACAAAGATAAACAAGGTTAGCTGAAGCCTTCAGCCTCTTTTTCTTTCGAGCTCTCCTTTAGGGTTTTCCCTCTCTTTCGCACCAGCTCCTCAAAAAGAAGTTAATAATATTATAAAATGAACAACGATTCTGATAATTTGTCCTTTCCCAATGAAGCTGAAAGATTAATTGTTTTTTGGCTTTGGTTTCTGATGTACTGAATTCAAATGGCTCCTTAAACTGTCTACCCTTCTTATATAATGTGAGGTTACATAAAAAAGTTGTAACTTTAAGGGGCAAGGAACGCACAGAGCCAAGTCTCCTATCTTGCCTTCAAGGGAAGCCTCTTTGTAGACATGGGTATTAGATCCAATTTGATGTTGAAGTAGCACTTTCAGCTAATTATTGTAGCCACATTATATTGAATGCGACAAAAAAAACAAAATAGATATTCAAATGATAGAAACAGAAACTAGATATAAGAGATTACTGCATTAAAAGATACAAACATCCCTAAGCAAACAAAGACAACATGAATAGTTTATCTGGTTTCCAGGGTACATCTCTTACTATAGATGGGTTTTCTTAAAGAAGATGGAGCATTTCAAGAAGTCATAGAGCAGAAAGCAAGTACCTCTAGGGATATATTCTCAGGTATAGTTTTAGCTAGTTCTGCTTCATCTAAGCGTGTCCTGTAGGCTGCTGAGAATGCTTCAATGTCAGACATGTTCGGAGAACCATACCTACAAAAAGCCATGATGTTACTTCTCATGGATCAAAGCAATAATCATCTACCATTACAATAAAATAATTTAGATGGTAGAAATAAAGTAAGAATTGCAAAAACAAATACAAAAACAGGGAACAAAATACTTGTTACTTCCTCCGTTTTTTTACTTTCATCATTGAGACCATTTACGCCACATATAAAAGGTAATATACCCTGAGTTATACATGAGATATAATTATGCAAAGTAAATGATCATAACCTACAAATCAAACAAGATTCCGCATAACTATAGTTTTCCTTACGTAAGTCATCATAATGGTTCAAGAGGACATGTGTGAATAATGCCCTAACCCCGAAATGTAGGAAGTACACCGAAACAAGTCTCTTACTTTTTTTATATAGACTAAACCACCTCTTTGGTGGAATTTTCCACAAGAATAAAAAGGAAGGGCATGTAATAATAACTTAGGGATTTTCGAATCACTATCTTGGAAAAAAATAACTTCGCCTACTGGATTTGATGCCTCTTCAAACCCCTAAACTACAACAACCCCAGTTTCAAATTCACGACCTGACCCATTCCCCAAGTTAAGTTTCCGTCACTGGTTGCCGTTGGATAGAAGTTGGCCTAGAACCAATCTAGAACATACAGCATCCAAATTCTTGAAAAAACTACCGGAGAAATGGATTTTTAGAACACACTACTCAACTATAAACAAAGATCTTCACAGGTATTACTATACCAAGTTTATGATACTTATCACTAGATATAGATACAAATATATCTCAATGACCTAAAATGACAAACTCTATTATAAATTAAGTTATACTTCCTCCGTTACGCAATACTTGCAACATTAGCATAGTAACCACTATTCATCTATCAATACAACAACAACAACAACTAAGCCTTATTCCCAAAGTGATTTGGGGTCGGCTAACATGAATCGTCAACTGAAACCGTCACCAAAGGAGATGACATCAACAAGAGTGATAAAAAGTTTAGAGATAGTATATTTTTTCCCAAATGTATAAGAAAAAGTATAGCCAAGTGAAGTCTTATTTGATTCGTGTTAATGCCTACTATCATTATATAAATTTTTCGTAATTTTTACTTATCAATACTTAAGAGATATTAAAGTTCAAATTATTGCATTGGATAGTGTGCAAAAAAGAAACGTTGCGACTCTTGCGAGTATTGTGAAACGGAGGAAGTTGACTTTGACCCACTAAAAGAAGTAACAAAATGTTGGTACATGAAACAAGAGATAGACATAATTGATAATTACTTGGTAGAAAGCTTTTCAATACGGACTTGAATTGTTGCATTTGCTAGTGTTCTGAAGGCATATATTCCCAAGTCACCGTTAAAGGATTCTGTAACATTTTCAGCAAGTGCCAATGCTTCCTTATCCCACCAAGTTCCGGCAAGTGATACCCCACCTCCTTCAGCACCATCTCCAGCCTTCACCAAAACTCAGTTAGCTAAATGGTATGCAAGACATCTAAAATTACAGTTGCCAAATAAATTCAACTATTTACAGTTGCAAAACAAATTCAACAACTTACATAAATTTCAGCGTCCTCTGTAGCATACTCATCCTCAAAGTAATCCCCTTCATCATCTAGGAATTCCTCTATATATATCAAAAGAAGGATATTTCATTTAATGTTTACCCATTTGGCTATATATATTTTAAGCTCAAATTACAAAAAGTTCATAAGACAGCAACAGTTGTCCTTTTCAGCCAAATCCCCCCCCCCCCTTCACCAAAAAAAAAACACACACACACACACACACACAAAGGAAACACGAAGGATCAAAATCCCCTACTTCAGAGGATATTCTTTGTTGCTTAAGTCATGAAACATCTTTAATAAATAAGGATAAGCCAATTCCTACTATAATTCGTCCCGAAGTGATACATCACTTTTATGATTTAATAATTTAAAATTCATTGTTTTATCCATCCCAAAGTATATAAATCTGAAAAACAGAGGTAGAGATGTAAAAGTTCAAAGGACAGTTATAAGTATATAGGCACACCCTACACTCCTTAAAGTTGGTTGAAAATCAAATGTGGCCTACTACATACTATGAACAAAGGGAGAAACATATCATCTATAATACGCTCCCTTCAAGTTCAACTGCAGACCTTGATATAGGGACTACCACAATCCAAACTTAACATTTCTTGCTACTGAGTACTGACTAATCCCATACCATTCATGGAAGATGACCAATTAAAGTAAAGGACAAGAAATAGGTGTATTCTAATTTCTAGTAGTGCTAAATGGACAGATTTTTACATATACGCGGATGTATCTAGATATATGTACACAATGGGCAAAGTTTGTGTTCTTTTTGCTCATTTTTATTTCTCATAAATTATAAAAAAGGCTTAAGTGTATCTCTATACTATAGCGGAACAGGAGGAGACACCCAAAAAGAAAATTAATAAAATGATAAATACATTGTGTAAGTATCATTATTTAAGTTATATTATCGGATAAGAACATAAGATATAAAATAACCAAATTTCAAAAAAGAAGGAAAAATGTACTTCATATACTTCACTGTAAAAGTGCAATACAGTTTCTCCAAATCTCCCGGCAATTTCTATTTTATACAATTAGATTCCAAATATGCTTTCGCATGCATTATGTGTGTAACTGGGTATGAGGGGGAACAAATTCAATAACTACTTATTTGGTTGACATGAGAAAACATGGGAAATAGAAATTCCTAGGAATTGGAAATTTGGTGAGTTGTTTGTTTGACAACAAAATCGTAAAATGGAGGAATTAAAATTTCCTAGGAATTTTGAATTCCCATGAAATTCCCATGGAATGTCAACCAAACCATTTAACCAATTTCCGATGAATTTGATTAAGCAAATTATTTCCTGCGAATCACAATTTCACGGGAACTTTTAACTTCCTACGTAAACCAAATGACCACTAAAAATATTAAAATTTGGACAAAGAAAAAGGAAATTTTATACTTGTTCCACAGTACTACTAAAGCAAAGAGCAGTTTGATATTGAAATACAAAACAAGACACTTCAATAACAAAACTAAAAAGGAGGCCAAAAAAATCATCAAAACTATGGTCTAAAAAATTCAGGATAAAGAAAAGAGGGGTAGGGTGGAATACCATCGTCGAAATAATCAGTAATTAAGAGGTCGTCTTCTTCTACTTGTTCAAAAACTTCATGTTCAATGAGTTGTTGTTCAATGAAGGTTGATTGAATAAGTGGTGATTCAGGTTGGGAATTCTTCTTCTTTCTTGCATGTGTGATTGCAATAATTGAACTACATTTCTTCTTAACATAACCAATATGTAAACCAAATAATAGCTTCTCCTTCTCGTTGTTTATCGGGTGGTGGTTCAATTTAGCTGGATAAACCGAAGCTAACTTTACATTCGAAGTTATCAATTCCATTTTTCTTCTTCTTCTTCGGATTTGCTGTTCTTACTATTTTCTAAAAGATATTACTACTCTATACTAGTGTTTTAGTACTTCCTAAACATGCTAATTGAGCGTAGTTTCTCGCGATGGCATATGATATGGGTAAACTTTGATGGTTTTGGCACTGCACTCGTTTAAATTGGGGCGGGTATGGGTTTAATTCGTTGGGTGGTGGATGGAGAGTGGAAACTGCAATGGATTTGGGTTTGGGTTTGGGTTTGGGTTTGGTCTACCTAAGTCCGTTAATTTTTTCCTGACCTTTCATACGCAGATTCCTTAAATAGGGTCCATAATAGCTCCTTCTTATATTAGAGTTTTAATCGAGTTCTTGAATCAAATAAATCATTGGAATAAAAACAAGTTTGACCGATACCCTTATAAATTGGTCGGGTCCAAGCAGGTCTGGATCATCCAAGACCCGTTATCATCCTTAGTGGTGGATGGGTATGGCCAATTGGCCATGGTATAAAAAGTTATACCCATCATGGGTAGTGGATATGTGGTGGGTATTAGGCCCCATATCCAACTATCCCGCCCCATATCCACCTGCCCTCCACGGCACATGCGCCTGCCCAATAACTAATCGGCAAACATTAAATAATCGTATTCTATCTTATTAGTCCATTGGGCCAAGGGCTCATCAAAGGACTTGGGTTGTGGTCATTTAGACTGAATGGAGTTGAACTGAATTAAAATGAATATTTTACGAAATGAGTAATGCCAATAGTAATATTTATAATCTAATTAATCCTAATAATAATAATAATATAGATTGTAACATTAATATAAATAATATATGATTAGTATTAAATATTTATTTTAAATTACTATTATTATATTTCTAATAATAATTTCAGATACTGTAAATAACTTTAATATTAATAGATAATATGACGAATGAAAAGCTTCCATGTTTCAAAGAAGAAAAACATTAGCTAAGATAATTTGGAAAGACATGAAATCGATTGATGCACGACATGCTTACAGTGAAGAACTGAAGATGTTAATGATGGTTATAAAGATGTTAATGGTGGTCGTGAAGATTAATGATGATCATGCAGAAGATAATGAAGAGGTGGGAGATCATGTGGAAGAACATGATTAGGAACTTATAAGTAAAGATGATTTTTATTTGGAAGAATGTAATGTAGAAGGTTTTCTCCACAATAATGTTATATTTACCAAAATACAGCTCACTTATTTACAGTTTTGCCATGGATCTTTCATAAATTGCAAAAAGGTCCTCATCCACCTTTAAACTATATTAAAGCTTTCAAACCTTTGAGTTAAGTTTGGTCAAATTATAATTAGACAATTTTTAGTGTTTCTTAGGGCCCGTTTGGTATCACTGTGGTTTTCGGTTTTTTGATTTTTTGATTTTTAAAGTCATATGATATATGTCCTATAATGAATAAAAAAATTAGTCAAATTTATTGGAAACATGGTGATTTTGCAAACTGACAACTAAAAAATGAAAACAACTTTTCTGGTTTCATGTTTTTGGTTTTTTTGTTTTCAAAAAAACAATAACGAACAGGCCCTTAGCTGTGTGTTTGGTTTTGTATTATAGCCAAGTAGATTAATTAGTATAAATAAGAAAACCTGGATCCTATTAAGGTTAATGATGGGTGCATAAAACCTGTAGTGGACATATTTAACGTTTGTTAGATAACAGCAGCATAGTTGGTCTTGTTTTAATTATATAGTTGATCAGTTTTTGGAGATAAAATTAGAGGCACAAAATGCTTTAGCTTGGAGTATGAATGATGAAAGGAAAACCACGAGTCAACAAGTTGATATTGAAAAACAAATAAAACAAACTTAAGAAAAGATAGATTTACTAAAACTTCCTATAACTACCGAAAAGTTAGGCACCAAGGGTCACAACGAGGTGAAACATCAAGTAGAAAACTGAAGAAGGACTCACCACTCATAAGAGCATTTTGATTTTTGCGTAAAGGATATAAACATGTTGAAGATATGTGTGGAGGGCATGCCTTGATGCTTTACCTACAAGAATGGCCTTGGCTAGACAAATACCTAATCTTGTGTGTGTGTGTGGGGGGGGGGGGGGGGTTGCAATATTCACGCTACCAAGGATTGTACGTTAGCAAAAGCAACCTGGAATGTGAGTATTTTCGAGCAGCTGCCTGAGAGCCCCGTTGCGTCCTTTGCGGATTGGATTGAGTTGGGGAAAATACTTTAGTTAAGAGGGATGGGAAAACTTCCTAAACAAGCTAATGGAGGGGTAGGAACCTGGACCTTCGAAAGCTTGTGAGTATGCTACAAACCTTGGCTAGAAGCCCAAGACGCTTTGAGCTGCGATGGGCGTGGCATGGTGGGGGAATGGGAGAGTTGCGGGTGGGAGATGACAGTGCCCAGGCGGGGGAAAATGAAAATGAACTCTGATATGGGAGTTGTTGGGGACGGGTGATAGACTAAAGTCGAATCACCTAATCAAAGATAAATCTTAAGTCCTCTAACAATAATTGTCAAGGGAAGTAGGGTCGAATCCATAGATAGACAGCGTTTCTAAGCTAATATCCAGCCAAACAGCTACTTCAGACAAGATCAGAGAAGAATCAACTGAACTAATAATTAAACACTAGAAAGCAATATAAAGAGAGATTTAATCTATAAAATAAAGGTTTAGGGAATTAGTTCGGTCCACCATTCTTATACCAATCAAAGGATCAAACAACTATCAGAACCTAGGTCAAGAATCGATAGATTAGAGCACGGTCAAGCTATGGTTAAGTCTCAACACCCATAATTCAACATATGCAGCATGTTCACTAACACAATTAGTCTTACTGATGTGTACTAAGGCCTCTAAAAGTAGGACGGATTTGTGCAAACAATTATTAACCACAAGCAATCATTGAAACTGCAGAATAACATTAATTACTTATCAAGAACAAATCACATCATAATCAATCTAATCAAAACCAAGAAACTAATAGTAATTCAAAAGTAATTCATGGTTTTCCTCCCTAAAACCCTAGAAATATGACTACTCAGACATGATTGAAACTACAATAATAAAACTAATATAAAAACCTAAACTTTGCATCATGAATGAATGAAATAATAAACTAAGCAATTAAGAATTAAAGAAAGGAATGAAGAGTGAAGAATAATACCAATTGACGGAAAGCAGTAACTTTTATTAAAAATAATCCAAGGTTCAATTACCTTTGGAACTAATCTAAAGTGTTTAATCTAAGAAAAGCTCTCTAAACTAATACTAATGCTGGAAAATAAGATGTATAAAAGATGTCTAACAAATAATGAAGTCAAACTTTATATTAACCTCCTAAAGCTAAAATAATTCGGAAAAGAAGCTGGGTGGGTAAACTGCAATTCTGCATCAACTTGCGAAGGCCGTATCTCTCAAATTAGAAGTCCGTTTGGGGCGTGTGACCTATCGTTGGAAAGGTCTTAAAGTCTAGATTCCAACCCAATTAGAATCTCTTTCTATCAATTATCTATCAATAGTTACGATTAAAATAGTGAACATGTGTTAGTTTTGGCACTTCTTTCACTAACTCTTTGCTTCATTCTAACTCAAAATTGTCCCAAACGGATGCATTGTGATCTTTGTGCAAGCTACCTTCATCTTTAATGATTAATAGGCTAGATCTTTGATACTCATGATCGATTTGTGTCAAAACAACCTGAAAATCATCGAAACACACAAACGGGGAGTAGTAGAGCACAACTTATGTAATTCATGTCATTATGCACCTAATTGCTCAAAAAGGAGTTCCAAATGCAATCTAAATGCATCTAAAAACTATATATAAATGTGATACATCAACGGGGGACGGGGTTGGGCGTCATGTTGCATGATGAAGGGGTTGTGGTTTGTTGTGGGACGTGGCAGGAAGGCGAGTCCATGGAGACGAGATGCGCAGAGGTAAAAGCAATGTTATGGGGGCTACAGGTTGTTCGACAAATGGGGATTGACGAGGTTCATGTGGAGAGCGATTGTCAAACACTAATTTCAACTCTACAAGATGAAGTGCGAGGAAGAAGTAGTTTCCATCTACTAATTGATGATATTTTAGGTTTAGTTTCTAGCTTTAATAATATTAGCTGATTTTTTGTTAAGCGGGAAGGTAATAAAGTCGCTCATGCTATTGCTCATTTTTCGCCTTTGGAATCAGTTAAAAGGATTTGGGAGTCCGATTTCCTTGCTGATGAAATTGAACTCTGTTATGCTGATTTATCTACCTAAGCCTCTTCTTGGCTTCTTTGAAAAAAAAACTAAGTAAAAAAGAGAAATGAATTAAAATTTAGGTTTACATGTTGTTGCAGGTTAGCCAGGTAGCTCAGACCATTTGTGTAAGATTTTGGACAATGCATAAACTTTCCATACCATTTGTATAAGATTAGGTTGAAAGTTTGGACACTGCATAAAATTTTCATAATTTGGACCTTTTATAGAAAATGACCCAGAGTTTGTGTAAGCTAATGATCAACTTTTCCTTGTAGTTATTAGTTTTGGTTCTAGGTGAATAGTTATTGATTTGAGTTCTAAATTATTTTTCTGGGTTAGTAACTATGATATTCTAATCAATATTGTAATTTTGTGTAAATAGTTATGATATTCCAGTCATTAGTTATGTTTTTTAGATTAAAAATTATTGTTTTCTGATAGTTATAGTTTTTGGATTAATAATTATAATTTTTGGCTCAAAAGTTAAAAACATGTATGGCTATGGGCCTACTTTCTTAGTGTTGCACATATTGGACCTTATTAAAACCTAATTGGGCCGTGTGTGATTGTTAGCTTAACTGTCAGATGGTTTGATAAAAAAACCTTGATAAAAATTGTCAAGACATATAAATAAGCATGACAAATTGACAACTAACAAGAAGGAAATAAGTTGATAAAAACATCAAAAATTACTCAATGAAATAGATCAGGTAAATAATTTATAGTATGTTTGAATCTCGTCAAATATGAAAATTCTCAAATGATCTTTTCTGAAAAAGCCGACATGTGTCAGTTTTTGCTTTAAATTACTTGTTTTAGGGTATGTTCTCTTCGTCTAATTCTAGCTGAACTGAGGTGAACTTATTGGAGCTTAACTGAACTTATTGGAACTAGGAATGGCAATGGATCGGACTCGGATCGGACTTACCAAACTCCAAGTCCACTCTATTTCAATCGGACTATGATTTTTACACTCCTATTAGGATTTGGACTATATAAATCCGGATTCGGACTCGGACTTTTTCCTTCGAATTGTTTCGGACTCGGATCGGATTCGGATTAAATTACCACATTAAATAACCAAAACACATCTTTAATATAAAAATTTTAATGTTTTGCCTAATTTCTTATAATGTAAATCTATTATTTTTATTAAAATGTACTTTCAATTTATTAGTTGACGAGGTAACAAGTAATAATCGGACTCTAATCGGATTCGGATCGGATCTTTCCTAAGATCCAACTCCTATCGGATTTCATTCGAACTTTTATGTTTTCGGATTCGGATCGGACTTTTTCCTTCGGATCGAGTCGGACTCGGGTCGAAGTCGGACTGAATTGGCATCCCTAATTGGCGAACTGAACTGAATTTATTGGAGATAAAAGCTTCTTCATAAACGTTCGGGCGCCTTTCGAGGGCTCCCTCACTTGTTGGAAAAGCGGTAGCTGCAGTTTTCGTTTCCTAAGCTATAGGCAAAAAGGTCGTTCATCCGCTCCCCTCCCGCTCGGAAGAAAGACAGAGAGCTATTCTCTTCCCTTCTTCTTCACGTGAGACTTATAGCATTTAAAGATTGCAAGAGAGAAGGCTTCAATTGAGTGGTCACGCGAGATGGACTAACTATAACATCTGTTTGGAGCAAGCCTGCGCTTTCAAATGTAATAGATTTTGTCGTGAACTGAATTGAATTGAATTATAATAAATATATAAATAATGAGTAAATAATAATTATTATAAATATAAAATAATAAATAATTCTAAGTAATAATAATTAAATTAACAATCTAGAAAAATATCAAATGACTAATGATAATATCAATTTTGATGTTATTAAATGATATATAAATAAATAATTAATAGTAATAATGATAAATTAATTTTAAAAATAACAATTACTGATAATAGTAATAAAAATTAATAATGAGTAACTACTATTATTAGTATTAATATATTAATACTTGATGATGATGATATAATAACAATAATGTCTAAGAAGTAAATTAATATTACCATTACAATAAATAATTAGCCATTATAATAACAATTAGCATAAAACATAAGTTGGTGCGTGCTTCTAACCAAACCACGATTTATGGTGGGTTGGTCCAATATTTATAAACCAAACCCCCACCACGAACCGTCAAAGTATCTTTAATATACAACGTAACGACAATGTTGTACGTTAAATAGTACTCCAGTATTATTAGCAACTTTGTAATTTTTAATATCTTCTAACTTTTTGTAGCTTATTTGTAGGATGTAATATTGAATATCTAGTCGGTAAAACAAAACAACAATTGAATTAGAATACTCGTATTGATATGAAATTTGATTAAACTGTGCACCAATCTAAACCATGCTCAGCCATAATAATAATAATAATAACAATAATAATAGTAGTAGTAGTAATAATAATAATAATAATAATAATAATAATAATAATAATCAATAATAATAAGTAAAATAAATTAGACCAATAATAATAATAATATTAAACAAAATGGTTAAATAATGAATGGAGCTGAACTGAACTTATTATAACTAAACTGGACTTAAGCCTGTTCTCTTCGACATAATTCAGCTGAACTGAATTGATTGGAGTTGAACTGAATTGGATTGAATTGAATTAAATTGAATTGAATGTAATAAATATATAAATAATATTTAAAAAATAATAATATGAATATTAAATAAAAATTATAATGATAAGTAATAATAATGAATAGTTAATAATGAATTTTTATAGCATTTTAGATATTTTTAAATGATAGTTATAAATAAATAATATTAATAATCATAAATTATTAATAATATTAATGATTATAATGATAATTGATAATAATTATTTATAGTCATTGTATTAATATATTAATTACTTGATGATTATATTACAATAATATCTAAGAAGTAAATTAATATTACTATTTTAATAATTAGATTTAATAATATAATAATATTTAGTAACAAATAATGATTGGGTCCGACCGTGCAAAATTGCATCATAAACCGTTTTGACGTGATTTGGTTGGTTTATACTTTTGACCTAAACCATGTTCCTCCCTAATGATAATAGTAATAATAATGAGTAAACCTATAATAAACCAAATAATACATAGATATAATAATAATAATAATACTTAATAATAATGATATAAAAATAAATAATAATAACAATAATAATAATAATAAGAGTAATTACTAAAATAAATTAGACCAACATAATAATAATATTTAACAAAATGGTTATAAAAGAATGAAGCTGAACTGAACCGAACTGAATGAAGCTGAACTGAACTGATTGGAGCTGAACTGAACTGATTGGAGCTGAACTAAACTGAATTGAAAATAAGTTGGGGAGAACAGGCCCTTAACTTAACTTATTGGAGCTGAACTGAACCTATTAGAGCTGAGTTGAACTGAAAATAAGCTGAAGAGAATAAGCCCTTAGTACTTAGTAGATACTTCATATAGATGTAGATTTTCTAAGGTTCAAGTAGTCCAGAGTAACAGAAAGGAAAGCAAAAGGGTAGCATGCTAACTAGTTTAATTGGTGATATTGTAGGTGTGTAGTTGTGTACCAAAAAGCCCTGAGAACCAATCCATAGTAAATTACTACCCTGTGAACCTGTCGATCTGCACGTAATGATGCAACCAGTTGTTCAATAAATATACTACATGTTTAGCGGTACCATGACTACCATCATAGCTCCAGCCAGCGCTTCTGAGTTACACCTGCTGAGAATTTTTTTATCCGAGGCAACTGACAAGCAGACTGCAGAGCTATTGAAATTGAGACTGATGTTCTTGCCTCTTCTAACCTTATTATTTGGTTGCGTGCGAGAGTTTGCGCACACGAACACACAAACACTTCAGTTGACCTAATTGGCTAATTGTGTGTAGTCAAGACTCGAGCATTACGCAGCCCTAAAAGGCGCTCTTTGCTCAAGCAAGTGTGTAACTATTGATTAGAAGGTCTAAATCAGCAACCAGCATGTCAATCAGGAAAAATCATTTTCTTACCACTACAGGAATGTTAACATGCTCTATAAATTTTTCACAAGAAAGAGAATTCATATCTGTGTGCTATACCTCTGAGTAATTATATTTATGGGATGAATAAAATCATACCCTGAGCCTACAAAGAAGGAAGAGACGCTGTTGTCATCCCTAACGGTGGTGGAGATAAAGTGGTCGCATTGTCAGTCCAATTCTTATCACCCCAATGCCATAACATACTCTCCCAGAAGCAGAAATCTTCAAAGCAAGTCTCCAATCTCGGATCCTTGATTTTTATCTTCCAGTGACCGTCACTATAATTTGCTTTCTCGGCCTCCCTTCGATCCCACTCTAAAGCTGCCTTCTGCTTAGACCTAAGCAAACAATATTTATGCAAGTTTTCAGGCATTGCATCATGCACCTTCCACCAAGTCTTATGTGCAATATCGCTGGCAAACTCGTGCAGAATTTCATTATTCCAATTGCAATCATAATCCCTAAAGCATAGCCATGGTTTCAAACCTAGGTAGTGGAGGACATAAAGCATTGGAGGGTCCGCTCCAAATAACCGGGTTTTCATTTCTTTCTTTTCAGGCTCATCACCCTCCCAGTAATGCTTCAAGAAATTCATTCTCTTGGGAATTCGATGCCACCATGTGAAGATCTCATTCAAATAGCCTTGATCCCCACCATTGTAGGATTCAATCTCATTAATGTGATCCATTAGTAATTGGAATGTGCAATTAGACGGCTCAATCACCATAACTCCAGAGTTAAATAGAGTAGCATTGTTCCCTGTGGCAGATATCTCTGGCAACCCGAAAAGGAAGTCGAGATTTCGGAGTATAAGAAGGTCCGCGTCTATAAAAATGATCTTATCATAATCCGTCAGCTGCCAAAGACGGAATTTGCTGTAGTTCCATTCATTATAAGCTTCTGGTTCAGCTTTAGGATTCCTAATTCTTTGGATGGTATGAAGTTTCCAGCCTGCAGCTTCCAAGCCACCTCGATGATACTCACTAATTGTTTCATCAACAAGTATGACCAAATCACGGGTTGAACCGGACATTCGAATGCTCTGTGCTGCTGCAATGGCTCCACAGACGTACACGTGTGCTGAGTGCAGGATCGTAGCATAAGCTTCTCGAAGTGCAGTTCCAGAAGATAGATGAGCTGCTTCAAAAGTTCTGATTAGAATTTTGTTCGACCAAACCACATATCATGCACTATAGAAGTCTAGAAGAAGGCTGAAGTGTAAATTAATTAATAGAAGACACCTATTGAAACTTGAAAGAATTCAGAATGCAGAAGATAGAAGCAAAACTATAGAATACAAGATGTTAGTATAGCATGGGTACATTTATGATCAGATGCTATTCTAAAGGGAACTGAAGCTAAGGTACACTTGAAAATTAAGGGTACAGAGACAGTACAGCTAGGAAAGGAAGGCAGAGAAACAATCTAAAATAGGACATAGCAATCATCTGGAAATTCTTAGACATCTTCTTCTGACATTCTCACATCCTTCAAAGATTATTTATGACAATTTACTTCATCAAATCCAAGTTCCTAAGATTATTCTGCAATTCAAATTCTATATCAATTGATAAAACTGGAAATCATATTGCAGTCCCAAGAGTGCAATCTGCACGACTCCCTGTGCCAGCAGTGTTTTTGGAATTAAGTATTTGTCTCACACAGGAGATTATAGAATGTCTCTTTCAGAGTGCAACAATCATTTTACCAGAACGAACTTCTACCACCTCAGTCAATAAAGTACGATCGCCGATCTGGGGCACGAAGCTAGCTGATTCATTATCACTATTCTAGCTCTTTACCAGGCAGTAATATTCGCTCACAATCATTAGAATCGGTAGATCTGTGTGTGTCTATATGCAGGCAAAAAAACATGATCTGGGAGTGTTCATTCTAAAGTGGGCCAACAAGGGATAAACAGTATAATCATCAGATTGCATGGTGTCTTAGCCAATAACTTTCTCTTGCAAATTGAGCCCAGTACCAGAATCCAGCCGAGTAGCTAAGACAGGTCCGGACCTAATGCTACTACATGATTCCAGATAGCATAAATATCCAGAGTTGAAGCATAAAACAGATCAGCACAGCACAGGGATTGATCTTTTGGAACTTAGAAACCACAGTTACATACCTGCACCATAAAAGAACAGAAGAAATACCTTTTGGATTAAGAGGAAGTGCGAGTTCACATGATCCAACAGGAAGCTGAACCTTTTCTCTTAGGGTATTGAGATTGGGCTTGTACAGCCATGAATTCCCAGCATGTGAGAGAAGTTCCTTACAGGTGAAGAGATTTGGGATAGGAAAGCACTCACTCACCAAGAGTACACGCACGTCATATGACCCCTTAGCAGAGGCAGCAAGTCTTGCTGCTGCAAGCTGCAAGTGTAGCCGGGAAACATCTCTCCACCACTTGCCGAGCTTGTTGCAAGGCAACTTCACAGCAATAAGATCCAAGCGTGCATTTCTGGGAACCTGAATGCTGGGAAGAGAAGGACAACTAGGTATCTCAAAGTCTTCTTCCTCGTCGATCCATTCAGGGTACAGCATTTCCCAAGTTAAACTTTTAGGGACATGGTCCAGATGTAAAGTGATGTGCTCAGGAGAAGGTAACATTTCCTGCCAACTATCAACTTCACTTCCCTTGAAATTTAACAAACCTATAGCCTTGTAGTCATTCTTATGAATCAGAGTTTCCATGACTTCTAAGATGTGATTCCAATCAATAGCTAGATCAGATACATAGCGCTTGTCCACAATATTACTATCCCCTCTCCATCTATTTACAATACTCATTCTGCAGTCAGTAAAACTTTCATTGAGAAAACAGCATCTACTTAACAGTAGTCACTACTCCTAATAGTGCAATAAAGAGCAGGAAAACCAAAACCTTGAATCAGATAGGAATGACAAGCTAAAGTTTGTGATTGTAAAATTGCAACTACAGGAACAGCTGAAAGAAAAAGTGTAAATGGAACTTACTGAGAACTAGAAGTCGATAACTCTGTAGATGGAGAGTGAAGGAATGTCACGAAAGTCCCAATCATAATGACAATCAGGATGAACTTTAATGGGGGGTACTTGCAGTTATAACTTCTATCTTGACAGGCAGAATTTGATGACTTCTCTACATCTCTATTATCCTTATGTCTCAGAGACCTTCTTTTGCTTGACTCTTCACTGAAGGAAACAAAAGAATGCGAAAGAAGTTAACAAGCAATAAATAGTGGCAAGGGCAGTGTTGCACTTGGGTAAAAAAATACAAGAACACTGCTCAAATTCCGTACAAACATACAATAGACTTATAGATGGATTCTGTAATAATCAAGTTCAATCACAATCAAGCTGTTTACAAATGCACTCCTAGAAAAAATAATTATGAGATCCATATTGTCATCCGGTATTTCATATCTATATATCATTTTGTATGGAGCATAATGATGCTGGTTGTTCCTGGTAGAAAACAATTAATCTACAATGCAAAGATATGCCAACATTAATGAAAGTATTATAGCTCACACCACATTGTTTTGGAGCTAAAAATGAAGTTAAGTAGAAGCTTCATCCAGTGTATTGAAAACTATAAGATAGTGATTACATTCTGTATATAATTTGAGCAGCTTTTCCTACAATTACCCCATGCTTAAAGGAAGCTTATAATGCTAATTACAAAAACCATGAGTTTGGTTCACAGTTAACTTGCATAATAGTGAAGCAAAAGTAGCATTAACATAAAACCCCTTTGTTAGACCAGTAAAGAAATCCTGATCAGCAACATTGTTAGCCAGTAGAAGATGTACATACACCTACGCAAAAAATCTCTAACCATGCTTTAGTTTCATCATCTAACACAACCCTTCACTGAGACGCTTTTTCCATTCTCGCTGGCAAAACTGAACTCGTGTTAAGTAGACGATAGGTCAAAATGCCTTCGCATCTGCAGTTTTCTCTACCTCTCATAGTCATGACCAAGCCCTGGACCTCAAAAAACTCCTCCACCATATTTATAAAAAAGTGACGCCCCGAAATCTCATCCACCCTAAACAATAAGCTAGGTTCAGTGAGTAGTCCCATCCTCCGGATCCTCGTCTCTCTTCTTGAACTTATAATTCAACCATAGACATTCTATTCATAACCTCAAACCTCGATTTTTTCTTGCTTGATTCTTGTATTGATAATTTGAAGAGCTAATAGAGTGGTAGACGTCATCTTGATCTTAGTCAAAAGAATTAGAATCCATGAAGATAATCAAAACCAGTGGAGGTTATACGTCGAGGCAATTCATAATCCTATAATTAAAATCCTGGGTCCGCCACTAAATTCAAAACCCAAATGGGTCAACATATCAAGTATCACAAAATGATTCACATGTCATTAGTGAAAAAGATCACAGCAAACCGAAAAAACACAAAATGCACATAGCTAAAACCCAGAACACAATGCAATACCCAGTTACAAAAAACACAGCAAAAGTTGAAGTAAGCAAGATGAATGACCTACCGACAATTGAAGCATACACAAAATAAAAAAAGAAGTCAAACAGCAAAGAAAAAAGGGAATTACATTGAAGCAGAGAGACGATGACGGGCCTCGGCGGCTTTAGGGGATGAACCAATTGACCCTCTCATCTTCTTCTGCCTTGCTTCTGTTTTTCAAAATCCCAGCAAAGGAAGGCTTACATCTGATCAAATAGAAGAAGACAAATTGAAGTAATGTGAAAATTGGAATGCACAAAAGCTGACACTAAGAAGATTTGGAGACAGAAGAAGAAGTGCACAGATTAGACTTTGAGGGAGTAGTGGTGAGGAAATGGTAATAGGATCTTACTAGTAGAGTTGTAGGTAGCAAGAAGGAGCAGAAAACATTTATGCCGGGAAGTTATTCAGTAACATTATTTTAATTTTTGACGGCTTATAGTTGGATCATATGGTTCTTGTAAGAAAATTATACTGTGACTTGTGAGATCGGGCTGGGGCCTGGAGGGTTCAGCCGACGCCGTTTGTCACTTGTGCGTTGCCATGGGACTTGGGAGTCACTGTGTTTTTTATTTAGGGAAATTTTATATTGTCAACTTTAGATTTTATAAATTTTATATGGTGGACATACATATTTGAAAATTTATAAAATAATTTTTATTCTATTTTTCATTTAAAAAATAATTTTTTTAGTAGAAAATTGATTTCAAAATTAATTTCATGGCGGACGCGCACCTGCACCCACCTAAAACACAGACCAAAAAGAACAAAACGCAGCAAGCAAGAACAACCCAACTGATGTTTGACACGGAATAAACATCAGGCACAAAGAATTATACTCCCTCCGTAACATAATAGTTGCAACAATTTCCTTAATGGGTGTAACATATTACTTGCAACAATTTTCCATCTTTCTTATTTTGGGAAATTTTATCATATGAAATGATGTGTTTTTGGGTCCCCACCAACTTTTGTACTCTTTTTTTGTTGTTTTCTTTCTTTCCCTCCTTTTATCTCTTTAACCCATGTGATTTCTCTCTCTTACTTTTATTAATCAACTCACTTATACATACTTAATATATTATGCCTAGGAATTCCCCCTAGTTCAATTGTTGCAACTATTATGTTACGGAGGCAGTACATTAGAAAAGACAAACAACATTAAACAAACCACAAGTCCAACATCCTGCTTATGTTTGACACGGAATGAATATCAGTTGTCAATAAATATATATGGGAAAAAGACAAACAACATTTAGCTTTATTAAGAAATAATTTTGCCCCTTGACTAATGTACATCAATGAGAAATAAAAGAAATTTAGTTTTGCGCCTTTACCCCTTAACTAATAAACATCATTTATCATACGAAGAATCCATGGATACATTAAATGAATAAGAGACTATGCTTTAGATAATTTTATGTATAACTGAGAAATAGAGTTCGACAATGATAAGATTGACAACAATTAAAAAAGAAGATAGACAATATTCGTAAACAACCAGAAAATGAACATCAGTTGGAATATAAAGTACAATTGGCAAAACTAAATGAACATGGTAGCAGAGAAGACTATTTTTAAAATTAAATGATGAACATTGGATATATGATGATGTACACATAAATTAATTATGTATGATCTATTATTCATCTTATTAGTACACACGTTCATTGTGTCTGCTCTAATGTTCATATCTTGTTATCAATGAACTTTTGTATTGATAATGTTTATGTACTTATTATCAATGTTTATTATGTTTGTACAAAAGTTCATCTACTTGGTACAAAAGCATTTTGTTTGATATGTATTGTTATCAATGAAATCTTGTATTGCCATTTGTTATCAATGAAATTTTATATTGTTAATTTTCAAGTACTTATAATCAAAGTTTATTATGTATGATTCATTAATGTGGCTTCGTTAATGTTCATGAATTGTTATAAATTAACTTTGATATTGATAACTTTCAATTATTTATTGTCAATGTTCACTATATTTGTGGTGATTCATCTACTTGGTACACAAGTTCATTGTGTTTGATCTAATGTTCATGTATTGTGATCTTTTATTCTATGTTGTCAATTGCTATCTAATGTTCATCTTATTAGTACACATGTTCAATGTGTCTGCTCTAATGTTCATGTATTAATACCAATTAACTTTGTTATTGATAACATTTAAGTACTTATTATCAATGTTCATGATGTGGTTGCTCAATTGTTCATATAGCTGGTACAAAAGTTCATTGTGTTTGCTTAAATGATCATTAGATGAACATATCTATTCATAATTTCTGATTTGATGTTCATTCATCTATAAGTATATATCTAGATTAGCTTTCATTCATTTTACATGTAATAATAGATAAGTCCGTTTTAGTGCATCTTTATAGCTCATTTTAAGTCTCATTGCATGTAGCTTTAGAGCATTTAGGGTTAGGATTGCATGGTTTTTCCTTCCTTTGGATTTCAATTATACTTCACAAGTGTTTGGTTGTTTTTGATATATTTCAAGAGAATTGGCACGTGTTAGAGTACTTTTGTGATCTAGGGACTTGGGGCATGTTCGAGGGTGCGTGGCTCGTACTTTGAAGATGCTCAAGTGAGTCGACCTTGGAGGAATTGAAGGAAGAAGGCCACCACGGCCGTGGCTCATACACCACGGTCGTGGGCACCTGTAGCAAGCAAAACAGTTTCATGAAGAATTGAAGACTGATTCGATGAAATCAGGTCATTCACGGTCGTGGTGATTTTGCCACGACCATGGCTCCTGAACTTCATAGAATCAATGGTTTTTTGTATAGTTACTGCCTGGACGATTTTAAGCCACCACGACAGTGGTGATTTCACCACGACCATAGTGACCTGACTTCGGGCGTTGACCCGTTATCTCGTCTTAGTTTAACGACTCTTTTAATTAGATTTTTTAGCTTAGCCTCGACATTACTTATTACTCTTAGTGTCTAATTACATTTTTCTTAGCCCTAAACTCTCTCTAAACACTAGTTATCTCTTTTGTTCATCTTTGAAGATCGAATTCGTTATTCAATTCAAGTAATTTTCCTTCAATCTCTTTTCCTTATTTTTATTACTTTGATTATCATGTTTATTTTATTTAATCTCTTTTGCCTTGAATCCATGATTAGCGAGTAGTTCCTTATCTAGGGTTTGGGTGAAAGCATGAATTAGGGGCTAATTGAGATGTTCTTGTAATTGCTTTATTCATGTCTAATATGCATTGTTCTTGGTGTTTTGACCCCTTAGGGTAGACCTTGATCAAGTTTATGCTAGGGCTTAGAATTCAATTACTCTTAATTGATTGTTGTTGTCTAGTCATTCCCATGAATCAACTTAATTTGTAGACCAAGAGATTGGGTAGAAATTAAGAGGGTCCTATTTAGGGGTTTTCTAATCAAATTGAATTCATTAATCAATTGGCTAAAGGCCATTCGAGAGAGGATTTAGTCGATTGATTAATTCATTACTATTGAGGACCATTCGAGAGAGGACTCAAGGACTTTAGAGGAAAACTTAACCTTGCATGTTATTCTCTATAGCTTAGTAATTGCATTTGTGTCGTGTCTTGCCCGAGTTCATGCGAGTAACCCAAGCTCTAGTGTTTTCTCCATTATATTAATTCTCCTATTTGATTATTAGTTAGTATTTATTAGCTAATTAATTAGTTGGTATCTTATTCAATCTCAAACCCCAAAAACCCTTCACTTAGGTGGTTTTGGACTTAGTAGACTAAAGTCAATCCCAATTTCCTTGTGGTTCGACCCTTGACTTGCCATTACTACGTTCTTAGTAGTTGCTCGTTAGGTTTATAAATTGTGTTTGCTAAGCGGTTCTTCGTGCCTTAACGACACACTAAAAGCCTCTTATCAAAATGGCGCCGTTGCCGGGGAAATTGTGCTATTGATTGAAGTTTACTTGAGTTTAGTATTGCTTAAGTGATTTTTCTTTTGTTTTTAACTGTGTTGTTATTTGCTAACCCTCTGCTTAGCTTTGTTGTGTTACATGAGAAGGAGAGCTCACGGTTCACCCATCTTACCTTTAGATCCGGAAATCAATCGCACCTTGTGAAAGCTTCGGAGAGTTTGGAACGGTTGACCTTGAGTTCTGCACCAGCTTCACCAATCTCAAGTTCGACAAGTGAAAGTGAATCAGATATGGGTGAGGAAAATGGACAGCTTTTCAGGGATTTCGGAAATCCGGGATCCTATGTTTTACAGGGTGGAATTCGACTCCCCACAACCAGTACAAATTTCAGCATTCACCCTCAGTTCACACGGATGGTGAAAGCAGAGCAATTTTGTGGAGGGTCGGATGAGGATCCACTTGATCATCTTGATCGATTTCTGGAGATTTGTGCTATGATAACAACAAATGATATTTATCCAGACTACATCAAGATGCATCAAATTCAAGCGAAGATGGATCAACTTGACAAGAAGCTCTCAAAGATCACCCTTGCATCATCTAGTCCCTGACAAGTGAATGATTTCTCTTGTAACATTTGTGGTGGTACAAACCATGATACCTCTTATTGTGGAGGATCTCAGTCAGAGCATGTGGCGGCGATGAATAGTAGAGGAGAGGGTTATTAAGGTAACCAAGGTTATAGGAGCAATCAACAAGGAGGGTGGAGACAACCTCAACAAAGCTTTAACCAAGGCTACAACCAACCTCAACTAGGGTGGAATCCACCTCAACAAGGCTTTAATCAACCTCACAAGGGTTTACTCAAAGCTACAATCAAGGTGGATCCTCCTCTCAAAACTCTAACACTTACCAAGCCCCTCATCAAAGATCCAACTTCCAAAAGGCCCCTCAAAATCCACCATTTCCTAAGCCAAATCCTGAACCTACTACATCCTTCGACCCAACCTCCCAAATTCTCCAACAACTCCAAACCATCACCCAAACCCTTGCTCTATAAAGCCAAGCTCTTAAAACCCATGACCAAAGATTTCAAGAGTTACAAGCTCACAACAAAATGCTTGAAACCCAATTAGCTCAAGTGGCCGAGAAGAACCCTTCTAACCCCACAAATCAACTTCCAAGCCAATCTATTCCCAACCCTAACCTTCATCAAGCCAAAGCCATCCATTTGAGGTCGGGAACGAACTATGAGGGCCCCAGGATGCCCAATGAGTGTAAGGGAAGTGAAGTTGAGGAGGTTGAGAATGATGCTCAAGGGGATGAAATTGAGAGAGAAGTTGATGTTGAAAGAAGAGAAGAGGACAAGGAGACGGAGGAGACTCATGAGCAGGATGTTGACAAATCTCCATTGGCAACACCTCCTCCACCTAAGACCTATGTGCCACCGGTCCCATATTCTCAAAGGTTAGTGGAGAGGAAGTTGAGCGATAAATTCACTAAGTTTCTCAACGTCATGAAGAGCCTACAAATCAACATCACATTCCTTGAGGCCATGTCTCAAATGCCGGCCTATGCCAAGTTCTTGAAGGAGATCCTCTCCAACAAGCGAAAGCTAGAAGATGAGATCATTAGCCCGGCCTCCCGAGCTGCTAGCTTAACACGCTTAGCAATCTCCTACTTCAATGAACATGGAATCCATAATAATAAATAATACTTTAGATGAAACATGCAGCGGAAACAACCTTAAAAACACGATCCTGGACATGTGGGTTATGGGCCCACAAAACAATTTCCTTTATACAATACTTCAATTACAGAGTCATTCGATCTCAATCCCAAAATAAAGGAATTAAATTAGAACATAACTCATTGTAACAGACTCCTTGTATACAAACTTATATCTCATAACTTTAACCCACAATCTATAATCTGAATCATAACTTTGCTCTCAACTCGATTCCGGCTTCTAACATATTCCTGCATCAAGGTTAGACTCTGCCACCCACCAAGTGACAGGCCACATAATGACAAAACAATCAGCAAAGTTGAGTACACACTGTATAATAGAAAATACATGTTTAGGTGTATTTTGAAACTAACACATAGTTATAATAACAAATAGTCACATTCAACTCAGTTACTAGAGTTTTATTTAATCAAATCGTTTGGCATGAACGCGAATGGAGAGGGGTACCACGCAGTACCAACTGTCTCCAAACTGTTGAGGGTCGTCACCCCACCTTTTATGTTCTGCTTGCAAGACTTAACCCGGACATGTCCTATAACGCCAGAATTTCTCCCATCCTGGAAGGCAACAGCTAGGGACTCCCCGCCCTAACTCGGGTGCCTGTTCACGCCTCACTTTCATATTTGTAATTCAAGATATTTAATAATTCATACTTTAATACTCAATACTCATAATCCTCATCGATTCATCCTTAACTCATAGGTTCTTTATCAACTCTCTCCAATTACTCTTACTTTAGTAGTTGAGAAACAATAGAGTTTTCATACTTGAAACTAGTCTTTAACGTAGTAACTTTGATTGAACTTAACCAATTATGCCTTAGAGACTTGATTAACACTTAGACATATAATTCTATCAAGAGTATACCTATTATTGATTACTACACAAGTCCATGTACTTAACATATTCCACTTAGAAGAATAATCAAGATAACTTGGTGTATAAGCGTTGTTTAGGTCACATAAAACAACTTTAATGAACCTTAGCATGTTATGACCATGTTGTATACTCAATATACACATAATTAGATACACATCATAAGTAAACTCATTTCATAAACATGCTTCACACTAGAAAGAAACAATCACCTAACTATAAGTATGGAATTTTCTAGGTTAAAACCAAACTAGGTGTGTACCTTCACTTAAGAGGCTTTATTCAATGAAACTTCTTAATCCAATTGTTTCACTACTCCTACAGCTTCCCCTGAATCAGTATAATGCTAATAATTAGTTCAAACAAGCTTTTAGATATGAAGAACTAAGCTTAAACACAAGAGGTGTAATCTGTTGAACTTACAGCAACTTATGTGATCTTTAAGCAATGTTTTCTCTATGATTTTAAGGCCTTATGATTGAAACCAAAGCTTGAACTACTTGGTATGGATGTCCAGAAGTTTTATATGTAAAGAAAAGTAGGCATCCAAGAGGAAGAAAGAAGAGAAAAGAGGCGAAAACCCAGAACAGGTATATATACCCTGTTCTGGTGGTACCCAAGGGGGAGGGAAATGGGTTCTGGGCAAGGTCGGTTTCTGGGAGGTTCTTGCTTGTGGTGGTAGCTTGAGGTGTTGGCTTTCATGCACCCAAAGGGTTTTAAGAGATCGACACCCAAGTAGCTGCTAAGCAGCCTTCTTTGAGCATAGGTCTGAGCTGTACTTTCAGCTGGCCAGTTTTTACTTAGTGAGCAATTTACCTTAGTGAGCCACGTAATTCTGGGGCATAAATGACCATTTTGACCTTAAGACATCCCAAGAATATCATATATAAAGTTTGGTTAGGTTCTAAGCTCGAATTCAACCCCGAAAGGCTCTTTAACTGGAAGTTTGTTGCTACCCGATAAAACGGTCTTTATATGATTTTCACAATCTTAATGAATAAGGTTCTTAAGGACATTCTAACCTATTTATTGGTTTCCAAAACCTTCCTAACCAATAATAATGGTAGATGCTACCCACTTTTGTCCTCATGTGGTGTTGGAGAGTATTCTAATCTACTTTAAGCACTAAAACCAATTGGAACTTAACATAACTGACATCTCCAAGTAACTATCTTCCACCTGAAACATTAAAACCCTAAAATCCTATTTGAATAACTTGATATAATTAGCTTTAAACTCAACCTGCTTAAAATTCAGGCTATTACAATTACATTGCCATACCAAGTGAATGCTCTTGTGCAACGTGCTATGCCCAAGAAGCAAAGAGATCCTGGAAGTTTTACATTGCCTGTGAAGATAGGGGACTTTGAGCCTAAGGGTACGTTGGCCTATTTGGGGGCAAGTGTGAGTTTAATGCCTCTCTCTATAGCCAATCACCTTCATTTTCCTCTTCTTCCTTCGAGGAAGACGATCCAATTGGCGGATCGAACTGTTAGGGTCCCGCATGGGGAGTTGGAAGATGTTCTAATCCAAGTTGGGCATGTGTTTGTGCCTTGTGATTTTTTGGTCATGGACATGGAGGAATATCCCGAAACTCCTCTCATTCTTGGAAGGGAGGCTCTTAAGACATTGGACGCCGTGATAAATTGTAGAAATGACACCATCACTGTTGAGGTCGCCAATAAAAATGTTGTCTTTGAGTTCTCCAAGACATTGAGGAAGCCTATGATTGAGAGGGTTTGCCGAGTTATTCATGTGGAGAGTGAGATGGAGGGATTTGAGAGGGAAGTACACACTGAGGATGAGCTCTATGCATCTATCACTGAGGAGCCGAGTTTAGATATGGAGGAGGTGAAAGAGTTCTCTATGCTTCTCGACGGTGCTACCGTTGAGAAAACACTTGGATCGAGATTTGAGGTCCTAGCCACTTCCGTTGCTAAGGAGGAGAGTACTAAGCCTCCTCCCAAGGTAGAGTTCAAACCCCTTCCCCCTCCCTTAAATATGTTTTCCTTGATGATGAATGTGCTTATCCCGTTATTGTCAATTCGGCTCTTGATTACATCTCTGTATTTAAGTTGATTGAGATATTGAGAAAATATAGGGATGTCATTGGGTACTCGATTGATGACCTTAAGGGGATAAGCCCTTCTCTTGCTATGCATCGTATCCATCTCACCGATAGTAATGCCTCCTCTATTGAGCCTCAAAGAAGACTTAATCCCAACCTCAAAGAGGTGGTGAAGAAGGAGATTATGAAATTGCGTGACGCGGGAATCATCTATGCTATTTCCGATAGCAAATGGGTGAGCCCGATTCACGTGGTTCCCAAGAAAGGAGGCATGACTATTGTTGAGAATGAGAAAGGGGAAACTATTTCTACTAGAACTGTGACTGGGTGGAGAGTTTGTATTGATTACAGAAAATTGAATAAGTCCACCCAAAAAGATCATTTCCCCCTCCTTTTTATGGACCAAATGTTGGAAAGGCTCGCCCGTCATTCACACTTTTGTTTTCTTGATGGTTATTCCGGATTCTTTCAAATTCCGACGTCTGGATGACCAAGAGAAAACCACATTTACTTGTCCATATGGGACATTCGCTTATCGAAAGATGGCTTTCGGTTTGTGTAATGCCCCATCTACTTTTCAAAGGTGTATGACGGCCATCTTTTCTGACATGTTGGAGGACTCTATTGAGGTTTTCATGGATGACTTTAGTGTGTGTGGTTTCTCTTTTGACACATGTCTTGCTAATCTTGAAATTTTGTTGAAAAGGTGTCAAGAGACGAACCTAGTATTGAATTGGGAAAAGTGTCATTTCATGGTTGAAGAGGGTATTGTGCTTGGTCATAAAGTGTCTAGTAAGGGCATTGAGGTAGATCCGGCAAAGGTTTCGGTAATAGAGAAACTCCCGCCACCAAATTCGGTGACGGGAGTTCGTGCTTTCCTTGGACATGCGGGTTTTTACCGGCATTTCATCAAGGATTTTTCTAAAATTGCCAAACCATTGACGAATCTACTTCAAAAGGAAGCTGAATTTAGATTTGATGAGTCTTGCATCGAGGCTTTTCAAACTTTAAAAAGAGCCCTTACTTCTGCTCCTATTATGCGAGCTCCTAATTGGAGCTTGCCTTTTGAACTAATGTGTGATGCTAGTGACTTTGCAGTGGGAGTTGTACTTGGGCAACGACAGGAAGGAAAGCTCCATGTGATAGCCTATGCGAGTAGGACTTTGGATGAAGCACAACGGAACTATGCATCTACGGAAAAGGAGCTGTTGGCCGTAGTGTTCGCATTTTGATAAGTTCCGTTCTTACTTGACTTGCAATAAGGCTATTGTATACATGGACCATTATGCGGTCCGATACTTGATGAGCAAAAAGGATGCAAAGCCAAGGGTCATTAAGTGGGTCCTACTTCTTCAGGAATTTGATTTTGAGATGAAGGAGAAGAAGGGGACGGAAAATTTGGTTGCTGACCATCTCTCTCGCCTCTCCCTTGATGAGAGAGATGTTGATCTAAAGGATGCCCCCATCAATGATGATTTGAAGGAAGAACACCTCTTTGCTATCATCAATAATGAGGTCCCATGGTTCGTGGACTTTGCGAACTACTTGGCTTGTGAGTTGAACCTCATGGTCTTACTTCTCAGCAAAGGAAGAGGTTCTTCAAGGAGGTGTGTAGATACTATTGGGACGACCCTCTACTGTTCAAGCGGTGTGCTGACTCGGTTTTTAGGAGGTGTGCCCAATCATGAGATTCATTCTGTGTTGAATCATTGCCATACTTTGGCATGCGGAGGACATGGTGGAGCGGGCAAAACTGTTGCTAAGGCTCTCCAAAGTGGTTTGTTTTGGCCTCACATGCAAAAGGATGCTAGAGGATTTGTCTTGAGTTGTGATAGGTGTCAATGAAGCGGTGGGATCACCAAGAGGAACGAGATGCCGCAAAAAAATATTCTTGAGGTTCAGCCCTTTGATGTGTGGGGAGTTGACTTCGTGGGACCCTTCGTGCCATCTATGGGGAATATGTACATTCTTGTAGCTGTGGACTATGTAACCAAGTGGGTCGAAGCGATCGCTTCCCCTACCAACGATCACAAGTTGTCATGAAGCTCTTGAAGAAGATCATTTTTCCTAGATTTGGGGTGCCTCGTGTGTTGATAAGTGATGGTGGTGCACACTTTGCTAAGAAGCAATTGGAAGCTCTTTTGAAGAAATATGGGGTCAATCATAAGGTGGGACTTCCATACCATCCCCAAACTCAAGGCCAAGTTGAGGTCTCAAATCGAGAGGTGAAAAATGTGCTTGAGAGAGTGGTGAACAAGACTAGGAACGATTGGTCTTTGAAGCTAGATGATATGCTTTGGGCTCTTCGCACCACTTTCAAAACTCCTATAGGCACCACCCCCTATCGTCTTGTGTATGGGAAGGGTTGTCACTTGCCCGTTGAAATTGAACATCGAGCTTGGTGGGCAATTAAATAGCTAAGTATGGATCTTACTTTGGCGGGGGAAGCTCGAAAGGAGAAGTTGGTAGAACTAGAGGAGCTCCACTTTGATGCTTATGAGAGTTCGCGCTTGTACAAGGAGCGAACAAAAAAGTGGCACGACCGAAGGATACAACAACGAGAATTTCGAGTTGGGGACAAAGGCTTGTTGTTTAACTCAAGGCTTAAGCTCTTTCCCGGAAAGCTTAAATCAAAGTGGTCGGGGCCATTTGAAGTAGTGAAGACTACCCCCTAATCTCCTATGGAGCGTATGAGATTGTGGGGGATGAGCGGCCTTTTTGGTTGATGGCCAACGCTTGAAGCTCTACCACGACAACCACGTCATTGGTTTCGTGGGATGTTTGATACTTGGCTCACCCGAGCACCATCATTGAGAGGTGAGTCCTCTTAGTCAAGCTAATGACTTTAAAGAAGCGCTTCTTAGGAGGCAACCCAAGCATTTCTTTTAGGACTAGGTAGTTTGATTTTATTTTCTTTCATTTTTTTTAATTTTTTTTCTTTTGTTTTAGTTTAGTTTAGTTTATTGCTTTAAAAAAATAGAAAAGAAAAACAAAAAAAAAGAGAAGAGAGAAGCGAGCATAAAAAAAATGAGTGTAAAAAGTGGACAAGCAGGTACCCACGGTCGTGGTAAAATCGCCACGGCCGGGGTGCCCTGTAATAGCCAAAGCACTATGCAGCGGATTAGAAACTGATTAGGGGAAATCAGGTCACCACGACCGTGGCCATATCACCACGACCGTGGTGACCTGAAGCGAGGTCCGTCAATTTTGCTTAAATCAACAAAGCCGAAAATAACAAATCACTTCCCCACTTTTACTTCACCATCTTCTCTCTCAACTCACTCACCCTCTCACCCATCCTCTTCAACTCACCTCCCTTTCCTCCAGTAAAACACCTTCAAACCTTCCTCTTTCTTCTCAAAATTCCTTCTTCTACCACTTCAACTTAACTTACACATCTTACTTCTTCCCTTTCCTTCACAATTCTCCATACCTTCACAAATTTTCCAAACCCTAACCTTCAAATCAAATTGGGAAAAATTTGTTGAGAGCTTCTAGCTTTGAATTGGGGACTTCAAACTCTTCAAAAACATCAACACATCAATTTGGCAAGGTTTATTTGCGGGATTTACTCCCACGACTCCATTGGTATAAACCTTCCTTACTTTTGTGTTTTCTCTTGATTTCACTACTCTTGTTGATGATTGCTTGATTGTTGTTGGGTTTGTTGGTTGATATTGTGAATTTGGTTGTGGTTGAAGTGTATTGAGTTGAATTTTGGTGGAATTGTTGATGGACTTGTTGGTGATTGTTATTTTTGGGTGTCCAATTTGGGTGATTTGTAGTGTTGTCTTGTTTGTTGTTCTAGTCTTGCTCTTGTCCATATCATGGCATCTCATGGCCATAGAAACCCTCATTTCAACACCTCTACAAGTCAATTAAGGAATCCATCCCCTCCCCCACCTTTGAATCCCCCTCAAATTGATACCTTAGGTATCAATTTCACCTCCCCCGACCACTTGCAACGCTTCATGCGGCTTAGCCGCCATCGAATTAGACCGACCAAATTTTATGATGTTAGAGCGGCCCAAGCATTGTATGTGGAGGTACGTTGACCAACTTTTTCGCCAAGTGGGGTGGTCTTCATGGTTAGATTTACACGCCCTCACCTACAAACGCCTTACCCAAGAATTTTTGTCCACCATTTCCGTTCGTAGAACGGAGGGGAAGAACCCTCGGAGTATGACCTTCACACTTTTGGGTAGGACCGTCACTATGAACATCAGGCAACTGAACGATGTTTTTGGGTGTCCTAGGGGGGCAAGATTGGACCTAAGAGTGAGTGGTCCTTCAAGCATAACTGTCACCAATTTTGGCACCGCCTCACTTCCCTCTCTCCCTTTGATCCAAACCGAGCCAAGGCCTCTTCCATGGTTAGCCCCGGGTTTTGCATTTCCCACCGTGTCCTTAACCACAACATCTTTGCTCGTGGTGACAATTTGGGCAAATGTGAGTGCCCGCGAGTTTTACTTTCTTTGGCATATGAGCGAAGGAGATACCTGACTTAAACCCGGGGCCTGGATGATGGACCATTTCGAGAACCTAGTTATGAAACCCACCGGGGACATCACCGTGGGCGGGATGATTACACTTATTGCTATATCTCATGGTCTTGATGTTACAGTTTGTGCCTGGAGACACCCTTCTTGACCTTCATTCCTATGCAACCATGTCGTGGATCGAGTCTAACGTCCTAACGTTGGTTACATATGGAAGGTCAACGACAGTCCTTATGCCATTCTCCCTGACGTTAACAAGACCCCCATCTATTACATGGAAAACTGGGTGTTTCCACCAGATTTTAACTAGCCACCGCCCGCAAATGCCGGAGGTGAGGAGGCGATGGAGGTGGATGAGGAGGGAGCTGTCCCGGATGCTGAGCATGCCCCGGTTGGGGAAACTTATGGAACTATAGAGCAGCACCTGGCTGCCTTGCAGGTAGGATTTGACGACATGAGGTTGGATTTCGCGAACCTCAGGACCGACGTGCAACAACTTAGAGATTCTACCATTGAGCACGATCGCCACTACCAGAGCATGTAGGCGAGTTTCGACACGATGAACTCGGCTTTCCAAGGTTTTCGTGATGACTTACAGAGCTGGACTAGCCGTGGTGGTTGGTTCCCAAGTAGTTCCAGCTCTCAGCCGCCTCATGAGTGAGCTTTTCTTTCCTTCTCCTTTGCTATTATCGTATTAGCCTATTCACAGTGAGGACACTGTGTTTTTTAGCTTGGGGGATGATGCATATCATGTTAGAGCATGTAGCTTTCAGTGCATACTTTTTATTTTTTTTCATCATTGAGCATTTAGATCCATGTTAAGATTGCATTAGTTGCATTTATGCATGCATGTAGGTTGCACTTAGGACTGATCTCCGATGATGATATTAAGAAACGTGTGTGCTTTTGAACATGATTTTTGATATAAAAAAAGGAAATGTTTTGATAGTCTCTAGTATGCTAAGGAATTGACTGTTTGTGCAATGTTTGGTCTCCCCTTTGTGCGGTTCGACCGATTTTGGTAGCTATGCCTTGTGAGGATATGCTTTGAGCCTTTTAGACTGACATCTTTTCAGTCTTATCTACTTATTGTGTGTTGCTCTTCCTTGACGACCATTCTCTAGAACTTGCATTGATTCTCCTTGAATACGCTTGACTTGTTTGCGTCTTGAATGTGATTGAGGCTTTCATGTTACTTGAGCTACATTGCCAAAGGCCACCCTCACCTATTGTCCTCCTTTGAAGCCCCTGTGAGCCTATGCTTGTTTTCTTTGTTAACCACATCTCTAGCTTATTACCTATCTCCTTAACCTAGGGCATTGTGAAATTACTTAGATGGGGTGAAACATATTGATGGGTGTTACGAGAATGACTTGGTGTAGGTGTTCTACTTTGTGTTTTGTTAAAAATCATGAGTTGTTTGAGTTCGCCTCCTTTCCATACATTGAAGTTCTCATTTTATCCCTTCTTCTAAAATCACCACAATCCACAAAAAACAAAAAAAAAAGAAATAAAAAAAGAATGAAAAAGAGAAAAAAAAGGATTTGTGGTGTGTTCAAAAATCGCAATAAGGGAGATTGAGATGCTAAAATTAGAGGAGTGCTTGTGATAGCATGTGTAGAGCGTTTAAATTTTAGTAGGGTTGGTTTTGTTCTTTTAGAAAGGTGCCGAGTTGGAAGTTTCACTTTCCCCTCTTTAACACCACGATCCCAAATGCTACCACACCCTCACCTTAAGCCTACATTACAACCTTGACTAAGTCCTCTTGATTCTTGATGAAAACTTTGGTCCTTATGCGATGGAGAGTGAGATGATATGCAAGCTTATGGTAGGATATAGTCAATGGAATTGAGCTTTGAGCGTTCATTTGACCTATTTAAACACACGAGAGAAGTGCACATGACTAAAGTGAGAGCTACCATATATATGAGTGAGCCAAGCTTGGGGGAGAACTAGTGGTAAGATTTGGTTGCTTTTCCTTGAGCTTATAAACTTTGAGACTTGATAGCATTTGGCATTTAGTAGACATATTTCTTTGAAATTTTTTTGAATGGTTTTTGAAAATGGCATGCGTGTTTTCCTGAGGAGTCATAACTCTATCCCATAAGCTTCAGTTTGTATTGCTTGGGGACAAGCAATTGTTTAAGTTTGGGGGAGTTTGATCAGTCCGTTTTAGTGCATCTTTATAGCTCATTTTAAGTCTCATTGCATGTGGCTTTATATCATTTAGAGTTAGGATTGCATGGTTTTTCCTTCCTTTGGATTTCAATTATACTTCACAAGTGTTTAGTTGTTTTTGATGTATTTCAAGAGAATCGGCACGTGTTGGAGTACTTTTGTGATCTAAGGACTTAAGGCATGTTCGACGGTGCGTGGCTCGTACTTTGAAGATGCTCAAGTGAGTCGACCTTAGAGGAATTGAAGGAAGAAGGCCACTACGGCCGTGGCTCATACACCACGGTCGTGGGCACCTGTAGCAAGCAAAACAGTTTCATGAAGAATTGAAGACTGATTCGATGAAATCAGGTCACCACGGTCGTGGTGATTTTGCCACGACCGTGGCTCCTGAACTTCATAGAATCAGTGGTTTTTTGTATAGATACTGCTTGGACGATTTTAAGGCACCTCGACCGTGGTGATTTCACCACGATCGTGCTGACCTGACTTCGGTTGTTGACCCGTTTTCTCCGTCTTAGTTTAATGACTCTTTTAATTAGCTTTTTTTAGCTTAGACTCGACATTACCTATTACTCTTAGTTTCTAATTACATTTTTCTTAGCCCTAAACTCTCTCTAAACACTAGGTATCTCTTTTGTTCATCTTTGAAGATCGAATTTGTTATTCAATTCAAGTAATTTTCCTTCAATCGCTTTTTTTTATTTTTATTACTTTGATTATCATGTTTATTTTATTTAATCTCTTTTGCCTTGAATCCATGATTAGCGAGTAGTTCTTTATCTAGGGTTTGGGTGAAAGCATGAATTAGGGGCTAATTGAGATGTTCTTGTAATTGCTTTATTCATGTCTAATATGCATTGTTCTTGGTGTTTTGACACCTTAGGGTAGACCTTGATCAATTTTATGCTAGGGCTTGGATTTCAATTACTCTTAATTGATTGTTGTTGTCTAGTCATTCCCATGAACCAACTTAATTTCTAGACCAAGAGATTGGGTAGAAATTAAGAGGATCCTATTTAGGGGTTTTCCAATCAAATTGAATGCATTAATCAATTGGTTAAAGACCATTCGAGAGAGGATTTAGTCGATTGATTAATTGATTACTATTGAGGACCATTCGAGAGAGGACTCAAGGACTTTAGAGGGAAACTTAACCTTGCATGTTATTCTCTATAGCTTCGTAATTGCATTTGTGTCGTGTCTTGCCCGAGTTCATGCGAATAACCTAAGCTCTAATGTTTTCTCCATTATATTAATTCTCCTATTTGATTATTACTTGGTATTCATTAGCTAGTTAATTAGTTGGTATCTTATTCAATCTCAAACCCCAAAAAACCCTTCACTTAGGTGGTTTTGGACTTAGTAGACTAAAGTCAATCCCAATTTCCTTGTGGTTCGACCCTTGACTTGCCATTACTACGTTCTTAGTAGTTTCTCGTTAGGTTTATAAATTGTGTTTGCTCAGCGGTTCTTAGTGCCTTAACGACACACTAAAAGCCTCTTATCAATAATCATTTGTTCATTAATCTATAGTTGTTATTCCTTTTTGTCCCGATGATTCAATAACGTCAATTAGGATAAATTGGATAAAGAACAGTGAGAGATGATTTAAGAATAATAGGGAAAAAAAATATTCTTATTGATTTCAAAGAGTGAGTACAATGCTTAGCATAAAATGCTGTAAAAATATACAAAGGACGTCTTTACAATATTTATACTATCTATCTAAATAAAGAAACGACCGTCAAGAAGCCCTAATGTCTCCTTAGAATAATGAGATTTGCCTTGATCACCTCTTATCCTCACGCTGGACTACGCTTCCTCCATCTCCACGTCCAACAATACCTAAATTCACGGTTGGGGTTTTGGCCTTTTGAGTTAGGGGTTTGCTATTCACAATAGGTTTTATATATGGTTTTGATCTATGTGGCCATTCTTTGCCCTTAGTAGCGGCCTTGGGTGGTGGGTGGGGTTTGATTGTAGCAGGTGGTGCATTTGGTTTATCATTTCTACACATTCATGAAGTAGACAATGAACATTAGATAACAAAGAATGAATATCAAAACTAATGTACAATTGAACAAAATGAATGAACAATAAAAATGAACTAGTGAACAATGAACAACGAGAAAACAATAATGAACAACAGTGAAATACTAGTGAAATATTAGATAAAATGAATGCACAATTGCTATAAAGAATGAACAACTAAAAAAATGAATGAACAATACAGGTAGATGAACAATTGAACAAATGAAGAAAAATATTGAACAATAGAAAAAGAACTAGTTAAGAATGAATAACAGGTAAAAACAAGTGAACAATGAACAACTGAAAAGTCCTAGTGAACAATAGGAATGACCTATTGAATTAAATAAATGAACAATTGAATTAAATGAAATGATCAAATGAATAACTGAGTCAATCAACTGAAAAATTGAATAATATGATATGATTAAATGAAATATTAAATGACATGAGTGTACAATTGAAAAAATGAATGAACATTTGAACAAAATGAATGAACAAGATAAATAGATGAATAATTGAGTAAACAATTGAACAAATGATGAATAATATTGAACACTAGAAAAAAAATAGTTAACAATGAATAACAGGTAAAAGCTAATGAACAATAGGAAAGTCTTAGTAAACAATAGGAATGATCAATTGAATTAAATGAATAAACAATTAGATTAAATAAAATGATCAAATGAAAAATTGAGTGAATTTAATGAACAATTGATAATTGAAATAAACAAACGAACTAGGTAATTCTTCGGGGAATACGTCCGGATACTCACGGACAATTGGGATATTCTCAAGTTGTTCCTTAAGGGATAGGTCTTTTACCATGCATAGAAACACTTGTTCACCCTTACGAAGCATTTTCTTAAATTTCAGAGCAGATACCCATTTGATACCCGTCTTCACATTAATTCCACTATATGAGATTCGGTTTCCATTCGGGCCCTTAAGCGTCACCTTTTGATCTCGACAATGTATGCTTGCACGGTATTTACTTAACCAATCCATTCCGAGAATCATATCAAATTCTGTAAGTTGAAATTGCTTCAAGTCTGCTTGAAGCTCGGATCCCATAATGGATATAGAGACATCCTTATACTCAAGGTTACAAGGATAACTTTCCCCGGAGGGAAGGGATATTTGGGACCTCAGGGGAACAACGCAAGTCAAGTTTGCTTTCTTTACAAAATCGACAGATACAAAAGAAACAAATGCACAGGAGTCAAATAGAACATACGCAGGAACAAAGTTTACGAGGAAAGTACCAGTTATGACACCCGGATGAGTCTTTGCTTCTTTGCGCGTCATAACGTAGATACGGTTCGGAATTTGAGTAGACGGAGGTACAACTTTTCCGGTAGCATTGTTGTCGGCCTTTTTAGGGCATTGGAAAGATTTATGACCAGGTTCCTTACAGTGAAAAAAGACGATCGGGTTTCCTTCACATGATTTACCTGGGTGCCAGGGCTTGTTGCACCTAGAACAAAGAGAAGGTCGAGACTGACAAGAGGGGTCTGATCCCTGATTGTATCCACCCTTGCTACCCGAAGTCTTGAGTTCAAACTTCGGTTTCTTAGTAGCATTCTGGAATGTGAATACAGTAGGCCTTTTTGCAGCTTGGGCCTTTGCAGCTTCTTCTTCCTCTTTGATGGAAGCATAAATACTCAAGGCTTTCTCATAAGCCTCCTGAAATGTGGATACTGAAGATCCCAAAACAATGGTCTTCAAACGTGGGTTCATCTTTTTCATATAACGCTTGAGACGTTCAGCTTCATCAGGCACTATATATGGCGCAAATCTAAATAGTTCCGTAAACTTGTCAGTATATTCCTGTACCGACATCGAACCTTGAGATAAACCAGAAATTCCTCCTGCTTTTTCCATCTGAGTTCATCTTGATAGAACCTCTCCTTCAGTTTCTCCTTGAAGAGTTTCCACCCAAACCCAGGCAAGGCTTGCATTGCAGCTTTAGCAGTACTCAACCAATTATCCGCCTCTTGCTTCAGGTAATAGGTACCTATAGGCACCTTCTCGGTCTCTGGACATGTTGTTGCATCGAATAACTTCTCGATCTCCCTTAACCAGTTCTCTAAAGCAATTGGGTCAGCCGTCCCGTCATAATGAGGGGGACGATGACGGTCAAACCTGTCGAACACTGTTTAATTGTTTGCTGGCGTAGGAGTACGATGGGTGCCACTCGAGCTTGCCAACGAGATAAATGCATTTTCTAAGGCACGACGGTGGATCCTGGCAGCTTCTTTTCGAGCTTGCTTGCGAGCCCTCTTATTGTTAATCCTGGACATCATCCTACAAAATGATAAATGAACCCTTGGTGGGTTGTTAAATAATTACCACCAAACACATATTTAGCACACAAGTAAACACATAACACATAGGTCATATAAATTTAAAAAAAAATTCCCAAAGCCATATCGGTTTTCTTCCTACCCAAGTAACTCACTTTAAAGCACTCGACATAAAGCCTAGCCTAAGCAAAAACCTAGGTTTCAAAACTACAAATTCCACGGGGAACTTATAGCAACTCTAGAGAGAGTTTTTGGAATGTTTGGCTCTGATACCAACTGTAACATCTCTGTTAAATTAAATAATAAATTTCTAGATTATGCTTAATTTAATGAATTTTAGACAGTAGCGGAAATATTGTCCATCGAAGTATTACTTTCTAACCACAACAAAAGGTTTTCTAATCATCATAAATAGATATTGATTCTCCAAGTATTATCCATTGTGAGGTTATGAGCCTCTTATAACTCAAGTCATCAAAATGACGAAATTGGTAGTAGAGAATGATAACAAAAGATCATAATTCTTATCTCTCACTCTATCCCGTTAACCACCCGCATCAATAGCTTTCTTCACCTGCAAAATACATATAAGAGGTCCACAATCAGTGGGGAGCAACTAGTAGTCCTCCCAGGTTAACCAAGATCAAATAAGCTAGTTACCGAAATTAACATCGACTATAGCAATCACAAACCATAATAATTATTCCTAACATAGTTAATAATTGTAGTTTCTCTTTAAAACAATAATATATTGAAAATAACCATTTGTATCAAAAATAGATTCAAGTTCCAAATCCAATTACCATTCCCAAATAATAACTCAACACAACATCACAACAACCAACGTTAAAGGGAGAAATGAACGTAAGTGGATAAATGTACACCCAGCTCAGCGTACAACTACCCACGGTTCCTACATGATAGAAGTATTAGGACATGCACACCCTGCTCAGCATACGGTATCATATGTCTAAGAAATGACCATAACTCCTAGTGCTAGTTTCAACGCACCCAGCTCAGTGCGTCATACCCTGCTCAGTACACCCTAACACTGGACGACAACTAATATCAAAGCGGACTTACGTGCCCAGCTCAGCACGCAAGTTAACTCTATGAACCCTACTCTGTACAAGAGCGACAGTTCATACCAAGGGACCCAGCTCAGCCCCATAGGATTTCTCTTCCTCGACAAAATAAACTGATGTACCCGGCTCAGTACAAAGGTAATTATTCAAAAAAATATCATTTTAAAATATCTCTATGTACCCAGCTCAGTACGAAGGTAAAATCATCTAAACAATAGCATCAATATAAATAAACTGTAATAGTAAATATGAGATTTCAAATAAATTTTTATTTAAAATCAAAAATACACAAACCCTGTATTATTGGTATAATTGGAACGAATCCAAATCAATATCAACTCAACAACATTTGGTTTGAAAATACACAATTTGCATATTTTATTAGATCCAAAATACACAAACTTTGTATCATTGGCATAAAGTGGAACGAATCCAACTTGATATCAACTCCACAATATTCGGTTTGAAAATATTTAATTTGAATCATTTATTAAACCCCAAAATACACAAATCTTGTATTATTGGCATAAGTGGAACCAATCCAACTTTAATATCAACTCAACAACATTTGGTTTGAAAAATATGAATCTTGAACCACATAAACCCCAAAACACACAAATATTGTATTATTGGCATAAGTGGAACCAATCCAACTTAATATTAACTCAACAACATTTGCTTTGAAAGTATATATTTTTAACCATATATTAAATCTTGAAAACATATAATTTGAACCATATATTAAATCCCAAAATACACAACTATTGTATTCTTGACATAAGTGGAACCAATCCAACTTAATATCAACTCAATAATATTTGGTATGAAAATATGTAATTTATCAAAAGTGACATTAAAGTCATAATAAAATTCAAATGAATTTGTATACAAATTATCAACTTACATAAATTAATTTGATGAAATTCGAAAAGAATAATCTTTAATAAACTAACTTTATAAAATTAATTTAACATTAAAGAACTTTTACCAAACAACAATTTTGATTTTAAACCATTAAATCCAATCATAATAATCTAAATCATTTTAAATCAATTAAGACACAAAATAAATAGTATTTAGCTAAATATTATCAAATTTATTTTGGTTAAAAGGACAAACTAAAATTTCTAGTTTTTCGAAGAAAACAATTTACTAATCGATAAATAATTCAACATATTTACACAACAAGTCAATTAAATTAATCAAGATCATAAAATAAATAATTTAAATAATATATATCAGTAATTTAACAAATTTTGGTGAACATAGAAAATTTTCATAAATTATATTTAATTTTCAACACTAAAATACTTTCAGTAAGAATTACACAATTAACAAATTAATTACTATAATTAAAATAAAATCACACCAACCAATTTTCAACAAGAAAGAGCATATATCTATTACAAAATAAGCATCTATTCGACATAAATACACAAAATAAGCATCTGTTCAACAAGAGCTAACCATCCAAATTATTTTCAAAATTCAGATTTTATATGAATTTAAAATCGGTTTTTGAGAAAAATTATGAAATCGATAAAAATAAATTTAATTAATTTATTTATAAATTTAAAAACTCATTTCAAATTTATTGAATCATTTTATTATGGTAGGAACTCATTTTCGGATTTTCTAAAGTATTTATAAGCTTATTTGACAATTTTTAAGGTTTTAATCTTTAAAAATAGTAAATGTAGTCCAAAAGTCTTGAAAATTTATGGGGAACTACTTCTGGTCTTGTGGAAAATTTCCTAGCATTTTCACCCCCTTGCCAACCCAATTAATGCATCCTCCAACTACCTTGACTTTCTTGGCATTTTTTTACCTATTTATTGAAAACTTTAGACCAAACAATTATTACTCAAGCTCACTTCATCCAAAACTGAAGAGTGAGCTTCTCCGCTACTTCTTCTAGCTAATTTTTTTCTCCATACAATATTTGATCAATTTTTGAGCTTTAGAACATTATTTATAACAGTTTCAAGTTATTTTTAATTAATTTTCTAATTTATTCTATTAGTTTTTACTCCAATTTTTAACACCTAAATCTCCCTTGAACAATTTTTGGAGGTGATACAATTGAATTAGAGCTTATTGAATAGGAAGAATCTTAGCTCTTAGTCTCTCTTTATCTCTACTCTATTTTTCACCGAAATTAAGGTAACTAGCTTTAATCCTAGTTTAATTTTGATTAATAAGTTAATTAGCATAAATTATATCTATTATAGTATAAATAGTTATATTATTACTTGATATAAATTATATAAATTAATGATAATTATATATATGAATTTTCGGATTTATTATGAATTAATTAGTAATTATGAATTTCTAATTACATATGTGTATATTTGAGTGTAGAAATTATATTTATTGATTATATATGTATCTAAGTCGAATAGATGCTTATTTTTGAATGGATATATGCTCTTTCTTGTTGAAAATTGGTTCGTGCAAATTTATTTGAATTATTGTAATTAATTTGTTAATTGTGTAATTATTATCGAAAGTATTTTAGTGTTGAAAATTAAATATAATTTATGAAATTTTTCTATGTGCATGATAATTTGTTAAATTACTGATATATATTATTTAAATTATTTATTTTATGATCTTGATTAATTTGCTTGACTTGTTGTGTAAATATGTTGAATTATTTATCGATTAGTAAATTGTGTTATTCGAAAAACTATAAATTTTAGTTTGTCCTTTTAACCAAAATAACATTGATAATGTTTAGCTAAATACTATTTATTTCGTGCCTTTAATTGATTTAAAATGATTTAGATTATTATGATTGGATTTAATGGTTTAAAATCAAAATTGTTGTTTGATAAAAACCTAATTGCCGAAAACACTTTTTTTTCCAGAAAATTGCAGCAACTTAAAGACAAATTTTAAAATTTCTTTAATGTTAAATTAATTTTATAAAATTAGTTTATTAAAGATTATTCTTTTCGAATTTCATCAAATTAAATTATGTAATTTGATAATTTATAAACAAATTCATTTGAATTTTACTATGACTTTAATGTCTTTTTTGATAAATTACATATTTTTAAACCAAATATTATTGAGTTGATATTAAGTTTGATTGGTTCCACTTATACCAATAATACAATAGTTGTGTATTTTGGGATTTAATATATGGTTCAAAATATATGTTTTCAAACCAAATGTTGTTGAGTTAATATTAAGTTGGATTGGTTTCACTTATGCCAATAATACAATATTTGTCTGTTTTGGGATTTATATGGTTCAAGATATATATTTTTTCAAACCAAATGTTGTTGAGTTGATATTAAGTTGGATTGGTTCCGCTTATACCAATAATACAAGATTTGTGTCTTTGAGATTTAATATATGGTTCAAAATATATATTTTCAAACCAAATGTTGTTGAATTAATATTAAGTTGGATTGATTCCACTTATGCCAATAATACAATATTTGTGTGTTTTGGGGTTTATATGGTTCAAGATTCATATTTTTCAAACCAAATGTTGTTGAGTTGATATTAAAGTTGGATTTGTTCCACTTATGTCAATAATACAAGATTTGTGTATTTTGGGGTTTAATATATGATTCAAATTATATATTTTCCAACCAAATAGTGTGGAGTTGATATCAAGTTGGATTCGTTCCACTTTATGCCAATGATACAAGGTTTGTGTATTTTGGATCTAATGAAATATGCAAATTGTGTATTTTCAAACCAAATGCTGTTGAGTTGATATTAAGTTGGATTCGTTCCACTTATACCAATAATACAGGGTTTGTGTATTTTGGATTTTATATAAAAATTTATTTGAAATCTCATATTTACTATTACAGTTTATTTATATTGATGCTATTGTTGAGATGATTTTTCCTTTGTACTGAGCTGGGTACATAGAGATATTTTAAAATGATATTTTTTTTCAGTCATTATACCTTTGTACTGAGCTGGGTATATGAGTTTGTTTTGTCGAGGAAGAGAAATCCTATGGGGCTGATCTGGGTCCCTTGGTATGAACTGTCGCTCTTGTACTGAGCATGGTACATAGAGTTAACTTGCGTGCTGAGCTGGGCACGTAAGTCCGCTTTGATATTAGTTGTCGTCCAGTGTTAGGTTGTACTGAGCAGGGTACGACGCACTGAGCTGGGTGCGTTGGAACTAGCATTGGGAGTTATGGCCATTTCTTAGACATAGGATACTGTATGCTGAGCATGGTGTGCGTGTCCTGATACTTCTATCATATAGGAATTGTGGGTAGTTGTACGCTGAACTGGGTGTACATTTATCCACTTACGTTTATTTCTCCCTTTAACATTGGTTGTTGTGATGTTCTGTTGAGTTATTATTTGGGAATGGTAGTTGGATTTGGAACTTGAATCTATTTATGATACAAATGGTTATTTTCAGTATATTATTGTTTTAAAGAGAAACTACAATTATTAACTATGTTGGGAATGTTTATCATTGTTTGTGATTGCTATAGTCATGTGAATTTCGGTAACTAGCTTATTTGATCTTGGTTAACCTGGGAGGACTGCTAGTTGCTCCCCACTGATTGTGAATCCCTTATATGTATTTTGTAGGTGAAGAAAGCTATTGATGTGGGTGGTTAACGGGATAGAGTGAGAGATAGGAATTATGATCTTTTGTTATCATTCTCTACTAAGAATTTCGTCATTTTGATGACTTGAGTTGTAAGAGGCTCATAACCTCACAATGGATAATACTTGGAGAATCAATCTCTATTTATGATGGTTAGACAGCCTTTTATTTTGGTTAGAAAGTAATATTCTGATGGACAGTATTTCCGCTACTGTCTAATATTCATTAAATTAAGCATAATCTAGAAATTTATTATCTAAAATATCGGAGATGTTACAATAATCATATATCCAATGAATCTCAGCCCAAAATAAGTGAACACATAGTCATTTAAGAATCAATAAAATAGGAATAAAAAAATCGAAATGTGAGAAGGAAATCGAAAAAACTGCAAAGTCTTTTAAATTTGTGGAAAAAATCAATAAAATCTTTTAAATCTGTGAATGAACAAAAGAACGAAATCTACAAAAAAAAATATCCATACGAAATTTATGAATGAAAGATGAAGGATTGAGAGAGTTAGTGAAAAAAACTGACCTTTTGGATGAACAACAATGGAGGAATTCTGAAGTTAGCTTGAATCAATTAGTTTTTGGGAAGAATATGGAGAACTTTTAGAGAGAAAATGGAGTAGAGAGAAATGGAAGAGAGGAAAAGTTTTTGGCAAATGAATTTAAATTTTGAATTCAAAATGAAAAAAAAAGAGATAATGAAGGAGAAGGAAAAAGTCTGTGAGACGAGAGAGAAAATGGGTAAAATTTCTGAATTTACTGGTGCATTAGAAATAAATTATTGTTCATTAAAGAACCATTGTTCATCCCGTGTCAGATAATACGGAGTTTGTCTGCGTTTTGTTGTTTTTTGGCTGCATTTAAGGTGGACGCACCTTCCTCTACGTAGGTGTGCGTCCACCATGTACCTATTGCAAATTTTAAAAAAAAACACAAACCTCCCGCCACCACCCCACCACCCCCTCCCCAAGCCCAACGCCTCCTCTCAAGTTCTTAGCTATCTTTCTGACATCATGATTAAATCATGAATATCCCCTTGTACTCTATCACTTTGATTCTTATAATTCTATAATTGCACTTTTGTAGAATTGTAGCATTCTGTGTTATAATTGCTTGTGTTGTGACCTCTTCATCAGTTGAAGAATACGCGGAGATTGATTTTTCCAAGTTCAATGGCCTAATTGATACAGAGTCTTCTCGATTACAGAGTTTTTGCTGATTTTCGGTGATGGGCTCGACCATTACGGTAGTCGTATCTGACTAAATTGCCACCGCCGTGGCTGGGCTAGGGGTGAAAGGTTTTGCTTTTTTGTTTTTAAGTTATTATTTTGTTAATAAGTTTTTATAATCAAAATATCACTTTTCTTATTAAAAAAAATCATTTTTAATGAGATATGGTCATGGATTATAGAAATAATAAGTTGAGGGTTACTTTATAGATTTTCAAATTTTCATGTCCACCATATAGAATTTGTTAAACCTAAGGGTCGCCATATAGAATTTCACTTTAATTTATTGTTGTTTAGCTTCCGAAATAAGGATGACAATGGGTGGGATTTTGGTCGGGTGATGGATCACCCGATTAGATTAACTCTCACTTATCCATCCGGCACCCAGTAAGACTATCACTCGTATTTCATCCATCCACCATCCGCGGGTGAACTAGGTGGACATGGTGATAGTCCTTTCAAGATAATTAAACAATAAAACATAAATCTAACTTGCAGAATGACAATTTACACATTAACTTCATCTCTTAAGATAAGTTAAGTTTATGAAAACATGTCAATAACAACCAAAAGGTAAAAAAATTATACTAATGTAAATAAATGATAGATATTTAAGAAAATGTAAGAAATGGGTGATGGGTTGAGTGATGGATGAAACTTTCTCACCTTAATTCCATCCATCACCCTTCACCCGGAACCCGTCCATCATCCATTTAACTCGGTTTCTCACCCTTTTTGCTTTTCGGGTGGAGCGGGTGATGGATCATCCATTAGATATTGTTATCTCTACTCCTAAATACTCTAATCTATTAAACTGGTAGCATACTGATATATTCTGGCCAAACAATTTAACTTTCAGGCCCTTGACTTGACTTATGTACCAAGTCTAGTATGAACCCGGTCTACACTAAACTTATTGTAGACCAGGGCTAGGTCCCAAAAGTTAAGTTTTTTTTATCAAAAGTTAAATTTTTGCTCACCAAAAGTTAAGGTTTATTTATCAAAAGTTAAGAAATTTTAATTAAAAGTTAAGGTTTTATAATCAAAAGTTAAGTGTTATGAATGAAAAGTTAAGGTTTTTTAAGCAAAAGTTAAGGTTTTTTAAGCAAAAGTTAATATTTTGTAATTAAAAGTTAAGGTTTAACAATCAAAAGTTAAGGTTTTGTAATCAAAAGTTAAATGTTATGAATGAAAAGTTAAGGTTTTATTATCAAAATAAAACCCTAAATTTTTCCCCAATTCGATTTGATTGGGTGTTAAATGGGGATTTAACATTCCAATTTGTAAAAAGCATTTGAATTCATGAAATTAAAACCTAAAAGAAGGGGATTTTATGCTTAAATAAACCAAGTATCTCCAGCATATAGCTGACAACAAACAACAAAACACAGAAAATTGCAACAAGGAAGTGCAGATATACAAGTTGAAGTTACTGCATACCCTATCAAATAAATGCGCAAGTAAACCGCTGATTCCAACCCAGCATGATCAATGAGCTCTGATTCGGGCATTCTTATAGCATCCAATTTAAGAATCTCAAATATGACTTGAAGTCCAAGTTGACAACTTTGCTCACAAAAGCTCCTGTGTGAAGTGGGCTGCTCCTTAAGCCCTTGAGGTACCATTTTGGAAAATATTCGTTAAGGATCCGTCGTGAAGCCGCCGGAAAACGGGTGAGTCGTAGTCCCCGCCGTAGTGTCGCGTGGTTGAGGGGAGTGAAGAGAGTGAGGGAAGGTTGTGGGTGGTGGTGGTTTAGGGGAAGGGCAATGCAGGGTTGGCGTGGTGGACTAGTGGTGATGGTGGTTTCAAAGAGGAGGAAGGAGAGCAGTGAGGAGAAGGAGTGAGGGAGAGAGTGGGTCTACACTATTTTTAGTGTGGACCGGGTCCATACAAGAGTTACTCTGACTTATGTCACCTAAATTTGCGCATCATCTTCACGCACGTAACTAAAACAAAATGGTGAATCAATGATCTAATTATTACTTCATCTATCGAACCCTCAACCTTTGTAATAAGATCTTCAATTTAAGTAAATAACATGTCGGTTTGAAGTTGAAAGTCCAAAACGACAAACTGATTTATTAAAGGAAAAAAATCACAAAAATGGCACATTCTATGCACCGTCCTCCAAAAAAAGGTACCAACTATTTATATTCCAAAAACGATCCCAACTATTCATGTATTTGCAATTTCTGGTCCCAAATAGTAAGAGATATGCAGCAAATCACCGGAAGACGTGTCAATGAAGTTTTTTCTTTAAAAAAAATTGTGATGTGGCAAGAGGCACACAGTAAATTTCAAGGCGTGCGTTTTGAAGATCGTAAACAAAGTTTTTATAAAACACAATTGTCACAATGCGCCATAAAAGGGCCCGAACTTCGAGAAGACTCGAAAAATAAATACCAATAAGGTGTGCTTCATGACACACAATTCGGGAAGAGTTTATGATGTTTTCCAGGGTGAAGATGACTTTTTCGAGAAAACAGATTTTGTCGCGCAACCTTAAGGCACACAAACTCGTGAATTCCTGTAAAATGAGTAAAAACAAGCTATATGTTTTTGGGACCTACTTCGTGGTGGCTTTTCGACAGTTTCAAGCTAAAGATTATTGTCTTAAATGCTTTATTAATTAGATAATTAATCACTTTATTAATTAAGTTTTAAACCCTTGATGTGCACATATAAGACTAGTACTAAACTAAAATTAGAATGGTAAATCACAAACTTGGATTAAAAGTAGATGTCACATGACAAAATTTTTGAAATATTATAACCATTATTTAAGTCATCTCTTACTCAAAATTTGTGAGGGAGTTGTGACTTGTGCGGGGAATGTAGAGCAACCATGTTAATTAATCCTACATCATAAATTTAACAATCAGAATTAGGAAATTTTCTTAAACCAAGAATACTTCCCATACTTAGATTATCTCATTTACACTATAAATCATATCTTAATGATTTCTCTTTACTGAAAATATATGAATTAAATTGAACTGAACTAATAGATATGAGATGAATGGAGCAGAACTGGACAGAACTCAACTGAATTAAATTGCACTCCCTCCGTCTCGTATTAGATGATACACTTGCTTTATCCGTCCGTCCCACATTAGTTGATATACTTGTATAAATGACATGAGAGTACAATAAAAATATTATACTTTAATATTAATGGGACTCACATATAATTAATCTAATAACGTCACCCCACTCCAAACCCCTATGATATGCCTCACCAACATGTACTTTATATTGGTTGATTAATTAAAACTTAGTTGAATATTTTTAGGACTTTGGTTTGGTGTTTTTAGTTATCAAAGTAGTGGTATGATGAATTGGTTAGTGGGGCTTATATTTATTAAGTGAACATGGCAATGACACTTCACAAGGTCACCGATCCGGCGCCCATCTCTACTACGTGGTTCTCCTTATCTCTGCAAGTGGATTAGTTTAGGGTTTTATATATGATTCAATGTCACTTTTCTGTAATTGAACATCGTCGTGCCGTTATAAACGACCCCATTACTGACATTATCTTTTGATTTGGTTAAAAAGATTGGAAGAGAATAAAAAGATAGAAAAAGATGATGAAATTGAGGATAAACAGATATGATGAAATTGAGGATAAACAGAGATGGTGTAACTGTGAATAATTTTAGAATGAATTTGCTGATTTTAGGGGATGATGAAGAGAGTTGAGTTTTAGTGTTTTGCTGATTTTTTTATAACTAATCCCATAAAAACAAAGAGGTGTGATGGGTTCGGTGCAAATTTGCAGGGAAGTTTGTTTTGGTTGGTTTTTTTTTACTGTTAGTATGATTTCTCAAATTTGTCTCTAATTGCAAATAAAATTCAAAGTTGATGATGATGATGCAGATTATTTAAAAAACAATTGGAAAGTAAGAAGGGGAGGGGGGGACAAGGAAAAAACACTTTAATTTGGAGAAAGTCAAAATGGAAAAATACACGTTTAAAGGGGAAAATAAAAAAGAGATATAATTTCTTATCTTTAGACAAAAATATTTTCTAATGAATCACAATAATAAAGAATAAAAATATTTTCTTCTTACTCCCTTTTTTTCCCTACGTTCAAAATCAACTTCTTCCTCTAAAATAATCAATAAAATCCATATGTCAAATATGCAACTGCTAAAGTTGAAATTGCAATTATTTTCATCCCTAAAAACAAGTACGATTTTAACCATAGAAAAAAAGATTGCGGCCATTATCATGCCTCTCTGTCGCTCATGACTCTAATGGAGGCGTCGAATATTTTCAAGTCAAAGTCTAATTTCGATGAGTATTTGTGGCAATTTATTTCCTATGAAGTTTCAATTTAATTGATGATAACACATATTTCGTTGTCACACGATTGTATGGTTGTCCATATTTATGGTCACTAATTATTTGAACCATCTGCTTATTATTGTGCAAAGTGTAAAGTGAAGTTGTTGATTTTCCACCACAAGATACAGGTTCTACTGTTGCTCTTCATTTATGCTCTTTATTTCTTAGTTCTATCGTGTTTTCCTTCTACAAAGCAAAGGACCTCATCTTTGTGGAATTTTGATTTGCCTTTCTATCTTAAAAACATATTTTCTTTCTCTCAGGTGATAATATGATTTATTAATTTGTGCGAATGGCGAATTGTATGTATCCTATAACTTTTGAATTATATTTTTGTATCAGTTTTACTCAGTTATACCTGTAAAAGCAAAAAATCGTCAATTTTGATTGACAGATTGGACTTAACAGAGGTAAGCATTTGATCTCCTTCTTTTTAAACATAATTATCTTTGTTTAAATCTATTTTTGAGTCTATTTGGTTTGAAGTGTATGTAATTTCAATTATGTTGATCTTATGATAGTTTAAATATATTTGCAGGGTTTTTTTTCACGAAAAGGCGTCACTAAAGATTGCAAATCTATCAAGAACAAATATTTGGGTGTTTATATTTCTAAACTAAAAAAAGAAAATATTAGGAGACTCTTATCTCGACTAGAACTTAGATATAAATATTTTGATGTTTGTAACGACAACTTTTGAAGCTCTAAGGTGCATTACCAAGACATTCAATTATTTTCAATGTTTGGGCACTTTTTATGTATACTAGTTGTTGGCTCGCGCGCGTTGCGCCCGACCCCCAAGATAGTAAAACTACGCTTGACAAAATGATCTTAAAAGCTAATTGTGGGCTAATGATCTCTTTTTTATTGGGAAATGGATGTTAAATTGTATTCGAGAAAAGCGCAAGATGAGGAGAAGACGATGTGTTCTTGGAATTTCGTCATTGTAAGTCTTCCTTTAATGAGCTTGCTCAATTCATATAGTTACACAAAGCAGTAAGATATTAGTAAAAAAACCTCTTTATAGTTTGAAGCATGTTACAAAGGTTGTAGAAGAAAATTTTTACACTTGGTATTTAGATAAAAGGAGCTCAATGAATTGGGAATATAATAGTCAAACAAAGGTTTTTAGTGAAGCAAAGTACTAAAAAGAACATCTTAGGACAAGAGTTTCTATTTGAGGAAAGGACATCTCTACCAATCTCGAACAATAGCATCATCGACTGACATCCCCTATGCTTGGTTGTTAACCTTTGAGCTCTTCTCGCGGTTATTGTCGCATACGTCTACTTTTGTTCGGAAATCTTGCATATTATTGTGCAACTTAGAATATCCCATATGATTTAACATCAACGCACCATTAGACAAAGCGACAATGCACTCTAACTTATTAAAAAATTACACACAAAAATCATGTAGAGTTGTAACTTGTAACTTTAAAGATAAAAAAATGAAAGCAACTTCCTTTCCCTTCTCCTCAAACTACAAACAACCCGTAGTATAAATTGTAATGACTATAAACTTCTCTTACACCACAGTTCAAATTTGATAGATTCTCGACAAGTTTTACAAGCCTTGGTAAGATATAGAAAGGTACCTTATAAAAGGCTATAAATTGTTCCACCCATTTGGAGTATGATTGAATAACTAAGGAAATAGAACGAATTTCTCAATTGTCAGTTGTTTACATGCAAGATTGACTTAAGACAAGCACTATAAATCAAGATACCGAAAGTTACAATAATAGTATCTTTATCAGTATGTGAATATCTTCCAAGGTTAATACTATATGGCTCAAATCCATGCACCTACTACAATTCAATGTATCATAGAATAATATTCATGGACTTATGCCTTTGTACCAAGGAAATTCCATGGTATTGTAGTTTCGACCGATGTAACATTACCATTTGAAGCGTTGATTTTCAACTCCATAGCAATAGTTAAGTACCCCCCACTGTGCTGCAATGCAAATGCAAAGCTGAAAAAGGAAGGAGGTTTTAAACTGAAATTACAGAAAACTAAGATAGATATTAAGCTTTAGGGTGGCTTGAACACTCCCAATCAAGCATTCAAGAGGCTTGTCACGCCCAAAGGACTCTTAAAAGTTCTACGAAACACACTTAACAATTGTTCAACATGACATTTCACTCTCTAACTCCTCTATTAATAGGTAAACTAACTTGATAACTTCTTCCTCAAGCCACTACAAAAGTGCATTTCCTAAAGTATCCCTCCCCCTAGATCGATTCATTACATAAGTATCTATGATTTATGATTCATAATGGTCAAAACATGGTGAAATGGATAAAATTTATTTACATTAAACACAAAATGGTATCAATAAGTAGCTAAGGGATGACATGAAAGTGTGGTTCCATCTCAAACTTCATTTATTGATAATATGAATAAAGTCGCTACATAATAGGCACTATTAGATCATTCTAACTCCTACTATACTTATAGCGTTTCTTAACCTCAAGTGCATCATACGTCATACTTGGTTCTTATACTCTAAGATTAGAGGAACTCTATTCAATCATAGATCTAGGAGTTGTATCTATTAATTAGTTTAAATAATATACAAAGTTCAAGTAAAATTCCATTTAAGAATCACTAAAAGAACCCAATGTGAATATTTACGTACCAAAAATAGAGGTAGTAAATGTGTTGTATTCTCACGAAATTCCCCCGTAACATGCAAATATATAATCAACTTTTAGAGCAAACTCAGTGATAATATTATTTCTCCAGAAAATAAAAGCTAATATCTTGAGAGTTAGAATAATTTAGGTTGTACCCAGAGGTAGTAAATAAGTTATTTTCTCACTCCTACTTAGGTGCAGTTGGTGCCTCTTCCAGCTCCATTCTTGTAACATACCCACCCCTGATAACTAAGAAAAGACATTCGAGATAAGTGTCTTACTCCTAAAAACCTTGCGAAGTATTATTAATTCATGGATTCATAAAGAGCATGTAAAAGGGTTACAATTGAGGACAAAGATGGGCAAGAGCATGTTTCGAGAGATCAAACACTAACAATAACTTCAATTTTCGCGGACTCGATGAGGATCATATTAAAATCCCTCATAACCATGTTCCATAATGTTGATTGTTGGGCAAAGTGCAACTTGATTCGAGGCTAATCACAAAACAAATAAATTGACAGGAAAAGAATTTATCAAAAAGATCAAAACTTTCCCAAAGACGAGGCTAATCACACTTAATTACACCATTCAATCCCACTTTAACAACAAATTTAAGAAAGAAAAAAAAACCCCAACTTTTTCCAAATCTAACCAAAACCCAGGATTATTATCTTATTATTATTAGATGGGTACTGCTCAATTTCCCACTTTTTAACATTTCAATTGAAAACCAACCACTAAAATTCATGAAAAGCATAACTTTTTTCAAATCTAACAGAAACCTGTGATTCTTATACTGTTATTATGAGATGGATAGTGCTTAAACTCCCACATTTCAACATTTTGATAAAAAAATCCACCACTAAAATTCATTAATCATCTGAACAAATATGGGATTTAGATAAACAAACTTTTAAAAAGGCACAATTGGGGGAAAAATAAAACGGAAGGAAATACCTGAAGAAGAAGTACGATAAGCAACATCTGGTGATCCTGATCGCTTTCTAAACAAACTGATCATCATCGACGATTTAGCTTTGATAAACTCAGTAACGCCCAAATAAATTTTGATTAGAAAACTTCATACACAGTTGCCTAATTAGAACTTAGGAGCAGAATGAGTTGCAATTCATAAAAACAACTGATAAAAAAAGTAGGTGAATGTTTTAGATTTTCATATTTCCTTTAAACTAAAGACCATATCGAAGATCTCAGTAAGTCAAACGGTAACGATCAGTCAGACAAAGAAACAGCTCATCAAAACAATCTGACAAAATTTAAGCTTCCGCTATCGAGTTTTGAAAGTTTAAATAAAATGAACGAATGAATGTGAATGTGAAATCTTAGAAGGTTGAATGGGAAGTTAGTTGATTGACAAAGGGAAATTATTGAGAAGTAGTGATGACGCCATCGAAATTTACCATTTTCTTTCTTCTGAAAAAGAAATGGCGATGGATATTGAAGAAGTTAAAAATCCCTAATTCAGAAACCCAACAATCAATTTCTCCAATTGCAATCAAACAAAAAAAGCAACATTAATTCAATAGATTATCAATTTCCAGTTAATAACTCAAACCCTAAGCAACAAACAACCAAAATTACCAGAACCTAATGGTGATTGGTGAATAAACTAAAACCTAGTTAGGCAAATCGGGGCCTAACATAAGTTTGAGTTCCTTAAGACAATATTTTTCTGAAATACATTGCATGAAAGAATTATTATAAGAAATTTACAAAGAATAGTAACTGCTTCCATCATCGGACAATTGGATTACATAGAGGGATAATGATTCCTTCAAAGGATTCATCTGAAAAACGATACTCATTTCACCATTACACACCCAGATAAATCAAGATTAAGAACTTAAGCAGCTTTAAAGAGGTTAAAAAAGCTCTCGGTGCTTACCTTTATGCTTCATGTCTCTCTCTTTTATATATATTATTCACTCCGGATAACAATCTGCTACAGAAGATATTCAAAAACGGATTAGCTTAAATCAAAAAATCTGACCACAAAACTGAGGGAGTAACAGAGACATGATGTTCAAGATCAAAACATTGATGATACAATCTTATTCTACACTTATCTTGATTCAGAAAGAAATAGTAAAGTAACTCACAATTGTGACTCAGATTCAAGTACCCATGTTGGAAATAGGTACGTGTCTAAGTATCCGACTCAACTATTTTAACAAAAAAAAGGCTCATTATTTTGGCCAAAAATGGAGGGTTGAATTTTCCATACCCATCTCAAAGTTTCCATAGCTAAATCTTCACTTAAATAGATCCTCTACATCGGGAGCTTCTGTCCTAGGAGAAAATCTTCAGTGTTATATTGAGGGCATATGCCGTGGGCTCTGCTATCTTCACAGGGATTCTAGATTAAGGATTATTCATAGGTATCTAAAACCAAGTAACGTTTTGTTGGATGAAGATCTCAACCCTAATATTTCTGATTTTGGCATGGCCCAAATATTTGGGGGCAATCGAGATCAAGCTAACACCAGAAGAGTGGTCGGAACCTAGCAAGTATAGCATTTGTCTTAATAAGAAACGGTATAAGTCCAATAATTGTGTAAACTTGCCTGACAGTTTAGAATAGCAACGGTTACATGTCTCCTGAATATACAATAGGGCACTTCTCAGAAAAATCTAATGTCTACAGCTTTGGAGTCATACTATTAGAAATTGTTAACGGGAGAAAGAACTCCACCTTCCACCGTGATGAGCAGTGTTTAACACTAATGGGATATGTAAGCGAACAACAATTACAAGTCACTTCATTGGTTATGCCTAAACCTTTCTTGCTTAAAAGATAAAAACAATATTGTCACTCTACAGCTAGAATCTTATGGTTACCTTAATGTTTCAGGCATGGAAATTGTGGACTGAGGGAAATATGATTTCATTGGTTGATCAAGTGAATTTTGAGCCTTGTTTTCAGAAAAGCTTTATAAGGTGCTTACAGATAGGACTTTTGTGCGTCCAGGAACTTGCCAAAGATAGGCCAAGCATCTCAACTGTTATATCCGTGCTTGACACTGATACAGAATAGCTACCACACCCCAGAAAGCCTCCATTCACTGAATGGGAGACTTCTTCGGAGGACCAGAGCAGCTCCATGCTGCGATTCCCCTAACACGTATTCCACTACAATCATACATGGTCGATAATATTAGCTCTCATATATAAGTCTGAGGTAAAATTAATCAATCGCCTGTTTCCAAGTCCAGCATAGTCCAAACTCCAAAAGTGTGATGCTGTTGTGGAAGTAGATCAATTTTGATAAAAAATATTAACACAATAAATATGAAAGTATACATGTGCATTTTCTCTTGAGTAACTTATACTATGGATTGGATTGGAAATTGATGTAATGTTTATGTAACCTTCTGTTGTCTAGGTAAAAGCTACATATGCATATAAGAGTATGTCTAACCATGGTTGGTTGACCTATATGCATTTTTTTCTTTATTGTCTCCTAGGAGGGAAGATAATTGTTCTTGGTCCCTTGGACCCTTTTATAGAGTTAAGGAGAATTAAAATAACAGCTCCGACGGACAGGTCTAAGATTGACAGCTTGCACCAATCATCCAGACAAATGTCTAGTGGAGCGAAAACAGAAAAATAAGATCAAACTTCATTAAGCCCTCCACAATCCTCATAGATACGATGATCCCAAGGTGGTCATAATAGATATGAGTCATGAGCATGGCAATCTAATGATTCTGAGTATTTCTGGACCCACATTTTTAATCTAAATTTGTTCTGTACAATTACATCTCCCATGGTCAATTCAGTATGGTCACTTTAGAATTTACAATCGATGCCACATAGAAGAAATTTATTTGTTCATATCGTGAGAGGGAGTAGCTAGAGTAAGGTGAGAAGGTTAAAATACAAAAAGGACAAAGGCAATTAGAGTCCATTGTAAAGCTGAGCACATGTTCAAGCTAGGCATGTAACTTACAGAAACTAAGGTGATTTGGTTTGTAGGATGTTGTCAGTTGGATGTTGTGTAGAACTTGACCACTGGGACACTTGACCCTTCATTTCGGACCACCAAAACCATGTAATTTCATAAAATAGTCGAGCCTTACACAGACATCAACTCATATCTCAATAGTATATCAGATGTGTCTGAGTTAAAGTGTCATAAAGTGAAATAATATAGGATATTGTAATCTAACTCAGCTGCCAGCACCTATTGACAGGTGAACCTTCTGAATCTAAATCCCCTCATAACGAAAACGCAGTTCATGCAGGTGAACATCACAAGAATACCTTAATAAAGGATGACAGTTAGTGTGTGTATAGAGATATGACAAAAGAAGCTTAAATGTATAGGGAAAAGAGGAATATTTCAAAGAAGGACCTCCAGAAAACATTACTACAATGAACATAATTCCCCCACATATATGCATAGTTAAAGTCCAACCTCCAGCCTCCAAAGAGTCACTCCCACTGAATGCCAAGTTAACATTATTATTGACCAGCAATATTCCTCTATTCTGTCGTATAGTGGATCCGAAATAGGTACATTAGTTATATGAGAGTCGGTTCAAATCACTTTCAGGTTACTTAAAACAAGTGGATGAACTACAGATGATGACTTGTATGAATAGATTGAAAATAGTGTTATCTAAGTAAAAACAGGTAGAGAATTTAATCTACAGATTAAACACCAAATTAGCCTCAAGTAAAAGAAAGACATACCTTACTACTGGCAAACAAGAGTTCTTCCCCTTGTTCATTTTCCACGTGGCCCAATGGTTAGGCGACAGCACGCCTTTGTTGCTGCCAGCTGCTGGGCAGCTTTGCTGTGTAGGGCCCACAGGGGTTATTTCACCCATCTAGCAACGGTTATATCTACTTTGATCTAATGGCCAAAATTTATTCAATCTTTATAACGTTTAAATATTACAACGGTAAATCATTAATTGTAATTAATATTTTTTTTAAAAAAAAGTAACGGTAATATTTGTTTTTCTCTATAAATAGAAATATTGATTCATTTTTATACCTTTTATCTTTAAGATAATTTTCTTAAAACACTAATCCACTCCCTCAAAATAATTACTCAATCTATATGAATTCCAATACTAGCAAAAAAACCTTCAAAATCAAAGAAACCTCAACAACCACAAACTAATCCAAATGATAATTTTTTCTCTAATTCTCAAATTGATCTCAATTCCCAATTTGAACCCAACTCTAACTCACCAAATTCCTCACAATATCAAAATTATGGAATGCAAAATATGAGCTATTTTAATCAACATTTTTCCGAACATAATATGAGTTTTTCAAATACCCCTCCTTTCTCCCAATTTGCTCCATATTCTCAAGAAAATCAATATAATTCAAATGAGAATTATTGTTTTTCTCAAGGGCAAACAACATTTCCTATGTTCGATAATTTTCAAGAGTTAGAAGTTGGAGGGTCACTTCCGAACTTCAATTCTGCATATCGGTCTCGTGCTCCATCGATGGAGCAGAATGTTGAGGCCAATGAAGATGAAGAGATCGAGGAACATGAGGATGATGGTGATGACACGCAAGTCGGAAAAGGGTCCAGGAATTTTTGGTCGCATGCCGAAGATGTGGTTCTCGTAAAGGCTTGGCTCTCAGTAAGCCAAGACAAATCTACTAATAGTAAACAAAAACCAAATGTGTTTTGGCAAAGTATTACTAACATGTTTGAGGAAGTTAAGTGTTATAGAGAAAAATGTTGGGAACAAAGAGTTCAAGGATTTAAGGAGTCTGATCTCTTATCATATTCGAGAGATGCGGGCCAACTACAAAGTCGTTGGAAAAGAATGCATGCAAATGTATCCAAATTTATTGGTGCACATGCTCATGCGGTGGCTCGTCGAAAAAGTGGTGAGTTAAATGACGATGTGATGAAGACTGCAAGTGCAATTTACAAAAAGGACACCGAGAAGATATTCAGAGAAGAGCATTGCTGGGAAATACTAAAACTTTCAGATGTATGGAAACCCGTGGGAGATACTGTGAAAGCTTGCAAGAAGAAGAAATCCACTGAAGAAAGTGCCTCGAAGAGATGAAGGATCAATGAATCTGGCAAATACTCCACTTCAACTGAACCAAACACGCCAACCAGTGGTAATGTTGGGAGTTCAATTCAAACTCCTAGCGACGGATCCACGAAAAATAAAGGTAAAGGAAAAACGAATATGCCTCCTGAGATCTTTCAAGAATGGATGGATGAAGTAAAGAAAATAACTTTGAATAAGAGTGATGAACTTCAACTGGAGAGAGAGAAAGTCGCAGCAAAAAACGGGAAGATTAATCTGGAGCTATTCAAGGTGCTTTCATCAAGGAATGATTTGAACGAGGAAGAACAACAAACTAACAGAGAATTGCTTAAGGTTTTATTTCCAATGTAATTTCTTAATTTAACTTTAAGCGTGTATTTTAGTTCAGTATTTCTTAATTTCACTTTTATATTGTATTTTCTTGGTTTTACTTTAGTAATGTATTTCTTAATTTCCAATGTAATATCTCTGACTTAGGTCTTTTATGAATTTTTTAATATATGTTTAAATGTTTCTATTAACTCAATAAATGTTTCAACTTTTAAATGTTCCATATCTCATATCATTTTAAGTATCTACACTTTACCATATATTAATAAAACATGTGATGATTTGACAATTCACTTAGTACATTGCAACCATGTGATGATTTGATAATTCAATAAAAGGTGAGTACTAGCTAGTGTATTATTGTTACCTAGTCTATTATTATTCTAGTATTGAGACATGTGAGACATGTGATGATTTGATTATACAATAAAAGGTGAGTGCTACCTAGCTCACATTTTCTCTATATATACCTCACAATGTTAAAGCTTCCATACACTCAACCTTTCTCACAAACTCTCTCTATAAATAACTAACTATTCAAATATGTCATCAGAATCAAGTTACAATAGCCATATCACCTCTTCTAGTTCTTCCAATTCCGATGAACCAAATTCTTTCTCACAAACAACTCGTAACAGGCGTAGACAGGCAAATCGCTTGATGGATCAAATGATGGAAAGATTTACAACGACCGCTCCACATGAATTGTATGCAATGGTAACTCAAGTTCCAAGAGCACCAAAGACAATAGTGCCAAGGGATCATGGTGATGGGCACAACCGCTTATGGAATGACTACTTTTCCGAAAATCCCGTTTATTTCCCGCAGTTGTTCCGGCGGAGATTTCGCATGCAAAAACATGCCTTCCTCCGCAAATTAGAAGTCTTAACTTCTCATAATCCATTTTTCCAACAGAGGCGAAATGCCGCAGGAAATTTTGGTGCATCACCGTTACTAAAACGCACAGCCGTTATAAGGTTGTTAGCGTATGGCACGACGGCTGATTCTGTGGACGATTATTGCCGTATTAGTGCATCTCTTGCTAGAGATTCATTGCAGCATTTTGTTGAAGGGATCGTTGCCCACTTCAGCGACGAATACTTAAGAAAGCCTACTGAAACTGACCTAACAAGATTGTTACACGCAGGTGAACAACGAGGATTCCCAGGTATGATGGGTTCCATCGACTGCATGCACTGGAGATGGAAGAATTGTCCACTTCAATTTAAAGGGCTCTATTCGGGAAGACCAGGGAAGCCGACATTGGTGTTGGAAGCCATTGCTTCGTATGATCTATGGATTTGGCATGTTTTTTTCGGAACACTAGGTAGGTGCAATGATATTAATGTTCTAGATAGATCTCTAGTATTTAATGATATTTTTTAGGATCGTGCACCTCCAGTTAATTATGTTGTAAACGGGCATCAATACGATATGGGATATTACCTAGCAGATGGTATATATCCTCAATGAGCGGCATTTATTCCAACAATCAGCCTTCCACGAAATCAAAAAGAAAGTATTTTTGCTCAAAACCAAGAGGGAAAACGAAAAGACGTGCAGCGTGCATTTGGAGTATTGTAAGCTCGTTTTGCTATAATTCGACAACCAGCTTTAGCGCGTGATAAAGATATGTTAGGAAAAATAATGATTGCCTGCATTATTATCCACAATATGATAGTTGAAGATGAACGAAATTCATATTCCTTGCGTTTTGATCCAAATGATTATGACCAAGCTCCACGCACAACTAGTTCATCGCAACGAAATGCAGAATCTTCCGATGATCATTTCACATACTAAATAAGTGAGAATCGTGTCGCAAGTTTGCAAGCATATATGGATAATAGAGGTCGAGTTCGTGACCAAGTTATGCATAAGCGCCTCAAAGCGGATCTCGTAGAAAATAATTGGCTTAAATTCGGACAAACCAGAAACTAATCAAGTTGCTATGTTTTTAATATTGTTTTTAATTATGTATTAGTCTTATTATGTATTAGTCTTATTATGTATTAAATAAATTAATGTAATTCTATGTTTACGTGTGATTGTTTAACGTATTTTATGGTTAAATAAAAAATCGGCAATATTATCCAATTTATAATATGATTTATTTTTAAATTGTCCGATTAAGTAATTAAATATGATATTAACATTAGCCATACAAAGGATATTAAGTTTGCTAATATTATTTAATCATAAATTTATAAATTAATTAAACAATAATAGTCATTAATTGTGCTAAATTAATAAAAAACATGGATGAGATGTAATTGACAAAAGAGAATGTATGGTGAGGTATGATATGTGAAGATCTAATTTGTAGATAATCTATTGGGTAAAGAAATAATGAGATCATTGATAATAAATCTTGAGTGAGGTGGAAGAGTGAGAAAATAATAAACTAATTGATGATCCCAAATTTTGGATCAACTAGTGGTTATTCTCTAAGCTTCTGTTGCTGAAGCCGGCGAAGGATAAGAAAGAAAGACTGGGGAAACAGGAAAAGAATGAAGTATAAAATTAAAAAAAGAAGGAATAAGACTTCCCTAAAATAGGGATGGCATGCTTTGTCCTTCTGAACTCCCATCACCCATCATCCTTTTACTTACTCCACAGCTCATAAATCAGAAAAATACAAATAAACAAAACATAATTAATATGTGAACTAAAAAGCATTACATAAATCAGAAAAGCATGCAATAACCAAATCGAGCGCAGCATTTTATTTTTTTGGGAAAAAATCAGACTTGAGAAGAAGAAACCAAAAATTCAAACCCTAATTTCCTTTTAATAGATTTGGATTAATCTAAAATTTCTCATTCAATCTAAAGAAGCTGATCAACAAAATTATAGGAAATTGAATTAAGAAAAAAAGGAGATACCTTCATTCTGTTCAACAACCACTGGAAAATTCATCTCCAAATGAAACATATTAAAGCCCAGAATCAGCGAGAATTCCTTTCGATACTATCTTCCATTCCCCAGCCGAAGCAATTGGAACACCTTTTTTCTTTCCTTTGCATTAAAAACGAAACCCAGGTCGAAGAAAAACCCACCAAGATTGATAAACAAAGCCTCAATTCTTTAAAATTCATTCCAAACATAAAAAAGAAATGGATATGGTAGAGTTCACTCATAACATCAAATTTTAAAGGCAAATTAAAAAATATATAGATATGAAGAGGAGAAATACTAACCTCTTACCCAGGTTGAAGAAAAACCCACCAAGATTGAGAGGGATGAGAGAGAGAAAGATGGAATTCGAGAAAACATTAATAGAATAAGAGGGAAGAGGGAAGAGGGAAGAGGGATGAGATGAGATTGAGAGATGAAAAAGTAGAGAGAGGATGGAGAATGACGAGACAGGACGAAGAAAGAAAAGTTCAGTAAAGAGATTGTACATCAGAAGAAAAAGGAGACTAAACATGTTGGCATCATTGGAGAAAACGCTCAAGTAAATAAAACAAGCGTTTCTAAAATTCAGTGGTTTTAGACTCATTTCACTGTTCATATGAACAGTATATCCTTACTCCCTTTTATAAGGGTTATAGATAGTGGTGTTATAGTCCACACATTTACTAGACGGTGTAGTACAATGTGTCTACAAGAAGATTGTTGGTGAAGGGATTTTGCTTTTCTTGCCGGGTCCCAATTTTATGTACCCATTTCTTTAGCTTAAGGGGGACTTTTCTTATTTCCTTGCTATATTATGTGCATATGTCTCTAATTTTGTACTCCCTCCATTTTTTTTTATATTTTATCTATAAATATCACGTTTGTTAATGCACTCTTTTAATCATTGATATGAATTTTAAGACTTTGTGAACATTTTTCTTACATATTCTTCAGGTAATTATATGTAATTTTTGCCATTAATTATCTTTCTAAATATTTGCGCATGCATCGCGTGCATATAAGACTAGTATTTATTAAGTCAAAGTACTAAGTTTACGTTAGAGAGTTTGTTAGTGGGTTATAGGGTTTAGTTGAGAACGTCGTTTGTTTGCTTTTCTTAGTTTAAGGGAGTCAGTTATGCTATTTGTTATATATATCTCTCTTTTGTACTTTCGTAATTAATCCACGCTATATTATCAGTTTATTTTCAAGGTTTATCTTCTTATCCCCTCTCTATATTTTATATTTTAATTTCAACATGGTACCAGAGCTAATCTGGGTTTGATCCTTAACCTTCAAAAGTCGTGAGTCGTGTTTAAAAATTATCGTGGGTCGTGTGAGATTTGAGTGTGTAAACACAGTGAGTTGTTCTAGACATAGCTAACAATGGAGGAAATTCTTCAACCTCTATTCCAATGCTTAAGGGGGTGAATTATCATTTGTGGAGTTTGAAGATGAAAATAATGTTTGAGTCCCAAGAGCTTTGGGATATGGTGGAGCACGGTTACAAGGAACCAGTAGAGCCACCGGTTCAACCAAGCCAAACTCTTCGTGAAAGTCAAAAGAAGGATGCGAAAACCCTGTTTTGCATCTAATCAGCATTGAGCGATGAGGTTTTCCCTCGAATTTCCGTTGCGTCTACCGCCAAACAAGCGTGGGATATTCTCAGGCAAGATTTTTTTGGTGACAAAAAAGTGATTGTCGTTAAACTACAAACTTTACATAGTATTTTTGAGAGTATGGCTATGCAAAGTAACGAGTCTGTTCAAAAAATTTTATCTAGAGTCTCGGGAATTGTAAGTCAAATGAGAATTTATGGTGATTCCATCACCATGCAATGAGACTATTGTAAGTAAAGTGTTGAGATGTCTTAGCAAAGAAAAGAATTATGAGCATGGTGTTATTGCAATATTGGAGTCTAAGAACTCTTCAACTTATACATTTGATGAGTTGATGAGTTCTTTGATGTCTCATGAAGAAAGAATTGATAAGAGTGATGAAGAAGTGGAAGAAAAGGCATTTCAAGTGGAGGGCCAACTTTCACAAGATTAGGGAACATATGATGGTCGTAGTCAAGGTAGAGGTAGCTTTGTTGGTCGTGGTCGTGGTCGTGAAGAAAGTGGTGGTCGAGGTCAATTCGAAGGACAAAGTTCATCCATGAGTAGCATCCAATGCTACTATTGCAAGAGGTATGGTCATTAAGCAAATACGTGCTAGGATAAGCAAAGGGATGAGCAAGTAAAAGAACAAGCTAAATATGCTCAAAAGGTTGAAGAAGAGACGCTCTTATAAACTCGTGTGTCACGGTAGTATCGTGAAAGTCGTGGTTGTGGTACCTTGAGTGTCAAGAATTAAAGCATGTCGAAGTTGAAGTCCGTCGTAGCAATGTTGTCGTTGAAGTTTAGCAATTGTATTTGAGTTTCAATTATCGGGGTGTGTTGGTTGATTAATTCAAACTTAATTGAATATTTTTAGGACTATTGGTTTGGTGTTTTTAATTATCAAAGTGTGGTATGATGAATTGGTAAGTGGGCTTATATTTATTAAGTCAAAATACTAAGTTTACGTTAAAAAGTTTGTTAGTGGGGTTATAGGGTATTAGTTAAGAACGTGGTTTGTTTGCTTAGCTTTGCTTAGTTTAAGAGAGTCACTTATGCTATTTGTTAGTATATCTATCTTTTGTACTTTCGTAATTAATCCAAGCTATATTTTCAGTTTATTTGCAAAATTTATCTTCTTATTCCCTCTTTATATTTTTATATTTTAATTTCAACACTTTATGTATTGAAACAGATACCAATAATTAACTATTCTCAATAAGTTAAGTTAGTCAAATAACACTCCTAAAACTCTGTACTAATCAAACTGTATAATCTAATATGAGAGGAACGAAATAATAAATAATAAATAATGATTCATTTGAGTCACGGATTGATTTCGGGGGTCAAACAGATCAACTTTGTCAGGTGTACTACAATTGCCGTTTCCCATCTCATCGGGAAGAAAGATAGCATAGTAAATCGTAAGGGGTGAGCGCATCTTAACGAACATAGTCAGCGGTTTGCAGCACGGGCCGACGAAGTTGAACAACTGACGCCGTCGAGTGACTTCTATCATCCTATGAGGCTATGACTAATCCCTCTCACTCTCTCCAGTCTCCTTAACCCCATCACTATGAATATCATTACTAATCGCTTCACTTTCACTCCATTATTTTTCTCTTCAACCTCCTAGCTTGTATCTCCTGACTTAAACCGCTAAAACTTTCAGGTTCGTTTCATTTCTTTATTTTCTTATGTGATCATTCGTTCTTTTTTTTACAATTTCATTCAGTAATTATACTTTCTACTCATCTTGTTTCCATTTTCCTTCACTTATTGCCCCTTCTCCTTACCAAAAAAAATAAAAAATAAAAAATAAAAAAAATTTGCCCCTTCAAATCTTTCTGTTTAAATTTGTACACAACTAAGTTCTATCTAGGCAGTTCTTAGAATGTTTGCATTCTCTGTAAAAGAAAAAAGTTACAAATTACTAATAATTCCAATATCAGTTGAAAAGTTACAAAAATCAGTAGAATGATAATATCTACTCTATATTTTTCCCATATTCAACAAAATCAGGTCTTGCCAATCGGAGTGTTGCTGTTATATACTGTTTTTGAGTCCTCATGGGGCGTTTGGTATGTTGGAATGTGAGTTTGGGGATCAGAGGCTGGATTGAGAGTGGGAATTGATAAAATAATAGTATATGTTGATATGAGTTGGGAATAAGTTGGATTTAAATGATAATTTTACTTTGATAGCTTTACTAACTCTCCACTCCTTCGTTTTCATTAAAGTAAATGGGTTATTTCCTTACAAAATTATAATCCCACACATAATACCTACCCCAGCCTATGTCTTATTTTGGTGGGATAAAATTTTCAATCCCTTCAAACAAACATAGGATTATTACCATGGGGATTTAAAATCCCATTCCCACCCTTTAATCCCGCTAAACAAACACCCCCTCAGACTTATGTTTTCAAGTAAAAATGATTATCAAGTGTAGGGATTGTGTACGCTAGGTGTACCAGTATACCCACTGCTCTACTAAAAGATATGGGGTGTTTATGGGCCATGAAGGCCTATTCTTACTTGAATTCTCTGTAGAATGTAAAAGAAAATATTGCCTTTTTTTAATTTTTCCCATATTCAAAGTTAAACAAAATAAGGTCTTGCTAATCAGGGTGTTTTATTGCTTTCAAGCAAAATGATGATCAAGTATAGGGCTTGTTTACACAGGTGTACCGGTACACCCACTGCTCGGGGTTTATAGGCCATGAATTGGTAGTTGGAAAAGAGAGACTAAGAGAGAGCTTATTTCTACTTGAAACTTGAGCTTTACATGTCAAACTAAAAATATCTATCAAACTAGTATTCTGAATCTATGGTGTTAGTGTTACCTAAAATCTGAATGAAGTGAAAATTGAGGTAATGGGGACCTTATTTGCTACATATATCTATGTGCAGAATTAGCTGAAAATGGCTTGTGAGGCAATGGAGACTGCAAACGCAAATTGCCTTGGATGGGCAGCTAGAGATCCGTCAGGGGTTTTATCCTCTTATGAGTTTAATCGCAGGTATGATGAATCTTATTTTTTCATACCTCTCTATGATCATTAGATTACTATGGTCTACGGATGCCTAAATGCTTTCCGATTATGGAGTTTCGTGCACTGATTTTTAAGTGCTTAACAGGGCCGTTGCAGCAGATGACATTTCAATTAAAATTACACATTGCGGAGTGTGCTATGCAGACGTGGTATGGACGAAGAATCTTCATAGAGACTCCAAATATCCTGTGGTTCCCGGGTATGTAGCTTCACATTGAAATTATGACTGAACTAAGTAGCACTGAATCTAGGTTGTTTTTTGAATTTGATGAAGTTGTGTTTTCCGTGTTTAGCCATGAGATCGTTGGGGTAGTGACAGAGGTTGGGCCGAATGTTAATCGCTTCAAAGTTGGGGAGCATGTCGGAGTGGGAACTTACGTCAACTCATGCCGAGATTGTGAGTATTGTAATGAGGGCATGGAGGTTATATGTGTGAAAGGATCAGTTTTTACGTTTAATGGAGTGGATGCAGACGGTACAGTCACAAAAGGAGGTTACTCTAGCTTTATTGTTGTTCATGAAAGGTGAGTATCATATATTTGTGCGCTTGAATATAACATGATCATTAATCGCAAGAGCATCATCTTTATGGTTCTTCTTGCTTTTTACACTTAAGTTAAGGCTAATCATGTTTAGTATATCTCGATATTATCATATTAAGGGTTTTGAATTGCTTGAACTGATATTAATCTAAAGTACAGAACCTAGTGATGAAGTTTTGACATCTTCTTTTTATAGATAGTCGAGTCAGCATTTATGCAGCCTGACTGAAGGTGATGTTTAAGGAACCAACCCATAGTTATACATGTAAATACTCTATTTTATTGTTGAAGTAGAAGCAATTGAAAGGTTCCAATTGCTTTCAAGGCCAATTGTCTTAATTCTCAACTATCCACACTTCTATGTATTTCCGTTACCTTTATTCATCACTGGGTTTATTTCACCCCGTCACTCCCAACATATAGACACAATATGAATTGATGTAAAGAAATACTCCTTTTTCTTTCTCTCTATATGTCATGTATCTTGTTATATTACATGGCCATTTTAACTAAACCTCCCATCCCTATGCACTCCAATGAAGTTCTAGGCTGCAATAAGAACATTTGAATGAGATACTGTTGGTTCCACCTTTTTTTTGTTTCTGATAATTTGCCAGTGTTCGTGATTCAAATTTCTCAAGCCACTGTCAGCACTCCAGTGAACTTCAGAATTATCATATTTAGTTTATGTGGGCTTCATACTAATTAAGTAGATGTGTTAGGTCACCAGCTACTTATGTTATTTTCTTGCCTATGTAATGCAATGATAAGAATTTGTTACTATCCTCGACCACCTATAATTTCCGGACTTAGACGTTCGTATGTCATTCTTTTTTTCCCCCGCAAACAGAAGAAATTGATTAAGGTAGTCACTCATGAAGACCACTGACAAGTTATCTGTAAATGCATACCCTTTGCGGCTGTGCTATGCATCATGAGTTTTCAATCTTTTCATCCCTCATAAATGTTGTCTACATTTTGCAAGTGCTCAACTGTTGTGTTTGAATGCCGCCAAGAGTTTTTTTTTAATGATGATTATCTCACCATTTTTGCTCGACTTTACTTTGTTCTTTTGGTTGGTCATGATAGATGACTTCAACCTAGAGACCTAGTCCTATAATGGTTGCATTGCGAACTTTATTTTTACAGTACTGACCTTGAGGGTATAACAAAATGTTAATCAGAATATTATTTTTCATCACTGTCATTGTGAATAGAATATAGTGAGGTGGCTTTCGAAGTTTTTGAGAATGAACTCTAAAAGATACAAATTGTTCTTTACTGAATTTTCAGGTACTGTTATAAGATACCTGACAATTATCCCTCACATTTAGCAGCACCTTTATTATGCGCTGGGGTTACTGTTTATTCTCCCATGATACGCCATAGTATGAACCAACCTGGTAAAAGTCTTGGGGTGATTGGGTTAGGTGGCCTTGGTCATATGGCTGTATTGTTTGGGCTAATCATGTTTAGTATATCTCGATATTATCATATTAAGGGTTTTGAATTGCTTGAACTGATATTAATCTAAAGTACAGAACCTAGTGATGAAGTTTTGACATCTTCTTTTTATAGATAGTCGAGTCAGCATTTATGCAGCCTGACTGAAGGTGATGTTTAAGGAACCAACCCATAGTTATACATGTAAATACTCTATTTTATTGTTGAAGTAGAAGCAATTGAAAGGTTCCAATTGCTTTCAAGGCCAATTGTCTTAATTCTCAACTATCCACACTTCTATGTATTTCCGTTACCTTTATTCATCACTGGGTTTATTTCACCCCGTCACTCCCAACATATAGACACAATATGAATTGATGTAAAGAAATACTCCTTTTTCTTTCTCTCTATATGTCATGTATCTTGTTATATTACATGGCCATTTTAACTAAACCTCCCATCCCTATGCACTCCAATGAAGTTCTAGGCTGCAATAAGAACATTTGAATGAGATACTGTTGGTTCCACCTTTTTTTTGTTTCTGATAATTTGCCAGTGTTCGTGATTCAAATTTCTCAAGCCACTGTCAGCACTCCAGTGAACTTCAGAATTATCATATTTAGTTTATGTGGGCTTCATACTAATTAAGTAGAAGTGTTAGGTCACCAGCTGCTTATGTTATTTTCTTGCCTATGTAATGCAATGATAAGAATTTGTTACTATCCTCGACCACCTATAATTTCCGGACTTAGACGTTCGTATGTCATTCTTTTTTCCCCCGCAAACAGAAGAAATTGATTAAGGTAGTCACTCATGAAGACCACTGACAAGTTATCTGTAAATGCATACCCTTTGCGGCTGTGCTATGCATCATGAGTTTTCAATCTTTTCATCCCTCATAAATGTTGTCTACATTTTGCAAGTGCTCAACTGTTGTGTTTGAATGCCGCCAAGAGTTTTTTTTAATGATGATTATCTCACCATTTTTGCTCGACTTTACTTTGTTCTTTTGGTTGGTCATGATAGATGACTTCAACCTAGAGACCTAGTCCTATAATGGTTGCATTGCGAACTTTATTTTTACAGTACTGACCTTGAGGGTATAACAAAATGTTAATCAGAATATTATTTTTCATCACTGTCATTGTGAATAGAATATAGTGAGGTGGCTTTCGAAGTTTTTGAGAATGAACTCTAAAAGATACAAATTGTTCTTTACTGAATTTTCAGGTACTGTTATAAGATACCTGACAATTATCCCTCACATTTAGCAGCACCTTTATTATGCGCTGGGGTTACTGTTTATTCTCCCATGATACGCCATAGTATGAACCAACCTGGTAAAAGTCTTGGGGTGATTGGGTTAGGTGGCCTTGGTCATATGGCTGTATTGTTTGGGCTAATCATGTTTAGTATATCTCGATATTATCATATTAAGGGTTTTGAATTGCTTGAACTGATATTAATCTAAAGTACAGAACCTAGTGATGAAGTTTTGACATCTTCTTTTTATAGATAGTCGAGTCAGCATTTATGCAGCCTGACTGAAGGTGATGTTTAAGGAACCAACCCATAGTTATACATGTAAATACTCTATTTTATTGTTGAAGTAGAAGCAATTGAAAGGTTCCAATTGCTTTCAAGGCCAATTGTCTTAATTCTCAACTATCCACACTTCTATGTATTTCCGTTACCTTTATTCATCACTGGGTTTATTTCACCCCGTCACTCCCAACATATAGACACAATATGAATTGATGTAAAGAAATACTCCTTTTTCTTTCTCTCTATATGTCATGTATCTTGTTATATTACATGGCCATTTTAACTAAACCTCCCATCCCTATGCACTCCAATGAAGTTCTAGGCTGCAATAAGAACATTTGAATGAGATACTGTTGGTTCCACCTTTTTTTTGTTTCTGATAATTTGCCAGTGTTCGTGATTCAAATTTCTCAAGCCACTGTCAGCACTCCAGTGAACTTCAGAATTATCATATTTAGTTTATGTGGGCTTCATACTAATTAAGTAGATGTGTTAGGTCACCAGCTGCTTATGTTATTTTCTTGCCTATGTAATGCAATGATAAGAATTTGTTACTATCCTCGACCACCTATAATTTCCGGACTTAGACGTTCGTATGTCATTCTTTTTTTCCCCGCAAACAGAAGAAATTGATTAAGGTAGTCACTCATGAAGACCACTGACAAGTTATCTGTAAATGCATACCCTTTGCGGCTGTGCTATGCATCATGAGTTTTCAATCTTTTCATCCCTCATAAATGTTGTCTACATTTTGCAAGTGCTCAACTGTTGTGTTTGAATGCCGCCAAGAGTTTTTTTTAATGATGATTATCTCACCATTTTTGCTCGACTTTACTTTGTTCTTTTGGTTGGTCATGATAGATGACTTCAACCTAGAGACCTAGTCCTATAATGGTTGCATTGCGAACTTTATTTTTACAGTACTGACCTTGAGGGTATAACAAAATGTTAATCAGAATATTATTTTTCATCACTGTCATTGTGAATAGAATATAGTGAGGTGGCTTTCGAAGTTTTTGAGAATGAACTCTAAAAGATACAAATTGTTCTTTACTGAATTTTCAGGTACTGTTATAAGATACCTGACAATTATCCCTCACATTTAGCAGCACCTTTATTATGCGCTGGGGTTACTGTTTATTCTCCCATGATACGCCATAGTATGAACCAACCTGGTAAAAGTCTTGGGGTGATTGGGTTAGGTGGCCTTGGTCATATGGCTGTATTGTTTGGGCTAATCATGTTTAGTATATCTCGATATTATCATATTAAGGGTTTTGAATTGCTTGAACTGATATTAATCTAAAGTACAGAACCTAGTGATGAAGTTTTGACATCTTCTTTTTATAGATAGTCGAGTCAGCATTTATGCAGCCTGACTGAAGGTGATGTTTAAGGAACCAACCCATAATTATACATGTAAATACTCTATTTTATTGTTGAAGTAGAAGCAATTGAAAGGTTCCAATTGCTTTCAAGGCCAATTGTCTTAATTCTCAACTATCCACACTTCTATGTATTTCCGTTACCTTTATTCATCACTGGGTTTATTTCACCCCGTCACTCCCAACATATAGACACAATATGAATTGATGTAAAGAAATACTCCTTTTTCTTTCTCTCTATATGTCATGTATCTTGTTATATTACATGGCCATTTTAACTAAACCTCCCATCCCTATGCACTCCAATGAAGTTCTAGGCTGCAATAAGAACATTTGAATGAGATACTGTTGGTTCCACCTTTTTTTTGTTTCTGATAATTTGCCAGTGTTCGTGATTCAAATTTCTCAAGCCACTGTCAGCACTCCAGTGAACTTCAGAATTATCATATTTAGTTTATGTGGGCTTCATACTAATTAAGTAGATGTGTTAGGTCACCAGCTGCTTATGTTATTTTCTTGCCTATGTAATGCAATGATAAGAATTTGTTACTATCCTCGACCACCTATAATTTCCGGACTTAGACGTTCGTATGTCATTCTTTTTTTCCCCCGCAAACAGAAGAAATTGATTAAGGTAGTCACTCATGAAGACCACTGACAAGTTATCTGTAAATGCATACCCTTTGCGGCTGTGCTATGCATCATGAGTTTTCAATCTTTTCATCCCTCATAAATGTTGTCTACATTTTGCAAGTGCTCAACTGTTGTGTTTGAATGCCGCCAAGAGTTTTTTTTAATGATGATTATCTCACCATTTTTGCTCGACTTTACTTTGTTCTTTTGGTTGGTCATGATAGATGACTTCAACCTAGAGACCTAGTCCTATAATGGTTGCATTGCGAACTTTATTTTTACAGTACTGACCTTGAGGGTATAACAAAATGTTAATCAGAATATTATTTTTCATCACTGTCATTGTGAATAGAATATAGTGAGGTGGCTTTCGAAGTTTTTGAGAATGAACTCTAAAAGATACAAATTGTTCTTTACTGAATTTTCAGGTACTGTTATAAGATACCTGACAATTATCCCTCACATTTAGCAGCACCTTTATTATGCGCTGGGGTTACTGTTTATTCTCCCATGATACGCCATAGTATGAACCAACCTGGTAAAAGTCTTGGGGTGATTGGGTTAGGTGGCCTTGGTCATATGGCTGTATTGTTTGGGCTAATCATGTTTAGTATATCTCGATATTATCATATTAAGGGTTTTGAATTGCTTGAACTGATATTAATCTAAAGTACAGAACCTAGTGATGAAGTTTTGACATCTTCTTTTTATAGATAGTCGAGTCAGCATTTATGCAGCCTGACTGAAGGTGATGTTTAAGGAACCAACCCATAGTTATACATGTAAATACTCTATTTTATTGTTGAAGTAGAAGCAATTGAAAGGTTCCAATTGCTTTCAAGGCCAATTGTCTTAATTCTCAACTATCCACACTTCTATGTATTTCCGTTACCTTTATTCATCACTGGGTTTATTTCACCCCGTCACTCCCAACATATAGACACAATATGAATTGATGTAAAGAAATACTCCTTTTTCTTTCTCTCTATATGTCATGTATCTTGTTATATTACATGGCCATTTTAACTAAACCTCCCATCCCTATGCACTCCAATGAAGTTCTAGGCTGCAATAAGAACATTTGAATGAGATACTGTTGGTTCCACCTTTTTTTTGTTTCTGATAATTTGCCAGTGTTCGTGATTCAAATTTCTCAAGCCACTGTCAGCACTCCAGTGAACTTCAGAATTATCATATTTAGTTTATGTGGGCTTCATACTAATTAAGTAGATGTGTTAGGTCACCAGCTGCTTATGTTATTTTCTTGCCTATGTAATGCAATGATAAGAATTTGTTACTATCCTCGACCACCTATAATTTCCGGACTTAGACGTTCGTATGTCATTCTTTTTTTCCCCGCAAACAGAAGAAATTGATTAAGGTAGTCACTCATGAAGACCACTGACAAGTTATCTGTAAATGCATACCCTTTGCGGCTGTGCTATGCATCATGAGTTTTCAATCTTTTCATCCCTCATAAATGTTGTCTACATTTTGCAAGTGCTCAACTGTTGTGTTTGAATGCCGCCAAGAGTTTTTTTTAATGATGATTATCTCACCATTTTTGCTCGACTTTACTTTGTTCTTTTGGTTGGTCATGATAGATGACTTCAACCTAGAGACCTAGTCCTATAATGGTTGCATTGCGAACTTTATTTTTACAGTACTGACCTTGAGGGTATAACAAAATGTTAATCAGAATATTATTTTTCATCACTGTCATTGTGAATAGAATATAGTGAGGTGGCTTTCGAAGTTTTTGAGAATGAACTCTAAAAGATACAAATTGTTCTTTACTGAATTTTCAGGTACTGTTATAAGATACCTGACAATTATCCCTCACATTTAGCAGCACCTTTATTATGCGCTGGGGTTACTGTTTATTCTCCCATGATACGCCATAGTATGAACCAACCTGGTAAAAGTCTTGGGGTGATTGGGTTAGGTGGCCTTGGTCATATGGCTGTATTGTTTGGGCTAATCATGTTTAGTATATCTCGATATTATCATATTAAGGGTTTTGAATTGCTTGAACTGATATTAATCTAAAGTACAGAACCTAGTGATGAAGTTTTGACATCTTCTTTTTATAGATAGTCGAGTCAGCATTTATGCAGCCTGACTGAAGGTGATGTTTAAGGAACCAACCCATAGTTATACATGTAAATACTCTATTTTATTGTTGAAGTAGAAGCAATTGAAAGGTTCCAATTGCTTTCAAGGCCAATTGTCTTAATTCTCAACTATCCACACTTCTATGTATTTCCGTTACCTTTATTCATCACTGGGTTTATTTCACCCCGTCACTCCCAACATATAGACACAATATGAATTGATGTAAAGAAATACTCCTTTTTCTTTCTCTCTATATGTCATGTATCTTGTTATATTACATGGCCATTTTAACTAAACCTCCCATCCCTATGCACTCCAATGAAGTTCTAGGCTGCAATAAGAACATTTGAATGAGATACTGTTGGTTCCACCTTTTTTTTGTTTCTGATAATTTGCCAGTGTTCGTGATTCAAATTTCTCAAGCCACTGTCAGCACTCCAGTGAACTTCAGAATTATCATATTTAGTTTATGTGGGCTTCATACTAATTAAGTAGATGTGTTAGGTCACCAGCTGCTTATGTTATTTTCTTGCCTATGTAATGCAATGATAAGAATTTGTTACTATCCTCGACCACCTATAATTTCCGGACTTAGACGTTCGTATGTCATTCTTTTTTCCCCCGCAAACAGAAGAAATTGATTAAGGTAGTCACTCATGAAGACCACTGACAAGTTATCTGTAAATGCATACCCTTTGCGGCTGTGCTATGCATCATGAGTTTTCAATCTTTTCATCCCTCGTAAATGTTGTCTACATTTTGCAAGTGCTCAACTGTTGTGTTTGAATGCCGCCAAGAGTTTTTTTTAATGATGATTATCTCACCATTTTTGCTCGACTTTACTTTGTTCTTTTGGTTGGTCATGATAGATGACTTCAACCTAGAGACCTAGTCCTATAATGGTTGCATTGCGAACTTTATTTTTACAATACTGACCTTGAGGGTATAACAAAATGTTAATCAGAATATTATTTTTCATCACTGTCATTGTGAATAGAATATAGTGAGGTGGCTTTCGAAGTTTTTGAGAATGAACTCTAAAAGATACAAATTGTTCTTTACTGAATTTTCAGGTACTGTTATAAGATACCTGACAATTATCCCTCACATTTAGCAGCACCTTTATTATGCGCTGGGGTTACTGTTTATTCTCCCATGATACGCCATAGTATGAACCAACCTGGTAAAAGTCTTGGGGTGATTGGGTTAGGTGGCCTTGGTCATATGGCTGTATTGTTTGGGCTAATCATGTTTAGTATATCTCGATATTATCATATTAAGGGTTTTGAATTGCTTGAACTGATATTAATCTAATGTACAGAACCTAGTGATGAAGTTTTGACATCTTCTTTTTATAGATAGTCGAGTCAGCATTTATGCAGCCTGACTGAAGGTGATGTTTAAGGAACCAACCCATAGTTATACATGTAAATACTCTATTTTATTGTTGAAGTAGAAGCAATTGAAAGGTTCCAATTGCTTTCAAGGCCATTGTCTTAATTCTCAACTATCCACACTTCTATGTATTTCCGTTACCTTTATTCATCACTGGGTTTATTTCACCCCGTCACTCCCAACATATAGACACAATATGAATTGATGTAAAGAAATACTCCTTTTTCTTTCTCTCTATATGTCATGTATCTTGTTATATTACATGGCCATTTTAACTAAACCTCCCATCCCTATGCACTCCAATGAAGTTCTAGGCTGCAATAAGAACATTTGAATGAGATACTGTTGGTTCCACCTTTTTTTTGTTTCTGATAATTTGCCAGTGTTCGTGATTCAAATTTCTCAAGCCACTGTCAGCACTCCAGTGAACTTCAGAATTATCATATTTAGTTTATGTGGGCTTCATACTAATTAAGTAGATGTGTTAGGTCACCAGCTGCTTATGTTATTTTCTTGCCTATGTAATGCAATGATAAGAATTTGTTACTATCCTCGACCACCTATAATTTCCGGACTTAGACGTTCGTATGTCATTCTTTTTTTCCCCCGCAAACAGAAGAAATTGATTAAGGTAGTCACTCATGAAGACCACTGACAAGTTATCTGTAAATGCATACCCTTTGCGGCTGTGCTATGCATCATGAGTTTTCAATCTTTTCATCCCTCGTAAATGTTGTCTACATTTTGCAAGTGCTCAACTGTTGTGTTTGAATGCCGCCAAGAGTTTTTTTTAATGATGATTATCTCACCATTTTTGCTCGACTTTACTTTGTTCTTTTGGTTGGTCATGATAGATGACTTCAACCTAGAGACCTAGTCCTATAATGGTTGCATTGCGAACTTTATTTTTACAGTACTGACCTTGAGGGTATAACAAAATGTTAATCAGAATATTATTTTTCATCACTGTCATTGTGAATAGAATATAGTGAGGTGGCTTTCGAAGTTTTTGAGAATGAACTCTAAAAGATACAAATTGTTCTTTACTGAATTTTCAGGTACTGTTATAAGATACCTGACAATTATCCCTCACATTTAGCAGCACCTTTATTATGCGCTGGGGTTACTGTTTATTCTCCCATGATACGCCATAGTATGAACCAACCTGGTAAAAGTCTTGGGGTGATTGGGTTAGGTGGCCTTGGTCATATGGCTGTATTGTTTGGGCTAATCATGTTTAGTATATCTCGATATTATCATATTAAGGGTTTTGAATTGCTTGAACTGATATTAATCTAAAGTACAGAACCTAGTGATGAAGTTTTGACATCTTCTTTTTATAGATAGTCGAGTCAGCATTTATGCAGCCTGACTGAAGGTGATGTTTAAGGAACCAACCCATAGTTATACATGTAAATACTCTATTTTATTGTTGAAGTAGAAGCAATTGAAAGGTTCCAATTGCTTTCAAGGCCAATTGTCTTAATTCTCAACTATCCACACTTCTATGTATTTCCGTTACCTTTATTCATCACTGGGTTTATTTCACCCCGTCACTCCCAACATATAGACACAATATGAATTGATGTAAAGAAATACTCCTTTTTCTTTCTCTCTATATGTCATGTATCTTGTTATATTACATGGCCATTTTAACTAAACCTCCCATCCCTATGCACTCCAATGAAGTTCTAGGCTGCAATAAGAACATTTGAATGAGATACTGTTGGTTCCACCTTTTTTTTGTTTCTGATAATTTGCCAGTGTTCGTGATTCAAATTTCTCAAGCCACTGTCAGCACTCCAGTGAACTTCAGAATTATCATATTTAGTTTATGTGGGCTTCATACTAATTAAGTAGATGTGTTAGGTCACCAGCTGCTTATGTTATTTTCTTGCCTATGTAATGCAATGATAAGAATTTGTTACTATCCTCGACCACCTATAATTTCCGGACTTAGACGTTCGTATGTCATTCTTTTTTTCCCCCGCAAACAGAAGAAATTGATTAAGGTAGTCACTCATGAAGACCACTGACAAGTTATCTGTAAATGCATACCCTTTGCGGCTGTGCTATGCATCATGAGTTTTCAATCTTTTCATCCCTCGTAAATGTTGTCTACATTTTGCAAGTGCTCAACTGTTGTGTTTGAATGCCGCCAAGAGTTTTTTTTAATGATGATTATCTCACCATTTTTGCTCGACTTTACTTTGTTCTTTTGGTTGGTCATGATAGATGACTTCAACCTAGAGACCTAGTCCTATAATGGTTGCATTGCGAACTTTATTTTTACAGTACTGACCTTGAGGGTATAACAAAATGTTAATCAGAATATTATTTTTCATCACTGTCATTGTGAATAGAATATAGTGAGGTGGCTTTCGAAGTTTTTGAGAATGAACTCTAAAAGATACAAATTGTTCTTTACTGAATTTTCAGGTACTGTTATAAGATACCTGACAATTATCCCTCACATTTAGCAGCACCTTTATTATGCGCTGGGGTTACTGTTTATTCTCCCATGATACGCCATAGTATGAACCAACCTGGTAAAAGTCTTGGGGTGATTGGGTTAGGTGGCCTTGGTCATATGGCTGTATTGTTTGGGCTAATCATGTTTAGTATATCTCGATATTATCATATTAAGGGTTTTGAATTGCTTGAACTGATATTAATCTAAAGTACAGAACCTAGTGATGAAGTTTTGACATCTTCTTTTTATAGATAGTCGAGTCAGCATTTATGCAGCCTGACTGAAGGTGATGTTTAAGGAACCAACCCATAGTTATACATGTAAATACTCTATTTTATTGTTGAAGTAGAAGCAATTGAAAGGTTCCAATTGCTTTCAAGGCCAATTGTCTTAATTCTCAACTATCCACACTTCTATGTATTTCCGTTACCTTTATTCATCACTGGGTTTATTTCACCCCGTCACTCCCAACATATAGACACAATATGAATTGATGTAAAGAAATACTCCTTTTTCTTTCTCTCTATATGTCATGTATCTTGTTATATTACATGGCCATTTTAACTAAACCTCCCATCCCTATGCACTCCAATGAAGTTCTAGGCTGCAATAAGAACATTTGAATGAGATACTGTTGGTTCCACCTTTTTTTTGTTTCTGATAATTTGCCAGTGTTCGTGATTCAAATTTCTCAAGCCACTGTCAGCACTCCAGTGAACTTCAGAATTATCATATTTAGTTTATGTGGGCTTCATACTAATTAAGTAGATGTGTTAGGTCACCAGCTGCTTATGTTATTTTCTTGCCTATGTAATGCAATGATAAGAATTTGTTACTATCCTCGACCACCTATAATTTCCGGACTTAGACGTTCGTATGTCATTCTTTTTTTCCCCCGCAAACAGAAGAAATTGATTAAGGTAGTCACTCATGAAGACCACTGACAAGTTATCTGTAAATGCATACCCTTTGCGGCTGTGCTATGCATCATGAGTTTTCAATCTTTTCATCCCTCGTAAATGTTGTCTACATTTTGCAAGTGCTCAACTGTTGTGTTTGAATGCCGCCAAGAGTTTTTTTTAATGATGATTATCTCACCATTTTTGCTCGACTTTACTTTGTTCTTTTGGTTGGTCATGATAGATGACTTCAACCTAGAGACCTAGTCCTATAATGGTTGCATTGCGAACTTTATTTTTACAGTACTGACCTTGAGGGTATAACAAAATGTTAATCAGAATATTATTTTTCATCACTGTCATTGTGAATAGAATATAGTGAGGTGGCTTTCGAAGTTTTTGAGAATGAACTCTAAAAGATACAAATTGTTCTTTACTGAATTTTCAGGTACTGTTATAAGATACCTGACAATTATCCCTCACATTTAGCAGCACCTTTATTATGCGCTGGGGTTACTGTTTATTCTCCCATGATACGCCATAGTATGAACCAACCTGGTAAAAGTCTTGGGGTGATTGGGTTAGGTGGCCTTGGTCATATGGCTGTATTGTTTGGGCTAATCATGTTTAGTATATCTCGATATTATCATATTAAGGGTTTTGAATTGCTTGAACTGATATTAATCTAAAGTACAGAACCTAGTGATGAAGTTTTGACATCTTCTTTTTATAGATAGTCGAGTCAGCATTTATGCAGCCTGACTGAAGGTGATGTTTAAGGAACCAACCCATAGTTATACATGTAAATACTCTATTTTATTGTTGAAGTAGAAGCAATTGAAAGGTTCCAATTGCTTTCAAGGCCAATTGTCTTAATTCTCAACTATCCACACTTCTATGTATTTCCGTTACCTTTATTCATCACTGGGTTTATTTCACCCCGTCACTCCCAACATATAGACACAATATGAATTGATGTAAAGAAATACTCCTTTTTCTTTCTCTCTATATGTCATGTATCTTGTTATATTACATGGCCATTTTAACTAAACCTCCCATCCCTATGCACTCCAATGAAGTTCTAGGCTGCAATAAGAACATTTGAATGAGATACTGTTGGTTCCACCTTTTTTTTGTTTCTGATAATTTGCCAGTGTTCGTGATTCAAATTTCTCAAGCCACTGTCAGCACTCCAGTGAACTTCAGAATTATCATATTTAGTTTATGTGGGCTTCATACTAATTAAGTAGATGTGTTAGGTCACCAGCTGCTTATGTTATTTTCTTGCCTATGTAATGCAATGATAAGAATTTGTTACTATCCTCGACCACCTATAATTTCCGGACTTAGACGTTCGTATGTCATTCTTTTTTCCCCCGCAAACAGAAGAAATTGATTAAGGTAGTCACTCATGAAGACCACTGACAAGTTATCTGTAAATGCATACCCTTTGCGGCTGTGCTATGCATCATGAGTTTTCAATCTTTTCATCCCTCATAAATGTTGTCTACATTTTGCAAGTGCTCAACTGTTGTGTTTGAATGCCGCCAAGAGTTTTTTTTAATGATGATTATCTCACCATTTTTGCTCGACTTTACTTTGTTCTTTTGGTTGGTCATGATAGATGACTTCAACCTAGAGACCTAGTCCTATAATGGTTGCATTGCGAACTTTATTTTTACAGTACTGACCTTGAGGGTATAACAAAATGTTAATCAGAATATTATTTTTCATCACTGTCATTGTGAATAGAATATAGTGAGGTGGCTTTCGAAGTTTTTGAGAATGAACTCTAAAAGATACAAATTGTTCTTTACTGAATTTTCAGGTACTGTTATAAGATACCTGACAATTATCCCTCACATTTAGCAGCACCTTTATTATGCGCTGGGGTTACTGTTTATTCTCCCATGATACGCCATAGTATGAACCAACCTGGTAAAAGTCTTGGGGTGATTGGGTTAGGTGGCCTTGGTCATATGGCTGTATTGTTTGGGAAAGCTTTTGGACTAAAAGTCACAGTTTTAAGCACCAGCATATCAAAGAAAGAGGAGGCCTTAAATGTACTTGGTGCAGACAATTTTGTCATTTCATCTGATGAACAGCAAATGAAGGTGATAATTGCTTATCTTAGAGTACTTTTATACTTCTGCCTTTTGTCGTGTTTAGACTAATTAGTGATTGAATTGCTTGTTCTAGGCCCTCGCCGGATCATTAGACTTTATAGTTGATACTGCATCTGGAGATCACCAGTTTGATCCATATTTGTCGCTTCTGAAGACTCAGGGTGCTTATGTTCTGGTGGGCTTCCCTAGAGAAGTGAAATTTAGTCCTGCAAATCTTTCCGTAGGTTCGTCTACTAATTAAATTGGACTATCTGGAGAACTGCTCTCCACTGAACATTTGAGGAGGGGTATCCGGTAAATTTATTTGATGTGGGCGCCACACCAATGCCTCCTTTCTGTTCAGTGGAGGACAAGCTCAAATCACTTCTTTTATTCAAAATTAGATGCCATATTTGCAACTTCCTTATATTTTCTCCATATCTTGTGTTTTTACGACAGGCATGAAGACTTTCTCTGGTAGCATAACCGGTGGTACTAAAGTTACTCAAGAAATGTTGGAGTTCTGTGCTGCAAAGGGAGTATACCCAAAGGTAGAAGTTATTCCAATTGAATATGCAAATGAAGCTATTGAGAGGCTCATCAAAAGGGATGTGAAGTACCGCTTCGTGATCGACATTGAGAATTCCCTCAAGTGATCTTTTGGGGAAGATAGAAGCTTATGCTAGGGCCAAACTTTAACATTCTAAACAAGTATAGCACGCCATAGAGCACCGTCTCATCTTGGGCTGGTTTTTGGAGGAGAGTTTTAGATTTACGTTTGAAGAATACTACATTTTTTTGAGCATGTATTCCCTTTCAATAAGCATTTTATTATAGTTCCTATTGGGAATATTTGCTGCCTTGCTGAAATAATACAAAAGGCATTATAAATTTACTCCAAACTCTTATTTTTTGCCCTAAATAATGCTTCTCCCAAAAGTAATTTCAAGTATACATGATTTTGAAAACTTATTCCAGTCGTGTCGCTCATGTCAGCAACTGAAATTACTTTAATTTTTTTTTTAATGTATAGCTAATGGAAGTAGTAGTCTAGAAGTTTGCATGAGCATACATTCTTGTCCTAAAGTTGACTGCTATCTCCATTAGCGGTACACTGTGTTATCAACCGCTAATGGAAGTAGTTGTCAAATATGCAATTTTTTTGGTTTATTTGTTCTTACAATGCCACAAATCTGTCAAGTTCATTCGACTTTGTCAACAAATTAACAATTCAAAACTAATTCACAAAAACATCTTAGACCAACCTATCAGTTCACAAAACACCAAATTTCCATGATCGTTTTAACAACACCAAGCCAATAATCAAACATCAAATCAAATAGTCAATCCACGATTAATTTTGCATAATAAGAGAGGTTAAAGTTTATAATCTAGTTATTAAATATCATAAGAGTTCTAACATTGTACAAGAGGCCAAGAAAAGTCACTCCTAGTTCGCTCGCCTTTTCTTTCGGGTGGAAGGATGTGAAGATTCAGGTGTGGACTCATCGTATTCCAAAATGGTATGTAGCAATGAAATAGCAACCGATCTTAAGTCTATTGTGGAAGAGGAGGTGAGACACCAAGTACACCAAGATGTAGGCCTCATGGTCACAGTTGTCAGTTGACAGATTTAAGCATGGAGTAAGAGGAGACTTCCTACTCAATGTGATCGATTGACCATGTCCAATGCGAGTAATAGGATCATTGTTCAATGTCTTCAAGTCCGTCGAAGTCTGAGCGTAGAACTCATAACCCATCTCCATAGACAATGACTTGACGACCTCCAAACAAGCACCACACCTGTAAATCACATCATAAAATGTATTGGCGTGCACATAACCAAAAAGTTAAATATAAGTTTAAATCATATAGGAAACCAAAAAAATCGATGAAGTGGAGCGAATAATTGGTATCTGACCAACGAAGAATATTACGTATTCTCCTTCATGATTTCACGTGCCCTTTTGTTCCTCCTCCATTAATATCTTCTTCTACTCTCTCTTTTCTCTCTCCTTTCTCCAGTAACAACAATTGTCTTGTGCCCCACTTTTCTTTCCTTTAAGCCCTCTCTCCACTTTCTTTGTTTGGGTTGTCTGAAAATGGCGTATTTCTAAATGTCAAAGGCGAACTTGGACCTTTGCTTGCTTAATTATGATTTAAATTTTCGTCAATAAAAAATTAGGCCTGACCCATACTGTTTCTTGCATTTTCAAGCAATTCTTTCGATTTAGATGCTTACCTAAATTGGACTTTAATAGACTTAAATTCCTTCCATTGTGTTCATGGTTGCTTCTCTGAATCATACAGAATGTATCCATCTATCGAAATTCTTCTGTTTGGAAATCAAAGGGAAGTCACATAGCATTGTTGAAGGAACAATAATATTGAAGAAGAACATAAAAAATTTTGATGTTGCAAAGCGGTCTGACGAGGCCGATATTTTTCATTGATAAAAATCTGAATTGCATATTAGAATTACTCAATTACATCAACTAAAAGTTACACTGGCTAGGTCGAGGTAGGCGAAAGTTGCCCCTAATTCTGCTAGTGGCTCGACACAATCTTAGTCACCTTGTAAGGACCGTACCAGTTGGGACTGAGTTTTCCGAGGTTGGGCTTATTCCCAATTAATTTGATTTTACTCAATACCAAGTCTCCGACAACATAAGGTCTACTCTTAACTCTTCTATTGAAGAATTAAGTTATTCTATGCTTTTGGACGATCGACTTGATGAGTGCATTCCTTTGAGTTTCTGGCAGGAGATTTAGGTTTATAAGCTTTTCTTCTTCATTTTTCCCATAGTCATAGAAGGCTGTTCTCGGCGAGGGGATGCCTACTTCGACTGGGAGGACTGTCTCCCTTCCATAGACTAAATTAAAAGGTGTTTGGCCAGTTGCCTCCTTAAGCGTTGTCTGGTCAACCAGATCTAGGATGCCTGGTAGGTCGTCAACCCAAGATCCTTTCACTCCATCTACCATCTTCTTTATCCCCTTCAGGATCATCTTGTTGGCAGGTTTTGCTTGTCTATTTGTTTGAGGTTTACTCACAACTGAAACTCTTGTTTTAATCCCAAACTTACAGAGAATTGCTTTAAATGGTCCACTATGATACATATTGATTTGGAATAAAGAGAGAATTGGATTATGAAAGAACAAAGGAACAATTCAAGTTAACAATCCGCTTGAATTAACGAACAACCACCAACTTCCACTAACCAATGTACTGATAGTCTAAAGTCGTATCACCTATTCAAAGATAATTCCTACACTCCTCTAACAATAGTAGTCAAGGGAAGCAGAGTCTAATCTGCAGGGAGACAGAGTTTCCATGTGAATATTCAACTAAATAACTTACTTCAGAAGAAATCAGATATGATTAACTGAACTAATAATAGAGAAAACGGGAATTAAACTGAGATTTAGCTATGGAATAAAAGACTAGAGTATTAGTTTGGTCCACCATGCTTATACCAATCAAATAAGGTTAACTACTATCAAAACCTAGTCAAGAGTCGAGGGATTAGAGCATGTGATGAGCTATGGTTAAGCCTCAACGCTCATAGTTCAACATACGCCGCTTGTTCACTAACGCAATCAGAACTACTGGTAGGCCTCTAATTGTAAGACGAGTCTGAACGAACAACTATTAACCACAATCAATCAATGAAATTGGCCACTAACATTAATTACTAATCAAGAATAAATCATACCACAATCTCTCTAATCAAACCCTAGAAATCAATAACAGTCTTATTAAAGATCATGGTATAAACATGGCTTCCGTCTCTGATACCCTAGAAAGGGATCTACTCAAACATGATTAAACTAACAATGACAAAACTAATAAGAAACCCTAATAGTTGCATCATGAAATAATCAACAACTAAACTAGAACAATTAAGAAGTAATAACAAAGCAATAAGAGAGAAGATTACCAATTGACAAAAAGCAATAACTTTTTTTTTGCTAAGTAAGAAAGAGTTATATTCACCACAAAACTGAACAAAAAATACAACCTAAACACCAAACTGTTAGAAGGGCAAACCAACTAGGTTGGACCCCCCTAACTAACAGAATGGAAACACAATTTACCTATACATCTCAAAAGTCAAATTATCTATCCATTGACTATCACTACTACTAAGCTTCCGAGGTTTTACCCCTCTTAATCTAATACAAACGGAGTTCATAAATATTTTCACTAAAACTCTAGGCAGCCAAACAAAATCATTCCACCAAGCATCATTCCTAGCTAGACATACAAAATACAACAATGCATTCAAACAAGCAGTAATAACCTGCTTCTGAGCTTTACTCCTCCTGCTTCCGTGAACACAATACAGAAGCCTGTGATAATTTTCCTGATTATTCTTCACTTGTAACCAGAGCAGAATACCCTTCAAACACACCTGAGCATAAGGGCATAGAAAGAACAAATGAGCATTAGATTCACAACCCCTAGAATACAACAGACAATAAGATGAGCTTGTCACCCCAAACTGAATCAGTCTATCAGCAGTTTTCAATCTTCCATGCATTACTAACCAACATATCATAGATAATCTATTCCAAACAAATTTACCCCAATGAATCTTCTCAGGCCCACCAATCATTAGATCATAAATCTTTTTAATACTAAAAGGATACATATTATTCAAATCAGTTCTAGAAATAATCTGTTTTAGCTCATCCTTAACCTTGCACACCTGTTTCCAATACCAACTACTATCAGCAGGAGGATTATACGCCCACCAATCCTCTTCCTTAATATACACAAAATGAACCCATCTGATCCATAAGCTGTCCCGCTTAGTTTCCAAGGCTCAAACATACTTAGCTAAAGCAACCTTGTTCAAATAGTAATCTTCCTCACACCAAGCCCCCCAGCTTGCTTAGGAGAACAAATAGTATCCCAGTCAACATTACCTGCTTTCTGGCTATAATAGCAACCACTCCATGTAACATCCCGACAATTCCCTCTTTACAAAACATATATTTTTCCAATTAAAATAGAGAATCATCAAGGCATTATCCCCGTGTGAAAACGTATCGGCCTACTCATTAAATACTTAAATAATATAATTGTCAAACTTAAACTTCAAACCTCAAAAGTAATTCAAACCAAAACAAACTTAATTAAAATAATTTAAGAGTAGGAGACAGAAGATAATAAAATGATCTCCCAACAACGCTCCCAAGTCCCAAATGAATATTGAGATGATGCATCATACCTTCAAACCTGTAGGCAAACACTCAATTGAAGACTGCTCGCCAATAAATGGTCATCACAGGATCAATAGGCACAGCTATGATCGATACACAGAAAAGCACGTAATCAGCAAAGCTGAGTACATACATAAGTAAAGTAAAACACGAAACCTAATCATGATACTAATGAATAACCATACATGAATAATAAAATACTATCACACTTCAACTCTTAAAATAAGACTTGACTACAAGACACACACCATAATAAATATTTAAATAAATTGAATAGACAATGGATCGAGTTGTCCAAACGAAAAACCAGTCTTCATAAATGAAAGACCGAGTTACGAGCGCGACTCCGTAACCCCTTGACCAACGATATCGAGGAACCTTTAGAAATAAAAATAGGGTACGATGATAAATTCGACCCCAAGAAAAGCCATGGGCTATCACCATGTACTCTAACTCATACTAGTCCAGAACTTTAGACGTGCACTAATCTAAAGCTATTGCTATTCACTTTCACTTTAAGTATTAGTAAGTTATTCGATGTTGAACTCTAAACAGACAACCAACACATAACATGGATACATCAAATATTCCTCTTTTTTCTTAGGATTAAATTAAGTGATTAAACAAATTCCAATTGACCAAGAATTAATCCTCCAAATTTATTTGTTGACTTAAATCAACAATCAAAAATCCAATAAATATACATACCCTACAAATCCCTCGGTCTTTGCAAAGTAGTAAAATAACCATATCCAATACTAGTCTAACTTACTCATAAAATCCTCGGCCTTTGAGAGTAATAAAATATCCACTTTGGGAAACAATACCAAAATCCATAATCCAATAATAAAATAATATTAATCCATATCACACGATGGATTAAAATATAAACATTCCCATAATAACATGCTTGAATCAAACATCCATTCAATCATGCAATAAAACCATAAAATCAATTAACATGCTCAACAACACGTAATTCCAATTCAATAGCCACGTATGAACCATAAAAGGGTTCCCTATACATGATACTATGAACAATCCTAATCCTTAGGACATGATACTAATCTAACACATAAGGACATGTACGTACCTTGTGTAGAGAAAGTGAGAGGCCACTTTAGAAATCTAGAAGTCGCCTAAAGTAAATTCTCCGTCTATCAAAATAATAATACAACAACGAATTAACATACAAATTAATTCACAGCAATATAACTTACTTTAAAACGTCTCAAAACTCGTTTTAAAATACTTTAAATATATTAAAGTTCCAACCTATAACGGCCTTTAATATAATACTCAAAAATCTATACTTTAAAAGCTCATAAATCACTAATTTAATACTTAAAACTCACTTTAAACAATAATAATAAATCTGAAATTATAATTTATATTCATAATAAATTAAAAATAAAAATCAGATTTTTAACAATCGAATAATAAAGTTTTCAAATTTATTATAAAAATATATAAAAATCATAAAAACTGTAACTTTAACACTAAAATATAATTTAAACATTAGAGTAGAGGATAGGGTTAAGAAAAAACCGAAGAAAAACCATGAAAACAAAGAGAGACACGCGCACGTGTGGTGGCGCGTGGTGGCGACGCGGCGGCTGGGCGGCTCGTGTGGGGACGCGTTGTTGCTGCTGGGTGGCTGCTCGCGTGAGCCGAAGGAGAAAAAGGGGGTGGCTTGCGTGTGGTTGCAGCGACAGCAAGGAGAGAAAAGAGAGGTAGTGGTGGCGTGTGGCCGGCGCCGGAAAACGGGAGGAGAGGGAGAGAGGGAGTGGGCGGACGGTGAGGAGAGTGAGGGAGAGAAAAACAAAAGTGTTCAATTAAGGGTTTGGGGGTATTTATAGGTTTTGGCTAAAACCTAAGGTGAAGAGGTTTAGGCTTTAGGTTTGGCCTTGGGTTGATCATGAAACTTAATTAAATTGGTTGGGCTCCTCAACCCAACATTTAAAATCATTTTAAACACGACCCAAAACCTTTAAATAAAATATACGACATTTAAATCCAACCCAATAGATATTAATAATTATTTAAAACGTTTAAATAACCATTTGACTTTCAAAATAGTCAATACTTAAATAAATAAATAAAATAAGTATGAAAATGATTATAAATATACTTTAAATATATTTATAAAATTCATAAAATTACGGGGGATTACAGTGTACCCCTCTTAAAAGAAGTTTCGTCCCGAAACTTGGCACGAAAAACTAAATCGTTTGAAAAAAAAATTATACTTAAACTTTTCAAAACTGAATACTCAGAAAAGCTCGTGTCACACATGTGCACGAATTACCAACTCAAACTCAAATGTGTCACTCATGGACGCATCATTTTGCACCAACGTGTGCAAATCGCAAAGGTGAACATAAAAAAATAAAAATGGGTAAAAAGCGCGAAATTATATCGCATTCCAGCCCTCTTAAAGAAAATGATTTACGCCCTCGTAACTCATCTCAATAAACAGATCAGGATACTTCTTCCTTATATAATCCTAGGCTTCCCATGTTGCCTCCTCAGACTCATAGTTAGACCAAAGTACTTTCACGATACTCACATCCTTATTGCGTGTACTACGCACCTTTCAGTCCAAAATTTTCACACGTCTTTCCTCATACGTGAGGCTACTATCGATCTGAACTCTTTCGGGTTCTAGAACATGGTTCACATCAGGAATATACCTCTTAAGCTGTGAGATATGAAAAAACATCGTGCATCTTCTCAAATTCCATCGGTAAAGCCAACTTGTAGGCTACTTTACCAACTCGTTGCAAAATCTCATACGGACCCACATACTTGGCACTCAACTTGCCTTTCTTACCAAATCTCATAACACCTTTAGTCGGTGAAACTTTCAAAAATACTTTATCGCCAATATCGAACTCATCTTCACGCCTCTTCAAATCAGCATAACTCTTTTGCCTATCCTAGGCGGCTTAGATTCTAGCTTGAATCAACTTCACATTCTTGACAGTCTCTTCAATGAATTCAATCCCTAGGACTATATTCTCACTAAAGTCATTCCAAAAAATAGGACTTCTACACTTCCGTCCATACAAAGCTTCAAATGGTGCCATTTTATAATCGCATGGTAACTATTGATGTATGAAAACTCAATCAAATCTAATTTGTAACACCCCGAAATTTCACTAAAATTTCGCGTGTTAATCTAGTTAAATTATTTGTTAAAAATTAAAAATAAACCTTTTTTTCATAAATAAATTTATACTTGAAAATATAATATCATTATCTTAAGCATATTTCAAAAATATGAAAGTGTATATTGTGGTATATTAACGTGATCAATTTGGAAAATGTATATGTTTATAATGTTCGTATTTTTTTTATAACATATGGTTAGTAATTTTATATAAATTTAAGTAGCACATGCTTTTTTTTTGAGCGTTAAGTTTATTTTGGACCGTCAACATAACAAATCTTAAGTCCTCTACTTTGGCATACGGGGACGAATTTATTTTATTTTATGAGCTTCTAGTGTTTTCTACGGCTTTGTAACCTTAAAAGACTAAGGATCAAACCCTTCATTCTCCCCCATCAATACAACATTAAGTCACCTTAAACTCTCCCATTAAACCTCCTTATTTTTCTAGAAAAAAGAAATCAGAAATTCTGCTCTTTCTTTCTCCTTCTCTTATTCCACGCCATTTTCGGCCATTTCAGCACACCTATTTTGTTTGCTTCATATCTCCTTCGTTTCTTATCGGATTTGGATGTGTGAGTAGTGAAAATTCATCTACTCGGAAGGATCTTGCTCGTGGTATAATTTTTTTTTGAAGAAAGTAAAAGACGCATATGCAGTTTTCGTTTCAATCAGACGAGTCATCCGATTTTCTTGAAGTTGTCAGGAGAAATGTCATTCTCTCCTTTCTCCGCTGTTCTTGCTACACGATTTTCTTGCACTCCTCGAGATGATCAAGGTAACTAACGACCCGCTTAGCTTTATAGGATAAAAATCGTAGTCTTAGTACCGTTAGTTTGGATATTACAATAGTATCATGATTAGGATTTTTCCTGTATTCTAATTTACGTTGTTGTTATGTTTATGCTTAGATTTTTGAGTTGACCGATGCCGTATTCGAACTGGTAAATGTCGACATTATGCTTGGTGTTTAATTGTTGTTTTAGCGCTGTTTTGGTACTGTTATGAGAGCTAGTCATTGCTCTGTTGGGATGCTTTGTTTTCTGTCCAATTGCTGCTGGATTTATCTCTCTTTAGGGGTGCTATAATCTGCTTGTTGATGTCTTGGGACTGCCATATTTATATAATCTGCATTCTCACCTAAAACCGAGATAGTAAAACTACAGAGGTGATTTAGGAAGAAAATTACATGGTGGTATTAGAATTGGGTTCCGTAAATGTTGGTAAAGTATAGGTTGAGCGCTGGTGTCTGATTGTGTGTGTGGGAGCTCATGGGTGTTATGAAGCAGAGGTGTTGGAGTTGCATTTTTTTTCTCTTTCCTATTCTTTTCTTTTAAGTTTTACGTTAATTAGGTGATATGGGGTTGTAGAGAAATCAAGTCCATGATGGGTTTAGTTTAGTTGACTTCTTGATATCATGATTTCTTGATATCAAGTGCCTACTACTTTCTTTGCTGCATGACTTCTTGATATCAAGTGCTGGGTGTGTTTGACTATTTAGTTTGGCAGCAATTGATTTAGGGACTTGTTACTTCTCACCTTGTTTTCTTCTAGTTCCTGTAAGTGTTAGCTTAGTTAATCCTTTGAGATGATTAACAAATAGTAGTGTGTTAAGATTTCTTTTCTCTTTAGTGGATATGGTTTGTTTAATTATATTACTGTATATGATTTGTTATAATTATATTTGATATCTTACTATTTAATTATATCTCTTTTTTTTTTATTATATACTATGATTTTGTTAATCAACTATTTTCCTTTTTAAGTGGAAACTTTCATTTATTTATTTTACCTTATTGTTAGTCTATTTGGTGAAATTATTTTGTTAATGGCTATATGGATGTAACGCCTTTAACGGCATTTCTGAAATTGTGAGGCCTTTAATAGCATTTCTTATGTTTTACTTGTAACTCGTCAAATGGCAATTTAATTACTTATTACTTATTTCTTTGTGAACTTTGTGAAGAGATGTTGAATTATATAAGAGTTATCGACGTCGTAATGCTCGGGGAGGATAAAACTGTCCCTAGCATTACTTCGCCAAGAGTTATGTACGTAGGGTATTGTGACTTTGTCATAATTAACTTTGTACCCAAACTCAGCTAACGCCTTTGTTGAATACCATGATATTCGATGTGTTTTAAAGTACTTGTATGAGTATGCTATATTCGTGTTGAGGACGTTTTAGTGTGGATGATTTGAGGTTTGAGGATTTGAAGAATATTGTGTTGTTATTATACATTTGATGTTATTGTTTTAATTGAGTTGAGTAACCTAAGGGACAGTGTCCCGAAGGTAACGAACATGCACTCCGAGAGGTTAGGGGACATCACGTTGGGTGTTACCCTACATTGGACATACCTAGGACTTGTTGTCGTCCGAGAGGTCGGGAGGTACTGCAAGTATTGTCCCGCATCGGGAGTTTGGCCATTCTTAGACACAGACGGTAAGGAACGTAACCCATAGGCCGTTCTGGAGATTCGATCTGATTTTTCCTGAGGAAGTGGGCTGCGGGTCACTAGCGTTCGCTCTCTTGATATTAATTTGATGTTTTAACCACTGTGGAGTTTTATTATTTTGTTATCTGGACTATGCCTGTTTTCTTGAGTTATCATACTTGAATTTTTTATTATCAAGCATGTTGCAAGTAGTGTTTTGCCCCGTTGATTCCTTATTGTTATTTGGACTTTATGTTGTTGTGTACGTATTGTTTATTCTAACTGTACTTAAGATTACTTTTTTTAATCCTATATTGGGCTGGGAGAGCTGTTAGTTACTCCCCACTGATTGTGGATATTTGTTGAACATTTTACAGATGTTGGAGTTTAGAGTACTTACCGTTTGGACTGGGGTTGTGCGATCCGGCCTTGTGAGTTTCAGTGTACTGCTTGTCATGGTGGATGAGCATTATGAGTTAGACATTAGGACCTCTGGTCTTATGGGTCTTAAATAGTAGTTTAGTTGTATTTCTATGTTTAATAAGGTTATTTTGGATAATTTATGGATTTTGAGTTTGGAACTCGTTAATTCTTGAGACGATGGAGATGAGGGTATGGGACCTCATCCTATTGTACATTTCTAGGTTTTGATTACCTTAAGAAATTTTCGTTTATTAATATAGTTTAATTTTACCCTAGAGTGACATTTCCGTCTCGGTGATATTTCCGCTACCACTGATTTTATCTTTTAGTTCATTTATTTAAGTTAAAGTATAGTTGGTAAAAGACGGGATGTTACGTAATTGGTCTTCCCAACTTCCTTGAAAATCAATCACACATGCTCTCAACATGTCCTCCATAGTTTGATTGCCCCTCTCAGTCTGACTATCTGTCGCAGGGTGAAAAGCAGTACTCATCTTCAACGTAGTTCCAAGATTCTGCTGAACTTTCTGCCAAAACTTCGAGAGAAATCTCGAATCACGATCTAAAATAATATCTTTCGGCACACCATGAAGTCTCACGACGTGCTTGATATATATATTTGCAAGTTGCTTCTTCTTCCACGTCTCTTTGATCGGAATAAAGACGACAGATTTAGTCAATCGATCCACAATCACCCAAATAGTGTCATTGCCAGTCTTGGTTCTCGGCAATGCCGTCACAAAATCCATAGAAATCGAATCCCACTTCTATCCAGGGACTTCTAACGACTGGACCTTTCCCATAGGTCTCTTGTGATCTATCTTCACTTTCTGGCAAGTCAAACACTTGGACACGAATTCAGCGACTTCTCGCTTCATATTCGTCCACCAATAATTCTCCTTAAGGTCTTTGTACAACTTATCACCACCAGGGTGTACAGAATACGGAGTATTGTGACCTTCCTCCATAAGTTTCCTCTTAAGCTCTTCACACTTTTGTGGTATACACCACCTTCCTTTGAATCTCAGACTTCCATCCTCATGGATCTTAAAGTCAACTTCCTTTCCTTGCTTAATCTTTTCCTTTATCTTGTCAAGGTGTTGATCTCCAACTTGACTCTCCAATATCTCGTTGAAAATCGACGATCCTAACGACAAAGCGCTCAATCTCGCTTCTATCTCTCTAGGATTCAACATCTCAAGGTTAAGCCTTCGCATATCTCGATACAACTCTTCGGAAACTACCAACGCATTCACGCTATGGCTCGTCTTCCTACTTAAGGCATCGGCGACTACATTTGCCTTCCCTTCATGATACTGGATATCTAAGTCATAATCCTTGATAAACTCTAACCATCTCCTTTGTCTCATATTGAGATCCTTCTGAGTGAAAATATACTTCAAACTCTTATGGTCGGTGAATATCTTCACAGTCGCTCCATAGAGATAATGTCTCCAAATCTTCAATGCAAACACAATGGCAGCTAATTCTAAGTCATGGGTAGGGTAATTAAACTCATATGGCTTCAATTGACGCGATACATACGCAATCACCTTCCCATTATGTTGTAACACACATCCCAGACCATTCTTCGACGCGTCACTATATACCTCGAATCCAACATTCCCATCGGGCAGAGTCAAAATAGGTGCAGAGGTTAAACGATCCTTCAAAATCTGAAAGGCTTCCTCACACTTCTCATCCACTCTTTCTTCATCAAAGTAGTCATAGGTCTCGCTATCCTCGAGAAATCTTTCACAAACCTTCTATAATAACTAGCCAATCCCAGAAAACTTCTTATATCAGACACATTCTTCGGTCTAGGCCACACACTAACGGCTTGTATCTTTGCAGGATCCACGAAAACTCCTTCCTTAGATACGTAATGACCTAAAAATGCGACTTTCTCCAAATGGAACTCACACTTAGAGAACTTGGCAAACAATTGATTTCTCCTAAGCGTCTCCAAAATAACTCTCGAATGCTCATCATGTTCTTCTTCGTTCTTAGAGTAAATCAAAATATCGTCAATGAATACCACGACAAACTTATCTAGATCTCATGGAAAATCCTATTCATCAAGTCCATAAATATTGTAGGTGCATTGGTCAACCCAAATGGCATCACAGTAAACTCATAGTGACTATATCTCGTTCTAAAAGCAGTCTTAGGTATATCCTTATCTGCTACCTTTAGTTGATGATACCCCGTACGCAAATCGATCTTCGAGAAAACACTAGCTCCATTCAACTGATCGAAAAGATAATCTATCCTTGGCAAAGGATACTTGTTCTTCATAGTCACATTATTCAACTCACGAGAATCAATACACAACCTCATACTACCATCTTTCTTCTTCCCAAATAACACTGGTGCTCCCCAAGGTGACGCACTAGGTCTAATGTAACCTTTATCCAACAAATCTTGTAATTGAGTCTTCAATTCACTCATTTCAGGAGGTGCCATCCTGTGTGATGCTTTCGAAATAGGTGCAGTTCCAGGAACTAAGTCTATGGTAAACTCAATGGTTCTCTTAGGCGGCATTCCAGAAATCTCACTTGGAAACACATCTAAGAATTCATTCACAATAGGTACATCCTCAATTCTCGACTCAACTTCCTTGCTTACATCTCTCACAGGAATACTTCACAACCTTTCCTTATCAACTTCTCAGCTTGCATAGCAGAAATGATCCCAAAACTCTTAGGTTTCCCAAATCGTCGGTACGAAATCGACTTCCCCGACGGACTCTTCAAAACTACCCTCTGAACTTTACAATCTATCTTGGCTTTATAAGAACTAAGCCAGTCCATTCCTAGAATAACATCTAGGTTTCCCAAATTGAATTCTATGAGATTAGAGGGAAAAGTACAACCTCCTATCTTCAAAGGTAAGTTTCTAAACATCTTAGTGCACTTCACGACCTCCCCAGTCGGAATACAAATGGGAAAATCAACGACTTCAAAGTCTACTAGGCCTAAACTCTTAACAGTATACGTCGAAATAAAAGAGTAGGTCGCTCCAGAATCAAATAATGCTTTAAATAAAATGGAGTTGATAGAAAAAGTACCGGAAACCACATCAGCGGACTTTTCAGCTTCCCCACGCCTCATCACAACACTTTCCCCAGAGCTTTACTCTGGTTGTTGTTGTTGCTTCCATTCGCAGGCTTAGTGTAGCTTCCATGACCATTCTGTGACCCCGAAGATTTCGGTCCTTGGTTGCTAGCTTGGTTATACCCATATCTTGCCTGTCCATTGCCTCCATTGGCATTCTGTTCACGTTTCTGCTTCGTGAAACACTCAAACTCTCTATGTCCCTTCTTCTGCCAGTAATCGCATGTAATCAAATCTCCCTTAAAATCTCTACCAGGATGGTTCTTGTTGCATCTTTTATAGTGGTAAGTCCTCTCAGGTTTGGCCCCATCACTAGACCCTTGACCATTCCTGTTCAGGAAATTTCCATTTCCACTCCTGTTCCTCTTGTAACCACCTTGATTTCCTCCAGCATGGAAATCTTTCTTCTTCTCTCCTAGGGCAACGTTCTTCTTGTCACGCCTAGTCTGTAATCCATAAATATGAGCGGCTCGCCCATACACAATATCTAGGGATGTAAAGGTTTCACCTCCTAATCCTAATTGGATTTCCTCAGTCAGACCTTCCTCGAACCTCTGAGCTTTCAATTCCTCAGTAGCGACTACCTCAGGTGCAAATCTAGACAAAGCTATGAACTTGCTATACAATTCCGAAATAGTCATACTCCCCATCCTAAGGTTAATGAATTCTTGGGCCTTTTGCTTCCTCATGAAAGCAGGATAAAATTTTCCATTAATAGCAGTGGTAAAGGAATCCCAATTAAATTAGCCTCGGCACTAATCCTAGTCCCGTTTTCTTTCCACCAAAGATCAACCTCATCTTTCAAGTACATCATGGCTTGATCTACTTTCATTGCCTTAGGGCAGTTCACAACTCCAAATATTTTATCGAACTCTCTAATCAAACTCTCCAGGAAAGTGGGGTCAGTCTATCCCTTAAAGTAAGGTGGCTTAACTTTAGCCAACTTTTCAAACATATCGCCTGCAGTGTCAGGACGGTCAGTTCTCTCTTGGGTCAATTTCTCTGCCAAAAGACAAATGGCAGCGGCCAGGGCGACATCGTTGTTGGCCATCCTACTGAGTAACCTATGAATAAAAATACATACATCCAGTTTAGGTCACGATTCATAACTAATTGTCATTCTACGAAGGCATTGAAAGAAAATTCTCATACGAGATCATCTAGAGAAAGTAGGTTCAACGAAGTTTTACTTGGAATAAATCCGAAGTACAAACAATTTTATTTGGAATAAATCCAAGCACTAATGAATTTATTTGGAGTACATCCAACCTCAAACAATTTATTTGGAATACATCCAATCTCAAACAAATTTATTTGGAATACATCCAAACACCAACAAATTCCATTACTTGCACAACCAAGCAAGAATTACATAATCAACCATGAGAAATAAAATAAAAATAATTCCCATTCGCGTACTAAATAAATATCGCTCAACTCAAATAACCAAAAGAATATTTTATTTCTCCCGAAATAATAACAATGAATATGTCCTCAATTCATAACAGAAATTTCACTAAATATAATTCCTCAAATGAATAGTACCAAAATAAACACTAGTGTAGCGTGGCTACCTTATTCAAAAGAATGTTAAAATAAACAAGGAAATGTCATCAAAATAAATCTAAGGACTAACATCATGATTCATTTCCTTATTTTCCTTGTACTTCTCAGGAGTGAATACTTCATCTTCGAAATCATCCATATCCTCAATCACGCATTTATAATTGGGTTGTTCAGCTCTAGTTGTCCTGCTAATACGTTTAGGTGTAGGTTCATCAACGTCTTCTACCTCATCATCAACTATGTCAGCCAGAAAAGCAGCATAGATATCTTTGCGGGTTTGACCTCTAGCTTGGTCGAACTCTTGTAAAATCTCATCGTCACTCTCAGTAGCAACTCTTAAAATATGGCGTAATCCAACCTCAAGACTAGTATAGCCCTCAAGCACAGACTCGGTGTCAGACTCGTCGTCACTAAGTAAAATAGGGTAATAAAAACTTCCAACTCGATCGGCTTCACTATCAGACATGCCTAAAGGTCCATCTACTATTGAGCAAGACATCTACAATGAACAACGTTCATTCTTAGCGTACATTCCCAACAATGAATAACATAAATAAATATCCACAGAATAAAATAAATCAGCAATCCATCAAAAGAACATGTACAAACCAAAACAGCTGAACAGACTACCAGTACTGAACTAACTGAACAGACTTGCAGACATAAAACAGCTGAACCGATTAGCAGATAGAAAATAAACTGAACACATCAAAATAATGCAGACATATGATATTTCTATCCTATATGCCCATTCTAAACTACCCAACTCACTCAAATAAAAATTAAGCAAGACAAAAATAATTTTTCGAAACTATGAAATTTTTGAAAATGCTCAATATTACTGAAAAATTTCGGACTAACCCAAAATATTTTCGGGCCAAATTCCAAAAAATTAAGAAAATACTAAAGTGGAATAAATTAGAATTTTCGGAAATAAATAAAGAAAATCGAAAATAAATAAAAGATAAATAGAAATAAAATTGAAATTTTAAATAAATTCGAAACTAAAATTTGAACCTTTTTCAAAAAACAAACTCGAATTCTTCAAAATAAATTTAATAAATGAATAAGTAGGAGCTTACTTTATAAAATAACTTTTGAATAAAGCTAAGTTAGGTTTTGTTAGTTAGGCGCCTAATAATAGTTTTGGCACGAAGGGCCAATAAAACCTTAAGCTCTGATACCACTTTGTAACACCTCGACAATTCTCTCTTTACAAAATATATATTTTTCCAACTAAAATAGAGAATCATCAAGGCATTATCGCCCGTGTGAAAACGTATTGGCTTAATCACAGTATTGCAGAGGAAAAACATTAAAATAATTTATTAAATACTTAAATAATATAATTGTCAAACTTAAACTTCAAACATCAAAAGTAATTCAAACCAAAAAAAACATTTAAATAAATAATCCAAAACAAACTTAATGAAAATAATGTAAGAGTAGGAGACAAAAGATAATAAAATGATCTCCCAACAATGCTCCCAAGTCCCAAATGAATATTGAGATGATGCATCATGCCTTCAAACCTGTAGGCAAATACTCAATTGAAGAGTACTCGCCAATAAAGGGTCATCACAGGATCAATAGGCACAGCCATGATCGACACACAGAAAAGCACGTAATCAGCAAGGCTGAGTACATACATAAGTAAAGTAAAATACGAAACCTAATCATGATACTAATGAACAACCATACATGAATAATAAAATACTATCAAACTTCAACTCTTAAAATAAGACTTGACTACAAAACATACAACATAATAAATATTTAAATAAATTGAATAGACAATGGATCGAGTTGTCCAAACCAAAAAACCAGTCTTCCTAAATGAAAGACCGAGTTACGGGCGCGAATCCGTACGTAACCCCTTGCCCAACGATATCGAGGAACCTTTAGAAATAAAAATAGGGTACATGGATCAATCCGACCCCAAGAAAAGCCATGGGCTACCACCATGTACTCCAACTCATACTAGTCTAGAACTTCAGACGTGCACTAGTCTAAAGCGTTGCTATTCACTTTCACTTTAAGTATTAGTAAGTTATTCGATGTTGGACTCTAGATAGACAACCAACACATAACATGGATACAAGAAATATTCCTCTTTTATCTTAGGATTAAAGTAAGTGATCAAACAATTCCAATTGACCAAGAATTAATCCTCCAAATTTATTTGTTGACTTAAATCAACAATGAAAAGTCCAATAAATATACATACCCTACAAAGCCCTCGGTCTTTGCAAAGTAGTAAATAAAATAACCATATCCAATACTAGTCCAACTTACTCATAAAGTCCTCGGCCTTTGAGAGTAATAAAAATCCACTAAGGGAAACAATACCAAAATCCATAATCCAATAATAAAATATTAATCCATATCACACGATGGATTAAAATATAAACATTCCCATAATAAAATGCTTGAATCAAACATCCATTTAATCATGCAATAAAACCATAAAATCAATTAACATGCTCAACAACACGTAATTCCAATTCAATAGCCACGTATGAACCATAAAAGGGTTCCCTATACATGCTACAATGAATAATCCTAATCCTTAGGACATGATACTTATCTAACACATAAGGACATGTACGTACCTTGTGTAGACAAAGTGAGAGGCCACTTTAGAAATCTAGAAGTCGCCTAAAGTAAATTCTCCGCCTATCAAAATAATAATACAACAACAAATTAACATACTAATTAATTCACAGCAATATAACTTACTTTAAAACGTCTCAAAACTCATTTTAAGATACTTTAAATATATTAAAGTTCCAACCTTTAACGGCCCTTAATATAATACTCAAAAATCTATACTTTAAAACCTCAGAAATCACTAATTTAATACTTAAAACTCACTTTAAACCAATAATAATAAATCTGAAATTATTATTTATATTCATAATAAATAAAAAAATTAGATTTTTAACAATCTAATAATAAAGTTTTCAACTTTATTATAAAAACATATAAAAATCATATAAACTATAACTTTAACATTAAACATTAAAGTAGAGGATAGGGTTAAGAAATAACCAAAGAAAAACCACGAAAACCGGAAAACAAAGAAAGACACGCGCACGTGTGGTGGCGCGTGGTGGCGACGCGGCGGCTGGGTGGCGCGTGTGGGGAAGCGCTGCTGTTGCTGCTGCTGGGTGGCTGCTCGCGTGAGCCGAAGGAGAAAAAGGGGGTGGCTTGTGTGTGGTTGCTGCGACAGCAAGGAGAGAAAAGAGAAGGCGTGGTGGCGTGTGGCCGGCGCCAGAAAACGGGAGGAGAGGGAGAGAGGGAGTGTGCGAACGGTGAGGAGAGTGAGGGAAAGAAAAACAAAAGTGTTCAATTAAGGGTGTGGGGGTATTTATAGGTTTTGCCTAAAACCTAAGATGAATAGGTTTAGGCTTTATGTTTGGGCTTGGGCTTGGGTTGATCATAAAACTTAATTAAATTGGTTGGGCTCCTCAACCCAACATTTAAAATCATTTAAACACGACCCAAAACCTTTAAATAAAATATACATTAAGTCCAACCCAATAGATATTAATAATTATTTAAAACGTTTAAATAACCATTTGACTTTCAAAATATTCAATGCTTAAATAATTAAATATAATAAGTATGAAAATGATTATAAATATATTTTACATATATTTATAAAATTCATAAAACTACGGGGGATTACACTCCAAAGAAAAGCTCTACAAACTTTCTCAACCTCATGAAGCACAAATTTGGGGAGAATGAACACTTGTGCCCAATACACATACAAGCTAAGCAAAACATAATTTATAAGCAAGATTCTAGCAGCATAAGACAGATGTCTAGAGCTCCACACTTTAATTCTCATGCACATCCTCTCAGCAACCGCATCACAAGCAGCCACATAAATCCTCTGAGGACAAATAGGCACCCCAAGATATCTAAAAGCAAGCCTATTATATTTAAAGCCAGTAGCATATTTGATTCTTGGAACAGTTGCAATATCTACCCCGACAGTGTAAAAATCAGACTTTTCATCATTAATCTGCAACCCAGAAAAAAGCAATAACTTAAATTGAATTGAACCAAGGTTTGATCTCCTCTACAATGATGAAACTAATGAAAAATTCTAAAAAGCTCTCTAAGTGTTTAAGATAATAAAAAGATACATGTAAAAATAAACTCAAAAGTATTTATAATAACCTAAGAAAGAAAATAAGATAGGACGGAAAAGACGAAAAATTGCCTCTCCATGTCTTCTGCCACATCGGGCGGCCCTTTGCCGTATCGGGTCCGGGAACATTATTTCAACAGCCAAATTAATTCATCCACCCGATCGGGGCCGCAACACTGACACCCGATCGGGCAAAGCTGCCTGATGCGATCGGGCCAAGAATGTTCTTCAAAGTCTTCAAAACCAGCAAAATGACCAAGTAAAATCCCAATCGATGGGATCGGGCAAGGCTGCCCGATCGGGTGGAAAAACTGAAGTTTTTGGCTTGGAAGATCGAATCCAATCGGGCAACAATTGCCCGATGTCATCAGGTGAAGGCATTTCCTGGGCAGCTCTTGTGCTTGGCTTCATACGCCGAGTTTCTCAATGATTCTTCTTCAAAAAGAGCTCGAACACAATCTCGAGACCTTCTACGTACATGCCTCATAACTTCTCCCGCTACATTGTGGTGGTCAAAATGACTGAATATAGGGAGTTTTCCCTAAAACCTGCAAAATGTTATAAAACAGACAAACCACAACTATATCGAAATAGTTAGCATAAATGGCTTCTAAGAGCGTCAATACCACACAATTTAGCTTGTAAATGAAGGGAAAAACTCTATATGAAAACATTATATCAAATTCCCCCAAGCTAAACCTTTTCTTGTCCTCAAGCAAACAAATCATGCGAACTAACATATGATCTCTCACCTCAATAAGATAGAAAGAATTTGGCTCAAACTTTTAATTAGACTCAAGACTGGTCCGGCAGGCAAGCATCATCATCAATCCATCATATCAAACCATCAGTTGATTAGCATGCATATCAATCCACAAGGCCATCTGCGCATCCCGCAAATACTAAGAGGGTGCTCGCATGGAGGTCATTCAACTCTCAATTTTTGTGGCAGGCAAAAGATGTGCTCGATCGCTCACCTGACCCATCACATAATAACCCTTCCCAACTCACATCACTTGTGTGTTTAGAGGGGTGCATGTGACACTCAACCTATTCAGTCAACTCACAAATAGCAAATACTCTACGCGATTAGGACCAAACTTCATATCAATTCAAATAATGCAATGCAACAAAGATCATGAGGTCTTTATAAGGTTGTAGCGTGGCTTAGGTGAAAGGTGTGAAAAACTTTGCGAGATGTAGTGGTAAAGCCAACCTAGAGGAGCATAATCATCAACGAACTAAGAGGTCAATGTGACCTATCAACTCCACATAACATCAACTCAAAGCATAACCAAATCAATAATACTCTAGTAAACCACACTTACTTTTTTTTCTTTCCTTTTCACTCATTTTATATTTTTCATTGTTTGAAACATTTGAGAGATTCTTCTTTTTGCTCATAACTCATTCTTTTTCTTGATGTTGATTTTTTTTTCTTCAATTTATACACTATGAGCTTTTATAGCCAACAAGCTTCACAACTAGCAATTAGCCAATAACCATTAATTAAAATCAAACTCATCTATAACAAACCAAAACATCTACCAATGCTCCCCTAAGCTAGGCTTATGACAATATCGTGTAAGGAAAGGTCTTGTAATCACTACTACACATATAGCCTAGGAAAACGGTCAAAAAAGGCTTAAGAGACCGGCCTAGGACCGGTTTACAGGTCACAAGTGTCCTAGTATGAGAAACCGGTTTTAGGTCAGGTTTCTTAGTGAAAACAAAGAAACGTGTTGGGACGTAGATCCGCTTTCTCTGATGCTTGTACAGCAGGTAATACTTCAGAGACCAAACTTAACTATAACCGGTTTCTTAGCTATCATTTTATTTTAAAAAAAATCATTGTTTCTATGCTCGTGATTGAAGCTCAAAAAAAATGCAAAACCAACAAAATCGAAAAATCATGAAGAACAACATTTAATTACCTCTTCCATCATTCAGTAGCAAAGTTTTTACACACTAATTCAAAAGTTCAGGAAAAAAAATAACAAAAATCTAGATCTAAACTTCTATCAAATAATAAGATTCTAAACCCACAATCTTAAATGATCTGATTTTGCCGTTTCCTGTTCGTTCATTTTCTTCTTTGTAATAGGGTGCTCCTCTATAATTTTTTAGATGCTTCATTGAAGGTTGGATGAAGATGGTCTCACGTTCTTCCGGTGAATCATATCGCACAACTGGTAAATCTAAAAACGAAAGAAGAAAACTGGTTAATGAAAGTGATTTAATGAAATTCAGATTTAAAAATTATACAATTTTGTTTGTAATAGTCGCCAAAATCAAAATAAATATTAAACATAGATGTTCAAGTAATAAATCAAGAAAGACATAACATTAAAATGGCATATGAACAAGTTTACCATTAGAATTTTCTTCTTTTCTCTGCTACAAATTTGTCTCCAAAAACTTGAAGAAAGTGTGAATTTGAGATAAATGTTACCACAGATATTCAATCAAATGGAATAATAAAAATATAAAGTACTAAAAGATGATTACATATAGTTAAAAAGAAAAATGAGGGAGATAATGAGATGTAGTAGGCGGCTAGGAAGAGATTAGGTTTTAGAAATTAAATGAGGGAGAAGGAAGCAGTAGATGAGTTTAGGTCTAAGAAAGAGGGAGTGGGAATGGCGAGGAAAAAATAGGGTTACAGAGTGGGCCGTGAAAATCTGTGGTTTTATAGGAAGAATTTGTGGGTTTAGTGATTTTAATAAATTTAAAATAAAAATATGTAAGGAACCGTGTTTTGTGATATCACGTTTCTTATAGATCATAGGGTCAATTTATTTTTCCCGCCTTCAACCTGAGAAACCAGTTTTTGGTAAGCAATGGTTTCACAAGATGAGAGACCAGTTAACTTATAAAACACATTTCTTATTTTTGGTCTCTTAACACGTTTTTGTAGTAGTGAATGTAGGTGTCACCATAAACATGCAAGAAAGGCTCAGACAGGCTAAAGGCGGCAATGTATGTCATTTATGTAGCTATGCGGCTTAGACAATTAAAAGAACGCCTCAATCATTTAGATATGCATGCTTGCTAGAAATCAAGAATTAAAGAACCAATGCCAAGATCAATGCTATGGGGAGGAACTACACTCAAAGAAGGGAAGACTGGACGAAGATAGGCATCCATAGGCTCAAAAACTCACAATCTAACCAACTTAGTTTCACATTCAGCGCAAATGTCACAAGCATCGTGCAAGCAAGGGTCTAAAAAGTCGGAAATCAAATCAAAACCAACGAATCCTCAATGTCAAGCCATCTAAAGTCATGAATCCAAAACATTTCCAGAAAATGTATGAGGCATAGGGAGACAATCATATAGTTCAACATGCACTAAAAAGCTCATAATTGTTTTTCATTTTTCAAATTTTTTCAAAGCAGTAAACTATCTTATCAAAGCATTAAATCTAGGAAAAATTGATAAGAATAATCCGACCTTTGGCCGGTCTTCCACCAATGGTACCACCTTCATTTAATCCACCAATAATCCCACCTTTGACACCCATATTCTCTCATTGGTCCCTAACCTGTTGGTGACCTACAATCATGGGTAAACTTCCTAATTACGTGATTAATGCCTAATTAAGTATGTTTTAAACCTAAATTTTTATTTAAAATTTTGAATTAAATTAATTTAAAAAACTTAAGAAAAAAAAAAGAGAAACTCAGTCAACCCCTCCCCTTCCCCCCACAGTGGTGAAGGTGGCGGAGCTGCAGTGTGGGCCTGGTGTCCGGCAGTTTCTGGGCTGCGTGGCAGCCGGTGGTGGTGGTACGGTGTTGCGCGGCAGCCGCGAGGGGCTACTGCCACTGCGTGGAAGCGATGTGTGAGGGAGGTAGAGGAGGTTGGAGCGAGAGAGAGGAAGGTGGCGGAGCTGCGGTGTGGGCCTGGTGTCCGGCATTTTCTGGGCTGCGTGGCAGCCGGTGGTGGTGGTGCGGTGTTGCGCGATAGCCGCGAGGGGGTACTGCCACTGCGTGGCAGCAATGTGAGAGGGAGGCAGAGGAAGTTGGAGCGAGAGAGAGGGAAGAGGAGGTGTGGTGGTGGTCGGAGCTTTTGGCGTGGTGGTGGCTGCGTTGCAGCCACGGAGGTTCTATGGTGTTGCCTTGGTGGTAGTGGCAGCAGCGAGAGAGGAGAAAAAGGGCAGGGGGGTGCCTGGCTCTGTTTTACGGCGGGGAAGGGGAGGGGGAAGGTGGCAGGTGTGTTTACAGGGGAGGGGAGGGTGGCTGAATGGCAGGGGAAGGGGAGGGGAGGGGGAGGGGGTGGGGTGTCAAAACTGTTAACAATGGGGGAAGGGGAGGGGAGGGGGTGGGTTGATTTTTCTTTTTTTTAAATTTTTTTAAAAAGTCAACAGTAATTTGGCCAGTCAAACAAGTTGTCATCATCTTGTACCAATAGGAGAATATGAGGGTTAAAGGTCGGATTATACCTGGATTAATTAAAGGTGGTACCAGTGGTGGAATACCGGCAAAAGGTGGGATTATTCCTGTCAATTTTTCCTTAAATCTATCATATAAATTTGTAAAACTACACTAAAAAGCAGTAAAAGGAAGGGAATGTACATACAGAGAGAGATCCTCCCCCAAGCTGACCGAGGCAATGTCCTCATTCCAACGAGGGAGAGGAAAGAATAAGGGCATCAGCCGCCCATATCATCGTCGGTGGGGCCACTGAAGAAACTGCCACTTGACATGTCACCACCACCTCAAAAACTGCCAGGAAAAATACTAGAAGGATCACCTGTAAATCCACCCATACACCAGCAAAGCCACTAGCACTTGTGTCAAAATCGCCCTCAAAACCACTAGTCCCTGCACCAAAGTCTCCTAAAGCGACAGACTGTCGCGGTGCAATCTCCTCCTCGTCATCCTCGGCCATATCATCTGTCGCACAGGCAGGCTGGCCATAACTCGGGTTCCAATGGTACCACGAGGGGTGCCGAGCGGACTGCTCAACAATGCCACGCCTGGAAAAATTATCGTAAAGAGGATAGAGAGAGAAGTGTTGATCCTCTTCCATGGTGTCAATACGTGTGCCCATCTCATCCACACGTGTGTAGAGGGTGTCAATGCGAGTAACATAGTCCGCGAGTGTGGCGGTGTTCGCATTGACGAGCTCCTCCATCCGTCGCATACCTGCCTCTATTCGATCTCATACCGAAAAATCAAAAGTGCTAGGAGGAGGGGGAGGGGGAGCAGAAGTCACTACTACAAAAAAGGCCTATGAAACCGGTCCAAAATAGCCAAGGAAACCAGACTATAACAGGTCTACATCTATAGATGTCGTAGTTTAAGGAACCTGTTAGGTAAACTGGTTTCTTAATTTACCCAAGGAAACCGATTTTAAACCAGAACACATGTCTTACATCAGTTGTAATTTTGAAATTTCACTAACCTAAGAAACCAGTTTCAGGTTGCCACCGGTTTCTCTACCTTAAACAAAGAAACCAGTCACCGGTCTCACAACTGTTATTTTTTTAATGGTAGTGCTGGACAATAATAACATAAATAAGCTTTTGCTGCTTTACAAATGCATGCGCCAAGAACATTGAAATACTTGCTGCCACATGAATATATATAATATAAGTTAAATCAAAAGGTTGCGGATATGAAAATTAATATGTACAATAATAAAGCCATAAACTTGTAAATAAGTTCAGATTCATTAAGCATAGTGTCGCTCAAAAGTATTGCTATCAAAAATATTCCTAAAATAACAACGTACAAATACATAGTATTACTTCCAAATGAAATCGTTGGAAACTCAAAATATCTACCACAATTACTTTCTTATGAACACCTTCACAAATCTTCTATTTCCTCGTCATCTTGTGTTTTCTTGAAATGTGGTGTGAAGTTGCTGTATACTCCTAACCAAATATAATCAACCTTCTTTCCTTAAAAACTGAATGTATAGTGGAAGTAAGGATCGTATCCACAAGGAGCAAAGTACGAGTCTATAAGTAGAGAAATCAAACCCCTAGAGTCTTCTAGGAGTCACGTAACCAATGGGGGGTTTGCTTAGGAACAAGTACTATAATTATAGAGACTAAACAAGAAATGTTGTAAGTTACATCAATGAAAAGGGTCTTGGACTCGATTAATATCCACTTTCAACCAATGTATCGATCATGGAACTCATAAACATTTCTCCCCTTTTGGTCACCTATTGAGAAGTCTAAGCTTCTAACCTCCTAGATCGTGGTTAAACAAACACGATCAGCGTGGTTTGAACCCCCTCTTACTATCACCTAACTCAAACAAATAGCATTTAAGTTCAAACCAATAGTAGCATTAGAACCAAGGCACAATAGGATTCCTAATGATAATGAAGCATTAACATTCAAGAAATAAGTAAAGTCTCTCTAAGCACTTGAAGCAAAAATCAGCATTACAAAAACACCTAGTGTGCTACCAAAGAATTAAGAACATAACTAACCGATTATGTTCTTAACTTTAGCATTTGATCATTTACACAACTACACTAGTAGTACTTCTAGCAAGATTATGCAAATATCAATGAAATAAACTCAATATACCTTACAACAACCAAGGGAGATGAGAAGAACAAGAAGAACAAGAGTTCTCACATACAAGAGTTGAAAGCTTCAACTAACCGGATCCAAGAACAAGTTTACGCTAGAACATACATGATCTACACGAAAGATTTCTAAGAGTTATTAGTGTTTCAAACCCTAGAAATGGAACCTAAGTGCTCTCTTCTTCTCTCCCTCTCTCTCTACCAATAAAGACGATCTCAAAAACATAACTAAAACCCATCCGTAGAAGGAAAGATAAAAGAAAAGGGAGGTGGGCGGCAGTGCCAGGTCGCGACTCACGACCAGTGTGACGACTCGCGATTGGCTACTCCCCCACCCCCCCTTCTCAAAATCTCTAACATAAAAGGGGAGGGGAAGGAAGAAATGCTTGGATAGCCTGCAGGATCATCCTTGGTGGCTTGGCCGCTGCAATGGCTCGACGCTTGGAGCTCGTAATCGGAAGACTTGGAGCTTGGCTCGGAAGCTTGAAAGGACTTCGGAAGTCTTCAAGATAACGCGCCGCTAGGAAGTTGGATGACTTGATGCTTCGGAGAATAATAGAATGTTGCAAGATCAAGACAAACACCAAAACTTGGGACACGACTCTCTAGACCTCTTTAACACCAAAACTAAACCAAAACCCGAACTCTAAACACAAACCGACACACAAAACCATACAAAAATCGCCTAAGATTGGCGAATAAATTCGACACATCAAATTCCCCCATGCTTAGACCTTACTCGACCTCGAGTAACACAAAACAAAAGGAAAAATAAGACTGACAAGCTACAACACGCACCAAGCTACAAATCCCCTTATTGCTCTGAACCGTCCAAGCTACCAAATCCTAACCATCTAAACTTGGGATTACACAAAAAGAAGTACATCCCACTCAATGCCCCAAAAGAATACTCTACAAATCAAACTCAAATTCTGAAAAGTTTCGGGAATCGAGTTTTAACAATCACCATCATAAATCTATCAACCCAAAATGCTTTGAAAGACTAAACGCTAAGGACTCAAAGACTCCCCCATGCTTAGTTGTAAGCTCACCCAAAACACGCTCAAACAACACCAAAATGAGCCAAAAAGAGACACGTCCTCACTTTGGAAGACACAGGACTCAAGCCTAGACTAACCCGTAAAAAAAAACTCCAATGTCGCCCCACTTATGACGCCAACACCGGCAAATGAGATGATTGCAAAAATTTGATTTCTTTCTCTCTTTTATTTTCTCTCATTTTGCCTAGGAGCCCTTTCGGGTTTTCATCCTAGCTTAATATTCATTTTATCTCTCTTTTCTTTAAGCTCGCTTCCTTACCCGCTCATGATAAGCCACTTTTTTCCATAGGCCGCCCTTTCGGGTTTTCAACCTATCCGGGCCTCCCAATTTTGCCCGAGTCGCCCGCCCTTGCGGGTTTTCAACTCAGCGGGATTTCTTTCCATTCTTTTTCGTTTTCTTTTTTTTTTCAATTTTTTGTCTTTTTCAAATTTACATCAAATTACAAAGCAAAGGCTTAAAATATTTTAAAATTAAATGCGAAATAAATATAAACAACCACATTTGCAAAATATCTCCCACCCACACTCTTAAAAGGCACATTGTCCTCAATATGGAAAGGACAAAAAGAATAAGTGGGGAAAGGAAATGGAGGGAAATCTATAGGAGCCTGAGGAACCCACGGGCTCACCTCTCCGGGCAGCCCTCCTAGCCTCTCTTTCTTGGCGGCGTATGGCGCGTGTCATCTCAATATCAGGAGAGGGATCGGTGTACCCAATTTCTTGGTTTTCCGGTCCACCATGGGGGTATCGCGACACAAAGAAAGTGGTGATGGCCGAGACAATTGAACTCATGGTATACATGGTGTCTTCCATCCCATAGTACCTCTCATGTAAATCACCCAACTCACCCTAGAAAGTGTATAGCCTCTGCATTATCTGAGCCTGGAATGGTTGGAATCATCTCTGCTTCTCGCTGATGATGATGATGATGGTGCTTGGGAGGTGCTGCCGCTACTTGGAGACCCAATTCTTTCTCTACCCCCCTCCTATACTCCTCATCAGGGGGAAAAAAAGTTGCTCCACTGTAGTGTTCACGGTAATGGTTGTCCGCTCTTGCGGTAATACCATATACTTCACATAATGTGCCCCAAATAACCATACTTACCTACTCACCCCTCTCACATTTTTGGTCCATAACATTGCCGCACTTTGTAATTGGTGGACACCATAGATGTTGGTACCCCGGGTAAAACGCTATGCCTCCTCGCCCAAAGGGTCAAAGATGGGCTTCCCTTTGTTAGTGGGTACCTGGAATCCTAAATATCTCGCTATGAGTGTGATCATTTCCCCCATGCTCAATTTTCCCGAGGTCTTCCCCTCCGCCGATTGGGCTAGGCAATTATGCACCCACACGCTCACCCAATCAGGAATACCTTCCCCTTCACTAGTCATAGCCCAAAGACATTTAAGGTCAAAGTCGGGAAGCTTTGTGGGTTCACCTTGGCAAATTACGGTCACGGAGAGAAACCGATGCACAAAGCGAAGAGCGGGGTGGGGAATACCACTATTTTTTAATCTACTATGCCATTATTTCCCACCAGTGATTTTATACCAAAAGACGGCATTATTGAAATTTTTGGTTTGGAGGAATGCATCATCAGGCTCATAATCCCACCCAAACGTCGTTTTGATCTCACGGTCATTTAGGTCGAAAGTGATATAGGGTTCCTCATCCTCACCCCCTTCGTGATTCTCTAGTGTGGCTAGAAATTCTAGGGTGTATCTCTCGTAGGTTCTTGCTCGTTTGAAAATAAATTCATTAAGTCCAACCTTTTCGAGAAGTACCTCCACACACTCTAGCAACCTCAGTTGTTCCAAGGTGGACACGTCAATAAATTTGGTCTCTTGGATTGTCCTCCCCGGTCCTGTTAGTCTATCCCAACGTCACTTAGCATCCCTACTAAGTTTCTTAAGGCCTTTGGCATTAATGGCGGGGAGAGGTCCTGTAGAACTACTTGGAGTGGAGGTTCGGGCTCTTTTGCTCACTGTTTTGACAGTTGTTTTTCTTTTCTACCCTCACTATACAATTCTAAGCACAATTACAATTCTTCAATACAACTTCAATTCCCACCCAACTTCCAAACACACAACTAACACCACAATTTCAATCAACAACAATGAACAACAACAACCAAGAATGACACTAAACAACCAACAACCAACAATGACACTAAATACTCTTAAAGGCAAGCAAGGATAAGAATTTTTTAACCAAGAGTAAAGTGTATTAGGCAAAAGAGATTTATACCCCAAAAAGTTGGTTGTTTTGTGGCAATGAAAGACAATGGAGGTTGAAGAAAGCTTCCTTGACCTTCAAAAATGAATTTCCAAGCTCCAATTGTGGTGAAAATTGCTCCAAATGAAAACCCCCAAATTCTAGGGTTTGTAGAAATAAGAAGAATTTCAGAATTTTGTGAAGAAGGTGAATAATGTGAATGTGGAAAGAAAGATTATGCGAGGATTTGAAGAAAATGAGGGAGATTTAGGGATTTATTGAGGGAGATTGGAGGTCTTGAGAAGGTGTGAGTGAGAGCTAGAGTGAGAAGGAGGATGGTGTGAGAGTGTGATATCGTGTCATTTTATATAGTTTTTCCCCCTACTTTTGAGCTAAATTATGCGTCAAACTATGCTCTTAGGAGCTATTTTAATCTAACTCCTCTATATAGTTGTGTTTTGCGTGTTTTATGTTAAATTACAGGTTTTAGGGAGTTTTCTCCCTATTGTCTGCTATTTTGAGCATCAACATATGTTAGGCGGAGTTATGAGGTAGATATACCGAGTTGCAGAGCTCTAAGGCCACGTTTCAGAGGCGTCTTTCACTCGAGGATGTGGCTTTTGAGCCAAAGGAAAATAACAGCTGGTCGCCCGATGCCATCGGGCTGGATTCGCCCGATCGGGCGAAATCCTTGCTGCTGGAAGATCGTCAAAACGCCCGAACGGGGGACCTCGCCCGGACCCATCGGGCGGTTGTTTCTGAGGTGCCCAGTTCCCTGTTTTGCTTGCTAGATACAATCTGAAGAAGACGTAAGACCTGCCCGATCGGGCAGATTTCGCCCTGACTCATCGGGCGGTTTGTGATATGCTGCCAGATGCTGATTTGAGGAAGAATGATTCGCCCGACGTCATCGTGCGGTTTAGCCCGATCGGGCGGTTTGAAATTCTGATTTAATGACGCGCGTTTTGTCGCCCGTTTTTAATCCTTTTTCTCTTGTTTTTAGACTTAGTATAAATACAACACTTAGTTTATTTTTAGAGACATCTTATTTTTCATTGTAATTTCATTGAGCCCTAGCTTTAGAACTCTAGTTTTTCTCTCGCCATTGTTGAAGATTGGATCGTTGCTTTTGTTTTCAATATAATTCGTATTCTGACTCAATTTCAGTAATCTCTTTATTTTCGTTCATTCTTATTTAGATTATTTGTGATTGATTATTGGTTTTATTGTCAAGTATGAATCTTTACTTTGAATTAGTTTTGTCTTCCTTAGCCATTAGTGTGTAATCCCCTTTTCTAGGGCTTTAGGGAGGAAAACCATGTTTATGCCATGATTGCTTTCTGAATTGCTATAGTTTCTAGGTTTTGATTAGAGCGATTGTAATGTGATTTGTTTGTGAATTCATAATTTGTGTTAGTGGCCAATTTCGTGAGTTATGTCTAGCTAATAATCGTTCGTACAGATCAGTCTTACTTTTAGAGGCTTAGAACACATTAGTGATTCTGGTTATGTTTGTGACCATACTGCATATGTTGAATCAAGAGCGTTGAGACCTGACCATAAGCTTAACACGCGCTCTAATCGTTCGACTCTAAACCTAGGTGACTTTAGTTATTTGAACCTCTTGAGTGGTATAAGCATGGTGGACCAAACTATTGCCTTAGACTTTTATTCCATAGTTAAATCCTCAGTTTAATTCTTGTCTTCCTTAGTTTAATTATTAGTTCAGTTAATCTTCTCTGATTTCATCTGAAGTAGTTAGTTGGTTGAATATTAATATAGAAACTCTGTCTCCCTGCGGATTCGACCCTGCTTCCATTGACTACCATAGTTAGAGGACTAAGGTTTATCTTTGATTAGGTGATACGACTTTAGCCTATCAGAGTGGTGAGGTCGAGTGAAATGAGAGGGGAGGGAAGCTTTGTCGAGCTTGTAATAAAAAAGGGAGCAGGACAGTGCCCATTCGCGACCCGCGACAGGCGTCGCGATAGTGATCGCGAGTCGCGACCAGAGCCTGCTTCGTCCTTCTTTTTTTTTTCTTTCTTTCTTGCCTCCTTCGTCCCTTATTCTTATGTATCATGTTTTCAAGTCTACCACTCCCTCCTCACTCTTGTCCTCCTTTTAACTCTTTTTCATTTCTTTCACGCTCATAGGTCTTGCCATCAAAGTTCGATCCTCTCAAACCTTGCAATTCTTGAATCACGAGCCAACCATTCACACAAGCTTCTTACAATTCTCAAACTCACTTTGTCCATGCTCCATGTATTTCCAGCAAAAAGCACAACCAAAAAGTATAAAATCCTACAAAATAAACAAGAAACTAACTTTATACAATTATATACACTAAGACTCGTTTATTTAACATCGTCGACAAGACGTTACAAACCTCAAAGACTCATCCATACTCAGGGTCACCGAGAGGAACATCCTCAGCCCTGCTTATTGAAAACTTTCAAAGTACGGCTTTAGCCGCTGCCCATTTACCTTAAAAACCTTCGATGTGGCTTCACTCATGATCTCCACAGCTCCATGGGGAAATACTTTTGTGATAATGAACGGCCCAATCCAACGAGAACGGAGCTTTCCTGGAAAGAGGCGTAGACAGGATTGAAAAAGAAGAACTCTTTGACCAACCTTGAGTTCCTTCCTTATTATTAGCTTATCATGTCATGCCTTCATCTTAGCCTTGTAGATTGCCGCATTCTCATAGGATTCATTCCGGATTTCCTCCAACTCTTGAAGCTGCAACTTCCTATGTAGCCCGGCTTCATCAATATTCATGTTAAAGCTCTTTATTGCCCAATATGCTTTGTGCTCAAGCTCCACCGGAAGGTGACACGTCTTTCCAAACACCAAGCAGTATGGGGACATACTAATAGGTGTCTTGTAAGCTGTCATGTAGGCCCACAATGCATCCTCCAACCGCAAACTCCAATCCTTCCTACTTGGATTCACTATTTTCTCAAGAATGGATTTGATTTATCGGTTTGATACCTCCGCTTGACCATTTGTTTGTGGATGGTATGCTATGGACGTCTTGTGGGTCACATGATACTTTTTAAGCAATGCTCCTATGGTTCAGTTGCAAAAGTGTGTTCTTTTATCACTAATCAAGGCTCGTGGAATCCCGAACCTACAAAATATGTTATACTTCACAAAATCCTCAACCACCTTAGCATCATCAGTTCTAGTGGGCTTGGCTTCCACCCACTTTAAGGTGTAATCAACTGCAAGTAAGATGTATTAAAAACCAAAAGAGTTTGGAAAAGGCCCCATAAAGTCAATGCCCCATACATCAAAAATTTCACAATACAAGATAGAAAATTAGGGCATTTCATTCCTTCGAGAAATTTTTCCAACTCCTTGACAATTATCACAAGACTTTCAAAAGTGATATGAATCTCTATGTAAAGTAGGCCAGAAGAATCCACAATTAAGTATTTTGCAAGCTGTCCTCCTTGCTCCAAAATGCCCTCCACAAGCGTGGGAATGACAAAAGGTGAGAATAGAAGTTACCTCTTCATACGGGATGCACCTTCTTATCACTTGTTCCGATCAATGTTTCCATAAGTAGGGATCATCCCAAGCATACCATCTAGCATCACTCTTCAGCTTGTCCTTCTGTGCTTTTGAGAAATGAGAAGGAAAACGGTTAGAAACAAGATAATTCACAATATGAGCATACCATGGGTGTGAACATCCAAGAGAAAACAAATGCTCATCCGGGAATTCCTCCCGGAATGGTTCCTTCCACGGCTTCTCTGAACTAGGCTCTAGATCATATGATGATACCAATTGACTCAAGTGATCTGCAACCAAGTTCTCCGTTCCCTTCTTATCTTTCACTTCCAAATCAAACTCACTTAACAACAAAATCCACCATATTAATCTCGTCTTGGCTTCCTTCTTCATCATTAGATGGCGAAGGGCTGCATGATCCGTATAAACAATGACTTTGGTGCCGAGTAAGTAAGATCGAAACTTCTCTAAAGCATAGACCACAGCTAATAACTCCTTTTCTGTGGTGGAGTAATTTCGATGCGCTTAATTCAATGTCATGGATGCATAGTAAAAGGCATAAGGCATCCTTTCCACTCTTTTCCCAAGCACGGCCCCTACCGCGTAATCACTTGCATCGCACATTATCTCGAAGGTTTATAGGAATTGAAACTAGCCTCCTCTTCAGCTCATCAAATGCTCTTTTGCAAGCTTCATCGACCACAAAATCAACATCCTTCTGCAACAACCTGCATAGAGGAGATGAAATCTTCGAGAAATTCTTAATGAACCTGCGATAAAATCCTGCATGTCCAAGTAAAGATCGAATTTCTCGCACATTAGTCGGATAAGGTAAAGAATGAATAATGTCAATTTTCGCTTTATATACTTCAATACCCTTTTCAGAGACTACATGACCCAAAATAATGCCCTGCTCGACCATAAAGTGACATTTTTCAGAGTTCAAAACAAGATTAGTTTCAATACATCGTTTAAGCACTAAAGTCAAATGATCTAAGCAATTATCGAAGGAGTTTCCATGCACGGTAAAATCATCAATGAAAACTTCTACGAATTGCTCCATATACTCCGAAAAAATGCTTACCAAACATCTTCGGAAAATAGTGGGGGCATTACATAACCCAAAAGACATGCGTCTATACGCAAACGTGCCGAAAGGACACGTGAATGTGGTCTTCTCATGGTCTTCCGGTGCTATTGCCACCTGAAAATAGCCTGAATAGCCATCTAAGAAACAATAAAATGAATGTCCAGCTAATCTTTCCAATATTTGGTCTATGAATGGCAATGGAAAATGATCCTTTCTCGTTACCGCATTCAATCTACGGTAGTCAATACAAACCCGCCACCCGTTTTGAGTACGAGTGGGCACTAGCTCTCCATCTTGATTTTCAACAACAGTTACTCCAGACTTCTTAGGCATGACTTGAGTGGGACTAACCCATTCACTATCAGAAATAGGATAAATCATACCTGCTTGGAGTAATTTCAAAATCTCGGCTTTCACCACCTCCATCATAGGTGGATTTAGCCGTCTCTGAGGCCGTCTCATCGGTTTTGCACCTTCTTCTAATAGAATTCGATGCATATAGGTGGTAGGGCTTATTCCCTTAATGTCTGCCATAGTCCATCTAATTGCCACTCGATGTTCCTTAGCACTTTGATAAGTTTCTCCTCCTGTTCCTTGGTTAACTTACTCGATGTAATTACTGGCAAAGTATTTTCATCACCAAGAAATGCAAACTTCAGATGCTCGGGAAGTGATTTCAGCTCCACAGTAGGTGCCTGCACAATAGATGGTAAAAGCTTATCCCGAGGGACGGTTAGTGGTATCGGCCCTTTAGAAAAAGGGGACGATATGAAGCTTTTCATATTCTTCCAAACCTTGAACCGCCTCCTGCAAGTTAGCACTCAAAACATATTCAACATTTTCATTATCCATACTATTTTCGAGAGCTACTTGAAGTTCGTCCTCACCATCCATCTCAAACACTTCCTGCGAAACAACATCAACTACATCTATGGAATAACACGAGTGATCATCACTCAGGAATTTCATGAAATCATTAATATTAAATTCTACCATATTTCCATCAAATTCCATAGTCAAGCATCCACTATGCACATCAATTTTAGTCCTTGCGGTTTTCAAAAATGGCCTACCTTACAAGATAGGGATTGCATGTTTATCATGTTCCATGTCAAGGACGTAAAAATCAGCAGGAAATATTAACTTATCAACTTTAACTAACACATCCTCCACTATTCTCTTAGGATAAGCATTGGAACGGTATGCTAACTGAATCACGACACCTGTTTCATGTAAGATACCAAGTTTTAAGGACTCATACAAAGAATAAGGAATCACATTAATTGAGGCACTTAAATCAAGCGTGGCTCTTTGAAATGTGGTGTTTCCTATCACACATGGTATAGTGAACATGCCCGGATCACTGCATTTTGGACGTAGTTTCTTTTGAAACATCGAGGACACATGTTCACTTACCTTTACCTTGTGCACTCCCCTTAATCTTTGCTTTCTTTTTTTGTACACATTTCTTTGAGGAATTTAGCATACCTAGGAATTTGTTTTAAAGCATTTAAAAGGGGAATGTTTACCTCACACTTACGAAAAACTTCGTAAATGTCCTTGTCACCTTCCTTATGTCGAGTATCTTTTAGTGCCTCGGGAAATGGTGGAACTGGCTCATAGGGTGGAACTGGTTGTTTCTTCTCTTGCTCTCCTGATATGGATGGCAATGGCTCGGCTTCAGGAACCGGCTCATGAACAACTACCTCTTCTTCTATCTCCTTCTCGCTCACATTTGCCTTTTCATTGCCTTTTAACTCCTTACCACTCCGTAGAGTGATGGCACTTGCATTTTGCTTAGAGTTAAGCTCCGTTTGTGATGGTATCTTACCCGAATCACGGGCCTCTAGCCTGCCCACCGCTCCCGAGACTTGGCTCAGTTGCTTCTCTAAGTTCTTTATACTCGATCGGGTTTCCTCCTGAAATTGGACCATATTTCCCTGCATGTTAGTCACATTTTTAGTTAAAGCATTAATCATATCCTCCGTTGACATGCAGAAACTTGATCCCTGTGCTTGGCCTTGCGGCCGAAAATATGGAGCTCCTTGCTCCAGTGGTCTTTGGTAAGGTGCTGGTGGACGGTTGAACTGATGGTGTGGCGGCTGGTTCCCAGATGTACTTCCATACCTTAAATTAGGATGATCTCACCACCCTGGATTATAGGTGTTTGAATATGGATCATAACGCTTTTGGAAACCTTGGCCTTGAAAACCGGCCGCCTTTACCTCCTCACTAGCTTCTTCTCACAAATGAGGACAAAAGAGTTGGATGATCTGATGAACAAATACCACAAGCCTTCACGTGGTGTGTCTTCTCTTAACTAGGTATTCCCTCATCATGGATGTCAAAGCTTGTACTTGGTCCTCCAACTTAGAAGAGCTGGAACTCTCGAATACCACTCGACGAGCCCCTGATTTTCTAGTAAATTTCCTCGAGCCTTCAGCCAACTCATTTATCAAATCTTTAGCAGCTTGTGCAGTTTTATTAATGATAGAGCCACCACTCACTGCATTTACCATCCTAGCATCTTCATCACATAGCCCATTGTAGAAGTAAAGTACTAGATCTTCATCAGAATAACCGTGATATGGACAACTAGCACATAACTTCCTGAATCTCGCCCAATACACATAAAAGGTTTCATTATTATTTTGCTCGATGTTACTAATCTCCTTATTCAACACAGAAGACATTGAAGTTGGGAAGTAAGCCCCGAGAAAAGCTTTCTTTAAATCAGCCCAAGTGGATATGCTACCCGGTGGAAGGTAGTATAACCAATCATTAACTGCTCCTTTTAATGAGAAGGGGAAGGCCTTGAGTTTCACCTTCTCTTCCGACACCCCCACTAGGCTTCATGCTGCTATAAACCACATGGAACTCCCAAAGATGCTTGTTCGGATCCTCATCATTTAGCCCATAGAATGTTGGAAGTAGATGTATCAACCCCGATTTCAGCTCAAAAGTTTCCCCTTCTTCTTCTTCTGGATATGTTATGCATAGGGGTTGCTGATCAAGGTTCGGAGCTGTGATCTCCTTTAATGTGCATTGCTCAACTCTCAAAGGCATCTCTTCTTCTAGTTCAATAGCAAAAGGAAGGTCCCTGAAGTTTTCACACAATTCCCTTCTCAACCTGAAAAGAGTTAATTCCAAATCCGGATCGTACTGCAAGGGTTGTTGGTTAGTAGCACCAGTAATAACCATAAACCATAAAACAAGCAATAGAATCAATAACAAAATACGCTAAACACAAACTAGTACACCTTGCTCCCCGACAACGGCGCCAAAATTTGGTGTGAAGTTGCCGTATACTCCTAACCAAATATAATTAACCTTCTTTCCTTAACAACTGAATGTAGTGGAAGTAAGGATCGTATCCACAGGGAGAAAAGTACGAGTCTATAAGTAGTGAAATCAAACCCCTAAAGTCTTCTAGGAGTCACGTAACCAATGGGGGTTTGCTTAGGAACAAGTACTACAATTATAGAGACTAAACAAGAAATGTTGTAAGTTGAATCACTGAAAAAAGGTCTTGGACTCGATTAATATCCACTTTCAACCAAAGTATCGATCATGGAACTCATAAACATTTCTCCCATTTTGATCACCTATTGAGAAGTCTAAGCTTCTAACCTCCTAGATCGTGGTTAAACAAACACGATCAGCGTGGTTTGAACCCCCTCTTACTATCACCTAACTCAAACAAATAGCATTTAAGTTCAAACCAATAGTAGCATTAGAACCGAGGCACAATAGGATTGCTAATTATAATGAAGCATTAACATTCAAGCAATAAGTAAAGTCTCTTTAAGCACTTGAAGCAAAAATCAGCATTACAACAAACACCTAGTGTGCTACCAAAGAACTAAGAATATAACTAACCGATTATGTTCTTAACTCTAGCATTTGATCATTTACACAACTACACTAGTAGTACTCCTAGCAAGATTATGCAAATATCAATGAAATAAACACTACAACAAACTTAGCTTTAGGTAACATACAATAGTAACACTTTTCAATTGACAAATTATTTGTCTACAAACGTAACACTTTAATAACACTTTGTTAATAGATAACACTTTACTGTAACACTTTAAAAATAGGTAACACTTTATAGTAACACTATTTAACCAAGTAACATTTCAAGGTAACACTTTTAAAATTAACAACATTTAAAGTTACACTTTAAAAAAGTGCTACCTTTTTTTATCTAGAAAAGTGTTACATATATATATTATAATTTAAAATATACTTTAAACCTTTTTTTTTCAATATTACTTAATAGGCGGTTACCCAAAATTGACCAAGTAAATAAGGCGCTAAACTATTATGTTGGGTGAGAATCAGCCGCTATTGTATGTAATGTGACAATTAAAAAACAAATCTTTCACTGATTCCTAGGTTTGGCAATTAACAGATTAGAGACTTGACAGGCGTCGTGCGACACCTCTTGCAGAACGAGAATCACCATTGTCACTCTTCACTGGCGCTCAATTGACAATTTCCTCTCTGGCGTGGTAACGCCACCTCTGCTTCAAGGCTACAGGAACGCAACCTCACGGTAAGTTTTCTTCTTTTCTTTCTTGTCAATTGTGAATTAGAATTGGGAATTTAGGGAGTTTTGTTTTTTAATTTGTTAATTTTTCATTCCATCTTAATTGATTAGTATTGTGAATTAGAATTGGGAATTAGAATTGGGAATTTAGAGATTTGTTTTTTATTTTGTTAATTTTTCATTCCATCATAATTGATACTACTGTGAATTAGAATTGGGAATTAGAATTGGGAATGCAGTAAGTTAATCCCTCTCTTTTTTCATTGTAAAACCAGATCCTTTTGTATTGATGATCTGCTTAATTATGAATCACTGGCTTATTTGCTTGGTGAATAAGTATCTGATTTCATTGTAAGTATCTATATGTATAATGTAAAACAGCAAAAGGATCTGGTTTTACAATGAAAAAAGAGAGGGATCTGGTTTTACAATAAAAAAAGAGAGGGATTTTTGTATTTTGATTATGTTAATTATTCGGTGTTCCATCTTAATTGATTACTACTGTGAATTAGAATTGTGAGTTAGAAATGTATTCTTAGTTAATTTGAATCGCTGGCTAGTAATGAACATAATTAGAATTGTGAATTAGAATTGTATACTTAGTTAATCATAATTTTTCATTGCATTCTTCTCGCATCCTCTCTTGTTGCCTGACCCAATGTCAACATTTTCTTTGATTGGTAAAATTACCAGAGCTCAACAGAATTAGCAGTATTGTAGCTATTGCTTTGCTTCAGTTTGGGAAATAGTGGTTGATTAACAGGAAGCTATTTTTGTGAACTTTGTTAAGCTTTGTTTTAACTCATATGTATTGATATGCCACAGTATATTGAGTTTGAGATTTGATTTTTCTTGGCTAACTATACTATTTGGCGGTCTTTCTGTCACCACCCTCGCTATGTGGTCAAGATAATTTTCTGAGATGCCTTGTATTATGATTAGTTATTGTTTAGATTGATGGTGAGATTGGAATCAATCTAACTCACTAACTGTACTCTGCTCGTTCTAACTTGAGAAGATAGAATATTGATAGGGTGATGTGCTAAATCCCCAAACGAGGAATAATTCTTAATTTAGGTGGTAGGTTCTAATTGTTTTGATTTGATTCTTTGCTTTGGTTTGTGATAATGATATTGATTTTTGTTTTGGCTTTCGGTTATTATAGGAGATTATTTTAACTCTTAATCTATTGGTTATTATTTTTTATGTCCCTTTAAGTCCTTATAAGCCATGGAAGGGTTATACATTATTGTTTTAATTTTCTATATGAATTATGTTTGATTTTGCATATTGTAAAGGTGACAGAATGAATAGTTGGACCAATTTCCTACAATCTAGCAACGCGTATGAGAAAGGAGTGGAGGATTATCTAGATAAAGCATTTGCTACCCGAGCAATTGGAGATCAGATCACCTGCCCATGTAAGGTGTGTTATAACCGTTTTTGGCACCATAGAGAGAAAGTGTATAATCATTTGATCGCGAATGGGATTCAACCCGACACTATAGGATGGAGTCTTTGTGAGAAGGGTATGTCTTCAAAGTTAAATGTGGAGAGTTTAAGTGAAGACAATGTCACCCATGATGACATGGACGGTCTCATTTACATTTTGACTCTGCAATATAGTAAGTGATGTGTATCCATAGTCTCTTTTTATGCCTTCCTTCGAGGAAATTATTAGGGGAGGATAGGTAGTAAATTTAGTGGAAAATGAGTAGAGGAAGGAGGAGATGAGAGAACATTAAGCCTTTGAGTGCAGGTTGTCACAGTGATTGGTCTCACTGTATGTTGTATCTTTTCTTCTGTATGTGGTATGCTATTTGAACATTAAGCCTGAATGTGATTTATAGGAATTTCATGGTTAACTTGCAAAAGAGAAAATGATACGACATCTATAGAAGCTAGTCATCCTAAGATTAAGTCAAGGAATTAATATATTTCGTGTCAACCAATCTAGGCCTTTAGGTAAATATATGCACCAGCTTACTCAACTTGATTCTGATAAGTATTATGAAACATTACATACTGGCAAGTGAGAATATGATATAAACTATAGCATAAGAAACTGAGTCTGCACCTTAACACATCCTGCATCATCCCCTGGGGCAATAGTTGCTTCTGTCAAGTTAATTATTCTATTGACTGGAGCTCTGCAACGAATCTTATATTCAATCTAACGAATTTTAGTGACTTCATCTCTAAATATTAAAAGGATATAATTTTACATTCTGGGTAGCAGATATGCTTTAGAGTAGGATATAAATACATGACATAAAGTCCAAAACTTTAGGCAAAGAACACAGTGTTCATCTTTAACTTGCAAAAGGGCATTTAGTGCTGTCATTCTGTCTAAGGCGGCTTTGGAATACTGTAAACTGTAAGCCCCTGCGACCCATGACCGACTACTCAAACGGAATGCATTGAAACACAATGGTTTTTGCTGTTTCAAGTTTGTTAGCATCAGAATATGTAGCAGTTCAAGCTCATCAGAATATTTAGTGCTGTCATAGTGTTTGTTACTCGAAGTGTCCTTCACTGATGTACTATGTTATGTTGTGATGGCAAGAACTTCTATGCTGATTGCTTTTTTCCTTTCCTTTACCAAGTACTTGTCCTATACTTGTTCTTTTAGGATTACAAAACCAAAAACAAAGGTGTAATATCTACTATCCTTTTGAGTAGATATTGTTTGAGTTTTCGGGAAAGCGAAATTATACCTCTGAGGTCCCGTTTACACTTCTTTTTGCAGGAAGTGATATTAATATGACATGTTATGAAAAGGCTAGGGAAATGAGGATCGCACAAAACAAAATGAAAATGAAGGAAATGGGAGTTAGTATAATGGCGTATGAATTATTTCAATCAAAGAAAAGTAAAAAGCAAACTAAGAGGGTGATCGAAGGTAGTGATGAGTACACACCAACTGAAGAGGAGATCCAATTGAGTGATGAGGACGGCACAGACTTAAGGATTAAATCTGTAAACATAAGGTCTCGCTCTAAGAAGGTAATTCTTTAGTTCAAGACAAGTACTGATTATAACTGTTAACATTACCGTTATGTTTAGTCATATACTTACCATTCATTTTTTTAAACGTTTTGGCTCTTAAAGAGAAGACAGATTTTTCTTCGATGTCGATGGCTGCTCAAGCTAAGATGCGTCAATCAAAGACTCAAAAACAAAACTTACAGCAAGGGTTGCAACAAAGTGTTCTGACACAGTCTCAGGAGCACCAAAAAGTAGGCGCTACTACAATAGTGAATTCTGACGAAAGGGTAAGCAAGTCTGCTGCCGCCCACACTAAATCAACATTCCAAAGCCAACAGGAGAAAGAAGTTGAGCGTCGCCGCAAAACAAAGATGGGGCAGATTAAGACAATTGTTGCTCCCGGCTCACTCGGTGATTACATTAAGATGAAAACAATGTTAAAAGAAAATGAAATGAGAAAGAAACAACATGGGTTATTCCTGCCACAAACTAACACTCAACCAAATGTTATGCAAGTTCTAAAACATCCAGTAGTTGGTTCCCAAATGGAGAGATTTCTAGAGGTAAATTCATTCCAACATGATCTAGAGGAAGAAAATCAAAATAACATGTGCTCAGATGTCCCAGAATCGGAGCATGAATTAGATGATGATGGTGGAATTGGTATTGATGATGTTCAAGGTGGTAATGATGATATTCAAGGTGGTATAGATGAAGGTGGCAGTGGTAATGTTTCACTATCCTATAATACATTTTGCTAATTTTTTTTAAAAATATATGAATACATTTTGCTATTTTTTTTAAAAATATGAATACATTTGCTAAATGCGTTTTTTGGTTTCTATATAGCATTGTCAAAAGTGAAGCGAACTAGAGGACCAACTATGTGCAAAGATGTCCATGAATGGACATTAGATGATCGTAAGCCAATAATTTTGAATGAAGTGGGGAAGTCTATTGGTCCTGATAAGAAGACTTTAGATAAATTTTCAAGTTTTCTCGGAATTATAGCTCGTAACTCAAGTCTTTCGCCATTGAACAAAATTAATTGGCATAAGGTCCCTCATAAAGATAAAATTTGGAAATATATCAAGGTTCGTGTCGTTTAATATGCATAAGGACTCTTAAATTCTTGATCTCTTTGAATATCCCTTTAAATGTCTTATTATTGATGCAGACTAAATTCATTATCTCCGAAGAAGGAAAGGACAATGTGTGGGCATCAGTTGGAAGGCTTTGGCGTCGACATAAAAGCATTGTGAAAAAGAGGCACTTTAGCGCTTACGACAATGATGATGACCGATATGAAAATGCTCCCAACAATATTCCGAAAGATTATTTCAAGCAGCTATTAGATTTTTGGAATGAAGATATTATTGAAGTATTTGTTATGCTTTTATTTTGCCTAAGATATCTAGGTCAAATTTCAGAGTGCCATTTTCTAAGTTATGTTTATTTTATTCACGAGCAGGAACAAAGTAAGAAGAACAGAGAAAACAGTATCAACCAAAAAGATAGGCATACTATGGGCCCCATTAGCTTTGCACGGAAGGAACATGATTTGGTAAGTTAATTACAATAAGCAAGGGGCAGCCCTTCTGCTTCACGGTCCTTTTTTTTAAACTTTGACTTTTTTTTCAATATTTTCATGGTAGCAACAACAAGATAATGAGAAGAAACGACCATCTGAAGCACAATTATACAAAGAGTCTCGTAAGAGGAAAGAGGGAAAGCGATACAAAACATGTTACGAGCCTATTAAGGATAATATTGTAAGTTTGGTTGCCTTTACATGTGTTTAGACTACACTTTTCTCATCTTAACTTGTGGTAGAGTTTAATAATGCTTTCATTATTTGTGATTAAGGACAAGATGGAGGAACTTCAAATGGAAAGGCAGATTGATGGAGACAGAGCATATCGTGAAGTAATGAAGCTTGATATCACAGAAAACCAAAGGCAACTTGGAAGGTATTCAATTGTGAAAGGAAAAAAGAGTAAGGACACTACAGCTTTGGGTGGTGTAATTATCCCAGATGAATTTTTGAAACCATATAAGGATCAAATTGTGAAAGATACCGTTGGAGAAGTCATGAAGATGTTTAAGCAACAACTCCCTCCCGAAACCTTTACTAATTTGACTCGATCGTTGGCCGTGTCATCGGATATAGAAATCACGGAACCAAATGAACTAGAGCTTCAAGAGGTATGTTTCAATTATTACAATCACTTTTGAGTTCACCTTCTATTCTTGCAACTTGGTTGGTATAAATTATTCTGCATGGCTGTGTGAATGGACCAGATTTAGGCACCCGAGTTTATATTATAGTTCTAACTTGATCTCTTGTATTTCCCTTTCTCAACCTCTAATAAGTTTAATAACCTTAATTTTATCACAAATTAATTGCTATTAAACGGCTATCATGGAGTGACCGAGCGTGGGCAACAGTTGCCCAAAAACAACTATGCGGCAGCAATAGCAGAACTTGTAGCAACAGTGGCAGCAACAACAGCACTCGCAGCAGCAGCGGCAACAACAATAGCAGTAGCGGCAACAACAACAGCAGCAACAGCAGCACTAGCGGTAGCAGCGGCAGCAACAACAGCAGCGGCAGTAACAACAACACTGGCAGCAGCAGCGGCAACAACAATAGCAGCAGCAACAACAACAACAGCAGCAGCGACAGCAACAGCAGCAGCAGCGGCAACAGCAGCACGGCAGCAGCACAGCAGATGCAACAGCATGGCAGCAGCAGCAACAACAACTCTTCAGCAACAACAGGTCTTCGGCAGCAACAAGGCTTCGGCAGCAGCAGCTCGGGAACAATAAAAAAATTTTAAAGAGTGAAAGACAAAAAAAATATCGGTTACGTGGGTAACCGGTAACCGTACCGTGACATCAACCAATGCAACTATACTTTTTGTTCTGATTGTTTGCCAAGATAATTTGCTCTTAGTATACTTTTTTTTTATTCTTATTACAGGATGATGAAGATAATGTAAGAGTAGCAAGGATTGATGATGTTTCGGGAGAGATGCATGGATAGGACGATGTAATTGAAGATGATTGAAGAAACAAATAAATGTTCGTCTAGAGATTACATTTATTTAGGGAGAGATTATTATGTGACTGAATTTTTGGATCAACTATTTTTGTTTTGAATACGTTAGTGTGTTTTCAATTGATGAATACTATGTATCATTTTTTACAATAACCTTTGAGATCGAATATACTCATTTATATTTATAATGTGATTCTATTTTTTCTTTGTTTACTGCATTTGTAAGTTTTAGTATAAATCTACTATGAGAAAGATATGATAGATTTCAAATAGAAGTGTTAATATGAAAAGCGAACAAATGAAAAAGTGTTACCTAATATCTAATAGTGTGTTATAGACGGTAATGTAAAGTGATATGTAACATCTAATAGAGTGTTACTATAGTTCAAATGGTGATCTAGCAAATGTTACAATAGATGAAAGAGTGTTACATAAAATATTATAAGTAGCTCTATAAAAATGATACATTAGTTTCAAAAAAGTGTTACATTAGAGAATTTTACGTAACACTTGAAAAAGTGATACATTAGGATTCAAAAGTGTTACCTTAGAGAATAGGTAGCATTGGCAGATGTTTCACTTTAAAAAGTGTTACCTATTGCCTATCGTAACACTTTTAAGCTCTTCAGTAACACTTTTAGGGTGCTACCTAAGGCCAACTATGCACTAGTGAAACTCAAGAGACCTTACAATAACCAAAGGACATGAGAAGAACAAGAGTTCTCACATACAAGAGTTGAAAGCTTAGACTAACCGGATCCAAGAACAAGTTTACGCTAGAACATACATGATTTACACCAAAGATTTCTAAGAGTTATTAGTGTTTCAAACCCTAGAAATGGAACCTAAGTGCTCTCTTCTTCTCCCTCTCTCTCTACAAATAAAGACGATCTCAAAAACATAACTAAAAACCATCAGTACAAGGAAAGATAAAAGAAAAGAGAGGTGGGAGGCAGTGCCAGGTCGCGACTCGCGATTGGCTAATGCCCCCCCCCCTTATCAAGAGCTCTAACATAAAAGGGGGGGGTGGAAGAAATGCTTGGATAGCCTGCAGGATCATCCTTGGTGTCTTGGCCGCTGCAATGGCTCGACGCTTGGAGCTTGGCTCGGAAGCTTCAAGGATTCGGAAGGCTTCGAGATGACGTGCCGCTAGGAAGTTGGATGACATGATAGAATGTTGCACGATCAAGACAAACACCAAAACTTGGGACACGACTCTCTAGACCTCTTTAACACCAAAACCCGAACTCTAAAAACAAACCGACACACAAAACCGTATATAAATCGCCTAAGATTGGCGAATAACTTCGACGCATCAAAAAGATATGTAATCCACATATCCCTTATCTCATCAATCATCTTTTGCGAATAATTTCCTAAAGCTCCGGGAAAGTACTACAAAACAAAGTCAAAAAATTAATCAAGAAGGATTAAGGATATGGTAAAGATATATATACTAAGCACATATAAAAAAAAACTAGCTTCCGAGTCTAAGTAAATGCTATTTTGAAAAAGATGGTTGATCTAGCTGATATTGAAAAAATGGTACTAGGACTGGGTGATTGACAAGCCTAACATCCAAAGGACTCCAACTAGTACTCTAAGGGAGAAAAGTCAGACTAGTGTCTATACTTAGCAATATTACAAACCTTCCACCACCATTCTTAAACCCATCTCAACTAATTCAGGCCTTCGGTAGCAGAGGATTAAGTATTAAGGATTTAGTCGCGCTATCTGGTGGCCACACTATAGGCTTCTCATATTGTTCATCCTTTGTAGCACGTATTCATAATTTCAGCACAATGCATGAAAGTGATTTTAGCATGAACGTCGAATTCTCCAGCATGCTTAAGCAAAAATGTCCAAGTTCAAACAATAATGGCAATGCAGGACAGTTGTTAGATTTAACAGCAACGCAATTCGACAATGACTACTACAAACATATTGTTGCAGGAAAGGGTGTGTTTGGAACTGTTCAAGACGGATAACCTGAACTACCTCAACAACACTACTTTGTAGATCAAGAACTCTTTTATAAACAGATCCAAAACCACCTAAACCTACTAAATTTGCTTCTAAAAATCGGTCAGTTGCTATGAGAATCATATTGTAAGATAGTTTTGAAAACTGCTCCTTCAAATTCAACGAATATGAGTTTTTTCTAATTTCTTCCTAGAACAAATATATTACTGACATCGTCGATACACCAACAACCAAAGAAGCTATGGAAATAATCAAAATCACAGTAACTACCAGTATACCCTTCCTTTTAGATCCTTTTCTTGTCGTAGTTTTAATTGAGCATGATGGCAAATGAAGTTCAAGAATCCCGCCACAAAGCTTGTTATTCCCCAAAGTTGTCATAACACTCAAATTTTCAAATAAACTTTTTCTTGGTACCTCTCCTTCCAAATCATTATAAAATAAATCAAGTCTCGTTAAGAGAAAGTTATTTGGCCTCTAAACCTGTTGTTAAGAGAAAGTTATTTGGCCTCTAAACCTGTTGTGAAATATATTCAAATGCTTGATACTGGTTAACGACTTGAAAGTTTGTGGGATAGATCCAGTAATGAAGTTTCCTCCCATATGTAGCTCAAGAAGCCCGGTGCAACTACCAAAGCTAGAACGAACCTCAATAGAGAAGGCATTTCTTGAAATGTCCAACACCACTAAATTCCTTAGCTGATCAATTTCAACCTTGATGGCTAATGTAACTGATTTTGATCCAATTGTAGCTCGAGTAACATTGAAGCATGGATAGACGAGAAGGTAAAGGTCCAGAGAGGTTGTTTTTGGAAAGAGTTAAATACAATAAATTTGTACACTTTCCTAGACTTGAAGAAATTTTTCCCTCAAAGCTATTATTAGCGAAAGAAAGATCACACCAACCCAATATGGGAAAATTCGGGGGAAAATAACATTCATAGACACTATACTTGTTCTCAAATGCATTTTGAAGATAACAAACGAGTTAAAAAATTACCTCCGTCAGGAATACTCGGTCGTGTACTTTCTATAGTCTCGATTATGTAGCAACACACATAATATCGACAAACCTTCAAGCCTTCACTTTGACGAGGACTTGTCATAATGAATTTCGAACCAATCAATTTTTCACATAACCAATTATTTGGATTGAAAAACATTGTTAGGTGTAAAGAATTACACATAGTCACATAACGATACTAAACCAAACAATCAGATATCAAATTACTCACCTGATCGAACCACGAACTACGTGACCCTAAGCTACTAGCAACACCAAAGAAGACACCTAATACGAACAAAAAGTAAAAAAATATAGTCACTTTAAGTAATGACATTGCATATTTCATATATTAGGAGCATTTTAAATGATACTTCAAGAATGCAGGCTCCATAGTCTCAACTCTTAAATACAAAAAAGTATTAGATTCAGTCATAATTTACAACCGCAAAGTCTGCCACCCATAGCATTAAACCAAACAATCAGCAAGCAAATTGAAACACTAATGACGGGTAACTCAAACACATTGCTTCACTAAAAAAAGACCCTCAATCAAATTTTGGGGTAGCTAATCTTCGAGAATATACTAATAATCATATGTAGATTCCAAGTATTCCACATAATATATCAAGTTTGCAAGCAAATTGTAACACTAAAACTCTAACTCCCTAACCTAATAACAAAAGAAAAGTGGATTAACACATCCAATAAATAATTAATCAAAATTTCCGCACAATACCACTTTTTGCAATCATTATGAGAAGAAATGAGAAGCCAGCCACTTAGTATGTTTAGGAATGTTTCTTGAAAATATTTTTCGCTTGATTTTTAGATTACTCATATGTGTGGATTATCCCAAAGTTCTTGACAATTAAATTTTTGTTGATTTCCTGAATTTCGTGAAAGCCTAAAAATTAGTAGCAGTTTACCCCTCCAAAAGCAATAATCTTTTGCTTTGATTGATTTTCTTCCCTGTATAAGATGTCTGATGTTTACTACTTTTGATCAACGAAAATTTGGTTGTATAATGTTTTGATATTTCATATTTGGTGCCTAATCACAAATATTTGCAAATTAGTAAAATAGTTCATCCTAAAGATTTCCTAATTCTTCGATAGACTAAAAATTGTACAAGGTTACCTGATGTCAAACTTTTGATGATTTGCTTTTCAGGAAATGCCTCTCATAGACAGTTTGCAATAGATTTACTTGAAATGGGTTATGGCTTTGACAAATCTCCCAACATTACTTACGCCTATGAGGCAATAGCAGTAATAACAACGCATCACAAAGCTATTGCAATTCAAAGCTACTGCTAATACAAAAAGAACTTAAACAGGGGATATATACCAGTTCAATGGCTCCAATGAAGGGTCTCCGGTGGTGGATTGGCTGCCGCAAAAGTGAAGGGTCGTCAATTCTAACAAAAAGAGAGGATTCGAAACCCAATTGCTTGCTTACTCCACTCACTCAAAAACCCCAATTTAACCCCTATTTTTTTGGGCTCAAACAATTAGGAAATTGATTCCCTCAACTATAGCTACAGACATCAATTATCATGCCAAGTTGATTGCCGGCGGAGAACAACTAGGGTTGAGACGGTTGGATTTTGTGAGAAGGTGAAAAATTAAACTGATAGATGAGGTATTAGGGAATGGGGTTAGTGGGTTACTAAAAATTAATACAATTGAAAATAAAATAAATTTAAGATATCTACAAGTTTCTTAAATTTAGCACGAAAATTTTGATTTCCCGCCTCAGCCTAAGAGACCAGTTTTAAGGTGTAAATGGTTTCACAAGCTAAGAACCGGTTATGTGACCAGACATATCTCGTTTCTTTGGTTCCTTTGGGCGTTTTTGTAGTAGTGAGTAGAGGGACCCTCGTTAATAATTGGCTTATGACGTCTATGGTAAGAACGGCGAGGGGGCTCTCGGATAGGGACAACTAGGTCAACGCCCTCTAAGGGTAGGAGGTAGTTGTCCTGATGGGGTCGTAAGCGGGCTCTAGGGTCGGGGAGTTGGATGGACTATTTGGACTTAATTCTCCACTAAAATCTTTGGTCAGAGATGCAATGGACCTTGAGGGTGTCTAAGTAGGTGAGGTCGATGAGGGTAGGGCCCTAGACAGGGTTTAGGTGGGTCTCATTAAAACCGGCAATTCGCCGAGCAAATAAAGTAACCAAAGCCCCATTCACCAACCGCCTATGGGTCCGAGTCCCCTCCTCACGAATCTTAAGGAGCTAGTTCGAGATACGCTCGAACTATAGGGCTACATGGTGGGCCAAATTATAGTGAAAATGGTTTCTAGTGCCCTTGGATATGTAGCTACCAATGGTAATCAGCTCATCCCCCCAGACTAGGTGACCCTCATATCGACCTAACAAGGTTTGGGCCATGAATTGGAGCCAGATACTGAAAATAAGGTGGTGGAAATTTGCCCATTGACACTTCTGAAAGTCAAAAGGCTCTGGATCACCTGTAAGGGCTAGATAGACATTGGCCATTCTAAAAAAATTTAGGCGGGTAGTAGTCCCCACATACGACAAGTCTGAGTACCCCGGAAAACTCCCGAAGGGTCAGGGTGTGTTCTTGATTAAGCAAGCGGAAGTGGACATAGGTAACCGGCCCTACTCGGGGCTTGGTAAGGCTGAAACTACTATAGAATTCAAACACAAAGCAGCATAGGTGTTGACATGCACATTATAAAGGGTCTCCATACTAACATTTTTCATAAAATCTTTAGTCAACGGCAATTCCTAATTTAGCAAGCAATCCTACATCAAGAAAACGGGTAGGAAGTACCTCGCGCTTTTTAAAGCGTAGAAATTTCTCGCGGTGCTAATCATCCCGAAAGATGATGTCAGGATATTGCGGGTCGCTTGGGACTGGTGGTGGTGGTGGTGGAGCTGGTGGAGTAGCCTCCCTCCTAGATCTGTCAGGATAACATAAGGGTACTAATGTGCTTCTAGATCTTGTGTTTTGTTGTGCAGATATACCCCTTGTAGAGATGTTGGAGCCCCAATAGCACTAATTACTGAAACTAGGCAAACTACGTGCTGAACAGTAGCTCGCCCGATGGCGTCGGGCAAACACAACCCGATCAAGTGATGGGGTTTTTAGTGTGTCGTTGAGGCACTAAGAACCGCTTAGAGAACAAAACTTATACACCTAACGAGCAACTACTAAGAACGTAGTAATGGAAAGTCAAGGGTCGAACCACAAGGAAATTGAGATTGACTAAAGTCTACTAAGTCCAAAACTACTTAAGTGAAGGGTTTTTGGGGGGTTTAAGATTGAATAAGATACCAACTAATCTACTAAGTAATGAATACCAACTAATAATCAAATAGGAGAATTAATATAATAAGGAAAACACTAGAGTTCGGGCTACTCGTATGAACATGGGCTAGACAACGATAATCGACGCTATAATGATTCACAACGATGACAATAAAAGGTTAAGTTTCCCTCTAATTTACTTGAGTCCTCTCTCGAATGGTCCTCAAGAGTAATCGATTAATCAATCAACCAAATCCTCTTTCGAATGGTATTTGGTCCATTGATTAATAAATTCAATGAGATCGGAAAACCCCTAATTAAAGGATCCCCTTAATTCCTACCCAATCCCTTGGTCTAGAAATTAAGTCGAAACATGGGAATGACAAAAGAGATTAAAGTTCGATTAAGAACAATAGAAACCCTAAGTGCCCTAGCATAAACGTGATCAAGATCTATCCTAGGGTGTCAAAACACCACATTCAATGCATAGACAAACAATTGAATCATAAAAAGCATAGACAGTCTACATTAAGCCCTTAATTCATACTTTCGCCCAAACCCTAGATAATGAACTACTCACTAATCATGGATTTTAAGCAATTGAGGTTAAATAAATTAAACATGATAAACAAAGCAATAGAAATAAAGAAAAGAGATTGAAGGAAAATTACTTGAATTGAATAATAGATTCGATCTTCAAAGATGAACAATTGAGAAAACTAAGAGTTTAGGGCTAAGATGAAGTAATTAGAGTCTAAGAGTAAGAGATAATGTCGACTTCTAAGCTACAAAACCAATTAAAAGGTTCATTAAACTAAGACGGAGAAAACGGGTCAAAGCCCGAAAGCAGGTCGACACGGCCGTGTAGATCTGTTATACAAAATTCTTCAGCATCCCAAAAGTGACTGCTTCCGTGGAAATAGATCGACACGGCCGTGTCAAAATGGACACGGTCGTGTAGACCTGAACTTCTCAAATCAGTGGGCAAGCAGAACAGGACTGTCTTCATGGAAACAGACCAACACGGTCATGTTGAAAACAACACGGCCGTGTAGACCTAATAGTCAGCGGACAGCTCAACTTCAAACGATCATATCTCTCTCGTCTCTTATCGGAATTAGGCTTATGACCAGTCGTTGGAAAGCTATTGAAACGATCTAACACCTCCCACTAGAATCACCTTAATCCGATTTATGGATCAAAAGTTATGTCCATTTGAAGTTTAACAGTCCATAACTAATCTTCCAATGATCATATGACTTCAAAAACCTGCTAGTTAGCCTAAAAATCATCCAAAAACAACTAAACAGATAATGAAGCGACAATATAATTCAAAGGTGACAAAAACCATGCAATGATAGGCTTAAATGCTCTAAACTACATGCAAGGACACTAAAAATGACCTATAATTAAGCACAATAAAGTGCTTATCAAACTCCCCCAAGCTAGTCCAATTGCTTGTCCTCAAGCAATGCAAATCAAATACAAGGGCAAGAGTTCAATGACTTCTCACAATAATACGCATGCCAAGATAGAGAATAAAGACCTTTAAAACCTTTTCATCCATAAATGCAAAACACTATCAAGTCTCAAAGTTTATAGCACAAGGAAAAGCAACCAATCTTACCACAAGTTCTCCCCCAAGCTTGGCTCAGTCATAAGGATAGTAGCTCTCACTTTAGTCGTGCGCACTTCTCTCGTGTGTTTAAGTAGGTCAAATGAATGCTCAAAGGTCAATTCCATCGACTATATCCTACCAAAAGCTTGCATATCATCTCAATCTTCGTCGCATAAGGACCAAAGATTGCATTAAGAATCAAGAGGACTTAGTCAAGGTTGTAATGTAGGCTTAGGGTGGGGGTGTGGTAGTATTTGGGATCATGGTGTTAAAGAGGGAAAAGTGAAACTTCCAACTTAGCACCTTTCTAAGAGCACAAAACCAACCCTACTAAAATTTGAACGCTTTGCACAACCTATCACAAGCTCTCCTCTCATTTTAGCATCTCAATCTCCCTTATTGCGATTTTTGACCACACCACAAATCTTTTTTTTCTCTTTTTTTCATTTTTTTTTATTTCATTTTTTTTTGTTTTTGTGGATTGTGGTGATTTTAAGAAGAAGGGAGAAAATGAGAACTTCAATGTATGGAAAGGAGGCGAACTCAAACAGCACATGAGTTTTAAATAAACACAAAGTCGAACGCCTACACCAACTCATTCTCGTAACACCCATCAATATGTTTTACCCCATCTAAGTAGTTTCACAATCCCCTAGGTAAGGAGATAAGTAATAAGCTAGAGATGTGTTAACAAAGAAAACAAGCTTAGGCTCACATGAGCTTCAAAGAAGGATAAGTAGGTGAGGGTGGCCTTTGGCAATGTAGCTCAAGTAACATGAAAGCCTCAATCACATTCAAGACGCAAACAAGTCAAGCGTATTCGAGGAGAATCAATGCAAGTTCTAGAGAATATTTATCAAGGAAGAGCATCACACAACAAGCAGATAAGACTAAAAAGATGTCAGTATATAAGGCTATAATAATATGCTCTCACAAAGGGTATAGCTACCAACACCAGTCGAGCCGCACAAGAGGGAGACCAATCATACCACAACCCAACAATTCCTTGGCCTACTAGAGACTATCAAAGCATTTCCTTTTTCAGGTTTTCAGGTCATCAAGAAGAATACATGCATACCAATGGCGGAAGTCTAACCTAAATGCAATCTATATGCATCCTAAACATGATACTAAATGCTAATATGCAATCTAAACATAACACTAATATGCAACTAATGCAGATTATATGCATCTAATGCAAACTATATGCAAAAAATATATACATCCTCCCCCAAGCTAAACCACACAGTGTCCTCACTGTGAAAAGTCAAATGATAACAATAGCAATGGAGGGTAAAAATCCCGACTTAATGGTCGGGAGGGGGGTCGGGAACCACGTGAGTCGAGCTTACCCTCTTAAGGTCATCAATCTAGTTCCCAATGACATCTTTATATTTTTGCAATATCTTAATCAATTCTGGTATAGAAATGTCATCAAGAGCCGAGTTAACAATAAGAGGATAAGTACATGCATCATCAAGGAAAACATACTTAAGAGAGGGGGGAAGGGTTTTAACTTCACCTTAGGAGGAGGCTTAGAACTCTCCTCTTTATCAATGGAAGCGGCAAGGACCTTCAACTCCGCCTCATGTGTCTCCTTGACGATAGTTTTATCATAAGGCATAGATATTTTCTTCACCTCATCAATGTTCAAACTCGGTGCTTTAGTGATAGAAGCATAGGGCTCATCATCAGTGTGAGCTTCTCTCTCAAAACTCTCCATTTCACTCTCCATATGACCAACCCGACAAACTCTCTCTATCATGGGTCTCTTCAATGTTTTAGAGAACTCAAACACAACCTTCTCATTGGCTACCTCAACTATGATTGTATCATTTCTGCAATCTATAACGGCGCCCAATATCTTAAGAGCCTCTCTTCCAAGAATGAGAGGAGTCTCCAGATCTTCCTCCATATCCATCACACAAAATCACACGGCACCAAGACATGCCCAACTTGTATCGGAACATCCTCCAACTCACCATACGGCTCTCTCAAAGATCGATCCACCAATTGAATAGTCTTCCTTGTAGGAAGAAGAGGAAAGTTTAAGCGCTTAGCTATGGATAGAGGCATCAAGCTCACACTCGCACCCAAATCGGTCAATGCACCCTTAGGCTCGAGGTCACCTATCTTCACCGGCAAAGTGAAGCTTCCAGGGTCTCCTTGCTTCTTAGGCATATCTCGTTGCACTAGAGCACTTACTTGGTATGGCAATTTGATGACCTCGTCGTCAACCTTTCGTTTGTTGGAGAGGATCTCCTTCATGAACTTGGCATAGGCTGGCATTTGAGACATGGCCTCAAGGAATGGAATGTGTATTTGAAGGCCTTTCATATATTGGAGGAGCTTAATGAATTTGTCGCTCAAATTCCTCTCCACCAACCTTTGAGGATATGGGACGGGTGGCACACAGGTCTTAGGTGGAGGAGGTGTTGACAATTGAGCTTTGTCACCAACTTACTCTTGAGTTTCCTTATCTTCTCTTCCTTTCTCAACATCAACCTCCCTTTCATCTTCCTCAACTTGATTGTCCTCCTCAACCACCTCAACTTCACTTTCTTCACACTCATTAGGCATCTTGGGGGCCTCATAGTTTGTTCCCGACCTCAAATGGATAGCTTTGACTTGCTGTAGGTTGGGGTTAGGAATGGGTTGGCTTTGAAGTTGATTTGTGGGGTTAGAAGGGTTTTTCTCGACCACTTGAGCCAATTGGGTTTCAAGCATTTTGATGTGAGATTTTAACTCTTGAAACCTTTGGTCATGAATTTGAAGAGCTTGGCTTTGAAGAGCAAGGGCTTGGGTGATGGTTTGGAGTTGTTGGAGAATTTGGGAGGTAGGGTCGGAGGATGGAGTAGGTTTGGGATTTAGCTTAGGAAATGGTGGGTTTTGAGGGGCCTTTTGGAAGTTGGATCTTTGATGAGGGGCTTGGTAAGTGTTAGAGTTTTGAGAGGAGGATCCACCTTGATTGTAGCTTTGAGTAAACCCTTGTTGAGCTTGAGTAAAGCCTTGTTGAGGTGGATGCCACCCTAGTTGAGGTTGGTTGTATCCTTGGTTATAGCCTTGTTGAGGTTGTCTCCACCCTCCTTGTTGATTGCTCCTATAACCTTGGTTACCTTGATAACCCTCTCCTCTACTATTCATCACCGCCACATGCTCTGACTGACATCCTCCACAATAAGAGGTATCATGGTTTGTACCACCACAAATGTCACAAGAGAAATCATTCACTTGTGAGGGACTAGATGATGCAAGGTGATCTTTGAGAGCCTCTTGTCTAGTTGATCCATCTTCGCTTGAATTTGGTCCATTGGGTCCAACTTAAACTTTCCACCCTTATTTGGTTGAGAAACTCTTCTTCTTCCACCCCATGAGTAGTTCTTGATCATTTCTTCTATGGTGGACTCTAATTGGTCGTGCGGGATCTTAGAAAGTTGACCTCCCACTCTAGCATCAAGGTTAGCACGTGACATAGGATCAAGACCATCATAGAAGAACCTCATGAGTAGATTTTTATTGAACTCATGGTGAGGGAACGAACGAATCAACTCCCTAAACTGTTCCCAAGTCTCCGCAAGCGTCCCATCACATTCTTGCTCAAAGGAGGAGATCTTCCTCCTAATATCTGCGGTTTTTGACTCTGGGAAATACTTCTTCAGAAAAGCCAATGTAACTTGCTCCCATGTAGTGGGGGAGTTAGCAGGCAAGCTCTTGAGCCAAGATTTTGCCTTTCCGGAAAGAGAAGACCGGAAGAGATGCATCTTGATGTAGTCTGGAGAGACATCATTCATCGTTATCACAACACAAATCTCCAGAAATCGATCAGGATGATCAAGTGGATCCTCATCCGACCCTCCACAAAATTGCTCTGCTTTCACCATCCGTGTAAACTGAGGGTGAATGCTGAAATTTGAAGTGGTTGTGGGGAGTCGAATTCCACCCTGTAAAATGTAGGACCCCAGATTTCCAAAATCCTTGAAAAGCTGTGCATTATTCTCACCCATGTCTGATTCACTTTCACTTGTTGAACTTGAGATTGGTGAAGCTGGCGCAGAGCCCAAGGTCAATTGTTCCAAACCTCCCCGAAGCTTTCGCAAGGTGCGATTGATTTCCGGATCTAAAGGTAAGATGGGTGAACCGTGAGCTCACCTTCTCATGTAACACAACAAAGCTAAGCAGAGGGTTAGCAAATAACAACACATCTAAAAACAAAAGAAAAATCACTTAAGCAATACTAAACTCAAGTAAACTTCATTCAATAGCACAATTTCCCGGCAACAGCGCCATTTTGATAAGAGGTTTTTAGTGTGTCATTAAGGACCTAAGAACCGCTTAGCAAGCAAAACTTATAAACCTAATGAGCAACTACTAAGAACGTAGTAATGGAAAGTCAAGGGTCGAACCACAAGCAAATTGGGATTGACTATAGTCTACTAAGTCCAAAACTACTTAAGTGAAGGGTTTTTGGGGGGTTTAAGATTGAATAAGATACCAACTAATCTACTAACTAATGAATACCAACTAATAATTGAATAGGGGAATTAATATAATAAGGAAAACACTAGAGTTCGGGCTACTCGTATGAACATGGGCTAGACAACGATAATCGACGCTATAGTGTTTCACAACGATGACAATAAAAGGTTAAGTTTCCCTCTAATTTACTTGAGTCCTCTCTCGAATGGTCCTCAAGAGTAATCGATTAATCAACCAACCAAATCCTCTTTCGAATGGTATTTGGTCCATTGATTAATAAATTCAATGAGATCGGAAAACCCCTAATTAAAGGATCCCCTTAATTCCTACCCAATCCCTTGGTCTAGAAATTAAGTCGAAACATGGGAATGACAAAAGAGATTAAAGTTCGATTAAGAACAATAGAAACTCTAAGTGCCCTAGCATAAACGTGATCAAGATCTATCCTAGGGTGTCAAAACACCACATTCAATGCATAGACAAACAATTGAATCATAAAAAGCATAGACAGTCTACATTAAGCCCTTAATTCATACTTTCGCCCAAACCCTAGATAATGAACTACTCACTAATCATGGATTTTAAGCAATTGAGGTTAAATAAATTAAACATGATAAACAAAGCAATAGAAATAAAGAAAAGAGATTGAAGGAAAATTACTTGAATTGAATAATAGATTCGATCTTCAAAGATGAACAATTGAGAAAACTAAGAGTTTAGGGCTAAGATGAAGTAATTAGAGTCTAAGAGTAAGAGATAATGTCGACTTCTAAGCTACAAAACTAATTAAAAGGTTCATTAAACTAAGACGGAGAAAACGGGTCAAAGCCCGAAAGCAGGTTGACACGGCCGTGTAGATCTGTTATACAAAATTCTTCAGCATCCCAAAAGTGACTGCTTCCGTGGAAATAGATCGACACGGCCGTGTCAAAATGGACACGGTCGTGTAGACCTGAACTTCTCAAATCAGTGGGCAAGCAGAACAGGACTGTCTTCATGGAAACAGACCAACACGGTCGTGTTGAAAACAACACGGCCGTGTAGACCTAATAGTCAGCAGACAGCTCAACTTCAAACGATCATATCTCTCTCGTCTCTTATCGGAATTAGGCTTATGACCAGTCGTTGGAAAGCTATTGAAACGAGCTAACACCTACCACTAGAATCACCTTAATCCGATTTATGTATCAAACATTATGTCCATTTGAAGTTCAACAGTCCACAACTAATCTTCCAATGATCATATGACTTCAAAAACCTGCTAGTTAGCCTGAAAATCATCCAAAAACAACTAAACAGGTAATAAAGCGACAATATAACTCAAAGGTGACAAAAACCATGCAATTCTAGGCTTAAATGCTCTAAATTACATGCAAGGACACTAAAAATGACCTACAATTAAGCACAATAAAGTGCTTATCACCCATCCCCAGCTAACTGGGCGGGTGCGGGGAGGGTCTCCACAAAACCTGCACCCACTGACGTCCCTACTTCAAAGCAGCATGGTCAATATGTACTATAACCTTCGAACCTATTAGATAGGTATGAAATTCGTCTAATGCATAAGCTATTGCCAGCAATTCTTTCTCTGTTGTAGCATAATTAACCAGGGCTAGATCCAAGGTCTTGCTGGCATAGTGAATCAAATGGAGCTGCTTATCCTTCCTCTAACCAAGTATTGTCCCTATAGCATAGTCACTAGCATCACACATGATCTCAAAAGGGAGATTCCAATCAGGGGGTTGTATAATAGGGGTAGTGATCAATGTTGTCTTTATCCTGTCAAAAGACTCCAAGCAATCATTATTAAAATCAAACATGGCACCCCTAAGCAACAATTAAGTGAGGAGTTTTGCATTTTTTCGAAAAATCTTTGATAAACCTGCGATAAAACCCCGCATGACCAAGAAAACTCCTCACTCCTTTGACATTCATTGGAGGAGGAAGTTTCTCAATCACCTCATTTTTTTCTCTATCCACTTGGATGCCACACTCAGAAATCAAGTGACCCAATATAACACCTTCATTCACCATGAAGTGACACTTTTTCCAATTAAGCACAAGGTTTGCCTCTACACATCTCTTAAGCATTTTAGACAAATTATGCAGGCAGACATCAAAATCAGAACCATAAACACTGAAATCATCCATAAAAACTTCCATGATATTTTCAATGAAATTAGAGAATATGGCCATCATACAGCGTTGGAAAGTAGCAGAAGCATTACACAATCCAAATGGCATCCTACGATATGCGAAGGTACCATAAGGACATGTAAACGTAGTCTTTCCTGATCGTTTGGATGGATGGGGATTTGGAAGAAACCAGAATATACATCCAGATAACAGAAATAACTATGTTTGGCTAACCTTTCCAACATCTGATCAATAAAGGGAGGGGGAAGTGGTCTTTCAGAGTGGCATTGTTAATTCTACGATAATCAATGCACATACGCCACCTTGTGACAGTCCTGGTAGGGATTAAATCACCCTTTTCATTTTTCACAACAGTGCTTCCCCTCTTCTTAGGAACCACTTGCACATGACTGACCCACTTAGAATCAGCAATGGGATAAATGATCCCTGCATCTAACAATTTCATTATTTCCTTCTTCACCACCTCTTACATATTAGGATTTAAATGTCTTTGAGGTTGAATGCAAGGGCGGTGATTCTCTTCCAGATTAATATGATACATACAAAAGTTAGGACTAATGCCCTTCAGATCATCAATACTATACCCAATAGCCTTCTTGTGCATGTGAAGCATTGTAAGCAAATTTTCCAATTGGCTATCTATGAGTTTGGTACTAACAATTACAGGACATTCTCTATCTATATCTTCCTCTATTGATTGACAGTAACCTTAGTTACCTAAGGAGTAGAGGTAGAGCATACACTTTCAAGTACCACATTCTCTTGTCCCTGTTCAGCTTTAGGGCCCTCTAAATCAGCAAGGCAGGCATCGATGCTTGATGAATCATCATCAGTTAATGCTACCTCTAATGGGTCAGCGTCACGTATCTGCTGAAATGCAGACATCACAGCTCTGTCTACCACATCAATCTTGCAACAAGATTCATCAAGCATAGGAGATTTCATACCATTGGTTAGTTTAAAAGTAAAAGTATCATCACCAACACTCAAAGTCAAAGACCCAGATTTGACATCAATTACCGCACCAGCAGTGCACAAAAAGGTCTACCCAATATAATAGGAATTTGGACATCCTCCTCCATATCCAAAACAACAAAATCCACAGGAATTTAGAATTTTCCCACCCTAACAGTGTCGTCTTCTAAAACACCTAAGGGGTATTTTATAGAACGGTCAGCCATCTGCAAAGTAATTTGAGTGCACTTAAGTGCCCCCATGTTCAGTTTCTTATAGACAGATAGTGGCATGACAGACACAGACGCACCTAAATCACATAGAGCTTTATCGATGAATAATGCACCTACATGACATGGGATGGAAAAACTACCTGGATCTTTTGATTTAGGTGGGGAATTATTTTGCAAAACAACACTAAACTCTTCAGTTAGAGCGACTCTATCTACCCCGCCAAAATCTTTCTTTTTGGTAATCATCTCCTTCAAAAACTTAGCATAAACAGGCACTTGAGAAATAATTTCTGTGAAAGGGACAATTACCTCAAGGTTCTTGACCATAGCCAAGAAATTACCAAGCTGTTGATCCACTTTGGACTTTTGCATTCGATGAGGAAAATGTAGCCTTGGTGTAGATGGTGTTTCATAAACCTTTTCCTTCTTCCCTATCTGTTCAGCTTCCTCGGAAAATTCGACATCAAATGTCGAACTCTTCTCCAAATCCTTCTCTACTACCACCTTCTCCTTGATAGAAGCAACATCATCATCAATTAGCATAGGAGGAGCAGCATAAGCAGTGCCACTTCAGAGAGTAACGGCATTTGCTTGCTCCCTCTGTATAGACTGCCCAAGAAATTGTCCCTACTGCCTCTGAGCATTATTCCCTGCCAATTTAGCAATCTGAGTCTCGAGAAGTTTGATGTGCTTCTCTTAAGCTCTTTGTGCCTCCTCATTGGCTTTCTGCATAGCCAGCATATGTTTCTCTTGAGCTCTTCGTGCCTCCTCATTAGTCTTTTGCATAGACAACACCAGTTTCATTAGTTCAGATGTGCTAGGCTCTTGTGGGGCTACATTTTGTGGTGCTGGCGGGAAATTCTGTAGGACAGGTCTTTGGAAACTAGGGGGATTTTGAGAATTCCCTTGGTTTTGGTAGTAGTTGGGTTTTGGGTGATTTTGTGAAGGCTGATAGGAATTTTGTGGTTGTTGGTAGTTATTTTGTGGAGGGTGAGGGTTTTAAACATTGTTGCTACGATATGAGAGAAGCGAGTTGTCTCTCCAACCAGGGTTGAATATGTTGGATTAGGGGTTATTTGGCTGTCTTTGCTGAAAAGCATTCGCTGGCTCCATCTGATTCTGATCGAACTGACAGTCATGGCCAAAGTGACCCTAGATGCCACACACCTCGCAGTAAGATGAGGTGAGGGGTGCAACTGCTGACATGTCATTTATACTCATAGGCGGAGGTGTCGAGCTAGAAGGCTTCATTGTTTGCAACTGCTGATTCAGCTGCGCCATCTGAGAAGTAAGTAATGAAATAACGTCAACATCAATTACCTTCTTAGTTAGACTCCTAGATGATGTATGATTATTTTCTGCGAGATTGGCTAGGAATTCATAGCCTTCATTTAACCGCCTTGTCTAAAAAGACTCCTCTCGCAGACGAGTCAACAATACTCTTCGTTTAGGGCTGCATTAATTGTAAAAAGTTTGCGTTAGAAACCATTTGTCCATATTATGATGTGGACAGTCCCTCTGTAGGTCTCTGAATCTAGTTCAAGCTTCCCTCAATGTCTCATCTGGCTCTTTGGAAAACGTGGCCAACTTAATTCTGATATCTGCTATTTTTGTGGGAGGGTAGTACTCTTGAAGGAACGCAGCAGAAATGCCCGACCATTCTGTCTCAGCGATGTCACTGAACCACCTCTGAGCTTTGTCTCTAAGTGAAAACTCGAACAACATAACCTTTAGCTGCTCAGGTGTGACTCCTTGATGTTTAACAGTTCTGCAGAGTTGTTGGAATCTCTGCAGATGGTTGGCCGGATCTTTAATAGGATGCCCACCAAAATGATTTTGTTGCACCATATTGATTAGTGTAGGCTTGATTTCAAAATTATTTGCATCAATGATGGGCATTTTTGGACCTGTGGGTTTGCCTTCAAGATTAGGCCCCCCATAAGACTTCAGCTACTTCGCCATTGGTGGTGAAGAAATCTCTGAATCAGGTTTCGCTTGTTCGAACTCTGTTCTAAGATCCCGAAGTATTGCTTCTATATCGGGATCTCCAGGGAATATATGAGTTTTCTTTTTGTACTTGGACATAAAAGAGAAACAACAATAAAACCGTGAGAACGACCTCATGGGAACCTCTGAGAACGGCCTCAATTGGAACGGGAGGTTCCAATGAGGCAAAAAGAAGTACCCTAATTAATCGAATAAAAACTAGAAAACTAGTCGTCTCCCCGGCAACGGCGCCAAAATTTGACACGACTGCAAAATTTGATAGGCTAAAGTCGTATCACCTATTCAAAGATAATTCCTACAGTCCTCTAACAATAGTAGTCAAGGAAAGCAGGGTCAAATCTGCAGGGAGACAAAGTTTCTATGTTAATATTCAACTAAATAACTACTTCAGACAAAATCGTATATGATTAACTGAACTAATAATTAAACTAGAGAAAACGGGAATTAAACTGAGATTTAACTATGGAATAAAAGACTAGAGTATTAGTTCGGTCCACCATGCTTATACCAATCAAATAGGGTTAGCTACTATCAAAATCTAAGTCAAGAGTCGAGGGATTAGAGCATGTGCTGAGCTATGGTTAAGTCTCAACTATAGTTCAACATACGCCGCTTGTTCACTAACCCAATCAGAACTACTGGTGTGTCCTAGGGCTCTAATTGTAAGACGGGTCTGTACGAACAACTATTAACCACAAACAATCAATAAAACTGGCCACTAACATTAATTACTAATCAAGAATAAATCATACCTCAATCTCTCTAATCAAACCCTAGAAATCAATAACAGTCTAATCAAAGATCATGGTATAAACTTGGATTCCCTCTCTAATACCCTAGAAAGGGATCTACTCGGACATGATTAAACTAAAAATGACAAAACTAATAAAAACCCTTAATAATTGCATCATGAAATAATCAACAACTAAACTAGAACAATTAAGAAGTAATAACAAAGCAATAAGAGAGAAGATTACAAATTGACAAAAAGCAATAGCTTTAATTGAATTGAACCAAGGTTTAATCTCCTCTACAATGATGAAACTAATGAAAAACTCTAAAAAGCTCTCTAACTGTTTAAGATAATAAAAAGATACATGTAAAAATATACTCAAAAGTATTTATAATAACCTAAGAAAGCAAATAAGATAGGACGGAAAAGACAAAAAATCGCCTCTCCGTGTCTTCTGCCCAATCGGCAAAGGGCCGCCCGATCGGGTATGGGAACATTATTTCAGCAGCCAAATTATTACGTCCACACGATGGGATCGGGTAAGGTCCACCCGATCAGGCAAAGCTGCCCGATACCATCGGGCCAATAATGTTCTTCAAAGTCTTCAAAACCAGCAAAATGACCAAGTAAATCCCACCCGATGGGATCGGGCAAGGCTGCCCGATCGGGTGGAAAAACTGAAGTTTTTGGCTTGGAAGATCGAGTCCGATCGGGCAACAGCTGCCGGATGCCATCGGGTGGAGGCATTTGTTGCGCAGCTCTTGTGCTTGGCTTCAGACGCAGAGTTTCTCAATGATTCTTCTTCAAAAGGAGCTCGCATACAATCTTGAGACCTCCTACATGCCTCATAACTTCTTCCGCTACAGTGCGGTGGTCAAAATGATAGAAAATATGGAGTTTTTCCCTAAAACCTGCAAAACATTATAAACAGACAAACCACAACTATATCAAAATAGTTAGCATAAATGAATCCTAAGAGCGTCAATACCACACAATTTAGCTTGTAAATGAAGGGGGAAACTCTATATAAAAACATTATATCATGTACCACCGAACTGGCGTTATATTAATAAAATTAGCAACAGATATCAACCTCAATTTAGTGGATGCATTTATACATGTACGCATTTTTGGGCCTTCTAAAGATGAATTAGGCCGCGTCTGACAGCTAACCTAGTGCCAAACAGTCTGTTAGGAAACCAACTGATTATTATAACATTACACTCCTATTTCTAATGCAGTTCATGTTCTTATACTCCTTTTCCTACTACAATTCATCTTCCTATACCAGGACCATTCCTGACGTTATGAAGGCCCGGGGCGAAGTGACAAATAAGGGTCCTTCATTATGAGTTTTACAAAATTTCTAATAGAAGTACTTTTTAACACGGTTAATTAACGGCATTCACCGACAATACAAATATCCAAATTCATATGAAAATAATTTAGAGCAATACGAGACGATTAATTGGTTTTGTTTATTTAAATAATAAAATACCATAGTGTTTTCTTCAATAACTTGTATCTCGTCTATCATGTTATAATAATATTGTATTTGATGTTCTTTACATAATAAGTCTTATCTTGTTTCTTAATTAATCTTTTACCAAATTTTCACTTCTTAGATTTAATTCAATCAAATTTGACTAAAAAAGCAAACTTATACCTATAATAAACAGTTTGTTGTATTATAAAACTTCAATTCAGTCTACCGGACATTATAATCAAAATTAACAAAATACACTAACACTAGTATAACGTGGGAGGAGTTTGTGAACTTGAAAGTTGGATGATGTTTAGGAAAAATTGGATTAATATTTCATAAGTTGGAACAATAATTATATTGTGAAAAAAGGGACAAAAATAAAAGTTAATGGCTTACATAAGAAAGTAAAGTGGACAAAAAACAAGTGGGGTAAGAAAGATTAAGTCAAATAAGATGAAAATGTTGGAAAAAAAGAGTAAAGCTCAAGAAATTTAGTAGAAGGCACTAAAAGGCAGCTACTGCCTACTAATGGGCTTCGGACCTTGGACCCATCAGAAAAAGAAGGGTACACCTACCATCATGCTACATTGCCTATTTGCTCACTAATCCTTGTTGTTGCTATATGTTGGTTCATGTCTGAATTGAAATTTTGCAATTAAACAGTTCTCCCCCGTGGACCTGGGACGGCCGCCCCATGTGCCCTGCCCCAGGAACGACCCTATCCTATACTTCTATATGTATATTTATTTTAAAGATCAAACTTATTTAAAAGTGTATTTTAAGCAATCTTCAACGATATTAAAATTATAATATTTTGAATTATGTCGAAAGTGTTGTAGTCAATTTAGGTTATCTGTGATATGGAAATCGTAGGTGTCGAGTACATTATTGTTGATCAACAACTTCAAAATTGTTGTAGTTTTTGTTGCAATATACTTCCACCATTTTTTCTAACCGACACAGTTTGACTTTTACGATTGACAATGCATCAATTTTAAGTGACGCAATTGTAATTTTTTGTCTCCATTTGAGCTTGGTGGATGCCATTGATGAAGATTGGAGAGAGAAAATAGATGGAGAAAGATGAAAAAGTTGGACAAAAGAACAAGAAATTAAGATTAATCACTATTCACTATCGGAGCTAATGACCGTTAATCGTTAAGAGTACCTCGTACATTTTGCTAAACCTCGAACATACTTCATCAAAAAAAAAAAACTACCTCCGTAACAAATTAAATGCAACAAATCATTTTGCACGCATTTTGAGGAAGAGATTTAAGGGTGTAAACGAATAATTTTAAGACAAGTAACATATGATCTCATTCTTGCTTGTCTTCAAAATATTTTGATTACCTTACTTGTTTATACCATTAAATCTATTCCTTAAAATGCGTGCAAAATAATTTATTATATTTTATTTATTAGAGGTAGTATAATAATAAAATGGGCTTAAGCTTGTCGTTTGTAACATTGAAAAAATTTATGATTTGTCTTATAGGGAAACCTTGTGGTTAAAGGAGTTAGGCGTAGTTGAATAAGGTGATACTCGTAGAAGGTTACAAAAAGTGAGAAAGAGTACAGAAATAGTGATTGATTTGGACGCCCAACTACAGAAAGCTAACCTTAGTTCTACACGTCTCTCTACGCCTCTACCCCACCCAGGCAGCCCTCCTAATTCTTTACCCCTCCTCGCTTCGCTTCGCTTCGTTTCCCATAAACTCTATTTTTTCCCTTTTTATTGCTCTTCTCCCGATTTTGGATCCAACTTTCCTCTTTACTATACCCGTTTCCTTTCTTGTAAACTCCAATTTCCCAGGTCTCAATTCTACCCTCTACTAATTTTTGATCAGTATTCATTGTATCAACTGTTTCGCTCTTTTATTATGCATTGCAATTATAGTTACCTTATCTTATTCTTTAATATTGGGGTATTTTCTTTCTTTGTTTAGTTTATTGGAATGATTTATGTGCTTTCTGCTTCTTTGTTTTGAAATGGGTTGTTGATGATTCGGGGTGGTTATGGTTAAGTTTTGCATTGTGGGTTTTGTGTGTTAGGAGAAACAATGGCTGTATGTTAATTTTTTTATTTTATTTTTTTTTGGGTTGGAACTGTATGTTAAATTTCAGTGTTACCTTTATTTCTGTTTTTTTGGGTCATTGATGTTATAAACAATTACTATGAAATGAAGTACTTTACTCTACTAATTTCTGCTATTCTGACTTTGAACTTGGGTTTTTGCCTTATTCATATCTTCCCCCCTAAAAAGAAAAGAAAAGAAAGAAAAAATCATAGCGTTTTAGCTCTTAGAGAGATGATACTTGTTTTTAGGGGTGTCTTCAATTCTTCATATCCGGTTTGTGATGGCATTTTCAAGTATTTTGTCTATCCTGTTTGTGCGTCGAATGAAACCTAGTTGCATAAATGGTTAATGGTGTTTAAACTCCATCGTTTTTTTATTTCTTACTATGCACTTGTGATTGATATGTTATGAGTTTATGACTATGCACATTTGGTATCAGAAATCCTTTGAGAGGAAGCACCTCTTCTCGAAGTTTTGGGGTTATTTTGTGTATCACCCCCCCTAGATTGAGCCAAAGCAGAAAAATGTAGGTTGGATTTTATGTCTATATACTGTCATACAATAAGCTGAGCTCTGTTAATAAATGTTTGGAGCTTTTCTGCCTATCGCAATGTGTTAGTGGTTAGCAGTTTGCTGTCATCCGTTGATTGCTGTCCAATAGATAAGTGGCTTTTCAACTGCTGGTCTTATTGCTGTATTCTGTTGGCAGGAGTTGTTGGGGCCATTGTGTATTGTTTCCCATCTGTCCAGTGGTTAGGTGAACTATCTAGTTGGTTCTTGCTGAGGGCTTGAGCCAGAAGTTTCATCCTTTCTTATCAATTGCGACATATTTCAGAAGACGTATTAATAACTATCAAGTTGAAAGGTGTAGTCAACCGTCTTTGATGGCTAGTCTAATGGAAGATAAAACAATGTTTTGCTGAAGATATCAAGCTTCAGATCATCTTCATCTAAACAGAAGTGGTAACCGCAGTATGGGATGGATGTGGGTTGTTTACAGTTTCTTCTTTCTTTTGAACGTGAGAGAGTCTGCTGGGGCTTCCGCGAAAGCATGGTTTCTCGAATTGGCTTCCGGAAAATCATCTCTCTACAGCTGGAGTATCACTAGTTCGAGCATATTTGTGGTTACAGCTCTGGTGCTGTCTACATATCTCATCTTTGAGCACTTAGCTGCTTACCATCAGCCAGAGGTCTGTTCTTGTCCATCCTTAGGTGCTCTGAGTTTTGGTCTTGCAGTTCCATTTTATGTTTGTTGGGTTTTTCTGGCCGAAGTTGTTCCAGTGGTAGAATATTGGTGCCAAAATTTGTTACATGTGATTAGCATGACTAGTTTGCTACATTAATTATGAGGTGTACAAATCATGAGAAGTACCTGACTTAAAGTAATTTAGACGTGGTTTTATCTCAGGGTTCTATTTAGATTACCTATTCAAATTTCACACCCTTGTATTTCATTTCCATTAAATGGATTCCAGGAGTTTTGTAAGGCCTTTTTCTTTTGTTTGTTAATTCAAGCAATAATATCAATTGGGTAGGTCCTCACTAGATCTCTTATTTCCCCTACCAACACTCGAGTATTAATTGCAATATGCTTCTGCTGTGCCCTCAAAGTTCGAATAAGATATGAAAGTTTTATACCGTGGGAGAAAGAATGAAGCAAAAAATATGAATATAATGTGCTTAATATATGTACCATTCCTCTAGGTTTTGGGACTGATCTTTTTCCTTGCCACTGGATTGAATTTCAGGAGCAGAAATTCTTAATAGGGCTCATACTAATGGTTCCCGTGTATGCTTTAGAATCGGTAAGAAATTAATGTCTGCTTGAGCTTCCGTCTTTTCTGTTTTTTATGTTGTGATTCGTGAAATAATTATGTCCAATTCCTTTTAAGATTTTATATTTTGATTTCTGGTTTAAGTCGTCCAACACTGAATGCGTTTTGTATTTCGTTGTTGTGCTAGTAGCATCGTACACTTTACACTTTAAATTACCAATCAGGAATAGTAATTATCATCTCTGTTCCCATTCAAGTAAGAGTTGGATGATGTATTATCATGTTAATTTGAGTTTCATAAAGTATTACCTGCTAGAGGAAATCCTTTGAACTCAGCGTTTGATACATTCCCAAAGAACATGTCTAGAAGATTCTAAAAGAGCAATAGAGGAAACCTGGATTCCCTTTCAAAGAAGGAAAACAATGATAACTATTCTAAAAAGAATCTTAAATATATGCTTTAAATAAATGTAATATCTATTCTACCTGGAGGCTGGGTAATGGAATTTTATCATCAAGTTTGTCCTTTCTCTAGAAAGATAGGCAAATTTGTTTCAGCCTCAAGTTTCTTCAATGCAATTCTATTACATCACTCCTTAAGTCCTTTTGATGCAATTCCTAACTGTAGTTGGTGTGATTGTATATGATATCGATAGCAAAGGAACTAAGAGGAATTTTATTTCTTATATTAGAGTCTTTTTGAAATGAATTATGATTGACGATAAAAGATGGATTGGTTGAGGGCATCTAAAAGTAGAAAGTGGAAATGCCTTTTTATTTCTAATGGAGAGAGCACTAAATTAAGCTTTTAAGTCATTCCATAAGAACAAAATGTTTGCTGAGAAAAATCATAATGCATCATTTAACTATCATCATCTTATAGGTTGTTGCTTATTTATTATTGTTACCTTGTTAACTACTTTGTTTGCAACTTTGCATAAATAATTAGACCAAGAAGCAGGGGATAAAGCATCTAAGGAATCTGAAACGTTAATTTCCCTAAAGCTTCATTTGAAAATGAACATGTTGTAGAAGGTCAAACTTGCGACTACATCCCTGCTACTTCTAGGCTAGTTGTTGTTTTGGAGGGAAGTTTAGTGCAGGAGAAGCGGCGTTCATTCATTTCTCTTGAGCATAAAGAAGGTCTATTATGCGTAGTCTAGGAAATGATGTTCAGCAATGGATACTATCAACTATAGCCAATAGGGTTCCATTGTTAGGGTTTTTGATATTCTGGCCAGAAAATGCAACATTTGAGCATCTAACTGTTTACTTTATATCATAGTATGTATTATACATATATGCATAATCTGCTCCATAATCTGTTTTTTTAAAACTCCTTTAAAGCTTGTTGAATAATATCCATACCATGCATGTCACCATATATATTTGCTGCTCTGCCTATGTCTCAGTTTTCAGACAATACTTCCTTTAGGTAGTTCATTTATGTTCTCCTTTCCATCTGTTCATATAGGTTACTGTAGGATCATTATGGACTTCTGATCACTGATTTTATGGTTGTCTTCTTATATTTCTGGTTTCAGTTCCTGTCGCTGTTGGATTCAAAAGCTGCATTTAATTGTGAAGTTATACGCGATTGCTATGAAGCGTTTGCATTGTACTGCTTTGAGAGATATCTGATTGCTTGCTTAGGTATTTGTGCTGAATCATTTTATTTATATCCTTGTGACCGTCTTCAGTTTTTCTTGGAAAATATGCTTGTTGATGTTATACTTTTTTTTCCTTGCCTGTGATATTTTGCATTGGACTTACCAAACAAATATTTAACTTTTCTACCTGCCCTTCTTTTACTTCCTGATTTTCATTTTTTCGTAGGTTGATTTGAGCAGGGGTGGGGTTGGGGTTGGGGCCTTGGAGGTAGGATGCTACTGCACCATTCGCTTTGGGTCTAGAACCTGATTCTCACTTCACTTGTCAAGAGAAAATTATTTTTGTGTTCGTTGGCAAAAGTTGTTTTGATATGACAAGCCGACACGGTTTCTAATGAAATACAGGTTTTGGTAGGATCTTGTTTCATTTGAATTCAATGGGGTGAAGTAAGAGCTGATATATTTTTAACCCAAAAATGGCCTGTTTTTATCAACATCTGAAGTTTGGGCCCCATGTATAATTCTAAAGCAAAACATAGTTGAGACTTGAGAGGAAAACGTACAATTCTAATACTTTTGTGGTCGATGTATATATGGGATACTTTTTCAAATCATAAATGTTAACTTAATTTATTATAGTAACAATTATTACTAAGATTTTTATGATAGTAATAACATTACTAATAATATACGAATCGTATTAGGGTTGAGCTTTTGAACTTTTTTAAATTAATGGTTATGTTCGGATCAGGGATTTTACATATTATGATTGACACGAACTTGAATGAACCTAGTTGAATTGAACACAGTCTATGCTCTACTCGTGTTAATGTTTGGTGTTGTTGCATAAGTTACTTCGATTCTTCCATTTATTATGAGTATCTGGGTTGCTGGGATTGAAAACTTTGATGAGGCTGTGGAATCTTTACCCTACACTTTGCTTTTTACCTTGGCACTATATATTTAAAGAAAAACTGTAGAAGAGGGAAAGCAAAGAGAAAGATGTGCAATTTATGCTTGATACAGAGTTTGTGATAAGAGATCTATCTGTGTTTGTAATGTGAATAAGGCATGCACAAGCCTTTCGGAATCAGGTACATGTTGTAAGAATGTCGTGTCCTGTTTTGAAACTTGTCCCGGGTCCTAGATTCTGAACTTTGACCTTGGTGTGTTTGACACTTGGATAAGTACATATACCGAAATTCGTACATATACCCGAAACTCGTACATGTACCCGAAACTCGTACATGTGTCTGATTACGGTCCAAGATTCATTAACATCGAAGGAACCTATAATTCTGATTTTGTGTTCATGCTACCTATATGGGTATATCTTTAAAAAATTGCTCTATTTTCCTTTCATTTTGTGCCTAAAAGATTGCCCCTTTTTTCTTTTGAGTTTGTCCCTAAAAAATTGCTTCATTTCCTTCTGACGTACTTGGTCCCCAGAACTCCATCTCTACTCCCTATAACATGTAAAAGGACAACCAATCTAACAAGTCAATACAACTCTATTAAGCTAAGAGAGTAAAAAGAAGAGGAATGGGGCAAACAAATAGGATAAATGGAAATATGGAGGAGTGGAAGGGCCTTTTGTATGTTATTGGTTTGATATCTTTTGTTGGTGAGAGAAGCGCCATTGCCCAGGTTGAAATAAGTGAGCTCAAATAAAACATTGCTAGTGAGGCACGACACATATGGGACTTAAGACTTGGGGACTTGGAAGTTGCACTGAAAAGATTCTGGAGAAAATTTTACATACTATGATTTCAAAGTGAAACTTCTTCAAATCTAATATCCTATGGCTGTCTTTTGCTATATGTGTTACCAGACTCTAGAGTCTTCTATGAAAGCAGGCTTAAGGCGTTTGCCCATACCACATGGATTAGGCTCACTATATTGGGCTTCGTTTTGCTCTAGTTATGTAGCTCTGAATGAATGATGGTGGTACTGGTTTTGCTGTTATGAAGTCAGAGATAGTAGGCACTGCATGACTTGTGAATTCCAATAAAACTTTATTTTGTTTCAGGCGGGGAGGAGAAGACAATTGAATTTATGGAAAGTCAAAGTATCATAAATTCTGGCGCACCCCTTTTGGAAGATGCATATACGTATGGTGTTGTTGAGCATCCATTCCCTCTTAATTACTTCATGAGGGAATGGTATCTTGGAAAAGATTTCTACCAAGCTGTTAAAATTGGCATAGTTCAATATGTAAGTACATGATAGAGAGAGATAGGCAACATCATCATATTTTTCAACATTGCTCTATAGTTCAATTGGTCATCTTAGTAAGAAAAAATATCAACCATTGTCCATACAGCCACAATTACCACATTTTTTTAATTTGTGAAATTATATGTGGTTGTGCTTTAAGCTATTTTTTTAGATTGGTCCTCACGTTTACACCTCAAGTAACCCCTAACTTGTAAAATATAAAAAATAACGATTTTGAAGACGATGTTATCAAGCTATCCTATATAACTACCCTTCGTAACCCACAATTTCTTTTGAAATTTCCATATATATATCATACTTTCTTTTCTTTAACGTTTTTACCCGAAATTTAATATTTGTAATACAAGGTTATAGAAGTAGTTCTATAGAACTTTTTAACTTTGTAATGTCTTCTCTAAATTCGTTAAGTTTTTTTAATTTTAGAATTTGGGAGTTACTTGAGAACTATGTGCAAACGTGAGGATCATTTTAGAAAATGATCTTTGTTTTTTTTACCATGTAGTAGTTTGTTCCATAGTTGATATGATATTATGAGTTAATGTTAGTATTGCTAATAGTGAAATTTCAGGTATACTTGAGCTTTTTTAATTTAGTTTTTCAGCTTTCAGCACTCGTTAGTTGTAACAAATTCTTTTTTTTTTTGAAAGATTTTGTAATATTTAATATCATGAAGTATAAATTCTGATTATATTAGCTTTTCACCAGATGATAGTAAAGTTGATATGTGCACTTTTAGCAATGCTTTTGGAGGCTTGTGGCGTGTACGGGGAAGGGAAGTTCCAGTGGAATTACGGGTAAGATATTGCTGTTTTGTCTTTGAGTTCTCAAATCTGAACGTAGTTTGGAACTTTGGTTAGTCATTTTGAAGACAAGACTCATTGAACCTGTCTCTAAGCATTTTTTGGTTAGTTTTATATTGCTAGCAATCAGATTGGTAATGGGATGTGTATAGCCTGCTTGTTGTACGTAATAAGAAAGGCACTGTTTTTATCATATGTATTCTGCTTCTTCTGAGCTGAGCTATACTTCTTCCGTCATGTGTCCTTGATTTCAAGACCTGGAATACTTTTTTGCAGCTATCCTTATTTGGCAGCTGTACTTAACTTCAGTCAGACATGGGCTCTATATTGCCTTATTCAATTCTATTCAGTCACGAAAGACAGGCTGGAGCCAATCAAACCTTTGGCTAAATTTCTTACTTTCAAGTCAATAGTATTCTTGACATGGTGGCAAGGAGTAGCTGTTGCTTTCCTTTTCTCTATAGGAGCCTTCAGGGGTTCCTTGGCTCAGGAGTTGAAGACGCGCATTCAAGACTATATAATATGTATTGAGGTTAGTCCTCTATAACTTAGCTATCATATTTTTGACTGATTTTATTCTTATTTGCTTGAACGAATCTGGCTTTTTTGTTGCCTCTGCATTATGCTGATTAAACCGTTAATGATAGATGGCAATCTGAACAAAACTGTGCTAATGTTGAACTTTGATGACTTTCTTGTTTACTCGTTAAATTGAAATTTAGACTTTCTTTGTTGCATTTTATATTATCTTGGGTGGATTGATTGTCATCCTTTTACTTTGTCAATGTAGTTCAATAACTGAAAAACAGGCTTGATAAACAGCTCTAAAGCTAGCTTTCCAGTACAAAAAATATACATTTTACTCTTAATTGATGTTGGCTCAGAATAAGTGACTGATTTGCCCAAATCTTATTTATTTCCATACTAACAGCTACTAATCAATTTTACTAGCTTTTGAAATTTTTGGATGTCTAGCTAAAAGTAATAGATAAACCAAATCTGCTGTTCATTTATGTTTCAGAATGAGCTTGTGCTGCATTTATGTCACTTGAAATTAGCCTCACTAATGTTTTGATACTTCATCCCCGTGCTGTGATTTTAATTTGATCTAGGCAATAGGGTTATTATCACAGGATATACTGGAAGGGGTTGTCAGTATCATATGAACAATCTTTTCCTAGATGATATCAGTTAGTACCCGAAATTTCATTTCACAAGAGAGGTGGGATGGGACTTGTTGAGTTAAGGCTGTATAGTTTGTAGTGTGTACAGATAATTCTTCTTGTGTTCCGGCAGTAGGAAGGTCCACTTCACGGTTTATATCGCGAAAACAATCTTATGTGATCAGTTAAGCAAACATCATCTACAGAGCTGCCTTTTTATCAACACTCCGTTTGGTTGGATGGAAAATTTTTGCATGGAAAACAATTTTCCATGAAAATAGGCTTAGAAAATTAAACTGTAGATTAGTTTTCCTTTGTTTGGTTCCTTACACGAAAAGTTGAGGAAAAAGGAAGAATGGAAAAGAAAGGTAAGGAATATGTTTTCCGTCCATATAGGGAGGAAAAAATTTTCCACCCATGGAAAACTAATTTCAATCATTAGGAAAACTATTTCCACGCCTTACAAACCAAACAAAGGAAAATAAGAAAACTAGTTTTTGGAAAAATGTTTTCCTCTCAAACAAACAGCGCCCAAATGTATAGTTTACTAGGAGTCTGTCAGCCCCAGTAACTGTTTCTTTCATTTATTTAAGTGTAAGTGGTAGTAGTTCTTTGTTGTGAAATTGTAACAACACTAGCGAGCTTTGCTATGTACATCGTACTACCTTTTCTGATTTCTCATATTAATCCTGACAGTTTGAGGTTTTTGTCCTTTGCCCTCCCTTTGTACATGGGACATCCCATTGGTGTTTCCTCATATTATCTTTATTACTTAATAAAAAAAAGTGTATTAATAACAATAATGCTTACCATCTTCAAGGTAGGCCTGCATAAATTAGGCATCGTACAAGTACAAATTCTATATGCATCCTCCGGATTATTCTGAAGGAGCTGCTATGTGTTTTTTTTGATGTTGCGCACTGTTAACTAGCATCTTTATATAGCTCTAACATTCTATGCTCTTACAGATGGGCGTTGCAGCTGTGGTTCATCTTTACGTTTTCCCAGCAGTTCCTTACAAACTTGGAGATCGATGTGTTAGAAATGTCGCCGTGATGGATGATTATGCTGCCTTAGGTACACCCCCAGACCCAGAGGAGGTTAGAGATGTTACCAGATTCACCAGAATGAGCCTAGCTCGGCATGACGAGAGAGAAAAGCGGTTAAACTTTCCTCAGTCAGTTCGTGATGTGGTAGTCGGTAGTGGAGAAATTGTGAGTTTGACAATCACTGCACTCTGCCTTTTTTCCATTATCTTATATACTTCTGTGTCTGACCAGCTGCAGACCATAACTCTTGCTGTACTATGTAGATTGTGGATGACATGAAGTTCACTGTTTCCCATGTGGTAGAGCCAGTTGAAAGGGGATTTGCCAAAATAAACAAAACTTTCCACGAGATATCCGAAAATGTGAAGAAACTAGAGCTGAAGAAAAACTCTAAGGATGATAGTCTGATCCCGTTAAATTCATGGACAAAAGATTTTCATGATGATCTTCCCGAAGGGAGTATTAGTGATAGTGGTTTGGCTTGGGGATCGCGACAGCATAACAAACATAAAAGCTCATCGTCCCAGTTCAGATAACCTGCTATCCATCGTGAACATTGTTGTGTTACCTCACTGTAATACAAGTGGTCTGCAGTGAGGGTCAGAAATCAGCATATCCCACTGGTATGTTTTATCGCCTAAGTCGGGTTCAATTTATGATGATGGCTGGGTGGAGGCAAGGGAGAATTTGACACAATATAGAGGGTGTTAAATGCTAACTGATTTTATGATGAACACCAGAAAGTTAGATGTTTAGCTGATTTAACAACGTGTACAGATAAAAAGAACTTGTGTCTATTTGGAGACATCTCTCTCCTTGTAAATGAGAAACAAATTTTGATAATGATCATTCCATGGAGAAAATGAGATTTATGTCGAAATTATATTGCATATTCAGTTTACTTGGCTGCATATTGTTCTAGCTATTTATTGTCCAGATATTTCTTTCTGTTTAATGTGTCATTCATCAAGAACTTGAGGAGTGCAGTGCGAAATTTTGATACTTGAACATCTTACCGGTGCCAAGGTTGTGTGCCCGTTGACGTTGCAAACGAGTGATGCACACCACTTGGTGGTCAACTGGTCGCACACCCTTGTACAATAGACATGGTCGAAGTTTTGACTCAAGACGTCAATGCAAGTATACAGCTTTACATGTAGTCCAGGTCTAAGCTCCTAAGTCCCAAGACTCCCAACTGATACCTAGCCTTATCTTCTTAGTTGAAAGGTGTTGGATGCTATGCAAAGCACTCAGCGTCGTTGTAATGCATTGAAGTAAATAGTTGCATTAGATCATAACGTGGCATTGACGCATCTTAGTGAACGTTTGGTTCTCATGGGGTAAAGGAAATGGAATCAAGAAAGGGGTAAATCGGAAAAGGAAATTAAAATCCTTTGATTTAAACAGTTGTTTGGATTGTTATTAACAGAAAAATCACTCTCCTCCTTCTCTCCTCTCTCACTCTCTCATTGTTGCATCTCTCCTCTCTCTTTACTCCCTCCGTTGCTCTTTCTACCTGATGTTTTCTCCGACTGTCGGATGGTTAGGTGATTTTTGGATGGATGGTGAGATTGTTTATTGTTAATGCATTGGGATAAGATGATTGGAATAAGGTGTGATGGGTGATCGGATTCTCGGGTGGTTGCTGGATTGGGAGATGGACAACGAGGTCGTGGATAGCGGGTGGCCCGATCCTGGGTGGTTGTTGGTTGGGATATGGGAAATGGGGACATGTGTGGTGGTCTGGTTACGGTTTTGTGTTGGTGGCGGGGTGATGATTGTTGGATTGGTGGTTTGGCTTATGTGGTCTGGTGGTGGGTTCAATTTGCGATGGGGTTTGGTGGTGGGTTCAGGTGGGCGTCTGTGGTGGTCAGGTGGTTCTGGTGGCTATGGTGGTGGGTTCAAGTGGTAGTGTTGGGGTGGTCAATGATAAGTCAAGATAACCATGAAGTAGAGGAGAGAAAGGGTAAGTGATACATTGGGGTAGGGTGGGGAATCAACGTAGAGGGCTAAGGAAGGGGTAAAAGGAACCATAAATGGAGCTAACAAACAACATGAGAGAATTAATTTTATTGGTTCCCTACCCTTTTCTGAAGGCTCCAAAACAAACACTCCTTTAGCTTCCTGCCTCACGCTCATCTCACTCTTTTTCACTATTGCCTACATTACATTTAGGCTTTGTTTGGCTGCTTTGTTTGGCTCCAACTTTCTTTTGTTTGCTTTGTAAAGAATGGAAAATATTTTTCCAAACCATCGAGAATAGTTTCCTAGGAAGAGAAAAACATTATCCTTCCTACATGGAGGAAAAATATATTTCATCTATGTTCCTCACCTTCTCTTTCCTCTTTACCCTTTTATTCTGCTATATGTTTTTCTTTTTTTTCCAATAACTTTCACATGAAAAACCAACAAAGAAAAGTTTATTTATAATTGAGTTTTCCCTTGGAAAATGGTTTTTATTAAATTACCTTACGCGTGGAAAATGACTTTTCGTACACCAATTGGAGCTTAGTGGAAGGTTCTAAATGTCTTTCCTGCCTTCACAGTTTGAGGTGTCATGATACAGTCTCACAAGCATAGGATCATGAGACCAATAAAGACGTTATCATTATGTTATCCTAAAAAAATAAAGGGAAATTCCCAACAGTACACTCAAAGAATTGGCTTCTCTTAGTGGTACACTTCCACCTTTTTGACTTCTTAATGATACACCTGTAATTTGAAATCCTCCATACCGTAATCATTACGTTAAGTAAAAGGTTAATTTATGGTTAATTAGGGTTAGGAGTTTGTCTCGTTTTGCGTGCTTTGACTTTTCCAAAGTTAAGATGACGTTTTTTCGAAAAACGGATATCACTGTGCGCCCTTTATGGGTAAGAATTTCGAGAATCCCTACGAAATGAGTACCAATAAGCCGGATTTTCAAACACGTACCTCGAGATGACTTTTTGATAGCCGAGAAAGCACCCTTGAAGTACGTGCTCGAAAATCGGACTTGCAGGTACTCATTTTGAAGGGATTATCAAAATTATTGGTGGTGTCCGTTTTTCGAAAAAACGTCATCTTCACCTTGAAATAGCCAAAGCACGCAAAACGAGGTAAACCCCTAACTCTAATTAACCCTAAACTAACATTTAGTTAACAGAATGTTCACGGTAAGGAAGATTACAAACTACAGGTGTATCATTAAGAAGTAAAAAAGATAGAAGTGTATCAGTCAGAGAAGCCAATTCTAGGAGTGTACTGTTGGGAATTTCCCAAAAATAAATCATGCACTAACCTAAAAAACCGCTATGATAACTACTTAAAATAGGACAACTATCCTAGAAATCCATATCTGTAACAATTTAAGAGGATAAAAAAAGAAATATTAAGCATTAATAACATAAATTGCAATATGGGATCACAACTGGGTACATTAAGGTAGATTACAATATACTTAATGACTTGCTTCAACTTTTCAGTTAATTCTCTAACTAATGTATTCAAATCCCTAATTGTTTTTCCAGAATCACTAACTGATAATTTAAATGACAACGTTATCTGATAAACGTCATTGGGCATGACCTATCTGTACCAGAGGAAAGTCTAACCAAATAATTGGGCTCTCCATACTTCAGGACTGATAATAGGTCAGGATCATCCGCTCTGATACCATGATAATCTTTATTGAGCCTGTACACTTAGGCTTGTACCATAGAAGAGTCTAACCATACATAAGCGCATATGAGGTTCGATCCTAAAATCAATTGGTGATAGGTGGAGTAGCCCATTAGACATATATGTGTATCATCATCCCCTTTCCTTTTCAATGTGGGATCATAAGTGAATATTATCCTTAACAAAATCCAATGAGATAGTATACAAGCCTTTGCTTCACATTTTTAACATACATTGTCTGATGCATTTCACTTTACCAAATAAATTATCTCACATTCAGACAAAAATAATTACTCATAATTTCATATTGAACTTTACTACATACTCCAAGCTTTTAAACAAAAATAATTATAATTAAATATTTTAAAATTTAATAATGGGTTTAATGGTTAAGTGGATGGCCCGTTCATTAAATGGGTCGGGTCAAGGTTGAACTTTTCAACCTATATTATGACCATTTAGACCCATTCTTTTCAACTTATGTTCAGTCCTCATTAAAAATAAGTTCGCATAAATTCATATAAGTTCAAATGAATTCAAATCGAATAAGGTCGAATTGGATTTGATAAGTTTAAATAAAGTCGAATGAGGTTTCATTAATAAGGTTGAACTAGGTCTAATAAGAAAAAAAAACAGTTTAAATAAGTTAAAAGAACAAAGTCTTAATATTAACCCGAACATGAAACTAATCTAACCCGATCTATTTGCCAACTCTAAATTGTCAGCTATCTAAAGAAATAGGAGTATAGAAAAACACTAATTGTTTAGTTAACATTCAAATGCATGATAAACTAGAATTCCTAGAAAATAAATACTTCCTTATTTGGTTGACAAAAACATAGGAAATGAAGTGATGCGAATTTAACTCGTGGGCTGGGTAAGGATAAGCTACCACAAATAAAAAAGTATACCTAAGCAGGCCCATTCTCCGCCCCATATCGTATGAAATTAGGGTTTCACCTCGATAATGATCGCCCCTTTATAAACTAACTGTTCTTCCATCTCTCATTAATCCATCTCAACTTTCCTCTTCATCTTGTTCTATTTTGTTATTCTGTTTGAAATTTGTTCAAATTATTAGTAGGAGCTATGATGAGATCCTAGATAGTCATGCACCACTCTGATTTTTTCTGTGCTGATAAACTATTATTTACCCATTTTTATCTCTGAGCTCTTCTCTCATAAAATTGATGATTTCTTATGAATTAGTACATCTGATTTACACTTGTTTTTCATTACTGAAAACTCAGAAGTTTGGGAGTTCATATGATGGCGATCTTTCTAATGAAGGATCGAACCATGATGCGGACCGTATTAAGCAAATTGCTTTTGTGGATATAATTTGGTTGCTGATGACTTCCTTTTTTATTATTAATTTCCATTCTATATTTTTTGTTGATTTAATTTTGTAAAATGGTATGAAAATGATGAGATTTCATGTCGCCCCAGTCTTACTAGCATCTTTTTTGGTGCTTTTGTGCTGATTGACCTTTATTATCTGATTCATATTCTTTTCAATTTTTTTCGTAATAATTTTGTGTTTTCTTTGTTGAAAACGTTTTATATAGATTTCCCTTATTTGTGTAATCACTGAATAACTATTAATTGAAATTATACTAATTATACTACATGACTAAAACGAGATTGGTATGAAATTGAATTTTGGACTTGATCTCGTTTATAGGCAGAGAGTAGAGTAGAACTGTGGAAAGTGGTTTTTTTTGTTACACTTATGATTTTTCATTTGAATTTGATTTTGGTGAAAATCTGCTTCAATTCAAATAAAAAATTTGAAGTTATAAGAGGGATATTACTATTCCGTTTGCGTAATGGTAGAATTAAGTATTGTTTCATTATTTTTGGAATTTTCATTTGATTTCAAATGAAAATTTGAAAACTAGTCAACAATTAGCAGAAATTATGTTATAAGGATTTGAACCTATAATAGCCTAGTGAAAGATATTTGTAGTCACTTGGGTGTATAGGAAATCTGTTATAGCCTTAGGGTTTAAGATTGCTTCTTTCGTTAAAATACAAGAAAAATAGAGAATCAAAATGGATCGAAAGATTCTTGGAGCATCATGCTCATGGAATCTTTGATCATCAAAATGCCAAAAAAATTGCACCACTAATTATTAAAAATTGATTATGTTGTGTTCAATCATGTAATAGTTAACAAATTTATCTATTTCAAAATAAATCAACTCTGGAGTACTATTATATAAACGGCAAAATTGAATTTTGGTTGCTCTTGACAAATACTATATAAGGAAAATAGAGAATCAAAATGGTTTATGTCCCCTCAAAATACAAGCAAAATAAAGAATCAAAATTGTTTATGTCACCTCTACAGAATTAAAGTTTTTTTTTCCTTTGTAATCCTCATCAATGAACATCATTTTATATATAATAGCATTAATAAATGGCCCCAGATTTTTTTTCTCTCTACTCAATATTTTGAATTCATTTGTCCAATATTTTCCCATTTTTTTCTCAACCATCTATTTTCTCCTTAAAATATATTCATTTTAAATGTTCAAGATTCATTTATTCATATTAAATGTTCATTATAAAATCAAATAAAATTTCAATTAAAAGTTAAATTTTTTTTTCTCTCTATTCTATATTTTGAATTCATTTGTCCAATATTTTCCTGCTTTTTTTCTCAATCATCTATTTTCTCCTTAAAATATGTTCATTTTAAATGTTCAAGATTTATTTATTCATATTAAATGTTTATTGTAAAATCAAATAAAATTTCAATTAAAAGTTAAAAAAGTAATATGTTTCTTGTAAAATTAACTTATTTTCGAATAAGTGATATGCAATGTTTGAACAATTTTTTGTACATAATCCCAATGTTTGAACAATTTTTTGTATATAATCCCAATGTTCATTTGTTTGAACTAGATATTCAGTTTTTGATATCCAATGTTCATTGTAATCAATTTTAAAAAAGTATTAATCACATTTCATTTAAACATGTTTTTTTAAACATAATCCCCATGTTTATTATGGGTATGGTAGATGTTCATTTATCCATAAACAATGTGCATTGAAAGAATAACGTTAACAAATAATGCTTCCCAATTAACTTAGACATATTTTTTAAAAATATAATAGCAATGTTCATTATGGGTTCTCAAGTTGTTGCTTTATTTACCTCCATTGTTCATTGTAAAATATAATTAATAAGGGAAATGATGTAATTTCTAAATGAATATCTGGTTGGCCACAATAAACTGTGTTATGGAAAAAAAACGAACATATGGTTATTTATATTTTGAAACCATTTCATTTGAACATGTCTCTTTAAACATAATACTTATATTCATTATGGATTTTCAAGTTGTTCCATTATTTACATCAAATGTTCATTATGCAATATAAACAAGGAATATGAGATAACTTTTGAATGAACAACTGGTTGGCTCGAAATGAACTGTGTTATGGCAATAAATGAGCGTATGTTTAATTACATTTTGAAATTATTTGCTCAAAATATTCTCTTTGTTTTAGGCAAATTTAATGAACATCTTGTTGTAGGTAAATGAACAAGTTAGGATATAAAATGAATATATGGTAATATAACAATGAGCAATAGTTCAATGATCATATTTGTTTTCAAAAAAAGGGATAGAGAATTACATAGAAAAATTAATGAAAAAATAAGAATTACATAAAAAAAATAATAATGAATAACCATAAATTAATGAATTATATAAAAACACTTAGTTTCCTATTTTTCAAGAATGATGCTTCTCTTCTCTTCGACTTCTTCATCATCACCAATGTGCGTCGTCTTCATCAACACAAATGGCGCTTCTTTTTCATCTTTTTGTTTCCTATTTTTCAAGAAAATAAACATAAATTAGTGAATTACATAAAACACTTTGTTTAAAATTTTAAAAAAATAAAAATAAAAAATAATGACAAAGGGTAACTAAGAATAGACCAATTAGAAGGTTCATCGAAAAAACTGTCATAGGTTCATGCTAAAACAGATACAAGTCCATTCCAAAAACTAAAAGGTTAATCCAAAAAATTGAAAAGGTTCATTCTAAAAGTGACATAGGTTTATTGATTTAAAAAAAAAATTACAAAAAAGTTACCCAAAAAATTACCTAAAATTACGTGAAATTACCTAAAACACAAACAGAGGTTAATCAATTTTAAAAAGCAAAAGGTTTCCAAAAAATTACCAAAACAAAAATGTCAAAGGTTCAAAAATACCAAAAATTTGAAAAAAAAAAGACCTTTATTTCTTCTAAAAAATACCAAAATTACCAACAAAACACAATGATTTTTAAGAAAAGCAAAAAAATAAAAGAGGTTCATCCGGGAAAATGTAAGGTTCATTTTAAAAACAAGAATGTTCATCGAAAAAAGCAATTTTAGTAAAAAAAATGAACAATGAACCAAAAATTAACAAAAATTACCAAATAAAAAATGAATATAAATTAACACAATAAACATAAATTAACTTAAATATTCTGCATTGCTCATTACCAAAATCAACATAAATTACCAAAAAAAAAAAACCAAAAATTAACACAATGAACAATGAACCAAAAACTAACAATGAACCAAAAAACTAACAATGAACAATGAAACAAAAATTAACGAAATGGACAATGAACCAAAAATTTACAAAATGAATAATGAACCAAAATTAACATAATGAGCAATGAAGAACATATACAAAAGCAATGAATAATATATACAAAATTACCTAAAAACGAAAGTTTATTTCCAAAAAACTGACATATGTTCATCCTGAAAAACTATAAGGTTCATCCTAAAACTAACATAGGCTCATTAATTTTTAAAAAAATAACCAAAAAATTACCAAAAATTACGTAAAAACTAACAAAAATTACAAAAAAAAAAGATTCTCAAAATAATTAAAAAAATTGCCAAAAATTACCAAAACAAACATTACCCAAAAAAATACGAAAAAAAAGCAGTTTAGTCTTCAAAATAGTCCTAGGATTCATCGATTTAAGTCTTGAAAAAACTGTTGTCATGATTAAGATTCATCGAAAAAACTAGAAGGTTCATTTTTAGTTTTTAGGAGATCTATTTTAGGATAACCTTTTAGTTTTTGAACTCGGTTCATCTTAAAAACTAAAAGGTTCATCCCAAAATTGAATTCGGTTCATCTAAAAAAAAGGTTCATCCTAAAAATGTTTATAAATGAACAAAAAAACACAATAATTTTTATTAAAAACCTTCTTGGAGCCTTCATCTCTTTCAATTGCATGTGTCTTGACTTGAAGCAAAAACGCAACCAAAATAGCTTTTTGTGAGGTGAAATACCGAAAAAATGGTGAATTGGAGGATGAGAAAATGGTGTTTGAAGGTGAGAAAAAATGGTGATTGAAGGAGAGAAGAAAATGGGATGAAGTTGAGGAGAAAATGGGATGAAGGCGAGGAGCTTTTAGAGAGAGTGAGAGAATGGAAGGAGAGAGATTGAAGGAGGAGAGAGAAAGTCAGTTTTGAGTGAAGAGGGAAATAATGAAAGAGAGGAGGTTTATTGGGAAGGTGAAAATGTTTTGGTTATTTAAAAAAATGACATAGGAGAGAGAATAAGGTGCGTTTTCCGTGTTCATCAGAAATGAACTAAAGGTTCATTACATATGAACTGAAGGTTTGGTTATTTTTAAAAAACAAAACTGATTTCCGTGTTCATTAAAAAGAACTGAAGGTTCATTTGAGCACACCATGCTCATGGTGGTGGCGTGTGCACCATATACTTATTGACAATAGTTGTATGTAAGATTTAGCTTGCAAATATAAAAAAATTTCAAGTTAATAGCTGACCATTGAACATTGTAGCTTATTTGAATTAGGTAACCAAAATAAAATACTAGCTCAATTGATATTAAAGAGGAAATAGCAATAAATGTTCATGATTTAAAGAATAAAAATTGATATTGGTAGGAAATATTTAGCTACATTACTACTTACTAATGAAAGAAATGACAGTTTAACGTAATATAGCTAGAAATAGTGAGGTGACATTGCTAGAAATAAAAAGAGTAGCTAATCATTGTAGATGTCATTAGTGGTTAAGGATTTGGCCTTATGATTTTAAGTGCATGAGATTAAATCCAACTAGCGGCATTTAGACGTCGGGATTCCCTTACCATCCCCCGACTCTCAAATGTCGGACCAGTAAATATCATATCAAGAAACTGTGCTAGTTGAGATTTGGTTAGAGTTCTTCACATTACCTTCTCAAAAAGAAAAGATACTTATTTTTTTTGCTCTTTGAGTTTTTTAGCCTTGTAAAACTAGGTAGTTTTGATCTTTAAGGTTTTCAATTTTAGATCAAAAGTCGTAGTTTTGATTTTTAGAAAGAAAATCTAGCTTTGTTAATTAAAGCAATGGATAAGTTTTTAAAAGAATAGAGTTGAGATTTAATTAATTATATTGGCTACAAAAATTGATTTCAGAAAAAATGAAGCAGTGTGATGTTTATATATAATAAAAAAGAGCCTAGTATTTATTTCAAAAAAGAAGTTAAGCCTACGTATTTATTGCCATTTTTTCCTTTAATTAATTATAGTAATTACAATTTTATTATAGTTATTTTTAACGACAAATTTAGATTTAGAAAAATATCTTAAACTATGATGGTTTGATTCAAAGTTTAATATTTTGAATATTTGACTCAAAATCCATTTGAAAGATCACATATCTATATTATACACTAAAGTAAAATAAAATTGACACATGTCGTAAGTAGAGTGTGTCTAAAGCAAGTCCTCCATTCTCTTTCTTTCTGACATTTTATAAGCCACGTGGTAGCATTATAAAATTTCTTTTTTTAATTAATTTAAATTTTCCTTTAATTATGGATAAATATGGACAATTACACTCTTATTAGGCATAATTGTTTAATTTTTGCATGTTGTTTCCTTAATTAATGAGCTAATTTAGTTAGAAAATCATTTCCTTAATCATTTCCTGAAAAAACGTGGATATTAAATTTCTTAATTGTATTAATTTGGGTATGTGATTGCTTAAAATTAGGGGTTCTTATTCCCCATAACAACCATTGTGAAAATATCAAATCAAATGTTCCTTGAATTAAGGAAACATATTTTTTTTACTTTAGTTTTCAAATCTTTTTTCAAAAAATTATCACGTATAACCACCTTAATCATTTCCTTTTTTAATGCATTTTTTAAAAACAATCATATTGGAAGGCACCAATTTTTAAATAATTTTTTTTAAATGTTCGTTGAAGGAATCAATTTTTAAGCTCCTTCCAATCCGGATGGTCAACTTTATATTTTGAAAAACTATCATATTGGAAGGCACGATATAATTATTAAATGATAAAAAAATTGTCACTTTGTCAAGTATATATTTGCTTAAATATTTTCCACCTAAAAATAATTATTTGCATTTTTATATTAGTTGTAGTATTGATTAGTTTTATATATAAGTATTGTTGCTTACAATTAGATTACTTTGCATCATTTTTACATAGTTTGTTGAATCTTTCAATATTTTTTTATTACTATATCAATAAACTATGCATTTTCCTTCAGTTGTCATAAATCAATTGACTATGGAGGATAATTCGTGCTCAATACAATGTCGCATCATCCGTGTTTGGGAAGAAGTCGATTTACTAAACGAATTGGACACGGAGAGTGTCCAAATGATACTCCTAGATGCACAAGTATGATAGTCATATTTTATATACGAATAGTCCGATATTATATTGGGTTTTTGTTAATTGATTGTTAATCTTTTTTTTTGTAGGGACATATGATTTAAGCTACCATTCGTTGATAAAAGAAGGGGAAATAAGACAATTTCAAAACTTTACATTAATTAAGAATTCAGGATTATAAAAGGCTACTTCTCATCCATACAAATTAATTGTCAATTTAACCACTCTTATTATGCCAAGTCAAGACACAAATATTCCTAAAAATGGCGTTATGTTTTCTTCATTCCAAGATATCCTTGCACACAAATTTTAACCCATGTTCTATATAGGTAACCTTATCACCATATTTTTTAAATTAAATTATATTTTGTTGAATTTATTAAAATAATGGTATTGATATGTGTAAACTATTTTTTCAGATGGATGTTATTGGTTCAATTTCTCCATTTAGTGAGATAAATACCAATAAAAAATCAAGGATGATTACATTTGGATTGAGGGACCTTCAGTGAGTGTACTTTACTTTTGTTAAAAAATCATCTTTTTTACTTCAATATATGTACATATATGTTGATCACATTAACCCAACTGTTTTATTTGCAAATGTTTTTAGGAACAATTGATTAGTGTGCTCTTTATGGGGAGATTATGCAGATAATTTATCAAATTATATATCCTATATTGACAGGAAGTATCCAATCTACATTATAATTCAATTTGGTCAAATTGTTTCCACTAGAGGTTTGCAATTTGTATCATTGTATATGATTAACCATATTTGTACTATATCTATTTTTTTTAAAAATTAACAATATTCAAAGTCTCCCAAAAATAATAGGTGCTCTTCGGGTGATCAATACTAGAGTTACTATCCGTTTGTAGGAGTGACTGTGGGTTGGGTTGGTGCGGTTTGGGACGTAAACCAAACCAACCCACACAAAAACGGTTTGAGTTTTTTTTCAAACCATCCCAAACCGCACTTTGGGCCAAACCAAACGCCGCGCCATTTAAAACTGTTTGGTGCGTTGCGGTTTACGGTTTACACATATTTAACTTAATAAAATTTTTCTAATTTGTAATTGTTGCTTAATTTTACCAACTACACTTTTGTTATTAAAAAAATAAAAATAAACTGCAAAAAAGGCTAGAAAATACTAAAAAATTACAAAGTTGCTATAAATATTACTTCTAAAGGTACAAAATTATTGGTAGTCGAATATTAAAAGCACTTAGGCGGTTTGTGGTGCGGTTTGGTTTAGAAATATAATAACCCAACCCCAAAACGCAAACCGCGGTTTGATAAAAAATTCAAACCAATCCATTTTTTTAGCCCATAAACCAAACCAAACCGCGCCAAAACGGTTTGGTTTGCGATTTGGTGCGGTCTAGCCCAAGTTCTGCTCAGCCCTACCCGTTTGCTTATCGATTCTGATGTGTTAGAAATCATTGAATTTAAACAAAGGTATGAGAAGTCATTTTAAACTGATTATTTATATACCATCGTTTGGAACGGCATGTAACACTCTATTTTTTAACTTTTTAAATAATATATAGGTACAGAAATCTGTCTGTTTTCATTCCGTCCGAATTAAATGAAGTCATGTGTGTAAACATATATCAACTATTAAGAATAAGAAAGGTAATTTTTTAAAAATGATCATTATAGTCTTCTTATATGTGTCATATGGATATTAATTAAATTTATAAATATTATATAAGAATATACTTAACTTTATTTTATAGGCTTCAAAGGTTATTTGTTTGGCAACTATCCATGAAAATAACTTTGGAGATGGCTGGTAATTTGATTGGTGTAAGGATTGTGGTTGTAGAGTGGTCAGAGATGGTGATTTCATTATATGCAAGAAAGACTAAAGAGTTCTTCAATCAACCAAACCTAGGTAACCAAAATATTTTATTTATATATTTTAGTTACTCAATTTTTTTCCATGAATTATTGTTATTAATGAAAATTATTACATATTTCACCAGTTTCTTTTGAGTTTATTTGTTTCTGACGAAAGTGGTGATGCTTACTTTATGATGTGTAACAAAGAGGTTCGAAAATGTTTAAAGAAAATAGCAGACGAATTATTGGATTTGCAAAAAAAGGTAATATTTTAAAAGAAAATGATTGGTATTCTATTTAAGCATGGAGAGAATAATATGATCCCTGAAGAGCTGAAGTTGTTATTTGGGAAAAGATGTCTTTTCAAGATTCTAGTTTGGAACGTAACCTCACGACTGCTCAGAACTATATTATAGTAAGTCATACCATGAAAGAAAGTATTATGGAACGATTATATCAAGTAATCAAGGTTAGTGACATAATAATATATATTATTTTATTTATGGTTGTTTTATAAAATATCCTATCAAAGTTATATTTTAATCATGTTGACATACAAGGAGACAATTTTGAAGAAGAACCATTTGAAATCTTACGTGAACATAATAATGAAGGAAAAGGAGTATTGATTTCAATACTTATTTTTACACAATTAAATAATTCGAATACCTATTATAATAATTTAATTACTTTATTTGATAATATAGTTGTGGAAAAATTGTTTTTAATAAGTCAACCTTTACCCTGTCTTCTTATATTAAGTTAACCTTTGAGTAATCTAGGAATAAGTAAAGCTTGTATGGGTATTGACTTTTAATGAGTCGAGGTGACCGGTAACCTGAACAGTAGGTTAATTTTTTTTACTTTACTTTCCCTTTTGAACACCACTATAAACCACCACCATCCTACTCACCGCCACCAAAACAACCTTCACTACCAACCCTTCCACCCTCACCAAAGCTCTGCCGTATTAGCCATCCCACCCCATACCTCCACCCATAAAACCACCCTCCCACCCACTAATACCACCATTCCCTCCTTCAAAAATTTTTTAACAAAAACCACAAACCTACCTACACCTTTCCAGCACCACCCCAAATACCATCATCATCTAACTGCCAATGCGCAATCACGACCACCACTAGCAGCACCACCATCGTCATCCCTATCTCTCTCCTCCATTCTACCCAAATTTCACCACCAACATCCAAATCTCGATGAACCCAACCATCCCTTCAACCCCCATCTATCACCACCACCAACACAACCCATTCATCATCACCATTCTCCCAATTTCCGATCTCTCCTCTACCGCCACAACACTATCATTTACTACAATATCTCTCATTCCACTCTAGCTTCACCTTACTCACTTCAAAACTCCTGGGCAGGTGGTGGTGGGTGAAAATCCCAGTGAGTGGAATTAAAGGGGATATTGAGGAGATCTCGGCCGGCGAGTGCTGATGGTTAATGTTTGATGGATTAAAAGGGGAGGGGCGAGTGGTGGTTGTTACTGAAAATCCCGACGGGACAGGGGAGGGGGAGGAAACAGGGGACAACCAGCGAAGGGGGGCAGGGATCTGAGAAGATGGGGGTGGTGGGAAGACATGTGGGAGCTGTGTCGCCGACAGCGAGCATAGGGTCGGGGAAGGTGTAGGGAGATAGGGGAAAGGGAGGGTAATGTGAAAAAAAATCAAAAAAAATAATAATTTAAATTTAAACCAATCAGAAAAAGTCACGTGTCCTGTTTACCGACAATAACAAGTTACCAACAGGTTGTGACTTAATTTTGGAAGATTAGTTTACAAGGTTTACTTATTCCTGAATTACTAAAAGGTTAACTTAATATTAGAAGACAGGGTAAAGGTTGACTTATTAAAAAATTTTTTTCCTATAGTTTATTTGTAGAAAATGAAGATTGTTTATCATGAAGAGGATGAATCTCCACCTTATGTGTGTCCCCAGAAACGTGAATTCGAGGGTGAAAGTTCCACTCAAGATACTTCTCCGATTGTTGACAAGGAAGCAACTAATAAAATGATGCACCATTGAAGGAGTTACATATAATTCTGAATTTTGTCGATGGGACTGTTGAAATAGTTTACATTAATATAGTTTTCATATATCACGAACTATTTAGTGGGTTTTACTTTTTGCTGAAGTTATCATTTTAACAATAATAATAGTTTATTTTATTCATGATTATATTCATTGTTTATGTTGTTGGTGATATAGTAACATAACTAATACCATACGACCTATTTTTAATTCCGGTAATTTAAAATTTTACGTCTTAAAAAAATACGAAACCACAGATTGATTTGTATTTATATAAGATTATGTACACTTTATCAATGTTATGTGCACTTATATTCGAAAATTTTCTTTTTTAAAGGATATCCAAATTAATGGCAGATTAGTTCTTGAATTTTAAAGCCGGATTTGCAATAAATTGTGGGGAAAAAATCCATAAAATAACAAAATTTAAGTGAGAAATAACCCTTAATAGAAGATTTGACAGCTCAATGATTTATCCTGTTAATATTGTTGCCGGTTTTGCATTTAATTTAAGGGGAAAAAATCCTTAATTTAAAGGCATTTAAATTACAAAATATTCCTCCCAAAAAGATTTGACATCTCAATGATTCTTCACATAATATCATTCAAACCGTTTTTTTAGAAAACCTTAATCTTCTTGCATATATCTTTTAAATATCATTAAAACTGCCACATATGAAGGATATTTTCCCCTTAATCCAAATGAAGAAAACAATTCGGAGAGTTTAGAAAATTATCCCCTAAATATAATTATTGGTTTGTCAAATCTTTTCATTTATCTAACCAAATGAAGCTAAAATAAAGGTCTTTTTTGACAAAATTTCTAATTAAATTGCAAACAATTATACGCCATTTTAGTTAGGTTAATCTTTAATTGTACTAATGAAATGAAATATTCATATGAATGCTTTACTTAATTCGGCTTACCCCTCATAGAAACTTAAATATTGACAACCTTATTTTACTTTATTTAAAAGAAATTTTAATTTCAAGAATTGGGAGCCAATTGTGTTAATATGTTATTTCCGATAAAGGTTGGGTAAGAGTAATAAATAACAGTTAAAATGCACGCGGGGAATATTAAATTGAACATGGGAAAAATCATTCATTAGAAGATCAGCAAATGAGGAACATTTTAACCTTAAAAACAAGATTTAGTGGTTTTTGAATGATATTATTATAAGAGCACAAATATTTTAATCTAGATATGAAATTATAAATTAAAATAAAGATAAATAAAAATAGCCTTGTTTTAAGTAAACTTGAAGAATACGGTATTTGTCCTGATGATGGACAGGTGTAGGATTGATATTGGGAGGCTTGTGCTGAGATGTTGCTTCGTTCCCGAACCTGCAAAAGGGGAAAACCAAACCGGAGGTTTGGGTTTGATTCCCTCTCCGATGCTTAAGTCAGTGTTCAATAGATAATAGCTGGGTATGAATTTTGACAGAGTAAGTTTAAGAGAGAGTTGTTGTGTCCTTTTTACCTGATTATGAGGGACTATTTATAGTATCTATGTATAGAAAAGAGCACCCTAGGATGAAGGAATGTGATTGGTTAGGCAATGGGAGAGCGACACTTGTCATGGTCTGATTGTCCTGAGCCTTTTATCCAATCACCTTCTTCCTCTTTAGGGAATTTGGGCTGATTATTCCCTCTTTTAGGGAATAGTTGGGCCTCTTGTTTGCAGAATTGATGATATCATTAGCTCCGCATAACATGCTGCCAAGTGTGGATGAGGGGGTGAGCCACGTGTCACCAATTCATTGGGCCACGTGGCGATCCCTGACTGGGCCATGTGTCCTCTTTAAATATGTTACAACATTTGCCCCTAAAAGGGAAGGTATCTGAATCCAATACTGATATATTTCCTTTTATCAGTAGTAATAATTCTAGTTTTACTGAAGTAAGTCCAATTGTACCGAAAGAAAGGGCCAATCAAATGATGTGGGTTGCTGACGTGCCCCTCTCACGAGGTGACACGTGTAAAATTACTGTGGGAGGAAAGAGGTCTTTTTACCCTCCTAAAAATATCCCCCCTCCTCTTCATTTCCTCACTTTCTGTTTTCAGAGTTTTGAGAGCATTCTAGAGAGAGAGATATTTTTAGAGAGAAGCACAGATCGTCCGAAGAGCCGCTTTTGTTCAACGTTCATCTGTCTTCAGCCCACCTGTCAAAGGTCGTCAGGTATCTTTCCTCCTTCCATTCTTTTATTTATTCATTTATTCTTTATAAATAAATGGAATCCTCATCCTCGTCCAATACCCTTGGCCGTCCGAGAGAGTGTCTAGGCCCTAGAAATAAACTCCAAACATCCTCGAGTTCTTCTAGAGTTGGACCTTTTTTAGGCGGTCCCTTTGTGTATTTTTATGCCCATCAACCTTGTCCGACGTCCCAGTCTCTGCCTGTGCAGGGTATTCTGGCGCGCGTCAAGCAAACTGCTCGTTTAAGACGCCAGCTAATCCTTCCAACCTCTAGCTCAGAAATGGAGGAATCAACTGGTCGAGGCCCACAAAGGGGCCCTACTGAGATTCCAGAACGATCTCCCTATGGGGATGATATACAGCTAGGTGAACAAAGTCGACCCTATTCTGACCCAGAACCGTCCGTGGCAGGGCCGTCTGGGCTTCAGGAAGAGAACCCTCTTTTATATGATGATGATGAGGATGAGGAGCTTGTTGATGAGGTGGAGGTTGATGACGAAGCCCAAGGGGATGATGCAGAGGAAGCTGAGGAGGAGTACGAGGGAGATAGTGAGGACGAGGGAAGTGCTTCACCCACTCCATCTGAAATTTGCAGAACCCTAGGAGACTTAGTAGACCCTGGGACCATAAAGATAGATAGGGCTTGGCTAAAGAAGCTTGGAACTGATCCCTATCATTTATGGGCAGCTATTCCCATAACAGACTATGAGTTTGTCATTCCTTCTAAGGGGCAAACCGTTCTTAACGCCAAATACGGCCCATTTCCTGTTTATAAACTGGCCTTAGATTGTGGTCTTAGGTTTCCCCTTCACCCTTTCATAGAGGAGATATTGCGTCATTATAACCTCGGCCAAAGTCAACTGGCTCCCAATGCATGGCACAACGTCCTGACCTTTATAGCTACCTGTGAGCTTAAAGGTTATCCCCTTTCTTTAGCCGCCTTCACTCACATGCACTATTTATCCAAGATGCCTAAGACGGTGGATGGCTCTTGGTTTAGTATATGTAATCGGACTGGCTTTATGACGGCTTGGGGTAAGTCATCAAAGATGCATGGCTGGAAGTCTCACTTCCTTTATCTCCGGGCCCCCGACGAGGAAACAGCCAAACGTTATAGGTACCGTAGTCGTGCGGTTACCCATACTGGAGGTGGAGCTCCCCTCCTGGGCCTGGAGTATAAATTTGACGACATGGTGGTTGACCACTTCAAAGTGGTGGAGTATAAAAAGGAGGATCGTCCAACCATCAAAGGCCCTGCCGGCTGGATACCCTTCAAGGAGAGATTTTATAGTAACAAATTTTTAGTGGCCGCTGGACTTTGGTTAGGCGAGGATAAAGGTAATCCAATTTTTATAATTCTCCTCTGCTCCATCATTATGTCCTTGTCTCACTTTGTTTTTATTGTTTGTTTTCCAGAGGAAGCCAGATCATTGTTGACTCGCTCTCAGAGAGGCGAAATGGAGCCAGCTCGCTTTGCCCATAAGCTGCGCATGGAGGCGGCCAAGAAGCCTGCCGAGAAACGGGGCACTACCCTGGTAAGACAGCCACTTCTAATTCTTTTCAAACTTTCAACCCAATAATACTTGTAAAAGTAGGGCGTCCGGGTATTCAATCATTGGACGTTTTTGTTTATTGAACAAATTGTCTAAAGACAAATTGTTCTGAAAAGGAAGGCGTCCAGTTATTTAATCTATAGACGTTTTCCTTAAGTGAACAAATTGTGTTTAAACTATTTGATCTGAATGGGAAGGCGTCCAGGTAGGAAATCCTTGGACGTTTTCCTTCAGTGAACAAATTGCGTTTGAACTATTTGATATTGGAAGGAAGGCGTCTAGGATTTCACTCCTTAGACGTTTTCCTTCTTTGAAGAAATTGTTTATCAACTCTTATGAGAAGGAAGGCGTCCAGGTAGTAAATCCTTGGACGTTTTCCTTTGAAGAAATTGTACATCAATTAACTCTTATGAGAAGGAAGGTGTCCAGGTAGTAAATCCTTGGACGTTTTCCTTCTTTGAAGAAATTGTTCGTCAACTTATGAGAAGGAAGGCGTCCAGGTAGTAAATCCTTGGACGTTTTCCTTCTTTGAAGAAGTTGTTCATCAATTAATTCTTATGAGAAGGAAGGCGTCCAGGTAGTAAATCCTAGGACGTTTTCCTTCTTTGAAGAAATTGTTCGTCAACTAACTCTTATGAGAAGGAAGGCGTCCAAGTAGTAAATTCTTGGACGTGTTCCTTTATGGATCAGTTTGGATCTCTTTGTGCCCGTTGTTCAATAATCAGGAGAACGTCCAAGCTTTCTAGCCTAGGACGTCTTCCTTGATGAATCACTGGGTCTTATGGAATCTGAATACATTAAGTCATTCAATAATATTTCGGACGGTTTCCTTCTGCAAGCAATGTGTACTAATAATAATTTTTTTTTTTTTTAGTCAAAAGCCCCCACTGCCAAGGCTGCAGACAAAGCTTCGTCTAAGCCTGCCAGTACGGTGCCCGCAGCCAGGAAAAGAGCTGCATCCACTCCTGCCAAAGAGAAATCTCCGGCAAAGAAGAGCAAGAGTACTTTCAAGAAGAAAAGTACAACTTCTAGTATGTCGCAGGCTTAGAAAGCTGTTCCTGTTAGCCAGCTGGTTACCAGAGTACCTCGTCCTTCTGACGGAGGTAAGGTTAAGGGAGTGGAAGTCTCCTCCACCCCTTTTGTTCCAAACGAGGGGGAAATTCTCCCCTTGGCTGATTTATCCATTCAGCCGGACGCGGTGTATATGCTTGACGTTGTTGAAGTGGGGGACCCGGACGCGGCAACCCCCCAAGTCTCGGCTTACAGTGGAGCTGCAGCTCGGCTGGAAAGTCAAATGCCCCCGGCCTACCGTGGTAGGTCTTTGTCTTCTGGTGAGTCTTATTCTCCAAACGTGGTCAGAACACGGAGAATTGGGGGACGATCACAGAGCCCGTCCAACCCACAAACACTTATTCTTCCTATCCGTATGTCTAATCCTCCACTCGTTACAGATAAGGGAAAAGGGCCAATGGATGAGGGTCCTGAGGACGAGGATTATCCTGATGAGCCTTTCCCCTCCTTTGCCAAGTACTCAAAAATGGAAAGGGAACAGGTAAAGCGTGAAGTTTTTGACGCTTTCCCTGAACCTTATGTCAAGAGCTTGAGAGGAGCTGCTGTCGGCCATGTGGGTTACATAACCCAGCTGACTGCTGAGGTGAGTGCCACCTACTATCTTTTTTATATACTTAACATATCTTGTTTATTATCCCACCATCTAACTTTTCACTTTTTAGGCTTTTGCCCGTTCTCTGATGGCCGAGGATTATATCAGGGACCTCCGTAAAGAGAATAGGAGGCTCGTCCGTCAGGTAACTGATGCCGAGGACAAGTCCATTTTGGAGCTGGCAACCCTGAACTTGGAGCATGCTCAAACTGTAAGAGCCATGGAAAAACAGGCGGCTGATATGGATAATATGAATAAGCGCCTCATGATGAGCCTGGGTAGCTTGCAAGCAGAGGTGGATCGGCTGAGAAGTCGGCTTGACTCAGCAACTCAGCCCATCGAGGAGGAAAAGAGGTCTGCTCTCATTACCGCAGCCCTGTTCCACCAGGCCATTGTGGGGCTTACAGCTGAGGTGGCTCGTCAAAAGCTCTTGAGGGAACGTGACTTTGAGTAGGCCGTCAAAAGCTTTTCTGACGCTGAAAACCAGGCTAAGGAATGGGCCCTCAAAGCCTTCGACATGCTAGCTGACTCCGAAGAGGTGCCCCGATTTGAGAGAAGACTTCTGTTCCAGGAGGAATGCTCCAAGGCTCGGCTGCTCAATGAGAAACCCCCAGTATTTATTGATTATGACGGGGAGGAATACATAGAACCTAATGCCACAGCTGATGCAAACTTGGAAATGCCTGCGGACACAGAGAAAGATATGGAAGGTACTCCTGACGAGTAACTGGTGCAAGCCTAAGAAGAAGGCTTTCACCAAGTACTCTAAGAAGTATGACAGTGAAGAGGGCAGGAAAGATATTCAGGCTCAGTTTGACAAGTTGAAGAAGTATGCAACTGTCATTAGAGTCTTGGCCCACAACCAGATCAGGATGCTCCTCTTGCTGTCAATTGTTGCTTTGTAATTGTCTTAGTATTTTTGTAGATCAGCCATACTTGGTTTTAGACCGGGATGCGCCTTGTATGCTGTGAGGATCCTAGCGTAATTCATGTAGAGAATGCCGATGATAAAGTAGATTGAGCTTTAGCAGTCCAAGCTCGTCTAGAAGCAGCTTGTTAGTTCTATACTTGATTGATAAACCTGTAAACCTGCTTTGTACTTTTGCAGTCCAAAGTCGTCCAGAAGTAGTTTCTTTTTGTTCTAGACTTGGTTGATAAACCTGTAAACCTGCTTTGTACTTTTGCAGTCCAAACTCGTCCAGAAGTAGTTAATATACAATGGTTTATAACTCTCTTTTCTGGTCCCTTCTCTAATTTCTTACTGCTTAGTTAAAGAATGACCAAGTTAATGAATCAGGAATGTTGTCAACATGATGAGGAAGACATCAAAGAATGGTATTCAGTAACCAAATATTGGTTAAATACCAAGTCATGTTCGAGGGAAGACGTCCAAGGATCCAGACGTCTTGGACGTTTTCCTTCACGAACCAATGATTGGGTAAAAACCAGATTACGTTCAAGGAAAGACGTCTAAGGAGACAGACATCTTGGACGTTTTCCTTTACGAATCAATTGTTGGTTAAATACGAAATTATGTTCAAGGGAAGACGTCCAAGGGTCCAGACGTCTTGGAAGTTTTCCTTCACGAACCAACTATTGGTTAAAATCCAAGTTATGTTCGAGGGTGGACGTCCGAGGATTAATCAATGACGTATTCCTTTTTGAACTAACCTTGTTTTGCATCCTTGTAAGATTTAAAGACGTCCGAGGATTGTTCTTTCCTTGCTGGACGTGGTACTGTATGCCCCCCTTCATAGGATGCCTCTTGGTCTATTCCTAGACGAAGACATCGTAGGAAGGAAGTCTAGTCCATCCTTTGTGTAAGTAACGAGACCTTCTTTACTAAGACGTCTCATTTTGGGCTTGTTTCTTTTAAGAAATAATACCTTTGTGTAATATTAGGTATTATGACGGAGCTTTCCTTACTAAGGGAAGACGTCTCTCTAGCCGGCTTCCTTTAGGAAGCGGTGTTCGTCTATCTTTCAAGTTTTTATGAACTTGGTTTTAAACGATTGCTTCTGGTTAAAGAACTTCTAATCAAGAAGTCTTTGTTCATCAGTTATATCTTGAACAGATTATGATGATTTTTGCAGACGTATTCCTTTAGGAAGTAATATCTGTCTTGCATAATGGACCTTTATGGTTTATTATCTAGTAACCATCTTTCGTCCATCTATGGAAAAATGCCCCAAGATGGCTGTGGATAATAAAATGCCCCTTAATGACGATGTGACTGGACGTTACTAACTAATCAAATAAGCCATACATAAAGGAGCAGTTCAAACTATAGACCAGAATTTAGAATGTATTAATGTGAAGTTTGCTTAGCCTAAGCTAAGATACATAGAATACATTGCTAAATGATTTTCTGTGCCGTAGCACTTCGTTTGTAAAATGTAAAAACCTACAAACTTCCTTAGACATAGTATTTTTTCAGATTATCGGAATTCCAAGTTCTTGGTATGGGTCGTCCATCTAAGTCTTGAAGCTTAAAAGTACCGCTGCGAACCTCTTCAACCACCAAATACGGACCTTCCCAGTTCGGGGTTAGCTTACCGAGTTCCTTTGCACGTCCAACTGCCTCCATCTTACGAAGAACCAGATCCCCTATTTTGAGAGGTCGTCTGGTTACCTGTTTGTTGAATTCCCTAGCCATGCGTAGCTTTTACAATTCCATCCTCAGAAGAGCATTACCTCGGACTTCAGGCAATTTGTCCAATGCCAAGCGCATCGCCGCCCAATTAGTCTCTTCTGAGTATAACATGACGCGGAGGGTGGGTTCTTCAATCTCAATGGGTAGGACAACTTCTGTTCCATAGACCAGCATGAAAGGCGTCTCCCCTGTTGAATTCTTGGCTGTGGTTCTGATGGACCAAAGGACCAGTTGGAGTTCTTCCACCCAAAAGCCTTTGGCGTTTTCTAACTTCTTCTTTATACCTTCCGAAATAATCTTATTGAAAGCTTCTACCTGGCCGTTTGCTTGTGGATGTGCAACAGAAGCAAAGTGGGACTTAATCTCCCTTTCTGATAGCCAATCTTTCAGTTTAGGAGTCTCAAACTGTTGGCCGTTGTCGAACACAATCGACTGGGGCATCCCAAATCGTGTTATGACGTTCTTCCAGATGAACCTTTTTACATCCTTCGTCTTTATACTCCTAACGGCCTCAACCTCTACCCACTTGGAAAAATAGTCCACAGCCACAATAACAAATTTTCTCTGTCCGGCCACCATGGGAAAAGGGCCTAGGATGTCCATCCCCCACTTGGCGAATGGCAAAGGAGTTAGAATTGGTGTTAGAAAATTTGATGGCCTTTTAAAGAGATGACCATGCTTCTAACAGCTATCACATTTTTTTGCATAATCCACGGTATCAGCATTCAACGTTGGCCAGAAATAGCCAGTTCTTCGTGCCTTTTCAGCCAAGGCTTGGCCGCCAATGTGTGATGCACAAATCCCCCGTGCAAATCCTTCAATACCTCAAGACCATCTTCCCTGGTAATACATTTCAACAAAGGACGATCATACGATTTCTTGTACAATGTCTCATCCCAAACTTCGAACCATTTGTCACGAGCCTTAACATATTTTGCTTCTGCTGGGTCTTCTGGTAATTGGCCAGTCTTTTTGTAATGAAGAATAGGCTCCATCCAGTTGTTTCCTCGGCTTACAAACATCACCTCTTCCTGATCAATACTTTTCTTTTCTTGAACCTCCCAGAAAACAGTTCTTGGGGTGTCGCCCAAAGCAGAACTTGCAAGTTTAGACAAAGCATCAGCCTGATGATTCTCAGACCTAGGTATTTGTACCAAGGTGAATCCATCTAATTGCTTGATTTCTTCTTTTACCAGCTGGACATACTTAATCATGGAGGCCTCTTTGCATTCATACTCTCCATTAACCTGGCTGACTACCAGAAGAGAATCTGACTTTGCCTCTAATTTTCTTGCTCCTGCTGCTCGGCAAATACGGATCCCGGCCAGTAAGGCCTCATATTCAGCCTCATTATTGGACGCCGGAAATTTAAAACGTACAGCATATTCATACTTGTCTCCCTCAGGAGACCGACAAACCAGGCCTGCCCCACTTCCTTGAGTGGTGGACGAGCCATCTACCATTAATTTCTAATACTGACTGCCCTCAGAGGGGTCTTCCACCGGATCCAACAATGGACGGGTTAGTTCAGCAATGAAATCTGCCAAAGCTTGTCCCTTAATCGCCTTTCTTGGTTCGAACGTGATGTCGAACATTTTCAGTTCATTCGCCCACTTCAACATCCTTCCTGCCGCCTCTAGCTTCTGTAAAACTTGCTTAAGCGACTGATCAGTGTACACAACTATACTGTGAGCCAGGAAATAGGGCCTTAGCTTTTGGCTAGCAACTACTAAAGCCAGGCCAAATTTCTCTACAACTGTGTATCTAGTTTCAGCATCCTTGAGTACTTGACTCACAAAGTAAATGTGTGTTTTTATAGCATCTCTCTCGGCTAGCAGCACTGCACTGACTGTTTCAGGAGAAACAGCCAGGTAAACATACAACTTCTCCCCAAGCACCGGACTTATCAGACGGGGGAGCTGTTGTAAATGCTTCTTGATCTCAACTAAGGCTTCATCTGCTTCAGGGGTCCACTGAAACTTTACGGACTTCTTTATCGTTGCAAAAAAATGATGGCATTTATCACCTGATTTGGACAAAAATCGTCCTACTGCCGCTAAGCAACCAGTCAGCCGTTGAACTTCCTTCACCTTGGTCGGAGGCTTCATGTCGAGTATGGCTTGGATTTTTCTGGATTTGCTTCTATCCCTCGTTGATCTACCAGGAATCCAAGGAACTTGCCAGCGGAAACTCCAAAGACGCACTTCTTTGGATTGAGCCTTAGTTTATACTTGCGCAATGTCTCAAAACTTTCGCGCAAGTCTCCGACATGATCTGTTTCTTCTTGGCTTTTGACGATCATGTCGTCAATGTATGCCTCTAAATTTCGTCCCAACTGAGGCGAAAAGATCTCATTGATAAGCCTCTGGAAAGTCGCCGGGGCGTTCCTCAGACCAAATGGCATCATCAACCATCCATACAATCCTTTTTCTGTTATGAACGAAGTCTTGTCCTGGTCCTCCGGCATCATGGGAATCTGATGGAACCCAGAGTAGGCGTCCATGAAGCTCAGTAAGGCATGACCAGCTGTCGAATCTACCAGTCGATCCAGCTTAGGAAGAGGAAAACTGTCTTTGGGGCAAGCCTGGTTCAGGTCCGTATAATCGACACACATCCTCCAAGTCCCATTTGGCTTGGGGACCATAACCACGTTTGACACCCAATCTGGGTAGTGAGTCTCCCTGATGAAGCGGGCTTCTAGTAGTTTCTTGACCTCTTCGTCTACAGCCTGATTCCTGATAGGTCCCAAATGCCTCTTCTTCTGCCTGACCGGTTTTCTGGCTGGATCAACATTTAGCCGATGAACGGCCACTTTGGGATCAATACCCGGCATCTCTTTTGCCCCATAGGCAAAAATATCTTGAAATTGTTTTAACAGTGCTATGATAGCTTCTTGTAACTCGGGCTTCAAACCTGCCCCAATCTGCAAAGTCCTTTCCGGACGAGACTCATCTAAGCAAATGCTTAAAGGGGCCTCAGCAGGCTTTGGACGATCCAATGTCAAACTTGCGATCGTCATCAGCTCGGCTGAAGGCCTTGGCTCTTCTTTTACTTGAGTGAATTTTCTCTTCTTGCTGGGAAAATCTCTTGCCGTTTTCCCTTCAGGGGTAACATGTAGTTCACCTCTTTCTCTAGCTGGCTTCCTTGCGGAAGCAGCGTTGGTTTGAAACTTCTCTTCTTGCACTCTGGCCGGTCCTACCATCTCTGCCCCCATCTCTTTGGGTTCATCTAAATCCATAGGCTCGACTTCACTCAATTTCCAGGACGAAGGTTTTAGGGTTGTAAGATAACATTCCCTAGCGGCCCTCTGATCTCCATAAATTGTGCTTACTTGGCCTTCGTCACACTCGAACTTCATCAGCATGAGATGGGTGACGATGACAGCCTTAATGTTATTAAGGGTAGGACGTCCCAAAATGACGTTGTAAGCTGTCAAATCCTTGACAACCAAAAACTTTATGAACATAGTTCTGCTTTTTTCCTTCTCTCCGACTCGGACGGGCAACGACACCGTGCCGACCGGATGTATGATTCCACCTCCAAATCCTATAATAGGATGATGGACTGGAAGAAGATCTTTCTCATCAAACTTCAATCTTGACAGACAATCAGCGCTAATAATGTCAGTCGAGCTGCCAGTGTCGATAAGGATCCTTCGCACTCTTAGATTGGCAATCTTCATCTCTACGACCAAGGGGTCATCATGGGGAGTCCTTATCTGCCCACGGTCTCCTTCGCTCACCGTCACCATGGGGAACGGGTCTACCTTGGATTTTCCAGTCAGCAACACTTGGCCAAGCTCTCTCACATAATTTTTGTGACCTCTCAAGGTTGGTCCTCCGGCTGCAAACCCGCCGGATATCACCAAAACCACGTCTTCGTCTGTACTGGAGCTTTCTTTCTTTTTCTGCCGATAATCCTTCTTCTGAAAACGGCCTTCACGGGAGACGTATTGATTCATCTTTCCTTGCTTTGCCAGGTTTTCCAAAGCTCTCTTCAGGTGTTTGCATTCATTTGTCTCATGTCCACAATCCTTGTGGAAGTGGCAGTACTTACTCTTATCTCTGTTCTTGTAAGGTGTTTTCATTTCGGCCGGAGCCTTGAGTTCATGCTGATCCTTGATTTCATAAGGATTGAATACTGATCCTTATTGAACTCAATGGGTTCAGCCGAGACAGCCCTTTCTTTTCTCTTCTCTCTTCTCGACGGGGCCGTGCTTGAAGACACTACCCAGGTCTCAGCCTTCTTAGGATTGTTCTTAGTCTTTTGAACAGGTTCCTCGGGCTTCTTGGACTCTGAGTGCTTGGCTTCAGCACACACCTCCGTCGCATGTATAAAATCCTCGGCTTCCCTTAAAGCTTCAGCCAAGGTACTCACTTTCTTCTTGACTAAATCAAATTTGAAACTTCCTGGACGCAGTCCTCGAATAAATGCATCGAAGGCTACACCAGCATTTAAGTCATGGATTTGAAGGGCTTCAAGATTGAACCTCTTTACAAAACTTCTCAGGGATTCCTTTGGGGCTTGGATGATCTTCCCCAAATGAATACTAGTCTTCTGTTCCTGCCTATTGGCGACAAAGTGGCTAGTGAATGAATAACTTAACTCGGTGAAGTTGTTGATAGAATTAGCCGGTAGGTTGTTAAACCACTTCTGAGCGACTCCTTTCAGAGTAGCTGGGAAGTTCTTACACCATGTAGCGTCGTCTACTGCCTGGACGTACATTTGATGTTTGTAAGCAGAAAGATGATCATCTGGATCAGTAGTGCCATCGAACGGATCAATGGTTGGTAATTTAACCTTAGCACATGGAGGAGTTTGCATTATTCTGGCTGAGAAAGGCGTCGGCCAATCTATGCACAGCTCCCTAAAACGTTCATCAACTGGGGCTGTATTTATCCGACATTCCCTTAAGACTGGGTTCGATGAACTGACCTTTTGGGACCCTCGCCTATACACATTCTGCTGAGACGTCCTTCTGTAAACATTAGGCTGAACCACAGTTCGATCCTGACGAGGCTCATAAATAGACGGAGTCCTTCCATGCTCCAGAGTGTGACTCCGAATCCTCAGACTGGGGTCTTGCAAGTACGGCGTTGATCCGGTGGCCGACCTCTGTTGAGCCGCTACCCTCTTAGCATGCAGGTATTCCCGAGCGTCTGTCTCCATCCTTCGACCATCCACTAGTCTGTTCACTGGGTTGGTGACCACCAGATTCCAGTCTAAAAGACGTGGTTGCTCACTACGAACAGGATGCCTTCCTCTAGACGTTCTTCTAGCTTCTCCTGGTCGTCTAGCCCCGCTTAGTCCAGCCACATTCTCCTGAGAAGCTCCTCTCCTAGGAGCAGGCCTAGAATCCGGCTGGGATCCTACTCGGAAGAATAACATGTTGTTCTTGATCTGGTCTTGGACAACTTGGGCCATCCTGGCTTGAAACTCATTTAGGGCATTTTCCAAATGAGCAGCCGTGACCGGGAGAGCAGGGTCTGGCTCCAAGACTGCCCCAATGGGATCATTCTGTCGCTGTCCGTCACGTCCCCTAGGCGGACGTTCATCATCAACGGTATCATTAACTTGAACATAAGGACTCATCCTTTGTCCTCGGTTGGACGAATTGCAATCAGTCATCTCCGCGCCTCCCCACAGACGGCGCCAAATGTTTTAAGTAAACTTGAAGAATACGGTATTTGTCCTGATGATGGACAGGTGTAGGGTTGATATTGGGAGGCTTGTGCTGAGATGTTGCTTCGTTCCCGAACCTGCAAAAGGGGAAAACCAAACCGGAGGTTTGGGTTTGATTCCCTCTCCGATGCTTAAGTCAGTGTTCAATAGATAATAGCTGGGTATGAATTTTGACAGAGTAAGTTTAAGAGAGAGTTGTTGTGTCCTTTTTACCTGATTATGAGGGACTATTTATAGTATCTATGTATAGAAAAGAGCACCCTAGGATGAAGGAATGTGATTGGTTAGGCAATGGGAGAGCGACACTTGTCATGGTCTGATTGTCCTGAGCCTTTTATCCAATCACCTTCTTCCTCTTTAGGGAATTTGGGCTGATTATTCCCTCTTTTAGGGAATAGTTGGGCCTCTTGTTTGCAGAATTGATGATATCATTAGCTCCCCATAACATGCTGCCAAGTGTGGATGAGGGGGTGAGCCACGTGTCACCAATTCATTGGGCCACGTGGCGATCCCTGACTGGGCCATGTGTCCTCTTTAAATATGTTACAACAAGCCTAAATTGGTAAGTCTGTACACGCTTTAAATTGGAATTTAATATCCTAGAAATATCCTAAAAAACATCATAACCATTTTAGTTTTGAAAATAGGGTTTAAGTGGTGGGAAATACTTTCCAACCAAAGTTTGACAACTCATAATTAATAATATTAGATTGCCATTAAAAAGATTTTTCATTGCCAGAATAGGTAATAGCTAGATTGAAGGGAATTAACTATAAGTTCCTTGAATTTCGGTTGCCTAACTATACATTATTGAAGAACTACTATTTTAACTAAGTGTGAATGCAAAGTTTTACTTATAATAAAAGATATAAGAATATCTGCCAACTATTAAACGCCATTTTAGTTAGGTATGAGGTGATATTGCCAACTTTCCTCTTTTTGTGAATTTTAATCAATTGCCTAAATATAATTTATTCTGTCAAATAATTATCACGTTATATTGTATTTTCGGTCAGAGAGTAAGACTTATAATGTGAGGGGCAAGTAATTATTTTATCCTCTATTTTTTTTATATAGTGATATTTATACATGTTACTATTACTTAACATCAGTTTTTAATAGTATATGTTTTTAGGTAATTCCAATATCACTATTCTTCTAGGAGAGTAGGCTTCAACTTATAAAGCATTACGAATTATTCTATAGTCAGTGTTGATTCTTTGTCAATGGCTTCAAATTCATGCTCAATAGCTGTTCGTATAATTCATTTGTGGGAAGTGAATAGTTTATCAAATCCATTGGAGACCAACATTATTCAAATGATCCTAATGGATAGGAAGCTATTTATTTTTATACTATAATAAAGTAAATTATTTTTTACTTAATTATGTTTATGAAAAATTGATTTATTATTCATATTTTTTTTATATAGGGTGGAAAAATTCAAGCCACTTTGAAAAAGGAGTTTCGTAATCTCTTCTGGCCATGTCTTATAGAAGATGGTACTATACTGATTAGTGAATTTTTTTATTCACGAATGATAACCTTTGCATTGGTTGACATTGATTACGTTAATATACATATTTTTATTTCTTCTCTAACAAAAACTTATAGTATGGTGGGACCTTTTTTTAACCATTCTTTTTATCTTTCTTAGGAACAATATATTGTTAGGTATGTTATGGGGAGATTATGCTTTGAAGCTATCAAAAATAGTGAGCGAGATGGAAAAAAAAGACACAACATACATAATTTTACAATTTGCTAAACTTGTAAATATACAAGGTAAGTCTGGTATTGATGTCGAATTAAATTGTAGTTATTTCGAAATTATGACTATAAAATTTATTTATATAATATAAATGTGCTATTTTTTTCCAATAATTACTTTCGTATTTTTTAATTATTTTAACAGGTGTAGTTCGTGTTACTAATGATCTGTATGCTAAACGTTTGTTTATTAATTCTGACGTGAAAGAAATTGCTGGTTTCAAAAAAAGGTAATATTCTCACACATAGAATTTTTTATATAGACCCAAATGATTTTGTTTTTTGTTTTTTCAGTTCCTAACTAATAAATAACCTATTATTTGTAGACACAAAATCCTAAACCCATGTGCTACGAATCCATCTTCGAATGCCATTGTTCGTAATCTTACTCAAGAGAAGATTATGAACATTTCATAAATAATTCAAATTAAGCAGGTTATTGTCTTATATATTTGAAGTTAAATTTCCCCTGTTATTATCATTTCATCAATTTTCATTAAGTATTTTAATTATGGTTTCAGTCAGATGTGGTCGTTTGTGTTGTGATTGTAGAGGACATTGACGTTGATTATGGATGGTTCTTCCTATCATGCAAAGAATGTGGTGGTAGAGTGGAGAAAGAAGGCGAAATCCTAAAATGCATAGCAGCCAATAAAATTGTCGAATCTGTCAAACTAGGTAAATAATTATTTTAATTATTATTTTAGTATAATTTAATATTTATATCTACAAAATAAAATTTTATATATAAAGTTTTTATATCGTTTTTTACAGGTTTAGGTTGGGGATTATTGTGTCTGATGAAACCGATAGTATATCATTTTTTATGCACGACCAAGAGGTTCGCAAGTTGTTAAAAAAATCTGTTGTGGATGTATTAAAACATCAATAAAAGGGATTAGAATGCTAACTTTTATATTCATATTTCCAATTCAAATCTATATCTAAATTATAAACTAAAGCAAAATGCAATTAGACACATGTCGTTAGCAGAGTGTTTCTGAAGCAAACCGTAAATTCTATGCATGTAAGAGCCACGTGTCAGCTTCACAGGTTTTCTTTTTTTAATAAATTTGGTTGTCCCTTTAAATATGGAGAATCCCTTTAATTATGGAGAATTAAACTTGCATATGCCTAAAATAAGGTTAAAGAATATATTTAATTAAGAATTATATCAAATAAAATAAAATCTCCCTTTAATTACGTTGCATGTGCCTAAATTATGGGGAATAAGTATTTAATTTTCGGTATATAATAGCATATATATTGGGATTATTATATGTAATATCTAAATAATTGCCATATCGAAAAGATAGCCAAAAATATTCCTTGACTTTAGGAAACAGACTTTTGTAACTATTAATTGGCAAATTCTCTTTCTAATTTGTTGCAAGCCACGTATGAAACAAATTATATACTTGCTAAATTTACACAAAAAAGCAATCTTAAATTAAGGAACAAATTATATGCTAATTCAATTTTTGACGTTTTAATTTTTTTTGGTCAAGCATAATTGCCCCTATTAAGAGTTACCTAACTTAATTGTTATTTGGTAAGTCATTATTATATAAATGCAAAACAATTTTCCTTTGGCACCACACCATTAACACAATTTTGTTTTAAACACCCATTCTTAATTTATTTTCTTTTCAACTCGGTTGTTGAACGAAAATCGATCATGAGTCCACAAAATGTTAAATTCAACTTTTTGACGCTTGAATCTACAACATCTTCTATTTTAGCGAGGCTAATTAGATTATGGAAAAATCAATTGCTAACGAATTTAGTTAAAATTAGCACCATTGAAATGATCTTAATTGATGAAAATGTAACGTCTCTTGCGATATGTATTGTTCAAAAAGAATAGTGGCTACATTTAAACATTTTCGTTTATATTAATTTATGATTTTGGTCCTTTTTATTGTAGAGAGACAAGATTGGCCACTTTACCTAAGGACCTAATTGTTACATTAGGTCCTTTGCTCAAAAAAGGGCAAAGTAAGTGCATTCAAACCTTCACTATTATTGAGCAAGATGGTCTTACCAAACCAACTACAATGTCTTACAGAATCATCTTGAACCAGTCAACCATAATGGGATTTGCCATACTATGGATCCTTCTTTTATTTATATCCCCTTATGCTTTCAAGTGATTTTGAGACATCTTTTTTACTAGGTAATATTTTTATATTGTTTTACTATATAAATTGTCATTTAAAAATGCATTATCTAGAAGGTTAACTACGAAGTTTAGTAATCTATAACCCTTATAAAAGGGAGCAAAAATTTACTGTTCATATGAACAGTGTAATGAGTCAAAAAATATTGAATTCCACTGTTCATATGAACAGTGCACCAAAAGCTTATTTTTAAAACCTTTTAGCGTTTTATCTAGGTAGATGTTCAGCTTCCTTATTTTGTCTCTTCCTCTTCTAGCGAAACAAATGAAAGTTGAAAAAGTCTGAAATAGACGTTTGCTTTTACTGTCCCTCCCTACGTTTCCTCATTTCCATCTCTTACTGTAACCCTTTCCCATCGTCACTCATCCTCTCCACCTTCTTGTTACCCAAGAGAGAGAGAGCAACTGCTGCTTCTTTCCCAGCCCTAATTTCCTTCGTCTCTCACAAGCAAACCTTACCTCTCTTTCTTTCTCTTTCTTTCTCCCTCTTTAATTTCAATGGTGCCAACATGTTCAAACGCCAGGCGTTTTACTCCGTCGTCCTCTTCTTCTGCGGTTCCTCTAATTAATTTCATAAATGAATGCCGCCGATTTGGCTGCATTCCTCTTAGATAAATCGGTTAGTGCTTTAGTCTCTCATTTATTTCTTCAATAATTAGAATTGGATTGAATTCTATTGTATTCTTATTATGATATCCTGATATAACTGATCTTTTGTGGATTAGGGTACTTGAATGCGATTTGCAGAAGTCTTTGTTCGCGCTTTTTCAGGGGTCACTCCAATTGAAGTGGTTCAACTAGAGATTCATGAATACACGGTCTTCGAACTAATCCTTCTTTTAGGCCGTTCTCACTTCAGTCTTTATGGTAAATTTATCTCTTTCGATCTTCTTAATTTTGATGTGTAATACTTACTTTATATTCTTTTAACTGTAATTGAATCAATCTCTTTTGGTCTTGAATGGAACACGATCTCTTCTTCTTAGATCTGATTTTTTTTTTTTGTTATTTCAGGTTTTGATTTTTGGTGGTTTTTTCAGAAAGGAGGGATTATTTAATTGACAAGATAAGTGATTCTGGCGACGATGATAGGTTGTTCTTCTTCCTCTAAATTTCTGAAGAACAACAAGAATAATCAAGCAAATCGATTTGCATTTGTTTCAGCGTCGGCTATGCCCACCTTTGCTGATCCTTACCAAACTTCCATCTTCTTCTCTAATTACATTTTTTTGGTGTAGAAATTCGTTTTTTCCCTTAATTCTCTCTCCAACTTAGATCGTTGTTAATCTCACCACCATTTTCATTGCACAACAGCTCTCAACATCAAAGTATCGTAGTTTGTTTCGATTTTTGTATTCTGGTAGTCATTTTTTTTAAAATTTATGGTGGCTTTCTCTCACAACTTTCTTTCATCTATGTCCCTTTACAGATCTAGAAGAACATATTTGTGTTTTTGATCCTATTGACCTCTTTGAGGCCTAAAAGGTATATGGGTTTTCCTTCTTTATTTTGTAGCTTTGTCCTAATAATTTAATCATATACTGTATATTTTTTCCCTGGGATTGGATAATATTTTGTGTTGAATCTTGGTGTGATTCTTCTAGAGGAAATAGTTTTCGCATTTCGATATTTTCTATTGATGGCAATTTTGTTTTGGAGTTTGTTATGCAATTTTATTAAGTAGTTTTTGCATTTCTGATTATGTTACAAGCAACAAGAACACATTGGATTTCAAATACCCATCAATTCCAACATAATCAATACCAATACTTTCATAAAAGAATCCAAATTCATTAATGGGATGATATCTAATTAAGGAACTTCTGTAAGATTTTACGAAAATTAGTGGATGAAAAATGTACCTTTGAGATGGGTTCAGAGAGGGAATAAATGGAGTTTTTGCTAATGGATTCAGCATAGGAAAAGGGTAGTGTTCTTTTTGTGTGGAGATAGTCTGTAATGACTTCTTGAGCTTCTTTAATGGCTTGTGAACGATATTTACATGGGATCTGATAGAGGGTTGGGAGATTTGAGCTTGAACTGAAGTGACGAAGTAAAGCTTGGAAGAATGGACGCATGGTGAAGGATGATATAGTCTTGAAGCTAGGCCAATTAATTCACAACCTATTATTGTCCAGGGAAGAGGAAAAAACAAGAAGTTTTGGAATGTTTAGAAGGAAGCTATCTCTAAATATATCTTATTCCTAATATTAATCTAATACTTGGAAATAAATCATAAGATAATATTCTGTAAGATAATATTATATCCTAAAGATATTAATCGTATCTTTAGTATCCTAATATATCTCTAATACGTGACTAAAAGTATGGCTTTTTGCCTTTGTGGCGAGTGGTGGCGCTTTGAGCCATGGACATACAATGAATTGTGTATATGTTGAATTACTAAAGTTGTCGTTTAGGTGAACATACGACCGGAATACATGCCATTTTGTGTGATCTATGATGTAAAACCATACGTTGAACTGTCTATGAATATATTTGTGAATTGCGATAACTTTTCGTAGAATGGTTCATGATGACGCCGTGCTGTAAATTTCATTCATATTTTGCAATTTGTTTTTGGCATATAATTTTTAGAAAATGCACCATTTTGATTTGAATGCATCTAATAAGCATATTGTTTAGCAGCTTTGGATCAGCCATGATTGTGAGGAAAGCAATACCACCATAGTTTGTAAGTTTGTATTTTTAGTGTTCAATTGGTCCTCCTTACTTTCTCTCTACTGTTTTCTTTCATCTTCTTGTCATCACATAATGTTAGAGTAGTTTATGTTTAACTATTTTTCGATTTGGTTTAGATGTGTTTATAGCTATGATATGTGGGCTTCCTTTTTAGTTTTTGTTTATAACTAATAAATGACTTCCTGCTACATAGAATCATGTTTAGCAATTAGCATCCTTTAACGACTTTTAGAGTTTCATCATTTTTCTTGATTTTTTTCTGGTAAATTTGAAACTTGTGTAAGTAATTTGTGAAATCTGATTAACAGATGATGATGATGATGTGGTGGAGAGGTGGTAAACGAGTCGTGTTGTGTCAACTTCGTGTCGGGTTCACGAGTTGGCGGGTTGTCTTCCCCTAACCCTAACCCAACCTGTTTACTTAAACGTGTCAAGATCCTTAACTCTAACCCGGCACGTTAATTAAACGTGTCGAGTTCGGGTTGACCCGTTTAACTTTTCATATATATTTGATGTTTGCAGTTCATTTATTTTTGGTTTGTAACTTATTACGTTTCATGTGGTAGTTAAAATAACATCTAATAGTTCATAAAAGTAGTACTAAATAAACTAAACTCAAAAATAAGTGAATGAAGGTAAGATGTAATAAGGAAAAACTTTAAAATATATGTGGATAAACGGGTTGTCGTGTCGTTTTCGTGTCAAATAGTTCAACCCTAACCCAACCCGTTTAATAAACGTGTCGTATCGAGTCAACCCATTTACTTAAATGTGAAAAGTCTTTACCCAAACCCGCTAATTTCGAGTCAGGTTCATGTCGGGTTGTCGTGTCGTGTCAACTTTTAACACCTCTAGGTGGAGCAGAAGTATGCCTTTTCACTTTATGTTTTGGACCTCTTTTTTTAAGTTTCCTTTGCAAATTGGGAATATGGTTGTTGTTTATACACGTCTTACAATGCTAAATAAGAGTTTTAATTGTTCCTTGAGATGGTCATTTTAGAAAGAAACCTTCCCCCTTCCTCTTTTAGCCAATAGCCCTATATACACGCGATGTATGCGGAATCATTTTAGTAACAACAATTTAGAACAGAAGAAAAGGAAGGACCTAATCAAGTCTTGGCATGTTGAAAAGTCAGTTCTTTAACCATTATATCCTCGCTTTAGATGTACTCATGTTAGGAGAGTAGGCCACATTTTCGTCCATCTTGTGGCACAATAAAAAGTTTTTATGTATAGTGAACTTGTACGCTGTGATATGTTCCCTCAAATTCTAACACTCTGGTTGATTTTGGTCTTGTTTAATAATGTTTTGCCTGTTCTTCCCTAAAAAAGTCTTCATTTTTTCCTTTGATATTGTCGTTTGTGGGTGCAAGTAGTGAGTATGATAGTTATTTTCATTGACATTTGTGTGAAACTATTAAATCTTTGATCTTCTTTGGTCTTCATCATTGGCTGGATGATAAAAAGTATGTCATGGACTTTTTGTAGGCTATAACTAATATTGTTGTCCTAATTTATTAATCATTGATCTTGACCTAATTAATTAGAGCAATTAGATATAACTAATATTGTAGGCTATAACAATCTTTTTTAATAATGTTTTGCCTCTCTTTCCTTTTGCTATGCTCCTTTACTTTTGAAGTCCCAACTATAGTTGTTGCAAATTATGGAGCCTAAGATGTCATGCTGATTTGAGTGCAGCTTTGCATATAAATAAATAATGCCTATCATCTAGAAAAATTCTTTATGATGAAAAAAACTAGAGGTGGTTGCTTTATGGGCACTTGGTTTGTGACTGGAGATGTTCCATCCACGTTAAGTATGATAGAAAGAGTCCACAAAATGGGTTGTTTTTTTATATCAGACTTCGATGAAAGGATCTTAAAAAGTACCAAGTTAAATCATACTCCCAACCCCAAGGGGAGGGAGTTCCTTGAACTGTTGGGAACCTATAATTATATGGTACCTTTAAAGGTTACAGGGGCTTTGCTTTGAACTAGGAACTTGGTGGAGATATTGTCATTTCACTAAGCTATCAACAATTCAATTCTAAAGGTGTGTGTTGCCAATTTTTTTGTTTTTTTTGGTGTGATGTATATTTGAGGTGGTATGTCTCATGAAATGGAATTCTTTTGTTCTTTGTATGCAGGGATACACTAAAAGGGCAAGTCGTAAGGCTGCTCTAATGGATTAATGAGCTGCAGATTGATGGCCACTTTTGAAACTACATATTTTCTATATAATGTGTCTAATGCTAAGGTGTCAACCCCCCCAAGGAACTTGTACATTTAAAAAGCTTTGTTAAGCTTTAAAGCAATTGTTCATGTTTTATCCCATATCTGGTTCATCTCAGGCTCCCTAGATATTGAAATACTATTCGAAATTCAGAACTACGGCCCACTTTCGAGAATTACAATCTTTGGCTTTGAAACCGAATCATTTACCGTCAATTCGTAAAATTTTCAAAGGTTTTATGATTCCATGGATTATGCTTATAACATTACAAATACCTCATCGAGTCCCCCCCTTCACTATAAAACATTTAGAGTACCTTGCATGGTCAACTGTAGAAAGGCTAAGCAAAATTGAAATATTAGTTATGGGGAAAACAAGGAGTGTTCAGTGTTCACAATATTCTCAAGAAATAATAAAGTTCAAATAAAATAAATTGAAAAAAATATAACCTTATTTGGTTATTCGTACAACCCCAGATCAAAACTATACTCCTGCACCCCTAATCAAGAATTTGCCAAAATTTGACTATTCAGTTACATCCACTAAGTATATTATTCTACTTTTGGAGACCGCACTTCTATAGTTTGCTATATGGCGTCTATATTTTTTCGATGTTGGTACCTTTCACACCTTTAAAACTATAACCACTTACTCTTCAAGGATTTTGTTTATTTTGCCTATGGTGTTTCTTTAATACATACTCACAATTAAAAGGAGTTTTGAGAAGAGTCTTATTGGTAAAATGGTAAGAAGTCTTGAACGAAGTTTTTATAAATTCAAAACTACATTAAACTCTCCGCTTTTTCTCCAAACCAACCATAACATCCCATTTGTCACTTTTTTTTAATGAAATTGAAGAATTGCAATGCAAGGAGTATGAAAGGGAGTATGAGAGATACATTCAAAACTATAATGAGTCTTATGCGAGTCTGAAATATGAAAGAGTAGAAATAAATTAGTGGAGAGCTGGTAGCAGAGTCTGTCTTATATATATATATATATATATATATATATATATATATAATTATTAATAAGTAAAAATTATAAAAAGATGATATTAAAAAGATACACATTGGGATGAATCTAACAAGATATCACATAACTATATTTTTCCTAAAATGTATATCACTAAAACTGATTAAAGTCTAAACTGTAAATAGTAAATATTATGCACTTATATGATTAATTTTGAAATGGAGAAGTATCATCTAATGCTTAATTTAAACATGCTTGCACGGCTGTACAACCCAAATTAGATTTATTAAACCATAACCCACGATACACTTTCAAATTACGTATATAGATACATCCACTGGGCAAATTTTCCCTATCTTGGGGGATCGTGCGCAACGCGCACGACCCCACAACTAGTGTATATAAAACAAGAAAAAAAGGATACATGCCATTCATCCGTGCATTGGGTGATGTGTCAAGCGCAAGTTCAATTTAGTGACGTGTCAAATGCACAGAGGTTTGACTGATTTAGATAATTTCGAAAAAAAATATCATAATAATATTTTTTTCTAGAAAGATTTTGTTACTATTCCTTTAGAAAATTGCATATCCTAACCTGAAACGGAAAAAGATCTTGATATAATTCTTGTACGTAAAAAAGATTTTAATATTAATTTTGGAAAATTGTTTGTTACTATTCTGTTAACATTAAATTACATCTTTCTAACAAACAATATCTTTTATATATTTTAAAAGCTAAAAAACGTTTGCAAGAAAGGAATAATCTCTTTAAACAAGATATTCATAATCCCACGTTCAAAGGGTAGGAAATTAGGTATTTGACATCCATGATTGATTCATAGATATCACGTTTATAGCATTTTCTTTGATTTTATCACACTCAACCATTAAATTATATACATTTTTTAGATCAATATTTAGCTAAACAAGAAACAAAAGATATCACTAATTTAGAGACTCAAAACAATGTCTATAAAGTTACAAGTATGACGGATGATGAGGAAACAATGTCTAGGGTGCATAAGATGTGGTGTTAAAGTTATTAGAGAGGGTGAAAACCTCTTATGTCCAATAGATAGATATTAATGTTACCTAACTAAATTTCGTTCAACACCCGAGTTTAAGAGAAGATTTCTTTTTAAAGAATGAGTGCTAAAGGCAATATTGTGTCAATGGTGTGCTGACTATGCAAATTTTATGTGCATTTATATGATAATAATTTCACATAAACCATATATGGAATATATTAAACGCTTAAAAATAATAAAGCCATATATGACCGAAAGTTGAATGAAATAAATTAAGTTAGATAATTGCCTAATTAATCAACCAACCAGCTAAGAAGCTTCTGAGTATATTACGTCACTTATCCTATTTATTTTGAAATATTAACTGGATTTTTTAAATTAAAAATTAGGAGCAACCATCAAATAAGGTAATTTAAAATTTGCTTCCTTAATTCGTATAAATATAAGAGGTTTTCAATTTATTTAAGCAAGAGGATTTGCCAATTTGGATATATTATTTTTTTACTTAATTAAAGGTTTAATTTTGGATGGGAAAACTCATAATTAACTGATTGACAAACAAGTCTCCCTAAATTTAAGCTGCCTCACGTTATTTAAGGGATGAATCTTGGACATTATAGCCTCACGTTTTCAAGCTGTAGGTTGATTGACAAAAAAAATGAATTCACCTCGACATTATGGGTCTGTTCTCTTCGTCTAATTCTAGCTGCATGAACTGAAATTATTGGAGCTGAACTGAACTTATTAGAGCTGAACTGAACTAAACTGAACTTATTGGAGCTGAACTGAACTGAACTGAACTTATTGGAGCTAAACTGAACTGAACTGAATTGAATTGAATTAAATTGTAATAAATATATAAATAATAGTTAAATAATAATAATTATGAATATTAAATAATGAGTAATAATAATTTATAATCAATACTTTAAAATATTAATAAATGAATAATGATAATATTATTTTTGATGTTATTAAATGATTATAAATAAATAAATAATAGTAATTATTTTTTAAAAAAATATTGATAATAATGAATTATGAATAATCATTATTATTAGTAATATGGTTGTTAAAATCCCGATCCGGATCTTACGATCCTACGATTCTGCGACCCAAAATTGCATGATCGATCCGGATCTTTAGTAGGATCTTAAAGTTCGTAGGATCTTACGATCCTAATCCGGTAACAATTACAAGTGGTAGGATCTTAATATGTTTACGATCCTACGATTTTACGATCCTATGATCCGATCCAACCTTTCACTGTAATACGAGAATTTTGTTTACTCTTACACATTTTTTTATTACTCATTATGTTATATGCTCCTAAAGGTATTGTATTTAGTTGTTGTCGCTAAGAAATTACATAATATGAGACATTAATATAATTCTATCTGTTGATGGCTTGAAGTTTATCATAGTTAAGGTTCTATTATTGACAAACTTCATCATAAATTATCAAGTATGACTTGTGTTATTAAACTTCTAACTACCATACACTTGAAGAAAATTGAAGATCGACCTTTCTTGGGTAAACTAATGGTTTTTAGCATTAAGGCCATTTTGAATAAATACGTTTGACTCAATTTATAGCATATTAGATAATTTTATCTGTTATTTAGTAGGATCTTACGATCCCACGTTCCGATTCTACCGATTCGATCCTACCCCCTTCATCGATCCAAGGTAGGATCCCGATCTTGACAACCTTGATGATGGTATAATACTAATAATGTCTAATAAGTAAATTGATATTACCATTATAATAATAATTAGCTTAAAACATGGGTTGGTTTGTGCTTCTAACCAAACCACGATCTGTGGTGGGTTGGTCTATAATATTTATAAACCAATCCCACCACAAACCGCCAAAGTATCTTGAATATTCAACGTAACGACGATGTTGTACCCTGAATAGTACTCCCTCCGTTCCTCTATGTTTTTCCTATTTGGAATCTTTTTAAGAAAGGAAAAAATTCAAATTATGAAGAACAAAGAGGAACTGAGTGAGTACTTCAATATTATTAGCAACTTTGTAAATTTTTAATATTTTCTAGCTTTTTGTAGTTTATTTGTATGAAATAATAGTGAATATCTAACCGGTAAAATAAAACAACAATTGAAATTAGAATATTTGTATTAACATGAAATTTGGTTAAACCACGGACCATCCCAAACCATGCTCAGCCATAATAATAAAAGTAATCATATTGAGTAAAGAAATAATAACAAAATAATATATAAAAATATTATATAATAATAATAAGTAAAATAAATTAGGCCAACATTAATAATAATATTAAACAAAATGGTTAAATAATGAATGGAGGTGAACTGAACTAAACTTATTGGAGCTGAACTGAATTGAATTGAACTTATTAGAGCTGAACTGAACTAAACTTATTAGAGTTGAATTGAACTGAACCGAACTTATTAGAGCTGAACTGAACTGAAAATAAGCTGAACAGAACAGCCCTATAGCCTCACGTTTTCAAGCTGTAGGTTGATTCCATCAAAAAATTAAATAATTTTTGAACAAAAATGAATCAAGGTAGGCATTCGTTTGATAATGGCAACTATGCTTTTTTTGAATTAAATTAACAGGGTTTTTTTAAAATGTATCAAAAGCGTCAAAAAGGGTGTTGAAAATATTATCCATCAATTATTGCTTCCTTAATTTAAGCTTGATTTCTTTTAATTTTAGAAATTATTGCGTGAAAAAAGGGAAGAATTTTTATCCTATACGTGGTTTGTTAAGTTTTGAAAGAAGATTTGCCAACTAATGTAAAAAATATATGTTTCTTTAGCTTAAACAAGATTTGATTTGATCTTTTGACAATGGTTGTTATAGGAAATAAGAATCCCTAATTTTAAGCAATTACATACCGAAATTTAAGCACCTAACTTAGGCATAACAATCGATCTAAATTCATCATATTAAAGGGAAATTTAGTTGTTAATAAAAACAATTGCTGTCAGGCAGCCACGTGGCAATTTCAGCGCTACAAACATACAATTGGCACACCAAACAACCTCTAACGACACGTGTCCAATTACATTTCGCTTTGGTGTATTATATATGTACCTTATATTTTTTTATAGGAGTTTTTAGTAACACCGAAATTGAACCATTGAATTAATGTTATTATTGAAACTGATTTCATTTCACAGATTTCGGTTGAGTTTAATTGTGTCTGATGAAAGTGGCGAGGCCTACTTTATGATGTATGACAAAGAAGTTCGCAAATATTTAAAGAAAACTGCAGGTGAATTATTGGATTTGCAAAATAAGGTAATTTGTAAAATTATAACTTTGGTATTCTATTTCAATCATAATAATAAACAATAAAGATAGTAATTTATATTAATGTAAATATAATGTAGTTAGTTACATCATTGGATAAAAATACATATATTGTTTATAATGTATGTATACGATGTACTTAATTTTTTGATAACACGATGTTTAATTAGTTTAATAACTAACTTTTCACCGATTTTTTTTTAATATATTCACATTATATTTATTAAAAATGATCTTTTTTTTAAAAGGGTGGAAAGAATGATATGATCCCTGACGAACTGAAGTTGTTACTTAGAAAAGATGTCTTTTCAAGATTTAAGTTTCGGAACGTAACATTTGACTACTGATCGAAACTATATTACTGTTAGTCATAGCATGAAAGAAAGTATTATTGAGAAATGGGAACAATTATATCAAGTGATGAAGGTTAGTGACATAATCAATGTAATATTTTAATCAATGTTGACATGTAGGAAGAACATCTTGAAGAAGAACCATTTGATATCCTACGTGGCCATAATAAAAGAAGGCATAGGGGTATGGATTACAAATTTAATCTTTACAGATGTCCAATAAATAGAATACTTATGATAATAACTTAATTTCTTTTTTGATAATATATTTTATTGTAGAAAATGAAGATTGTTTATGATGAAGAGGATGATTCTCCACATATTTTGACTTCCCAAAAATGTGAATTCGAGGGTGAATCTTCCATTCAACATACATCTCCGATTGGAGACAATGAATCAATTACTAAAATGATGCACCATTGAAGGAGCTTATATATAATTATGTTTTTTTTTGTGATGCACGGTTGAAGTTGTTTGCATTTATTACTGTTTTTTTAATATTACAAATTATTTAGTTGAATTTTTGTTTGCTTAAGTTATCACTTTTTTAATATAATGGTTTGTTTTATCTTTAAGTATATGCATCCTTTAATCCTTTATGTTGTTGGTGATGTACATATATTTAGCATTTAATTAGAAAAATTTAAAAGTGTTTAACAAGCAACAAAGAATAAATAAGAAAATAGTAAAATTGCTAATACTATTTGGCCGGAGGTGTTAGTGTATTATTTAACTTACAAATCTGTATTGACGAATATTAATATTCAAATATATATTTTAAATAGTAATTTTGCACTTATTATTTAAGGTATCAAAATAATACTCACATTTTAACACTTCAGTATAATATGAGTGTTATTAGTTTTGCTTAACTTATATGAATCTTTTAGTGAATTCGAATCCCACAAAACAAAAGGAAAATGAATCATTTTATTAAAATCTTTTAAAAACATAACCTAATTAATATAAGTGGGAGTCTCATGTAAATTTATCTAATTCGTTCGTCTAATGTCATAATGAAGGCAAAAAAAACTAATAAATATCTGTAGATATGTATAAAATTACTATTTAGCGAACATTTATAAAATGATTCTTGTCTCTTTAGTAGTTCATTTTTTTGTCTGATTTATATATGATTTTTAAGTCGGAGCAATACTTTTATTTTCATTTCTTGGTATCATGTGTGTAGGATGGGAATATGCTAGCGCATCACCTAGCAAAGTTAGTGCCCTTTGGCGTTGAGCAACGATAGTAATGTTATGTCCACCATAGTTCATACCTTATGTGTTGATGGATTCTTTGTTCTTTGAGTTAAAAAACGCTAACATATCCCCCCCCCCCCAAAAAAAAAGTTAATTCGATATGCTAGTTCCACATTTTATCTTATTTTATTTTCATTTGATAACATGGGGACTTTGTTTTTAGCTATACTAGTATTAAGCACAACAAGTTATTAAACCCGTATCACAAGTACGTACAAGGCCCAAAAGTGGAGTGAAATCAACTCATGAAAAATTATATTCAATGTTAGACACCTCCCCAACTCTCATCCTATAGTTAAAAACAATGTGGGACTTTGCTCATATTCTCCTTTTAGTGTTTTTCATTTGATGTATTCTTTTATATTTTTGATGCTTTGTCTACTTAATGGAAGATATATTGGCATAAATATAATTACCTTTTAGTTATTGAAATAATATATTGTCTTCATAATTGTTTTAATTTCTAGTTATTATTATTATTATATATCAGACAAACTCAAAATATTACAAAAAATTAGTGAGAGGTAAAGATACTATATGACTCCAACTCCTTTAGGTATATCAAATTGATGCTAGTAAGATATGAGCACCAGTTCGAGCCCCAATATCTTAAACCATGAAAGACATTTGTATTCGTTTAAGAAAGGCAACAACATCCTTAATTCTGCAATTCTCCCAATGAAGAGAAGGAGAAAGCGAGGAAACAATATCCAATAGCTTCACACGTAGCCTCATACTTGACATGCTTACGTCGTGCTGAATCAATCAACGCACACCAGACACGAAATCAGACATCCCATATTGTGTCAAGGGAGATAATCTAGTCAGATCAATACCCACATCATGTCCCATATCCCAAGAGTAGAGTAACATATCCGCTGGACGTAGGGGTTTGTTGTGCTCCCAGGCCGCTTCCCAACCAAATATCAACTTCCTTAGCAGCTGAAATCCCAGACTGATAACATACATCAACAAGGGTGTCACTAACACCATTATGTAGATGTTTAATACCAACTACTAGCATGTGACACAACATGATCTCCATAAATATCCCCTCTAAAAGACTCTAAAGCAAGCAAAACATGACTTCGAAATAGAAAATAAGGGAACACCCAACCCATTAACATAACCCACAACAATAAATCTTACCATTCATAGTATGTCCCTAATCTAAAATCAGGAACACCCTAAGACAATAAAAATGCGATCTCCCTGTTGAAATTTCCACAAAGCCATCTGTCGTGAAGATAAAGGTAATGTGGATTCTACGGTTTTAATAACCCGTGTGAAATATATATATCTGCCAGTTTCTTCATGAGTTTGGGGGCATCGATGTCAATTGGATTACACAAAAGGTCAGTCTTCATAGTCTCATTAAACACACACAAAACATCGTCAAAGGCAAGTCTAGATGCTACAATACCAGCATGCCGAAGAAGTTTAGTCTGCAAAGCAGCAGACTGTAATCGCGACTCAAGAAAGGCATAATTTAGATCATCACCCGCAAAATTAACACCAAGCTCTCCAAACGCAAAGGGTATGGTGGCAAGCCTCCATTATCGGTCCCCAAACCCTGGCTTGGAAGCATAAACAATACACTCTAAGGTAGAACGAAGAGCCACGTCAAACAAACGCTAAGCCAACTCAAAGACACGTGGGGGGCATGTATGCATATATAGGAAAGTAGAGTTTTAAAATTCCAGTTAAAGCACGGAGCAATAACAACTCACATTGAGGAACAATAATGTTAGCCACCACATCAATAAGCACAATGGTGTTGTCCATCCTCTTCATCACCAGCTCACCACTGAAATCGAAATCCATACTGACGAGCCCACCTAACATTCTAATATCGTGTAGGGGCCTAGCAATATTAGGTGGGAACACACCTACAAGTCTGCTTTTAGGGTCTTCCTTAGGCAAAAAAACCTCTGTTTTATCAACATTAAGTTGTAGCACATAACAAGGACGATCCTCCATGTTCAACCCGCTTAATATTACTCTTTCTGTCTCATATTAATTGCAACACTTTCCATATATGATTTTCCCATATTATCTGCAACACTTCTATTTTAGGCGTAGATCCACCAATACTTTACTATATATTACCGCAACTAATACACCCCATTCATATTGATTTATGTGAAAAACATTAAAATATTCTACTCTATTAACTTCCTAACACTACCACATCACTTTCTATCATATCAACTTTTACAATGAATTAATATAACCTACACTCTACTTTATTGACTTCCTAAAACTATGGGCATGATCTAGTATTGTGATTATATGAGACATAATGAGTATTATTATTATTATTATTATTGCAATAACGTTTCTTTCAATGATAAATACTATTATTTTAACTATAGATATTAATATTAATACAATATACTATAACTACTACTACTACTATTATCTATATTGTATTATTATAATGATACTCCCTTTGTCTCACAAAACTTCATACACTTGACCAACCACGCAGGTTTAGATGATAATTTGTTATTTGGCTATCAATTGTATTTTATTAAAAAGGTAGATGTGATAAAAGTTAGTCGAATATTACTTTGGATGCGAGAGAGTAGTGAGTCATGGTTGAAAACTCAAAAGCATAAACTAGTAGGGGGTCATGTACAAAAACAAAAGTGTATAGAGCTTTCTGGGACGGATGAAAATAGAAAGTGAATAGAGCTTTCAGGGACGGAGGAAGTAATATTGTTACAAAGTTATTACTATTTAATATTTATTACTTGTAATACCTCGTATTTTTATAAATTGTCAGCAAATATTTGTTTTAAATTATTATGAGAATAATTTAAATTAGCCTTTTATTAAATTATTTTCTTCCATACTTTGATTTTATCTTAGAAATAGCCCAAAATCTATTTTTAGTTAGAGTAGGATAAATACTCATTACGTTTATTAAATCTAACTATAAAATAAAAAACAAAAAAAACAAAAAACAAAACCCAACTTACCTTGCTCGTTGCGTTGCTGCACTTTCTTAATCTCAAGGTTGCTTTCTCCATCCCTTCCATTACCTCAATTATAAACCCCATTAAAAGGCCACTATTATACTTACCTATCACTACAAATATTAACCTGCCATCGCCACCATCATCATTATAATTCTACCATTCTTTCTTTTACTTGTGCGTTTTGGATTTAAAGTAAAGAAGTAATTTGGGACGTTGCCGGGTCGAATTCTTGGTCAAAGGAGACGAATTTGAGGTCTTTTTACACTCTTCTACATAGTAATTACTTTATTAATCAGATAATTTTCTTTCCCATATTTTAATTTCTGATTTGTGTTGATTTTCGAATTGAGGTTTTGTTAAATTAGGGTTCTTGAGAAAATCGATTATGGGGAAAATTATACTATGCTCAATTTGTTTAATTGGTTTATGTTTTAAGTGTAATACGAGTTAATTAGTATATCTATGACTTTAGTTTGCAAAAATAATTTTTTTTAAATTATTATGAATTCTTGTTATATTAGATTGTTTACGTAGTTTCTTATTTTGATTTATTAGTTGAAATATAGTTTCGATTATTATAGTTATAATGAGTTCAAATATTATCCTGAAATTCTTGAGCATATTGGAAAAATGGTAAGTTTTTAGTTTTAATCTAAGTCGAATTATAGTTGAATGATTGTATATGGTGAGCTTGTTGTTTGACATATTGTTGGTGTAGGTTGCTGTTGGTGTATGTTGTTGTTATTGGTGTATGTTGTTGTTATTGATGTAGGTTGTTGTTGTCATGGTTGTATGATATTTTTGTTAGTATAGGGTGAAGGAAAAAGAGTTAGTTGGGAAAATAATATGGATGATATTAGAGTCAAAATTAGTTTGACTTTTGTTGACCAAACTTGACCAGTTTAACTTTTGTTGACCAAACTTGACCAGTGTGACTTTTGTTGACTTTTGTGTTCTATTGACGTTGAGTGCTTTTCAAAATTAGTCAAAGTTCATTAACTAGGTTACATGACTTATATGTGAACTAGTCTTATATGCACACAATGTGTGCAAAAATTATATTTAGTTTTGGTATTTTGAATCCGTTTTTTTTATGTTATTTATTTATTGAGGTTGGGTGAGTGGGTAGTTTTTTTTGTGATGTAGTGGGATTGTGGGATGATTATAGGTGGTTTTGATAAATTATTTTTTTCTGTAAATTATTAATTAAACAACAAAGGATAAATTAGGCAATACATTAAGTTTGGTGTCCCACCCCTCTTCCCTTACAGTATAGAGATTATGTGAAGTATAGTCAAGTGACTTATACTATACTACAGTATATTGTAGATTGTGCGTCCGTAGAAGAACCTTATTGACTTGAGATTGGATTGGTTGATTGTGGTTGCTGATAAGGTAAGATTTTTTACTAAGACTTGTATAAATTATTTTGCAAAATGGATGATATTGGATTAAAGTTTATATTGAGATTTAAAAGGTTTTATGTGGTTTACATATGGAGATTTAAAAAGAGTTTTACGTTATTTATATATTGAGATTTAAAAGGTTTTACATTGTTTATATAATGAGATTTAAATCGTTTTGACGATATTTATTGTGAAAGAAAATTATGAGATTATTTATGAGATTCAAAAGGGAGGAAGTTCCTCATATGCCAAGTTGAGATTCAAAAGGAGGACGTTCTTCATTACTACAGGCTTTGAGTAAACTAGAATGTTTCTATATATATATTTAATCATGATTTATCATGTTTTATAAAAATGTTTTTGTGGGGTTGTCGGTAAGCGGTATTCCTCGGGTTTGGAAGTAGGTTGAGTTTTGTCTCAACCATTATTTAGTAGTTGGGTGTATTTTGATCAATACACTTACCATTTGTCTTCCTTTTTGGTTCGTTATCAAATTAGGGGTATGTACACTAGGGGCTTTGGTGTTTACATGTCTCGTGAGCCTAGCTCACTCATTGGACTTTAATACTTTCTACTCACATGTTTCAAAACAGTTACATTTTAAATGTATTTACAGAATTGTTTCAGAAAGACAAAAAGTTTGAAAGTTTAGATTGTTAAAAAGTTATTTTATCTTATATATTATTTGATCTGTACAAGTTTGAAATGAATTTGTAAGATACTCCTATATATCTTACCTGCACATTGGATGGTTTTGTTTTAATACAGTATGAAATCTTGCTCAGCCTTTTGGCTGATACTATAGTGTTCAATGTGCAGGGACTTGAAGGTGGTTAGCTCAAGGTTGGGTTAAAGAGTGCGATGGTTTTAGTTATGCTTTAATATGTTTAATAAGACTTCCGCTGTTATTTATTTGACTTTAGTATTTTATTTCAGTCTGTAATAATTTTTCAGATTCTAGTTAGTTTATTTATTTAGACCTGGTTGACTATTTATTTTAGTTAAAATATTTTGCCTTGCGATGATTATTATTAATTATCGCGGCGTAGCACCTTTGGAATTTCTTTGAATTATTTATTATAGTATATTTATAAGTAGTGGAATTTCAGGGGTGTAACATTACTAGTTGTGCTTGTAAGTTAATTGAGATCTTCGACGTAACATATAGATTTTGCAATTGTCAACTTTATATAAAACTAAAGCTTTGGAGGGACATGACTACATTTACCCACTCGGTAGACATACAAGCCACTATTAATAGACATTAATAATAGCTAGTAGAATCCAACTTAATAATATTATATTTTATTTGTCTGTTAGAAGTGGGTAAACTACCCACTGGACCAACCAACTTTTTCCGCTTTGGAGGACTGTGCAAAATACCAAGATAAAGAAAAGAGAAGGTGAGTTTTTCTGTATGACATAAATGGGCAGCGAAATCATGCCTAAAATTAAGCTCGATAACAGCTGAACATTTTGAATTCAAAACGTCACATGCTCGCAAGCCCCACATGTATCTGGGCCAAAAACATTATTTAGCTCCCAAGCCCATGGCCCAGGCCATGCGCATGTGAGTGTTATCAAAGCCCATTGTAATACTTCGACAATTCTCTCTATAAAACATAAATTTTTCCCAACTGAAGCAGAGAATTATCAAGGCATTATCGCCCGTGTGAAAAGGTATCGGCTTACTCAGAGTATTGCAGCGGAAAAACATTAAATATACTTTATTAAATACTTAAAAAGTAATAATTGTCAAACCATTATCCAAACCTCGAAAGCAATTCAAAACCAACTTAAAACATCTAAAATATATAATCCATTGATCAACTTAATTAAAGTAACGTACATGTTGGAAGCAATAACAGTAATAAAACGATCTCTCAACAACGCTTCCCAAGTCCCAAATGAGTAATTGAGACGATGCATCATGCCTTCCAACCTGCAGGCAAATACTCAATTGAAAATTGCTCGTCAATAAAGGGTCATCACAGGATCAACAGGCACATCCATGATCAACACACAGAAAAGCACGTAACCAGCAAAGCTGAGTACATACATAAATAAAATAAAACACGAAACCTAATCTTGATACTATTAAGCAATAGAACATGATCAACAAAAATACCTGAAGACTTCAACTTGTAAAATAAGACTTGATTCCACAAGACATACAACATGACAATCATTTAGTAAATTGAATAGACAATGGATCGAGTTGTCCAATCAAAACCAGTCTTCAAAATGAAAGACCGAGTTACGGATGCGACTCCGTAACCCCTTGACCAACGATATCGAGGAACCTTTAGAAATAAAAATAGGGTACGATGATCAATCCGACCCCAAGAAAAGCCATGGGCTACCACCATGTATTCCAACTCATACTAGTCCAGAACTTCAGACATGCACAAGTCCAAAGCTATTGCTATTCACTTCCACTTTAACTATTAGTAAGTTATTCGATGTTGGACTCTAAACAGACAACTAACACATAACATGAATACAACGAATATTCCTCTTTTATCTTAGGATTAAATAAGTGATCAAACAATTCCAATTGACCAAGAATCAATCCTCCAAATTTATTTGTTGACTTAAATCAACAATCGAATGTCCAACGACAATAAATATACATACCGTACAAAGCCCTCGGTCTTTGCAAAGTAGTAATATAACTATAACCAATAATAATCTAACTTACTCACAAAGTTCTCGTCCATTGAGAAGTAATAAAATATCCACTAAGGAAAACAATACCAAAATCCATAATCCAATAATAAAATATTATTAATCCCTCATGTGAATTAATAAATTAAAGGGAAATTCCCAATGGTGGCCCTTAGGTCTAAGGAATTCTCAGTGGCGGAAATTCCAAAAAAACTTTCCCGTTGGTAGCCCTACTTTACAAATTATTCCCAAACATAACCTTAATGAAGAATATTCCGTTAATAATAAAGCATATTCCGTTAGTTAACAGTTAATGCGGTCACTTGCAAATAAAATGAGGCATTTTTGGTCTTTTTTTGCCAATTTCGACCTCAAAATCAACTCTTAAGGGCTAAAACTTACCCACTAAAATCATCCCTTTAAGGGCAAAAAAGACCCAAAATACCTCTTTTACGTGCGACTAACTACTTTAACTATTAACTAATATAATATGCTTTATTATTAATGAAATATTTTTCATTAAGGTTATGTTTGGGAATAATTTCTAAAGCAGTGTTACTAGCGGGAAAGTTTTTTTGAAATTTACACCACTGAGAATTCTTAAAACCTAAGGGCCACCATTGGGAATTTCCCTAAATTAAATTCCCTTCCCAAACATGCTTGAATCAAACATCCATTCAATTAGGTAATAAAACATAAAAGCAATTAACATGCTCAACAACACGTAATTCCAATTCAATAGCCACGTATGAACCATAAAAGAGTTCCTTATACATGCTACTATAAAAAAGCCTAAACTTAGGACATGATACTAGTCTAACACATAAAGGCATGTACGTACCTTGTGTAGACAAAGTGAGATGCCACTTTAGAATTCTAGAGTTCGCCTAAAGTGAATCATCCGCCTACCAAAACAATAAAACAACAATGAATTAATATCCTAATTAATTCACGACAATATAATTTATTTTAATACATTTCAAAACTCGTTTTAAAATACTTTTAAAACATTAAAGTTCCAACCTTTAACAACCTTTAATATAATACTTATGAACCGAGGCTTTAAAACCTTAAAAACCATTACTTTCATGTTTAAAACCCACTTTAATTAATAAATAATAAATCGGAAATTATAATTCATATTCACCATAAATAAAAATCAGATTTTTAATAATTCGAATAATAAAGTTTTCAACTTTATTTACAAAACATAATAAAATTCTTAAAAACTACAACTTAATATTAAAACCATAATTAAACATTAAAGTAGAGGATAAGGGGTTAAGAAATAACCAAAGAAACCATGAAAACCGGAAAAACATGAAGACAACACGCGCGGGGAGGCGCGTGAATAACGAAGGGCGGCGCGTGGCAGCACGCACGGCTGCGGTGAAGAGAAGAGTATGGAGGGAGTGCTGCGTGGCTGGCGGCAGCACGCAAACCGAGAAGGAGGCAAGGGGGTATGGGGTGCTCGCCGGAAAACGAGTGAGTGAGGGTGAGTGGTGGTGCTCGGCGCCGGAACAACGAGGAGAAGAGAGATGAGGGGGTAGAGGCGCCGGTTTTGAGAGAAAAAGGGAGAAAATAAAGTGTGCAACTTGGGGTTTGGGGGGTATTCATAGGTTTTGCCTAAAACCTAGGGTAATTAGGTTAGGCTTAGGTTTGGGTTCAAGTTGATCATCAAACTTAAATAAATGGTTCGGGCTCCTCAACCCAACATTAAAAATCATTTAAAACACGATCCAAAACCTTTAATAAAATAATCAATACTTAAAATCCAACGCAATAAATATTAATGACTATTTAAAACGTTTAAACAATAATTTGACTTTCAAAATAGTCAACACTTAAATAATTAAATGAAATAAATATGAAAATGATTATAAATATACTTTAAATATATTTATAAAATTACGGGGGATTACAATGTACCCCTCTTAAAAGAAGTTTCGTCCCGAAACTTGGTACGAAAAACATTCGTTTGGAAAAAATTTCCTTACTTAAACTTTTCAAAACGGAAAACTCGGAAATGCTTGTGTCATACATGTGCACAGTTTTTACCAACCCAAACTCAAATGTGTCACTCATGGACACGTTATTCTTCACCAACATGTGCAAATCGAAAATTAAGCATAAAAATGCGTAAACACACCATAAAATAGGCAAAAAGCGCGAAATTCTATCGCATTCTACCCCTCTTAAAGAAAACGAGTTAAGCCCTCGTAACTGACCTCAACAAACAAGTTAGGATACTTCTTCCTCATATCATCCTCGGCTTCCCATGTTAGATCCTCGAACTCATGGTAAGACCAGAGTAGTTTCACGAAGCTCACATCCTTATTGCGTGTACCACACACCTTCTTGTCCATAATCTTCACAGGTCTTTCCTCATATGTGAGGCTACTATCAATCTGAACTCTTTCGGGTTCTAGAACATGATTTTCATCAGGAATATACCTCTTAAGCTGTGAGATATGGAACACATCGTGCATCTTCTCGAATTCCATCGGCAAAGCCAACTTGTAGGCTACTTTACCAACTCGTTGCAAAATCTCATCCGGACCAACATACTTGCCACTCAACTTGCCTTTATACCAAATCTCATAACACCTTTTGTCGGTGAGACTTTCAAAAACACTTTGAACTCATCTTCACGCCTCTTCAAATCAACGTAACTCTTCTGCCTATCCTGGGGAGCTTGGATTCTAGCTTGAATCAACTTCACATTCTTAACCGTCTCTTCAATGAATTCAGCCCCAAGGACTATATTCTCACTAAAGTCGGTCCAACAAATAGGACTTCTACACTTCCGTCCATACAAAGCTTCAAATGGTGCCATTTTTATATTCGCATTGTAACTATTGTTGTATGAAAACTCAATCAAATCTAATTGGTCTTCCCAACTTCCTTGAAAATCAATCGCACATGCTCTCAAGATTCTCCATAGTCTGATTGGTCCTCTCAGTTTGACCAACTGTCGTAGGGTGAAAAGCAGTACTCATCTTCAACGTAGTTCTAAGATTCTGCTGAACTTTTTGCCAAAACTTCGAGAGAAATCTCTAATCACGATCTGAAATAATATCCTTTGGCACACCATGGAGTCTCACGACGCGCTTGATATAAGTCTTTGCAAGTTGATTCTTCTTCCAACGTCTCTTGGATCGGAATAAAGACGACAAATTTAGTCAATCAATCCACGATCACCCAAATAGTATCATTGCCAGTCTTAGTTTTCGACAATGCTGTCACAAAATCCATAGAAATCGAATCCCACTTCCATCAAGGGACTTCTAATGACTGGACCTTTCCCATAAGTCTCTTGTGATCTATCTTCACTTTCTGCCAAGTTAAACACTTGGACATGAACTCAGCGACTTCTCGCTTCATATTTGTCCACCAATAATTCTCCTTAAGGTGTTTATACAACTTATCACCACCAGGGTGTACAGAATAAGGAGAATTGTGACCTTTCTCCATTATCTTCCTCTTAAGCTCTCCACACTTCTGTGGTATACACCACCTTCATTTGAATCTCAGACTTTCATCCTCATGGATCTTAAAATCATCTTCTTTTCCTTGCTTCATCTTCTCTTTAATCTTGTCAAGATGCTCATCTCCAACTTGACTGTCCAAGATCTCATAAAAAATCGGCGATCCTCACGACAAAGCGCTCAATCTTGCTTCTATCTCCCCAGGATTCAAAATCTCAAGGTTAAGCCTTTGCACATCTCGATAAAATTCTTCGGAAACTACCAACGCATTCACGCTATGGCTCGTCTTCCTACTCAAAGCATCGGCAACTACGTTCGCCTTCCCTTCATGATACTGGATATCTAAGTAATAATCCTTGATAAACTCTAACCATATCATTTGTCTCATATTGAGATCCTTCTGAGTGAAAATATACTTCAAACTCTTATGGTCGGTGAATATCTTCACAGTCGCTCCATAGAGATAATGTCTACAAATCTTCAATGCAAACACAGTGGCAGCTAACTCTAAGTCATGGGTAGGGTTTTAGACTCATACGGATTCAACTGATGCGATGCATACGCAATCACCTTCCCATTCTGCTGTAACACACATCCCAGACCATTCTTCGAAGCATCACTATATACCTCGAATCCATCATTCCCATCGGGCAGAGTCAAAACAGGTGCATAGGTTAAACGATCCTTCTAAATCTGAAAGGCTTCCTCACACTTCTCATTCCATTCAAACTTCGACTCTTTGTTCATCAAAGTAGTCATAGGTCTCGCTATCCTCGAGAAATCTTTCACAAACCTTCTATAATAACCAGCCAATCCCAGAAAACTTCTGATGTCAGACACATTATTTGGTCTAGGCCACTCACTAACGGCTTTTATCTTCGCCGGATCCACATAAACTCCTTCCTTAGACACATAATGACCCAAAAATGCAACTTTCTTTAAATGGAACTCACACTTAGAGAACTTGGCAAACAATTGATTTCTCCTAAGCGTCTCCAAAAACCATTCTCAAATGCTCATCATGCTCTTCTTTATTCTTCGAGTAGATCAAAATATCATCAATGAATACCACGACAAACTTGTCTAAGAACTCATGAAAAATCCTATTCATCAAGTCTATAAATATTCAGGTGCATTGATCAACCCAAATGGCATCACATTAAACTCATAGTGACCATATCTCGTTCTAAAAGCAGTCTTAGGGATATCCTTATTGGCTACCCTCAATTAATGATACCCTGAACGCAAATCAATCTTCTAGAAAACACTAGCTCCATTCAACTAATCGAAAAGATCATCTATCCTAGGCAAAGGATACTTGTTCTTAATAGTCACATTGTTCAACTCACGATAAGCAATACACAACCTCATACTACCATCCTTCTTCTTCACAAATAACACTGGTGCTCCCTAAGCTGACGCACTAGGTCTAATGTAACCTTTCTCTAACAATTCTGGCAATTGAGTCTTCAATTCACTCATCTCAGGAGGTGCCATCCTGTAGGGTGCTTTCAAAATAGGTGCAGTACCAGGAACTAAGTCTATGGTAAACTCAACGGCTCTCTTAGGCGGCATTCTAGAAATCTCACTTGGAAACACATCTAAGAATTCATTCACAATAGGTACATCCTCAATTCTCGACTCAACTTCCTTGCTTACATCTCTCACACTACACAAGAATACTTCACAACCTTTCCTTATCAAATTTTCAGCTTGCATAGCAGAAATGATCCCGTAACTCTTAGGTTTCCCAAAACGTACCGACGTTTCCCGAAGGACTCTTCCAAACTACCTTCTGAGCTTCACAATCTATCTTGTCTTTAAAAGAACTAAGCCAATCCATTCCTAGAATAACATCTAGGTCACCCAAATTGAATTATATGAGATTAGAGGGAAAAGTACAACCTCCTATCTTCAAAGATAAATTTCTAAACATCTTAGTACACTTCACAATTTCTCCAGTAGGAATACTAATGGGAAAATCAACGACTTCAAAGTCTACTAGACCTAAACTCTTAACAACAGACGACGAAATCAAAAAATAGGTCGCTCTAGAATCAAATAACGCTTTAACTAAAGTGGAGTTGATAGAAAAAGTACCAGAAACTACATCAGCGGACTTCTCAACTTCAGTACGACTCATCACAAACAACTTCACTGGAGCTTTACTCTGGTTGTTGTTGTTGCATCCATTAACAGGCTTAGTGTAGCTTCCTTGTCTATTCTGCGACCCCAAAGGTTTCGCTCCTTAGTTGCTAGCTTGGTTATAACAAGATCTTGACTGACCATTGCCTCCATTGGCATTCCGTTCACGTTTCTGCTTCGTAAAGCACTCGAATTCTCTATGTCCCTTCTTCTGACAATAATTGCGCGTAACTAGATCTCCCCTACAGTCTCTACCAGGGTGGTTCATGTTACATCTCTTACAATAGTAAGTCCTCTCAGGCTTGGCCCCATCACTAGACCCTTGGCCATTCCTGTTCAGAAAATTTCCATTTCCATTTCCATTCCTGTTCCGCTTGTAGCTACCTTGACCTCCACTAACTTGGAAATCTTTCCTCATGTCTCCTAGGGCAACATTCTTCGTATCGCACCTAGTCTGTAGTCCATAAATATGAGCGGCTCGCCCATACACAATATCAAGGGATGTACAGGTTTCACCTCCTATCCCCAATTGAATTTCTTTAGTCAAACCTTGCTCAAATCTTCGAGCTTTCAAATCCTCAGTGGCAACTACCTTAGGTGCAAATCTAGACAAAGCTATGAACTTGCTGTAGTACTCAGAAATAGACATAGTCCACATTCTAAGGTTAATGAACTCTTGGGCCTTTTGCTTCCTCATGAAAGCAGGGTAAAACTTTTCTCTAAGAGCAGTGGTAAAGGAATCCCAATTGAAATCAACCTCGACACGAATCCTAATCCCGTTTTTCTTCCACCAAAGATCAGCCTCATCTTTCAGATACATCACAGCCTGATCTACCTTCATTGCTGCAGGGCAATTAACAGCTCCAAATATCTTGTCGAATTCTCTAATCCAACTCTCCAAGAACGTAGGGTCAGTCTGTCCCTTAAAATAAGGCGGCTTAACTTTAGCCAGCTTCTCAAACATCTCGCCTACAGTGTCAGGACGTTCAGTTCTCTCTTGGGTCAATGTCTCTGCCAAAAGACGAATGGCAGAGGCTAGGGCGACATCATTGTTGGCCATCCTACTGCGTAACTATGAAAAACACATACATCCAATTTTAGGTCACGATTCATAACTAATTGCCATTCTACGGAGGCATCGAAAAGAAAATTGATCATTCAAGATCATCTAAAGAAAATACGTTCATCGAAGTTTTACTTGGAATAAATCCGAAGTACAGACAATTTATTTGGAACAAATCCAAGCACTAATGAATTTATTTGGAGTACATCCAATCTCAAACAATCTATTTGGAATATATCCAAGCTCAAACAATTTACCACTACTTGCACAATCATGCAAGAATTAAATAACCAACCATGAGAAATAAAATAAAATAATTCCCACTCGCGTACTAAATAAATATTGCTCATCTCATATAACCAAAAGAATATTTTATTTCTCCCAAAATAATAACAATGAATATTTCCTCAATTCATAAAAAGAATTCACTATATAATTCCTCAAATGAATAGTACCCAAAATATGTATAACTGTGTAGCATATCTACCTTATTCAAAAAAAATGCTAAAATAAATAGAGGAAATGACATCAAAATAAATCTCAAGGACTAACATCATGATTCCTATCCTTATTTTCCTTGTACTTCTCAGGATTGAATACTTTCTCTTCAGAATCATCCATATCCTCAATAACACTTTCATAATTTGGCTCTTCAGCTCTAGTCATCCTCTTAATACGTTTAGGTGAAGGTTCATCAAAGTCTTCCATCTCATTTTCACTATCAGTCTCATCATCAAGTAAGTCGGTCAGAAAAGTAGTATAAATATCCTTACGGGTTTGACCTCTAGGTCGGTCGAATTCTCGTAACATCTCATCATCACTCTCAGTAGTTACTCTCAGAATACGGCGTAATACAACCTCTAAGCTTGTATAGCTCTCAAGCATAGACTCAGTGTCGGACTCGTCATCACTAAGTACAAAAGGATGGTAAAAACTTCCAACTCGATCGGCTTCACTATCAGACATGCCTAAAGGTCCATCTACTGTTGAGCAAGACATCTACAATGAACAATGTTCACTCTTAGCGTACATTCCCAACAATAAGTAACAAAAATAAATAAATATATAACCACAAAGTAAATAAACCAACAACCAACCGTATAAGAAACATGTACGCAACACGTAAACATGATTCATAACTTCAGACAATTATAAGTAAGACACTCAGACAAAAATGTCTGAACAAGTGTACAGACTAAAAACTGCTGAACAAACTAAAAGTAGCTGAACAGACAAAAACAACTGAACAGACTAGAATAGCTGAACAGACTACCAATACTGAACTAACTGAACAGACTCACATACGTAAAACAGCTGAACAGATTAGTAGATCGGAAATAAACTGAACACAACAAAATAATGCAGACATATGATATTTCTATCCTATATGCCCATCTTAAACTATCCATCTCACTCAAATGAAATAAATAAGCAAGGCAAAAATATTTTTTTGAAACTCAACAGTTTTCGAAAATGCTCAATAAATACAGAACCATATTAAAAATTTCGGACAAATCAAAATAAAATTTCGGACCAAATTCCAAAAAATTCCAAAATAAGAAAAGGAATTAAAAATTAAAATTTTAGGAAATCTGTAAGGAAATCAAAAAATAAATAAATAGGAGAAAATAGAAATAAAAATCGAAAATCAAGTTAAAACAATAAACTTGAAAATAAAATTCCCACCAAAATAAGATTTGAAAATAAAATCCCCGTCAAAATAAGATTCGAACCTTTTTCAAAAATAAAGCTCGAATTCTTCAAAATAAATTTCAGAAATGAATAAGTATGAACTTACTTTCATAAAATAACTTTTGAAATAACTAGGCTAGTTTTAATTAGTTAGGCGCCTTAAAAAAAAGTTTTGGCACGAAAAGCCAATTAAACCTTAAGCTCTGATACCACTTTGTAACACCGTGATAATTCTCTCTTTATAAAATATATAATTTTCCCAACTAAAATAGATAATTATCAAGGCATTATCGCCCGTGTGAAAACGTATCGGCTTACTCAGAGTATTGCAACAGAAAAACATTAAATATACTTTATTAAATACTTAAAATGTAATAATGGTCAAACCATTATCCAAACCTCGAAAGCAATTCAAAACCAACTTAAAACATTTAAAATAAATAATCCATAGATCAACTTAATTAAAGTAACGTAAAGGGAGGAGGCAATAACATTATTAGAACGATCTCTCAACAACGCTTCCCAAGTCCCAAATGAGTAATTGAGACGATGCATCATGCCTTCCAACCTGTAGGCAAATAATCAATTTAAAACTGCTCGCCAATAAAGGGTCATCACAAGATCAATAGGCTAAGTCGTAGTCGACACACAGAAAAGCACGTAATCAGCAAAGCTGAGTACATACATAAATAAAATAAAACACGAAACCTAATCATGATACTATTAAGCAATAGAACATGATCAATAAAAATACCTCAAGACTTCAACTCGTAAAATAAGACTTCACTCCACAAGACATACAACATGATAATCATTTAGTAAATTGAATAAACAATGGATCGAGTTGTCCAACCAAAACAAGTCTGCAAAATGAAAGACCGAGTTACGGGCGCGACTCCGTAACCCCTTGACCAACGATATCGAGGAACCTTTAGAAATAAAATAGGGTACGGTGATCAATCCGACCCCAAGAAAAGCCATGGGCTACCACCATGTACTCCAACTCATACTAGTCCAGAACTTCAGACGTGCACAAGTCTAAAGCTATTGCTATTCACTTCCGCTTTAAGTGTTAGTAAGTTATTCGATGTTGGACTCTAAACAGACAACCAACACATAACATGAATACAACGAATATTCCTCTTTTATCTTAGGATTAAATAAGTGATCAAACAATTCCAATTGACCCAGAATTAATCCTCAAACTTTAATTGTTGACTTAAATCAACAATCGAATGTCCAACGACAATAAATATACAAAACCTACAAAGACCTCGGTCTTTGCAAAGTAGTAATGTAACCATAACCAATAATAATCCAACTTACTCACAAAGTCCTCGGTCTTTGAGAAGTAATAAAATATCCACTAAGGGAAATAATACCTAAATCCATAATCAAATAATAAAATATTATTAATCCCTCATGTGAATTAATAAATAAACTTCCCTTCCCAAACATGCTTCAATCAAACATCCATTTAATCATTTAATAAAACATAAAGGCAATTAACATGCTCAACAACACGTAATTTCAATTCAATAGCCACGTATGAACCATAAAAGGGTTCCTTATACATGATACTATGAACTACTACAAATCATCACTTGTGCCATGGATAAAATCGTGGCACAAGTTCCAAATTGTTATGGCTGTACTATATAGCCATGGAAATTCCACTTGGAGACTCTCGTGGCACAAGTGAGCGTAGCTAGAAAGTTGCCACGGGAAAAACAAGGGCGTGGCATAAACTATTGTTTTTGCCACGATAATACTCGTGGCTAATGTTATGCTATTGCCATGAGAAAATTTGTGGCAAGATTAGAACGTATGTGGCAAGTTGTAGTACCTCGTGGCAAACAACCTTATTTAGCCGCGAGCATAACTATGACAAGAAAAGAACTATTGTGGCTAGAAAACTTACTTAGCTACGGGTATAATCGTGGCAACTTTTGGCCATCTTATTAATTTCTACTAGCAACGTTTGATAATTGAAATTATCGTCTCAATATAAATAACTGGACTAAGACATTAAAATTCTGCGTATGATGTACAGTCACCATAAAAAGAAACTTATAAATATGTCGCTCTAACCAAAATGAAGAGCTCGAAATTGAAGTCCAAAATAGAATATAATATAACTTGCTATTAGAAGTACTTACGTATTTACATAAACATAAACTTTTAAATTCAAAAATAAGAAAAGATAAAATCAATTAAATTAAATGAAGGAAGTTAAAGTTCCTATAATTAATTAGCTTAGTTAAGTTTTTTTTTTTTAATATTTTCAATCATACAAATTTATTTCAACTTAATTTCTTTTGGGTTATAAAGCATCAAACGTTTCTTTTTTATAATTTTTTCATTTCACTCTCCTACTCCCTCTCTCATTCTCATTCTAGATGACATCTTCTATTAATATTTTGGTAGAATTTTTTGTCTTCTTTGACGTTTTAATTTTAGATCATTATTTTTAATCTATTCTATAAAACTTAATACTTATTTTCTATTATGTATTTTTTCTGTCTCACTCTTTAAATTCTTTTGACATTATGATTATACCCCTCGAAAAAAATAAAATTACTAAAACTTAACGATTATTTGTTAAAAAATAAGAAAAAATATATACACTCACGGGAGAAAGTACAATACTATTTCCCCGAAATCCTTACATTGTCCTCTTTCGCACGCATCATGTATATATGGATGGAAAGAAGACATTTTTTTTCATAATAGAAACTAAGGTAAAAAGATATGACAAGTAAAAGGGAAATCATTGTTATCTCTATTATATAAGGGAAAGAGAAGACTTCGTGTCCACAGGAAATTACAATCTTACCTTTTTTTTTGCTAAATTATAGAAGATGGTAGTTATTTTACTTCTGAATTGAAGGTGCAAATAAATTACAAATTGCGAACTAATTCATAATTTTTGTTTGAGACCAAAAACTTTGATCGTTTCGAAAATTTATGGCACGCATCGCGTGCATAGAAAGCTAGTAACTTGCTATTAGAAGTACTTACGTATTTACATAAACATAAACTTTTAAATTCAAATACAATCACAAGATCCAGAATGAAACTAGTAGTTCAATCATTTTTCTAAAAAGTATATATAGCTAATTTTATAAAATTCTTGGCAACATAAACATAATTTGCTACTCCACATGTATATATTCATGTATCTTGCATCCAAACTCTTGCATACCTTCAAAAACCAGAAAATAAATTAATATCAACATCTTAATAATACTCCCTCCGTTCTCTTTTGTTCTTCCTATTTAGAATCTCTTTGAGAGAGGAAAAAAAGTCAAAGTAGGAAGAACCATAGAGAACGTAGGGAGTATTATACTACTATCTCAGAAAGATATCACAAAAAATATACTTCCTCCGTAACGAATTAATTGCACCTTTTGCCTTTTTGGATGTAACAAAATAAATGCATCAAACTCAAATCATTCCTATTTTAGTAAAATTTTTAAAGTTACGAAAATACCCTTAATTTATAAACTTAAAAACTGATTAAAATTAACCAACAATGCATTACATTACTAATTAAGAATCAACCCCATTAATGATTTTCACCCTAATCTAATATCAACCACCACCTTCACCACTACCATAAAATTGTCAACCCTTTCTCCACCACCAAAAACACCAAATTTTCCCAAATCCATCACCAAAGTCCACCAATCCTTCTCCCTCCTCCACCCTCGTCTTCTCCACTGCAGAGGAAGCCACCGCAAATTGTACGATCCTTCTCCTCCTCTCTAACATCAACCACCAATTTGAGCAATTTGAGGTTCGATTTTATGGGGTTGGGTCCAATGTTTTGAGTTTTATGTTCGATTTTATGGGTTTTGGGTTCAAATTTTGGGGTTTTGTCTTCGATTTTATAGGTTTTGGGTCAAAATTTTGGGGGTTTTGGGTTCGTTTTTATGGGTTCAAATTTTGGGGTTTTTGGGGCTCGATTTCTGGGTTCGTTTTAAGGTTTTTAGGTTCGAAAATCTGAGTTTGGGTTACAAATTCATGTGTTTTGGTTCATATTCATGGGTTTTGGGTTCGAAATTGGGGTTTGGGGTTCTATTTTCTAGGTTAGGGTTTGAAAAATCTGGGTTTGGGATTCATTTGTTGGGTTTTTGGGTTCGAATTTATGGGGTTTGGTTTCAAATTTCTGGGTTTTGAGTTCGAATTTAAGAGTTTTATGGTTCAAAGTTTCTAGGTTTGGGGGTTCGAATTTTCGGGTTTAGGTTTGCGTTTTCTGGGTTTGGGGGTTCGAAATTTTGGGGATTAGTTGTTGTTGTTCGAAGTCTGGGTTCAAAAATTGTTGTTGTTCATATTTCTGGGTTCGAAAATTTCGGTGTCGGTGATGAAGGTGGTGGCAGGCGTGGTTGTCGGAGTTGAAGATGGTGGGTGTTATGGTGGTTGGTGTTGAAGGCGGTGGTTTGCGTGGTGGTTGGAGTTGAAGGTGGTGGTTAGCATGGTGGTTGGAGTTGAAGGTGGTGGTGGATGTGGTGGTTAGTGTTGAAGATGGTGGTTGGAGTTGAAAGTCATTAATATCACTTTGTCTATAATTAAAACCTAAGTTACTCCCTTAATTTCTCATTTGGAAATTTTGCCTAGGAGTCTGAACCGACCCCCAATGGTGCAATTAATTCGTTACGGAGGAAGTAAAGAAAATAAGTATCCTAATGAATTAATGAATCAGTATGGTAAATTGCTAGATAAGAAAACAAACGAACATCAACATCAACAGTACCCCAATTCCTAAAGGCTCCCGCCATAAGGCAAGGTAATGGGAGATCGCATGTTCGCAACTCCCCATCGTAAAAGCTAATACCAAAAGAACTTAAAAGGTCACCTTGTGATAAGCAACCTAGCAGCTTTCCCTTGAGAATACACCAATGAAGCGGTGTCTGACCTCTAGAGTGAGATGCATTGACATTTGCACCATACTGCGGGAGATTCCCAACCTGCCAATATCAGCATAATCACAAGGCAAAGTGAAGCATCCATCTAGATCCTAGATGCTCAGTTTTCAGCAAATACGTTTGAAGAGCTCTCAGAGGACTTGCATGACAATCTCCAGTCCATTGACTAATGTGTGGGATGTGGCTTGTCTGCTCCGATAGCCGCATTACTTTTGCAAAGGTTATAGAAGAGCTTGCGGAGGTTGGCTCATACACGACATTATAATCTGCTTCAACGTTCACAATGTATCGGTAAACGACCATTTTGTCATTATTCCGCACACCTTCCAAAATTTGTTGTGCCAATAACCAAAGATGTTGTGTGTCCTTTGGCTCCCGAAAAAATAGCTTCTCGGCATACTGTTTGATCAACAAGACAGATGAGCAGCAAATTTCCCCAACGAAAAGGACTATTAACTGACAATTCTAATACTGTTAACAAGAGATGCATACCCCAGGTATTTCAGGGCTGAAGGTCGCTGATTACTTATGTATGCTATGCATGACTACAAGATAGAGCCTTAGATAAACAATATATAACAAATTTTTTTCAATAAAAATAGAAGAGATAGTGACCTTTGCATGAATGAATTTTTCCTTTATTGCTATTGAATCAGCAACACTAGGTTTGTTTATGAAAGTTGCTGTGACTTATCAGCCTTCAATGAGCTTCAGAGAGAAGTGATTTAATTAGGAGAGTAATATGAGTATATGACACTTGTCATTTTACAGGAAGCAGGGATATATTAACCTTGAAGCTGGAAGATCGACATGTAAAGCCCCTTTGGAACGCAAAAGTTCTTCCCATACTGAATTCTAAAAGAATTTCCCAAAGACTGAAATAACGAAATAACCTAGGGTTCCCACACTTTGACATCAAGTGTAAGTAAAGAGCCATGGAAATAGGTGATGAATGCCGCAAAATAAATTTGTTCAGAAGTTGGTTCTTATGTGCAATTTAAGTTTCTGAACAAAAGAAAAGTGCAAGATTTTCCCAACAACCAACTACCAAGTACCAACTAACCCCCTTCCCTTAGATTGAGAAAATGGGAATAACAGCATTAGTGTCAATGCCTTCATCAGATTTCTGATTATTCATACATAACATATGTACTTAAGCTTATAGAATTACACCAACAACAATTACAAATTGACAATGGCCAGTTCTTGTTTCCATTCAATTACCACAAGGTATGCAAGCTCTTCATAAAATTCTATCATCTGACAGACCTAAATTTTAAAATAACTACGGGTTCACCAAAAAAAATGAATAAATGGCCCACATTACCCAACCTAAAAACCAGGCACCTGGCCCGAGAGATGGATTACCGGGTGGGCATGGGCTATACATTTGACTAGGTACCCATTTTTTATTATTTGCTAAACATGTAATATTATCAGCAGTTGACTAACATTGCGAATAAGATCTAGTTTGCCTAAGATCTACATACCTCCTTTAGTTTCTCCCCAGTTACATACTAATGAGCAAGTCTCAAGCATAAAAAGTATTGTAAATCACTGAATGTTTCATACCCATTGACATCAAAGATCCATATCTCAACAAATATAGCAACCTGCAGGATATAAATAACCAGTTTCTGTAATGATACAAGAACCTTAAGAGGCAATAATAAACCTGTCCCCTTTCTTTCTTATACTTTCAGCTCTTTAAACAACAATATATACAATTGAATGTAGCAGGTCTTGTCCAAATATAAAGCCTGTAAACTAGACCATCTCAAATACTTTTAAGTTGGGAAAACAACAACAACAACGCCAAAGCCTTAACCCCGATAGAATGGAGTTGGCTGTCATGCTCAGGAATGTGACTAAGTTTTACGCTAGCAGTCACCTACCACAGCCCTCCTCCTTTATCAAGTTAGAACAAACAAACTATAATCTCATGTATAAAACATGTCCAAACGTATGACTATCTTCGGATGAAGAGGAAAAAAAATTAAGCGCAAAATAAAGCTAAGAGATGCTGGATTCGTCCATGAAACCAAGTTTAGTTTGCAATACTAATTCTCGTGTATGACTGGACTTGACGACTCAACCGAAATTTTGCATAAGTCTAGGCTAGATAATGTGTGGTCTTTTAGCCAAACCGAAATGCCGGATATGCAGCAATGAACACCCTTTTTGTTGAAATACTCTGTCGACAATCATCATTTCCATCATAGATGACACCCAAAGTCAGAGCCTCATGCTATGATGGTGAAGATAATGAGGATGATAAAAGACAAAGTTTTGCTCAAGGCCAATAATAAAGAATAATAAAGAACAGTTAGCCATCTCTAAACTGCAGTAATAACTCAAACCAAGCCTACTTGATTCCAACTGTTCACTATACAGCAAAGTTGACTGTATGATATGTCTGACAGTGGGTTAAAAAAGGCAACGAAAGTTAGCACCACCAACCTGACCAAGCATAGTAGCATGTTACCTCAGCTTCGATTCCTCCAACTCCTCATCCAGCAACCCCTAATCCATAAATCATAATTGTACGTGAATCAGTACCAACAACACTATCAGGATTTAGAAGTCCACCATTGTTGAACACAACACGTCGAAGATACTCCAAGTTGACCTGTCAAACCATGTAAAAGCAAGTTTTGAATACATAGAATCTCTTCCTAAGGATAGAGAATGAACATACATGTCAGAGACAACAAATTGAAGACAACAAACCAATAGGTTAATCTTGTTGGGTCATTGTTGAGGTTCTTCACAGCATCCCTCATTGCAGCCAAACCAACAACAGCTGGCACTCCGGTGAAATCCTGGAAAAAAAGGTGACGGTCAAGATATCTGTCTGACGACCATATAATATGCAAAAAATCAACTACACAGAAGCAACATACCTATAAAAGGACCCGAGCATGCTTAAAGGGGATTTCAGCAACTTTAGGCGCTGAAATTTCCCAATCAATAAATTTTTCCACGTCATCCTTTTTGAATTAGAAACCATCACAATTGCGAATGGCTGACTCCAAGAGAATCCAAATGGAGTAGGGCAGCTTTTCTGAGAGAGATTACAATTAGCAGGAAAAGTTTAGCTTAATCAAGAATTAATAGGTCAAAAACTCATGACCAGAATTATGAGGAAAAAATATTTCTTAAGTGACACTCACCAACCCTTTGATCATTCAAAGCTGGTAGACTGTAAAACTTTCCAAATTCACCACCACCAGGCTTAGGTAGACTCATGAAAATCTCCTTTTATGGATGCTCATAAGCTGTCGAATTATAAAATCAAAAGATCACAAAAGGTGGTAGTCATAGAGCTCGTTTTTAAAACCACATTACAGTAGTGTTTAGACAAAAAAAAGGCACCATACTAGCAACTTGCATTGTTTAAACTTTAAAGGATCTATGATTGAGCTAAAAGCAAAGGAACACTTCATTGACAAAGGTATAATACTGTAACATCAAATAGTTAGGAATCTCATCCATGTCATAAACGATACACAATTGAACCACTTTAGATTATAAAAGGCACCTGGTGATTCTTGTTAAAAGATAACTAACAAGTAAACAACCAAAATAACAGAACTGAACTTGTAGTACTATTTAGATTCAATTTAAAGGACTTTTTGGGTCTACTTTACAAAACAACCAGCAAGTAGGACTGTGCTTATAACTTATTAAGTTACATGTTTTAAAATGTGCTAATGTTGTGGATCAGCGACTGTCTAGAGAAGCTAGAAGTATTTGTTAAAGAGCCTCATATGCAGCAGCAGTATCAATTAGTAGTATATAAAAATCTTTGACTAAGGTGATTTTAGGCTGCTTAAATCCAAACCTCCTTATTAGGCGCTCTTGCACTAGTTCTTATATTATTTTATTAAAAGGAAAATCAATATGTTTCATATGTTTATGTGTTGCTGAATTTTTCATTGGTGGGTTTATGACTAATATTCAATTATGATAATCTAAATGCCTAACAAATTAGCCATTTAACAACTATTGATTTTCTTCTTTTTCCACTTATTCTTCTCTTTCGTTCTTCCTTTCTATCTCCTCAATTTACTTCCTTCCCCAAATCAACACAGCAAAGGAACTAATCCACAACAAATCATCACAAAAAGTCGCTGATTAGTTTCCCAATTCAACAGAAATTGATTAGTGGCTTATTCATTTTCAAATTCAACAAAAAACTGATAATTAGAATTAAATCTTGGAAGCAAATTGGAAGTGGACAACATATAAGAGGGGTTCTAAGAAAACAAGACATGGGAAATTAAGATCTCAATACCAAACAAGAAAGAAACATCCACAAAAATATAACTCAAGATTGCCAAGTCAAACGCAACACTATCAAAACAAAACTTGCAGGCAAAGCCCTCATTGAACACCCTTTGCTCCGAGTCTCTTTTTTGAAAGAAAAGGCAAAATTGATTAAAACAACCAGATACTATAGACTATAGAAGGATCACATTCAATTCCAACTATAGTCCAGTATTTGGCCAAAGGAAAACCAGAATGTCGTTAATGGAATTATACCAGTTTTAGGGCCCAATGCAACTCTTCTTTCAGTAAGGAAACATGACAATCCCCATATTTTTAACCCAAGTAATTCTTCCTTCTTAAGTATAAATTAATTCCCTTTCGCTATTGCAAACCTACAACTTTAACATGTTTCCCAATAATTATGCAAGAAACAAAACCAGTAATACCAATAAGAAGCAAGAAACTCTCAAGAGAGTGAAAGCAAAAATAAAATCTACTCCCTCCGTCCCACAATTATCTTCCCCCTTGAGTATATGTGAGGAATAAAATAATGAAGTGGGAAGATAATTGTGGGACGGAGGGAGTAGTATGCAACTAGCATTAGGCAATGAAGTAAAAGGCAAAAATAAGTCACTGTAATGAATCAGCACTGCCCACCAAGCCCCACATCCATTTCACTTATGTTAGGTGTAAAGGGAATGGCAAGAAAAGAACTTGTTACAAACAACCTTCCTGCTTTGGCTCAATAAGATGATATTGTTGAGAGAGTACTTTGTATATTAATATACTAAAGTGTTTTACAATAAGACAATAGCACTCATAATTTCGATTTTACAATTCAGTTCATAAGGACTGTAGGCACAAAAAAAATATAATATGTGATTTTGATTCTCATTATTGCAGATTAAAAAATTTGTATTTACAAGGACACAAAGGAAAGAGGATAGGCATGAATTTGCAGTCTCAATTCCCGCCTACAGAATCTGAGTGCAAAGAAAAGACCTTTGAGAAGAATAAAGCACATAAAAACAAAAGCTTATGTTTCTTTATAGCCTAGATTCTCAATAGAGGAACATAGAATCCAAGATCTTGGAGCCCAAACAATAACTAAGAAAATGATCTTAATTAATTAAACTTGCTTATTTAATTATATTAGTTTCATAAAATGAGCATCATAATAATATTTCCATGGATGATAAGCATTGTTTCCTAGAAGAAGAAGAATTAATGGAATGCTCTAACAGCACAAGAAACCCAAATGATTCTTCTCTTTAACACCAAAAAGCTCATTCCTCACTGGTACTCTCTCAAATTCTCAATAAACAAAACTTAAACTCATTTCACTCGAAATCATCACAGGTTATAAGAACTTGTTTGGCTCAATAAGAGGACAAGATTAATTTCCATAAAAATTGGCTGATTAATTTCCCAATTCAACACAGCAAAGGAACTAATCCACAAGAAATCTTCACAGCAATTCGCTGATTCGTTATCAAATTCAAAGAAAACTGATAATTAGAATCAAAGTTCAACTAGAGGAGTATCTTGCGGCAATTAGCAAGTAGGATTACCTTATTGAACTGAGGTTAGCCTTGTTTGAAGATAAAAATTGCCGCCACTAGACGTCTGCACTGATGAAAGAGAATTATGTGAAACCACTGCAATTAGAAATTAGGCTAACCTCAGTGTTGTGCTTGAGAGTTGAAGAGGTGTTCAAAGATTACCTAATTGCCGGCAACAGTTTTTGTTCATCAAGAGGTGAAGAAGAATGGGAGTGAGAAGTGAGAACTTCAGTTACGTGGGTGAGGAAGAATGGGAGTGGGAACTTTGAGGAAACTGTCCACGTAGTGGCAAAATGTTGGAGCCAATTTAGATGGAATATTTTAGGCCAAATTATTTTATTTAGGTAAAATCTACTAAGTTTTATTTAATCTTTACTTTAGATTCTAATTTATCTGGTTACGAATTTTTGAAAAAGGAAATACTTGTGGAGCAATTTATTTTGATTCTCAAAGATTATACGACACTTTACGATATTAATATATAGAAGTATTTATGATTGAGAATGGAAATTAAAAATATACTTTAATTTTTTTCGTAATACCTATTTTGGCACCTATAAATATCAGAACGGGTCATTTGGACTATGTACACAAATTAATATTTTAAATATCAAAGTGAGTGCACGGTAACATGATTGATAAATTAATAAAATCTACTAAAAACTAATTATATATCAAAAAAATAATGACAAATGACAAGGTCCGCAAATAACCTTGCAAGGCACAAGGTTAAAAGTAGTCAATTATATAATCTCTCTAATTATAACAATGTAATTATATGAAATCTCTAATTGTATATCAACGTGTTCATAAACATTATAATAAGTTTATTATCTCATTCAATGTTATAGGAATCAACCAGAACAAAAAAAGGATCGGTATATTTTAGCAACAGATCCAAGAAAGTTTTTCAAGCTTTACAAAAATGTGTTTGGCATCACGCGTCGCCTAAGTTCCAATTTAATGGTAATACGATATATAACCTACATCAATAATAAGAATAACTCAATAGATAAATGACTACCAGTCATAACATCACGAGTACCTTTACAGTAATTTGAAATTATAGGAAATTAGTGTAACACAAGACTCACCCGAAATAAAAATAATAAAATAGGATTCGAATATATCTCATTGATATATGTAAAATAAATTAAAGTATATTTTTAAAGAAGATGTCATGTGAATATCTTCTAACATAATATTAATATGTGTATATCATATTCTCAGGCACACCATTTTCCAATATCATTCAGATCTAAAAAGGCCAAGAAGTCGTTGCTGATGTGGCTGCAATATGGGTTATGAGTTGTGCACGTGATATCAGACGTGGGAAAAAGGCCAAAAAGCCGTTGCTGCACAAAACTAAGGGTCTGTTCTTTTCAACTTATTTTCAATCCTTATAAGTTCGGAATGGTTCAACATCATTACAGAAAAAGTATATTAGTTCGGATAAGATCTACTAAGGTCCAATAAGGTCTAATCATGTCTAACAAGGTTTCATCTAATAAGGTTGCACATACAAGGTCTAATAAGGTTTCATCTAATTAGGTTGAATAAGGTCTAATAAGATTTTATCTAATAATGTTGAATAAGATCTAATAAGGTCGAATAAGGTCTAATAAGGTCTTTTAAGTTCAGATAAGTTCAGCTAAGTAAAAATAAGTTAAAAAGAACAGACCTTAAGCGAAAAATTATAAAATGATTAAAGAAGAGAGGGGATAGGAAATTCTAATCTTTTAAGAGATTTTCAATAAATTACCTTTTTGATAAATAATATCAAACACTTGAGACCCTTTTAGAAATTGAAATTATATTTTGGGATTTTCTATGATATACGGCCTTGTGGCTTTACGTTTTCTAAGTTGTACCCTTGGTCTTACATATTTTAGACAGTTGTACCCAGATCCAGCTTGATGAAAATTTAATTTTCGGCGTTCTAGTTCTCAGTTTGATGAGATTTTGTTTTCAGAATGTGATTTAAGGGTTTTTTAAGGGTTTATGACATGTTTAACTACTGAAAAGTGTTTCTTTACCTCATTTTTGCATGCTGGGGATTTTTGCTTTGGGTACAACTGATTAAAAATGTATATCCAACTAATCCAAGGGTATAATGAGAGATTTCAGAGTCCTGGGGTACAACTTAGAAAACGTAAAAGCACAGGGGTATATCATAGTATAACCCTTCTATTTTTAGTAGCATGGTCTATCTTTATGTTAGTCTAGTATGAACATTACATCTACTACAAGAGGCGGGGTGAATTGTAGTTGTGGAGATTTTAGAATCTTTTTACGGATACTTAAAACTTGAAAGCTAATAAAGAGGATAAGTAGTAAAGAAGAGCACAATGAGATTCTTTAACCAGGTTCTCTTCCAAAATTCTCTAGGAAGAAACTTTACCTTTTATTTATAATAGTGATTACAATCTATTATAAATCCTCACTCCGTTTATCTAGGAACCTGTTATAGTCACCTTGTTCCCCCTAAACACGTAACTTTCCTCACTTGACTTCACTCGAAGTCTTCTCTTTCTCTTTCACTCTTTCTCTCTTGATTACAAAGATTTATTTTCTAAATCTCACCCGTCGAACACTCAAAAATAATACAATGATTAATTCTTTGAAGATAGTAAAAACCGAAATAAACTTTCTAAGATATAAGACATGTAAATCTGTAAAGTTATAAGTTTATTCTGGTTTTTCTTGTGCTATATATAGGAGATTTTAGCTGCTCCTATTTTTGCTCCATTAAGTAGATATGAATGCTAGAAATTAGCCTATAATTAATCAACCGTTTTTGTAGCCGTTATTGCCGTGAAGCTTGCCCACTAAGTCCACTTCCAGTCAGCCACGCGTTTCACTAAATCAGCATGCATTTGGTTTGTTGAGTGCTGAATACTTGGTGGTTAGTTGGACCTCCGAGATTCTAGGAACCAACTGGCCAATCAGTTTACGGTCTTCCTATAATCCAGGAACTGTTGTTGAATCAATTTCCTATATTGTAGCTCGATTGTTTGTCGTTTGTTGCATGCTTAGTTAGATTCATTCAAACCTGTATAATCCTAACAAACTAATACTACTAACATCATGGAATTTTCTTTTATTCAAAATAATATTCCATGATATTAAGATAATTCAAAGCAAAAACTAGCATGTAAATTTGAGTGTATACAATAACTAATTTAAATAACTTGACAAGTTTAAACTCATAATCATTTCTCCACAAGAAACTAATTATATCTATAAGTTATGAAACATATATAGAACGATTTATATACAAAACTAAATCATAAGTATAAAAATTAATACATTCTAAGTTAGATAATTAAATTCTAGACTCAATAACATATTATTTGTCATCATTAAAATAGTGAATACAACACTTTCAATTATTTAATATAAAATCATTTTAAATGACATTTGACCAAATAAGTTCGATTATATAATAATAAAGTAAGGTGAATATGACCTTGTAAGACGAAGAGATGACATATTTAGGATTATAAAAAAGTTGCTAATTGTTGAATTTGGAGTACTAAATGCTAGCAAGGTTTAAAACACAAATAAGCAGACAAGGTTCATTGGTTCACTAATAACAATAGGAGAGGCCACTTGATTGCTATATCAAAATGTTCTGGGAGAGTATAACAAACTGCACTCTTGAAGAAAGAAGTCAAACACGTACATTTGCTGCTAATCTAATCTAAATATGAGAGTGTACACCCTTTTCCAACAAACAATGGGGAAGGAAAAACCAATACACTAACTACCATACAACAACAGTATAGAACAACAGTCTTGTTGTATATGTCCAGGGACATAATCAATAATCCATGGTTAGGGTGAAAGAAGAGGCTAGGTATTAGTCTTTAACATCTACGTAACACTTTCGGTGAAATCTGAAACCTTGATTCTACTCCAGGAAGGTAAGGGGTACTTATTACTTTACATATGCGCTCTTCTACTCTTCCCTTTCGGAGGACTATTCTGTTGAGATGGAACACAAGAAATTCAGCACGCAATAAAGTTGCCGCTGATCGGACCAAAAAAAATCCAAATGCCTTTCTTTGGGTACTCCAAAAATCAAAAAACACATAAAATTATAAATATACTTCTAACTCCACACTTTAATCATTAATTAGTTAGTGAAAGTACTTAAATGTTTAATAATATGATAATCTTATCTTCTTGAAATAATCATATTATAAAGTAATCGAAAATACTTAAAAAATATTCGCAAATGATGAAATACGCAACCTTGTGCTTTTCTAAATTAAAAGTAAAACAAACAAGCTGGGATGGGGGTTAATTTGATGGCTCTTTTTTTTTTCTCCTTTTTCTATCTTAGTAATATTGGTTTATTTTAAAGAACAAATATTTTGTAGCATAAGTAAATTTCTTTCCAAGGATATAAATCACAAGCAATTTTCTTTCCGTGAAAAAATAACTCGTGGTAAAAAGTGTTTTTATGCCACAAAATATTTTTTTCGTGGCATAAGTTGATACAGCCATGGGAAAAATTGCATGTGGCATGATTGTAGTTTTGCAACGAAAAATAAATACTCGTAGCATAATTCGTGGTCTAGATATAGTTGTGCTACGAAAAAACTTTACCCGTGGCATAAATTTTACTGTAATCTTAAATATGTATTGTCTTTTATTTTTCCCGTGGCTAGATAAAAATATGCCACAAATTTTTCATTCCCGTGACATAATTCATGGCACAAGTATAAATAAGCCTAATCCTTAGGATATGATACTAGTCTAACACATAAGGACATGTACGTACCTTGTGTAGACAAAGTGAGAGGCCACTTTAGAATTCTAGAAGTCGCCTAAAGTAAATTCTCCGCCTACCAAAACAATAATGCAACAATTAATTAATATCCTAATTAATTCACATCAATATAATTTATTTTAAGACGCTTCACAACTCGTTTAAAATACTTTAAAAACATTAAAGTTCCAACCTTTAACAACGTTTAATGTAATACTTATAAACCGAGGCTTTAAAACCTCAAAAACCATTACTTTCATGCTTAAAATCCACTTTAATTAATAAATAAAAAATCTGAAATTATAATTCATATTCACCATAAATGAAAATCAGATTCTTAATAATTCGAATAATAAAGATTTCAACTTTATTTACAAAACATAATAATATTCTTAAAAACCACAACTTAATATTAAAAACATAAGTAAACATTAAAGTAGAGGATAAGGGGTTAAGAAATAACCAAAGAAACCACGAAAATATGAAAAACACGAAGAAAACTCGCGCGAGGAGGCGCATGACTAACGAAGGGCGGCGCGTGGCAGCAAGCGCGACTGCTGTTGGCGATGAAGAGAAGAGTGTGGAGGGAGTGCTGCGTGGCTTGCGGAAGCATGCAAATCGAGAAGGAGGCGAGGGGGTGTGGGGTGCTCGCCGAAAAACAAGTGAGTGAGGGTGAGTGGTGGTGCTCGGCGCCGGAGCAACGAGGAGAAGAGAGAGGGGGTAGGGGCGCCGGTTTTGAGAGAGAAAAAGGTAGAAAATAAAGTGTGCAACTTGGGGTTTAGGGGGGTATTTAGAGGTTTTGCCTAAAACCTATTGTAATTAGGTTAGTCTTAGGTTTGAGCTCAAGTTGATCATCAAACATACATAAATTGTTCGGGCTCCTCAACCCAACATTAAAAATCATTTTAAACACGACCCAAAATCTTTAGTAAAATAACCAATACTTAAAATCCAACCCAATAAATAGTAGTGACTATTTAAAACGTTTAAACAATCATTTGACTTTAAAAATTTTCAACACTTAAATAATTAAATGAAATAAATATGAAAATGATTATAAATATATTTTAAATATATTTATAAAATTCATAAAATTACGGGGGATTACAGTATGCCCATATTAAAAGAAGTTTCATCCTGAAACTTGGTACGGAAAACTAATTCGTTTGGAAAAAATTTCCTTGCTTAAACTTTTCAAAACGGAAAATTTGGAAATGCTTGTGTCACACATGTGCACAGTTTACCAACCCAAACTCAAATGTGCCACTCATGGACACGTTATTTTGCACCAACATGTGCAAATCGAAAAAATAAGCATAAAAATGCGTAAAAACACCATAAAATAGGCAAAAATCGCTAAATTCTATCGCATTCTACCCCTTTTAAAAGAAAACGAGTTACACCCTCGTAACTCACCTCAACAAACAAGTCAGTATACTTCTTCGAGAGTTTGACAAGATCTTTACTACTCTCCATGTCCCTGACCAGATGAGAGTTGATTCTGCTGCGTACTAGCTGGTTGAGGATGCTGATATTTGGTGGACTCACAATAAGTTTGATCTGACTACTAAGGTGAATGTAGATGAGGAGGGAGAAGAGCTTATGGAGGAGAGAGAGTTTTGTTGGACTGAGTTCTGACAAGATAAAGTCGTATCACCTAATCAAAAATAAATCCTAAAGTCCTCTAAAAACAATAGTCAGGGAAGTAGGGTCGAATCCATAAAGAGACAGAGTTTCTAAGTTAATATCCAGCTAAACAGCTACTTCAGACAAGATCAGACAAGAATCAGCTGAACTAATAATTAAACACTAGAAAGCAATATAAAGAGGGATTTTAATCTATGAAATAAAGGTCTAGAGAATTAGTTCGGTCCACCATGCTTATACCAATCAAGGGATCAAACAACTATCAAAACCTAGGTCAAGAATCGATAGATTAGAGCACGTGTTAAGCTATGGTTAAGTCTCAACGCCCATAATTTAACATATGCAGCACGTTCACAAACATAATCAGAATTACTGATGTGTACTAGGTCTCTAAAAGTAGGATGGGTCTGTGCAAACATTTAACAATCAAGGAAACTGCGCAATATCATTAATTATTCAATAAGAACAAATCACATCATAACCAATATAATCAAGCCCTAGAAACTAATAGCAATTCAAAGTAGTCAAGATATAAACATGACTTTCCTCCCTAAATCCGTAGAAATTAAACTACTCAGACATAATTAAATCAACCATAATAAAACTAATATAAAACCCTAATCCTAACATCATGAATCAAAACAAAGATTAAACTAAGCAATCAAAAAGTAATTAAAGAGATTAAGAGAGAAGAACAATACCAATTGACGGAAAGCAATAACCTTTATTGAAATCAAATCCGAGCTTCAATCACCCCTTCAACTAATATAAAGTGTTTAATCTAATAAAACTCTCTAAAAACTGAACTAAGAGCAATGGAAATAAACTAAAATAAAAGCTGTCTATAAAATAATGAGGGTTAGCTATTTATAATAGCCCCAAAATCAAATTAAAAACAACAATTAATAGCAGGAATTTTGCGGAACCGAGTGCGGGACCCGATCGGGCAATGGGCAACCCGATCGGGCCCACACAAAAATTTCCCAAATCTTGTTTTGGTTTCTACGCCGCAGCATCATCACATTGGAGGCATTGGGCCTCCCACCACAACTACTTCCACGCAAATAACGGCAAAATGGGGAGCTGGAATGGCACCCGATCGGGCATAGTGACATTTCCCGATCGGGCCTGGGACATATGGCCTAGCTCTTCTCGTTCTTGTACGCAGCAACCCAGCAACACTTTTCAAAATTTAGGTCTGCCCGATCGGGTGGGCCTTGCCTGATTGGGTTGGGCTTGAGATGCTCACCTTGTTGTTCTTTGTTTCTTCACCCGATTGGGTCGGGTGATGTCCGCCCGATCGGGTGCAAAACCCTACCACCCGATCAATAAATCTTCGCCTGATCAGAGTACGGGAAAGCTCATTTTGACTCTTTGACTCTTAATTCTTTACGTTTAGAGGTCTTGGGACCTCCTAAACCATCCATAAAGCTCGTTATCGTTCCTACGTGTCTCGTAACAACTCGTAAAGCCGTGGTTGCTTCCAAAAAGCTCAGAAACAAGGAGAAAACTCCCGAAATCCTGCAATTCAACACTAAAATACAAAACCACGACTATATACAATAATTAGTATAAAATAGCTTCAAAGAGCTCAAATGACGCACGAATTAGCTTATAAATATGGGAGAAAACTCTATAAATACGTGATATCAAGTTCAAAAAGGCGATTCATGAGGAGTTCTTTCCAGCCCATATGAGGAAGAGAAAGAGGGAAGAGTTCAATGATCTCCAGCAGGGAGATATAAGTGTCAATGAGTTTTATGTAAAGTTTTAGGAGTTAGCTCGCTTCGCTAAGGGGCTAGTTCCTAACGAGCAAGAGAGGGCAGAGAAATTTGGAGAAAAATTAAACCCTAAACTTCATTCTAAGATGGGAGATGGGGATTACGCTATAGTGAAGGAGGTGTACTCCCTTGCTTGTAATGATGAGAGGATTGAGGAGAAGAAACAGGCAACAAAGAAGTTGAAAGCCACCTTAGTTGGGTCGACTCAGGTGACACATAAGAGTGACAACAAGGGTAAAGGGGTTTTTAATAGAAACAAGAACTTTGGGAATCGTGATTCTAGTCAGCAGTATTCTAAGGTGAATCAGAGTTCCACTCCTAGCCGTACTCAGCTCTCAGGACAGAACCAGGGGACTGATCGGGTTTACTATTGTAAACGTTGTAGTTCAAACCACCCTGGCAAAGATTGTGATGGTAACTTGGTGGAGTGTAACTATCGTGGTAAGAAGGGGTATCGTGCTTATGAATGCTTCACAAACCCAAAGTCTAGGAACTTCAGGCCTGATATGAGTTTGAGAAATGGGCCACAACCAGATAGGAGACCTCAGAATGCAAACAATGCTCGTCCTACACATTCCACTTCAGGGAATGCGCCACCTAATCGTAATGGAGGGACCTCTAATGCTGCTCAGGCACACAAAGGCAATACGAGGAGAAACACTGGCCATGTTCATGTGATGAACCAGACTGAGGAAAAAACTAAGGGCAATGTGGTGACTGGTACTTTTTCTATCCATTCGATGCCTACTTACGTGTTATTTGATTCAAGTGCTTCCCACTCTTTCATATCTGAAACTCTTGTGAAAAATTTAGTCCTTGAGAACTCTAAAGCTTGTGAGGAAGACATCTTTACGCCTTCTGGTGTGGTTATACCTTGTAATAGTTTGTATGTAGATGTCCCTATTATGTGTGGTAGTACCACCCTAGTAGCTGATTTGATAGATTTTCCTTTACATGATTTTGATGTAATTCTAGGGATGGATTGGCATAGTAAGTATAAAGCCAAGATAGATTGTGAGAAACAAAAATTGTCTATAGTTGGTCCTAGTGGAGTCCATGAGTTTTGTAGAGGATCTTCTTTGAAAATTATTTCTACCTTGACTTTGAAATCCTACATGAGGAAGGGATACCCTCTATACTCGTGCCATGTTCATGATAATAGCAAAGAGGAGCCACGAGTTGACGATATTCGAGTTTCCGATTAGTTCTTAGATGTCTTTCCTGATGATATTCTTGGCATGCCTCCTAGGCGTGATGTTGAGTTAAGCCTTAACTTGAAGATTGGAACTGGGCCTATTTCTAAACCTCCTTATAGAATGGCTCCTGTTGAGATGAAAGAGCTTAAAGACCAGCTAGAGGAGTTGCTTGATAAGGGCTATATTCGTCCTAGTGTGTCTCCATGGGGTGCTCCTGTTTTGTTTGTGAATAAGAAAGATGGGAGTCTTTGACTATGTATAGATTATAGGGAGCTCAACAATGTCATAGTGAAGAATAAGTAACCTTTGCCGAGAATAAACGACTTGTTCGATCAGTTGATGAGAGCTGGAGTTTTCTCTAAGATTGATTTGAGATCTGGCTACTGATGTATCACATTTATATATAGTTTCTAGATGCATTTAGATTGCATTTAGAACTCCTTTTTGAGCACTTAGGTGCCTGATGGCATGAATTAAACAAGTTGTGCTCTACTACTCCCCGTTTGTGTGTTTCGATGATTTTCAGGTTATTTTGATACAAAGTGATCATGAGTACAAGGGATATAGCCTATTAATCATTGAAAATGAAGGTAGCTTGCGCAAGGATCACAATGCATCCGTTTGGGACAATTTTGAGTTGGAATGAAGCAAAGAGCTAGTGAAAGAAGTGCTAAAACTGACACACCTTCACTATTTTTATTATAACTTTTGATATAAAATTGATAATCCAGAAATTCTAATTGTATTGGATTCTAGACTTCAAGAGCTTTCCAATGATATGTCACACGCCCCAATCGGACGTCTGGTTTGAGAGATACAGCCTTCGCAAGTTGATGTAGAATTGCAGTTTACCCACCCGATCGGGCGGGATTTGACCCGATCGGGCCTGAAGCATGGACAGCTCTTTTCCGAAATTCTATCTTTTTTTTAATGAGACTTTGGGCTATTATAAATAGCTATCCTTCATTATTTTTTAGGGACATCTTTTCATTCTAGTTTTTCCATAGTTCTTAGTTTAGCTTTATTTTAGTCTAAACACTTTAAATTAGATTAAAGGTGATTGAACCTATTCGATTTCAATAAAAGTTCCTGCTTTCTGTCAATAGGTATTCTTCTCTACTCTTTATCTCTTTAATTACTTTGATTGCTTAGTTTAATTATTTAATCATTCATGATGCAATTATTAGGGTTTCAAATTAGTTTTATTATTGTCAATTCAATTATGAGTGAGTAGTTTAATTTATAGGGATTTAGATAGGGAAGCCATGTTTATACCATGATTATTTGAATTGCTATTAGTTTCTAGGGTTTGATGAGATAGGTTATGGTGTGATTTGTTCTTATTGAGTAATTAACTTTATTGTGCAGTTTCTTTGATTACTTGAGGTTAATAATTGTTTGCACATATCCGTCTTACTTTTAGAGGCCTATTACACACCAGTAATTCTGATTATGTTTGTGAACATGCTGCATATGTTGAATTATGGACGTTGAGACTTAACCATAGCTTGACATTGTTCTAATCTATCGATTCTCGACCTAGGTTCTGATAGTTGTTTGATCCTTTGATTGGTATAAGCATGATGGACCGAACTAATTTCCTAGACCTTTATTTCATAGAATAAAATTCTACTTTATATTGTTTTCTAGTAGTTAATTATTAGTTCAGCTGTTTCTATCTGATCTTGTCTGAAGTAGCTTTTTAGCTGAATATTAACTTAGAACTCCGTCTCTCTGTGGATTCGACCCTACTTCCTTTTACTACCATTGTTAGAGGACTGTAGGAATTATCTTTGAATAGGTGATACGACTTTAGCCTATCAAATTTTGGCGCCATTGCTGGGGAGACGGCTAGTTTTCTAAGTTTTGTTTGGTTATTTGGTCTACTTCTCTGTGCCTCATTGGAACTTCATTGTTCTAATTGAGGTACGTTTTTTTTTTTTTTTATTTTTTTTGTAAATTCTTTCTTTCTCTCTCTCTTACTCATGAGTTTATATGGAGTGGCCGGCTTATAATCCGTATGGGGAAGGTTACCCTAATTTTCAAGGGCATTATGACAATAATAATGGATACTCCAATTATCAGGGGCAAGACTATAATAATGGGTATTCTAATTTACAAGAGCAATATAATTTTGATAATGGGTATTACAATAGTTATGTGTCTGATGCATATTCTTATTGTCAATATCCAAATAATTTGTGCAGGAATTCCCATGATATTAACCATTTCCCTAACGAGTCCTATGCAACTGATTATACTTATTCTGACCCACATGGAGTCCATAATTATTCACAATCTGAATCTTCAGAGAGTCTAGATTTACTTAAGCAGATGATTGAGTCTTGTGGTGAACGAATTGAAAAATCTAATCAAGACTTGATGTGTTACCTCACACAACGAATTGAAAAATCTAATCAAGACTTGATGTGTTACCTCACACATGTCTCAAATTATGAAAAATCGCTTGCTATGCAACTTGATGGTCAACGGGCGATTTATGATGATAATGATTGTGATGATGATTGTGTCGAGAATGCCATATTAGAGGTGAATGATAAGACTCTGAGTCCTGATATTGAAAAGCATGATCAGACTGAGGGGAGTGTGGATGTAATGAATGTTTTGATAGAAGAGGAACTCTTGGTTGAGAGCCCTTGTGTTGACGAGCCCATTATTGAGGATGGTGAAATTGTAAGTAAAACCGTCAAGGTTGAGCCTATTATTCCCTGTCCCTATATTCCATATTCACATAGACTTGATCTTGTCCCTTCTCTCCCTATTCGCCATGCCCCATATTTTCTCACAGTTGCGGTTGCTCCTATTCTCTCCTTGAGATCCTCACAGGCTACGTCACCAAAGGGAAGTTGTTCATTGTCCTTCTTTTCTCCCTTTTATTTTGATTTTACTTATCTTCACAAATCATTTAATTTCTCTGATATTATTTATGTGAAGATAGATGCGCTTGTCATCAAGCCATATCTAGTGCTCAATGACATGTTTGCAGGCGCATTTGATAAGTTACTCAAGGCATTGGACTCTTCCAATGATGATAGGATAAGATCGTGTATGGGCATGTTAGGGTACTATTCCTACAACCCTGTTCCTCTTCTGACTGATGGTTGAGGTAATATGGTCGTGCGGGACCTTTATAAACCAGCGCTGTGCGAGAGGCAACTCGTATCTTTCTTTCCCTTTTTCCTTTTCTTTTAATTTTTTAATTTTTTTTTCTTCTTTTTGTGAGCGAGAGTGAGGGTACTAACATTGTTTTGCCTCTTAGCATAGTCCTTGTCACCTTTTGGCATTGAGGACACTGCCAAGTTCAGCTTGGGGGAGGAGTTCTGTTTGTATTCTCTATCTCTTTTACTGCTTTCTAGGATAGATTTACTGCTTTCGAAAAATTCTGAAAAAAAATAAAAAATATGGTTCCCATGACTGGTTTAGTTGCCTCCCTATGCCCCTTGTTGTGCTCTATTTGAAAATGATTTGACTATGTTTTCTGGATAGCTGGGTATTTTTTATCTTGAGGCTATGATTTGATGTTTGATTGCTATGATTTCGAGCAAAATTTGATTATATTACACCACTTTGTGCTGCATACCTGAATTGGTTAGACTGTGAGGCCTCCTTGTAGCCTATTGGATTTATATTATTATCCAGCCTTTTCTTGTGTGTTAGTTCCTCTTTAGTAGATTGATCTTGACTTTGACTTCGTACTGGTCTGATATTCGATGACCTGTAGCGTTAGAGGCGTTCTTTTGTCTTATTCTTGAGCTTCAGAGTGAATTTTTGATATGCTTTTATCCTCCTTAGCCCCGCTGAGCTTAATGACTTGTTTCGTGATACTTAAACCCCTATTATGAGCCCAAGGCCTTCAACTTGATATTATTCCAAGCCTAGCTTGGGGGAGCTTTTGTATGGGTTGAGTTTGAGATTGGTTTCATGGTTTGGTTTGGTTGTTGAAGAATTTAAAAGTGTATTTGTTGTGGTTTGAGAGTGAGATAAAGATAAGAAAAAGCATTTTTGGAGTTGCGTGAATGAAGTTCAGAATAATAAGAAAGAAAAATGAAATAAAAGTTCAAAAGAATTCGAAGTTCTTTCATTCACGTACGTTCTTAAAGAAATATTCGCTTCATTGCTTGAAAATTGGGTTTGTTATGAGTTCTTCATTGATTTATGAGAGTTGGGTTACTTTACGTGGTTTTATGGTGTTGTTGGGAGTTGTGTAGGCCATCTTAGGCCTTGTTTGAATGATTCATGCTCCCCCTTTCTTGGTTTTTCCACCACATTGCCCGAAAGTATTCCCTACCTTTTACCTAAGCCCCATTACAACCCTCTAAAGTCCTCTTGAGCTCGTGTCTGCAGTGTTCATTTGATTGATTTCGAGTCAGTTTGTCAAAGTTAAAGAGTATGTCTGCTAATTGAGTCGACTTGACTAGGATGAGCGTCATTGAACCTTCTTAAACACATGAGAGTGTGAGTGGGAAGGGTATTTATGGTCGGGTTGGTGAGTGTTCGGGCATATTCTTTGCCTGCCACAAAGTAGAGAGGAGTGACACCCTTGTGAGAAGCCTTTTCAGGACTTGTATGCCTTGTGGATGCTTGAATTTGATAAATTGCTTGGATGATTGGTGGTTGGATGGATTTAATTAGCTAAACTTGAATTTTGCCTGCTTGAACGATTCTTAGTCTTGAAAACGTTTTGAGCTTTGATTGTTTTTTATCTATGGGGTGAGGCAATTTATTCCATGTTCATGTTTTATTTGCTTGAGGACAAGCAAAGGTTTAGCTTGGGGGAGTTTGATGTATCACATTTATATATAGTTTCTAGATGCATTTAGATTGCATTTAGAACTCCTTTTTGAGCACTTAGGTGCCTAATGGCATGAATTAAACAAGTTGTGCTCTACTACTCCCCGTTTGTGTGTTTCGATGATTTTCAGGATATTTTGATACAAAGTGATCATGAGTACCAAGGATGTAGCCTATTAATCATTGAAAATGAAGGTAGCTTGCGCAAGGATCACAATGCATCCGTTTGGGACAATTTTGAGTTGGAATGAAGCAAAGAGCTAGTGAAAGAAGGGCTAAAACTAACACACATTCACTATTTTTATTATAACTTTTGATAGAAAATTGATAATCCAAAAATTCCAATTGTATTGGATTCTAGACTTCAAGATCTTTCCAATGATATGTCACACGCCCCAATCGGACGTCTGGTTTGAGAGATACGGCCTTCGCAAGTTGATGTAGAATTGCAGTTTACCCACCCGATCGGGCGGGATTTGACCCGATCGGGCCTGAAGCACGGACAGCTCTTTTCCGAAATTCTATCTTTTTTTAATGAGACTTTGGGCTATTATAAATAGCTATCCTTCATTATTTTTTAGGGACATCTTTTCATTCTAGTTTTTTCATAGTTCTTAGTTTAGCTTTATTTTAGTCTAAACACTTTAAATTAGATTAAAGGTGATTGAACCTATTCGATTTCAATAAAAGTTCCTGCTTTCTGTCAATTGGTATTCTTCTCTACTCTTTATCTCTTTAATTACTTTGATTGCTTAGTTTAATTATTTAATCATTCATGATGCAATTATTAGGGTTTCAAATTAGTTTTATTATTGTCAATTCAATTATGAGTGAGTAGTTTAATTTATAGGGATTTAGATAGGGAAGCCATGTTTATAACATGATTATTTGAATTGCTATTAGTTTCTAGGATTTGATGAGATAGGTTATGGTGTGATTTGTTCTTATTGAGTAATTAACTTTATTGTGCAGTTTCTTTGATTACTTGAGGTTAATAATTTTTTGCACATATCCGTCTTACTTTTAGAGGCCTAGTACACACCTGTAATTCTGATTATGTTTGTGAACATGCTGCATATGTTGAATTTTGGACGTTGAGACTTAACCATAGCTTGACATTGTTCTAATCTATCGATTCTCGACCTAGGTTCTGATAGTTGTTTGATCCTTTGAATTGTATAAGCATGATGGACCGAACTAATTCCCTAGACCTTTATTTCATAGAATAAAATTCCACTTTATGTTTTCTAGTAGTTAATTATTAGTTCAGCTGTTTCTATCTGATCTTGTCTGAAGTAGCTTTTTAGCTGAATATTAACTTAGAACTCCGTCTCTCTGTGGATTCGACCCTACTTCCTTTTACTACCATTGTTAGAGGACTGTAGGAATTATCTTTGAATATGTGATACGACTTTAGCCTATCAGCTACCATCAGCTTCGTATTACAGAGAATGATATTCTTAAGATGGCTTTCCGAACTTGTTATGGGCACTATGAGTTTACAGTTATGTCCTTTGGGTTGACTAATGCTCCAGCGGTGTTCATGGACTGGATGAATCGGATTTTCGGACCGTATCTTGATAAGTTCATAGTTGTGTTCATTGATGAAATTATTATCTATTCTAAGGATGCTAGTGAGCATGAAGAGCATCTTCGCACTATTTTGCAAGTTCTAAGGGAGAATAAGTTGTATGTTAAGTTCCCCAAGTGCGAATTATGGTTGGAGAAAGTTGCGTTTCTTGGCCATATTATTTCTAAAGAAGGTATTTTAGTTGATCCTTCAAAGATCCAAGCTGTTTCGGAGTGACCTACTCCAAAGCGTGTGGTTGAGATTCATAGTTTTCTTAGTTTGGCTGGTTATTATAGAAGGTTCGTGAAAGACTTCTCAAAGATAGCTCGACCTTTGACTGCATTGATGAGGAAGGACACTAAGTATCATTGGGATGATGATTGTGAGAAGGCCTTCCAGATTCTGAAGGAGCGTCTCACTACAGCTCTTGTGTTGATGCCGCCTGATGAAAATCTAGAGTAGGAAGTGTTTACAGATGCTTCAAAGAAAGGTCTTGGTTGTGAACTTATGTAGAACAGAAAGGTTGTTGCCTACGCTTGTAGGCAGTTTAAGAACCATGAGGTGAATTATCCGACGCTTGATCTAGAGTTGGCAGCTGTTATTTTGGCACTTAAGATTTGGCGTCATTTTATGCTTGACACATCATTTAAGATATTTTCGGACCACAAGAATCTGAAATACATCTTCACTCAGAGAGAGTTGAACATGAGGCAGAGGAGGTGGTTGGAAATGATCAAAGATTATGATATGGAGATTCAGTATACCATGAAGGTAAGGCCAACGTTGTTGCAGATGCACATAGTAGGAAAACTTCTCATTATTTGCAGACCTTACGTTCCAGAAATTGTCTTAGAGAGGAGTTCCATAGTCTCGATGTGGAGATAGTGCAAATAGGAGCTCAGCTTAATGCTCTTACTATTCAGTCGATTTTGTTTGACGAGATCAAAGAAGCACAAGTAAATGATCAGTTTTTGAAGGACAAGCAAGCTAATGAGCCTGTTAATTTCACACTGGTCGAGGATGGTACGTAGTGTGAGGTTCAAAGGGAGATGGTGCGTTCCTAATGTTCCTAAGTTGAAGGAGAAGATTTTGGAGGAAGCTCATAAAGCATAGTACTCTATACACCCTGGAGGGGATGAGATGTACAACGATCTCAAGCGGACTTTTTGGTGGCCTCATATAAAGACAGACTCCGATAAGTACGTCTCGAGATGCTTGACTTGTCAGAAGATCAAGAGTGAGCATTGACAGGCTAAAGTCGTATCACCTAATCAAAAATAAATCCTAAAGTCCTTTAACAACAATAGTCAAGGGAAGTAGGGTAGAATCCATAGGGCGACAGAGTTTCTAAGTTAATATTCAGCCAAACAGCTACTTCAGACAAGATCAAACAAGAATTAGCTGAACTAATAATTAGACTAATAAAAATAATATAAAAGTGAGATTTAAACTATGGATTAAAGGTCTAGGCCTTAGTTCGGTCCACCGTGCTTATACCAATCAAAAGGGTCGAATAACTAATAAAATCTAGGTCTAGGGTTGAACAATAGGAGCCCATGTGAAGCCTATGATCGGGTCATAACGCTCTCAATTCAACATATGAAATAAGATCATTCACATAATTAGAATTAATAGTGTGTTCTAAGCCTCTAAAAGTAAGCCTACAATCGAGTCATACTCAACTTGCCAAACATAGTTCATGAATTTGTACACTGACATAAACCATGAAATAAAGAAGGAATCACACTACAATTGAACTAATCAAAACCTAGAACTAATAGCAATTCAAATATGAATCATGGTATAAACATGATTTTCCTCCCTAAAACCCTAGAAATTAAACTAATCAGACATGATTGAATCAAAAATAACAAAACTAATATAAAACCCTAATTTTTGCATCATGAATGAATTAAATAATCAAACTAAGAAAACAAGAAATAAAAGAAGTAATTCAGAGTAAGAATAATACCAATTGACGGAAAGCAGAAACTTTTATTGAAAATAATCCAAGGTTCGATCACCTTTGAATCTACTCTAAACTATATAATTAAGAGAGCTCTAATTTAAAACTATTTGAAAGCTAAAAATAAAAGAAGTTTTACAAATAATAAGGCTTAAGTATTTATAAACCCCCTAAAAACTAATTAGAAAGCGAATAAAAAGATAGGTTTTGGGCCGTAAAGCCTCGTGCCCGATCGGGCTAATCCTCCCGAAGCCATCGGGCGAATGTTTCGGACATATGACATGTTTCCCGCCCGACCCCATCGGGTGGAAAATATTTTAATTTGTTTTCAACTCCTATACGCAGCCAAAACAAAAAGAGATCGGGCCCGATCGGGCTAAACCGCCCAATGCCATCGGGCGGAATTCCTGCTATCTCTCAACTTACGAAGGCCATATCTCTCAAACCAAAATTTATTTTGGGGCGTGTGACCTATCATTGGAAAGCTCTTGAAGTCTAAAACCCAATCCAATTAGAATTTTTTGATTATCAAATTTTTATCAATAATTATGATCAAAATAGTGAGCATGTGTCAGTTGTGGCCCTTCTTTCACTAACTCTTTGCTTCATTCCAACTCAAAATTGTCCTAAACGATGCATTGTGATCCTTGTGCAAGATTCCTTCATCCTCAATGATTAATTGGATTGATTTAATATAATCATAATCAATTTTCATCAAATTAACCTGAAAATCATCTAAACACATTAACGGTGAGTAGTAGAGCACAACTTATGTAAATTTATGTCATTATGGACCTAAGTGCTATAAAAGGAGTTCTAAATGTAATCTAAAAACATCTAAAAACTATATATAAATGTGATACATCAAGCATAAGAGGCCTCAGGGAATGATTCAGCCTGTAGAGGTTCCACAGTGGAAATGAGATTCGATCTCTATGGATTTCGTTTGTGAACTTCCAAGGACACCGAAGGAGAATAATATGATTTGGGTGATTGTGGATCGTCTTACCAAGTCTTCTCATTTTGTTCCCATGAAGGATACTTGGAAGCATGAGCGATTGGCTGCTGCTTATAGAGAGCACGTGATTAGACTTCATGGTGTTCCGAGTGATATTGTTTCAGATAAGGATCGTAGATTTTTGTCTAACTTTTGGCAGAAGCTCTAGGGACTAAGTTGAAGATGAGTACAACTTTTCACCCTACTACAGATGGTCAGATAGAGCGCACTATTCAAACATTGGAGGATATGTGGAGAGCTTGTGCCTTAGAGTTTCAAGGTTCTTAGGAGGATAAACTTGATCTGATAGAGTTCTCGTACAATAATAGTTGTCATTCTACTATCGAGATGGCTCCATATGAAGCTTTGAATGGTCGTCGATGTCATACTCCTTTGTGTTGGAGTGATATTGGTGAGACTGTTGTGATTGGACCAGAGATGATTCAGGAGACTGTTGAGCAAGTAAAGCTCATCTAGCAGAAAATGAAGGCGGCACAGGATAGAGAAAAGAGCTATGGAGACAAGCATCGTCGTCATGAGGAGTTTGAGGTAGGAGAGAAGGTATTGCTTAGAGTTTCTCCTATGAGAGGTGTGATGCGAATTGGTAAGAAGGGCAAGTTAAGCCGTAAGTTCATTGGCCCTTACGAGATTTTTGAAAGGATAGGAGAAGTTGCTTATAGATTGGCGTTGCCACCAGGCGTTGATCGTGCGCATAATGTATTTCATGTTTCTCAGTTATGTCGATACATTAGTGACCCTTCACATGTGCTACAACCCGGTTCTCTACAGCTAGACGATAACATGACTTATGAAGAGTTTCCAGTTCAGATTCTAGATCAAAAGGTTCAGAAAACTCGCAAAGGTGAGACAAAGATCGTGAAGGTGTTGTGGTCAAATCACAATTCGGAGGAGTGTACTTGGGAAGCCGAGGATGCCATGCGTCTTAAGTACCCCCATCTCTTCACCATGTGAACTCCTAGTTATGAGGACGTAACTCCCTATTTAAAAGGGGTAGATTGCGTACTTATTTTGCGCTTTTAGTGTCAAAAGTTGTTACTTCCTCCAGTTTTTTTTAGCTGTAATAATTGGAAATATTTTGAGAGGTAAATATTCTATTGTTGCAGCTAAAAAAACGGAGGAAGTGTAATACAAGTTTGGTTATTAATTTTGTTATGTGTTTAATTCCCTACTTGTTATATTAGGACGGTAAGATGCAAGTTGAAGTTTTATATTTCAAGTGTCTAGTAGTTGTGTAACCTATAGAGTTAATGAGCTATTTTGAAAAAAACAGAGTCTAAGTTTGAATGATTGACTGTGTGATTTTAAGGGGGGTAGATTGTAACACCCCGTATTTTTATAAATTGTCAGCAAATATTTATAGTAAAGTATTTTATGAGAATAATTTACATTAGCTTTTTATCAAATTATTTGCTTCCATACTTTGACTTTATCTTAGAAATAGCCCAAAATCTATTCCTAGTTGGATTAGGCTAAATACCCACCATTAGGTTTAATTAAATCTAACTATAAAAGAAAAAAAACCCAACTTAAGCACTTTCTTAATCTCAAGGTTGCTTTCTCCATTTCTTCCATTACCTCAATTATAAACCCCGTGAAAAGGCCACAATTATACTTACCTATCACTACAAATATTAACTTGCCATCGCCACCATCATCATTATCATTCTACCTTTCTTTCTTTTATTTGTGCGTTTTGGATTGAAAGTAAATAAGTATTTTGCGACGTTGTCGGGTCGAATTCCGGGTCAAAGGAGATGAATAAGGGGTCTTTTTACACTCTTCTACATCCTAATTACTTTATTAATTAAGCTTGCTTCTTTCCCATATTTTAAAATCTGATTTTTGTTGATTTTCGAATTGGCTTTTGTTAAATTAAGGTTCTTGCGAAAATCGATTTGGGGGAAATTTATATTATGCTCAATTTGTTCAATTGGTTTATGTTTTAAGTGTAATTCGAGTTAATTAGCATATCTATGGGTTTAGTTTGCAAAAATTAATTTTTTTGAAATTATTATGAATTCTTGTTGTATTAGATTGTTAAGTAGTTTCTTATTTTGATTTATTAGTTGAAAGGTTTAGATTATTATAGTTATAAGGAGTTCAAATATTATCTTGAAATTCTTGAGCATAATAGATAAATGGTAAGTTGTTAGTTTAAATCCTTAGTCGAATTATAGTTGAATGATTGTATATGGTGAGCTTGTTGTTTGGCATATTGTTGGTGTAGGTTGTTGTTGGTGTATGTTGTTGTTGTTGTTGTTGTTGTTGTTGTTGTTGTTGTCATGGTTGTATGACATTGTCGTTAGTTTAGGATGAAGGAGAAGGAGTTAGTTGGTGGGAAAATAATATGAATGATATTAGAGTCAAAATCAGTTTGATTTTTGTTGACCAAACTTGACCAGTTTTACTTTTGTTGACTAAACTTGACCAGTGTGACTTTTGTTGACTTTTGTGTTCTATTGACGCTGAGTGGTTTTCAAAATTAGTCAAATCTCATTAACTAGGTTACGTGACTTATATGTGAATATGTGAAGTATAGTCAAGTGACTTATACTATACTATATTATATTGTAGATTGTAGGTGCATAGAAGAACCTTATTGACTTGAGATTGGATTGGTTGATTGTGGTTGCTGATAAGGTAAGATTTCTTACTAAGACTTGTACAGATTATTTTGGAAAATGGATGATATTGGTTTAAAGTTTATATTGAGATTTAAAAGGTTTTATGTGTTTACATATGGAGATTTGAAAAGAGTTTTACGTTATTTATATATTGAGATTTAAAAGGTTTTACATTGTTTATATAATGAGATTTATATCGTTTTGACGATATTTATTGTGAAAGAAAATTATGAGATTATTTATGAGAGTATCACTAATGGTGAGCAAAAAAAATAATCTCAATCTTCTCTTTTCTCATTTCTCTCTCCTCCACATCACCCAATTGAGATTTTTCAATTGCGATTTTTTTTCCACCTTTTAACACTAATCTTTTAGGAATTCTCAATTCTATTCTCTCTCCTACTTTTTGCCTACCCCACTATATTTTCTCTCTCTTCACCCAATTTCAATGCTACACTACATATTTATTTATTATTACTAAATTGTATTATTAATGTGATTATTATTAATTAATATGAATTTAAAGTAAATTATGTAATAAATATTGATGCATAAATAATCATTCAAAATTAATAGAGAATTACGTATGTAGATGTTTAATTTTTCAAAAATTAATAGTTAATTAAGAAATAATGTATATATTCATCTCGTTAATGCTTGTTAATAATTTATCAATCATAAAGCTATAAAATTAGTATCAATATTAATCGATAATTAAGCTTAACATAAAATTAAACATATTTTTATTGATATTACAACAAAATAAAAGCAACAAAATTAATAAGAAATTACTTAAAGTACATGATCACTTAAGTTGAAGACACACATAATAGATAAATATTACTAAACATTTAGTTAACTAGTAGATCAATGTCGATTACCACCAAACTTTTACCATATGTGTTCCACTAGATCCTTTTTTAGTTGCAAATGAGTGTGTTGATCTTGAACATCTCGTGTGTTTTGTAAGTAGATGTTAATATCCACGATTCGATTGGTATGGTACACAAATGGCTCTTCATTGGTAAGCCCTGTTGCGCGCTGAGGTCTTCGTCGAGGTCAATCCGTAATAAATTCTGAGGTATCAGCGTAGCTCGCATACGAGTGTCTTTCATCTTCAACAATCATGTCGTGCATTATGATACAACACATCATAATGTTATGAAGTATGTTCATGTCCTAAGCAAGGGATGGTTGCCGAATTATTGCAAATCGAGCTTGTAGGACTCCGAATGCTCGCTTTATGTCCTTTCGTACAGCTTCTTGATGTTGAGCAAACAACCTATCTTTCGGAGTTTGGGGACTTGATATAGATTTGACGAAAGTTGACCATTTTGGATAAATACCATTCGTAAGGTAATATCCCTTGTTATATTGATGGCCATTAACAAAGAAATTAACGGGCGGTGCACGACCTTCTAAAACATCGTCAAAAACAGGGGAAAGATGTTGAACATTCAAATCGTTGCATGAACCAACAGTTCTGGAGAAAGAATGCCAAATCCATAGGTCACAATCCGCAACGGCTTCTAGGATAAGTGTGGTTTTCCCATCCTTGCCTTGAAATTTCCCTTTCCAAGCAATGGGACAATTTTTCCACTCCCAATGCATACTATTGATGCTACCAATCATGCTTGAAAATCCACGATCCTCCCCAATTTGGAGTAGGCTTGCAACATCATTAGAAGTTGGTCGCCTCATGTACTGATTCCCAAATTGAGTGATGACGCCCACGTGAAATGATGTAGGGCTTCTCTTGTTGTACTTTCACTTATGCGTACATGCTCATCAACAGCATTGGCTGCTAAGCCGTACACTAACATCTGTATGGTCGTCGTACACTTCTGTAGAGGAGACAACCCTAATTTTCCCACGTCATTCCGTTTTTGTTGAAACCAAGCATCATTGGCCACAAAAACATTCATTATACGGAGGAAAACATCTCTACGCTTTCGGAATCGTCGATGGAACAAACAATCGTTGTACACTGGCTGTTCTGCAAAGTAGTCATTGAATAGGCGGACATGCCCGGCTTCCCGATCCCTATTATAACGTGGGTTTCTTCCACTCGGCCTTGGTCTAGGAGCAACTGCGGCCATGAGCTTACGAAGATGAAAACTTATTGTAGTGTCAATCATTTCCTCAATTTTCCTATATTCATTGGCTCTCCTTTCCTCTTCAGATTTAGAAGATGAACTTGATGTGGAGCTTATAGGAATTTTGAAGGGGTTAGTTGAGAAATTGGATAAGTGGTGGAGGAATTTGAGAATTCAGTGAAGTTATTACTGGAAAGTGTAGTAAGATACCAATGCACAAGTATTGTTATATAGAGTTGGTTCCACATTAACATTGGATTCTCCAATACTCACATGAGTAACATGGACTATTTTGGATGATCCACCACAACTTTTGAAAAAGCTAAGTGACAAAGACAATTGGATGCTATTGTCACAATCACTTTAGTAGCATATGGTCCACCACACTACTCTATTATATAAACATTGCCCCTCAAAATCTGAAAAGTGATGTTTTCTTTGTCATTTGTATTGGATCCCTATAGCATGGTCAACTACACTACTATATTATATAAACATGTGACCATTGGATGCTCTTGTCACAATCACATTTTGCAAAAGCTGAGTGATGTTGCCATTGGATGCTATTGTCACAATAATTTTTGTTGAACTAATATACCTGCAAAAGAAATAATGTAAAAGAAAGACATATATGAATAAAACATTGTTATAGTATTACATAATAATATTGAAATTGAACCTCTTTCACATACATAATACATTAATTAAATCCTGGGTTATTATTGAAATATTTTATCAACTCCACATACATTTTTTGTTCAAAGGGCAACCAATCATGGTTGCCTCTTAATGAACAAAGCATGTTCCAGTTGTTATTGTACTCCTCTCTTGCCACCTGCTTTGCCTTGCGAGCTTCTTTCTCCCTTTTCAACCGTAACTTCTCCTTTTCAATCTCCATGAAAGCTTCTCTGTTATCATTGTGAAGCTTGAGTTTTTCTCCAAAATCATTAAAAGCTTCAAACGCTTCATCAACTTTCGTCTTTCCTTTACCTCTTGCCAAGGCTTTTGCCTTCTTCGCACCGTCAGGACGTACAATACTTGTTGGTGTATCATCACCTTCAAATTATTCCCTGGATCTCTTTCCACTGCTTCCACTATCCTGGGGAACCACATTTCTTGGTCGGCCTCGAGGTTGGTTGACGGACATGGCCATATTTTCTTCCCACTTAGGAAATTCAATAAGTTGTTTCCAACATTGCTCAGACAAAAAATGCCTTCCCAGTTGTTCTCATAGATGAGGTGAGCCTGATGAAGGATTCCATCTTTGCTCTGCCCACTAGTCGCCCTACGAGTGGCTTCGTTGTAGCAACCAACCCACTTCATTATTTGTTCACTTAGCCTCATCCAACGACTGTGTATCGATTTTAGAGTTCTTTATGGAATTTTGCTTGGGTTGGCCAACCTTATTTCCTCGTACTTTGCAATCACCTTGTTCCAGAATTCTTTGCCCGACTGATAGGTTTCGGTTATACTGTCACATGAAGTGTTCATATACGTCGAGACCAGGGCTTATGCTCCAACATAGACCAATTTTTGGCCTCATGACCCTCATTAGATGTTTGTGTATGATGTAAGTCAAGCCCAGGTTGTTGTTGCAGGAGCTGTGTGAAGGTTTGTTGCAACGTTTCCTGAAATTGAAACTCCTCCTCCTCATACTCATCCTCTTCCTGCTCCTCCTCGGGCTGAGCTTCATCCTCCACATCAACCTCGTTTTGGTTGGTGCTCGAACCCCCCACCAGGAGTAGAACCGCCCCCAGAATTTGAAGATCAATCGTAGTGGTAATTACTGCCGGACTCCATTGGAGAGAAGGATTAATTTTGTGAAGGATGGGAATAGCTTTGAGACATGGGGTTATTTTGAGGATAATTTAAGGAGTTTTGAGGCCAGTTTTGGGGATAACTTGAGAGTTTTGAGGCCAATTTTGAAGGTAATTAGGTGCATAATTCATTGGATTTTGTGGGATAATTTGTGGAAAACTTGAGGATGATTTTGTTGATTGATTCCCATATTTTGTTGATTTTGAGGAAAATATTGTGGTTTTTGAGGATAATTTTGGGAAATACTTTGTGGATTTTGAGAGCTATTTTTCTTATTACTACGCTTAGACTTGGGATTAGTAGGATGATTAGGATTTTCAGATTCCATAATTATGATTGTGAATATTTTTTGAGGAATTTTAAAGGGAAGAAAACTCAATACATGATTAATGTAGCAAATTTATGGAAAATCACATTTAATTGGGAGTTTTTGTAGTTGTTCAAAATATATCAATATGGGTGTCTATTTATAGCGGATAAAAATCATGAATTTTCATAATTATTTTTATTTTTATTTTCCAAGATATTATCCGTGAAAGTTTTAGATCCACAAAACCAAATAAATCTATCGGTCCAATCAGATCACGCCAGCTGGACTGACGCGCCTCAGACCTTGCTGGGTGATTTTTATTTTCGTTTTTTTGGGTTAAACAGCATTGTGGCTGTTGGTGTTTGTTGCGTTTTGATGCTTTTTTTTCTTTTGGTGGGCCTCTCTCTCTCTTTACATTTCAACAGAGATTTCTCAGTAAATTCTCGGTTCACCGAGATTTATCCATAAATTTCAATTTGTGAGATTTCTCAACTTCACCATTAAGCAATTCTTTTAATCTCAAAAAAATCTCAATTGAGACGCCCATTAAGGGTGCTCTGAGATTCAAAAGGAAGGAAGTTCCTCATATGCTAAGTTGAGATATTAAAGGAGGACGTTCCTCATTACTACAGGTTTTGAGTAAACTAGAATGTTTCTATATTTACTTAATTATGATTTATCATGTTTTATAAGAATGTTTTTGTGGGGTTGCCGGTAAGCGGTATTCCTCGGGTTTGAAAGTAGGTTGCGTTTTGTCTCAACCATTATTTAGTATTTGTGTGTATGTTGATTAATACACTTGCCATTTGTCTTCCTTCTTGGTTCGTTACCAAGTTAGGAGTATGCATACTAGGGGCTTTGGTGTTTACCTGTCTCATGAGCCTAGCTAGCTCATTGAACTTTGAAACTTCCTACTCACAGGTTTCAAAACATTTATATTTTAAATGTATCTACAGAATTGTTTCAGAAAGACAGAAAGTTTGAAAGTTGAGATTGTTGAAAAGTTATTTTATCTTATATATTTGATTGTACAAGTTTGAAATGAATTTGTAAGATATTCATATATATCTTACATGCACATTGGATAGTTGTTTTAATATAGTATGAAATTTTGCTCAGCCTTTTGGCTGATACTATAGTGTTCAATGTGCAGGGACTTGAAGGTGGTTATCTCAAGGTTGAGTTAAATAGTGCGATGGTTTTAGTTATACTTTAGTATGTTTAATAAGCTGTTATTTATTTGACTTTAGTATTTTATTTCAGTCTGTAATAATTATTTAGATTCTAGTTAGTTTAAGTATTTAGTCCTTGTTGACTATATATTTTTGTTAAAACATTTTGCCTTGCGGTGATTATTATTAATCATCGCGGCGTAGCACCTTTAAAATTTCTTTCAATTATTTATTATATTATATTATATTTATAAGTAGCGGAATTTCAGGGGTTTACATTACTAGTTGTGCTTGTAAGTTGATTGAGATCTTCGACGTAACATATAGATTTTGCAAATATCAACTTTATATAAAACAAAAGCTTTGGAGGGACATGACTACATTTACCCACTCCGTAAACATACAAACACCTACTAATAGACATTAATAATAGCTAGTGGAATCCAACTCAACAATATTATATTTTATTTGTCTGTTAGAAGTGGGTAAAGTACCCACTGGATCAACCAACTTTTTCAGCTTTGGAGGACTGTGCACAATACCAAGATAAAGAAAAGAGAAGGTGAATTTTTCTGTATGACATAAATGGGCAACGGAAATCAAGCCTAAAATTAAGCTCAGTAATAGCTGAACATTTTGAATTCAAAACGTTACACGCTCACAAGCCCCACATGTATCTGGGCCAAAAACATTGTTTAGCTCCCAAGCCCATGGCCCACGCCCCGAGCGAGTCTAGGCAGGTGATGTGCACATGTGAGTGTTACCAAAGCCCATAGAATGATGTCTACAAAAGCCCCATACACTATCAACTCAAAGCGAATAAAAAATTATTCTTACCTTTACTAAAGGGGAGCCACCAGTCATTCTAAATAACACTCCTCCCAAGTAGTTTACCAGATAAATTGATATGTCGAGCATTTCTAACCCAAAATCAAGGGAGGAATATATAAACAAGGGAAATAGCCCTCTCACAACGAACGTGGGACTTTAGGCAAAAAGGAAGAACTAGGCATTTAAAGCCTTATTCGAACAACTTATATAGAGAACTCCTAATGAACAAAAATTAGCTTTGAGTAGCTTCCTCTAGGTACTTTGATATACAATAAAAATTGCAATATGGTAGTTGTCCAAAAACTTCATGGACATGAGGATTACCAAAGTGAGATCTACACAGGCACAAACACAAACACAAACACAACACATGCTCAAACCTTTTAATACTTGATTTCTAAGACTCCTAAGAAAATAATTACTGATACAACATAACATGTAGAAAGGTTCTCTAGCTGAATAATTTGATAAAATATGTACAAGAACTATTTTTAATATTTTTGGTGTCATTCGATCAGTTCCTCAGGTAGACTTCAGCCTCTCGAGTCCATATAAGCCCTGAATAAAGAATGCATGCATATATAGGATTGGTTAAGATATTATGATTAAATCTTTATAGTTTTAAGGGAAATTCCCAATGGTGGCCCTTAGGTCTAAGGAATTCCCAGTGGCGGAAATTTCAAAAAAACTTTCCCGTTGGTAGCCCTACTTTACAAATTATTCCCAAACATAACTTTAATAAAAAATATTCTGTTAATAATAAAGCATATATCGTTATTTAACAATTAAGGCGGTCACTCGCATATAAAACGAGACATTTTGGGTCGTTTTTTTGCCAATTTCGACCTCAAAATCAGCTCTTAAGGGCTAAAACTTACCCACTAAAATCATCCCTTAAGGGCAAAAAAACAACCCAAAATACCTCGTTTTACGCGCAAGTAACTACTTTAACTATTAACTAATATAATATGATTTATTATTAATGAAATATTCTTCATTAAGGTTATGTTTGGGAATAATATGTAAAGTAGGGTTACTAGCGGGAAAGTTTTTTTAAAATTTACACCACTGAGAATTCTTAAAACCTAAGGGCCACTATTGGGAATTTCCCTTGTTTTAAACAAAACATTACAGTTTAATTAGAATACAGCTATAATAAGGGATTTGTAAAATTAGATTGGGCACTTACTAGAGTGGAGTGAAGATCTTGTAGAAGAGGCAGGAGTAAAGAAACTAATAGTTGAATTTCATCTCTAAGAACATCAAAGTTTTCACCTTTGGCCATAAGCATGCTGATAAATGTATTTGTGTCTGGTAAAAGTTTTAGAGCTACCTGCATCATGTCATTATTTAACCATCATGTTCCAATTCATTTTGGAGTTACCAAACAATTAAAGGTACCACCATAAAAATAAAGTTTGGATTATTTGAAAAGAGTAACATCATAAAAAGTTACCCTATCCTTATGAACAATAAATATAACGTCTTATTCACTTCACCTCAAAATTATAAATTTCACCAAAAAAAAGTTTAATTTAATAAAAATAAGTCTAGTTTAATAAAAGTAATTTCATCACAGAAAATTCAATTCCGTAAAATCAGTTGCGCGAAACAGAAATATTAATAGGAAATCACTAAAATCAAGTAAAAATATATTTTGTTTGGTATACTTTAACAATATTAATTGGTCTAAAGCTCTTGTTTTTATATGACCGTTAAGGGATGTAGGTGGTGAACGGAGAGTCAGGATGCCCACACTCTTGCGGGGAGGATGGATGGGGATGTTTTGACATTGTCAGGAACTCATAACATAATGGTTGAAAGTGAACTGAATCGAGTCTGAGTCTACCTTATTTGAGACACGACGATCATATCAATAAGAAAAGTTAATTGAGTCTACATATATTAAGAGATGGAGAAAGTACAATGCGACCTTGACTACTTAGGATTATACTTAAATATGGAGAAACTGAACTAAAAATAAGTTGAAGAGAACAAGCCCTAAGCCCTCAGCCCATTACTCTTGGACATCAACATTGAGCATTTATTATCTCATACTAGATACTCTTAGTAGTGAAAATGAAACAAGGATGCTTTCATCCTATAATTTATTAGTAATTTTTTTTTTTGGTGCAAAAGAGAGGAGAAACCTCAAACAAAAAATACAAAAGTAAAAAACTAGCTAGTAACTACTCGTGGCCAAGCCACTCCACTAATATCCTGGAATAAAAGTGGACCTAGTCCCACTGGAATCTCATGAAAAATAGTCAGTTGTTGATGTTGATCTACCCCTTGATTTGCAAGCCAATCCGCAACTCTATTCGCTTCCCGATAGCAATGGGTAAACTGAACTTCCCAATCCACTTGAGCACTTAACTTTTCATAGCTTCGGATCAGATTAAAACATTCACCACAATAGTCATGATTTGAGTTAAAAAATTGAACACAAACCTTGCTGTCCATCTGTACTATCAACTTCTTCACTCCACCATCTCTTGCCATCTTCAATCCCATTTCAAGAGCTCTCAATTCAGCTCTCAAAGCAGAACAATAGCCCACTTTCAATGAAAAAGCTTGGATGAAATCTCCCCCTGCTATTCCTCAGCATGCCTCCACCTCCAGCACTCCCGGATTCCCCCTCGCCGCGCCGTCAGTGTTCAACGCAATCCAGCCGTCTCTAGGCGCCTCCCACCTCACAAAAATCTCCTCCTTCAATCTGGGCATTTCCGAAAAGAGAAGGTGGGGCGTTTTTAGAGCTCGAATCACCTCTTTGATTTTTGCCCATAGAAATCCAATCAATTCACTAGGGATTTCGTCAGACTTCCCGAACACCACGGCATTTCTCCAGCGCCACAACCACCATAACGTGGTGCCAAAAATGGTGGCCCACCTTTCCGGCACGAGCCCGCCTTCCGCTGCTAAGTTCCGAGTGATCCACCCCTTATGCTCAATTGTGAAGAACTCAGGTATATATCTTGCTGCCCCCATTTTTAACTAGATTTTTCTTGCCATTGTACAATCTCGGAGTAGATGCATAACACTTTCCTCACTTGCATTACAGAGTACACAACTAGGATTGTCTGTTAGTTTGCGCTTAACTCGATTGGCATTGCATAGAATACGATCATGTTGAATTATCCACATAAAAACTCTAACTCTTTGTTGAACCGGAGCCATCCAAATCATGTTCCATGATGGGTCAGTTGCTTCGTCTTCCTCCCTGCGAATCAGCTTCAGTGCTGATCTAATTGAAAAACCCCCTTTTTTTGCTCCATTCCAGTAAAGTGTGTCACCCATTTCCGGGTCTATCGAAATTTCAATAGATTCGATTTTCTGGAGAACTTCATTCGGAAGTAAATGAGAAAAACAATCCCATTTCCAACCCACTAATTCTTCCCACATTTCACCGACAGTAACATCTTCCAGTTCATCCGGAATTTCCTCCAAGCTTACATCTCTTAATGGACCGTCATTAACCCAGATATGATCCCAGAAGAGAGTTCGAATACCATTACCCACAGCAGCCCGTACTCCCTTTCGGACAAAATTAGCATTTTCCAAGATTCCACTCCATAGATTCGAAGCTCCCTTTTTCGAAGTAAACATATCAATGTCACAACGTCCATTGCAATATTTATCACGAAGGACTCGGGACCAAAGAGAATTCGGTTCCGACAACACTCGCCAACCTAACTTAGTTAGAAACGCCGCGTTAGCTTGACGAGCGGATCTGATTTGCAATCCCCCACTAGCAAGCGGTTTTTGCAAATTTTGCCATGAAATCAAGTGAATTTTCCTTTTCTCATCATCTCCTCCCCACACAAAACGCCTTGTCTTCCTATCCATATCATCACACGACGTTTTTGGGATCTTTGCTGTTTGCATTGAGTAGTATGCAAGTGTATTAACTGTAGACTTAGCCAGTGTAATCCTGCCCGCCAAAGACAAATACTTTGTCTTCCATCCAGTCAGCCTTCTGTCAATTTTTTCACAAATGTGTGCAAAAGTCTCTTTAGTCACTCTCTCAGATAGAGTAGGCATACCTAAGTAGAAGCCCAGATCATTTGTGGCAGCAATTCCCAGAGTTGAGCAAATTCCTCTCGAAACATCATCTGGAACATTTTTTGAAAAATAAATTCTGGACTTCGCGAAGCTCACTTTCTGACCAGAAGCATCACAGAAACGTTCCAAGCACCCTTTAATAATATCTGCTTGATCCAAAGACGTCTCAGCAAATAAAATTATATCATCGGCAAAGAAAAGATTGGAGAGTTTAGGTCCATTCCGGCTTGCCCAGATTGGTTTCCAACGCTCTCTAATAATCTCTTCTTTAATGACTTGATTAAGCCTTTCCATACACATCACAAAGAGATATGGAGAAAGAGGATCTCCCTGTCGGATGCCTCTACTAGGTATAAAGGATTCAGTGGGTTCGGCATTCCAAAGGACACGGAATGAAGAGGAAGTCACACACTCCATAATCACGTTAATGAGTAAAATCGGGAAATTCATCTCTAGTAATGTATCTCGGATAAATGACCATTTAAGTCGATCATAAGCTTTTTCGAAGTCAATTTTTATTGCCATAAACCCTTTCCCGCTTTGCTTCCTCTTCATTGTATGGATAACCTCTTGTACAATGACAATATTATCTGTAATTTGTCGGCCTGGAACAAAGCTACTTTGAGATTGTGAAATTAAACGGGGAAGAAAGGGCTTGATACGGTTCACAATAGCTTTCGTAATGATCTTGTAAGAAAGGGCTGTCATCTGTGAAGAGAGTCTTGAAATAATTGACAACCAAATTTTTAAATCCATCTTTGTCTGTTATCCACACATCATCATCATTCTTTATGTCTGAAATTTTATTTCTCCATCGCCGAACAATTGTGCTCAGATGAAAGTATGTGGTATTCCGATCACCATCCCTAATCCAATCCACACGGGCCTTCTGGTACCATAAAAAAATCCTGTTCCAGCACTTCATCAAATTCTCTTCGAAGTTTAGCTTCCAATTTAATCAGACCATTATCCTTACGGGTAGCCAAAGCACTTTGAATGCCCGCAAGACGACCCATAAGATGTCGTTTAGTACGGAAAATATTATGGAAGGTAGTCTTATTCCACTGTTGGAGTTCATGAGACAGAGTTGCCAACTGGGGGATAAGTTTCATACCACTCTTCCAATGGTCATGAAGAAAAGATTGAAATTTTTCATGCATCATCCAGGCAGCCTGGAATCTGAATGGACGATTAAAGCTTGCAAGGGGTGCAAAACCATTTGAAGAAATCAGAAGCGGGCAATGGTCAGATTGAATCGCCGGTAAATGTTTGACTGCTGCATGTTCAAACCTCAAACTCCATGCGTCATTGCATAAAGCACGATCTAAACTGGCACTTCTTCGAGTTTCTGCACAGGTACCTCGTGCCCATGTGTGAGCAGGCCCGGAAAACTCAACCTCTAAAAGGCTTAATTCATCAATCCATTCATTGAATTGCACACATCTTCTCCTAGTTTCATCACAGCAGGAACTCTGCTCACTAGGGAACCTAGTTTCATTAAAATCACCCATCAAAAGCCAGGGGTAGTTGTGAGAAAAGGAAAACTACTGTAGGTGACGCCACAAGTCTTGTCTCTTGAGAGGATCTGGGCTTGCATAGACGGCTGAGAAATACCAAGGTAATTGACCTACCCTTTTGATTTCCATGGTGATATGTTGTTGATGCTGAAAAATAGGTTCCACTGACACAAACTCCTTTCGCCAATAAACCCATATACCTCCGCTAAAACCTTGAGCATCCACACGCGTATGACCATCAAAACCCAAAGTAGTTGCAATCTTAGTGGCTTGTTCGCCACCCATATGTGTCTCAACAAGTGCAAGTACATTCGGTTGGTTAATACGAATGACTTCTTTGAGAGTATTAACAAAAGCACGACTTCCCGCACCTTGCACATTCCAAACCATACAAGTGATTGATGGGGAGGTAGCCATAAAACTAGGTTGTCTTGCTTCCATGGAAACAGGGATAGAGGGTAAAGTGTCCAAATAGGCATCAGAAATTAGACGTAGAACACGTCTAACTTCATTGGGAAGTTGCATCGTCACCACCAATTCTGGTGGTTCTAGCAATGGCTCCAGATGAGTGTCGAACTGAACCTCCAATCTGTGGGTCAGGGGGTCTGCTATCCCCATCAGTGGTTGGCTCATAGTTCTCCCCACACAAAACGTCCATTCGGGGGGGTCCTCTTGGTCATCGTGGTTGGGGGTCTGAGAGACATGGGAAAGGGTCAGGGGATTCAGACTTTGGCTTGTGTTTTGGCTTGTGTTTTGGCTAGTAGTAGCTGGTGAATGGGAGTTAACAATGGCTTGGGTGGGTGTAGCTTGGAAAACAGTCAGTGATTTTTCTTTTCCTGTCAAAACATTGTCAATACGAGTTTCTGTCAACTGAACAGAATTGAGGTCAGTCAAAGCTTTCCTTGAAATTCTGGCCAAATCTTTAGCATTTTTTTTCTGATTTTTCGTAGCTTGATTAGAATTGGCAGCTGGCATAATTTTATCATCTTTGCCTAATTTAAAGGGATGAGAATCAGTGGCTAAATATATGCCTTGTGATTGAAAAGGGCTATCTTTTGCAATTTGGGAATTAAATCCCAAATCTGCTGTGGAATATGCTGTGGACTTGTTGCTAGAGAAGTTTTCCTTATTACTATGATTTTCTAAGATATCACTGTCATCAATCAAGGAATTATCTCGTTGATTATTCTCTGACCCATTGTGAATTTCTTTCAAAATAGCAAATCTTGAACCTGCCCCGTTTTTTGCTCCACCATCCATATTAAGCACAGCTCCATGATTTGGACCCGGATACTGGTTGACCGGGTTACCCAAGCCAGAATTTGGTTTGTTTTGACGACGGCGAACTGGTTTCTTTACCATCATCCATGATCCGTAGTTCGCTTGAACTTCTGGTTTTTGTTTAGCTAGATCATGATGGACATTAGTGCATGCCATTACTTCTTCCGGACCTTCGTTTGTCTCATCCATGGTAGTAATATCCTTACACGTACCCTCTTTATGGCCTACTTTTCCACAATGATAGCATATCATTCGAAGGCCTTCATATTGGATCCTCCATACTCTCCCTTTTAGCCAAAATTTGGATAGTAAAGGTTTAGAGAGATCAATTTCCACACTTAGTCTCGTAAATTGACCTCTATCTGCTGACGCTGTGTTCTTGTCTATTTTCACAACTTTCCCAATCTTTGAACCCACTCTGGTGAGGAATTCAGTATCAAAGTATTCAACTGAAAGGTTGGGGATACGTACCCAAGCCGTGAGAATTTTCAATGGGGTATCATCCGGGATAAAATTTGGAATCCATTTGCGTATGATGAGATAGTTATCATCAATCATCCATGGACCATCCGACAAAACATAGCTATAGTCTTCCTTGTTGGTGAATCGAGCAATGTAATACTTGCATCCGATATCGGTAAGTGATAGCCCCCCTTTAATTGCCCATTTCTTATTCAGTCTACCCATAAGTTGCATATAACGAATATTATAATCAAACATCTTGATAATCAGAGAATTTTTCCAAGGTTGTCTCATTCTTTGTTTCTCTTCTTTGGTTAACAGGATAACCGGGCACCGTTCGTCTTGGATTATGTCCTCAGGAGTGGTATCATCATCTGATGTATCATCTTCTCCTTCCCAGGGAGGTTGAAAAACACCTGTACTAGTTCCCTCATTTCTGACAAGATCACGGAATGAAGTGCCATTGCCTTTCATATTCCATGGAACATTCTGACCTGCAGCTTGCACCTCCATCATTTCCTCATCCTGGCGTTGATCTTCATTGAAGATTAGATGTGTGATTGATCTTTTAGGTTTCTTTTTTGATCTATTCAATTGGTCTTGTTCAGCAGCAGAGAGTGTTTTTTCACTCATGTTTTGAATTGTAATTTCCACAAGATATTATTTATTAGTAATTATTATATGTCAAAACAATTATGGTGAATATGTGTTAGAAAATCGTTACCAAGTTAAAATAGAATAGGATATTTAGCACCAATAGTCGCTTGATATTATTATAAGCTAGTTTATAGGTCCAGATGATGCCTGACTAATTTTATTGTTTTACGTTTCATAGAGTTAAAATCATATTCTATATTAGTTTAATGATTGATAAATGATAAGCAAAAATTTAACTTTACGAAATCAAAATTCTAATCACATAACATGACAACAAATTACGTAAATAATTTAAATGATAATGCAATGATGTAATTAGGGAATTATCAAGTTTTTTTAGATAAAGTATTGAAATAAAAGCGTTAACTAAGTGGTATAAGACATCTAAACGGTATGTAACTTGGTGATAAACTTATAAACTTTCAGAAAGTTGGACCATGGGTGCAAACCCTCTTACATGCATTTTTGAAACTTTAAAATATAATTGAGATGTTAGATTCATAATGGTGCCGTGTCAGCGTGTGACATGTAATGACACATGACGTATTACAACACATGCTCATGAGTTTTAATATATCACTTCAAAAATGATACTCGTTCTCTATATTTTCACATTGACTTTTGATACTATTCACACATCCAATATCTTTCATTGGCCATATTTTTTTGATTAATATGTAAAAACAAAAATTTCATTAATACCTTTTTGTTATATACTTTTAAATAGGTCTTTTTGATATTATTATCAAGAGATTTATATAATTAACAGCTTTTAATATCATTTAGCATAATAATTTATGTAACCTGATTGTAAAGAAAATGTATACACTATATTAAGGAATTAGTAGGAATACCCGATAATACACCGACACATGAGACACATTTACTAAATCAGAATTTTTAATCCAATATAAAAGGTGACTCAAAATTAGAAGAAAGAAAAACATCGAAAGACACCGTAGAGGCCTAAGAGAATTATTTATAGGTGAACCTTGTAAGTCGAATTCCATTGGAAATTAAACGCTAACTTCTAATATTTAAATGAAATTTGAACTAGACAATTTTAGGAGAATGAATATTGTTGGGAACAAGAAGAGATTAAACATAAAAAGAATCTCGATCCATAGGGAATTAAAATTGGACTTAGAATATGTTTTTTTTCTTAGTTTTATTATTTTATTCTATTGGAAGTTCAATGGACATGAAAATTATTGATTTGGATAGAGAAGAAAGTAAAGTTGAGGTAGAAGTGGAGGAATCTAAGCATTTATTCACCTAATAAACTTCCTACAATTAAATATTTTTTAGGGAAATTCTATACGGTGGCCTTGAACTTCCATTTTTTCTATATGGTGGCAAGCTAAATTTTTTATTTTATATAGTGACCACAAGCTTCCTAAAAATCCACTTAGTGGCCTTATTTCACTAACTTATGGCTAACCCATCATTAAACCCATGGTTTACCAACTATTGTTATTAATTTTACTAACCTACCCTTCTAATCTAAAAAATTACTACCTCCATAACGAATTACTTGCAACAATTGGTATTATTTGTGAGAGGTAAAATATTCCATTGTTGCAAGTAATTCGTTACGGAGGGAGTACTTTATGTTTCTCTCTCCTCCTCCCCCTCACCCTCCCCCTTCCTGTTGTCCTCCACCAATAAAGCCTGCACCACCAACGACCCCGCCACAGCCATCACGGCCACCCCCAGCAACAAACCCACCACAATTATCCACTGCACCACCACCCCTCAACCTCAGTCCAACCTCAGAGCAACCAACACCACCCACCAATCCAACCCAAACTCCAGCCACCCTCCAAACACACCACTAATTCCGCCCAAAAACACCACCGAACCGAAAATTCGCAACCAGTTAGCTTGCAAGATGTTTGAGCTAAACCCAAATCGGCCATTGTGCTGGTTATAGTGCTAGTTGTGGCTGCGTGAGAGGCTGCTGTTGGGTGGTAGTTTAAGTGGCATTTGTGGCTAGTAATTGGGGTGGCTAAGGGTTGATTTGTGGTGCGTGGAAGGGGCAGCAGGTGCGATTGTCATGGCTGCATTTTTGCTACACTTTGGAGCTGGTTTAGGGAAGGCGATGATGAAGTTTCGATTGGAGAAGTTGGCAGTAGTGGTTGAGTCGGCGATGATGTGAGGTGGCCAAATTTATCAGGATCGCGATGATCGGTGAGGGCACATAGGATCGGATCGTTGGATCGAATCGTAGAATCGTACGATCCTACAAAATAACTAAAACTTGATAAAATATAATCTAAATATGTTTTGAATGATTCATAATTTAAGGAGAATAATCCTAAAAGTGCAAATTAGATTGTTAAAGCTAACACGGGGGTTGAATTATAAGATAATAATGTGTTTGTACACACACGTTACCATTCATATAATAATATTAAATTTTTTTGGTTTTAAAATTAAATTAAAAAATCTGAATAAGTAATAACAAAGTGATAATAGTAAACCTATTTGCTTATTTTTGGATTTTAGATGCATTATTCATATATTTGGATGGCAAAATACAGGTAGAGAAGCAAACAAGAAAGAAAGAAAAACAATAGGTTAGTTGTGTGTAGGATCGGTCGATATCGATCCTATGAAATGATCCTACGATTCTATACGATTCTGACCGATCCTATACCGATTCCAACCGATCCTGAACGATCCTATGGAAGGTCGGTTCTATGAGCGATTCGAATCGTTAGGTCATATTAGGATCGTAGGATCGTACGATTCTACGATCCGGATCGCGATTCTAACAACTATGGAGGTGGCTATGGCTGCCATGGAAGAAGAGAAAGGGAGTCCAGGGATAAAGGAAGGAGGTGATATATTTCATCTTTTTTTTAAAACTAGGGGTAGGTTAGTAATTTTAACTTTTAATGATGGGTTAGCCATAGGGTACTGAATAAGGCCACTAAGTGGAATTTTAGGAAGTTTGTGGTCACTGCACATAATTAAAAATTTGGCTTGCCACCGCATAGAAAAAATTGAAGTTCGAGGCCACCATATAGAATTTCCCTATTTTTAAATACATGCAAGTAAAATCAACTAAACTATGTTGTGAACTTGGGCTTACGCATCTTGGGCCCAAGACGACCATCCCACTTGTCATGCCCCAAAAACTCAGGACCCGTTCTGAGGGATGTTTACATGGTCGATGGCCTAGGGCCCAAGCTTATCAGGGGTCCCATTGTTTAGGTTTCATAATAGTTCTCAGTTTTTGCCATAATATAGGTAATGTTTCCTTTTATTTATATCAAAATTATCCAAATTAAGGTATATAAATAAAATTAAGGTATATCCTTTCAAAAATAAAATAAAATTAAGGTATACTTTTTCATACCAAAATTATCCAAATTCTTTTTTCAGAGTCAAACTTCAAAATCTTTTCTCTCTAAGTCCCAAATTTTTCTCTAACCACCTCAAGGTAAATTTCAATACTTTCCAACAAATTAAGCCGTTATAAGCAAATAACCTCATCTTAATTATATCAATTAGAACTTTTTTCTACAATTTACATAGAGACAAATTGCAATTTGTATAATGCATTAGTTATAAGTGTTAGCCTTAATACATTGAAGTTATTAAGAGATTCTGGAGTTAGGAATACAAGCTTTTTTTAATAGAACACTATCATATGATTATAATTGGTTCTATTATACATACAATATTTTTTTGAAGGGGCCACAATCTAACATTTTGCCAAGGGTTCCAAAAAGATTTGAACCGGGTCTGTAGAGACTGGAAACTAGAGAAAGGGGAGGAATGATAACTGTTTAAATGTTACAGGGCACAATGCAATATGAGAGAAACTTAATAATGTTTTTATGATATTTATCTTTGCCTATATAGTGTTTGTGTTGGTACCATATAGTATTTGTATTTCTTCTCTTGTTCTACTGCTTTATTTTTAGTTTTGTAAATAGTATATTGTAGCAAGACAAACCCTAAATAAATAAGTATGAACACCAAAAATGTGTGCTAATATCTCTAACTACTAGAAATATATCATTGCCGGGGAAGAAAAGATGTGAACTAACTTTATAAGCTGTTGCAGAAATCCACCCATGCCAAGGTTTTAAAGTCATCTCATAAGAATTTCCCACAATTTGCTCCATGCTTTCCCTTGGTTCAATTGCAATATGTTGGAGCAATGCCGCCATGAAATCCAAGGCCCTAATTGTAGGAAAAACATATGAAAACAATATGAATGATCACACTATCATCTTAACTAATTAATATTAATGAGTATAAAATCTAACATCAATTTTTAAAAATTGGCCACTAACTGACAGAAATTGCGTTTTTCAATACAAATTTCTATTAGGGATAATAGCTTCTAACAATGCAATATTATGGCCAATTGCAAATAATAATGTAACATTTTGATTATTCTTGATAATGCAATGTTTATACCCCATTTTCTTTTAATATGATAAATTTAAATTTTATTGGAAGAATGGGTGAATTCTTTTTTTTTTAATAGGTTATGTGCAACCTTTATTTGTAACATTATGACAAATTATTAAGCAACCAGTATTCGGGTTTACCTGTTTTATAGGTTTTATCCGATTTTATCCTACTAAAAGTAAATGGGGTATAAATGTTGGATTATTTTGAATGATCGAAAGGTGATTCATGTCACTTTAACTTGTTAAAAAGGTTTGACATAGGTTATAATCAATTTTGACTGGTTAAAAATAATTAGGTTTGAAAGTTAGACTTCTCCATGAATAATAAAAGGGATAACTTGTTTTTAACAGACATGTCAAATGTTGGCTTATTTTTGATATTTTTCCTACAAATTTCACCTTTATAAAACAACTCTTACACTCAAATTTTCCATTTTTTTTAAAAATATCATTAACAAGCAAAGAAAAAGTGTGACTATTGTCTCTATTTGAATAGCTTATTAATTTTATCGGATACAAATTAAAATGGGATTTTTATCTTGTTCTTGTTAAATACAGGACAACTCAATACATAATCCAAGACATTCCTCTACTTTTTTAGAACATCGACGAATGGGAAATCAACTATATTTACAGAGAGACAAATAGGGCGGCAGATTGGATAGCCAACGTAGGACATCTTGTATGTGATAGTCTCAGCATATATATTGTGGAGCACTCTACACTTCTCCATATCCTTAATTAGTTCAGATGCATTAGGAGAACTCCTCGTGCGGAGGGGCTCCTAATACTCTTTTCTCCTATTTTTTCTTACCTTACCAAAAAAAAAAAGTAGCTATAAAGGATTCAACACTTTTTATAAGTCGACAAGTATTTTGAGTCCAAGGAATCAGGAGCATTCTACCAATCAGGCTATCAGTGATCTCTAGAGATGTCAAAGATAATATTGCACATGTTGCCAACAGTAAATTAAATGTACTCCTAGTAGTTTATGAATTGAAGAAGGACTTGTACTGTTTAAGCCTCGTCCTCATAAGTCACAAGTTCTATCATGCATTAAGTGGATATATTATCCTAATCTTAAACTGTAGCACATACTTGATGATGTAAGATAAATAAAGAGAAGTACCTGGTGAGCCAAAGCAACGCTTTGCTACAACTGTTACTCTTTTTGGCATTTCTGTCAACTGCTTCTTTCTTTAATATCTCTACTAAATTTGAATATATTGCTGGATTCGAATCACAATACATCTCCAATCTCTATGCACATGAATCAGGATGAATTACACAATAATTAAATAAGTTACTCAACAATGAATTTGTTCAAACAATTATTGTTTTTCCCACTATAAAGATTTTGTTCGGTTGAATAGAAAGTTAAAAGTAAAGTTTTAAAATGTTGTTTTCACTATTATGAAGATTTTGTTCTATCCGGTTAGAAGTAGAACGTCTTGAAAAGTTTAACCTTTTACAATATTACCGATCAAATATTTTCACATTTTCTCTCACATACTTTCTTTTTATTTTTTAATGTGTACCAAACAAGTATTTAGGGGCATAAATTAGTATTACTTCTATTATATTATTTAGTTTGTAAACAATGAACTAATATGCAGTACAATACTCATGCTCACTACAATGATCATAATGATAACCTCTCATTTTTACTTTTAAATTAGTTTACATTATGTCTTGTCCACATGATCGTATTATTTAACATATTACAAGACAAAAGGATTGAGATCCTGTGGTCAACATTACGTATGCCTTAATGCTAAGCTGCTAGACAGAAATTCAACCAAATCACACCTAAGACTTGGAGAATAACTATTTTTTTTTTATTTTAAAGAAAAGAAAAACACGTTAGATAACTTGAATGGCTCTATATTCTACTCAAAATGATGAATTTATGGATTATCGAAGATGCTATGATGAAATATATATTTGACTTAGAAGAGTTCTAAGTTATCTAAAAAACCACAAACTTAAAATTTACACGGTGTATTGAGAATGAGCATAGTAGATTCGTACTAAGGGTATTATGTTCAATTAGTTCAGATAACGTGAGAGCGAGTAAAGATTACATAGATGACAATACGTTTTGATAAATATCAACATGTTCAACAACTAGCTAATAAATTGTGAAGTAATTTTTCTGATGAAAAAAAATCTAGCCTTTCTATATTACATCTTATTCATGTTATTTCTCTATGACTGTGATTTTCTTAAATTTTAATTGGAATCATGTAAGTAATAATACTTTTGATATCCGGCAAAGAAAATAAATATGCATATGTCAAATGAAGTGCGTACTATATCAAGATTTGAAGGAGCTTTTGGTTCAATGGTTTCTAGAAACAAAAATTTAACTATTCAGGTATTACAGTCAATTTCCGAATTTTGTTTTTTATGGTTTCAAATTCATATGATTTAAGTAGTAGTATAATAAACTTAAAGTTGATCATAGAGATAGTAATCATGCTTATTTTAAAAACTACCTACTAAAAAACAGAAAACTAGTTGGTTGACTTTTTTGGTTTTCATTTCCCATTTTAAGCTTAGATTCACCCATATCCCCTAAGAGTTTGAATTCTTAATTCTCCTCCATTTATATTCTATAGCCACAATCATGGAACAACCTTATTGACCACCATAAACTAATAATCTGTTGGGGCCTAAACAGGGAACTAGGCAAGAATGGACAACCGATGAACATAACCTAATACAACCCAAAATCCTAAGAAAGTGGTTTGTGGTACTAGTTACATTATAAACCACTGTTCCTCTTCCTATTTTGATGTGCAACACATTTTCTATTTTGTCTTGCAACTTGCTATAAGCGTATGACACACTCTCAACATTCTCCCCCTTCACATGCAAGTTGGAAATCATACGAAGAATAAGTTCCTGCTTTCAAACTCCCCCTCAAAAGTCCACTTCAACATCTTGTTTGAACAAGCTTTGTGATCTCTCGAAAAGACATAGAACCATCCAAACTTCACTACAACATGGACTACGCACACCTCCAAGGATCACCAACCTTAGGCTCAGATACCACTATTAGGGACCAACTGCGAAACTAGACAAGTGTGAACAACCAATGAATATAGCCCAATACAACCCAAATGACTAAGCTAGTGGGTTGTGGCACTAGTTATATTATAAACCCCTCTTCCTCTTCCTTTTTTTATTTTTTATGTGGGACTCTTTTTCTATTTTACCGTCCAATTGATATGGGTTACACTCAACACAATCCACAACCATCTCACCACCAGCATGACCCCATCATTGGAAACAGTTGCGACCTCACCATCGTCTCAACCATTGAGCAAAAGACCGTGGTTAGCAAACAATGAATGAGTTAGTCCTTTGATGCCATCCCACCTAGAGTTAAGATCGAGGGAAGGATGCATTCAACACCGTCTTACATATTATAGGGAGAAGGGGAGGAGGGAGGAACATTGCGCACCATATTTACGACCACCTGAGAAAGAAAGGTATTCAATCTCAGCGTATCAAACGACGTTGTCGCAATGGTGACTTGTTGGTAGGCAACAAGGATTGTTGAGAGGGATCTTATTGTATTAAAGAATGATCAACCATGGTGGTTGACGGTCGCTAGGAAGGAGTAGTTGCTTGGTGGCAGAGGTTGGATGGAATCAAAAGTGTAATACATGCTTAATTATTTTACGATTATACTTGAGTGGTAAAGCTTTTCGTGAATTCACTTGTCTTCATGATCAATAACTTTGAAGTTCAAGTACCAACTTTGTCTTAAGACAGAGTATGTAGCTCCCGCATACCAAGTAGTACTTGATATAGTGAAAAAGAGAGTATCCTTCCAACCTCAAAGTTGTGAGATCAATTTTCACTAGAGGCACTTTGAGGACAGAGCTTCCCTTTACCCTTTCCCCTATCCTCTAGTGCCTGACCCAGGACTCGAACGGGAATCGGACCACTTTTTCTTAGCCTAAAATAAAAAACGTAACTCCCGTATTGTTTAAAAAATCAATAGTCGATAATTTAGAAGTGATAATACACAAGATATAGCATCTATGCTTTGAATGTAGGTGACACATAGAGTTGTCCACATGTGGACATGTGTGTAGTGGTGAGTGTTCCACCTTTACATAATTTCTTGCACCTTGGGCATGTACTCTGCCATCCATGCACATGAGGATCTTTGGCAGACGTCTCTCTAATTGATCTGCTAAATATAACATCTATATGCTCAATGTGAGGGAGCATGTCTCAGCCACTCCAACACTAGGATCCCCCATTACTAATTAATTACACTGGATTTTCGCATTTTGATTGTGGGTACTCAACTGTCACATTAGGCACACATAAAAAGGTAGTACTTGGAGTGTGGAGATTTGTCATGCATGTTTGTGACAGTTGCACTCTACTCTGGATTTGTCAATATTTATAAAATTTTATAAGTAGCTTTATATATTTGATAAAGTTAAAATCCTATTAAAAGTATTATTTGGTGAACTAGTGTTAAGTCTTCCTTTTAACCCTTGAGATTGCGCCTTGGAAAAATGAAAAGAAGAAACTTTTATGGGTGGAAGTAACTTTTTGTAGTGACATTTAAAAATAGAATATAGTTTATTTTATTTTTACTAATCCAACATATGGACTAATGTTTCTTAATGTTATAGTATTTTTATGGCAAACTTGTCACCGCTAACATCTATCAATTTCCAGAAGCTAGAGGATTAAAAACCAAAAAATTTACCTACATCTGCCGCCTCCTCTCTCTTTTTTTTCCTCTCCTCTTGTGAAACTAATTCTGTTATAACAAAGAGATTGTAACTAAATTCTGTTATAGTTAGTTAGTAAATCAGTTAGCTTCTAGCTTAACCAATAGTATATATACATTGTATGCTTCATTCTCTCCATTTAATTCAATAAGATCTTTTCTCTCCTTCTCTTATTTTCTCTCAATATTCTCATAAGCTCAGCTTGAGCTTGAGATTTCACATGGTATCAGAGCTTCCAGCGTTATTAATCCTGGATTAGCTTTTTTTTTTTCACTTCTGTAAATTCAGATTGGTGAAAATATTTTTTGATCATCAGTTACAGACAATTACAGGTTCTGTTTCTTTGATTTGATCATTTATTTTTGATCGATTCTTTTTTTGATTTTCTTTGATTGAATCTGCTTTGCTTTCATTGAAATCAGTTCATATTATCTTGATTGATTTCATATTCAGTTTTTTTTTTCTATTGATCATCTTCAACTATATTGATCATCATGTCTGAATCAGATTCTTCACCACTCACTTCTGCTACTGTTTCTTATAAAAAACCCTTATATCTAGCTTCTAGTGATCATCCTACTCTTCAAGCTGTTCCTGTCAATTTTAATGGAACTAATTTCCTTAATTGGTCAAGAAGCTTGAAAATGTTCCTTACTTCTAAGAATAAACTAGGTTTCATCACTGGAAAATGTGTTAAACCAGCTGAAACAACAGATACCTTTTATGATTGGGTTAGAGCTGATCACACTGTGATGTGTTGGATTCTTAGAAGTATAGATAGCACAATTGCAAATAGCCTGATGTTTGTGAACTCATCATTGCAATTATGGCAAGAGTTGATGGAAAGATATGGTCAATCTAATGCTCCATTCATCTATCAACTAAAGAAAACTCTTACTAATATCAAACAAGGTGATGATAGTATTGCTGAATACTATGGAAAGATAAAGCAAGTTTGGGAAGATGTGCAAAGTCTGGATGGATTTCCGGATTGTAGTTGTGGTGCACTTGCTGCTTGTACTTGCTCTTTATTGAAAAAGGTCATTGAAATTGATCAACGAAATAAGCTCTTAGAGTTCTTAATGGGACTGAATGATTCATATGAACACCAGAGGGATCAAATTCTTGCCACTGATCCTCTACCTCCTGTTAACAAAGTATTATTTCAGTTACAACAAGTTGAACAACAAAAACTACTGAAATTACCTGCTCTCTATAACAATCCTATGGCATTAGCAGTTCATAAGCAATATCAGAATTCTTCCTCTTGTAATTCTGGTAAGAAGGATTTCAAGAAAGGAAGAAATGACAAACAATATCTAACTTGTGATCATTGTCATATGAAAGGACATGTTAAGGATAGTTGTTTCAAGCTTGTTGGTTATCCAGATTGGTATCAATCCAAGACTGGAACCAAATCCAAACAACAAACTAGGTTTGCAGCCTGTGTTGAAGAACAACCTGATCATGCATCTCCTCAGCATCATTCAACAACAACTGACACTCAGTTGAATCATGGAATGGTAAATGCTGTTTACCAAGAAGTCATGAAGATGTTTCACAACTAAAAGAATTCTGGAGATGTTCATGCCTCATCTACTTCAGGAGTGCATGATATGCCATTTACACTTGCAGGTATGGTTCATGTATATTCTGCTGTTGATTCTTGCAAAAATACACCTAATCAGGTGTCTTGGATAGTTGATTCTGGTGCCTCAGATCACATGGTTTGTGATTTTACTCTTTTGATGAATTCTACAACTCTATCAACACCTATACAAGTTGCTTTACCTGATGGTAGTTCACAATTGGTTAAAATTGTTGGTGATGTGGTATTGAGTGAACAAATTACTCTCAGAACAGTTCTTTATGTTCCTGGTTTTCAACATAATTTATTATCCATATCCAAGTTATTGACAACCACATCTTATACTGTGACTTTCTCATCATCCAAGTGTATTTTCCAGGGCCCTACACTTGATTCTAGGTTCACTTTGGGTATTCAACAAGCAGGATTATACAAGTTCCTTCTCACCAAATCTCTACTTGATATTTCTGATGTCTCTTGCAACAATAAAGCTTCTGTGCATTCAGTTACACAAGTATCACCTGATTTGTTTCATTCAAGGCTTGGACACAGCTCAGTTTCTGTTATGCAACATATTCAGAGTTTTAAACCTTCTGTTGTTGCTCACTTGAGTTGTAATATTTGTCCTTTGGCAAAACATCATCAACAACCCTTTTCTAGAAGTACTAGTCATGCTGCTACACCTTTTTCTCTTGTACATATAGATTTGTGGGGGGCCTACAGAACAAAAACTTATGATGGTGCTTCTTACTTTCTTACAATACTTGATGATAATACTAGAACTACTTGGACTTATCTCATTCATGATAAGACACAAGTTCCTTTTATTGTTCAGAATTTCTTTGCCTACACAAAAACTCAGTTTCATACTAATATTCAACATATCAGAACAGATAATGGGACAGAAATTGTACAACAAGCATGTTCTCAATTTTTTGCCTCACAAGGAGTTGTACATGAAAGAAGCTTGCCTGGTCAACCACAGCAAAATGGAAGAGTGGAAAGAAAACACAGGCACTTATTAGAGACAGCCAGAGCTCTTATGTTTCATTCTCATTTACCAAAAAGATTTTGGGGAGAATGTATTCTTTCAGCAACACACTTGATTAATATGATGCCATCTTCTGTTTTAAATTGGAAATCTCCTATTGAAATGCTTTTCAAACAAAGTCCTGATTACACTAACTTAAGGGTAATTGGTTGTCTATGTTTTGCTGCTGTCAAAACAGGTGACAAATTTGCACCAAGAGCAAGAAAAGCTGTGCTTCTTGGATATCCTTTTGCTCAGAAAGGATATAAACTCTATGATCTAGATACCAAGCAAGTATTTTTGAGCAGAAATGTCATTTTTAGAGAAGATCAATTTCCCTTTAAGGCTCAGCCTCCTCAATCTTCTAATCTCATTTCTGATCCTATTTCTCCTCTTGGGTCTACTTCTCTCTTTTCACCATATCCATCTTCTCATCCTACTACTTCTCATACTTCTCTTCCTTCTAACACTTCAAATCCTTCTCATACTACTTCTCATCAAACACCTTTTGAATCTCATGATCATAGTTTCATTGATCAACCTATAATTCATGACTCACCTATTTCTTCTAGACCTCAGAGAAATAGGCAACCTTCAACAAGATTACAAAATTTTGTGTTACATAATGTTCCTGCTTCAATTATACCTTCTCCTAATTCTTCCTCTTCTTCAGCCTCCTTTCGTGCTCACATACCAGAAATTTCCTCTTTTTCTCCTGATTATATAGCCTCACTCTCAAATGTCATGATTTTACATGAACTTACCACTTATCAACAAGCTCAAAATGATCCCAAATGGGTGCATGCAATGCAACAAGAGCTCACAGCACTGGAAAAGAATCAAACTTGGGAAGTGTGTACACTACCTGATGGTGTGAAGCCTATTGGTGCAAAATGGGTTTACAAAATCAAATTTAGAGCTGATGGGAGTGTAGAGAGATATAAAGCAAGGTTAGTAGCTAAAGGCTATAACCAGATCAAGGGGAAGGATTTCAAACACACCTTCAGTCCAGTAGCCAAGTTTACTAGTGTCAGAACTTTGATTGCACTTGCTGCTGCAAATAATTGGCATCTTCACCAACTTGATATTAATAATGCTTTCCTACATGGGTTTCTTGATGAAGACATATATATGGATCTTCCTGAAGGTTATATTACAGCAGAACAAAACAAAGTTTGTAAATTAAAAAGATCACTATATGGGCTGAAACAGGCATCTAGACAGTGGAATTTGGAATTAACAAGATTTCTTTTAAGTCTTGGTTTTGTACAAAGTAAACAAGATTATTCATTGTTTACTAGGAAACATGATGAGCATTTTACAGCAATATTAGTGTATGTTGATGATTTATTGCTGGCTGGAGATGATATGCAATTCATCAGCAAAGTAAAACAAGCTCTTGATAAGGCCTTCACTATCAAAGACTTGGGTGAATTACAGTTTTTCCTTGGCATTGAGGTGCATAGGACAACTGCAGGCATTACTTTGAACCAAAGAAAGTATATTCTAGATATACTCAAAGATACTCATATGGAAGATTGCAAACCATCCTCTTTTCCTATGCAAAGAGGGCTGCAATTATCTCTTGATGATGGAGATGTGTTGCCTGATCCAGAAGTTTACAGAAGACTCATTGGTAGACTCTTGTATTTGAATCTCACAAGACCTGATATTTCTTTTGCTGTTCAACAACTCAGTCAATTTTTATGTATGCCTAGAGTACCACACTTACAAGCTGCCATGTATCTTGTAAGGTATCTCAAGCATACACTACATCTTGGCTTGTTCTATTCAGCCAACTCCTCTTTGCACATAGAAGCTTATTATGATGCTGACTGGGGCACCTGTCCTTTTACTGCTAGATCAGTTACAGGGTTTTGTGTCTTTCTTGGAACATCATTGATTTCATGGAAAACCAAGAAACAAAAGACAGTTTCTAAATCCTCAACAGAATCTGAATATAGGAGTATGAGCTATACTTCTAGTGAACTTGTATGGCTTGCTGGATTACTTAATGACTTAAGTGTTACAATCCCCTTGCCTATATCACTTCACTGTGATAATCAAGCAGCTCAACAACTGGCAGCAAACCCAGTTCATCATGACAGGACAAAACATTTGAAGATAGATGCTCACTATATTAGAGAAAGAGTACAAGAAGGATTTATCTCTACTCATCATGTTAGAACTGGATTACAAATAGCTGATGTTATGACAAAAGCTCTTGGAGAACAGCAACACACTTTTTTTACTCACAAGCTTGGACTTGTCCTTAACACTCCAAGTCCAGCTTGAGGGGGGGATGTGAAACTAATTCTGTTATAACAAAGAGATTGTAACTAAATTCTGTTATAGTTAGTTAGTAAATCAGTTAGCTTCTAGCTTAACCAATAGTATATATACATTGTATGCTTCATTCTCTCTATTTAATTCAATAAGATCTTTTCTCTCCTTCTCTTATTTTCTCTCAATATTCTCATGAGCTCAGCTTGAGCTTGAGATTTCACACCTCTCCCTTTTCTCCCCAAACCCTAGTTTTATCTAGGGGCTACCTCCACCCTTTTGGGCAGTGGTAAGCCCCTTTTTGCTTTTGCTTAATTAGTTCATTGTTATTGTTGCTAATAAACCTCAGTCTTTCTCTAATGGAGAGTTTTTCTACCCATATATTGGGTTATACCTACCCATATATTGGGTTTTATCTCTCTCCATGTGAGAGTTTGGGGACTTTGTTGTTTGTTATTTGTGTGTTTTTGAAGGTTCCTTTGTTGATCGGATTTTGTGCGGGGTTGCAACAGACGTCAACACTTCATTTACAATCAGTTGATTTGAATTTGGTTCTACTTCAAAACTACAACCGATCGATAGACCCCATTGTAGAAGACTGCAATAGACAGCGATATGAGAGACGAGTGTTTTCAGAATTGTTAGATCTCCTCAACGATCGTGGTTTTGCTATGTTAGAATTTTATTTAATTCAGTTTGATTTATATCTGTTAGTTTTGGCTTCTATTGTAGATGTCGTATGACTTCAAATCAATAAATGAATTCTTATTTTAAAAAAAAAAACATCTACCGATTTCCACATATAGCACAATAACTAATTTTACTTAGCTTAATACATCCTTAAACTAATGAAGAAAGGAGTACATATACCTGGATATTTTTGGATATGTCTTGTCTCAACACAATCATTGTCGGTCCTATCTTATCTGCAAGTAATAATCGACACAAAATAAATCAGATTTTCCATTGAAAAGATGTAAGGGAATTAGATTGATCTTTATATATGTAGTTCAAAACAACATTAACCAAGTGATTCTAGATCAGATGGTAATACCTCTACCTTCCTCTAAGGAAGGGTCTTGGAACCCACGAGCGTTTCAGTTCTTAGGAGGGTGGGGTTGGAGGTGTTAAGACTCAAACGAGGTTAGATAGTATCCTGATAGCTTAGTAAGGATCCGACCCAAGTTTAATACATATGAATTTTTAAAGTAATATATGATCAAAATTTACAAAGTTTGACTAAATTCTTTTTGAAAGAAACCCTTACACCCTTTTCTCTATTATCCTTTAACGAGTATGAAGAGTGCTCTTTTAAGAAAGATGATGAAATATCATGATGATATTTAGCATGACCTATACTTCTTATAGATTCAAGAAAACATGCTAATTATTGAAATCAATGTTCTTTTTCTATGTTTCTTTTTTTGGGGGTGAATAACTGAGTAATATGTTGCAATCGAATAGCCAATACATAGACCTAAAGCCGACTAGGTTGACAACGCCTTTTTATGAGGGATCCTCCTCATAAAAGCTTAAATCAACGAACAATTGATCAATTGTGTTTATGAAGATTATCTAAAGTTTTCATATGGATGTCCTTTTTCTAGTAGATCTTGTTTCTGTGAGAATATTATTTAACGATGATTTAGGCGAGAGAAATATTTAAGGAGCAACTGCAATGAACTATTCAAGGAATAGTAGTTTTTTTCTATGATCGGAAGGAGTACGTAGTAATTATCTATTTTTTTTGAAGCAAAACCAACAATTTTATTCAATTAACTCATGCTCAAGGTCCATACGAATATAATGTGGTGGGTTTTCTTCCCATTCCACAAACGTCTCATAATCAAAAGCATGACATGCTTATTAAATAATGATTATCGTGTTACAGAATAATAAATATGATACAATTAGTTCCGTCCCTTCATCTTATTGTTCCCCAAATCTCTAATTTATACTTCAATACATTGCCCTTATACAATTACAGAAGTACTTGTTTGCGGTGGAGTTGACTCATACTTCAATACATTGCCCTGATACATCATATCTTTTATTACGAATTTACAATAACAAAACTGAAGAAATAATTAGCAAAAAGTTTACATGTTTCTATAATCAACGATGTGAGACCTTTTGTTGTCTTAACACTTAACAATATTACATTACCCTACATATTAAATTTCAACAGCACATTAACAATCATATCATTGGTCGATCAATCATACTTCCACGTTTTAAGGGTATCGACATACTTAAATGGAAATTTCAGATCTACCAAAAAAAGCAAAAATCATAGAGTATCTCGATAGGTACTAAATGGGAAATAATTGGTTGATTATTATAAACAAGACTTGGTGATTTATTCTAAATATACTAGTATTATTATGCAAAACGACAGCAACAACTCAGGCATGCATGATTCATGAGGCGATTAGCCATTGATCACTAAGGAAAAACAACGACAATAAAATTTGAGCTCTGAAATGATTTGGGATCGACTAATATAAGTCATTAGAAGATATCATCGTTTGCATGATAAGTGAAACAAGAAAAGCAAAGACAGAAGAGACAAGAGAGAGAAAGAAGTTACCTAGAACTTGAACAATTAAAGTGCAAAGAGACAGAAAAGAGGAGGTGGGTATGTAGGAAACAGCCCGTTCATGTTGATCAGAAGCAGCAGCAGCAGGACTAGTAACAGAAGATAATGGAGGGTTAGAATTGTCATTATTATTGTTGTTGGTAATTAGTTTGGTAAGAAGATTAAGCTCTTGAATTGCAGATTTAATCTCAGATTGCATTGCCATTATTTCTCTCTTTCTTTTCATTTCTCTCATCATGACAAAGTCTTCTCTTGTTGTCTTCTATATATACAGTAGTCTTAACAGTAACCCTAAACTCCTATTTAAACACATAATAATATTTTAATTAACTTGCAGAAGACATTGCATCTACGTATTTTTTAATTTTGAAGTTCACTGAATCTGCATTATATAATTTCTAACTTAAATGAGATTATATCTATATGTAAACAATTTCTATCTTCAACTCTCTCCTTAAAATTTTTCCAACATAAATCTAAGGAAGATTAGTAAAGTTATTCGTATTAGCCAATGGGGGTAGGAAACTTGTAATTATAGAATCTAACTACAACTGTCGCTAGATACTTGTTCCTATGACCTCAAACTTCATGTTAAAAAGTTGTTACGGGAAAGGGGATAATACATTATCAAAAATTTACAACAAAAAAGTTTATTGGTTAATAGTTTTTCTAATCTCATTCCTTGCAACATAGATTAGATATCTCGTAATATAAAAAATAGTATATACAGTAAGAAATATATATAACGTGATTTTGTATATCTCGCAATTATTTTCGCTACTAACAACTTGATTGCTACTCCTTTTCTAGGAGGTAATAAACGATACATATATACAGTAAGAAGTATACATTTTTATTTGTAAAAGATTATTTTCAATATCAAGATGATGCGATTTCATCTCAAACATGTTCTTTTTATCTTAAGAATTTTCATTACCATCTTATAAGTGATGTTCAGTCAATCAGTTAGATATTACCATACATTGGTTTAAGACTTTCATCGCCAAGATACATTCTATTTTTACCATTTACATTCTATTCTCAATATATAGGCCAGGACTTACTACTTGGTCCGTTTTCTTTGTCTGCTTTGGACATAACTTGCATTATTTTTGGAGGGTTTTGATGACTGACCGATATACTCTATTCACACTCGAATAATTGTCCTTTTGACTTTCAAAATCCATCATATAGTTTGACCATTATTGATACTAGTTGTATGATAGTAAAGATCAATTTTGATAATTTGTAATTATAGATAGATGAACGTCATAGGATTTAAGTAATAAGATTTCGATATTTATATTGGGGAAAATTTATTATCACCAACTTACAATTTGACCAAAGTTAAACATAATTATTATTTGAAAACATAGTACTTCTATAAAAGTAGTCGAACAATATTCTTAGAAACTTTCATCTCAAATGGAATATCTATAGTACGAGAAATAAGTCCAAAGACGAAGAAAGCCACATTAGCATTTGAAATTATCGTATGTATATTGATAGAAATTATGTCATGAGAGAAACTCATGTAACTCTTATGGAGAGGATGATATCAACATAAAGTTCATTGTGCAACTCCACCTATTTTAATTGGTCTAGGATGACAATGCGGTGTGCATGTGTGTGGTTAGATTCCCCTCTAACTAAAGTTTGTGTATGTCGACCATTGAATATATCATGGTACCTGAACATATCCTGGCTTGTCTTACTCACATAGAGGACAGATCCCATCAATTTCAAGAATACAAGCTGTTTACTACTATTTGAAGATATGTTTGGAGCATGAAACCCTAAATAGTTGATGCCCCATAATTTCTATTTTACCTCATGTTAGAAGTCTAGAAGAAGGCTAACGAAGATGTTGTGAATGGTCTAAATTGCGAGTTAAGAATTACATTCACATATGAGAAACCGAATATTAAGAGCGAAACCAAAATGTGTGGGAAAAAAAGATCAATTAGTAATATACAAGGCCTATGGGCTACACCACTTATACTAATTTGTTTGAATATGGCGACCAAATTTGTATTTCGTCAAACTCTCTCACTCACGGACTTTCTATATTAGCGTAGCTTCGTTAAGAATTAATCTGTTAACTACAATGATGAATATTCAAGGAAAGTCCTTCAATTTAATTACCATGAGATTTAATACAAATAATTAATAGCATTAATAAGAACTAGACTTCACACTTACTATGAGATTTAATACAAAAGCTTAATAGCATTAATAATGTCAGATGTAGGATGAATAAGGGACTGCATAATCACCACTCCAAGGCATGGAAACTACTCTTTCTTTTAGTTTAATTTCGTACCTCTATGATCATCGGGTTCGTACGAATATGAATAACCAATGAGATACAATGGACAGAACAATCCACTTTGATGATCTTCAAAGTGAATCAACCAAAAACTTAAGTGTTTAGAGTTTATGAAGAACACTTGAGAATCAAAATGACAATTCTCAAGCAAGCAAGTTTCTAGAGTGAAAAGCAAATTAGAATTTCTTGTGTTTCCTTCTTTTTCATTCATATGTGCAAGGGAATATTTATTAATCCCTCAACCAATTCTAAGAAGTTACACTTCCAGAACCGTGTAATAACAGCAATCAACAAGGCAACAATGGATAGAAGCTGTCCATTAGCAAAAACACGCAAACAATCAAGAACCCTCACGCGAACCGCGAATCAGATCGCGACTCGCGACCCAAGCTTGTCGTTGTCCATGACCCAGGTACAATCCGTGACCCTGATCATGGTTCGTGACTAGCACTAGTGGCGTTTCGTGATCTCTGTCGCGATTCACAACTTTTTTCCTGTTACTAAACCTATGAAAACCTAAAATATTAGACTTCCTCAATCGTCTTCTAATATTACAATATTTATATACCTAAACCCGTTACTCTATAAATGTTCCAACAAATAATAACTAGATTATACCTGTTACCCTATGATTAGTTTTTTGTACACGCTAATAGCGTTGATAAGAACTAGCAGGCCCGTCTAAAGCCCTGTGCAGGGTGAGCACCCGCACAGGGCCCCGCAGACCTATAAGGGCCCCAGATAAATACAAGTTATAAAATATAAATGCTGCAAGTATCTTCAATCAATTTACCTTTGGTTCAGTGGCAGCAGCATAACTGATAAGTAATTTATTGTGCTTATCCATGCTGCATTTTTAGTGTCGATACATATAGATTTAGAGCATTTTAGTCTTGCATTGCATGGTTTTGATTACTTTGAGCTAAATGGTTGCTTCACTACTCGTTTAGTTGTTTTGGATGATTTTCAGACTAACTAACAGGTTTTTGAAGTCATATATGATCATTGGAAGATTAGTTATGGACTGTTGAACTTCAAATGGACATAACGTTTGATCCGTAAATCATATTAAGGTGATTCCGGTGGGAGGTGTTAGCTCGTTTCGATAGCTTTCCAACGACTGGTCATAAGCCCAATTCCGATAAGAGACGAGAGAGATATGATCGTTTGAAGTTGAGCTGTCCGCTGACTAGCAGGTCTACACGACCGTGTTGATTTCAACACGACCGTGTTGGTCTGTTTCCACGAAGTCAGTCCTGTTCTGCTTGCCCACTGATTTGAGAAGTTTAGGTCTACACGACCGTGTCCACTTTGACACGGTCGTGTCGTTTTTGACACGACCGTGTCGACCTGCTTTCGGACTTTGATCCTTTTTGTCCGTCTTACTTTAATGACTCTTTTAATTAGTTTTGGGAGCTTAGTTTTCGACATTACTTCATACTTAGTTTCTAATTAACTCTCTCTTAGCCCTAAAACCCTCTCAAACACTAGTTTACTCTTTGTTTTCATTATTGAAGATCGAATTCATCAATTAATTCAAGTAATTTCTTTTCTATCTCTTTCCTTTAATCTCATTGCTTTGTTCATGATGTTTAACTTATTGAATCTTAATTGCTTAGAATTCATGATTAGTGAGTAGTTTCTAATCTAGGGTTTGGGTGAAAGCATGAATTAGGGGCTTAATGTAGATGTTCTTGTAATTGCTTTCTTCATGTTTAATGTGCATTGTTCTTGGTGTTTTGACACCTTAGGGTAGACCTTGATCAAGTTTATGCTAGGGCTTAGATTTCAATTACTCTTAATTGATTGTTGTTGTCTAGTCATTCCCATAAATCAACTTAATTTCTAGACCAAGAGATTGGGTAGAAATTAAGAGGATCCTATTTAGGGGTTTTCCAATCAAATTGAATCCATTAATCAATTGGCTAAAGACCATTCGAGAGAGGATTTAGTCGATTGATTAATTGATTACTCTTGAGGACCATTCGAGAGAGGACTCGAGGACTTTAGAGGGAAACTTAACCTTGCACGTTATTCTCAATAGCTTCGTAGTTGCATTTGTGTCGTGTCTTTGCCCGAGTTCATGCGAGTAACCCAAGCTCTAGTGTTTTCTCTATCTTATTAATTCTTCTATTTAATTCTTAGTCGGTATTCTTTTACTAGTTAATTAGTCGGTGACTTACTCAATCCAAAACCCCCAAAAACCCTTCACTTAGGTAGTTTTGGACTTAGTGGACTGAACTCAATCCCAATTTCCTTGTGGTTCGACCCTTGACTTGCCGTTACTACGTGCTTAGTAGTTGCTCGTTAGGTTTATAAATTGTGTTTGCTAAGCGGTTCTTAGTGCCTTACGACACACTAAAAACCTCTTATCAATAACGCACGCATGCAAGTTGCAACGCATGAGTTTCAGGGGTTGGGATTCGATTCTTCCCTCAACCCTTCTTGCATCTTTTATTTTTCAAGCTTTATCACTCTTCTTCTTACACTTGTCAATTATTTTTGTCAAGGCTTTTATCACTCTTTTTCATACTTTTGTCAAATGTAGAATTTTAGTATATGTTAATTTTGACACATTTTTCATTATTCTAAACTAAGAATACTTATGATTTTCCTCTTAGTACTTTTCTCTCTGTATGTTTTTTATCATTATTTTTTCGCCAACTTAAAATAATTATAGACTACAAACGGTATATCTTAGCACATATAGTACCCCATAATTTAATGATTTAGTATGCTAAGGGTCGCCAACTTAAAATAATTATAGACTAAAAATGGTATATCTTAGCACATATAGTACCCCATAATTTAATAATTAGTATGCTAAGGGGAAAATAATAGATGATTTTAAATATAATATTGCAAAAATGATTCTAAGTGCTCAAAAAAATTGATAAGATAATAGGTTAGTCTGGTGTAATATTTTAGGGGTCTAACTTCCATCTTTGATGTCGCACAGAGCCCCCATTTTCTATGAGACGGCCCTGAGAACTAGAGTGTACACTTTGACAAATCAAGAGCTAAATGGCCAACGAAGATGACCAAAGAACACCATCCCGGAAAATTGTGATTGCCACAAGATGGATTCATATTGATTATTTTTAGAAAGAGGAGTGCTTTCCAGGAAAAGGAACTCTACAATAGTAGCTAGTAGACCGTTACTAGCTAGGAACTTAATTAGATTTGATCTAAAAAGGTCTATGACTTAAACTTTCACATTAACAATGTTGTTAGTACAGTTTCTTGAATGGCTTTGTGGCTCCTCATTCGAAGGAGTCTATCTATTTAATTTCAAAAATGTTTTCTATCAAATGTTTCTACTGACTTTCATATTTGGTTCCAAATAATAATTCAAAATTATGCTTTGTATCAAGTTTTTGTAAAACTGTTTGGTAGGAAAATTCATAAAAGTGTCATTAAAAATATGTTGTTTCCATTATATTCTTGTTGTAATATGTAATATTTTCTTTATATCTAATGTACAATTTTACCATTAGTACTTTTATGATATGAGAAGGTATTGGGTTAGACGCGTCCGACCATAATATTTGGCCGGACGATTTTCAGTTGGTTTCATTTTTGTTTCAGTTGGTGTCAATTTTTGCTCAGTTGGTGTCAATTTTTGCTCAGTTGGTTTCAAATTTTGTTCAGTAGGTTTCAAATTTTGTTCAGTTGATCTTTTTATTTCAGTTGGATGTCTTTTGAGTTCAGTTACTTATTTTATTGTTTCATTTACGTGTTTTAGTCAAACTGAAAACAAAACTTAAGTAAATGAAACAAGATAACTTCTAAATGAAAGCAACTTAGTTTTCAGTTACTTATAATTTTCTTTCAGTTGGTTTTATTTTTCTTTCATTTAACAACTAACTAAAGTTAAAAAATAAAAAACACTAACCTCTGCTTTCCTCTCACTTTCTCCTTCTTCTTCATCAATGGCATCAATGGCATCAATGGTAGAAGTTGAAGTATTGTTCATTAATACAGAATATTGCTTAGTTTATTGATGTATCACGAGGTAGAAGCTGATGTTGCCTTCTTCTTCTTTCTCTGCGTTTCTTTCTTGCAGTGAAGGCTTTCCCGTTGCGCCGCCATTGTTGCGCAATTATCTTTTGCTTCTGTCTTCCTTCAGGTTGCTTCCCCATTGATGATTTGATCTAGTTCCTTCAGGTTGCTTCAGATTGCGTCGTTCTCTCGCCGCGCCGTTCTCGTCCGACGAAACATATTGTGTCAGACGGTCTAACCTAATAGTTTCACTTTATGATATATCAAAGAAGTTCATAAAAGTTAACATATTATGATTACATGAAGAAAAATCTGACAAGTTTTACATAATGGAGTACTTAGTTATGTACTAGTTACAAGTCACACTCACAATTGTATAGTTTAGCATTTTTTTAACAAATGTAATGTGTTACTTGCAAATAAAATATAAAAGACTTAAAACACCAAGCCTTGCCCCTTTGGGAAGGTGGCAATTGACCAATCACATTATTTTTCATATTCATGTACGTTCACTACACATTCAGGAACCCACTAGGGTAGGGTAGAGTACTAGGGTAAGGCAGGGGTTAGGTGTCTAGAAAAAGCACAAAATTTAACCTAATCTATAATAGGTAAGCTTTAATACAGCAATATTATATGGGGCATTTTACTAAAATAAGTATCTATTTTAGTAGCCTCAATTAGGGGGCACCTGCCCACTTCCTCTTTGGGAAGAGCACAATTAAGAACTAAGAAGACTTAAGAAGACTATTATAACAACAAAATTATGTAGGGAGCCTTTTATTATTGAAACAAGTAAGTTTTTAGTCCCTTTTTACCTTCGAAATGGTTCTACAAGGGTTTTCAATGCGCATAATGAAGTAATGTTAAATTTTGTTGTCACAAAACAAATTGCACCAAGAAGACCTTGTAAATAATAATTGGAGAACTTTCACTAAATTCTTAACGTATAGGTACTTGATTTTAAAAGTTGATGGGGATGTTTGATAATTGGCTGGTAGCTGGTGGTTTTTAAGTCACTAGTTTGATAGACTGTTTGTGCTGGCTTATTTATTTGGTTATCTAATTATTGACTGCTTTATAGATTCGCTTGGTAAATGAAATTTTTAGTGTTAGGTTTTAGTAGAAATTGGAAGCAACAAAAAAATTAACACAAAATACCGTTAAAAATAGTTTTTGACTTTTGATTTAAAAGAGACTTTTCATCTACTCCAAAAGTCATTCACCAATCATTTTTTCGGCTAGTTAACCACACAAAAAACTCAATATAAAAGTCACCTAAAAAGGCGATTGCCAAACACCCTTTTGAATCACCCAAGATCAAAGACCTAAGATTTGTTATAGATTGTTTCGTAGTTACCTACTATTATATTGGTATTGTCGTATTATCCAGTTCACTAATCGTATTATCATAATTTACTAAGGTATTGCTATTTATTTTTCTAATTAGTCGTTAGTATTAACTGTTTATAGGCTTGGTCATTAATTGGAAAGTTATAAATTTGAGTTGATTGGCAAATTAGGCAAATAACGAGTCCAAATTCTTACTCACAGAGAACTGAGTGTATAATTAAAAAAATATAAATAGATGACAAACCCGACACTTTTTTTAGAATTATACTTTATGTAATTATTAGACCGTCAATTTATGCATATAATGGCTTAAATATCCAATAAGGACCTTCTATATTGCATAGCGGTGTCCGTTTTCTTTTAAAAAAGTTATTTTCGTTCCGAAAAAGTTATCTTGAAGTGCGTGTCCTAAAACCGAGCTTATTGGTACCCATTTGTAGGGATTCTCGTAAGTCGTGCCTATAAATATGATGCATAGTGGTGTCCATAAAAAAAAATGTTGTCTATGGCCCGAAATGGTCGAAAAATCGCGTAAAAGACCGTGCAATGAAAACCCGTTTTTGTTCTCGTTTGTAAGAATTCTCGAAATTCATGTTCATAAAGGTTACACAATGGTGTATGTTTTGCGAAAAAAACGTTGATTTCAACCCGAAAAAGTTGAAAAAATTGCCTTCAAATGTGTACCCGAAAACTCTTAAAATATTCACATTTGAAATCCCACTTTAATGTGTTTTTTCAGGTTTTCAGGTTACAAGGACCTATAAAATCAAATCATTATGAATTGTTGGTACTTACCGACAAAGCCCTTTGACAGAAGATCGATCATAGTTCATACTTTTCCAGTGAATTTCCTCGAATAAACAACTTGTTAACTTTACTCTAGTATCTATTGGGATCTAATCACATGATTAATCTTATTAAATATAAAATCATTTGCGAGAGAAGAATCAAGAAGTGTATGTATATCACAATTTTTTTTTTCCTTGCGTTGTACTAATTCATTTTTTGTTTGGGAAAAAGGAAACATCATGAAGCTGTTGGGAGCAGCGAGGTAAGGTTATAGATAAGATTAAGTAGAACATCTTAAAAATGAGAAGATACAATGTTTCTCTAAATTGAACAGTAAGCCGAGAATCTAATCCAGAAGAAGCAGCTTATCTATGCACATTTCTATAAAGATTAAAGAAAGATTGTTCTGCCAAAAAATTGGGTGTTTATGTTATCCACTATATAAGTGTCTCATTAATTGAGACACATTTAGCAATAATAGCACACACGTATATGCTTATACTTAGGTCAACCAAAACTAATCAGTGCTTGTTTGAGACAGACAATAGTTCTTCGTTCCAAGATAAAGCTCCTTGAAAAGTTATCCAAAGGCACTTTTAGGGATCTATCAAACTGTTTTCACCATAAAAATAAACTAACTAAAGAAATACATAGGAATATAAAGGGCTATGGGCCTGTTCTCTTCGGCTAATTCTAGCTGAACTGAACTGAACTGAACTTAACTGAACTTATTGGAGCTGAACTGAACTGAATTTATTGGAGCTGAACTGAACTGAACTGAACTGAACTTATTGGAGCTGAACTGAACTGAACTGAACTGAACTGAACTGAACTGAACTGAACTTATTGGAGCTGAACTGAACTGAATTGAATTGAATTAAATTAAAATAAGTATATGAATGATAAGTAAATAATAATTATTATGAATATTAAATAATCAGTAATAATAATTCTAAGTAATAATAATTATTATGAATATTAAATAATCAGTTATAATAAATAAATTAATAATTTAGAATAATATCAAATGAATAATGACAATATTATTTTGATGTTATTATGATATTTATAAATAAATAAATAATAATAATAAATTAATTTTAAAAATAATAATTACTGATAATAATAATAATAATTTATAATAATGAGTAATTACAATTATTAGTATTAATATATTAATACTTGATGATGATGATATAATATAATGCCTAAGAAGTAAATTAAAGTATTACCATTATAATAATAATTAGCTTAAAACATGGGTTGATGTGTGCTTCTAACCAAACCACGATTTGTGGTGGGTTGGTCTATGATAGAAATACACCAAACCGCCAAAGTATATTTAATATACAACGTAACGACAATGTTGTATTTTAAATAGTACTGCAGTATTATTAGCAACTTTGTAATTTTTTCATATCTTCTAGCTTTTTGTAGCTTATTTGTATGATGTAATAGTGAATTTTATTCAGTAAAATAAAGCAACAATTGCAAATTAGAATAATCGTATTGACATGAAATTTGTTTAAACCGTGCATCAAACCCAAAGTTTGCTGAGCCATAATAATAATAATAGTAATAATAATGAGTAAAGATATAATAAAAAAAATAATATATATAAATAATACTAATTATTATTATTATATAATAACAATAATAATAAGTAAAATAAATTAGAACAACAATAATAATATTAAACAAATTGGTTAAATAATGAATAGAGCTGAACTGAACTGAACTGAATTTATTGGAGCTGAACTGAACTGAACTGAACTTATTGGAGCTGAACTGAACTGAACTGAACTTATTAGAGCTGAACTGAACTGAACTGAACTGAACTGAACTGAAAATAAGCTGAACAGAACAGGCCCTATGTATGTATTCATTAATAATATTTTTGTAAAGATTAACACCATTGATCTTAGAAGCATGCGTACCCTTTAACGTATTATGTACCCTTTTAAATCTTATGTGTACCCCTTTTTTCTAATCAAGACGGTTATTTTTCAATTTTCAGCAAAGTACAGGTTTTTAGCATAACCTAACTATATATATATATAGAGAGAGAGAGAATTAGAATCAAATAAAAGATTCTTAAAATGAGAAGGGTGAGACGGATTGTTTGTGCATATTTTTTGAAAAAAAATTGTTAATTACCAGCTTTTATAAACAACTTTTCGTAATTTACCACCTTCAAGATTATTTTTATAAATTACCACCTTTAATATTGCAAATCTTTAAAAACTCCCACATGTTAGCGTTTTCAGTCAAAAAAGTGTTTTGCGGGTCCCACATAGTTTTATTTCCCTCCAAATCTGTTTCCTCTTCCTATTTCTCACTCCTCTTTCCTCTTCCTCTGTTTCTTCTCCACTTCCACCATTACTAGGGATTTATTTACTCTAATATTCATTTCTCTCTTTTCCACATAACTCAGCTAAAGTTCATAACAATGAATTAAATACTAATTTAATTACTCTGTTATATATTTTGTAGCTTACAATACAGGAATGATTTGCTCATTCCTAAAGAAGTTTTCGCGCCCAATCTTAGAACAACTCAGAAGCAAGACCTACACTCATGTTTGCATTGGTTCTAATATCAATATCCCTGTAATTTAAGAAGGTAACCCTAGAATTTTTGGATACATAAGGAGTCATCAAACTATGGACTTCTTTCACCCCTTGAATAGTTCGTCGAGTAAGCTCCACCGAGCTTTTCCTCCAATACGAAAGATATTTTGTATTTTGAAGAGGTTACCTTCCGATGAGGAAAGGTGTTTTCGTGTCTAAAAGTCGACTCATTTTGCCATCATAGGGATTAACATGCATGGTTGCATTTTCTACTTCAATCAACTTCTTCCATAAGGATTCTAAACCCATCTAAGGAATTGGGTGTTAATCTGACTTGTGTTTCTCATAGGATAAACCCATAGGTGGAGCTCTATCAAGCAAAATCTCTAGGGATGAATTCTTAGGTAAACTATAGAAAAAAATGGTCGATCAACCCAATTCTGCTCTTGGCATTCATCGAGATACAAATTTAACAGAGGGAAGTACTTGTTTAGCAGTTGCAAGGTCATCGGACCACCCTAAGTATAATGCTATGAACAAGAATTACAAATAAATAGTAAACAATGAGGTGCTTTGGGGCCCAGTGGTTTGCTCAGCCAACGAGGAAAGAGACACAAAGAGTGAGTTATGTGAAGGAGAGAGAAAGATTGGGGTAAAAAAATCCTTAATAATTGTGGTAAGTGGATAGGAAAACAGAGGAAGAGGAAGAGGAGGGAGAAATAGGAAGAGCAAATAGAAATGGAGGAAAATAAAACGTAAAAGATCCCTAGTAATAGTGGTAAGTGGATAGGAAAACAGAGGAAGAGGAAGAGGAGTGAGAAATGAAAAGAGGAAACAGAAGTTGAGGGAAATAAAACTATGTGGGACCCACATAATACTTTCTTTGACGGAAATCGTTAATAGGTGAAAGTTTTTAGAGATTTGCATATAAAAGGTGGTAATTTATAAAAAAAACTTTAAGGTGGTAATTTACGAAAAGCTGTTTATAAAAGGTGGTAACTTACAATTTTTCCTTTTTTGAATTAAATGTGCATATTATTTAAACTAAATGTGCAGTTCTTTTATGATATGCATTTTTTTAACTAAGTATGCATCGTAACATTTAAGAGCATATATTACAGCTCGAAATATGAAATATGCATATTGAGTTCATCAAACATGCACATTAAGTTCAAAAAATATACACATCGATTTTTCTCACCCTTCTCATTTTAAGATCATTTTCATCGGGTCCCAACTATATATATATATATATATATATATAGATCTGGTGAAAACCACCTCCTAATATGAAAACTGAAAACAGGTGATATGAACCGTTGGATTAGATTAACAGATGCGATATGTTCAACGAAAAATCTTGCTACTTTATTTTATTATACTGAAGTTTCAGTTTCCCTCCATTCTCTCTCGATCGTTGTTTTTTATCTCCAATCCAAAACCTACTGCAGAAGTGCAAATGAAAGCTACAGAGCTCTCTTGAAGATCGAAATCTGTTTTTCACTTTTGAAATTGAAGGTCAAAGACTTGAGCCGCGAAAATTTTATTTAGATTTGCTGAATTTTTGGCATGTGTTTGTGTGGTTAAATTTAACGTTTCTACCTTTTTTTTCGTCGGATGCTTGTGAAATTTTGAATTGCTTCAATGTGTCAATTTTCATCCTAGATTACAACTTTCAGCGAGTTGTTGCTTCGATTTGTGCCAAATTTAACAACAATTGCGAAAAAATTAGGTTTTACAAGTTTGACGAAAAATTTTAAAAATTTTGTTGTATGAACCCTAGAAACTACATTCTGGTTTTGGAAAACTTAAACTCTAATCTTGCTATCGAGGTGCTTTCAATATTTGTCTTGACTTTCTCCCTTTATTATTCAACTTCTGTATATTCCATATACTAAATTAATCTGTCTTTTTAACCGATTTTGTTCTTATTTAATTGATTTTGGTCTTGAATTTTGTATATATGATGAATTTGAGGTTTATTATAGATGTTTGTTTTTACATTCAAGATTTCGATTTATCTAGGAGTAGTAGTTTTGATCGAGAGTTGAAGATTGAATTTTGATTGTGCTTAATTACTTTCCGTTAAGCTACTTTGATTATTAAATGTTAACTCGTTTTGTACATTGAAACATCGAATTTGATTGGTTGATTGAATCAATCATTTTAGAATTGAGAAGCTTTTTCCATGGCTTCACTCTTCTAGTTCTACATGAAAAGGGTGTGTAAGTAAATGTATCCCTTTTTATCATCTAGTACCGCTTTTGTTATTTGATGTATCAATATTAAAACGCAGAAATGTGAAGTACTCATACGCGAGTTTGCGATTCAACTTAGTACTATTACTAATTGTGCAATAGCTTACAAATATGTGTATTCAAGTAGATTCTCATTTTACTCATGGCTTGGTTTAAGTTGATGCTAAATTGGCTTTTGTTAAGTGATATCACGTATTTATATAGAGTTTTCTCCCTTATTTACAAGCTAATTTGTGCGTCATTGGAGCTCTTGGGAGTTATTTTATGCTAACTATTGTTTATAGTTGTGGTTTTGTGTTTTAGTATTGAATTGCAGGTTTTAGGGAGTTTTCTCCTTATTTCCGAGTTATTTGGAAGCAACCACGGCTTTATGAGATATTACGAGGCACATAGGATGGCTCACGAGCTTTATGGGTAGTTTAGGAGGTCCCAAGACCTCTAAACGTGAAAAATTGAGAGCCAAAGAGTAAATGAGGAGTTTACCGTACTCTGATTGGGCAAGCAATGGCCTGATCGGGTGAAGAATTAATGATCGGGTGTGAAAGTTGCGGACCCGATCGGGCGAGAAACAAAAGTGCGTATTGAGCACCGTGTTCCCAGACCCGATCGAGCAACTCCTGCCCGACCCGATCGGGTGGATGGCCCGAGATCGTTTTGTCTTGATGCTAGCTAAGCGCTTCCAAGGAGAGCTAACTGGGTTGGACCCGATCCTGTACCTGAACGGGTGGACCTTCGGGTGGGCCACCCCAGCTCTCTATATGCTGCTGCTGCTACTTAGGCGAAGAGAGGAGATTTCCTTGGGCCATGCTATTCTCCCGATCCAGCACTCGACGGGCTGTTGATCGGGTGGAGGCCCAGCTTAACCAAAGATTCCGGTTAAAAAAAGCTTACCCGAAGCCTTGACCAAGAAATTGAACTACAGAGGGCTTGATCCAGGCGCAGTTTATCTAAATCGGATATGTCTAACGGTTTAGGATGAATAGTATGTATCTAGTCTTTACACTTGGTAGGTGGTAGAGAAATTCTACTAGATATTGTAATAGTAGGTACACGGTCAGTGTTAACAAGAATAATTTTAGTGTTTGAAGGAGAAAATTGGGAAGTAGAATGAGAAGAATCAGAAGAGTTAAGTGGTGATTGTATGTAAGAATTATCATGAGAATGATTATAAGTAGAATTTGTGTCAGAGACAACATAAGGCTTAGGATTAGACATATAGGAGAAGTGAGGATATCATTGGGAATAGACAAGGTGGAAATGGTGGGTAGAATAAACAGAAGGAAGTGATGATATCATTAGAGATATAAGAGAATCCTTTTTATAAGGAAAAATATTTTCTTGAAATTATGACATCTATAGTTACAAATAATTTTTGAGTTTGTAAATCAATAACTTAGTAACCTTTTTCTCCATAGGGATATCCAAGGAAAAGACATCTAATGGCTCTAGGAGATAACTTATCTTTTCTTCTATTAGTATTATAAGCATAAGCACCCAACAACTCTCAAGTTATCATAGACTGAAGCTTCATTAAGAAAAAGCTCAATAAGTACTTTGCAGCTCGAAATAGGAGTAGGAAGGATATTATTCAAGTATGTGGCAGTTAATAGACACTCACCCAGTCCCTCCAAAATCTAGGAGGCAAATGAGCATTGAATTCCAAAGCCCTAACTACCTGTAACATTTTTTTTGTGTTTTTTCTCAACCCTCCCATTTTGTTGAGGAACGCTAGTAATGCTTCTTTGGTGTATAACACCTTTACTAGAAAACAAGGTAGCACAATGAGATTGAAAGATTGTTGTACCATTGTCAGACCTAATACACTTAATTTTTGGTTCCAAACTGTGTATCAACATAACAAAGAAGTCTGAAATGATTTTGTATACTTGCATTTTATTATGAATCAAGCAAGAAAATCCAAGTAGTTCTCATCAAGAATTGTGAGGAAATACGATGATCCATTTAGGGTTTTCAACTTCTGAGGACCCCATACAATAATATGTATACGATCAAACAAAGTACTTGTTCTAGAAACAATTCTATGAAATGGCAATTTATGAAACTTGGCACTCTAACAAATTTCACAGCCATACTGAGATAAACCAGAACCATCACAACAAGATAAATATTTCATTCTAGATAGAGAAGCATGTCCTAACCGGGAATGAATGAGATATAGATGAACATATTTTGTTCTCTTATTCACAACAATATTATGCTCTATACAATCTTCAGAAATTGCAACATTGGTGGAACTAGTTTAAGTGGAATAACCAACAACAAATGATTGATTACCAACAACACCGGCCTTAGGAAACTAAAAATGATAAATCCGTTGCTCTTGTATCCTTTAGCCAGAATCTTCTTAGTGAGAGAGTCCTGAAACAAACAACCATTGCCACTCAAAGATACAGACAAGCTATTATCACCAATGAACTTGCTAACAAAAAGGAAGCTATGTTTAAAATCCTTAATAAGCATCCCATCTTTAAGAATCAATGCATTATGCAATGTAATATCCCCTAGCTCTTGAACACACTTTCAAGAGCCATCAGGCAAACAAACAAGACTAGGTTTGCTCAATAATTTTCTTGAGCAAAAATAAGAACCATCAAAAGTCATATGATCTGTTGCACCTTAGTCAACAATCCAATCAGCAGAAGAAATGCCACTAGATATACCTGAGCGATTAAATGCTACAGAGGTATCCCTAAGAGAATGTTTCCCTTTCATGAGCTTCATCACCTCAAGATAGATTGTATTCAGTGTAGAAATGTCAAAAGCATCCCTACTAGAATAACTGAGTGGATCCTCATCAAATTCAACAATAGTACTAGCAACAACATGAGCAACTAACTTTGAAGATTTAACTCCATTTTTGGAACCATTATACAAGCATGAAATCCTATGATCTTGACGCATTAATCCATAGAATGACCCTTTACTTTTGCAAAAATCATAGAAACTTTTAGCCTTTTTCTTTCTTCCAATCCCTCTTGCCTCCTATACTAAGTGTATTATGCTGATTTCTAGATTGCAGACCAAAATTTCTTTGCATAACTATATCACTAGATTTAGTGTAACACCCTCCAAATTTGAACTAAATAAAATGCTTGTGTATGAAAACCATTGTTCAAACTCGGAGGATGTTACCGCCCATTTACCCCCTAAGGGAGTAAATGAAGGCTAATAACTAAGGCTAACCAAACAATTATTTAATAAGCATTAATTCGGGTTTATCTAAACTATTACAAAAGAAAAGAAAGTTCATAAAATCCAACAACTAGAAATGAAATCTATTATTTAAGCTAATAAGGCTACGCTTCCTCACTCGCATCCTCTCTTACCATCATCAACCTGCAAAAATAATAAAGGAACAAACAAGGGAGACAAAGCTCCCAAAATCAGATAAACTGAGTAATTCGACTCTATCCCGTAAAAATAGTTAATTTAAATTAAGTTTTTACGTTTAAAGAATTAATATAATAAAGGGTAAATTAGATAATTTAATTAAAAAAACTAAACGTTCAAACAATAATATATTCGACATCCATACTTAACTAAAACATACATTAATAATTTATTAGAAGGGAAATGTGAACCCTGGTAGGTCGGGGCAATCCCCTGTTATCCACCTACTTCGACAAGAGCTCGTCACCCCATCAAACAATTCATGGACAATAATCAAGGTCCCTAGTGTGCACACCCCTTCTACGTGGATCACAACAAATAGAAGGAAGACAATAGTTTCAAACAAAATAGTAAAGTAACCAAACCTATAGGTAGTTGTACTACCATATAGGGCAACCTGTTCAACACCCATAAATGCTTTCATTTCCCCCATTAGTACCATTACGTAAAACAAAATAATTTAATCAAGTCAAGATCGAGAACAAATTTCATTCCACTAAACTCAATAATTTCCAAAGTTCCAATATTAAAATGACCATATTCGAGACTCAATTTATATATTTAACTCATAACATTCAACTTCATTAATCATGGTCATACATAGTAGTAATTCTAAAAGCATAATACAATAGTTAATAATAATAATAAATAACAACACTAATAATAATAGTAGTAGTAGTAGTAGTAACGTAATAAAACTATTTTATATCCAACGTTCAACTTAATTTCAAATCGCGCACTCATAATATCCAATAGAAAACTTTTCTCAACGGGTTTAGAGTTTTGATAGACATCGAGATTACCTCGAGTAGCGTAAATTGGGAATTACTTCTAACAGTCGTCTATGAAGTTTCCGTCAATGAAGTTTCCGTCTACAATTAATTAATAACCCATATTAGTAATTTGTGTAACATCCCAAGTAAATAAAAGTTTCGAAAATACTAATGGGTAAAACATTTATTTGGAATCTCAATAAACTAGTGGAGGAACTTGACTTTAAAAAGGTAGAATGGTAAAAGGTAAAAAAAATGTAAAGGTTAAAGTTAAAAGTTAAAAGAAATAAAAAGTTAAAAGAAATAAAAAGTTAAAAGAAATAAAAAAAACAAAGTAAAAGAAAGTAGTAGATGGTCAAAATGGGGGTTGGTTTTACTGATTCAATAGAATCAGTTGCAAGACTTGGAAAGCAACCCAACAGGCATGATGGAAAAGAATAGAAGAGAAAGAAGAAAGAGAAGAAAGAAGGAGAAAGAGAAGGAAGAAAGAGAAGGGAAAGGTGGCGCCTGACCAGCCACCGCCGGTGCTGCATCGCCGGCGACCATCCTTCCCATTATTTTATTATTATTATTTTTTTATTACTATAAAAAAAACGTTAAAATGAGAATCATTGGGAGAAGAAAAGTTAAGGGTTTAGTTCATACATGTTGAAGAGAAGGTAGAGAAGGGATGGTGTTATGGAATGACCATTGGGGGTTTTTATAGGTGAAGGAGATGGATTTAAGAAAGAAAGGGAGCGTGATGTATGGCAAAAATGAATATTCCAATCAATTTAAGAGTTGATTGGCAAAAAATTAGGGATTTATTAACAAAGAGATTGATATTTTGATATAGAAAGGAAGGGAAGAAAATTCCCCCTTATTCTCACCGTTGAAATGGGTTCAATTTAGATTTTTTTTTTATGTTTTTGTTTTTAGCTAAAAGGCTAAGGTGAGTTGGGCTTGGTAGTGATAGTGAAAAGTGGGCTATAAGAGTTTTCATGAAGCATACCCACTTGTAAACATTTTTAAAAAAATGAAGAAATATAACTAATAAATTAACTATTAGGAACTTAGAAAATAATAATTCGAAGATAACATTATTTAAAAATGTAAGAAAATTTTGGGATATTTAAATAATGGATTTCATTTCTAGTTGTTGGACTTTATGAACTTTCTTTTCTTTTGTAATAGTTTATATAAACCCGAATTAATGCTTATTGAATAATTGTTTGGTTAGCCTTAGTTATTAGCCTTCATTTACTCCCTTAGGGGGTAAATGGGCGGTAACATCCTCCGAGTTTGAACAATGGTTTTCATACACAAGTATTTTATTTAGTTCAAATTTGGAGGGTGTTACATTCAGCAACTAAATCAGCTTGACCACTCACTTCTTTATGTTTTTCAAGTTGTTGCAGAAAATAGAAAGCTCTATGTACAGTTGGAAGGGGATCCATTATAAGAATATTGGAAATAGTAGTATCAAATCATTATTGATTTCTAACAAAAACTGTTCTGGTGATTCAAACTCTGCCAATCTCTTCAAGGAATTACACGAACATAGGTAAAGAATGTAAACTCTAAAGTTCATCCCATAGATTTTTCATCTTACTATAATACATCAAGTCAAACAAATTCTATTGTCTCAAATTGTCTACATCCTTCTTTAATTGATATATTTGTGGTCCATTAGTTTTACCAAATCTTTCAGCTATATCAGACCCCAAATGAGTAACAGATTCAATGCAAGTAAATATTCCTAACATTTTAGCAGTCATAGAAGCAAGAATTCGTTTTATACCTGTATAATTAATCGCATCTAATCCATTGAGCATAAGTAACATCATATGCAAGAGGTTTAGGAATAAATCCCTCAACAAATCCTAATTTGTTTTTCGCACCTAACACACTCTTTACATTGCGAAACCTGCTAGAATAATTATTTCCATTGCAGAGTACAAAAATAAGAGACCGAATTGGATTATCTGAAGGAGCTAAGAAAAGTGGATCGCTGAAACTTACGGTTGAAACTGGAGTTGAAATTGAATTTATTTCTCTTCCTTCCACCGTAAACAAAGTTTTCAGCGGCAAAGTGAGGGATGAAAATTTTCGGAAATTTAGAGAAGAAACACAATCAATTATACACATTTTACTCTGATGCCATGAGAATAATGGGAAATTTATATGAAATTCATCATAGAAGAATTAATATAGAGATGAAAAATGTGAGAGCTAACTCACATGGTAGTTTATTACGAGATACAACTGTTTGAATTTATACAAGAGGAAAAAAATCCAACTAAGAATCTCTAACAAACTTCTTAATGGAAGTCATATATAACTTTATTTAGTATCTAGATACATACATATATACATACTCATGGTCTTGTTTCGTTTTAAGTGGATAGTTGTTAGCAAATAACTATATTAACTAATTGTATTACCTACTTAGACTATTAATAAGTTTTATTATAATGTTGAAAAATTTGTCAAATTAAGCCTAATATAGTTACTCTTTTCTGAAGTTCAACCGCATTTTAATTTTTTATTGTAAAAAAGGCCACTTATGATACTCTGACTTGTGAAGTTAGGCCAATTTAATGAAAATAGGTCAAAATTGGTTGACTTGGGTTTGATCAGTGTTTTAATCTTAGTTATGAATTTTTTGGAATATGATGGTTTAGATTTTAGAAAATCCAATAGCTTCAAGGAAGTCTATTAAGTGTCACAAGAAGAGAATAACCTATGAAGAAGCATAATTTTGAAACGGGATTTAAATTAAGGAACGTCAAAAATTCTTACTGTAACTATATTTGGTCAAGAATACAACTGAATCATTATGTCTGGTGATTAACAAAATTTTGATGAAAATTTATCAAAAAAAAGTGATTCTGAAAAAGCATTACCAAATCCATACTCCACGCTTTGGTTCTTTTGTTGGGGGTGTCTTTATAAAGTGTATAGAATCTCCATGAAAAATAGCACAACTTAGGAATGGGGTCCCATAATGACATGAGAAATGATTTTAAAGGGTGGATGAAGTGTGGAGGACGAAGATCAAAGCATATATGTGTCAATAACATTGACATGTGATAGTGGAAAATTTGTCCTTCAAAATCTAAAGATGGAGAAGGTAAAGACCGCGAAGAATCTTTGCTTACTCAGCTGCAAAACTAGAGGTTAATATCACGTATTTATATAGACTTTCTCCCTTATTTACAAGCTAATTTGTGCGTCATTGGAGCTCTTGGGAGCTATTTTATGCTAACTATCGTATATAGTTGTGGTTTTGTGTTTTAGTGTTGAATTGCAGGTTTTAGGGAGTTTTCTCCTTATTTCCGAGCTATATGGAAGCAACCACGACTTTACGAGATGTGACGAGGCACGTAGGATGGCTCACAAGCGTTATGGGTAGTTTAGGAGGTCCCAAGACCTCTAAACGTAAAGAATTGAGAGCCAAAGAGTTAAAAAAGAGTTTTCCGTACTCTGATCGGGCAAAAATGGCCCGATCGGGCGAAGATATTATGATCGGGTACAAAAGTTGCGGACCCGATCGGGCAAGCATTGCCCGATCAGATTGCGCGAGAAGACATGTGCCAGACCCGATCGGGCAACTCCTGCCCAACCCGATCGGGTGGATGGCCCGAGATCGTTTTGTCTTTGTGTAGCTGTGCGCTTCCAAGGAGAACTAACTGGGCTGGACCCGATCCTGTACCCGATCGGGTGGACCTTTAGGTGGGCCAGCCCAGCTCTTTAATATGTTGCAGCTGCTACGCTTAGCCCAAGAAAACAAAGTTGATGATTTTTACTATGGGCCCGATTGGGTGGCCCCTGTGCCCGATCGGGTCCCATGCCCGTAAACGCGTATTTTCTATTTTTTTTTGTCCCGTTTGAATTAGACTTTGAGAGGTATTATAGATACCTTTTCCTCATTATTTTAGAGACATCTTTTATTCTAGTTTATTTCTCATTGCTCTTAGCTTAGTTTAAACACTTCAGATTAGATTAAAGGTGATTGAACCTATTCGATTTCAATAAGAGTTCTTGCTTTCTGTCAATTGGTATTCTTCTCTACTCTAATCTCTTTTATTATTCTTAATTGCTTAGCTTAAGTATTTAATCATTCATGATGCAATTATTAGGTAGATGCCATTGCATTATTGACTTTGCAGATAGCGAAGCTGAGTCAGTAGATCAACACCTTCAGTTCCTCTTCCTCAGCAGCACCTCATTTGAGTATTAATGTTATGTCTGCCGTAGCACCCATTACCCCATCTTACTGCGAGGTATGTGGTGTTCAGGGTCACTTTAGGCATGACTGTCAGTTCAGTCAACATCAGATGGAGCAGGCAAACGCATTTCAACAGAGACAACCAATTTCCCCCCTCCACATAACTACCAAAACCCACAAAACCATCACCCTCCACCTCCACAAAACCATCCCAAACCCTCTTACTATCAAACCCCACAAAATTTTCAGCGACCCCCATCAAAAAACTTCCATAACCACAATAACTTCCAAACTCCACAAAATTTTCCCACTCCACCTCCACAAAACAATAACCCACAAGAGCCTCCCATATCTGAAGTGATGAAGCTAATGTTAAGCATGCAAAAGACTAATGAGGAGGCGCAAAGAGATCAAGAGCGACAAATGCTAGCTATGCAAAGAGCTAATGAGGAAGCACAAAGAGCCCAAGAGAAGCACATCAAACTTCTCGAGACTCAAATTTCACAATTAGCAAGCACTAATGCTCAGAGGCGTCAAGGGGAATTGTTAAGGCAACCCATCCAGAGAGAACATGTGAATGCCATCACTCTTCGTAGTGCCATTGCTTATGATGCTCCTCCATTGCCCGTTGATGAGGTTACCCCAACTGCGGGGAAGAAGAGGGTGGTAGAGGAAGGGAAAAGGAAGAGTTCGACGTCTAAAGTCAACCTATCTGCAGAAGCTGGACAGATTGGGAAGAGAAAGGAGAAGGTTTCTGAAACGCCTTTTACACCAAGGCTACCTTTTCCTCACAGGATGCAACAATCAAAGGTCGATCAACAGTTTGGTAAGTTCTTGGCTATGGTCAAGAACCTTGAGGTAACGATTCCATTCACATATTTAATTACCCAAGTCCCTGTTTATGCCAAATTTCTGAAAGATATGATAACTAAGAAAAGAGACTTTGGTGGGGTAGAACGTGTCGCTCTTACTGAAGAGTGTAGTGCTTTTATACAAAATAAAACCCCACCAAAGTTGAAAGATCCTGGTAGTTTTTCTATACCCTGCCATCTTGGACCTATTTTTATCGATAAAGCTTTGTGTGATTTAGGTGCTTCTATTTCTGTTATGCCATTATTTGTTTATAAGAAACGGAATATGGGAGCACTTAAATGCACACAAATCACTTTACAGATGGCTGATCGTTCTATAAAATACCCTCTAGGTGTTTTAGAGGACGTTCCTGTTAGGGCTAAGAAATTCTATATTCCTGTTGATTTTGTGGTGCTAGATATGGATGAGGATGCCCAAATTCCTATTATTCTGGGTAGGCCGTTTTTGTGTACTGCTGGTGCTGTCATTGATGTCAAGTCTGGGTCTTTAACTCTTAGTGTTGGTAATGATAAAGTGATTTTTAAACTGACCAATGTTGTTACGGCACCTATGCTTGAGCAATCTTGTTGCAGGGATGCGGTTTTGGATGAAGTAGGTGTGGAGAAGGTTCCAACTAAACCTAACGTTGCCTCGCCGTCTGGAGGTATTATCAAGAACATTTGGAGAAGAAAGATGTTTGATGAAGGTGGCTCTCACTGCTTAGCCCCTCCTATTTGAGAGATGGAGGTATTATGGTCGTGCGGGACCTTTATAAACCAGCGCTGTGCGAGAGGCAACTCGTATTTTTCTTTCCCAATTTCCTTTTATTTTTATTTTTCTTTTTTTTTGTGAGCGAGAGTGAGGTTACTAACACTGTTTTTCCTGTTAGCATCTTCCTTGTCACCTTTTGGCATTACGGACACTGCCAAGTTCAGCTTGGGGGAGGAGTTCTGTTTGTATTCTCTATCTCTTTTACTGCTTTCTAGGATAGATTTACTGCTTTCGAAAAAATCTGAAAAAATCAAAAAAATGTGGTTCCCATGACTGGTTTAGTTGCCTCCCTGTGCCCCTTGTTGTGCTCTTATTGAAAATGATTTGGCTTTGTTTTCTGGAAAGCTGGGCATTTGTGATCTTGAGGCTAATTTAATGTTTGATTGCTATGATTTCGAGCAAAATTTGATTATATTACACCACTTTGTGCTGCATACCTGAATTGGTTAGACTGTGAGGCCTCTTTGTAGCCTATTGGATTCATATTATTATCCAGTCTATTCTTGTGTGTTAGTTCCTCTTTAGTGGATTGATCTTGACTTTGACTTCGTACTTGTCTGATCTTCGATGACTTGTAGCATTTGCTGTGGTAGAGGCGTTCTTTTGTCTTATTCTTGAGCTTCAGAGTGAATTTTTGATATATTTTTATCCTCCTTAGCCCCGCTGAGCCTAATGACTTATTTCGTGTTACTTAAACCCCCTATTATGAGCCCAAGGCCTTCACTTGATATTATTCCAAGCCTAGATTGGGGGAGCTTTTGTATGGGTTGAGTTTGAGATTGGTTTCTTGGTTTAGTTTGGTTGTTGAGGATTTTAAAAGTTTATTTGTTGCGGTTTGAGAGTGAGAAAAAGAAAAGAAAAAGCAAAATCAGCGTTGCGTGAATGAAGTTCAGAAAAATGAAAGAAAAATGAAATAAAAGTTCAAAAGAATTCGAAGTTCTTTCATTCACGTATGTTCTTAAAGATATATTCGCTTCATTGCTTGAAAATTGGGTTTGTTATGAGTTTTTCATTGATTTATGAGAGTTGGGTTATTTTACGTGGTTTTATGGTGTTGTTAGGAGTTGTGTAGGCCATCTTAGGCCTTGTTTGAATGATTCATGCTCCCCCTTTCTTGGTTTTTCCACAACATTACCCAAAAGTATTCCCTACCTCTCACCTAAGCCCCCTTACAACCCTATTAAGTCCTCTTGAGCTCGTGTCTGCATTGTTCATTTGATTGATTTCGAGTCAGATTGTCAAAGTTAAAGAGTATTTCTACTAATTGAGTCGACTTGACTAGGATGAGAACCTTCCTAAACACATGAGAGTGTGAGTGGGAAGGACATTTATGGTCGGGTTGGTGAGTGGTCGGGCATATTCTTTGCCTGCCACAAAATTGAGAGGAGTGACACCCTTGTGAGAGCCTTTTCAGGATTTGTATGCCTTGTGGATGCTTGACTTTGATAAATTGCTTGGATGATTGGTGGTTGGATGGATTTGATTAGCCAAACTTGAATTATGCCTGCTTGAACGATTCTTAGTCTTGAAAATGTTTTGAGCTTTGATTGATTTTTATCTATGGGGTGAGGCAATCTATTCCATGTTCATGTTCTCTTTGCTTGAGGACAAGCAAAGGTTTAACTTGGGGGAGTTTCATATCACGTATTTATATAGACTTTTCTCCCTTATTTACAAGCTCATTTGTACGTCATTGGAGCTCTTGGGAGCTATTTTATGCTAACTATCGTATATATTTGTGGTTTTGTGTTTTAGTGTTGAATTGCAGGTTTTAGGGAGTTTTCTCCTTATTTTCGAGCTATATGGAAGCAACCACGACTTTACGAGATGTTACGAGGCACGTAGGATGGCTCACAAGCTTTATGGGTAGTTTAGGAGGTCCCAAGACCTCTAAACGTGAAGAATTGAGAGGCAAAGAGTTAAAAAGAAGTTTTCCGTACTCTGATCGGGCAAAGATGGCCCGATCGGGCGAAGATGTTATGATCGGGTACAAAAGTTGCGGACCCGATCGGGCAAGCATTGCCCGATCAGATCGGGCGAGAAGACATGTGCCCAGACCCGATCGGGCAACTCCTGCCCGACCCGATCGGGTGGATGGCCCGAGATCGTTTTGTGTAGCTGTGCGCTTCCAAGGAGAATTAACTGGGCTGGACCCGATCTTGTACACGATCGGGTGGACCTTCGAGTGGGCCAGCCCAGCTCTTTAATATGCTGGTGCTGCTACGCTGAGCCCAAGAAAACAAAGTTGATGATTTTTACTACTGGGCCCGATCTGGTGGCCCTGTGCCCGATCGGGTCCCATGCCCGTAAACGCGTATTTTCTATTTTTTTGTCCCGTTTTAATTAGACTTTGAGGGGTATTATAAATACCTTTTCCTCATTATTTTAGAGACATCTTTTATTCTAGTTTATTTCACATAGCTCTTAGCTTAGTCTTAGCTTAGTTTAAACACTTCAGATTAGATGAAAGGTGATTGAACCTCTTCGATTTCAATAAAAGTTCTTGCTTTCTGTCAATTGGTATTCTTCTTTACTCTAATATTTTTTATTATTCTTAATTGCTTAGCTTAAGTATTTAATCATTCATGATGCAATTATTAGGGTTTCCAATTAGTTTTATTATTGTCAATTCAATTATGAGTGAGTAGTTCTCTTTCTAGGGTGTTAGATAGGGAAGCCATGGTTATACCATGATTTTTATTTAGATTCCTTTCGATTTCTAGGGCTTGACTAGAGTGATTGTGATGTGGTTTGTTCTTAATTAGTGATTAATGTTAGTTGCGCAATTTCGTTGATTGCTTGTGGTTAATAGTTGTTTGCACAGATCCGTCTTACGACTAGAGGCCTAGGACACATAAGTAGTTCTGATTACGTTAGTGAACATGCGGCGTATGTTGAACTATGAGCGTTGAGTCTTAACCATAGCTCAACACATGCTCTAATCCCTCGACTCTTGACTTAGGTTTTGATAGTAGTTGACCTTGTTTGATTAGTATAAGCATGGTGGACCGACCTAATACCCTAGGTTTTTAGTCCATAGTTAAATCCTCGGTTTAATTCGTTGTCCTTAGCTTAATTATTAGTTCAGTTAATCTTCCCTGATTTATCTGAAATAGATAATTGATTGAATATTAATTTAGAAACTTTGTCTCCCTGTGGATTCGACCCTGCTTCCATTGACTACCATAGTTAGAGGACTGTAGGAATTATCTTTGAATAGGTGATACGACTAAATCCTATCAGAGGTCCATTTCCTCTTATATACTCCGAAAGATATTGAAGATGTATCAGACCAAGTGGAAATTTCGATAAACTCATTAGGTATCCTTAAAGTTCGATATAAACCTAAAAGTAGGAGGAAGAAACTCGACAAAAGGAAAATGGTCAAGGTAAGTCGTTGAAGTATTTGAAATGTAGACAAGTTAATAGGATGTGTGTTAGTAATTCTCTTAAGCTATCGACTGGTATATGGATCTTGAGGTTTTCTTCGTTTTTAGGTAGTAATAAAAAAGTGTCGATAATAAGAAACTATTGTTGGTCGTAAGCAAAAAATTTTAGGCCATAAGAAGAATAGAAAAATTAAAACCAAAAGGAGAAAATTATTTGATTTGATCTATTTAAATGAACTTAAGTGCTCCAGTTTATAATAATTTGCATCTCTGATGTAATGATTTCATATAGAGTTTCTCCCTTTATTTACAAGCTAAATTGTGCGGTATTGACGCTCTTAGGAGCCATTTATTCTAACTATTTCGATATAGTTGTGGTTTGTCTGTTTTATAACATTTTGCGGGTTTTAGGGAAAAACACCCTATTTTCTGTCATTTTGACCACCACACTATAGCGGAGAAGTTATGAGGCATGTAGGAGGTCTTGGGTTTTTATTTGAGCCCCTTTTGAAGAAGAATTATTGAGAAACTTGGCGTCTGAAGCCAAGCAGAAAAGCTGTCCAGGAATGGCTCTGCCCGATCGGGCGTCGATCTTCTAGGCCAAAAACTAAAGATTTCTTACCCGGTCCCATCGGGTGGGAAACTCTTGGTCATAATCGTGGGATTGAAGGCATTAAGGAAGACTATTGGCCCGATGGCATCAGGTAGGCTTGCCGGATCGGGTGTTAGGGTTTCGGCCCCGATCTGGTGGCCCTTACCTGATCCCATCGGGTGGACGTGATATTTTGGCTGCTGAAGTTGTGTTCCCAAACTCGATCAGGCGGCCCTTTACCACATGGGGCAGAAGACGCGGAGGGGCGATTTTTCGTTCTTTCGATCCTATTTTATTTACTTTCTTAGGTTAATATAAATATTTAGTTTATTTTTACATTCATCTTTCATTATCTTAAACACTTTTAGAGAGATTTTAGAGTTTTTACTTAGTTTATCATTATAGAGGAGATCAAACCTTTGTTCGATTCAATTAAAGTTATTGCTTTCAGTCAATTGGTAATCTTCTCTTTTATTTCTTTGTTATTATTTCTCAATTATTTTTAGCTTAGTGATTGATTATTTGTGATGTAATTATTAGGGTTTCTTATTAGTTTTTTTATTCTTAATTTAATCATGTATGAGTAGTTTCCTTTTATAGGGTATTCGAGAGGGAAGCTATGTTTATACCATGATTGTTGATTAGACTATTATTGATTTCTAGGGCTTGATTAGAGCGGTTGTGGTGTGGTTTGTTCTTGATTAACAGTTAATGTTAGTGGCCAATTTCATTGATTGCTTGTGGTTAATAATTGTTCGTACAAACCCGTCTGACGATTATAGGCCTAGGATACACCAGTAGTTCTGATTACGTTAGTGAACAAGCGGCGTATGTTGAACTATGAGCGTCGAGACTTAACCATAGCTCAACATATGCTCAAATCCCTCGACTCTTGATCTAGATTTTTGTAGTAGTTGAACCCCTTTGATTGGTATAAGCATGGTGGACCGAACTAATACTCTAGACTTTTATTCCATAATTAAATCTCAATTAATTGCTTTATTACTCTAGCTTAATTGTTAGTTCAGTTTATCATATCTAATTTCACCTGAAGTAGTTATTTGGTTGAATATTAACATAGAAACTCTGTCTCCCTGTGGACTCAACCTGCTTCCCTTGACTACTATTGTTAGAGGACTGTAGGATTTATCTTTGAATAGGTGATACGAGTTTAGCCTATCTAATTTGGGCGCCATTTCTGGGGAGACCGCTAGTTTTTATTCGATTATTTAGCGTACTTCTTTTTGCCTCATTGGAACCTCCTGTTGTTCCCAGAGTTATCTTGTTGTTTCTCCTTTATGTCCAGGTACCAAAAGAAAACTCATATATTCCCTAGATATCCCGATATGGAAGTGATACTTAGAGACCATAGAAGAGAGTTCGAGCAAGAGAAACCTGATTCAGATACTTCTTCACCACCAATGGCGAAGTTGCTGAAGTCTTGTGGGGTGCCTAATCCTGAAGGCATACCCACTGGTCCACAAATGCCCACCATTGCTGCAAATAATTTTGAGATCAAGCCTGCGCTCATCAATATGGTGCAGCAAAATCAGTTCGGAGGGCATCCTTCTAAAGATCCTGCCAATGATCTGTAGAGATTTCAACAACACTGCAGAATTGTTAAACATCAAGGAGTCACACCTGAGCAACTGAAAGTCATGTTATTCGAGTTTTCACTCAGAGAAAAAGCTCAGAGGTGGTTCAGTAACATCGCTGAGACAAAAAGGTCGGGGATTTATGTTGCGTTTCTCCAAGAGTATTACCCTCCCACAAAGACAAAAGATATCAGAAACAAGTTGGCCACGTTTTCCCAAGAGCCAGATGAGACATTGATGAAGCATGGACTAGATTCAGAGACCCACAGAGGGAGTGTCCACATCATAATATGGACAAGTGGTTTCTGACATAGACTATCTATAAAGGTCTTCAACCCTAGACGAAGAGTACTATTGATTCGTCTGCAGGGGGGTCGTTTTAGACAAAGCAGCTGATGAAGGCTATGACTTCCTAGCCAATCTCGCAGCAAATGATCATTCCTCATCTAGGAGTCTGACTAAGAAGGTACTTGATGTTGACGCCATTTGATTACTTGCTTCTCAGGTGGCAAAACTGAATTAGAAGTTCGACACATTGAAGCCTTCCAATTCAACACCTCCTCCCATGAGTATACAATCCATGTCAGCACTTGCACCCATCACCTCATCTTACTGCGAGGTGTCTGCTATTCAGGGTCACTTTGGCCACGACTTTCAGTTAACTCGGAAGCAGATGGAACAGGCGAATGCCTTTCAGCAAAGACAACCCAATAACCCCTACTCCAACACATACAATCCTGGTTGGAGAGACAAGCCACTTCTCTCATATTGCAGCAACAATGCGCAAAACCCTCACCCTCCACAATACAACTACCAACACCCACAAAATTCTTATCAGCCTCCACAAAATCACCCAAAACCCAATTACTACCAAAAACCAAGGGAATTCTCAAAATCCCCCTGGTTTCAAAGACCTAACCAACAGAATTCATATCAGCCAGCACCATAAAATGTAGCCCCACAAGGGCCTAGCACATCTGAATTGATGAAGTTGATGTTGTCCATGCAAAAGACTAATGAGGAGGCGCAAAGAGCTCAAGAGAAGCATTTGCTGGCTATGCAGAGAGCTAATGAGCAGGCACAAAGATCCCAAGAGAAGCACATCAAACCTCTCGAGACTCAGATTGCCCAACTGGCATAAAATAATGCTTAGAGGCAGCAAGGACGATTGCCTGGGCAGCCTAGGCAGAAGGAGCAATCAAATGTCCTTACTCTCCGTAATGGCACTGCTTATTCAGCTCCTCCTATGCCCATTGATGATGATGTTGCTCTTAGCAAGGAGAAGGTGGTAGTAGAGAAGGATTTGGAGAAGAGTTCGACGTCTGATGTCGAATTATCCGAGGAAGCTGAACATACAGGGAAGAAGAAGGAAAATATTTCTGAAATGCCTTTTACACCAAGGACCTTTCCCTCATAGGATGCAAAAGTCCAAAGTAGATCAACAACTTGGTAAGTTCTTGGCTATGGTCAAGAACCTTGAGGTAACGATCCTTTTCACTGAACTAATTTCACAAGTGCCTGTTTATGCCAAGTTTTTGAAGGAAATGATCACTAAAAAGAAAGATTTTGGAGGGGTACATAGAGTCACACTAAGTGAAGAGTGTAGTGCTGTTTTGCAAAATAAATCTCCACCTAAATTGAAAGATCCTGGTAGCTTTTCCAACCTATGTCATGTAGGTGCATTATTTATTGATAAAGCATTATGTGATTTAGGTGCATTTGTGTCTGTCATTCCATTGTCTGTCTGTAAGAAACTGAACATGGGGCACTTAAGTGCACTCAAATTACTTTGCAGATGGCTGACCGTTCTATAAAATACCCTCTAGGTGCTTTAGAAGAAGTCCCTGTTAGGCTGGAAAAGTTTTACATCCCTGTAGATTTTGTTGTGTTGTATATGGAGGAGGATGCCCAAATTACTATTATATTGGGCAGACCATTTTTGTGCCCTGCTGGTGCTGTTATTCATGTCAAGTCTAGGTCTTTGATTTTGAGTGTTGGTGATGATACTGTCACTTTTAAACTAACCAATGCTATGAAGTTTCCTATGCTTGAAGAGTCTTGTTGCAGGATTGATGTGGTAGACAAAGCTGTGATGTCAACGTTACAGCAGATACGTAATGCCGACCCATTGGAGGTAGTATTGACTGAGGAAGATTCATCAGGCATCGATACTGAAGTCGATGCCTGCTTGCTGATTTAGAGGGCCCTAATGCTGAAAAGGGACAAGATGTGGTTATGGAAAATGTATACTCTATCTCTAAACCTCAGGTAACAAAGGTAGAACTTAAACCACTCCCCTCTCATTTAAAGTATGCATTTCTTAATGAAAGGAAGAATGTCCTATGATTGTCAGTACTACACTCGCAGATAGCCAATTGGAAAATTTGCTTACAGTGCTTCGTATGCATAAGAAGGCTATAGGGTATAGTAATGATGATCTGAAGGGCATTAGTCCTGATTTTTGTATCACTAGTAGAAAAATAGCTATTGCTGCTCCCTTCTAGATACGGGCTTGTAAGTAAGCCCGCAGCTAGCTTACTTTTGTGGCGGACGTGTAGGGAAGCCCTCAGCTACAAATTGGTTGCTGCAGACTCTTCATGCAGGCCCGCAACTACAGCAACCAAAAAAAAGAAATTTCAAATTTTAATTTCATTTTCGGTGTAACTCATTAAGGGCCGCGAAGCTTTTCCCTCTCTTTACCTTTCTTTCCCTCTCTCCCATTGAAGTTGCGTCTCAGATTTCCAATTGCAGTGGATTTTGCGCTACCTTGTTTCTCATCGCTTAATCTTAGCTTTTTCGGTAAGATTTCTGGTTTATAGCTTTGGTTTATCGATTTCTATTCAACAATCCAGCAAGCGATATATCAAAGGTTGTGATCTAGGGTTTTGGTAGTTATTGATTCTGTTTGATTTTTCATGATTGTTGCGATTCCATCAATTCAATTGTACAAGAATATTCTTATTCGAATTCTCTAAGAAAAAGGAAAAAATCAATACTTTTGATAATTTTTAATTTATTTGCAAGTTTTAGGTTTGGTACGCTTTCCTCTCATTATTCATTCAATCTCAGAATTCCCGTGTTTCCTTTCATCTTCCTCATCCAGCTAGGGTTTCTCTACAATGTTGTGTTTGATTTTGTATGGTTTCTCTACAATCTTGATTTTTTGTTGCTGAAGTTGGATTTTTTTAAGCAAATGTGTGTGTGTGGATGATGCTTTACTATGTCATTGTTTATATTGAATTTTCGGAGCTTTGAAATTGTTGCTATCTCTAGGTAGTGGAATATATTGGCAATAGATGAAACAATAAGTGAGAAAGCATGTTTGATTAGGAAATTATTGTTTTATACATCACTGGTTCATCATTTCTTCCCATTTTTCTGGTTTCTTTTGTTGTTACCACGTCTTTTGGATTCTGGAGTAACTGAATAAATATGAAAGTAGGATATGGGAAAAGGAGCGCTGATTTTTACATTGACGCTATGGGTGTATATTGTTTAGACAAGAAGCATGTATTACTGCAAGTAATATTTAATTTTAGTGGAAAATGACCTTAGTTATCTACAAGCCTTTAACTATGTAGAGGGTGTTTGTGTTATGTCTTGCTGATCAAGAATAAAACAAATTAAAACATAATTATTCAGTAGCAAAGGTATTTGCGACGATATATAGACAGTGCAGGTAAGATATTCAGTAGTAAAACATATCTTGTATGATTGAACTTAAGTGTTTTGAGTTGGTGGATTTGGATGTGATGGGAAACTTCTCAGGATGCTGATCACTAAGGTGGTCTAACCATGGCATGGTCCCATGGACCTATCTATTACACCTCTATCACTGCTCGTCTGGTCAAAATGTGTCTCTATGTTAATCCAATGTAAAGATTTCTTCCTGACTCTCTTAAGTCTTTTTCTTTACATAACTGCCTTTTTTAGGGTCTTACCTTGGTCATTTTTCATTCTCATATTGTATGAACGGCTTGATTTACTTCTATCTAGGCAGCCTTGATTTACTTCTATCTTCCAGATGGACAATGTTTTTTACACACTGGAGATTTCAAAGCTTGTAAAGACATGCACACTTATCCCCTTCTTGTAAATAACAAGGTCAACATGCTTTACCTAGATACAACTTATTGCAACCCGAAATACAGGTAACATATGTGCCCATAACATATCTCAACCCCAAATTTATTTGATCCGCAGTTTTCGGTGGTCAATGCTCATGAGAAAAAGTACTTTCGTCCATGACTGAAGTTTACTAGAATGTACAATTTGGTTGCTTCAAGTTATAGTGGCAATATTAGAATCAAAGATTTTAATATTAGGCAATAGTTGATTGTCGCGGTGTTAACATAATTACAATATTTGGCAAAGACGTAATGAACCGTTTATGAACTTATCATTCTATTAGTTTTTGGCTTTATGGTGCTAATGGTGACCAAGTTAGAGTGTCAAAACTTTTGGATGTTCATGAAGTATATAAGGACCAATATAGGAAATTGCTAGATCTACTAATTGTACCTGTTTCTGAAAATTTGCAATTAAGTGTAGCAATATGCTATACAAAGCAAGGATAATAGATATTCTGTTGACATGTGTTTGTTTGTACTTTTTTAGATGGTCCGTTGTTGGCACCTCCAAAAAGAAATAGGAATTTGAATAACAGTAGTTACTCCGATGCTCCTAACTCTTCTATTCTTTAGCAAAGTTCCTCTACTAATGCTCGAAGAAGCTCAAACAGTAATGGCACTGTGTCTTCCCTTACGTCCACCTTGTTCTATTTCAACTTCAAGTCAGCCAGGTACTCCAAATGGTCTTAATATGGCAGAAGCATTGGTGGAGGGTCTTGTGCGACCTCAAAATGTACCATAGGTATGGATTTTTTAACCACTAAAGTGTTACTGTTTTGATAACAGTCTGTTGAATAGCATGATTACTTTTTCTACAACAAATTGTATCGACTCAAAGGCCTGAGGAACTACCTTCAGTTGGAATTAAGAAGCTGATACCCATGACCTCCTCAATGCCTAAAAGCTCGGTAAGGGGTTTCTCTACGTTTGCCTTAATTTTATTTTTGTAGTTGATTTTAATGTTTGTTTTGGCGTGTAAACGTAGTTGGTCTTCTGAAGTAGTTTGTTGGTTTACTATATTATGATACGTATTGTGTCTGCTCATGAACAAAGTTTCTAGCATCAACCTGATCATCTTGCTCTCCTTTCAGTTTCTAGCATCAATAGGAGCAGCTCTTTGTGAAAAGGACTTCAGCAAAGCTAAAACTGCACATGTAGTCCAAGAGGTAAAAATCAAGGCACCTACTGCACATCCACATGTTCAAAGTGAAAGGCAGTTGAGATAAACTTGGTGGTGTTCCTGTTTTCCTTCAGCTAGAGCTCCAAAAGTTGATATTTCATGCTTCTTGAAACTCCCTTCCTTCAGTTTTTGTTGCTTGGCAGTGCTACTACATGCTAATCCTCATCTAACTACTTAATCATATCACTTAATTTTGTGATTCCTTGTGCATATTGGTAATTTGGTATTTTATTTCGTGATGTTTGTGATCCTAGAATATCCTAAAATGTGGTGGAAATGTGTAGATAGTGGTGATGTTTGTGGATTGTTTAACACTATATATTGGGTACTGTCTACTAGACAGTGGGTGGCTGCAGCAAAATGTTTTAAAAAAAGAAATAGCACATTGTTGCGGGCCTAAACTCAGGCACGCAGCTAATCCTATATAATTCCTGCAGGCTATAGTATAAGGCACGCAGCTAAAGGCGCTTTTTGATGCGGGTCTAATTAGAAGCCAGCAGCTAGTAGTCTTTTTTTTTGTTGTGACCATGTACGCAGCTAAATAATAATGACCAGTAGCTGCGCCTTCTATCGCTACGACCCTTGTACGCAGCTAAATAATAATGACCAGTAGCTGCTCCTTCTATAGCTACGACCCTTGTACGCAGCTACAAACCCCTTTAAGGCCCGCAGCAACAACTTTTTTTTCCACTAGTGTATGCATCGTATTAATTTGGAAGAGGATCACCGCCTTTGCATTCAACCCCAAAGACGTTCGAATCCTAATATGCAAGAGGTAGTGAAGAAGGAAATGATGAAGTTGTTAGATGCAAGGATCATTTATCCCATTGCTGATTCTAAGTGGGTCAGTTATGTGCAAGTGGTTCCTAAGAAGGGGGGACCACTGTTGTGAAAAATGAAAAGGGTGATTTAATCCTTACCAGGACTATCACAGGGTGGCATATGTGCATTGATGATCGTAGACTTAACAACGCCACTCTGAAAGACCACTCCCCCTTCCCTCTATTGATCAGATGTTGGAAAGGCTAGCCAAACATAGTTATTTCTGTTATCTGGATGGATATTCTGGTTTCTTCCAAATCTCCATCCATTCAGATGATCAGGAAAAGACTATGTTTACATGTCCTTATGGAACCTTCGCATATCATAGGATGCCATTTGGATTGTGTAATGCTCCTACTACTTTCTTACGCTGTATGATGGCCATATTCTCTGATTTCATTGAAAATATCATTTTTATGGATGATTTTAGTGTTTATGATTCTGATTTTGATTTATGCCTGCATAACTTGTCTAAAGTAATTAAGAGATGTGTAGAGGCTAATCTTGTGCTAAATTGAGAGAAATGTTACTTCATTGTGAATGAAGGTGTTGTATTGTGTCACTTGATTTCTGAGCATAGTATCCAAGTGGATAGAGCGAAAATTAAGGTGATTGAGAAAGTTCCTCCACCAATGAATGTCAAAGGAGTGAGAAGTTTTCTTATTCATGCGGGGTTTTATCACAGGTTTATAAAAGATTTTTCGAAAATTGCAAAACCCCTCACTCAATTGTTGCTTAAGGGTGCCACATTTGACTTTACTGATGCTTGTTTGGAGTCTTTTGACAAGATTAAGACAGCATTGATCACTGCCCCTATTATACAACTCCCTCATTGAAGTCTCCCTTTTGAGATCATGTGCGATGCTAGTGACTATGCTATAGGGGCAGTGCTTGGTCAGCGAAAGGATAAGCTGCTCCATGTGATTCACTATACCAGCAAGACCTTGGATCCAGCCTAGGTTAATTATGCAACAACAGAGAAGGAGTTGCTGGATATAGTTTATGCATTGGACAAATTTCAGACCTATCTTATAGGTTCGAAGGTTATAGTACATATTGACCATGCTGCTTTGAAGTACTTGATGGCCAAGAAGGAGGCCAAGCCTAGACTTATCAGGTGGATTCTTTTAATGCAAGAGGTCAACTTGGATATTAAGGATAAGAAGGGTGCTGAGAATGTGGTTGCTGATCACCTTTCTAGGTTGAGGTTTGAATCATCTTCTAACTCTCCTATTGATGAATCTTTTCCTGATGATCATCTGTTTTCAGTGTCGTCTAAATCTCCTTGGTACGCTATTTTGCCAATTATTGTGTTAGTGGTTCCCATCCTCCCAATCTTACATACCAGCAACAAAATTTTTTTTATCATGATGCTAAGATGTACTTTTGGGAGGACCCTTTCTTTATCAGAATTGCTCTGACGGAATGTTCCGTCGTTGTATTCCTGATTGGGAAATGGAAGGTATTTTGCTACATTGTGATAGTATGCCCTCTAGTGGCCATCTAGGGTCTCAAGCGACTTGTTTTAAAGTCTTACATAGTGGTTTTTATTGGCCTTCGATTTTTAAAGATGCCCGTACCTTTTTTTTGTCGTGTGATGCTTGTCAGAGGACGAGTAATATTTCTAAAAGGCAAGGGATGCCACAGAGTGGGATTCTAGAAGTCAAACCTTTTGATGTGTGGGGGATGATTTTATGGGACCCTTTCCTACTTCTTGCGGGAATAAGTATATTCTAGTGGTTGTCGACTATGTGACCAAATGGGTAGAAGCTATAGCATCACCAACCATTCTAAGGTTGTGATGAAGATGTTCAAAAAGATATTTTTCCCCGTTTTGGTGTCCTTCGTGTCGTCATTAGTGATGGAGGTTCTCATTTCCATAAGAGTAACTTTAAGGCCCTTTTGAAAAAACATGGAGTCACCCACACGGCCGGTCTAGCCTACCATCCCCAGACTAGTGGTCAGGTAGAAGTATCGATAGGCAAATTAAGATGATTCTTAAGAAAGTTGTCACAAAAGCTAGGAAAGATTGGTCATTAAAACTTAATGATACTCTTTGGGCACTCCGCACTGCTTTTAAGACTCCATTCGAGACCACCCCTTATCGACTGGTTTATGGCAAAGCTTGCATTGCTAGTGGAAATGGAGTATCTATCTGCATGGGCGGTCAAAGAGATTAACCTTGATTTGGCAGCTGCAGGCGAAGCGCGACTTCTTCAACTCAATGAGTTGGATGAGCTCCGTTTGGATGCTTATGAGAACCACAATCTCTACGAGGATCAAACGAAGAAGTTGCATGATAAGATGATTGGTAAGAGAGAGTTTAGAGTTGGCGACAAGGTTCTATTGTTCAATTCTAGGTTGAGGTTGTTCCTTGGAAAGCTTAAATCTCGATGGTCTGGACCATTCAAGGTGACAGATGTGAAGGCCCATGGTGCCATCGAGGCATTCAATTAAAAAGGTGAGAAATTCAAGGCAAATGGACAGCGTCTGAAGCTGTACCATGAGGGTGCTTTTGTGGGTTGTGTGGAGGAGATTCGCTTCAGCCCCTCTAAACTTGATTCATCTGACTAGACAGGTACTACAGTTGTGCGGGAGCTTTATAAACCAGCGTTGTACGGGAGGCAACCCGCATTCCTTAGATAGTTTCCCTTTACTTTGATTTGTAATTTTTAGAAGTGTAAGAGAGCGTGAGGGTACTAATGTACTTCTAGTTCTTGTGTTTTGATGTGAAGATATGCCCACTGAAACGCAATTGGAGCCCTAATAGCAAGAAGTACTGAAAAAGGCGAGCTACTTGCTGAACAGTAGCTCGCAAATCATGAAAATGAGGAAGAAGAGGCTTATCCGATCACATCGGGAAAAGACTACCCGATCGGGCGCAGAACCTTGGCACCCGATTGAAAATAGGGTGCCCAATGGCTTGCCCGATCGGTTGACATAACATATTTCAGATGGTAAAAAAGTGGTGCACACGATGGCATCGGGCGCGAGACCTTAGCACCCGATGAAAAAAGAGTGCCCGATGGATTGCCCGATCGGGTGGGTGAACGCTCAGTGATAATTAGGAAATTTGACCACCCGATGGGGTCGGCTAAAGGTTGCCCAATTGGGCGGGTAGTCAGCCGACGGGGTAAAATATCGAGTTCTACTCGATTTCTCACTCTTTCCTGACATATATTCTCACTTTTTGTCTCATTCACTCTTTCTTATCATCTTCCTCCTCCCAAACACTCAACCCTAACCCCAACCTCCATTAAAACTCCTTTTTACTCTCTCCTATCTTCATCTTTTTCCTTATAAACTCTATAAAAACTCCTCCTTTTCTCCTTTCATTCCCTTTTCCCCATCTTCCACTCACAAAATCTCCCTACCTTATCCCTTTTCACTTCACCATCTCCTTACTTCCATTATTGTGCGAGAAAGAGTTTCAAGAATGGAAACTAACAATGGCAAGCAAAGTTCGAAATTTACTCAGCGGTGAAGGATCTAGATCTAGAAGGGAGGCTACACCACCACCTCCACCACTGGTTCCAAGGGACGAGCAATATCCTGGCATCATCGTTAGAGATGATGAGCACCGCGAGAAATTTCTACGCTTTAAGAAGCGCGAGGTACTTCCTACTCGTTTCTTAGATGTCGAATTAATTGCTAGATTAGGACTTGCTGAGGATTTTAAAGATTTTATGAAGTATGTTGGTATGAAAAATTTCTATAATGTGCATGTAAACACCTATGCTGCTTTGGTGTTTGAAATTTACTGTAGTTTCGGTTTCACCAAGCCCCGAGCCGGGCTAATCACCTATGTACACTTCCGATTGCTAAACCAAGAACACCTTGACCCTTAAGGAGTTTGTCGGGGTGCTCAGACTTGTTATACGGCGGGACTACTCCCCGCCTGAACATTTAGGTATGCCCAATGTCTACCTAGCTCTCACAGGGGACCAGAGCCCTTTAAAGTTCAGAAATGTCATTAGGCCAATTTTCACCACCCTATCTTTAGTATCTGGATCCGCTTCATGAGACAAACCTTGTTAGGACGATATGAGGGTCACCTGGTCCGGGGGGACGAGTTGATTATAATTGGTAGCTACATCTCTAAGGGCACTAGAAACCACTTCCACTATAATTTGATCCATCATGTAGCCCTGCAGTTCGAGCGTATCTTGAACTCGCTTCCCACCCGTCGTGAGGACGGGACTTGGACCACTAGGCGGTTGGTGAATGGGGGTTTGGTTACTTTATTTGCTCGAAAAATTGCCGATTTTGATAAGATCAGATAGAAATCAGCTAAACTACTAATTTGACTAAAGGAAGCAATATAGAGATGAGATTTAAACTATGAAATGAAGGTCTAGGGAATTAGTTCGGTCCACCATGCTTATAAAAATCAAAGGATCAGACAACTATTATATCCTAGGTCAAGAATCGATAGATTAGAGCATGTTTCAAGCTATGGTTAAGCCTCAACGCCCATAATTCGACATACGCCGCATGTTCACTAACGTAATCAGAAATACTGATGTCTACTAGGCCTCTAAAAGTTGGACAGATATGTGAAAATAATTAGTAACCTCAAGCCATCAATGAAACTGCACAATAACATTAATTACTCAATAAGAACAAATAACACTATAACCAATCTAATCAACCCTAGAAACTAAAAGCATTCAAAGTAATCAAGGTATAAATATGGCTTTCCTCCCTAAATCCCTAGAAATTAGACTACGCAAACATAATCAAATGAACAATAATAAACTAATATAAAACCCTAAGCCTAACATCATGAATCAAATCAATAATTAAACTAAGCAATCAAAAAGTAATTAAAGAGATTAAGAGTAAAGAAAAATACCAATTGATGGAAAATAATAACCTTTATTGAAAAAAAACCGAGGTTCAATCACGTCTTGAACTAATCTAAAGATATTAATCTAAGAAAAGCTCCCAGAAACGAAACTAATGAAACAATGGAAAATGGTAGAATAAAAGATGTCTCTAAAATAAAGAAGCTTAGCTATTTATAATAGCCCCTAAAACTAATTAAAAACGGAAATAAAAAGATAGAATTTCGACACCGCGGATTTGCAACCCGATCGGGCAACCATTTCCCGATGGCATCGGGTTGGTACGAAATTACCCCACTTCAAATCTCTTCTCTCCTTGAAATAAAGATACGGCAACATTAAGAAGGCTCAACCCGATTGGATTGGGTCCTCCTTGCCTGAGCGGGCTGAGCCAATTTCTGGCGATTTTGCGCCAACTTACGAAGGCCATATCTCTCAAACAAGATGTCCGTTAGTGGCGTGTGACATATCATCGGAAAGCTCTTGAAGTCTAGAATCCAACCCAATTCACATTTAGTGATTATAAATTTTCTATAAAAAGTTATGATGAAATTAATGAACGTGTTTCAGTTTTGACACTTATTTCACTAACTTTTTGCTTCATTCCAACTCAAAATTGTCCAAAAAGGATGCATTGTGATCCTTGTACAAGCTACCTTCATATTCAATGATTAATAGGCTAGATATTTGATACTCATGATCAATTTGTATCAAAATAACCTTAAAATCATCAAAACACACAAACGAGGAGTAGTAGAGCACAACTTATGTAATTCATGTCATTATGCACCTAAATGCTCAAAAAGGAGTTCTAAATGCAATCTAAATACATCTAAAAACTATATATATATGTGATACATCACACGTGTGGATGTAATGGGCACACGTGTCGATACCATGGCATTGTTAAGTAGTCCGCTAGGCACTAGAACCCCAATTATGGCCAGCCTACTTCTGCGGAAAATAATATGGCTGAAGATGAGGAGGAGGAGACTGCACCGCGAAAGTCTGTCTCTCTAGGAGACTTTGTTGTAGGTGCTAGTGGGTTTGGGGGCGGTTTTGACGCTGGATTTTGTAGTGGTATGGGTGGGTTTACAAGAGATCCTTCTGGTGGTTTTCCTGGTAGTTTCTCAGGTGGTGGTGACACGTCTAATGATATGGGTGGTTGATGCACTTACTCTTTTCTCTCCCTCGTTGTAATGAGTACATTGCCTCGTTCAACTTGGGGGAGGATCTCTCTCTGTATGTACATTCTCTCCCTTTTACTACTTTCTAGTGTAGATTTACAGCTTTCTAAGATAGATTTAATGCTTTGATAGGATAGTTTACTGCTTTGAAAAAATAGAAAAAATGAATTTTTTTGAGCTGTTTAGTGCATGTGGAGCTATATGATTGTGTGCCCCATTGATGTTTTCTTAATGTTTTGGATTCATGACTTTTGATGGCTTGTCATGAGGATTCATTGGTTTTGATTTGATCTACCACTTTATATGATGCTTGTGACATTTGCGCTAAATGTGAAACTAAGTTGGTTAGACTGTGAGTTTTTGTGCCTATGGATGCCTATTTTCATCCAATCTTTCCTTCTTTGTGTGTAGTTCCTCATTATCGCATTGATCTTGGCATTGGTTCTTCATTTGTTGATATCTAGCAAGCATGCATATTTGAAATAATTGAGGCGTTCTTTTGATTGTCTAAGCCACAGAGCCACATATATAACATTACGCCGCCTTTAGCCCGTCTGAGCCTTTCTTGCCTATTTATGATCATACCTACATTACAATCCATTTCCTTACATGATATTGTCCTAACCCTAGCTTGGGGAGCATTAGTAGTGTTTTGGTTTGTTATAGATGAGTTCGGCATTTTGATGGTTATTGGCTAATTGTTAGTTGTGAAACTTAATGGTTATAAAAGCTCATAGTGCAAAATTTGAAAAAATCAACATTGAGAAAATGAAAAAGAATGATTATGAGCAAAAAGAAGAATCCCTCGAATGCTTTGAACAATGAAAATAGAAAATGAGTGAAAAGGAAAGAAAAAGGAAGTGTGGTTTATTAGAGTTCTATTGAGTTGGTTATGTTTTGGGTTGATGATTATGCTCCTCTAAGTTGGCTTTACCACCACATCTCCCAAAGTTTTCCACACCTTTCACCTAAGCCACGCTACAACCTTGTAAAGACCTCATGATCCTTGTTGCATTGCATTGTCTAGATTGATATGAAGTTTGGTCCCAATCCCATAGAGTATTTGCTATTTGTGGGTCAACTGAATAGGTTAAGTGTCACATGCAACCCTCTAAACACATGAGTGACGTGAGTTGGGAAGGGTTATTATGGGATGGGTCAGGTGCGCGATCGGGCACATGATTTGCCTGCCACAAAAATTGAGAGTTGATTGACCTCCATGTGAGCACCCCCTTAGTATTTGCGGGATGTGCAGATGGCCTTGTGGATTGCTATGCATACTGATTGATTGTTGGTTTGATATGATGGACTGATGATGATGCTTGCCTGCCAGACTAGTCTTGAGTCTAACTGAAATTTTGAGCCAAATTGTTTCTATCTTATTGGGGTGAGACAGTCGTATGTTAGTTCGCATGATTTGTTTGCTTGAGGTCAAGCAAAGGTTTAGCTTGGGGGAATTTTATGTAAAGATGTCATATAGAATTTCTCCATTTAATTACAAGCTAAATTGTGCGGTATTGACGCTCTTAGGAGCCATTTAGGCTAACTATTTCGATATAGTTGTGGTTTGTCTGTTTTATAACGTTTTGCATGTTTTAGGGAAAAACTTCATATTTTCTGTCATTTTGACCACCTCACTGTAGCGGAGAAGTTATGAGGCATGTAGGAGGTCTCGAGATTGTATTTGAGCCCCTTTTGAAGAAGAATTATTGAGAAACTTGGCGTCTAAAGCCAAGCACAAGAGTTGTCCAGGAATGGCTCTGCCCGATTGCATTGGGCAGCCATTGCCCGATCGGGCGTCGATCTTCTAGGCCATAAACTACATATTTCTTACCCGATCGGGGCAGCCTTACCCGATCCCATTGGGTGGGAAAACTCTTGGTCATTTTCGTGGTTTTGAAGGCATTAAAGAAGACTATTGGCCCGATGGCATCGGGTAGCCATGCTCGATCGGGTGTCAGGGTTTCGGCCCCGATCGGGTGGCCCTTACCCAATCCCATCGGGTGGACGTGATATTTTGGCTGCTGAAGTTGTGTTCCCAAACCCGACGGGCAGCCGTTTTTCCGATCAGGCAGAAGACACGGAGGGGCGATTTTTCGTTCTTTCTGTCCTATCTTACTTGCTTTCTTAGGTTAATATGAATACTCTTTAGTTTATATTTGCATTCATCTTTCCTAATCTTAAACACTTTTAGGGAGCTTTTAGAGTTTTTACTTAGTTTATCATTATAGAGGAGATCAAACCTACATTCGATTCAATTAAAGTCATTGCTTTCAGTCAATTGGTAATCTTCACTCTTATTGCTTTGTTATTATTTCTCAATTGTTTTAGTTTAGTGATTGATTATCTGATGATGTAATTATTAGGGTTTCTTATTAGTTTTGTTATTTTTAATTTAATCCTGTCTAAGTAGTTCTCTTTTCTAGGGTATTAGAGAGGGAAGCCATGTTTATACCATGATTGTTGACTAAACTGTTATTGATTTCTAGGGCTTGATTAGAGCGATTGTGGTGTGGTTTGTTCTTGATTAGTAGTAAATATTAGTGGCCAATTTCATTGATTGCTTGTGGTTAATAATTGTTCGTACAGACTTGTCTTACGATTAGAGGCCTAGGATACACTAGTAGTTCTGATTACGTTATTGAACAAGCGGCGTATGTTGAACTATGAGCGTTGAGACTTAACCATAACTCAGCACATGCTCTAATCCCTCAACTCTTGACCTAGGTTTTTGTAGTGGTTGAACCCCTTTGGTTGGTATAAGTATGGTGGACCGAAATAATACTCTAGACTTTTATTCCATAGTTAAATCTCAATTTAATTCCTTTTTTACTCTAGTTTAATTATTAGTTTAGTTTATCATATCTGATTTCACCTGAGGTAGTTATTTGGTTGAATATTAACATAGAAACTCTGTCTCCCTGTGGACTCGACCCTCCTTCCCTTGACTATTATTGTTAGAGGACTGTAGGATTTATCTTTGAATTGATCATACAACTTTAGCCTATCAATCTCCTTATTTGCATGTAAAGATGATGAGTAGACTGCTAGAATTATGGAAGACTTTATTTATTTCCAAACCACAAAAATTAAAATGTTAATAATTATGTAATTAGTTGTTGATAAAAACTTTGATCCTCTAATTAAATGAATATTTACATGAAGTACATATACATGTTTCCATTAAAAAGAAAAATATAACCTAGAGAAGCAATCTCTATATTCTCTTACTAAATATGTACAAAAGTAAGATTCAACTTTTTTCCAAGCAAATAAACGTCCTTAGGTAGACTTGAGTTTCGCCAACCCATATGAAATCTGAAATCATAGAAATAGAAATAAATGTCGAGTCAACAAAAAATTGTTTTTGATTATTATATTTTCCTATATTAGTTGAAACACTCATAAACACACAAGAGATAAGTTGTTGAGCTATACATACATTAATTTTTTCACTTGTAAATATGGTTGGAAATGTTGGGGCATATGTATATTTACTTTTAAAGATCAAGTAGATATGAAATGAAATAACGGACTACAAGGAGAGGGATCGATATATAAAGAAGCAAGACTATGTAATTTGTGAACATTCTAATTTAATAAAAAAATAACTACAATTAACCTAGTTTATTTAAAATAAATTTTATGAGTTGTTTGGTTGGAAGCTGTTTCTCTTGATCGAAATAAAAATTCCTAGAAAATACAATATGGGTATTTTGTTTAGTTGAAGGAAAATGAGAGAAGCATAGAAAATGCAAATTCCAAGGTAAATATAATTTCCTATGAAATATGGAAAATCACTCACCAAGCTCCCCTTAGTGAGTAATTTCTAGAAATGCAATTTCATATGGCGTTAACCAAAAAACTTTGCCTAATTTCTAAGGAATTAATAAGTGAAATAACTTACCATGTGAACCAACCGAGGCCTTAAAAATATTTTCCATTATATTTTGATGAACGTTGTTATAATTAAATATCGAAATATACAAAGATGCATGCTTTAAATTATATGTAGTACATAACCTATTACTTTCAAAAGATACTATAGTATAAATATTACTTTATCCATTCTTTATTAATCATTATATATAGAGTTTCACGCCTCCAAACTCGCAACTTTGAATATTAATAACTCTAATTATGCTCAAGTAAAAATTATAGAAATTAAATTTTGATTAAGTAGCGTGTACTGAGACGAAGCTAACAAAATTCGACATGACTATGTTTATCCTTGTGCATAAATCATTATAGTTGGTTAAAGGGAGAAGGATCAATAGTGTAAAAAGAAAAATGAAGTGATTAATAAAGAAGAGAGGTAGTGTAATAGAAACTTACTAGAGTGGAGTGCAGATCTTCGAGTAGGGGCATGAGTAATGAAATAAAAGTTTGAATTTCATCTCTAAAGGTGTCAATGCTTTCACCTTTCTCCATGAGCAAACTAATAAACGTGTCAGTTTCAGGTACTAGCTTCAAAGCTACCTGAATCCCCAATCATATTTAAACGCCAAGTCAAGTTGGGAAGTATTTTTTACAAGCTAGCGAAGAAAATCATTGCAATACTTCTAATTTTTATTTTAAGATTCATAAAGCTATACAATATAAATGGTGTAATGAACTTAAAATTAGTGATATATATTAATTAGTTTATTTCCATAACCAAAATACTCAAAATTTCCTTTAGTTTTAATATATTAAATAAAATTTTGTGAGTCCAACCATATTTCCTCTCTCTTGCTTAGTCAATGAAATTACCTCCATTTTAATGGTATGTTATGCAATCTTTCTAATTTTTTATCACCTTGTTTTTGTTGATCCAGATTCATGAAGCCCGCAAAGCATGTGAGGCAAACGGACTAAAAATATAGTAAGATTTCATGCTAAAATCAATTGACAATAAGATCAGGGGTAGCCTATGAGGACTCCCTATTGATTGAGGCTACTACATATACTTGAATTCTCTACACACTCGGATAAAATTGTCTTCTTACGCCAACCTCTACTAATGTGGGACAACATTGTACACAAACTTGCAAAATCCTCAAATCGCCTTCTTTTCACAGGCATGTGGCCAGAATCCCAGGTGCTACTACCCCTACTATGCACCATCTCTAGTCCCTTAGGTGAACTTAGCCATCATGTCATGGCCAAAATCAAACCATCAGCTCTAATACCACCTGTTGGGCCAATATAAGCAAGTAAGGTAAACCAATCACAAGCCCTAGAAGGTGCTTTCTTAGAAGCACTTGTTGATAGGATGAGTGACACACTATAATTATAAACTGTTATTTTCATCCCTACTTCTACCGTTGTCAACTTGTCACACTCACTTGGAAATTCTTCAATCATTTTGTCATTTCTCGCCATAATTAAACATATAAATTGTTCAAAATCTTAATGGAGGAATGATTGAATGTAATTCTAACTGATGGCCCCCCGCATGATCTATTTGCGTTTCTAATATTTAATTGTCTCAAACCAGTCCCAACTTCGGAATAATAATCCTTTGTCTTAATTACCCTACTAAACCGATTAATTCTAATACATTAAACTGTTTCACTAGCTAACTTGAGTTTAGCGGGGGGGGGGGGGGGATACGGCCTGGAAGAGGTTAGTTACAAATCAAGGGCCATTTAGAGAAGTGAGCATCAAAGTTGGGACCTAATTAAGATTGAACAAACCTAAAAAGTTATGGGTTTTGTTATTCATAGCCTAAGGCTATAAGGCTATGTATAAGATGAAATATTTTAACCAAAATAGTATTGATTTGCGAACTTATTGGCAAATCATGCGTCATTCGGTGTTAGTTATAATTTGTTTTTACTAGTTTAGGAAAGTATTAAATGCTTATACATAGTCATAAGGGCTACATATAACATTTGCCGAAAGGTATGTATTAGACAAAGAATCATTATCATTATTTCATACTCTATCTATTAATACAAGGAAGAAAATAAGAACCAAGTTGAAAAAGACTTACTAAAATATCAAATGATTTTGAAAATTTTGTTTTGAACATAACACTAAGTACTTATCTAAGAATTTTGAGAAAATAATAATTAATCAAAGAAATGCTAAAGTAATCCAAAGTTTTGGATGAATCTACGAAAAATAAACTCAATAAAACATTATATATTCAATCCTGCAATCATGATAAATCATTCAAAAATTGATATAAGAACTCCTCTATCCTCCACTAGAAAACCTAATTTTGACTTTAATTGAATTCATAGGACTCGATCCAAAATATACCTCAAAATAACATAACTTTTTCTTATCCATAGAAGAACTAACTCGACTGAAATTCAAACCAATGGACTAATCTTTTGAATTGAACTTGATTCGAATGGCTAACTTTGCCACCTCGATCTAGTGCATCCTTTTAAAACATTTCCATTATGGACATCACGAATTCCTCCCTAACCCGGCCCTCCTCTAAACATTAGTGGACGAAAAAATGGCGCTCTAAATACTCAAGGTAACGCCCTATATACATATGAATTTCCTATAAACCTCATAACCTTATACGTACTCTTCTCACTCTACTTCTCCTACCATCACACCATCCAAATAACCACCACTGCCACCTCAACGTCGCCACCCCCACACCGTCGCAACCCCAATCGTGACGAAGAAGACCACCACCACCATTGAAGGAGCCACGGAATTGACAGCCACCGTACATGGAGGCACCCGTCCCAAAATTTAAGTTCTAATGGCGTAAGTTATACTCACAAAACTATGATGGGAAAAAAATAACGTCCATAAAGGTGAGCATTGTGCAACAAAAGGCTCACCTTAAGGCCAGCCTTGTACAACACACGGCTCACCACATTTGTATCACAAGGCTCTCCTTTTAATGGATAATTTTATTTTAGTAATTTTAAATTCAGTAAATTATAAATGTATATTTTCAAGATTTAATTGAATTAAAAATTATATTTGTGAACATATATATCTATACTTTACTAAATTTAAAAATTACTCAAAAACAAAACTGTCCATTAGAAATCGAGCCTTGTGGAACACAAGGCTCACCTTTATGAACGTTTTTTGTGGCTCCTTTCGCAGTGGTGGTGGGCTTTTTCGTCATGAGTGGTGGTGGTGGCGGTGGGGTGGCGACAATGTGATGGTGGTGGCGGCGGCAATGGTGGCTGGTGGCGGTGGGGTGGGGGTGGAGCGTCTGTGGTGGTTAAGAGTGGATGTGGATTGTGTGGTGGTAGAAGTAGTGTGGAAAGTGATGTGAGATAACTTTGTATTTAGTTGATAGTTAGCGTATTAAATACAGGCGGTAGTAAGATACCAACTTTTTTTTTTGTTTACTATGCAAATGTTCACCTTTACTGAAAACCTATTCTCTTAAGCTTATCTTGTAGATATTATTTTTATATTTCAAAGATATAATTGTTGAGTAAATATTTTCTTATGTATAGATTTAATTGATTAGGTTGTATTCATATACATATTCAATTAATGAAATCACTCCAATTAAGGAGATTATCATTAACTTACATGGTATCATATTTCTCTTAAGAAATTTCTTTACCTCTCCTTTTCTTTTCCTCTCCATTCTAGTTGCCTAGATGAGGGTCGTCCGGCCCTTTCATTCATACACCTTCCACCATGTGTAGTGCTTCTGAGAGCGCACCACCACCTTCTTCGGCCAGGCCTAGGGCCTAGTGCGTATCATTTACAACCATCAACATTCATAAATTTTGATGGCGATTACGACAAAGAAAGGGAGAGGCAGGGTGAGAGGAGGTTGTGATGGTGACAAGAAGATGAGCATTGATATAGAGAGGAGGCTTCAAAGGGGAACGAAAAAAATATAGCTTGGTAATGTTATGCAATGTGTGTTTAATAAGTAAAAGCTCCTCCAAATTTAGGTAAACTATAAAATCTTTCACAATTCTTAAAATACAACAGGTTGGTATTGAAATAATCCCAGTGAAAGTGTTTACCTAAAATATATTTTCATTTTTCTAGAGACTTTCATGTGCTTTCATTTAGACCGATTGTTGCACCGCCACCTCAGCTATCCAAATCTGGTGGTTTAAACCATCGCCATCTTCTTCGCTTATATCTACCGTCGCAGAAGTCGCTCGTGGAAGATGAGAGCGCGTTCAATTTGCGGTTCGACAAGCCATAAGGTTGCGCTGAGGACTTTGTTGGTCCTACTCCGATCGATCTCCCTCCACGAAGCGGTCGCGATCCCGCCCCGAGGGTTACAGATGTGCTCCTTGCATATCTCCCTCTGTTGGACATGATAGAAGCCTTCGTCGCTTCTCAGCCCTAGTCACTGGCCCACCGATCACATCGCCTCAACCGCTAAAAGTATGGATGTCAGTGGAGCGGGTTTTGTGGAGACCCGTCCCGCACCCGCCCCAATCAGGTGGGGATGGGGGAAGGTTTCGCGAGAGATGGGGCGGGGATGAGGATGAAAATCATCCCCGCCATGGGTAATGGGGCGGGGGTGGATGTTAGTCTACCCGCCCGCCCCGCCCCGCCCCATCTCCACCCGCCCCGCCTTATCCCTGCCCGCCCCGTCTAAGCCCCGTCATAGGTATTCTCCAAAGGTCTAAAATCCTAATGTTATTTGTTGTTTCGTGCTTTCATTTGATTTTTTTATTTTCCAAAGGCCCAAAGGCTAAAATCCAAAATTACTTTTAAACTTTTGTTTTTCCTCTCCCTTAACCCTAATAGATTGGGGCGGGGATGGGGCGGGGATGGGACGGGTGCGTGGATTCGCGCGGAGATGGGGCGGGGATAGATTTTATCTTGTCCCTGTTGGGTGGGGATGAGGGCAAGATTTTCCCCCGCCATGGGTGATGGGGCGGGGATGGGGATGAGTTTTTTAGGCGGGGATGAGGATAGAAATGCCAACATCCGCCCCGCCTCGCCCCATTGACATCCCTAGCTAAAAGCCTATTGTACCACAGACGGTGGTACAAAATGGTCGCCTCACTAATGGTCTTCGAGAGGTTGTACATCTTGTCCCCGAAATCCCTGACATCTTCCCTGACCTTGTTTGGTATTACACCACTTTCCACCGCCAAAGAACCAGATGCATTGAATGACTTATTTAGGAACCTTCACTATAAAAAAAGAGTTTTTGCTATGGATTTTTGTGGTTGATAGAAATCTCTAGAAAATTTTGCAACGGAATTGTATATCGTTTCAAACTTTGCAACGGAACACAATTCCGTAGCAAATTTTGCTATGATTCAATTTGCTACGGAAAATTATATCTGTTGCAAAATTTTCTACGGATAACTAAATTGTATCAAATATTTGCAACGGAATACGATTCCGTAGCAAAGTTTGCTACGAAATACGATTTCGTGGCAAATTTTTCTACGAAATACGATTGACAACGTAATATTAAGAGGAAATATAAAGAACATAAGCCAACTACGACTATGTGCATCATTTATAGCTCATTTGGGAGCTGCTTCACTTTCCGCAGCCTTGTCTCGGTTTCGATTCTTACTACTGACATTTCGATGGGATTTATGGGGGGTGGGTCAAGATGGGGTAGAAAAAAACGTAGCAAAAATTTTGCTATGAAATATGGTTTGCCACGGATTTTCTATCCGTAGCAAATTTTGCTACAAATCTTCTTCCTCCGTAGCAAAATTCAGTTTGCTACGCCCACTTTTACTACGGAAATAACACACTTTGCAAAATACAGTTTTTTTGTAGTGCTTGTTTTGTTTTACTATTTTTTTACTTTAGTTTTAGTTTAGTTTGTTTGTACATTTTTAAGTTCTTTTTTGTTTTAGTGGTTAGTTTTTATTAGCTTGAAGTTTTTTAGTTTTCTCACTCTTGTAAATCCTGAGATAGGGAGACTTGAGTTGATTCCTTGTATCTCGTTCAAAAAATAAATCCCAGTGAAAGTTTCAGTATATTATTTTATAACGCTTTTCTGAAATGGTGCCAAAAAAGCAAATAATTCTCATTATAGTGTTTTGTTTAGACTAATTCCGTTTTATAGTGTTCAATTAGGTTTGGATGGGGAGGATTGATTTGTGATAGATAAAAAATTCTCATGATGGTGTTCAATTTATAATAATTTCGCTTAATGGTGTCAACTAGGGTCGGGTGTGGAGGGTTGGTTTTTGACAAAAAAAATAACTCCCATAATGGTGTTCAATTGACAATAATTAAACTTTATTGTGTTTAACCAATCAGTAACATCTTCATAATATTTTTCTTCAACAACGTACTCCTATTACTTTTTCTTATGATAAACTGTAAATAAACCTTCTATGCTCAAGTATAATTTTTTTCATCCAAATTGGATATGGGTTCTCCAAAAACCTAGAAGATAATATTTCAGCATAGTAGCTCCAAGCACCAACAACGTTGTAATAAACATTCAATAAATTTGGCCTGTTCAACCATCCAAAATTTTCATCCAAGCAAATTCGAAGATGCATTTACTGTATCTGTCAATAATATGTTTTAATGGTGGCTAGTAGAACTTTGAAATCGATAAAAAAAATAGATATTTACTTGTTTAATAATGAGTGAAAAAGTGTAATCGAAATTGTATAATTGCAATGACCTAATCTAATGGAGTTGATGGCATTGAGAAAAGCAAAGAGGGGGTGAAAGTAAAAAAATGGGTTGATGAAAGATTAGGCATGGTAAAACAGAACACAAAAAAAAATTAAGGTCTTTAAACCAAACCTAAATAACACTAAATCATTGAATTTACTTTTTCTTAATAACTAACATGAGATTATTTTCTTTTCAAGCATTAATATGGAAAAGCGTTCAGAAATTAAAAATGTAAGTAGGGGAAATATATCATGGTGCAAAATGAATGGAAAGATTGAGAAATTTTGGGAAAGTTAAGGCGCGTCACGTCAGACTTTTCCTTCAATTTAATTAATTTATTCTTTTTGTAAAATAATGGTTCTTGGAGAATACATGTCCACTTTGGATATAAAAATATAGAAGATTTATTTTATAGGTTCTCATAAAAAAACGTTATTAAACAAAAAAAGTTTGGAGATGTTCCTGATTGGTTAAACACCATAAAGTTGAATTATTGTAAATTGAACATCATTATGAGAGTTATCTTTTATCACAAACAAACCTCCACAGCCGATTGTAGTTAAAGACTATAAAGCGGAATTATTATAAATTGAACACCATCATGAGAATTATTTATTAATCACAAACCAGTCCTCTACATCTGAACCTGATTGAGCATCATAAAACGGAATTAGTCTAAACTAAACACCATTTTGAGAATTATTTTTTCTTTCGACACCATTTCTTATTTTAGGATCAAAGGATTAGACTTTTTTTGGAGGGGATAGAGAATATGAGAATTTACTTTATAAGCAGCTGTTGAGATCCATCCATGCCAAGGTTTCAAAGTGGTCTCATAAGAGTTCCCAACAATCAACTCCATGCTTTCCCTCGGCTCAACAAGCAACTTTTGAAGCAACGCTGCCGTGAAGTCCAAAGACCTTTATTATTCACAGAAATATATATGTCCCATAAATATGATTTATTATTTCATAAAATAATTTAGAATTGAAACAATCTACCAACAAAGAAATAACTACGTAAAAGAATAACAACGAGATTTAACTTGGTTCACTTCGTTAACATTGTCTTAGCTAAGTCCATAAATAGGGGTAGAAACTAATTTATTATCTTTAGGAGAGAAAGTACGAATTAAGAAGAGGAAACATAAAGTAATTTGAGGGTTTAAAATACCAGACGAATAGATTCAAGGTATTAAAATTTACAATTGCCAACAGATTAAAAATAATTAATAAACGATTTATAATCATAATATGGTGTTTCTTTTTATAAAAATTAAAAGGGTAGTCTCAAGTGTAAGAATAAGCATCCCTACTGACAGTACAAGGAAATAATTTAGTAATTAGGAACTTCTAATCAATTTGAACTTCATGCAATGCACCCATAAACTCATGCATCTTGCCAATGTTATACAAATCTAAACGCACAGAGCCTTCCCGTACAATTTATAAGTTATCTAACAATGTAATAATCGTGCATCCTAATGATGATTGTACGATGCTTACTCATTTTAATCCTATAAAATAGGAAAAATTGTCAGAAAATACCAAGGTTTTATCCTTTTTCAAAATAAATATCAAGGAGTTGCGAAATGTAGAATAAATACCAAATTATGTTTTTCTTATAAATCCATACCAAATAACAAATATCCGTCTATTTTTCCGTCTTAGAAATTCATACCAACTAACAGAAAATTCATTCAACTTCAACTCTGAACAACAGAAAATCTAAGGTGAGTTAAATTTGGGTGAGAAAGTGACGAATCAATAGACTTATATTTGTTAGTTGGTATGGATTTTTAAGAAAAACATAACTTATTGGTATATTTATTTTACATTTCGCAACTCCTTGCTATTTATTTTGAAAAAGCGCTAAAGCCTTGATATTTTCTAACAATTTTCCCTATAAAATATCGTGACAACCTTAATAAAAAATTTAACAGGCTATTTAATGTGTTTTCAATATTTAGGCCCATCCAATTAAAGCCAACATGTGATACATGTATTCGTTCAAGGTAGGAATTGATCCAATATAGCTAGATACCTGCTTGAAACCATGTACAGTCATTCGAGTACCAAGTAGTACTTGGTCTAATGGTAAATAAAACATCCTTTTAATTTCAAGTTTGGGGGATCAATACCCACTAGTGGTATTTTGGGGGGTAGGTATTCCCCTTATCTTTCCCCATACTCTCAAGTGTGTGGCCCATTAAGACCCGAACTGGGTCCGAGCTATTATTCTTACCAAAAAAAAATGTACGGCCGTTCGAGTGGAGTGGTAGAACTAATTTATTACCTAACAAAATATATGAATAGGATAATTGTGTTAAAAAGTAATCTTATTTTACCTTCCTAAGCTTTCAATAGGAATAAATAATAGAAGAATCTTATTTATTATTGATCTACGTTACTGATAGAGTATGAAAACTATCCTAGATTCCTAGGACTTGGACCACCAGAAGGTCAAGGGTTAATGCCTTGTTATTTTGGACTCGATTAATTGAAAATTTAAGTGATCAAGTCAACACCATTAATTTCAGTTCAGTTCAACTCTATTAATTTCAGTTCAGTTCAACTCTATTAATTTCAGTTCGTTCAATTCAATTTATTTATTAACAACACTTTTTCTATATCTCGGTATTATTCTTAATCTTTTTTAACTATCGTTATAATTATTATTATTGTATTCTTAAATGAATTTCAAATAAAAATCAATGAATGTTTTTCACATCTAATTAAGCTCTTCAATATTATTACGTATTATCTATCTTTGTATACATTATGATTGTCACTTTTAATAAAATATATTTCTATTATAATTATTCTTTAAATATCCTTATCGATATATTTATCATATTATCCAACTTATTAAACATGATCATATTCATTATTATTAGTTTCCGATTATTATTATCATTCTTAGTTTAAAAAGTTAAATTTATTTGCAAATTGGCTCGAAATAATATAAAACTTGAATTAATATAATTTATACTCCCTCCTTTTTTTTAATATGCACCTAAGGCTTTGCACTAAAACCAAGGAAAAAGTGCAAAAGTATGAGAGAATGGAAGTAAAAGTAAGGAAAAAGTGAAAAAGGTAGAGAGAAGGAAAGAAAAAGTAGGAAAGAAGTGTAATAATTAGGTGGGCCAACTTTCCATTTATGGCAAAAGGTAGAAAGGTACCAATTAAAAAAATACCCCAAAATGGAGAAATGTGCATATTAAAAAAAATGGAGGTAGTAGTACATTACCTTCTTCTAAATAAAAAAAAACATCTTCTACTTATAATTTCCTAATCAACTTCTTCCATATGATCTCCCACCTCTTCACTATCTTCTTCATGATCATCATTAATATCTGCATATTCATCATCAATATCTTATGGCCATCATTAACCTCTTCATGGTCAGCAGTCAGAGGCGGATCCAGGATTTTTCGGATGGTGGTTCACCAATTGCCGATCATATATTGGAATCTTTTTTTTAATCGAAAGTGCTCTTTAAAAAGTTTCATTCCAAAAGTAAAAATAATAATAACAATTCATATTAAACTAAAATAAAACTTAAAAATTTAATCAAATAAAACTTGAATTCCCTACATCCTAACTTCTTAGATTATATCAGCAAAGACCAAAGGCAATTATACGTGTTAGGGATTTTAGAAGTTCTAGCAAATGGTTCTACATCAAGCATAAATAAATTACACAATATGAACAATTATTACAAGGGAAGAAGAACAATTTTAATTATAAAATCTGAAAATTAACATCCATAACAAATTGCAATTGCATTTTTTTTTCAATTAATCAATTTTCAAGAAAGAAAATTGAAACCTAATCTGTAAATTCAAACAAGAACATCTGTAAATTCAAACCCTAATCTACCATTAATAGCAATATTTTCAAGTAATTTAAATCAAAATCTATACCCTAATTTCGAATAATCTAGAGCAAAAACTTACCTTCTTCCTATTGTTTTACACTCCTCGCTCTTTTTCGTGAGATCAATCGTCTTCTCGAGAAATCTCGTGCGTTAAAGATCTACGGTGATCTGAAAGCGAAACAACAAAACACTCCGAATTCACCTGGAAGAAATTCGTTTCTGAATTCGATTTTTGGGAACCCTGACGCTTCTCCGGCGAGAAATTTGCCGAAAATGAAGATGAAATCGACTTGTTCATCGGCGGCGGCGTTTTCTAGGTCTTGTTTGAGCATTTGAGCAATAAAACATCATTTACTGAGAATTGAGAAATCAAAACGAAGATTCAAGGCTTCACCTTGGAAACTGCTTGTTTCACCTTGGAAAATATCGCTTCATTGATGAGGGGAAGACCAGTGAGGCGCTTGAAGGAGCGTTTAATTTTTTTATATTTTTTAAAAATTTCCCTGGTGCACGTGCACCAGGGTATTATTGTCACTTTTAATAAAATATATTACTATTATAATTATTCTTTAAATATCATTATCGATATATTTATCATATTATCCAACTTATTAAACATGATCATATTCATTATTATTAGTATCCGATTATTATTATCATTCTTAGTTTAAAAAGTTATATTTATTTGCAAATTGGCTCGAAATAATATAATACTTGAATTAATATAATTTATAGTACATTACCTTCTTCTAAATAAAAAAAATATCTTCTACTTATAATTTCCTAATCAACTTCTTCCATATGATCTCCCACCTCTTCACTGTCTTCTTCATGATCATCATTAATATTTGCATGTTCATCATCAATATCTTATGGCCATCATTAACCTCTTCATGGTCAGCAGTCGGGCATCAATCAATTTCATGTCTTTTCAAATTATCTTAGATAATGTTTTTTCTTCGGTTCCAACATGAAAGCTTTTCAATTATCTATTAATAAATAAGTATTACAAAATATGAAATTATTATTAGAAAGAAAATAATAAAAAAAATATCAATATAATAATTATTATATTATTATTTATATTTATAGTATAACTTTTATTATTATTATTAGGAAAAACGGAAAAGAATAATCACACATTTGGACGTTCGGAAGATAATAATCCCACCTTTGGATTATTACTGAACAGTCCCACCTTTAAGGGGTCATTTAATCTATTGGACCTTAACCTATTATAGCAGGTTATATAACAAGTTCATTGAACACTTGTCGATTCCTTATTGGTTGTTCCCATTATTATTATTATTATTATTAGAATTTTTTGTCAATTACAGCCATGTAAAATACCCTATTTTCTAATTATAGCCATCATCTTTTTTTTCTTGTGAATTACGGCCATGAAAGACTAATATTCAACTAAGTTGTTGCCATTTTCACTAATTACACCACTAATCCATAGTTTGACTGGTCAAATCATGTCTAATATTTTATAAATATTTTTTATTTAATTTTATAATATTTTAAGATATATGTTTTTCATATATGACATACTAATGAGCACGTATTTCGAGACCACATTTAATCGCGTTTTTCAGACTGAAGACGACGTTTTTTCGAAAAACAGACACCGCCGGGCGCCCATAAGGGCACGAATTTCAAGAATCTCTACGAAACGAGTACCTACAGGCCGGATTTTCGAGCACGTACTTCGAGATGAGTTTTTCGGACTAAACACGGCGTTTTTTTCGAAAAAGGGACACTGCCAGGCACCCACCTTTTATTGGCACGAATTTCGAGAATCCCTACGAAACGAGTACTAGTAAGCCGGATTTTCGAGCACGTACTTCGAGACGAATTTTTCGGACTGACAACGACGTTTTTCGAAAAACGGGCACTGCAGGACACCCTTTACAGGCACGAATATCGAGAACCCCTACGAAACGAGAACCTATAGGCCGGATTTTCGAGCACATACTTCGAGACGAGTATTTCGGATTGAACAAGGCGTTTTTCCGAAAAAGGACACCGCCGTGCAACCTTTTGTAGGCACGAATTTCAAGAATCTCTACGAAACGAGTACCTAGAGGCCGGGTTTTTGGACACGTACTTTGAGACGGGTTTTTCGTGCATTATAGGGCGTACGACGGTATCCGTTTTTTTGAAAAAACGTCGTGTTCAGTCCGAAAAAAACCTTCTCGAATTACGTGCCCGAAAATTCGACTTGTTGGTACTCGTTTCATAGGAATTCTCCAAATTCGTGCCCACAAAAGGGTGCACGGCAGTGTCCCTTTTTCGAAAAAAACGTCGTGTTCAGTCCGAAAAACTCGTCTCGAAGTATGTGCTCGAAAATCCGGCCTGTAGGTACTCGTTTCGTAGAGATTCTCGAAATTCGTGCCCAAAAAGGGCGCCCGGCGGTGTCTGTTTTTCGAAAAAACGTCGTCTTCTGTTCGAAAAACGCGATTAAATGTGGTCTCGAAATACGTGCTCGTTAGTATGTCATATAAGAAAGATTAGTGTGATAATATTATATTAACTTAAATTAAAAAGGATTAAATTTATTAGGTTACCTTTACAACCGGTTTCAGGTAAAAAGGTTCAGTAGATTAAATGACCCCTTAAAGGTGGAACTATTCAGTAATAATCTAAAGGTGGGATTATTATCTTCCGAACGCTCAAAGGTGGGATTATTCTTTTCCGTTTTTCCTTATTATTATTTGAATTAGAATTAATTACATTAAGTTATAATTATAAATATTAATATTAGCATTACTCATTTTGTAAAGTATAAGTTAAGTTAAGTTAAATTCAGTTCAGTTCAGATAAGTTTAGTTCCATTAACTTCACTTTTGTTCAGCTCCATTTAGCCCAAATTAACAGAGCCTGAATCTGAGTTATTATTCATCCAGCATCTAAGGTTAACTTCTAATCATTTTCTTATATGGAACTCCCCCTAAAATGAATTATATTCACTTGGAGGGTTTCAAATGAGTAATGAGGAAGAAAATAATTTGTGTGTAGTAGGATGTGTATCCTACACCCAAGTGTATTATAAAATTTGTATTTAAAACTCATCTATCCTTTTTTTTCTACCTGAAATATTTAGCGTCGGCCATGAAACGACATGTGCTTCATCTTTCAAATCAAGCTTCACTATCATCATCTTGGACTTTTAATAGTTGTCCTTGTTCACTTGTAATCTACTCTTTTGAACCCAAATAGATTTTCTAATTTTTTTCCCACCAATATAAACATAAATATCTTGTTACCTTAGTGTAGAGAGCGGGCATTATAATCGAGTCCGATGTATAATAATTTGGCCCCCACCCTAGCAATCTTTCTATCCTCGTATTTGAAAAATCTATGGATGAAATGAAATGGTTTAGAATTAGGGGTATTAACCTGTCCAAATCGGATCTAATCGGGACTGAAATCCAGAAATTTTATTTTTGAAAATCGGAGCCGGACCGGTTGTAGTTTAGACCAGGATTAAAACGAACCAATAAAATGAATCCAAATCCCAGACCGGACCCATTAGACCGGTAAACCAAAAAAAAATCGAAATGTAATAGTTTATGAGTTATGAGCTTTAAATAAATGACAAATTTGAGGAAAAATATCATTTTTTATGCAACTATTATTAATTATTGGTAATATGCCTAAATATTAGTATGTATCAAAACATATTAGAAAAGAAAATCATTTTTTGTGGCATAAGATATATAAAAAATAAAGGCAAAACAGGGCCGGTCCGGTCCAAGTCCGGCAAATAGACCTGACCGAAAACCAAAAAATAGAAGTTGGAGAACTGGAGACCACACCGGTTGGCTCAGATCGATCTGGGCTATTTTTCAGATTCAGATCGATTTTTGAACAGCCTATTTCGAATAGCTTATAAATATAAGTGTGAGTCGGATATTATTCGTTCTAAATCATTATAAGTTCATGTAATTATATATATTATGGTCATTAGAGAATAATCCTTGTCTTTATCTACTCTATATCTTCTACTAACACATAAATTTATCTTCATTTTTATTTTATCACCATTATCCCCTTAGTATATTACCTCCAATCCTCAATCATTTTTTTCTAAACTGTCCCACACACTGCTGCCTTTTGGACAAACCAGACTACAAAAAGTTTCTAGTCTTGCCCAATTATTGCATACGACACTCCCACCCTAATTCGAAAGGCACAAACCCTGCCAAAGGTAGCCATTGCAAAACTTCCCCTCCTCCTTTGGAGTATATGGAAAGAACGAAACGCCATCATCATTTTCAAAAATGAGACTTGGCAACCACACCGGATATTACATCGAGCAAAACACATGTTTATGGAATGACACTTTCTCCATGACATCATCTCTCACTCAAAAACCTTCGAACCCCATCTAATCCAACATCCAACCACCATCCATGTGCGTTGGACTCCACCACACCAAAATCTTGTCAAATTAAATTTTGACGAACCTGCATCTCAAGACTCTTCAGGCCAGATCCTACACGCACAGTCCTACAAATTGGCAAAGACTTCTTCTCTAATAGCTGAAGCTACCGCCCTCTGCAATGGTCTTATTCAAGCCAAGAATATGAACATCCCTGACATAGTCATTGAAGTAGACAACTTACTAGAAATCAATAGCCTGAAAGGAGTTTACAACACTCCATGAAGTATCCAGACTCCCATTGACGACATCAAGCAAATTCTTTCCACGTTCAGATCAACGACAGTCATGCATATTTTCATAACTATCTTTCCAAGAAAGGGCATCATATAACTCAAAAGACAGGAGTTTGATATCCGGACTGACGAAACATCGTATAAATTTTCTCTTGTAAATAGCTTAGGTTTTATCCCTTGAGAGAAGGGTCACCTAACGCTTTTCCTATATCCTATTAAAAACAAAAATTACCTCCAATCCAAAGCATAACCTAAATAAACACCCTATCCAACGCATATGATGTGACCCCTAGATACTAAGCCTCACACATATTTTTTCATATACAATATGATGTATGTTCTTCTACTATCACACTCTTGAAATCTATGTTTCGGAGGTTTCTTGGCGGATGTTGGTCAGAGTTTGTGGGTATGGAGGGAGAGAGAGAACTGTTTTGTGGTGAAATTAATGGTGGGTGTAGGCGTCGGTAATTTTGGTTGGAGTTAGGGATTGTCGGAGGGGAGAAAGAGAAAGGGGGATGGTTGCAGGAAGATAGTGGGACCCACTTAAACACTTAGTTAACAGAGTTTAGGAAAAAAGTTAAGAAGTGAGAGTATTTAAGGAAAGTGGAAAGTTTAGATGGTAATTTATACAACAAAAACATAACGATGGGAATTTTAAAAAAAATTGAAAACTTTAAGTGGTATTATCCAAAAAAATCTTGTGTAAATCGTAATTCCTTCATATTACCACCTTATGTATAAAACCCACGTTTCTAATATTTTTATAAAGATAAATATTATCACTGCAATAATTTTTCTGTATGAAACATCGACGGTTCTAGTAGCCTTGTTTTTTTTGACTGGCTTAATTGCAATTATTTTCAGTTGATTTCAGTTCAGCTACACTAATTTAAGTTATTTTCATTTCAAAATTTTAGTTCAGTTTAATCTATTTCAGTTTAGTCCAACCTAGATCTATCAAATTCAAAAGAATAAAGACTAAAAAATATACATACATTTGCCGTTAATAATCTTAAATGTACTCCCTTTGTTTTTTGTTAATATGCACATTTTACCATTAGACATGTTTTTTTTAATATGTACCTTTCTACCTTTTCCCATAAATGGAAGGTTGACCTACCTAATATTACACTTCTCTCCTACTTTTTCTTTCCTTTTCTCTACCTTTTTCACCTTTTCCTTACTTTTACTAACATTTTCTCTTAGTTTTGCACTTTTTCTTTGGTCCCCGCGCAAAAGCAAACATACATATTACAAAAAAGGAGGTAATACATGTTTAAGCCTAAGTTGAAATAGGCAATAAATATAATATTATATTCCCTATTACAATACGAACACAGTTTTAATTATATTCGTATCTCGGATATCGTCCTATATAATATAGTAACAAAGCCAAGGCAATGCAAAGAGAAGAGAGAGCTCACAAACAGTCAAATAGGTTACTTTTTTCTATTTAAAAAGGAAAAATAATATAGTTGTGAGAGCTTGTGGAATAAAGTGGGGCTAACAAGTAAAAAATGCGACAATAATGTAAGGGAAAAACAGGATTATTTGCACTATATAGTTCAGTTAATATAAATAGTTTAATTCAATAAAAATAAGTTTAGTAGATATAAGTTAACTTTATTAAAAAAAAAATGAACCGAACAGAGCCTAAGTTAAGATAAGTTTTAAATAAGCTTTTAATACCTTCTTAATTAAACTTCGAAAGGTTATAATAGGTTCAGATAACAAGTTCATATGAATTGAAAATTTTACGTGATGCAAACAACAAATTATGTCATGTTCAGTTTACCTTAATTTTACTAGACTGGACTTATTGTACCGAACTAAGGGCCTGTTCTCTTCGGCATAATTCAGCTGAACTGAACTGAACTGAACTGATTGGAGCTGAACTGAACTAAATTGAACTCAACTGAACTCAACTGATTGGAGCTGAACTGAACTAAATTGAACTCAACTGAACTCAACTGAACTGAACTGAACTGAACTGATTTGAATTGAATTGAATTGAATTGGATTGAACTGGATTGAATTGGATTGAATTGAATTAAATAAATATATAAATAATATTTAAACAATAATCATATGAATATTAAATAAAAATTATAATGATAAGTAATAATAATGAATAATAATAATAGTAGTATTTTGGATATTTTTAAATGATAGTTATTGTTGTAACATATTTATAGAGGACATGTGGTCCAGGCAAAGGCTTCCACGTGACCCAATGAATTGGTGGCACGTGGCTCATCCCCTTATTTGACATTTGGCAGCATGTCAAAGGGTGGCTGATGATATCACAAAATCTGAATAAAAGAGGCCCAATTATTCCCTTAGGAGAGGAATAATCAGCCCAAATCCCCATAAGAGGAAGAAAGTGATTGGTTAAAGAGCTCAAGGCAATGGCACTATGACAAATGTCATCCTCTCATTGCTCAACCAATCACATCCCTCTATTTTAGGGTGTTCCTTTCTATACATAGATACTAAAAATAGCTCCTCATAATCAGGTAAAAGGGACACAACTACTCTCTTAAACTTACTCTGTCAAAATTCATGCTCAGATTTTATCTATAGTATACTGACTTAAGCATCGGAGGGAATCAAACCCAAACCTCCGGTTTGGTTTTCCCTTTTTGCAGGTTCGGGAACGAAGCTACGTCTCTGCACAAGCCTCCCAATATTATAAACCCTACACATGTCCACTATCTGGACAAACACCGTTTACAACAAGTTTACGTAAAACAGTTATAAATAAATAATATTAATAATCATAAACTAATATTAATTATAATAATAATAATTAATAATTATAATAATAATTATTAATAATTATTTTATAGTCTTTGTATTAATATATTAATATTTGATGATGATTATATAATAATAATAATATCTAAGAAGTAAATTAATATTACTATTCTTTAGATTTAATAATATAATAATATTTAGTAATAAAATAATGATTGGTCGGACCGCACAAAATTGCATCATAAACCGTTTTGACGTGAAATTTTTTCTTTTGACCTAATGATAATAGTAATAATAATGAGTAATGCTATAATAAACAAAATAATATATAGATATAATAATGATAATAGTTAATAATAATGATATAAAATAATTTATAATAATAATAATAATAATAAAAGTAATGAGTAAAATAAATTAGACCAACATAATAATAATATTTAACAAAATGGTTATAAATGAATGGAGCTGAACTGAACTGAACTGAACTGATTGGAGCTTAACTGAACTGATTGGAGCTGAACTGAACTGAACTGAAAATAAACTGGGGAGAACAGGCCCTAAACTTATTTTTATTTAGACATATTATTTTTTCTTCTTTGCACTACTAATTTTTAACGAATTGAACTTATCATACTAAATACTAGTACTATTACTGTTTGAAAAGTGAACTGAATATGACATTTCAAAACAAAAAAAAATCAGTATATGAGATATAAAACGCTCCACAAAAAATCACCTTGTTAGCCAAACCAATGCTTTGCTACAGCTATCTCCCTTCTTGGCATTTCGCTCAACTGCTTCTTTCTTTAATATCTCGACTAAATTTGAATACTTTGTCGAATCACAATCACAAAGCATCTCCAATCTCTACGGCCAGTAATAAAAAAGCATCATTATTAACAAATTGTATGAATTCACATTTTTCTATGAATTATGTATATATTTAAGATACTATGAGTTTGTTAAATATCAATTGGATAACAATATCCATGCAACTACTTTCTTTTTCAAGAGATATACGGATATGACTAAAAAAATATTATTAACAAGGTCTTTCTATCTCACGGATTGAACGAAGTCGGAAACTAAGTACATTAAAATTAAAGGTAAACTAAAACACTATTAAAAAAGCAACATGATAGAGTATAAATCTATTCCTGGACCTTCAACCATTAGCTTAAGTTTTTCGTTGAGATGGTTCCTTGACACAACAAATTTCCCAAATAAGCTAATGAAATCTTCTCCTAGAAGAAGCCTTGGTGGAGGAGGGTGGCAAACCACCAACTAGCTAGGGTGGTAATCGGTAAACATGACTACTTCAAGAGCAGCGGCGCGACTTCTAAGAAGTAGATCCGCAATGATCGACTTTTAATATTCAAAGGAAAATCGAGTTTCTTCAAGAAAAAGCAGGTGCTCGTAAATCCATCTAAACACCACACATGGTGTGAGTATTAACAAGAGAATTTAAGGGCGGCTCATATGCTCTTAGATGGCAGACCCAGTTCTGACTGTCAAAACCCAACATTTCATTACTGTTCAACAGCTAAGAAAAAGGGTGGTGAAGAATTCGCCGGGGGTGCAGATACAAGGATCGACGCATGTTGTTTGAGATGGTCGAAAAGCGGCATGGCCATAAACAGAAGGGATGGTGGTGCTGGGGCAGAGATCGGCGGTGAAAGGGTCGAAATTAGGGTTGTGGTTTATAGAGAGAAGGGGGAGCCCCCTCTCTCTAAAACCCACTATTTGAGAGCGTTATATCGATGCAACTTATGATATGTAGAAGTGAATAAAGACGAGATCACCTCTCATAAAAAATAAAAAGCACAAAAATAAAACAAAAGTTTCAAGGACGGGGTAAAGCTCCCCTCTATTGTGGCGCAAGTTTCTAAAAGTGGGCCCTAATTTTATTGTGCTCAAATAAAATTCTAATTTTCAAAATAATATTTCTTAAATATTACAAAAGTTATATTTTCACTTATAAGGGTATTAAAAAGTGTGATAATGTTAAATGTTTGGTCTTTTTCTTCTACTGATGAAAATTTTTAAAAATCTGGTAAATGCCTCATTAAACCAAGGGAAAAACAAGTTATATCATATATGTATGATCGAAAAGGACTATTATCAAGCACAATTGTTTTCGTTATTAAGGGTCGTGGATCTTGTGGTTTCGGTGGCTGGTCTGGTGAAAGCTTGGTGATTTCGGTGGATAGGGAGGTGAAATTTGGTGGTTTCGATGGATAGGGGTAGTGAGCTATGGTGGTTTAGGTATCTACGGTGGTTTAAGTGGCTAGGGTGGTTGGTTTTGGTGGTTTCGATCGCTGGGATGGGGAACTTTGTTGGTTTTGATGGCCGGGGAAAGGACTTCTGTTGGTTTCGGTGGCTTGAGTGGGGAAGTCTGGTGGTTTCGGTGGCTTGGGTGGTGGATTTTAGAGGTTTCATTGGTTAGGGTTGTGGATTTGGGAGGTTCTGGTGGCTAGGGGTGAGGCCTGGTGGCTTGAGTGGGGGGTGGTGGTAGGGTGATGAGCTTCTACTTACATGGTGGTGTGTGGTGGTAGAGTGATGAGCGTCTACTTACATGGGGGTGTGTGGTAGGGTGATGAGATAAAGGGTATGATTAAATGTAGCTAACAAAAAACACATAAGGGAATACCCGTAATGGAATCGCTAAAATATGGAATATAGAACCAATTGGGAATTAGGTTCAAATCTCAATTGAATCATTTATCTCATAAACCATTAAAATAAAATTAGGAAAGCTGGTTGGACATTGCTTGTGATTCTATAAAAAAAATTATTACATTATTTTCTAGACAAGGACCATACAAATATCGAGAATGTTCCCATTGAGTAAATTTTCTAAATTCGGTAAATTTTTCTATGAAATTTACCTCCACAATTATTGTTTGAGTAAGAGCGAGTATGAATTTACCTGGATATTCTTGTTAATGTCGTGTCTCAACACAACCATGGTAGGTCCTATCTTATCTGCAAGAATTCGACAGAGATATGCAAATAATCAAAATTAAAACAATAATGAAATTCAATCATTTTGATATATATATCCCTTTCTTATTGTAAGATTATATATTGGTTATTAATAATTATAATTTGGATTTTTATTGGAAATAACCTAATAAATCACCTTTGTAGAAAAAGGATCTAATAAAAGAGTTTGTCCTCAAGAGTCTAATAAATAACTCTTAATGTTGACAACCACTAGTGCACCACATTGGGTAATTCCGATGAAATGGATTATATTTATAAAAAAACCATTTACCCCCTTTATTGTTCTTCAGCCAAAAATTCGAAGAAAGAGTTTGCAATCTCCATTATAGCTTCCACCTTGTCATCGCCCAAGAAGTCAAGATATGTTTTCATAGTTTAATTTCCCCTCTCCACTCTTAACGATTTCGTAATTTTAGGGTTAATAAGAAAAATGTTCCTCACTTTTGTTGTTTTAGAATCCGAAAATTAGGTTTCATTTCTCTTTCTCCCTCCATTGTTTTTTTCAAAAATTGAAAGAAAAATTTCTGGAAAATCTTATTCAACCAATAAACTTCCGACACAATTGTTTATCTCAATTGCAAAAGGTGAGGTCTGGGACTAAAAGCACACTCAGTAGATGATCAAAATACTAGATTTAAGGAGAGAGACAATAAAAAGTAATAAAGACTTAGGAGAGAGAAAAAAAAACAAGAGATTGGGAGTGAAAATCTGGTCTTAACAACGACCCAGATTTTCACCTCAATTTTCTCCTTGCTCTCTGACAACTGCCAGAGGAATCAACAAGTAGTACAAAACGCAGGGCCCCAACATTTCTTATCCTTTTGCAACCACTTGATCAACCTTCAGTCAATGGTCAACATTTATCTATCATTTGTACTTAGCATTTAAAACTTGAAACAGTTAAAAATAAGTTTTAATTCAATTAAAAAAAATAGCAACGGATTTTTTTCCTCTACTAATAGATACGAATAGTGGATACTTCCATACCTTTGATCTTTAAGATATTTTTGCTATTAAATTTAAAAAATCGCCAATACTTATCCAATTTATGATGTGATTGATTTTTAAATTATCGTGGTACTTAATTAAAGACGATATTAACATTAATCATATTAATGATATTAAGTTTGATAATATTATTTAATTTAATCACAAATATAATATAAATGTTTAACATTTAATAGTCAATAATTATTCTTAAATAATGAAAGACATGGATGAAGATGTAATTTAGGAAAAATAATGAATGTATGGTGGGGGTATAGTAAAAAGAGAGAATGTGAAGATCCAAAATTGTAGATCATCTACTGGGTAAAGAAATAATGGGATTATTAATAATAGATCTATAGTGAGGTGGAAGAGTGAGAAAATGATAAACAAATTAATGATCTCAAATTTTAGATCAACTAGTGATTATATTCTAAGGATCATCATGGGAGATGGTTTTCGGCTTGGCAATTCTACAATTTTTGGATGGGACGTAAGGATGCAAATTATTTGCATGGTTGAATGATAAGAAGACAGAATGGTAAAGAATTGTGATTAATGATCTCATGGATGAGAAGAAGGCTTTGTTGACTTAATTGAAGGTGATGAGAAAGCTAATGGATTTAGTGAGGGGTAAAAAGTTGAAAGTTGAAGGAGACATTAAGTAGATAATGTTGAAGATGAAGAACGATACGGTTATACTAAAGGTGTTAAGATATTATTCTAGGAAAAGATATTATTGTGTAAATGATAGAATTATAAAGATATTGTTTGTTAGGTTTCCTTATATTGTTAGGTTTCCTAATATTGTACACTATATATTGTAAATGTTTCAATGAGAAAGGCAAGCAATTAAGCCTAATATTATTCTTGACATGGTTTCCTTCTCTCCATTTTTTTTCTCACAACTAGCGCCCCCTTTTTCCGATCAATTTTTGTTTCCCGATGGCCGGTGAAACGTCATCCACACCATCACCCCACCTACATTCAACCCCAATTCTCCATTTTATCTTGGTGACGACGATAAACCAGGTGACTATATCACTCCTGCGCGCCTTCGTAACGATAATTATGATGATTGGGCTACGGATATACAAATGGCACTTGAGGCCAGACGTAAATATGGTTTCCTTGATGGTTCTATCACTAAAGCAGAGCCACCATATACATCTTCTGATTGGAATACGATCAACGCTATGTTGGTTTCTTGGATCAAAAACACCATATATCCAGAGGTCAAGGCCACTTATCTAAGTTTCGTGATGCTTCCCGCCTTTGGCAACACCTCAATACTCGATTTGCTCTCATCAACGGCCCTCAGGTTCAGCAGTTACGCACGGCAATTGCAAAGTGTTCTCAACCTAAATCCATGTTCGTATCTCAAAACTATGGTAAGATTAATAGTCTTAGGAAGGAAATTTATCGTCATGAGCCTCTAATAGACTGTACGTGTTGTTCTAAATGTATTGCTACCACTCTAGATGCTAAACGTCGTGAAACACGATAACTTCATGAATTTCTGATGGGTTTGCACAATGACTATTACTCTCACTTGCGTTCAAATATTTTGTCTACCGATCCCCTTCCCTCTCTCAATCGGGCTTATCAATTGGTTGTGCAGGAGAAACGTGTGCTCTTAGCCAATGTCATGGTTGATGAAAAACCGATTGATGCCATGGGTTTTGCAGTTCAGGTATCACGTGATCGTGGGAAGTCTGAGCGCCCTACTTGCACTCATTGTAGAAAAGTAGGGCATGAGGCTTCGCGTTGTTTTGCCTTGCTAGCTTGTCCTCATTGTAAAAAGCATGGTCATGATGCCTCTACTTGTTACGAGCTTGTTGATTACCATGAGGGTTGGCAACAAGGCTCCAAATCTGATTCAGGGGGTGCTTGATGAGTGAGATTTAACGCACTCATAGGGTAGCTCTTTAGTCCATTTTATTAGTTTTTCTTGGTGTTTCCTTGCTCCTTGCACCTATTTCTATCATTTCTACCTCATTTGGAGCTTTTCACTGTTTTCTTTGATTTTCTCTCATTTTCCCATGGTTTTCCCTCTTTATTTTCTATTCCATATGCTTTGGATTGTATTTTTCTTGTATGCGACTAACATGTAGGAAAAGGATGAGTGCAAAGCAAAGAGGAATGGAATGGAAGGAGTTGAGGGCCAATCCAAATGAAGAACGAAAGAAAGAAAAGAAAGAAGAGAGCCCAAGTCCAAGTCCAATGAAGAGGGATGGAAGATAAGAAGGAAAGAAAGAAAAGAAAGAAGGAAGCCCAATCCCAAAAAAGGGAAAAGAGGAGAAGAAGACAAAACTACCCGGATTTCAGTGGATCACCCGATCCACCTTATGATCGGCTGAAGCTTCGCTCGATCCATTTAGTGATCGGTCGATCACCCCTGTTTTTTTCCCCAAAGTTCCTGCTTCATGGTAATCGGGCGATCATCACTATGGATCGCCCGATCACTGCGGGCTTGTGGAAAACGTCTATTTTCTTTTCTTTTTCCCTATTTTCCCTTAGTTGGGGGTTGTATAAATGCCTTTTTGACCTAAATTTAGAGTATTCTGATTTCCTTTTTTGAACTCTAGAGTGCTATTGAGAGGTTAGACTTTTGAGTGAGCTTTGAGTATTTTTCAAGGTCTTTAATGGTGATTTGAAGAAGAACTTCAAATTTTTGAGGAGTATTAATGAAGCTTTAGTTACTTTTCTTCTCTTTTCCCTCATTTATTGCTTTGCTCTATCATTTATTTTTGTTTTTGCTTTGTTAGTAGTTTCAATATCACTCATTTCATTGAAGTCTTAGCTTTAGTTACTCTTTTTCAATTGCTTATGTGTCTTCTTCATTGCAAGCATTAAGTATGAATGAAAAAAGTTTGATTTTTGGCTTATTAATCCCCTATTTGCATTGTAGAATTAGTTTACTTAATATGAGAACCAACCTTGAGTAGTCGTTTAGTTAGGGGGTTGGGTGAAGGTGCAATGAACATTATTTCATGATATGAGGCCCTTGGATTAGTAAATCCATTGATTGGTTGACTAAGGTGAACTTGAAAGGCCTAATCTTAACTCAATAAACCAATGGATTGCCCTTTAGGTGTAGATTGTTGAGATGGACAATGAAGTTGGAATTGTTATCTCTAAGTAAGTTTGAGTGAGAAATCCCACCTTTCTTAGAGTCTCAACCCGTTCAACATCCGAAAGGCGAGATAGGGTTGAACTTAGCTAATTTCGACATCATATTCCATCATTGGTTATCTAACCCCTAATTGAGAGCGTTGTCTCACCTTGAGCGTCCTTGAAAGAGGAGTTTCTGGATGCAACGTCTTAATTCAATCCCTTATCCCATACTTATTTAATCTCATTTTTGTAAATCAATTTCATTGCATCGGATCCCTATCACCCCCTAACGCCTTTTTCTATCGATTTACAACCCTTTTTATTTGACTTATTAGTGATAATTGAGTTCGAAATTAATTAACTTCTCCTCTTCGGTTTAACTTACGTGTCCACATACGTGCTTAATGTCTAGTTTAGTCTCTAAGTATCTTGACCCTTACTTGCCACGTACTCGTATTTGGTTAGTTAGGTTTGATTTGGAGTTTTTGTTGAGCGACGCAAAAATTCCCTATCAGTGGTAGGGGTCTCAAACTCGCTCCCCCTCGCTCTAAGCTTCCAGTCAAAGCAAATGTAGCTGCTCTTGGTGCCTGATCAGCTACTTCGGATGCCTCTCCTAGTTATTTAATCTCTGCTGAAAAATGGACGGCTCTTGCGGGAATGTTTTGTAACACCAAAATTTCTGATGATCGTCTCAATGGTGAGTTTCTTTCCACCTCTTGGATTATTGATACTAGGGCTACTCATCACGTTACTGGTGAGAAGTCTTGGCTCTTTGATTTGGTAAATATTTCTGCTTGTCCTATCGGTCTTCCCAATGGGGACTCAGTTGTGGATAGTCATAAGGGTTCAGTTCGGTTATCTGCCTCTATCACTCTCACCAATGTTCTCTTTATTTCTTCTTTTGGTTGCAATTTACTTTCGGTTTCATAGTTATCTAATGATTTGTTATGTATTGTACAATTTAACTCATCTATGTGTGTTATACAGGACCCCATGAGGGAGCTGATTGGGACGGGTCGTACACGGGATGGATTATACTATTTCTGTGGTGGCAGCTTGGTGACCTACGTTGCAGTTCATGGAGTGTCTTCAGACTTGGAATTGTGGCACAAAAGAATGGGACATCCCTCCGAACGTGTAATGAAGTTGCTTCCTCTTCTTTGTGGTTATAAAGGTAGTTTAAATAAAGCATGTGAAATTTGTTTTCGTGCTAAGCATCCTAGAGACAAGTTTCCTTTAAGTGATAAACGAGCTAGTAGCATTTTTGAAAAAATCCATTGTGATTTGTGGGGTTCTTATAGACATTTTTCCTCTTGTGGAGCTCGTCATTTTTTGACAATTTTTGATGATTATTCTAGAGCTGTTTGGATTTACTTATTGGTGGACAAAACTGAGGTCTTTCGTATGTTTATGTCTAATGTTGCTATGGTTGAACGCCAATTTTCTCAAGTCATAAAATGTTGTTCAAAGTGACAATGGCACGAAGTTCAATTGTCTACATGATTATATTAACGCCAATGGTATTCTTTTCCAAACTTCTTACTCGAAAACTCCACAACAAAATGTAAAGGTAGAACATAAGCACAAACACATTCTCAATGTAGGGAGGGCTCTTCGGTTTCAAGCTCACCTACCCATTTATTTTTTGGGGGAAAGTGTCTTAGCAGTCGCTCATCTTATCAATTGAACCCCATCCCTCTTACTTGACAATAAGACGCCTTCTCAAATTCCATATGATTCTACTCCTTCCTATGATGCAAATCATACTTTTGGTTGCTTATGTTTCCCCATAATCATAATACTCATGGTGATAAATTTGCAAGTCAGAGTAGAAAATGTGTCTTTGTTGGTTATCCTTTTAGGAAAAAGGGTTGACGTTTGTATGATCTAGATAAAAAGGAATTCCTTATCTCTCGTGTTGTTAAGTTTCTTAAGGATGTCTTTCCCTTTTTGACCCCGAAGGAGGTTAACTTTGATCCGGCATCCTTCGTTCCGCAACATGATACCTTTGTGCACGATGATTTTACAGAATTTTCTAATGCTCAAACACCACAAATAGCGCAGCCACTGTCGAACCCGTGGGCGGGCAGCTTCCCACGACCCAGCATCAGCCTTCGATGCGGGCGCATGCTTCCTCCGCGGGTGAAGCTGCTCCTTCACTTGTTTTTGCGCGGGCGCGGGATGACCTAGCGGCTCCTTCATCTCGATTTCCCGCGGGCGTGGGCTGACCCCGCGGATGGACAGCTTCCTACGACCCAGTAGCAGCCTTCGCTGCAGGCGTAGGAAATTCTCGCGGCCACCAATGACCCTCCTGCTTTCCTTTAACCCATTTCGACCACCATCACCCCATTTCTCCTCCTCTTACTTCTCTTCCATCTCACATATCTTCCAACGACCTCACCACTACAAACTCCCCCACAAATAGCCAAACACAAACCCAAGATACTCCAGCTTTAAATTATTCTCCACCTTCTCCTCTTCTTGGTAAGGGTCGCTGTATTAAGTACAATTTGGTTTTTCTACGTGACTTTGTCTCCAATGCTATCACCACTGAAAGTCCATCCTCGTCTACCTTGTCTCATGAATCTCACTCAGGTACTCCTTATCCCATAGCTCACTTTATAAATTGTGCAAATTTTTCTGTGAAATATCAAAAGTTTCTTGCTTCCATTGTTGCTAACGCTAAACCCAGATCATTAAAAGAAGCCATGAAAGACAAAGATTGGCAGACGTCCATGGGTGAAGAGATACGTGCCTTGGAAGAGAACGACACTTGGTCCCTTGTTCCTCTTCCTCGTGGAAAACGAGTCTTAGGCAGTCGATGGGTGTATCGTATCAAGTATAAATCTAATGGAGAGGTCGAGCGCCAAAAATCCCGACTTGTGGTGTTCGGTAATCATCAAGAAGCTGGCATTGATTATAACAAGACATTTGCTCCCGTAGCTAAGATGACCACCGTTCGTGCATTATTTCTTGCTATTGCGGCCTCTAAGAATCGGGAAATTCATCAGATGGATGTTCACAATGCTTTTCTCTATGGGGATCTTGATAAGGAAGTTTTTATGAAGCTTCCTCCAGGATTTGGATCTTCGGATCCTACACTTGTTTGTCGCTTGCGTAAGTCTTTTTATGGACTTAAGCAAGCTCCTCGTTGTTGGTTCGCCAAACTGGTCTCTGCTATGAAGGGGTATGACTTCTCTCAATCCTATTCTGATTACTCTCTTTTCACTTACACTCCAGGTTCTGTAAATCTGAATGTGTTGGTTTATGTCGATGATATCATTATTTCTGGGAACGTTTATGTCGATGATATCATTATTTCTGGGAACGATTCCGCTGCTCTAAATGTTTTCAAAGCTTATTGGAGTGATTGTTTTAAGATGAAGGACTTGGGTCCGTTGAAATACTTTCTTAGAATTGAATTTTCTCGAAGTGCTTCAGGTCTCTTCTTGTGTCAACCAAAGTACACCTTTGATATCATCTCTGAATCAGGATTGTTAGGTGCTAGGCCCTGTGTTTTTCCAATTGAGCAATATCATCGTCTTAGCCGTGTTTCTGGGCCCGTCATTGAGGATGTTGCTGCTTATCAACGTCTTATGGGACGTCTCATCTATTTATCAGTCACTCGTGTAGATTTAGCTTACCGAGTTCACATCTTATCTTAATTTATGCAGGCTCCTAGTCATGAACGAGTTGTACGATATTTGAAGGATGTTCTATTGCGTGTTGATAGTGATTTGTCTCTTCAAGGTTAGTGTGATTCTGATTGGGCTGTCTGCCCCATTACTAGGAGATCGCTTTCTGGTTGGATAGTTTTCTTGGGTCATTCTCCTATCTCTTGGAAGACCAAGAAGCAACATATCGTGTCTCGCTCTTCAGCTGAAGCTGAATACCGCTTAACGGCGGCTATTTTGTGAGTTGAAATGGCTCAAAGGGTTGTTGCTTAGTTTGGGTGTTCATCATCCCAAATCTATACCATTTTTTTGTGATAGTCAGTCGGCTTCGCATTTTGCTAACAATCCCCTCTTTCAGGAGCGTACAAAGCACATTGAGGTTAATTGCCATTTTCTCTGTGATGCAGTTGTTGAGGGACTCATTGCCCCTTCCTATGTTCCTACGAAGGAGCAATTGGCCGACATTTTTACTAAAGCACTTGGCAAATATCAGTTTGATCTTTTCTTGTCCAAGTTGGGCATTGTCGATCCCGCTCGTGCTCCAACTTGAGGGGGGTGTTAAGATATTATTCTAGGAAAAGATATTATTGTGTAAATGATAGAATTATAAAGATATTGTTTATTAGGTTTCCTTATCTTGTTAGGTTTTCTAATATGTACACTATATATTGAAAATGTTTCAATGAGAAAGGCAAGCAATTAAGCCCTAATATTATTCTTGAGAAAAGGCAACATCGGATTTGGGGTTTCAAAAACTGGCATTTGGGTGATAGTCTGTGTGATAGTTAGCATAATCGTTGTACAATTGGTCAATTAAAAAGCCAAGTTGTAATAGTGGATTTAGCTTGCGTACCTTAAGATAAGTGTCATTTTACAATAGCGCACCCCTTTACCCCTTCCCCTTTTGCTTCAAGTACAAAAATAAGCTACAAGCCAAGAAATTTGTACCTTTGTGTGGGCATCATCGTGTTGATTGCAAAAATCAATATTTTTTTTGAATTTACAAAGGAGAGAGAAGAAAAGAAGTTTTAAAGAAAATGAAGAGTGAAGTGGAAGATTGAAGTGATAGAGTTGGAGAGATGAGTTAAGACAAAAAAAGAACGACAAATGAGTAGTTAGACTTAGTAAGCAAATGGGGAAAAAATCAGCTCTGAAAATTAGACTCTTTGAAGGATTTTGTACTTCGATCAAGTGTAATAATCTAATTATATTTGGACAAGTTTATAGAGATAATAGATTCAATAATATTAAGAGACCGTAACGTTTTGCTAGAAGCTAAATCACGGTTTGTTGGACTAATGAGATTAGGCTAACTACTAATATTGAGACTCCTCTTTTTCCTCCCATTTAGCCTAACACCATACAAAGTAAGGAGTGAAAAGTTCCCTCTTTTCGTACTAGCATACGTGGTGATCTAACCGTTGTTCATGGACCAACACTGGAGGAACGACGCTTGACGTTCTTACAAGATCTCACTTGTAAGCAAGTACTTTTGTGGATTCACGCATCAAAGATATATATTGTTATATATTATTTGATTCATGTTAGTTTATGCAATTTGTTCTTGGGTTAGCTGTAACGAATATGATTCTTGAAATTCCGCTCTAAGTATCTAAATTCATACAGTGGTCTCAGTTACGTATGTCAATGGGGCGGGTGGGGCGGGGTGGGGCGGATGTTGGCATTCTTATCCCCATCCCCGCCTAAAAAACTCATCCCAATCCCCGCCCCATCACTCATGGCGGGGGAAAATCTTGTCCCCATCCCCTCCCCAACGGGGACAAGGTAAAATCTATCCCCGCCCCATCCCTGCGCGAATCCCCGCACCCTCCCCAATCTATTATGGTTAAGGGAGAGGGAAAACAAAAGTTTAAAAGTAATTTTGAATTTTAGCCTTTGGGCCTTTGGAAAATAAAAGTATCAAATGAAAGCAGTAAACAACTAATAACATTTAGGATTTTAGGCCTTTGGAGAATACCTATGGCGGGGCTCAGACGGGGCGGGCGGGGATGGGGCGGTGCGAGACTAACATCCACCCACGCTGTTGGGGTGGCAGTCGTGCTCCTGCACGCTGCTGCCCTGGTTTTTTTTAAATATTTTTTGAGTATATTCCAATATTGAAAATAATGGATTAATGGTGATTAATTGTATATTTAATTCATAATTGAATTAAAATAATAAGTTTTATATTAATTGGTTAATTATTTGTGGTAGTTGACTAGTTAAGTTTGAGGAGTTACAAAATTGTTAGTAACCATTGTTATTCATGTCAATTAATTTGATTATTGCTTTTTGCTATTATATATGTGATTAATTGCCATAAAACGTTATATTTTAATATGATTAAAATATATGGGGGTTACTAAGAGTGTCTTTTGGTATCTTTTCTTTAAATTTAATAGTAGATTAAATTTATAAGATTAATGATTTAAAGTCCTCTAAGGTACTAACCATATGATTTATTATATGATTAAATCTTGATGGTGATAATATGTTTTAAAGTTCTTATAACATGATATTTTTATTTTTTAATAGTTGATTAAAACGCATGCTTATATAATATATATTGATATTATGGATACATGCGGTGACTAGTATGGCCCAAACTTGGATAGAAAATACGATCTGCGTAATGTTAATGTATTTTTGTAATCTAAATACGGTCTGCGCATCGTTGGTAATTTTGTAATATTTTAGTTTAAGTTCCAAAAAAATATCTATTTAAGTACCCATGAAGCACAAGGATGGAGATCCATGGTGATTCAACAATGGAGGCCTTAAGGATCGTAGTCTTTAGGATTAGGAGCCATACTAGGATCACAATTTAATTTTGCGTTTAAATTTTTTTTCTTTTAAATGCTTTCTAAGTTTATTACGCTTGTGATTTAATTATGCTAAATGTTCACTAGTAATTAAATCAACATAATAATTCACTTAGGTCCCTTAAAATGAAATATTGGGTTTTTGCTACTCCAAATAAACACCTACTAAAACTTTATCGTTAGTAATAGGTTATGCCAAAGAAGAGTGTTACTTCCAATCTTGGGCTAAGTAGAGTAAATTTCCGAAATTTTCATGTTTAGTTTGGTTTGGCCCAACAAAATCATCAAAACAGATTTGGATTTTGAAGCAATAGTGACGGGTTTTGAGTTTTTGGTGATAAGCTTTGTCTAGGATTAGGAAGGCTCTCCCCAACATTGTGGGTAACTTCCTTACCTGGGAGCTACGATCACCTTTGCAATCACCTATCAACTAAGAATTACAGTTGTTGCAATTAGTAAAAGAATTTACTTACCTTTTAAACTTGATTTTAAGTTGAGGTCAAAGTCCACTTAGAATTCATGTTTGATAGGATCTTAGAATCACTTGATTAAAAGGGATACTTTGAAATTGATCAAGTGCATGGCTTTTATTTTGAAATGTTTAAAATATGTCAAAAGCTATTATGATAAACATACTTATTACTTTTGCATCATCTTTGTAGATATAATGTCTGGTAACAACAATAATTCACCGTTTAACTTACGTTCAATCCTTGAGAAGGATAAATTGAACGGGAACAACTTCCTTGATTGGGAAAGGAATCTAAAAATTGTTCTTAGGTCTGAAGGTCGAGAGGATGTTCTTGAAACCCTGATCCCCGTTTTAACCGCCACCTCTACTGATGCCGAAAAGGAGGCCTATAAGGCCATTGAGGAAAGGTCGGTAATTGTTACTTGCCTTATGCTCGCGGCTATGGAACCAAGCCTTCAAAAGAGGTTTGCTAGCTTGGATGCCTATAGTATTATCCGACAACTGAAAACTATGTTTCAGCAACAAGCTCGGATTGAGAGGTACGAGACTCACAAGGCTATTCTTGAGTGTGTGTTATTTGAAGGCAAGTCGGTCGCCACTCATGTCTTCGAAATGATTGGCTATTTCGAGGCACTGGAGAGGTTGGGCTTTTCGTATAGCAAATAATTGGCTACTGACATCATACTTCACTCACTTCCTGATGGATTCAATCAGTTTAGGTTGAACTTCAATATGAATGGAGTGAGGAAAACCCTTACTGAGTTACATGGGATGCTCATGACTGCCGAGCAAAACATCCCCGCTGCTTCTAAGAAGGAAGTTCTTATGGTTCAAAAGGGGAAGGGTTTTAAGAAGGTTTGGGCTGGCAAGAAAAAGTAAGATAAGGGCAAGCAAGTTGCTACTAAGACTGTTGATAAGCCAAAGCCAAAGGTGGCCGCAAATGCCAAGTGCTTCTATTGTGATCAAATAGGTCATTGGAAGTGTAACTACCCGAAGTATCTGAAGGAAGAAGTCTGGGGCTGCTTCTTCATGTATCTATGTCATTGACATTAATTTAGCAACATCTACTTCTTGGGTATGTGTACCGGTTGTGTTTCTCACACTGTATCGAATGTGCAGGGACTAAGAAGGAGTAGAAACTTGGCTAAAGGAGAGGTAGAGCTGCGCGTTGGAAATGGTGCAAGAGTTGCGGCCGTTGCAGTTGGAACTTATAGTCTACCTTTGCCTTCTGGATTAATATTAGAGCTTAATAATTGTTATTATGTTCCTACTATTATCAAAAACATTATTTCTATTCCTGTTTTGGATATTGAAGGGTTTTCATTTACAATTGAGAAAGGTTGTTTCTCTGTTTATTTGAATTCAATGTTTTATGCCACCGCTAAAAGGTCTAATGGTCTATATTTTCTAGACTTAGACAAAGATATCCTTAACATAGACAGCAAAAAACATAGATCATGCGATACTAATCCTACTTACTTATGGCATTGTCGTTTAGGACATATAAATGCGAAACGCATTCAAAAGTTACATAAAGATGGACTTCTAACATCCTTTGAATTTGAGCCATTTGATGTGTGTGAATCGTGTTTGATGGGCAAAATGACAAAGTCACCTTTTACTGGAAAGGGTGAAAGGGCCAATGATTTATTGGGCCTAATACATACTGATGTGTGTGGACCAATAAGCACCAAAGCTAGGGGAGGGTTTGGGTACTTCATTACTTTTACTGACGATTTAAGTAGATATGGATATGTCTATTTAATGAAGCATAAGTCGGAATCATTTGAAAAGTTCAAAGAATATCAAAATGAAGTCCAACACCAACTTGGCAAGACAATTAAAGCACAACGATCCCGATCGTGGTGGTGAATATTTAAGGCAAGAGTTTAGTGATCACTTGAAGAGTTGTGGAATTCTTTCACAACTAACTCTGCCTGGAACACCTCAGTTGAATGGTGTATCTGAAAGGAGGAACCGAACTCTACTTGATATGGTTCGGTCTATGATGAGTTTTGCTGATCTTCCAATATCCTTCTGGGGATATGCTTTCGAAACTGCTGCTTTTACACTTAATAGAACTCCATCAAAGGTCGTAGAAAAGACACCATATGAGATATGGAGTGGAAAAGTTTCAAGCTTGTCCTTTTTACGTATTTGGGGTTGTGAGGTCTATGTAAAATGTTTACTTTCAGGCAAACTCGCCCCTAAATCAGATAAGTGTTTCGTTGTGGGTTATCCCAAAGAAACCAAGGGCTATTACTTCTACAATCGAAACGAGGGCAAAGTGTTTGTTGCTAGTCATGGTGTATTTTTGGAAATAGATTTTATTTCCAAAAAGGCAAGTGGGAGTAATGTATTTCTCAAAGAAGTTCGAGAAAAGCAACAAATGGACATAGTTCAACCTATGTTAGAGTCAGAAACACAAGTGCCAGCTGTGGAGCTTGAAGTAGTTCCTCCTTTGGAGGAATCTTCTCCCATAACTGACCATGTGTTGGAGGACGTGCATTCCATACACGAACCTTCTACTGTCTCACCCGAATCTAATTCGTGCGAAAATTCTCAAATTGTTGAGAAGAAAATTTATCTTGTTGCAGCCCCTCTTAGGTCTAGTACACCAAGAATGTCAAACAAAAGGTTTGTTGATTTCTTGTTGACCGAAAGTTCTGAGATAATGATATTAGAATTTGAGGAACCTACTACTTACAAGCAAGCCTTGATGAGTGAAGACTCCGAAAAATGGCTTGAAGCCATGAAGTCCGAAATGGCATCCATGTCTGAAAATCAAGTATGGGACTTGATGGATTTGCCCAATGGGGTTACACCTATTGGTTGCAAATGGGTTTTCAAGGTGAAAACAGACAAGGATGGAAACATTCAGGTTTACAAAGCAAGGTTGGTTTCAAAAGGGTTCAAGCAAGTTCATGGTATAGACTATGACGAAACTTTTTCACTAGTAGCAATGCTTAAATCCATTCGGATACTCCTAGCAATCGTTGCCTTTTATGATTACGAAATTTGGCAGATGGATGTCAAAACCGCTTTCTTGAATGGGTTCTTGAAAGAGGATGTGTATATGACACAACCGAAAGGTTTTGTAGATCCAGAAAATCCTAGGAGGGTATGTAAGCTTCAAAAGTCCATCTATGGATTGAAGCAAGCATCCCGGAGTTGAAATCTCCGATTTGATGAGGCAATCAAAAAGTTTGGTTTTCTAAAAAACGGAGAAGAGTCTTGTGTTTACAAGAAAGAAAGTGGGAGTAACATAGTCTTCTTAGTCTTGTATGTAGATGATATACTTCTCATAGGAAATGACATTCCCATGCTTGAGTCAGTCAAGGAATGGTTGAAAAGTTGTTTCTCTATAAAAGACCTTGGAAATGCTTAGTACATTTTGGGAATCAAGATCTACAGGGATAGATCTAAGAGGATGATTGGACTTAGCCGACGAACTTATATAGATAAGATCGTCAATAAGTTCAACATGGAAAAATCTAAAAGAGGTTTTCTTCCCATGCAACATGGTATGTCGCTTAGCAAGACTCAGTGTCCTTCTGGACCTGATGAGATTAAGCGAATGAGTAATGTTCCTTATGCGTCATCTATAGGGTCCATTATGTATTCCATGATTTGTACTCGCCCAGATGTTTAATATGCCTTGAGCATGTGTAGCAGATTCCAATAAAATCCAGGTGATGCACACTGGAGTGCAACTAAGAATATCCTAAAGTACTTAAGAAGGACTAAGGATAATCTCTTAGTATATGGAGGTGAAACTAAGTTAATTGTTGAGGGTTACACTGATGCGAGCTTCCTAACTGACAAAGATGATTTCCGATCCCAGTCTGGTTTCATCTTTTGTCTAAATGGAGGGGCAGTGAGCTGGAAAAGTTCAAAGCAAAGCACTGCCGCAGACTCTACAACAGAAGCTGAGTACATTGCTGCGGCAGATGCAGCAAAGGAAGCTGTTTGGATGAAGAAGTTCATTTCTGAGCTAGGAGTAGTACCTAGCATTTCTGATGGCATTGTTTTACACTGTGACAATAATGGTGCCATTGCTCAGTCTAAGGAACCAAGGTCACATCAAAGGTGTAAACATGTACTTAGGAAGTTTCATCTCATCCGAGAAATCGTTGAGAGAAAGGATGTAATAGTTAGGACAGTTCATACGGATCAAAATATTGCTGATTTGTTGACTAAACCGTTGCCTCAGCCCAAGCATGAGAGTCCACTAGGGCTATAGGGGTTAAGCATATAGGAGAGTGAGTTTGATTGTGCGCTATTTACTTTTAAATTAGTTCACTGTTATATTTGCTCTTTATAATGATTTCATTATGTTTATCAATAAAGGGTTATGATCTTATTTAATCTTGGTTTAGTATTAAATAAAACGTCCAAGATATTTTATAACATTTGATAGGTTTGTCAAATATGTGATCTGACAAATGAAACTCTATTTGGTGAACAGGAGTTATAATATATCTAAGTCCCTAGTCCGAATCGTTAATTGGACGTAAATGATTCATTTTCGAGACTAGATTATAAGTTGATTGATAGCACAGTTTCATGGGCTATAGGTACATGGAGATGTCTAGTCATATACATAGACATGTATAATGGATACGTGTCGGACAGACCCACAGAGATTTCTCTAAAGTGTTTTGAGAATCTCGTCATTATATTTAGTGGATTCCTTTGACATGAGCATGGCACTATTCTCGCTTAAGGATTAGTATATTTGTGATGCTGCAAACCGTCTTGCCGTAAAAGGAGGTTAAAAAGACAATGATCGGAATTGCTAGGAATTGAGTGGGAGTTTTGGTTATGCAAGAATGGATAAGTCCTCCTAAACAGTTAGGATTGGTGTCTTGGCCTCTTGAAGAGCGAAAACTGGAAAAATGCATGGCCGTGCTCAAATGAATTATAGAAATTAATCAATTGTTTCGACAATTCGAACTCGGATTTCAAGAATCGACTTGAACAGAGATACTGTTGACATTGGATGTTAGCATATCATCAAGTTGGACATTAAGTGACGTAAGAAATTTGATGATTACACACTAGTTCTTAGACAAGTGGGAGATTGAAGGATTTTGTACTTCGATCAAGTGTAATAATCTAAGTATACTTGGACAAGTTTATAGAGATAATATATTCAATAATATTAAGAGACTGTAACTTTTTGCTAGAAGCTAAATCACGGTTTGTGGACTAATGAGATTAGGCTAACTACTACTATTGATTGGGTCCTATAAGGTCACACATTGTAACAAAGGTTAGATATTTATCCAAATTCATTTTGGATGGTCATATGGATGGTAGGAAAAGAGTTGTAACTCTTGTTGTTGAATGACTCATAATGAGTGGCTTTATGTGCCTAACTAAGCCTCATAATGTATGACATTATGTGGTCAATTAAGCCTCATGAAACCACCATTGTAACAACTCTATATATTGATGTAGAGGTTGCAAATGAGATATAACATCATCTTTTGCTAGAAAATTCTGATTTTTAGAAAAGATTGAGACTCCTCTTTTCCTCCCTTTTGGCCTAACACCATACAAAGTAAGGAGTGAAAAGTTCCCTCTTTCCGTACTAGCATACGTGGTGATCTAACCGTTGTTCATGGACCAACACTAGGAACGACGCTTGACGTTCTTACAAGATCTCACTTATAAGCTAGTATTTTTGTGGATTCACGCATCGAATGTATTGTTATATATTATTTGATTCATGTTAGTTTATGCAATTTGTTCTTGGGTTAGATGTAAAGAATATGATTCTTGAAATTCCGCTTTGAGCATCTAAATTCATACACTTTTGGCCGGAATTACTTAATGTGGTCATTATAAACAAATGAAACTTATTTAGTAAGTCCTTTCAGTCAAAGAAAAAAAAGTTATTAGGTCCTTTTCCCACAAAATATAATAATTTTAGGATAAATTTAAATTAGGAACTCTTTGATGCGAACATTTCACTCTAGCATATTATTAGAGATAATATAAGGCAGATTACTTTTTTGATGTTTTTGTGATACTCAGGAAACATTATGGGTGATAGTCATATGTTCACAGAGATTGCACATATTAGGAATAAGGATTTCTTCCTATCAAATTAACGAGTCAATTAGTCGTATGTTATTCTCATCCCATATATCTATCATGATAGCAAAACTGCTTTAGTACGAAATCATGGATTTTTAGCGAATCTCAATTTGCATACATCTAGGTTCACTACCAGCAGATAGATAACTCGTTTTGCGTAGAGTAAGTGAACATTGAAAACATGATATGTACCCGGTCAAAATTTTTGAAATCGATCTAGGATTCAATTAAAATTGGTTTCAAGAGTATGTTATGATTTTCGGTTTTAAGTGTAATCATCATGAAGGGGTGGGGGTAGTAGTTTACGTGTAAGTTACGTCTGGGGTTAATAATACCCGAGGAAATGCTGTAGCTAAACAACTAAACAACATGCTCCTTCCCATTTTCTGGTTTGAATTGTAAAAGAAATTCATATGTGCAAACTTTGCATATACGAAAAACATAATAGACTCACCTATGCTGATATGCACAGGAAAAAAATGCAACAAACATAGACCACTCATATTCAACCTATACTATAAGATATAATAGAATTTTCTGTAGCAAAAATAGATGGGTAGATCAAAAATTGGTGGTTAGTTGAGTAAAAGACACAAAACGACAATTATCATACATGAGGCATCCACAAGTCTGAAAGCAACCCCCAATCAAAAGCAAATTAAACAGTTCCTTTTAATAATGTGTTTTCGAGATAGTAATAAACTCACCAAGAATTTGAAGGATGATGGAGCAAAATGAGAGAAAAGGCCTCGTGGGTATGTTCAAAACTACCATTTCTTTTGGATTTTGTCGTTTAAGATGATCAGCACTAGTTTGTGCACCAACCGTTTCAGCAGCAGCAGCAGCAGTAGCAGTAGTCGCGCCAGCACCAGTAGTTGCAGTCGCAGCTGTGGCTACGGGAGCAGGAGACTGAGCCTTCTTGTCGTCGTTATTCGTTCTATGAATAAGTTTAACGAGTAAAGAAAGCTCTTCGATGGCAGATTTTATTTCACTTTTAGTCTCGAACTCTCTCTTCCTCTTCATTTTAGCGCCTCTTAGTTATAGGCTCTCTCTGATCCTAACAAAAAAAAGTCTACTCTTGCTGAATATATGTGTATATATATGTAGGAATAAGATAGAATGGCAATGTTTCATTAAAATAATTATACGAAAAAGAGAGGCAAACTGCTAAAGAAAATTACAGTTTTTAAATATAATTCTGAGGGTTTTTTAGATTCTTTCTTGAATTGTTTTTAACTTAGAGATCATCAGCACTCAGAATCAGTCGACAATTTTTTTGGTTGTCTTTCTCTTTTCTTCTATTTATTATTATTATCATATCTATACATGTATCAATAGTTGTTCTCAACTAGAATACACTGGCTAAATAACACCCTTGGCGATAAGCTTCATTTCACGTCACCCTCATACATGTAGGAACATGTTTATATGTACCTGGTCACTATAAGCTTTGATCTCGTGACCTCGAGTATATAAGAATCGAGTTACCAATTCATGGCATAAGTTAACAACTGTTGTCAATTCAGCAGCTTTGTATATAGTGGACCAAATTACTAGTAAATTATTATATGAAATCTATTAGACTTTGGATAGTGACCTCAAATATTGACTTGATCATAATTCATAATAACAATTTTTTATGTCATTTTTTTAGTTGAATCAATTTTTTTTGACAATTTGCATTGTTTACTGTTCTTTTGCGTGATCACCTAAATGATTACTTAAAGACCAGCATGTAGCTGGGGAATGGGGATAGTAAGATTCTAAAGGTGTTCACCGACTAGTATACATCTATTGTTGAGAAACGGAGATATTTTATGTTTGGGCCAGTGTCTAAGTATGTCAAGGTACTCAAGAATAATTAATTTCCTTCCAATAGAAGAGTTGTATCTAGGATGGTACTTGGTAGACATATCTTGACATGTATTCTATTCAATCTAGGATTATTATTACTAGCTCGGGATACAAGTTGTATAGTCCTATAGTAGGGTTGTTACTCCCATATGATTATAACTATGTATAATGAGATAAGAATGGGGTGTAGGACCGTGCTCACTTCACCTTAATACAATATTCTCCACTAGAAATAAGTTCCTTTTTAATAAATATAAGTTTAGTTCATCACAAAATAAATTCATCAATTCAGTAAAATTCGGTAATTACAAAGAAAAAATATTAACAAATTAGTGGCAGTAAGTTCTTTCCAGTGAAAATTAATAAGGTGAAGTGAATATGTTGTGGTGGGTGGTGGCGAGTGGAAAAGAAAGGAGGTTGTTGGTGTTAGTGTTGATAAGGATAGAAAAGGTGGCTGTTTTGGGTTCACATGGTGGAATGGTGGTTGTTGGTGGAGGTAACTGGTGGGAATGGTGGTCATAAAAGAGTTAACAGGAGTTTAACGGAAGCTTAAACAGAAGTTTGAACCTAGTACCCAATTTGCAACTTTTACAACTAAGGTATCTAAACTGCAACTTTTTGTAAAGTTTGGTACCCAAGTTTGCACTTAACTCGAGGATATAGACTGGGAGGAGAGGGGTGGGGGTGGTTTTATTATTTTTTTTGTTTTTTTATAATTAAATTAAAGTATAATTATGAAAGTTAATGGAAAAGTTAACGGAAAGTTAGTAGTAAGAGCATTTAATCTAATGGTAGTGACTCTGGTGGCATTTCAGCTAGCTTGACAACTAGAGGGGTACCCGAGAAATTAGCCCTAACCCCGGAGGTACCTCAGAAAATATCCCAAAACTATTTTATTTTGGAAAAAATTTGTCTTCAATCATCTCAAATTTCACTCATATTTTGTAAATAATCTGAATTGATCCCTGAGTTTAGAGAGACTTTTTTCAAAATGGTCAAAACTATTATCCTCACCTTCACTTTGAGTTTATAGCACATCAACAACTATTATTATTTGAGAGGATACTCCAAATATACGGTATGGGATTATTTTAAAATCAAAAGTTTTGGGTTATATGGGTGATGTAGATCAGCTTTTCGTTTACATTATACTAGCGTCTAATGCACGTAATGCGTGCAATAACGGTTAACAAATTTAATTAGTAAAACAGTTAATACTTAATAATCGAACTAGTAAAGCAGATAGAATTTTTTCTTTTATCTTTTTTGGTGTCCGCCCCCATCTTCCCTTAACATTTAGAAATCTCATTTATCAATATGAGATTATTAAGGTAAGAAGAATAATCTTCTAGCTAGGCTGCCCCTCGCACAGGGCCGCCACCTAAAGGTTTACTACAAGCCATAATCAACCCTCCCAACCCCCTCCCCAAATTCCAAGCAAATGCTAGGGATAGGAATTGATCCCTAGACCAAGATAGGGAAGATGGGAAAGCACATCACATGAGCTAACTCCAGCTCCTTGGATTGTCCCTATATATGCCATATATTTATAGGGCGGGTTTTTCTCTATACTTTTGTTTTACAATTAGTCCTCGCACATCCCAACATATATTTCTTTCTACTTTCTTTACTCCCAAAATTTGTGGCAAAATTGTTTGTGGCGATTAATTTGGACGGAAAATGTATTTTTAATTATTTAGAATGGTCAGAAGCATTTTTCCTACATGGCTGGAACCCTACACGGGTACAACCATCCCGGATATGGAAATTTTTTGATACTCCTAGGAGCACGGAGCACTGTACTCCGGGATGACGTCATCCTGCTAGCCTAGCCTTCCGCCGCTTTATCCTAGCTCCAGCGACGCTCATCCTCCCTCCATCAACCTCTCTCTCTCTCCTTCTTTCCTCCTTCCACAAAACTTCCAGCAATCTTCATCGACACCTAATAGGCAAAAGCTCTGGCGCTCCACCACGCTCTCTCCTCCTTCCCTTAAACTTCAGGCGACCTCCATTAACGCCGGCAATGTCGATGAGCAACTTGGACTAGATGTTCTTCGAATTTTTGAATAATGTTCAGTCAGATCTGGTTTTAATGCTCTTCCAGGTCATTCATTTTGTTCTTTTAAAATACTTGTTATGTTCTTTTGGTTATTTTTCTATGTTATTTTGGTTATTCTTGTATGTTCTTTCTAATTGACACCTATTTTTTACTTTTTAATATTCCTTAAAATAATGTTTAATGTTCTTTTGATGTGAAAAAGTATTTTGTTCTTTGAATTTTCGTATTTTGTTCTTTATGTTTTAAGGAAATGTTCTTTTAAAATTAATAATTTGAAAATTATTTTTGTAAGTATATGTTTTTTGAAATTTTGTATTTTATTCTTTGAAATTTCGTATTGTGTTCCTTTTGTTTCAAGTAATTGTTCTTTTAATGTTATGTTCTCGCAGTGTCACTTTTGTTCTTTCTCACGACCTTTTAATGTTATGTTCTCCCAGTGTTTATTATATGTTCTTACTGACGACTTACTTTAAATCTGGGAGCACCATGCTCCGTGCTCCCGGGTGCAACAAAAATGGACTATCCCGGATAAGCGGACTAGACATTTTGAGAGCAGGGGAAGTATTAGACGAATCCCTACTCTGAAAGAGTCAAAGTGCCTGGGGTGGGATTGAACCCGAACTTCAAAGTCACAAGACTCACTCATGTCCTTAGCACTAGGCCAAGCTTTACTAAGTCTTATGTATTTGAGTTTACATGCAACTTAGATGAGATAACTATGCGGTGGTGCGTTCATACTAGAGTACAAAAAATTAGCCTGGCAAATGGACCTAACTCAAATTTTCCGACCCAAGGCCTACACTTAGCCCGAAATCCACCATTTGAAATAAGCCGATTATTTCTTATGACTTTGCCTGCTAAATTGGCAAACCTCTTCAGAAGTAATATACAAGGTAAGGTAAACGCATCTGCCTACCTACTGAGTTAAACACATTGTGAGTTGGTTTAAAATTTCATTATTTAAATCTTGAACTCTGAAGTCCATATGTATATTGTATGGTTGACGAATTTTTAAGAATTGAGTTTATGTTGTATCTTGTATGGTCGCACATTAACTTTCATTTTGTCCATCTTACTTCAAAGCGTCAACGATGAGGGAATCAAGCTGGTTTGGGGCAGTTGAAGTTGACCTCTTTGTATGGACAACATTTAATAAGTGTTTGTTCTTTCCAAATTTATTCTAGTATTTGTAATTTGGGATTATTAGGAACATGATTAGCCTGTCCGAACTTGGAAACAACTGTATGAAATCAGAGATGATACAATGTTTCTGTATAAAGAAAACATGTTGAATGAAGGTATAAGTAGTTAGTTGCACATAATTTGGTAGAACGCATGAAAACGTGACCATCTCATGAATTGATTCTTGGATCTTATCTAGCAGATTTTATTCCAAGAGTGACGACCTTATGGAGATAACTACTGCTATTAAACAATTCTTTGTCAAACCTTTTTATCTTTAATTATAAATATTTTTTACCACTTCATATTAATGTCTTGTCTTCTGTTTAAGATTTGTGGAGCAGGTTAATCATTGTACATATATTATGTTAACCATGTCATACTTTGTTCCCTCATAGTGAACAAACCATTATTAGTTATTATGCTAGCGAGTGAACGGAGGAGTTCCAATTGACACATGTATATAATCGAGTTTGTTTAATGTTTATTTCAATAATTCAACTTATAACAAGTCGCATCAGATTTAACGTTTTGGCTTGGCGCAAATTGAGTTGGGTCCGAGTTAGGTCTAGTTGGGTATAATGCAGGTTTCGAGCTTGACAATTCTCGAGCCAGACCGCGACAGGTTAGCTGACCCTGAATCGAGTTGTAAATGACTTTGCACCGGTCAAATTGGGTTTCGTAGTCTATGGGCTGGGTCATTTTCATATCAAGTCTATTTTATTTTGGATCTTTTCGATTTTGGTGTGGGTTAATTCAGTTTTTTGAATTATGGCCTATTATGTTTGGTATAATCACATCATTCTAAGAAATTGAATTTTTATCGAGTGATTACCAAATTTCCGTAGACTCCTTATTGAATCATTCCTTACCTTGAGTCACCATTGGGTCATTCTTATTTCTTGATATCAATGTGATTATCATTTTTATCGAGTTCATAACTCATTCTTTATATAGAGTCAATTGTTACATGGAATTAGGCCTTGTCCAATTCACCTGTTTTACCGAGGCCCTGTTTTTTTGGAATGATTTAATTGCAATTATTTTTCGTTCAACTACATTCATCTTAGGAAGGCTAGTTCAGTTTTTCTCAACTCTATTAATTTCAGTTGAGTTTAGTTCGGCTCCATGCAGTTCAAAAAAAGAGTGTCTGAGTAGAACTTATTTTTATTGGACTGAATTCATATTTACTGAATCGAACTTATTTTTAATTTTGTTGAACTGAACTTATTGGTATGATTCATGTTATCTTTCTTCTTTGCAATACAAATTTTTTATTAAACATGACTTAATAATGCCAAACTAAACTTATTTTTATTAAATATTATTGTTTAATGTGAATTGAATTAAGAGGGCCTAAGATTATAAAAATGAATGGATAATTAGAAGTAGATGGATGAATATCTATCAGCGGGATTTATTTTGTTTCTTCGATACAAAGACGAACTTGTTTTCAAGGCGATACAAAGAGGAACTTATGGTACCCTTCTGTTAAGGGTGCTCACAAGAGAGATTGATGATGATGAAAAAATAACAAAATCTAAAGCTAATCATTGTAATAAATAATTACAATGTTTTAATAGTGTTATAGTACGTAATAATAGTAGAAAAAGTAACGTACAGCAATGATGATAATAGCTCATATGTTATATTCAGTAGCGGATCCAAGATTTTTGGTAGAAGGTAGCATAGTTATCCGATATTATCGAGTAAAAAATAAATAAACTATTAAATTCAAAATATCATCAAAATCCAAATACAACGTATGAGTACTTTCTTTCTGGAAAAAAAAACTGAAAAATCATGTCTTATTTTCTCTTCATGATTCTAGGTTTTTTTTACTATCTCCGTAACGAATTAAATGCAACAATCCATTTTTCACTCATTTCAAGGAAGAGATTTATGGGTGTAAATGAGCAAATTAATAGAAAAAAATAACACAAGCAAGAATGAGATTATATGTTACTTGTCTTAAAATTATTTTAATTAATTTGCTCGTTCAACTCTTAAATCTCTTCCTTAAAATATTTGCAAAAAATTTTGTTGCATTTAATTTTTTACGGAGGTAGTACTAAAGATAGAACAATTACACAAGAATTCACCCATAGGCAAATCAACTACTTTCTCTTTTTTTAATGTGACACTTTCCATATTAAGAAGTTTGAAATTAGTTGTGACACTTTTTTAGGTAAATCTTTCTCTCTATCTCTCTCTTATAACATGGGTCCCTTTCTTTCTTTCTTTCTATCTCTTTCCTCTACAAAAATTGCTTAATAGTCCGTGAAATCAAAAGCGTCACGATTAATAAAAGACGGAGGAAGTAGTATTTTTCTTTGTTTCATTATAAAATAAATGTTACAAAGTTAACATTGACAATTCATCCACAATCATGAATAAACAAATCAAAATATTACAGCTTGTCCATTATCTATATATTATATACTAAAGCAAAATGCAATTGGACATGTGTCGTTAGCAGGATGTTTCTGAAGCAAACCGTGAATTCTATGTATCCAAGAGCCATGTGGCAGCTTAACAGGATTTATTTTTTTAATAAATTTGGTTGTCCTTTTAAATATGGAGAATCCCTTTAATTATGGAAAATTTAACTTGCATATGCCTAAAATAAGGTTAAAGAATATATTTAATTAAGGATTATATCGAATCAAAAAAATCTCCCTTTAATTACGTTGCATATGCCTAAATTGTGGGGAATAAGTTTTTAATTTTCGGTATATAGTAGCATATAGATTGGGATTATTATTTGTAATATCAAAATAATTTTCATATTGGAAAGATAGCAGAAAATATTCCTTGACTTTAGGAAATAGACTTTGTAACTATTAACTAATTTGTTGTAAGACGCGGCTTGCAACAAATTATATTCTTGCTAAAATTTACACAAAAAACAATCTTAAATTAAGGAACAAGTTATATGTTAATTCAATTTTTGACGTTTTTATTTTTTTTGGTCAAGCATAATTGCCCTTATTAAGAGTTGTATGACTTAATTTATTTTCTTTGGTAAGTCATTATTATATAAATGCACAACAATTTTCCTTTGGCACCACACCATTAACAGAATTTTGTCTTAAACACCCATTCCTAATTTATCTTCTTTTCAACTCGGTTGTTGAACGAAAATCGATCATGAGTCCACAAAATGGTAAATTCAACTCTTTGACGCTTGAATCTACATCATCTTCTATTAATTAGATTATGGGAAAATCAATGCTATCGAATTTAGTTGAAATTAGCACAATTAAAATGATCTTAATTGATGAAAATGTAACGTCTCTTTCGATATCTATTGTCAAAAAAATCGAGTGGCTACATTTAAATATTTTCGTTTATATTAATTTATAATTTTGGTCATTTTTATTGTAGGGAGACTAGATTGGAGCCACTTTACCTAAGAAACTAATTGTTACATTAGGTCATTTGCTCAAAGAAGGGTAAATTAAGTGCATTCAAAACTTCACTATTCTTGAGCAAGATGGTCTTGCCAAACCAACTACAATGTCTTACAGAATCATCTTGAACCAGTCAACCATAGTTGAAAACATGAAATCTAGGGATTTGCCTTATCATGGATTCTTCTTTTATTCATATTTCCTTATGCTTTCAAGTGATTTTGAGACATCTTATTTACTAGGTAATTTTTTTATATTTTTTTCCTATATAAATTGCCATTTAAAAATGCATTATCTAGAAGGTTAACTATGAAGTTTTACGCTTTATTTTTTTCAGATGTGTTTCGAAGAGTTCTGTCGTACACTACGAAAAAATACAACCCACATCCTAGATATTTTATTATAAATTTTGCAATCATGGACTTTGAGTAAGTTTGTCTCCCACTATATAATTTATTAAATTACTTTATATATAATTCATGGTTTAAATGTAACAATTTTATATATTACAATCTTATTATTTTTGGTTTTTTTGGAAGGTACACTCGAATGGATCGTTATTTAGAAGGACATTATGCTGAAATATTACTGTTATATGGTTCATAGATATCCGTTGAGCGACCTCTATATAATTCTCCAAAGTTGCAAAATTTCATAAAACAACAAAGGTTAGTTACTTAGTACTTTTAATAGGTCGATTTGCTAATCGAATTGGACTAAGATTAGTATATAATTGTTTCCTTTTATACTACCACAAACTTTTACTTTCGTTTTTCATATGTTTTGCCTAAACGAATTGGACTAAGATTAGTATAATTAGACACGTTAAAGCTCATCTAGGATAAATATGCTTCTATCAAGACAAATAATTAAAAATATATTTGCCAATTATTTTATAATCAATCAACAGTTTACAATTTTTTCACGTGAAGTAACAAGCTTACGTGTTTAATTATTCCTAGCTTTATTACTTTTATTCCATGCATATATGTCTTCTAATTCCTATTTAGATTAAAGTTAAATAATTATACACGTTAAAGCTCATCTAGGATAAATATGCTTCTTATATCAAGACCTTTAATTAAAAAACATATTTGAAAAGTTTTTTTGCTCACTGAGATATAATCAATAAACAGTTTACAAATTTTAATTTTTTAATAAGCTTACTTATAGATGTTTCATTCTGAGACCATGCATGGTACACCCGGGTGTACCATGCGCACGGTACATAAGGTGGTATTATTGTAATTAAAACGAATTTCTGGTGGAAGGGTTAAATATAATACGCGCAGAGATATCCAAATAAAAGATCCCAGCTGAGTAGTTGGAGGAGTGATGCTGAAGGACCCTCGTGTGCTGAAGGTCGCGGGTTCAAGCTTGCTTGAGCCCAATTTTTCTTTCTTTTTTCCATTAAAAGTTTATTTTGTTTTGTTTATCTTTTCACCTTATTTTTTATATTCATGTAATTGCGTGCTAAAACATCAAAAAATAAAGTTGCTCATTTAAAACTCCCTTATTTTCCATAAAAAGTTTTTTTGTTTTGTTTATCTTCCCCCTTATTTTTTTTGTTCAGGCAATTGCTTATTTCAAACAAATGAGCCCAATTTTACATTTTTTTCTTCATAGGAAGTTTCTTTCTTTTGTTTTATTTATCTTCCCTCCTTATTTTGCTTGTTCACGCAATTGCTCATTTCAAACAAATATGTTCATTTGATATCATCAAAAAACGATGTTGCTCATTCAAAGTATTAGATCTTCTTTGTTTTAACTCCATAGTATTTGTCCCCTCAATCATAAAATAAAATATAGTTTTGTTCTAATTTTTTTTAATTATTATTTTTTTCCTCTTTTCTACCCATTTTGTTTTATTCTTCTTTTCTTTAATTATATAGTTCTCCTCCTTTAAGAAAATATATTTCTCATTTTAGTGTTACATTTTTCTATATTTGCTTATAAATAAATAATTATACAAATTCTCATTTGAAATTATATTGCTTATTTACTTGTTTTTAACGTTATATTGTAATTGCAAAAGGGGAATTGCTCATTTGCGAAAATGAGCAAAATCAATGGTTACTTCTGAGCATAATAAATATACTTTAATTCCTCTCATTTGCTCAAATGAGCAATTTCTTCAATCTTAAGTAAATAATTAATTCCGCTCATATGAAAGTTATATTGCTCATTTGCGTAAATAAATAGTAAGCAAATATTTCAATCTTGAGCAAATAAACACATGTTCATTTGTGGAAATGAGCAGAATTAATGTCTACTCCTGAGCAAAATATACTCATTAGAGAAAATGAGTAGAATTTATACTCATGAGCAAATTAATTCTGCTCATTTGTTCAAATCAGTAGGATTACTCATCAATGTTTACTAAACCAAATAAAATGATCTAATTTCTCATTTGAAAATTATATTGCTCATGTACTTGTTTTCACGTTCTACTATGACATATTTGCTCAATATAGCTCATTTATTTATATTATCTCTATTACTCTATTTGGTATTTATTTTAACACATTAGCAAATATATATATTCGCTCATTTTAAGAAAAATCGCTCATTTGAAATAATTCTTGCTCAGTTTTTATATATTCGTCAATGTGTAATAGTATATACATATTTACTTATCAATGAAGAATTATATTATTGCTTATTTAAAAGTTACATTGCTCATTTGAAAGTTACGATGCTCATTTAGTTATTTTTCAAGTTCAAGTATAATCTATTTGCTCATTTGAAAATAATATTGCTCATTTACCTATATTATAACTGATTGCTCTATTTGGTTTTTATTTTAACACATTAGAAAATTTATATTTGCTCAAGTAAAGATATATTTCTCATTTGAAATATATACTGCTCATTTTAGTAATATATTCGTCAATGTAAAACAGTACATACATGTTCACTAATCAATAAAGAATTATATAATTGCTCATTTAAAAGATAATTAACTCATTTATTTATTTTCCACGTTCTAGTGTTAAGCTACTACACATTTGAAAACAATGTTGTTTATTTTCTTCTTTTTTATGACGCTACTATTTTAAGACATTATAAATAGATATTTAATTTTCTAATTTAAGATACGTAGCTCATTCGAACTATGTATTGCTCATTCTAGTGATATATTGAAAGCTTAAAAATTAAAGTGAATTTAAAATTGACAATGGTTGCTCATTATAAGGACGTTTGACTCATTTGGATTTTTTTTGCTCATTTCATAAATATTCAGCATATTGTTAATAATTTCATTAAATGAGCAATATCTAACAGTTTTTTGCTCATTTAAGGACTTTTTTTTTTACTCGTTTGAATTATTTTTTGCTCATTTCATAAATATTCAATGGTATTGTTAATAATTTCATTAAATGAGCAATATTGTAAGAGTTTTTTTTGCTCATTTAAGGACCTTTTTGTATTAAGCAACATATTTACTCATTTCAAAGCCATATTGCTCATTTCATTATTTTTTCAATGGGTATCTCATTGTTTGTTTAATTTTTATTTCTCCAAATTGAAAAAAGAAATGGAAAATGTTAGAGAGTGGAAAAGAAAAGAAGAATGTAATAAGAAAACAAATAAGTCATAGAAATGAAAAAGTTAGAGAGTTAAAAACAAAAGAAGAAAAAAATAAGTCAAAGAAATGGAAAAAGTTACAGAGTGAAAAAAAGAAGATTATAATAAGAAATAAAATAAGACAAAGGGTGAGAGTTGGAGTCAAACCCGCGACCTAGTGGAACTCCAAATTGTTGGATGCACAGTGGAGGAGACCAACAGAGCCAACTTCATTTGTTAGATGTTTCACGCACAAATTGTATATAACACTATTTAGTTGACTCGAGGTGTACCTAGCGCACTATACACCCGGGTCTACGATAATGTTTGTATTTCATTCTTTAGTAAGTAAAAATGCTCACTGAGATATATAATCTATATAATACATTAAAGCAAAATAGAATTTGTCACGTGTCGTAAGCATGAAATTTCGGATGCCACGTGTCGAAGAAGCAATAATCTGTCCACATGTCTTCTTTTGATCCCTTGCAAAATAAATAATTGATTGGAGGCTTAATTAGGGGGAAATCTCCTTAAAATCCGGATTTCATCTATATAATACATTAAAGCAAAATAGAATTTGTCACGTGTCGTAAGCATGAAATTTCGGATGCCACGTGTCGAAGAAGCAATAATCTGTCCACATGTCTTCTTTTGATCCCTTGCAAAATAAATAATTGATTGGAGGCTTAATTAGGGGGAAATCTCCTTAAAATCCGGATTTCATACTCATAATTAGGCAATATTCCTTGCCATTTAAATAGGTAATTTATTGCTATAACAAATATTGTCTTTTAAATTATTATTATTGCCATTTATCAAACGCAATTTACCTGATTTATTTATTTCCATTTATAATTCGAAATTCAACAGATTTTTTAGTTAAGAAATATCCTAAGACGGTTTAATATAGGCGCCTATTATGCAATATTTTTAATGAGTATTCATACTTGCGTAATATTGTAATTAGTTACTTGCCTAGATTAATTACTTTCTTTCAATTATATATTACGGTCAATATTTCTTCTATGGTTTCTGTGAATTAAACTATCATATAAAGGCAAAAAGCTATGATTAGTCTTTACACCATTAGCATCATTTTTGCACCATCTTTTGTTGAACAAACCACACCATGAGTATAAAATTGTCCGAGCCAGTTCTTTGTCTATTGAATCTACAACATGTGTTATTCAAGTGACGGTAATTAGGTTATGGGAAAATTAAATTGCTGACGAATTTAGGTGAAATTGATTCGATCGAAATAGTTTTGATTGATGAACATGTATTGTCTTTTTTGCTATTTGTTCTTTAATATTTTACATTATTTTAAAATTTTGTGTCATATTAATTTATTGATTTTCCTCCATGTTTATTGTAGGGAGACAAAATTGATGTTTGCAAATTTTTGGATCGTCAGTGCCAACTTATCAATATCTATGACATAACCAAAGGGGAGAAATTTTGCACCATTAGGGTTCGAATAGTACGTGTTTGGAAAAGAACAAAAAAATAAGTCCTTATGAAGTAAGTTCTATTGAAATGGTGTTAGTTGACAAACATGTAAGCAAAACTTTATTTTTATTTAGCTTGAACTTAAATTATTATTTTTATTATCTATAAATTGTTTATATACTTATTATTTTCAATTTTAGGGTGACGGGTTCAAGCTTATTGTCGTAAAAATTTGATCAATGCATTCAAGCCTATGACAGTTGAGGGAAAAGTTAGGGAAATATCAAAATTTCTAATTCTCGAAAGCACTGGATTAGAATAAGCAACAAGACGTAGTTGCAGGATTTTATGAAACTATTCAACTACTATGAAGAGTTGTGAAGATACGTCCATTCCGCTTTATAGTTTCGATTTTATTCCCTTTGAAGATCTCCTATCTAAAAAATTTATGATGATTATTGTTTAGGTAGGCATTTTTATTTATTCGTTTGTCATTTTATCATGTTAATTTGTTTTTTATTGTTTTGTCATTTTTTATGTATTTATAATTCATGAAATGTAATCCTTATTGAATAATAATAAATTTATTTTATTCTTTTGTCATATTTATATTTAAATTCGGTTATTTAATGTAGTCTTTTGTCAGTTCTTTATGCAATCTCATAGTTATTCTAGACGTTCATGTAATCATTTTTTTAATAAGAAATTACAATTATTTTTTTGTAGTATTTGTTTCTTTTCTTTGATTTCGTTCAATACAATGTCTTTATATAATTATCTTTCAGTTAGTTAATTATTTTGTTAAATTTTATGATTTACATTAAAATTGTGTCTTATATAATTTTATACATTCTAATTTAGTGTTTTACATTTATCTAATTAATCTTCTCATGTAGCCACCCGAATAATTAAATTTTATATTGATTATAATTTTAAAAAAATATTAACCGAATAATTAAAGTGTTATTTTATAAAAATGTTAACATTACTTTTTGTAATTGAATTATTTTTTGTTTTACAAAATGGAGTTTTTGAATAATTTTGAATTTACGTATAAAATTTTGTTAATTACCTTAAAAAACGACATCTTTTTCGGTAATGGCAGCTTTCGTTTTTTAAAAACCTAAAATTGTATCACGTTATTGTATTTAGGAAAACATTTCCTTAATACTAAAGATATTTTCTTCTCTAAATCTTTATGATTTCCGTTTTTTGTTAAAAATCTTTTTAAATTCAATTATTCCTTAAATTATGTAGATTTTCTTCTTTTAAAAAGATTTTGACAAATCTTTGTGATTTTCCATTATTTATGGTAATTTTTTTAAATTATTCAATTACGCTTAGGCAAACAATTCGTAAGTTAAGTAGATATTCTTTTCTTAATCGATTTCATTTATTCTATTTGCCTAATTTTATAGTTTTCCGTTTTTAGTGTGAAAGTAATCAACAAATGACGTGAATAGTGAGCTCAATTTTAAATTGTTTCCTATTTTAAAGACTTAAATGGAGTAATACTTTTATTTGTTTCTCTTTTTAAATTATTGCATAATAACAAAATCATTGTGATTTTCTTCTTTTAAATTCGGTTATTCCTTAAATTCAGTAGATTATATTCTTTCAAATAGATTTTCAGAAATCTTTTGATTTTCCGTTCTTTATGGTAAACTTCTTTTAAAATTATTCAATAAAACTTATGTTTGACAAACATTTCCTAAGTTAAGTAGATATTATATTCTTAATAGATTTCATTTATTCCCTTTGCCTAATTTTTGAGTTTTTCATTTTTAATGTGAAATTAATGAATAAATAACCTGATCCACAATAGGAATTAAAAAATATTTCATATTTTAAGACTTAAATGGAGTAATAATTTTATTTGTTATCATTTAAATATTATAGCCCACGTGATATTAGGTGAAGAAGTCAGTAGGATATAAGTTGGTAAAATGATACTGGTTTTTTTACTTACATCATTTTCCAGTTTGAAAGTTGCAAATTACTAATTGCATCATTTCCATTTATGGAAATACTTCCTCTCTACCTCTCTCCAATCACATGGGTCCCATCTTTTCCTCTCTCTATCTCTCACCTCTCCTTAATTCTTGAGCACATGCTCAATGATGCAAGTATAAAAAACGGAGGAAGTATCAGTTTTGCACACCTGTTAAAGATATCAATATTACTTGAAAACATCATGCAGAATTCCCATGTCTGAGATTTCTAATGGTAGGTAATTTGATTTAGAATAATTATAAAGCTTAACTAATTCCTTATATAATTAATTGGAGAACGAGAAGCTAAATAGACATTGTATCTATCCATGTATATTTATATATATTACCAAAGCCAAATCCATAATCCTACATGTCTTCCATAGCATAAAATAGAGGACACGTGTCCTTGCCACACACTTCCTATTGTCATATGCCATCTCTACATCATCTCTACATCATTTAGTACTTAATATAAATAGGTTAATCTCTTCATTCTTTACCTTTCACATTCAACCCTTAATCTCACATGTTCCCATCCTTCGCTCCTCTCTATTTCTTGAAAAAATAAATCATTTTTCCATTTTTCTCTAATCACTTTCATGCAAATCGTTGTGCACATTTTATTCTTAAAATATTGCTTCAATGGCTAGGATGAATAAATGTTGATAAAATTGTCTCAAATCGGAAAATGCAAGGTTTTCAAGAACAATCCTAGAAATATCATATTCGAGTTCTTTCAGAAGATATGGACGCTCGTGTCATAGTCTTATTAATCATGAAAAATACTAATGGCAAGGTTCTTAGTGTTTGGGATTGTATTTTACCTTTAATTTGAGATATGTTAGCCGAAAATGCATTTCTATTATATGTGATGCAATATCAATTAGAAAAATTGGTTCTTATATTCTTTTACGTTTTTTTATAAAATCCTTTGAAGAAGTTGCGAAAAACACTTTATTTGTTACAGTTTTTGTGATAAAATACCTCATATAATTATTTTTGTGTGAAAACACCTTATATGTCACCTTTTATTCAAAATGCACACCTTTTTTGTTTGATTTTGGCTACAATGTTAAACTTTTGGACATTGAACCTCCAACTTTTCATTCATTTTTGCGGAAAAGCTTTTGACCTTCTTCTTTTTAATGTGTGAGTCTCCCGCACGCTAAAAAGAGGACGGAAAATTTAAGAGGTTCAACGATCGAAAGTTTGACTTTTTAACTAAAATTTGACAACAAGGTGTACTTTTTGATAAAAAGTAACATAAAAGGTGTTCTTTCACAAAAAAAAATTATATAAGGTTTTCTTTTTGCAAAAACTGTAACAAATAAGGTGTTTGTTTTTTGCAAACTTTCCCAATCCCTTTTTTAATTGGTGGTAAAATTACTTCTTTTCCATTTTTTACATCAATTTTGTTTCTAATTTCTTATACGTGCAATACTAATCAATAAAGCGAAATTGAAATTCCATTACGAAGCAATTTCATCAACCCTATAAAGTCATTAAACGTTAATACATATGTAAGAAAAGTTCGTGTATCTAATTCATATAATGCTACAAAATTATTTGTAAACTCTGGTATCTCTTAAATTAATGAATTTAAGGCTAAGTACATTTGTCTAAATATTTTATTGTGAATTATTCACAGTGTATTCTCATATATTTTTTCAATTCACAACAATATTTTACATAATTTAATATTATTTTTCATTTCAAATGAATTCGTTAAAAAGAAAGAAAGAGGGAAGAGTTATAGAAAAGTGTGAGGGAAGGTTATGATCTTCTGAATAACAAATGTAGAAGAATGAGAGATAAGAGAGACTAAGAGAGGGAGGGAGAATCGATGACATGAGGAATCCTGAAATGATCTAGAAGCAAAGGAAGGGAATTTGGTGAGGGTGAGAATGTAAAAAGGAGACACATAATACTAAAGTTAGACTTGAGGCCTAATAAAAATAGTACTCCATTCGTTTTTTTTAATATGCACATTTTATCATTTTGGGATTTTTTTTTAATATGTACCTTTCTACCTTTTCCCATAAATGGAAGGTTGACTCACCTAATTATTACAATTCTCTCCTAATTTTTCTTTCCTTCTCTCTATCTTTTTCACTTTTTACTTAATTTTACTAACCTTCTCTTTTACTTTTGCACTTTTTCATTGGTCCGCGCGCAAAAGCAAATATACATATTAAAAAAACGGAGGTAGTACTTATGAAGATATAAATTGTATGTTAAATTTCGTATTTGTGCGTATTATGGTATAATCTTATCCTAATTTCTAGTTTGTCTTTTTTTATTTGTTATGTTGATATTTCTTCACTATTGATATATAATTTATCCCAACTTATTCCTAGCATTCTATACAAGCAAATTATACGTATCTTTTCATTTGATATGTTAAATATGTTTGACATTATTCATATACATTTTGTAGCAACTTTTACTTTACCATTGTATAAAGTCATTGTTAAAATATTATAGAAATTTTCTTTTGCATAAAATATAAGCATTTTTGATAAATTACTTTATGTTAGAGTACTATCAGACTATTATTATGTTCATTTAGGTATTTTTTTTGTATACATATTATTGGCATAATATATTTAGATAAATTAACAGTTGTTTATGAATAATATTACATTTTTAGTTAAAAAAAGTATAACCTTATATTTATATGTTAGTTTTTGGTATACATATCGTAGGTAGTATTTGTTTAATTGATGTCTATCTAATTATGTTTGCATGTGTATCTACTTCAAACTTGAATGTCCTTTTCGTATTATAAATTAATAAAATCCAAAAATAGTGCGAATATAACTTAAATAATATTGATATATGATAATTACTGCATCCGTAAAATTGTTCACATAAGATAATTTTATTATGTAGTTTAATTCAAAAAATATAAAAACCAAAATAAATCTCGTGCATTCTTGCACGGGCCTAAAAACTAGTTCCTATGTAAAGGCATTATAATATCAAGACAGTGAATTTAAACACCATTGGAAGAGTTATGCCGAACCTTTGTGTAGTGTATAGTGTTATCTGGAATTTAGTAACCAAATTAAAAGGGCATTGGGTATTAAATACGACATTGATGTTATTATTGAATAAATATGCTTAGCAATTACTTTTTATGAGGTTGTAGAAAGAAGGTCAATGATGTGTTACGAGTCTATTGCAACATATTTCGACCACTTATTTTACTAGATATATACGTATTATATATATAAAAGTTTGTTTCATACAGATATAGATGTTTTATATGATGGATGCTTTGTTTATAAGCAAGTTCAATTAACTAATATTTTGTTGGTATATATATAGATTATAATTAATGTCATATTATTTTACCCTTGCTATACAATAACTTGGTATACTATGTCATATTATAAATAGGTGCGAAGTAAGTGACAAATGTTAGATTTGCCACACGATTGCTCATTGACTGTCATATTAGTGAGTTCCACTCACAAGAGGAAAAAAAAATGATTTTGTTGCCCGTCCAGTGGGTATTAAAAGTGTTTCCAAAATAGATCATTCATAAATTTGTTGCCTCAACGAAGCTATTGAAATGCATAAGGTTATTTTTCAATTGATAATTTGAAATATTATTGATAATTTTTTATACCCTTTTATAAGATTGTTGAAGCTATATTTCACGTGTCTTTTAATATAAAATAGAGAAATTATTTATCTGCCGACGATAGATGACATTGATGCTGATTTCGGCTATTACTTCGAAGGGTACATAAGGTTTGGTGTTAAAGTTATTAGAGAGGGTGAAAACCTCTTATGTCGAATAGATAGATGTGTTCTGAAAAGAACTCAACCTAAGTAAGTTATGTATTCAATAACTTTTAATCTCGATATATGCATAATAACTACTTATTACTCTAGATTTTTTTTGACAATAGATTTAGGGTGAAGATAAACGTATCTGATGGTACGGACAATGCAAGTTTCATTCTGTATGATAAGGCGGTTCAAGGCTTGCTTAATAAGACTGCTCAAGAGTACCTTGATATGCAAGAAGAGGTATCTTGCGTGATATAGCCTATAAACGTCATCTTCATTTTTAAAACATGAATTCAAATAATAAGTAGTTTTGTTAATGGTTCATTGTGTTATATCGTTACTGAAGAGTTAACTTCGTTGAAGAACAAGTTGTTTCTATTTAGGGCCGAATCTTTAGAGATGCATACATTGACAAAAAAAAAACTGAATTTATTGTTTCAAGTTTAACAAATGATGAAGCGTCTATCGATGTATGGATGCGACATTATAGAGCAATGTTGGTAAGTTTTGATTATATGTTTTATAAATTACTTTTTAGGCCACTTTATTATTATAAGTTGTTCAGTAGTATTGTTTCAAATATAATAAAGCTTATTTATAAGTTCATGTTTTTATATAATAACTAAATATGTGAAGGATGCTAAAAGCAATGGGAGATATCGTAGACACCCGCCGTGTAAATTCCAGACGAAAACGTGTCTTCGAAGGCAATTCATCAAATGAGCCTTCAAATGTTCGAGAAGAGAAGGCGACCAAAAAAAATAAAATATTGAATAAGCATGTTTACGATGTCATTTAATTAAATGGATATTTTTTGGACACTTTTTTAAAGAGTTGGTGCAACTGTTTTAATGTTTTCGGAGACTACATTTTTTATTACTTTAGAATTGATTGTCCTTTATTGATAACCAATACATCTTTCATATTATTGGCTTTGATTTATATTGATTCTGGACTGTCATGTGTTGGGTCCTTTATAAACTTAAAGTATAATTAAGTACTCTTTTGTCTATATATTAAGAGTAATATATATAGACTAACATATAATTTTTATTTTTTTCGAAGCCTTGCAACCAATTTTTAAAATGACATTTAGGAAGAGATCATTTTTATACTACAAACTAATGCGTTATTATATTGGTTTAAACCATATTGGTCCATATTTAGTTAAGTCATATTAAAAGATTATATCTTTATTGGTAACCTATGAACTTTATAGGCTAAATGCACGGTTTATTGAAGTATATAGATGTGAATAGATCATAAGTATGATGAAGAAGGTTTAATAATCTCTTTATTTGGAAAATATCATGCGTTATTATATTGAAATATATAGCCTGAAATTAGGCATTATATCAAATCTCTTCCATATGGGATTAGTACAAGATAATCTCTTTACTTAAAAAAATTGTTACCTAATATTAGAGGTGCTAAATATTATTGACACGACACGACAACCCGACACGAACCCAACTCGAAATTAGCGGGTTTGCATAAAGACTTTTGACACGTTTACGTAAATGGGTTGACTCGACAAGACACGTTTCTTAAACGGGTTGGGCGAGGGTCGAACTATTTGACACGAAAACAAAACGACAACCCGTTTATCTACACATATATTAAAGTTTTCACTCATTACATCTTAGCTTCATTTATTTATTTTTAATTTAGTTTATTTTGTGTTACTTTTACACACTATTAGATGATATTTTAACTACCACAAGAAATTTAACAAGTTCCAGACCAAAAATATATGAATTGCGAACATCAAGTATATATGATACGTTAAACGGGTTAACCCGACCTCAACACATTTAATTAACGTGACGGGTTAGAGTCAAGGATCTTGACACGTTTAAGTAAACGGGTTGGGTTAGGGTTAGGGGAAGATAACCCGCCAACTCGTGAACCCGATACGAACTTGACACGACACGTCTCATTTACCACCTCTACCTAATATATAAGGACTAATACTGTTTTAAAAGTCAGCTCCTTTACCATTTAGGTATTAATTTAGGGGAATCCTTAAAAATCTGATTTAACAAGTTAGTATTAGTCATCATATAGAATCTTTGTAATTAAATTAGTTGAATTGTTGGCCTTTCAAAATTTACTTAATGAATTATACCAAATTTAATAACTATAATGAAGAAAATAGATATTTAAATCCTTTAATATAGTGGATTCGTTAGTTTTTAAAAAAAAAATGCAATTTGGAATCCATTTATATAAGGAAGCCGAAACTTAATCATTTAAATTGCACTTATTCAAGAAAATTGAAGGGGTGAAATTGATATCTAAATCATTGCACAAAATAAAACAATCCCTGATAAATTAATTAGGGTTTTAAATGTTTCTCTCTTCCTTCATTTACTGTAAACGTAATGTTATATACAAGCTAAGCTAACCCCTATAAGGCCTTAAGCCCATACATCTAAATACATCATTAGTAATATTAATTACATTTAGTACATATACTATAGAGCCCAATACCCCCCCTCAAGTTGGAGCATGAAGATTCGAAATGCCCAACTTGCTCAACAAATGTAGAAATTGGCTTTTGCCAAGGGCCTTAGTGAAAATATCCGCGAGTTGAGCATGAGTGAGAACGTGATGAGTAGAAAGAAGACCATCTTGTATCGCATCGCGCACATAGTGGCAATCAACCTCAATATGCTTCGTACGCTCATGAAAAACAGGGTTCTGGGCAATGTGAAGAGCTGACATACTATCACAATAAAGGGGCATGGCTCGAGGCTGCTCGACACCTAAACTCTCAAGAAGAGCCTTAAGCCACTTCAACTCAGAGGTAATATCAGCCATGGAACGGTACTCGGCCTCGGCCGAGGAACGGGAAACGGTATGCTGCTTCTTGGTTTTCCAAGATATGGGGGAAAGACCAAGGAACACAACCCAGCCAGTCAAAGAGCGACGAGTCAGAGGACAACTCGCCCAATCAGAATCACACCAACCAGATAAAGACAAGTCACATTCAGAACTGAGAAGAATACCCTGGCCTGGAGAACCTTTGAGATAACGAACAACCCGGAGAGCAGCATCCCAATGTTCCTGACGTGGCAACTGCATAAACTGAGCAAGAATATGAACACAATACGCCAAATCTGGTCGAGTGAAAGATAAATAGATGAGACGGCCAACGAGCCGACGATAAGACTCGGGATCAGTCAAGAGAGCCCCAGTTGCCAGAGCAAGAGTATGATTTTGTTCCATCGGAAAGCGAGCAGGCTTAGCGCCGGAGAGACCAGTCTCAGAGATGATGTCTAATGTATACTTGCGCTGACATAAGAACAACCCATCAGGAGCACGTGCAACCTCGATCCCAAGAAAATACTTCAAAGCGCCCAAGTCCTTCATATGGAAACAGTCACCTAAGTAACGTTTGAAGGAAATGATAGCCTCGGAGTTATTCCCTGAGATAATGAGATCATCAACATAGACAAGCACAGATAACTGAACACCAGCATTAGTGAGAGTGAACATAGAGTAGTCAGAATACGACTGAATAAAACCATAGCGAAGCAATGAGGCAGCCAACTTCGCGAACCAGCACCTAGGGGCTTGGCGAAGCCCATAAAGAGACTTGCGCAGACGACATACCATCCCAGGCCGTGAAGGTGTGAAACCGGGGGGAGGTTTCATGTACACAACCTCCTCCAAGGCACCATGAAGAAAAGCATTATGCACATCCATTTGGTGCAGTTCCCAGTTCTTTGCAGCAGCAACAGCAAGAAAGGCACGAACAGTCACCATTTTGGCAACTGGAGCAAACGTCTCATTGTAATCAATGCCTTCCACCTGATGATTACCAAACACAACCAAACGAGCCTTAAGACGTTCAACAGACCCATCAGAATTATATTTTACCTTGTACACCCATTTACAGCCAAGTGCTTTATGATCAGACGGAAGCATCTCCATATCCCATGTGGCATTATCCTCTAAGGCACCAATCTCCTTCGCCATAGCCTCACGCCAACCCGGATCGCGCATAGCCTCAGCAAAAGAACGGGGCTCAATGCCGGAAGTAATAGCTGCAAGGAAAAAACGATGTCGCGCAGAAAATTTATCACAATTCACAAAGTGTGCTAAGGGATAAGGAGTACCTGAGGAACCAGACGAAGTAGGCGAAGGCGAAGATGAACTCTCTTTCCGTACCGTGGTGGTGACAAAATCACGAAGCAAGACAGACGACCGTTTTTCCCGTAAACCGCGCCCAAGAGGGGCCTCATCCACAACCTGCTGACTCAGATACAAAGAAGGAACATGCTGGCCTTCTAAACCAACCAGGCCCGCACGCTCATCATGCTCAGCAGGCCCAGTAACGTTGCCTGGGGTATGCATCGAACTGGACCCAGAAGAGGAGCCGATAATGGGCTCGGAAGAAGGAGCTGGTGGCTCAGCGGGCCCACCACGCTCTTCTTCACACGCCAGCACACCATCACACACAAGAGGACTCCCCAGCCCAGCTTCACTCTCATCATCAATGAATGGGTCAACCACTGGGCCCAAATTAGCAAACCCATCCCTTTGAGAACCAACATCAACACTGGCAGCAGCATGTAGTGCAAAAGGGAACTCGTTTTCATGAAATCGGACATCGCGGGAAACAAAAAATTCCCCAGATTCTATATCATACAACTTCCACCCCTTCTTCCCATTAGGATACCCAACAAAGATACAACGACGACTCCGCGAAGCAAACTTATCTCCCTTAGCCCGTAAATTATGAGCAAAGGCAAGACAACCAAAAACACGAATCACATCAAAAGAGGGAGGTTGACCCGTGAGGGCCTCATAGGGAGTCAAACCATTAAGTACACCTGACGGAGTTCTATTTATCAAGTATATGGCAGCTAAAACACATTCACCCCAAAAAGTGACAGGAAGGTGCGCCTGAAATAATAAGGCCCTGCTAACATTTAAAATATGTTGGTGCTTCCGTTCAACCCGACCATTTTGTTGTGGCGTGCCCACACATGAGGTTTGGAAAAGAATGCCATGAGTGTCCAAGTATGCAGACAGAAAATTAAACTCAGTCCCATTATCAGTGCGAATAATTTTTATAACGGAGTCAAATTGACGTTTAACCATGGCAAAAAATGACATAAAAACACCTTCAACCTCCTTTTTATTACGTAATAAATACACCCAAACCGCACGAGAATAATCATCCACCAAGGTCAGGAAATAAATAGCATCACAAGAGGAGGGTGTCCTATACGGCCCCCATAAATCACAATGAACAAGTTCAAAAATCTTAGATGCTTTATTATCACTAACGGGAAAACAATCACGAGTTTGTTTAGCTTGAGGACAAACAGTACAAGCTTTATTTAATTTCTTCCTAGTGGAACTAGAACGAATAGCAGGAACTAACTTGACAACACGATCTGATGGGTGACCCAACCGACGATGCCATAACTCGAACTCCGATAAACCAAAAATCGTCACCGCTTGCACAGTAGGAATGGTACGGAAAAAATAGAGCCCATCACGCCGTTCACCTGCTCCAATCAGGGTCCCCGAACGTAGGTCCTGTATAGCACACAAAGAAGAAGTGAATTTAATGTGACAATTTGACTCATCAATCATTTGCGACACCGAAATTAAATTGCAATTAAGTTGTGGAACATAAAGGACATGGTGCAAAGTAAGTCCATGAGTAAGGGTTACACGACCCTCCATAGTTGCAATAGCACTAGTACCATCCGGCAAACCAACCGGGCAATCAATAATAGAAGTAACATGAGTAAGACACGAGAGGTTACAAGTGACGTGGTGCGAGGCACCCGTATCAATAATCCAGTGAGTAGACAAATACATACCCGTCATACGATCACCCTTGGTAGTTTCATGATTAATTAAAGACATTAAGGCTTGAACCTGTGCTGGGCTCAAGTCAACTAGAGAAGCAGGAGCACTTCTGCCTGCTGTAGCACTCGCATCACCCTCGTGCAGCACAGCATGAGCAGAAACAGCACCCCCCCTACTGCGTAAGGGGGCAGCACTGGCAGAACTGGTCGCGGTAGTCGTGGCTGGGCGACCAGGTTGTTTCGAGCCCCCACCAAATTTCTCGTCCCACCAAGCTGGACGGCCATGAAGTTGAAAACAAGTACTAACCTCATGGCCCTTGCGCTGACAGTGAGTGCAGGTGAGACGGGCACGTTCAGCGCGATCAAGACGAGGACGCCCACGATCAGCCTGCACCGCAAAGGCGTGTACATCCGAAGCCGCAGCGACTGATTTGCCGCGTGCAACATCCCGCGACCTTTCCTCTTGAACCAGAGTCTGATATATGCGGTTCAGATTCGCAGGAGGCGACTGAGACATTAAATTGGAGCGGACAGTCCCATAGAGGTCATCATCTAATCCGATAAGAAATTGGTCTATCTTTTCCTCCGCTCGATCTCCGGCAAGCAAGCCGGCAACGTTACAGGTGCATTGATGGCATACACAGCCACGAGGTGGTTTGAGGCGATTTAATTCGTCATAAAACCCCATGAGTTTGTTAAAGTAATCCTCGACAGACATGGCACGTTCTTGTTTACAGTTAACAATGGCCGCACGGAGTTGGTGTAGCCGTGGTCCATTCGCAATACAAAATCTCTGTTCTAAGTAATCCCAAAGACATTTTGCATCATCATGAAAAGGAATAGATGCAGCCACCTTCGATTCCATACTACGCAACAACCATGAAACCAACATGGAATTCACAGTTTCCCAATCCAAGAGCTTCTTCTTCTCTGTAGGTTTTGTCACTGTCCCATCCAAAAATACAAACTTCCGTCGAGCTTTGAGAGAAATAGTAAGGGCTCTAGCCCAAGCAACGTAATTCTCACCGTTGAGAAGAACATGTGTGATCAAATTTCCGGGTTGATCACCCGTACCAAGGTAAAAGGGAGATGAAGGGTGGAGTTTATCGTCGTCCGACATGGCGAAGCTATCCACGTGGGTGGAGCTACGGTGGCCGGCGGCTGGATGAAAAAAAAACGGCAGATAGGCTATGAGAAACTAGGCTCCGATACCATGATAAATTAATTAGGGTTTTAAATGTTTCTCTCTTCCTTCATTTACTGTAAACGTAATGTTATATACAAGCTAAGCTAACCCCTATAAGGCCTTAAGCCCATACATCTAAATACATCATTAGTAATATTAATTACATTTAGTACATATACTATAGAGCCCAATAATCCCTTATTTGCCATTAATCGAAAATTGACAAAATAATGTGCAGTGATAATGATAACTCTACAACTTTGGTAATTAGACATGTTAACTAAATATTACCATTGTAATTATATATATTTGATTGTTAATAACAAAAATCATTATCACTCCTTAATACAATAGTTGTTAAATTTGGCATAATTTAACTGGCTTAAATTATTATAAAGATTAAATTAGCATAACCTCAAATCTAATTGCTTAAAATCCGGTTTGTCCTCAACATTATATCTAATCCAATCCAATTTATTTTAGGATAAGATGTTTTTAAGATTTGACAACTTTCAAATTTTAAACAAGGTTACCAACAGTTCCTTAGCTCATAACAAAATGGAATTCCTTTAAATCCGGTTACACAATGTGATAATTAGTTATTAGCAAGATTCATTTCCATTAAATTATTAGAATTATTGCCTAATCAAAAAGATTGCCTAACATCAAACCAAATTATTTCACAATAATAGAAGGAAATATATTTTTAAAGGGATATTTTTTATCAAAGGTTCTGGAAACGTAATCAATATCACATGCATTTTTTGAAGAAATTACCTTTGTTAATTGTTATCCTTATTTAAAACAATCCCTTAATTAATGAATAATCAAAAACTGACAAAAGTTTACACTATTGCTAATGATACATCTTAAACTTTTGGTTATTTTCCATGATAATTGTAGATGGGATTGGAAATGGATATATTTGATTTGATTTACCTTGCCTAACTTATTATTTTACTCATCAAAAGTTTGAAATATTCGGTTAGTATAATTTAGGTTGGGACCAAATTGTTACCTAATATACTGTATAAATAGGATTAGTGTTTTTCATTTATGAGTTAGGACTAATTACTTTACCAAATACTATTCTAAGTCTAATCAAAATAAACAGCGATGGATCGTCAATGTCAAATGATCAATTTCAGTGGCATTACAAAAGGGAAGAAATTTTGAGCCATTAGGGTTCGAATAGCACGAGTTTGGGAAAGGAACGACAAAACAACCACTTCTGAAGTTAATTCTATTGAAATGTTCTTAGTTGACAAAAATGTAAGTCCAAATTTAGGTTATATTTAGCTCAAGAAAAAATTATTTTATGTTATGTTATTATATATGAAGTGTTTATATTGACCGGTTTTTTTCAATTTTAGGGTGACATGATTCAAGCTTATTGTCGTAAAAATTTGATCAATGCATTCAAGACTATGATTGTTGAGGGAGAAGTTAGAGAAATATCAAAATTTCTTATTCTTGAAAGCACTGGATTGGAACAAGTAACAAGACATAGTTGTAAGATTTCATTTAACTATTCAACTACCATTAAGAAGTTTGAAGATAATTCCATTTCGCTTTATGGTTTTGATTTTATTCCTTTTACAGATATACTCTTGAAGAAAATTTCTGATGTTTATTATCTAGGTAAAAACATACATTACTTGATAGCAATGATGTTATAGGATGCATCGTGAAAAACCACTTGGAATACTAATTTTAATAATTCTATGCTTCAATACTATTATTGCAGATATAATCAGTAAATTAACTGGGTTTAGCGCTATAGTGCCAACAAAAGCATCAAAGTGTATGACTTTAGAGTTGGTCAATAATGAGTAATGTCTTTTAACTTTCTATTTATCAAGTTAGTTGATATATCTATATAATACACTAAAGCAAAATGATTTTGGCCACGTGTCGAAAGCAGTTTCAATCGTGTGTCACATGTTAAGTTTAAGCAGGAATAATGCCACATGGCTTCTTCACATAACTTATGCATATTAAATAAAGTTTAACAATTAATTATGGAAATAAAATACCTTAATTAACGGTTTGAATGTAATCAATATCCTTAAATAAAAGGTTTGCCAACTATATAGATTCTTGCCATAACAGAAATTACCAGTTATACAGCTAATTGATTTTAATTTAGTCTTCCAACTTGATTGATATTATTAATGATATCAAGCCAGACATTAACTACAACTATAAATAAATCATTTCCCTATCTCCTTTCATTCGCATCTAACCCTAAAAATAAATCTAGCCTCTCTCATTCAATAAAATCATTCAAGAATATTGGAATGGTTTCACAAATTCCGATTGAAGGAAGATTGTTACATTCTTTTATTTCTCCGAATTCGAAGAATATTGGATGAATTCTCCAAATGCAATTGAAGAAAGTTTCATAATTATCATCACAAAACATCACAATGCAGGTTTTGAATATTTTGATGAAACTATCATCGATCTAATCGGTTTTTTTTTGTGTTGTTATTTCATTATGTATTTTATTGTTTGTTAATTTATCAAATGTAATCCTTATACCTACTCAATAATAATAAAATCATTTTTTTTATTCTTTTGTCATATTTATAAATTCGATTGTTTGAATATACATTTTGTATATTCTTTATGCAATCTCAAAGTTATTCTAGATTTTTACCTATTGTTTTTTGATATTAATAAATTGTAGTGTTTTGTTGTAGTAATTTTTAATTTTCTTTGCATTTGTTGAATACAAGATCATGATGTAGCCAACCGATTTATTAGATTATTATTATATATTATTTTTTCAGTTTATATTAACCCAAGTAATAAATTAAAATTTTATGAAAATGTTCACGGTACTTTTTATCATTTATTTTATTTTTCATTTTACTTGATGCCGCATTTGTAATTTGAATTTACATTCAAAAATTATAATCATTTTCTGTTTAAAAATTTTATTTATCTATTGACAATTTTTTTGGACCCATTTTTATCTTTTCCGATTTTTTGTTTAAAATCTTTTTAAATTCAGTTATACATTGAAATCAATAGAAAAAATCTTTAAGAAATATTTTCCAAGTTAATTAGATAATATTTTTCTTAAATAGTTTCATGTATTCAAATTTGACTAACCCATAAATTTCCTTTTTTATTGTAAAATTAGTCAAATTTGACTAACATCTTTTATTCTCCAAATTTATATTTTTCCTTATTTGCGTTTAAAATCTTTTTAAATTTGGTTATGTAAAGAAATCAGTAGATTAAAATCTCTAACAAAAGATTACGACAAATCTTTCTAGGATTTTTTTCTTTGGTAAACCATTCAATAACGCTTATTTTTGTCAAAAATCTCCTAAATTAATTAAATATCATTTTTCTTAACTGACTACATTAATTCAAATTTAACTAACTTTGTAATTTTTCCTTTTTATAGAAAAATATCTTAACAAATATTTTCCAAGTTATTAAATAATATTTTCCTTAACTGATTTCATGTATTCAAATTTGACTAACCCATAATTCCTTTTTGATTGTAAAAGTAGTCAAATTTGACTAACACCTTTTCTTATCCAAATTTGTATCTTTTTTGTTTTGTGTTTAAAATCTTTTTAAATTCAGTTATGTACAGAAATCAGTAGATTAATATCTCTAACATATGATTACGATAAACCTTTCTGGGTATCTTTTATCTTTGGTAAACCATTCAATAACGCCTTTTTTTGTCAAAAATCTCCTAAATTAATTAGATATCTTTTTCCTTAATTGATTACATTTATTTAAATTTGACTAACTTTGTAATTTTCCATTTTTATAGAAAAATATGTTAACAAATATTTCCCAAGTTAAATATAAAATATTTTCCTTAACTGATTTCATGTATTCAAATTTGACTAAGCCATAAATTTCCTTTTTTTCTTGTAAAAGTGGTAAAATTTGACTAACATCTTTTCTTCTCCAACTTTGTATCTTTTCCATTTTTGTGTTTATAATCTTTTTAAATTCGGTTATGTACAGAAATCAGTAGATTAAAATCTTTAACAAAGGATTACGGCAAATCTTTCTGGGATGTTTTGTCTTTGGTAAACCATTCAATAATGCCTATTATTGTCAAAAATCTCCTACATTAATTAGATACCATTTTCCTTAACTATTTAAATTTAATTCGACTAACTTCGTAATTTTTCGCTTTTAATGCAAAATATCTAAATAAATATTTCCAAGTTAATTAGATAATATTTTCCTTAACTGACTTCATGTATTCAAATTTGACTAACCCATAAATTTCCTTTTTTATTGTAAAAGTAGTCAAATTTGAAAATTGGATTTTTTTTTAATGTTTAGATCATTTTTTTATCTTAAAACATTTAATTTAAAAGAAAAAACATTTTCAATAACAAATAGTGAATAAATATTTTTTCCAATAACACTTACTGCCGTAGTGTATGTTACTAAAGTCTACTTCTATTTTTTATTATATTCATTCCTTAAAAGTTTTATTGGTTAGGATATATAAAGAAGCATGTTTGAAGCCTTTATTAAAGTAAAGATTGAACATATATATACCGATTGACTAGCAATAATATAGTAAATATTTTTATTTAAGTAATTAACTTTTTTATTAAGTAATATATATACCGATTGACTAGCCATAATATAGTAAATATTTTTATTTAAGTAATTAACTTTATTTGTAGTAAATATCAAGTGAATCATATGAAACTAATGGAATTAAATATAATTATAAACATTCTAAAAAAAACTTCATCTTATTTATATAAAAGATTGACTAATTGGTTAAAATGGAATAGATATCGAAAAATAACTTTTTTCTATATCAAAATTGTTTTTGTTTTGTTTTTAGAACAAATTTCTAAATGGTCGTATTTGCCAATATAACATACATCCTTAAATCAGTAGTTATTTTAATCTACTTTTATTTTAAATTTTATTCATTCCTTATTTGTAAAAAACGTATGAAATATGTTAAAAGTCTACTTATTTTATTTTATTCCTTTAATGTATGAAAAACGTATGAAAAAGTTTACTAAGTTTGAAAAAAACCTAGCCTTATTTATAAAGGTTTGACTAATAGGTTGAAATGGAATAAATATCAAAAACTAAATTTTTATATATATCAAAATCTTTTTTGGTTTGTTTTTAGAACAAATTTCTAAATGATCATATTTGCCAATATTACATACATCCTGAAATCAGTAGCTATTTTAATCCACTTGTATTTTAAATTTGATTGATTCCTTATTTGTAAAAAATACATGAAATATGTAAAAAAGTTTACTTATTTTATATTATTTTATCTATTTATTGTGAAATATACCATGATAATTCTATTATTTTTCAGTTAGGTTAACAAATTACCACTCATTATGATAATTATAAATATGAGACGTGGTTAGTTTACTCATTTCTCACTCCACTACCATTATTTCCACACATTGTAGTGGTCATAATCATACATTCGTGATGGAAATTTGTCAGCTAGAGTAAATGCTTTGTCTAATGAAGCTACTAAGTGTGTTATTCAAGTACGGATTATAAGGCTGTGGGAAAATCAGATGTTGTCCAATGTTGTCGAAGTTAATTCGATCGACACGGTTTTGATCGACGAGCATGTAATGTACTCTGTGCCGTTTATTCTTTAATATTTTTCATTATTTTCGTAAATAATTATGTCATTTATTTATTTAGTCTTTATTGATTTTAAATGTAGGGGGATAAGACTCATACTACTTTTAATAAAGAATTAACTATTTGTTTAGGACCATTACTTAAAAAAGGTCAAATGATATATATTCAAAACTTCGACATTTGTGAACAATAGGGGAATGAGAAAGTCAATTCGACAACCTTATAGAATCATCTTTAAGAAGTCAACCCTAATTGAAACAATGAAATCCAGCGATTTCCTTTCTTTGGATTCTTCTTCTATTCATATCCCGATATGCTTGGAAATAATTTTATTACATCTTACTAATTAGGTAATCATGTATCTTTGTTATCTTGAATTTCTTTACGTATAATATGATGTGATTTAATATCCTATTTAATTTGACGCACATTTATTTTTAACAGATGTGTTTGGAAGGGTTTTGCCATATAGCATAAAGAAATACTACCCACGTCCTGGCTACTTGATTATAGTATTTGGAATTATAGACTTTGAGTAAGTTTTTTCTTATAATATACATTTCTTATGTTTTTTTTATATTTATATTTTAATTATAAAAGTCATTTACATATTGCAAACGTTATGATATATATTTTTGTTGTTGAAAGCTACAATAGGATGGATTGTATATATGTTGCAAGGCCACTATGCTGAAATATTAACAAGCTACATGATCGATAGTCATCTGTTGGACCACATACGTATATTTCTTCAATGTTGCAAGATTTGTTACAACAATTTAGGCAAGTAGTTTTAAACCTTTTACTTCGATTTCTAAATTCATTTATTTTATATTGTAAATTTTTAGGTGCACACCTTAATAGTAGGTTAATTCTATGTAAATTTTTAGATGCTCACCTTAATAGTAGGTCAATTAACCATAATCTATCTAATTAAAATTTTTACTCAAGTATCTTAATTTTATTTAGTTTAATTATGGACGTATAATTTTATTTAGGTTAGCATTTGATAATAACATATTTTTTTATTCTTTGATAATAACATACAAAATATGTTATTACCAAATATTGTTTCAAATGTTATTATCAAAGAAAAAAAATAGTTTTACACTGAAAGAGAAAATTGAAGCAATTGTATGATCCTCATTAAGTATTTTTCTAAATTGCCAGCATAAACATTGCCATGCAACACGCGCAAAATAAATAACCTAAAAGAAATCCACCTAAAATCAAGGGCCAAAATCACTTGGGATATATGTCATATAGAGCATGTAGAGATAATTTAGGAGTCATACACTTTTTCTTAATATGTTTCATGCGTTTAAGATGTGCAAGAAATGATAACTAAATTAAGTAAATTTATTTAATTGTAAAACCTACCTTTTACATTACAGCTATAAGAATAATATTAAACATAATGTTTTAAATGATTTTCTAATAAAAATTCGAGCACTTGAAAAGAATTCGATTATCATAAATAAGGGTTTAAAGGTAACTATTTTATGCCCTAAATTTGCATAATATTCCAATAACCCCATTAAATCTAGGCATATTTTTTTAACAAGGCGCTAATAAACCATCATTGGTAATAAAATCATTAAAATTATATACTTTAAGATGAAAATCTTTTTTTACCTTAATGTTTAGTTATATACTAAAATCAAGTGAATACAAATCACTTTCCATATGGAAATTAAAATAAAAGATTAATTTATCTGCTAAGATCTCATATAGCATTATTATGATATTGATAATTTAAATTTTCAAGGTTCTTAGCAGTAGTATATATAAATTTGGAATGTTCTTAATATTATTATGAAAATTTTCTCAATTACAATCAATTTATGGATCTTGTCATTTTAATGTTTATTTCATAACATTTCATTATAAGATCAAAACGTGAGTATTGCTTGTATTTCTGTAAAATAGTATAAATGTTGTGAAAACAGGCTGGATTATGGAACAAAATTATAAAATCAGCATAAATAAGATTCGATTTAGATTACTCCCTCCGTTTTTTATAATATGTACCTTTTTCTATTTTGGGATAAATTTTTTAATTGGTACATTTCTACCTTTTCTCATAAATGAAAGGTTAGTCCACCTAATTATTACACATCTATCCTACTTTTTCTTTCATTCTCTCTACCTTTTTCACTTTTTCCTTGCTTTTACTATGATTTTCTCTTACTTTTGCACTTTTTCCTTGGTCCACGAGCAAACGCAAATGTAAATATTGAAAAAAACGGAGGTAGTAATTTATAGAGTATCTTCAAGTTTAACAATATTACACCATGAAGATAAGGTTTTAGTAAAAAAAAATGCAATTAAGATATAGTTTTAACTATAAATAAGTTACGATTTTAATAAAAAATCACCATAAATAAAGATTCTAAAAAAACATAAATAAAGATTCCCATACAAAAAATCACTTAAAAAATCATCATATCTGTCAATTTATTATTAAACGTTTTTAGGATTTCCTTATTTTAAGTTTTTTCCTTTACATATTGAAGATTTTAGGAGTATCCAATAGATTAGGACTATTAAATACAATTATGATAATCCGACTTTTCACTACTTAATATCCATATTTAACGATTCTCCTACAAAAAATCACCGTATTTATCAATACCATATGTCACCTTTTACGATTTCCTTATTTAAAGGTTTTTTATTTAATTAAGGAAGATTTTAGAAGTGTCTAATAGATTAAGACTGCTAAATACAATTAAGATAATCAGACTTTTCTAGAACAACATAATATCCATATTATTTTGCGAAATTTTATATGAACATGCTAACCTTTTTGTTATTTTACTTTTATAAATTTTCCAAAATTTTTTGGATTTCCTTATTTGAATTTTTTTTCTTTAATTAAGTCACTATCTACTTAATATTATGTATAAATACGGTAGTAGTTTTAACAATTTTGTTTTATAAGTAAAGGAAAGAAATTTTACACCACAAGGGTTCGAATAATACGTGTATGGAAAATGAATGACTATGTCACTCCTACTAAAGTGGGAAGTATTGATGACGAGTACAAAATGTATAATTAGTATATTACATATCCTTTTGCCATAAAATGATATTGTCCATCTAATGTGTATAATATTCTATTTGAATATACTATCGTTTTGTTGAAATACAATAATAATTATCCCTTGTTTTAATAGGTGATATATATAGATGTGACAAATATAAGATTTGTCGCATGTTTGTTTATTGTTTGTGAAACGAGGGAGTTTTATAGCCAAGAAGTAAGATATGATTTTATACCTCGTTAAGTTGGCATTAAAACTTTTGCAGACGAGATGATCCCGAAATTAGTTGCCTTAGCGAAATACATTAAATGCAAAGGTATGAGTTAAATTTTATAAATTTAAGATTACAAAAAAAATAAAATTGGAAAGTTATTTGTTTGGCAACTATAGTGGACATTGATTTTTGATTTTGGGTGGTGATATCAAGCTTGCATAAGATGTGCTACTAAAATTATTAAAGAGAGTGAAAAAAAAATTGTCCAAAAGATAGATAGATTGTTAAGAGAACCAATCTTAGTAAGTATCTATTTGCATTACTTTTTTGAAAATTTCAATGTACAAAGTACTCCTTATAACTTTAGATAATTTTTTATCACAAAAGATATAGGTCGAAGATTATTGTATTTGACGGAACAAAGAATGAGTGCTTTATATTGTATGACAAGGTAGTTCGTAAGTTGGTTAGAAAATCTCCCGAAGAGTTTTTGAATCTGCAAGAAGAGGTATTATTATAATTTACCGACACTGTATTGAAAATAATTTGTACAACCGATTGAATTTAATTAATCCTTATCCGACCTTATCTTAAATATTGCGAAAAGGTTATATATAATGAACCAAAGTTATTGTTTGTGTCTATTTATATTCTCAACTAGATTAATTTCCTTATTAGATTAATTTACATTATTAATCTTCAACTTACTTATAGTCTTGCGAAATCTTAAATAATAACTCAAAATCTATTTATAAAAAAACTTTCCCATGCATTTTTGCACGGGTCTAAAAAAGCTAGTTTACATTATAAAAAATAGAAGTCCATTATTACAATAATCTCAAATGAACAAAAATTGACACAATTCTTTTCATATCCATGTATGATGTAATAATAATCATTATAAATAATTACATAGTAATTACATTAAGAATTAAATTTAGATGAAAAAAGGATTTTATTTTTTGAAAAGGATATGGTGTTAGGGGCTCTGTTATACATACAGTTGCGGGCTTCCTATGGTTTTGTGTGGCATACACCCTGCCTCGGTACCACAACACTCTCCGGGCAAGAGCTTGATCCCTGGAAGGCCAAAACCTTGATATTCTTACTCTTGGCTCTTGTTTTGTACAACTTTGTAGACCCCATCTCAATGGGAGGTTCGTTAGTGAAAAACGTCTACTGTAACACCCCGACTATTCTCTCTTTTATAAAACATATACTCCCTCTGTTTTTTTTATATGCACAATTCACCATTTTGAGATGTTTTTTTTAATATGTATCTTTCTACATTTTCTCATAAATGGAAGGTCGGTCCACCTAATTATTACACTTCTCTCCTACTTTTCTTTCTTTCTCTCTACATTTTTCACTTTTTCCTTACTTTTATTAACCTTCTCTCTTACTTTTGCATTTTTTCCTTGGTCCGCTCGCAAGAGCAAACATACATATTAAAAAAACAAAGTTAGTATTTTCCAACTTTAACAGGGAATTATCAAAGTATTATCGCCCGTGTGATAACGTATCGGCTTACTCAGAATTTTGCAGCGGAAAACATTAAATAAAACTTTAATAAATACTTAAACCATAATAACTGTCAAAACATTATCCAAACTTCAACATACTTTAAAACCAACTTAAACAACTCAAAATAAATAATCCATAAAGTAACATAATAAAAGAAATATAAATAAACGAAGAAAAGTAAGAGAGAAAAGTATCTCTCATCAATATCTCTCAATTCTCAAATGAGTATGGATGCATCATCTTCAAACATGTAGGCAAATACTCAATAATTGATGGACTGCTTGCCAATTAAGGGCCATAACATGATCAATAGGCACATCCATGATCGACACACAGAAAAGCACGTAATCAGCAAAGCTGAGTACATACATGACATCACAACACACAAAACCTAGCATGATACTACTAAGCAATAAAATATGATTCATAACAATACTTTAAAACATCAAATCATAAAATAAGACTCACTTCACAATTCATACCGTAATAATTCATTGAGTCAATTTAATAGTCAATGGATCAGTTGTCCAACCAAACCTTGCATGTCTTCAATTCAGAAGACGAATTATGGGCGCGACTCCGTAATCCCCTTGACCAACGGGGGATTACACCTATCTAGTAGAGATTCGTTGGGTGTCGGTTGGAGTTGGTGGGATAGGCAAGACTCGGCCACATCGAGAGAAGATGAGAGAGAAAGGACAAAGGAAAATTAGGGCTCTAGGGTTGTGATATTATAAGCATTTACCTACACGACCACTCCCCTTTCCCTTCCCTCCTCCCAGTGTTTTTATTTTTTTTTAAATATGTGACTTTATTTTTGAAAGCAATGATGCATACATGATATCACGTATTTATATAATCTTTTCTCCCTTATTTACAAGCTAATTTGTGCGTCATTGGAGCTCTTGGGAGCTATTTCGTGCTAACTATCGTATATAGTTGTGGTTTTGTGTTTTAGTGTTGAATTGCAGGTTTTAGGGAGTTTTCTCCCTATTCCCGAATCATTTGGAAGCAACCACGGCTTTACGAGATGTTACGAGGCACGTAGGATGACTCACGAGCTTTATGGGTAGTTTAGGAGGTCCCAAGACCCCTAAACGTGAAGATTAGAGAGCCAAAGAGGCAAGAAGGAAGTCTCCGTGCACTGATCGGGCAGAAATGGCCCGATCGGGCGAAGTATTTATGATCGGGTATGAAAGTTGAGGACACGATCGGGCAAGGCGTGCCCGATCCCATCGGGCGAGCAACATGCACCAGACCCGATCGGGCGTAATACACCCGACCCGATCGGGTTGGAGGCTGATAGGTCTCATTGTGAAGCTGGTATCAAGGCGAGCGTGTTGGGCAAAAAACGCACCAGGCCCGATCGGGTGGAAGCCCCAGGCCCGATCGGGTGGGCCGCAGATGTCATCCTTAGTGCTGGGCTGCTGCGCCAGAGACCACGAGAAACAAAGAAGGCTTTTGGTGTTTGACCCGATCGGGTGCATGCCTCGGGCCCGATAGGGTCTGGCACCCTTTTACGCGGACTTCGACTTTTTAATTTCCGTTTTATTTAGACTTGAGGGGGTATTATAAATACCTTTTTCCTCATTATTTAGGGACATATTTTATTCATCTTTTATTCGAGTTTTACTCTAGTTTATTTCTCATAGTTCTTAGCTTAGTTTAAACACTTTAGATTAGATTAAAGGTGATTGAACCTATTCGATTTCAATAAAAGTTCCTGCTTTCTGTCAATTGGTATTCTTTCTTACTCTAATCTCTTTTATTATTCTTAATTGCTTAGTTTAAGTATTTAATTATTCATGATGCAATTGTTAGGGTTTCATATTAGTTTTATTGTTATCAATTCAATTATGAGTGAGTAGTTCTCTTTCTAGGGTGTTAGATAGGAAAGCCATGTTTATACCATGATTGTGATTTAGATTTCTATCAATTTCTAGGGCTTGATTAGGGTGATTGTGATGTGGTTTGTTCTTATTGAGTAATTAATGTCAGTGTACAATTTCATTGATTGCTTGTGGTTAATAGTTGTTTGCACAGATCCGTCTTACGACTAGAGGCCTAGGACACGTCAGTAGTTCTGATTACGTTAGTGAACATGCGGCGTATGTTGAACTATGAGCGTTGAGTCTTAACCATAGCTCAACATAGGCTCTAATCCCCCGACTCTTGACTTAGGTTTTAATAGCAGTTGACCCTTTTTGAGTGGTATAAGCATGGTGGACCGACCTAATACCCTAGGTTTTTAGTCCATAGTTAATTCCTCGATTTATTCCGTCTTCTGTAGTTTAATCATTAATTTAGTTAATTCTTATCTGATTTGATCTGAAGTAGCTGATTGGTTGAATTTTAATTTAGAAACTCTGTCTCCCTGTGGATTCGACCCTGCTTCCACTGACTACCATAGTTAGAGGACCGTAGGTTTATTTTTGATTAGGTGACACGACTAAATCTTATCAATACATGCATCCCCCTGCGTCTATGTAGATCCGCCAATGGTTACATTAGATACTAGGATACGACCATGTATGCTCTTAAGGGTCTTTGGATGTATATTGAACAAGCACCTCGATAGCTATAAGCCTAAAAGAACGAAGAACAAAAATCGAAAACAACTCATGTTCTAACGAACGAACTTCCATCACTTTCACCAACCTAATTATCCACCAATAAAGTATTAATGGGATGAATCAGCACACTAATTAACCTAATTAATCCCTAACACTCAATTGGAATTGACATGCAGAGAGGAATACTATTTAAGATTAAATAACTTAGCTTTGCTCACTAAGTTTTTCAAGAAAACGTTACTTAACAAGAGTTAAACACTCTAAAAGCTTTTATTCATCCTCTAAATATTCTTTCTCATACATTAATTTTCTCCCCTATTTATACCGTACTAAGTACATAGGAAAAACCAAACAAAACATATAATTAATTCTAAGGAAACAAAGACTAAACAAAAATTATGCAGTAGCAAAGTTCAGTCAACACATTTCTACCATTTTTGCTTTCTTCTGATTGGTTGATTGTTTGGCTATGAAACCAATTGGAGGGTGTTCTACACTTCAGTACCCATAGGTTACATGCCTCATTTGGATAAAAAAATGACTGCTGCCCAGAACTGAAGAAAATGAGGCTGCTGTTACGTGATGTGCAGCGTGTAAGATGATGGTGCAATGAAGAGCTTTCCTTCCTAGGTTAACTTGCTTATTATTGGACCAAATTAAGCACACACCTCAAGCAGCTGAATATGGATAGTGGGGGCTTAAAGTTGATGGATTATCACGTCCAAAAGCTTCCTCTTTCAGTTTTGTAAAACCGACGACACTAGAACATGTTTTTTTCCCAGTTTTATATTAAGTGTGTTTAATCAATAGTTAAGCATGATTAGGAATACTAAACCATGTTTACCATTCATTGAACATTTAATAATTATTACTTAATACTTAAGAAAAAATAGTGTTAATTACAATTATTTAGCCTAAAACTGATGTAAGCAAACTGATAAAATATCTAGCACTACTTTTCTTTGATCTTTCGTTATTTGCTTCATTTTTAGAGCTTATGTCCCTTGATTTAGATTCTTAAACCTCAAAACTAACCATAACCAATGATTAAATAAACTTATTAAGAACTTTAGATTGGTTAGGTTAGAGCAGCTAGATGCGTATGCATCATGCTCCCCTTCCTGGAAAAAGATTCGACCTCGAATCTTGATGTGGACGTTTGAATCTGGAATGAAGAAACTCTTTGGACATGACTCCCCTTATTTTTATTCTTCTTCATTCACTTTTTGCTCTTCATAGAAGTTGAGATTTTCATTGAGAAATGACGGCGTCAATGGAGGATCATAAAGAGTGTCAAAGGGCTAAACAACAACTCTTTTTGGTGGGACTGGTGCAGCTTCAACAATCAAATGTTTTTCTTCTTTCTCTTCTATATTCCTTGATGATTATTGTAGAGTTGTTGAGCTTCTATTGTATCTACTGTCCCCACTACTTGATGTGTTCCTTTTTGCATGAGTGCATGAGCATCCATGACTGGATCCACTTGAACTTCCTCAATATTGGTTTCTTCTTCTGAACTAGCTTCAACCACCTCGACTTCTTCCTTTTCATGCGTTTGAACTTCTTCTTTCAAGAAATCATGTTCATTAAGGATGAATTATTTGAAAATTTCAAACTCTCCACAAGGTTGTTGAAGTTTTTTTTAGAAATCCTCTTTAACTGTTTGAAGTTGTTGATAATAGAATTTTCCTCAATACAAGAATGACACGAACAACTCTTCCTTTGATAAATATTTGATAAGTACTCCTTCTTAACCTCATACCCCCTTACTGCAAGTTTTGATATTATGTTTTCCATTTCTCTTTCTCTTGGATTTCACCTCTTCCCACCAACATGATGCATCTTTTCTAAAAGAAGATTTTACAAGCTTAATAAAAGCATTAAAAAATATCATACCATTTATAAAGCTTAACAGCCTTGTGATGCCACTTCTGAAATTTGTATGGACAAAGTGTCCCCTTAAATTTAAGAATTTGAATGCTTTAGAGGCTTTGGTATATAATTCATGGCTTATGAATTGATGTAAAGCATAGAAAAGCTTTTTTGTAGGCTAAAAAGATTTTTGTTAGTTTTGGACCTCTCGAAAAAAAAATCAACCTAGATTTATAGCAAATGAACTCCAACGGCGCTCAAATTTTACCAGCATATATATCACTTCCTAAAACCCAACAAGGAACTATTAAACACCCAAAACACAAAGAAACAAAGGAGACATGGGCAAAAACTTTAAAGTAAAATTCTAGTTGTTTTACGGTTTCGTGATTTAAGTGTGTTTAGGCTTAAGACTCTCCCTCTCAAGTCATGTGAGTGCTATTAAGTCTCACAATCCTTTTAGCCTTGATACCAAGTGATGTATATTTAGATAGCACTTGAGAGTTAAAGATGAAATAGTAATTGAGAAAAAATGTCGGATCAACCCGATTTCGAATTAACGAACTTTCACCACTTTCCTCCAACCAAAATTTCACCAAACTAAGGTACTGATGAGATGAATAATAAATATTACCGTCCAAAAAAAATAACTTTTAGAAAACCATAAAATATAACCCCCAAAATTATGACTATAACTATTAACCAAAATACTAACTAATGACAAAAAACTTATAATATGCACCCTCAACCATAACTAGTAAATCGAAACGATAACTTTCGACTTAAAAAACCAAAAACTAATAACTACTAGAAATATGTAACTATTAGCTCAAAACCTTAAAGGAGAAGGATTGCGATTTTAAATCCCCATAATGAGAAATCCCATGTTTGTTTGTGGGGGATATGAGATTTTAGGTGGGATTGGGAATTGGATTAGAACCTCCCTTATCCCACTAAAATAATACATAAGAAAGACAGGTGTTAACGGGCTATTTGTTAAGGGGGATTAAGGGGTGGGATTGAGAATTTATATTCCCATGGGTAGTATTCCCATATTTGTTTGGGGGATAGCTAATTTTACATGAGATTGGCAATGAGTTTAAATCCCTCTTATCCTACTAAAATAATACCTAAGGGGAGCATGTATTAGGGGGATTACATTTTATAAGGAAATGACTTATTTACCCTTAATGAAAAGAAATTGGAAAAGAGTTATTAAAAGTATATACGTAAAATTATCATTTAAACCCACCTCATTCCCAACTCATACCAAACAAGGGATATAGATTATCTTATCTTTATCCCACCTACCAATTCCCAATTCCACTCCCACTCCCACCCTCTAATCCCCAAATTCTCATTCCCACATACCAAACGCCTTGAATGGGTAAGATAAGGAATAAAGAGCAAAGTTACATATTTGCCCTAACTGAAATTGAAAGAGAGAAGAGGTTTATAAGAGTATTTAAGTAAAATCATAATTTAATCTCAACTAATTCCCGACCCATCCAAATAAGAGATAGATATTATTTAATCCTATCACACCCACTAATTTTCAATCCCAAACATTATTCCATTTCCCATTTCCCATTTCTAATCCCCAAACTCTAATTTCCACATACCAAAGGCCCCGAAATAGTTTGATTTGATTTTGTGAGTAATCCAATGAGGCAATAACGGGCTAACATTTGAACCACAAAATGGCGCATCCACTAACATCCTTAAGCACTGAACAGTGAACAGTGACAGAGTAACAATGCTACTAGTCGGTAGAATAACAATAACGTCGCCACGCTTCTCCGCCGTGTCCACCTCTCAATCTCCGCCCATGTTAGCATCCACTACATCTTCATTTCTATCCCCGTCGTCGTCGTCGTTATTGTTAAAAATAGGGTTTCATTCTCCGAAATTGAACTCATTCACTCCTCACAGAACGCAACGGTTTTCTGTTAGAGCTGGTAGAACAGAGTCCAATGGTGTTTCCTTAGGTTTCAGAGCTCCTGATTTCCAGGTATTTCTTCCTTTCTCCACTTCTTCTTTTCTTGTCTTTTTTGTACATGGAGTCATTCCAATCTGTTGTGTTTCGTTTACATCAACTAGCTGCTGGAGCCATTGACGGGGAAGATATGGACATTGCAAGATTTTGAAGTTTATCCTGCTTTATTGGTATAAACATTCCATATCTCTTTTCTATTTCAATTTTCTGATTTTTGTTGCTGATTTTACCAGTTATATGCTTTGCTTGTGAGTTTGATAGATCATAGGAGTATGCTTTGTCGCAAAGAACTCGTATAATTATCATTATCCGGAGGGAATTGGGGGGGGGGGTGGAGTAATAGTGCGGCGTTATTCGAATTATAGTGGCAAAACTTCTATGATGCTTTGCAACAGGCCGTTTTTAGGTTTGGCCATTACTTAACATCAGAAAATCTGAAAATAAGGACCTTTGGGTAGTGATAATCGTTTCTCGAATCTAGTAGTATCTTTTCTCGAATCACATATGTTGCTTGTAAGCCAGTGATTCTTATTAATAAAGCTTGAAAGGGGGGAAATAGGAGGATTTTCATCGGGGAAAAAGGAAACTCGACAGTACAAGGAGCAATCAAAGTTATGGCTCTTGTTCCACCTTTTTAGGCTCCGTTTGTTTTAATGGAAAACAATTCTCATGGAAAATCACTTTTCAAGGAAAACAATATTCAATGGAAAACATGATTTTAGAATAAGTTTTCCTTTGTTTGTTTGAGTAAAGGAAATTTTTTGGAGAAAAGGTAACTGAAGCAAAAGAGAAGGAAAGATGAGAAAGAGAGCATCAAAAGGAGTAAGGAGTGGAGAGGAAAATGTGGCATACCTCATTTACAAAATGAAATTGATTTTCCTTTTCTAAGAGCACTTTCCACCTTTAGGAAAATTATTTTTCAACCCTTACCAAAACAAACAAAGGAAAATGAGAGATGGAGGAAAATCATTTTCCAAGAAAATGGTTTTCCACCAAAACAAACGGAGCCTTAGTGGATGCATCCCCCTTCCAAAAACAAAATCAGTTTCCACCTAGAAAAGGGTTTTCCTTTTTAAAAGAGAAAATTTTCACCCTTGAGAAAAGGGTTTTCCTCCTCTTAACAAAACAAACAAAGGAAAATTGAAAGATGGTGGAAAGTCGTTTTCGATGAAAATAATTTCCTCCAAAACAAACGAGGCCCTGATGTTAATATGAATGTCAAGGTTTCTGCTGTGGACTGTGTCAGGAAACTGGATGTAGGTGATCTTAACCTTGTGCTAATGTAGAGGCTTTCCTCACTTGTCCCTTGATCCAGCTTGTAATCACCTCACAATAATAAGAAGCTCAAGCAATGTAATGAACCAATTTATTTAGATCATTGTAAAATCCAAAAATCAATCAATATCCTATTATGAGTTATCCAACTTTTGTGGGACTTGTTTTAATGATTTTTGTATGGGAGAAAGCCAACTTTGAAAATTAATTTACTAGAGTAATAAAAAGAAAGCACAATTGATCATCCATGAATAACAAGCATTCTTTGGCAGAATGTCTGTAACTCAAAATTTAATGCTCCAGAAAACATCAGTATGAATAATAAAGGCTTCTGGTGTGGACTGGGTCTAAGGAAATGGGTGATCGTAATTCTGATGATGTAGAGGCTTTTTTCACTTGTCCCTTGATCCAACATTTCACCGCGGTTTGCTAGTTGCTACCTCACAATTATTAAGAAGCTTATGCAAATTAGTAAACCACTTCATATTGTCCACTATATAATAAAAAAAGAATTCAGTATACTATCATCAGCTGTCCAATTTATTTGAGACTTGTTTTTATGATTTTTGTACGAGGGAAAAGGCTTATTTTCAGAATTAATTGACTGGCCGTAATCCATGCATAATATTCACCCTTTAGGCTGAAATCTCACCTTAAATTAGGTCAAGTCCCTGTAACGGAAAAACAATGCTGCTGAAAATATCAAACAGCATTAAGCTGCTGAAACCTCCTTCTATATCTCTCTGTACATATCTCAGAGACCTTATGTGCATTAGCGCTTTTATGTGTCACTTAAGCCATCTATCTTCATGCATTATATCCATCTCTAGGCCATAATTTATGTACACTTTAACACCATGCTTCAAGAAGCACAAGAAACATTCTACTTAAGAACAAGTGGGATGTTTGAAAGTGACTTCATAGTTTCCTTGACAGAGACACCATCACACCACTAGAGAAAACATGACTCTTCTCTGCCTCTGTTTCATGGTTGGAGTTTTTTTTTTTGTGATGAAGGAAGGTCTCGGTTTTGCACACTATTCTTTGTGTTACTCTGAACTTTCTTACCTATAACACAGAGAGATTCATAGGCTATGCTTACAAGAGGCTTGCTCTTTATTTTCTAGTTCTGAACCAATTTGCTCTCAGCCTGTCTACCTGTTTACGATCAACTAAGCTCTAAGCTTAAAGATATTTCTTCCAACACCAGGAAGGGGGATCAAGTCTCCCAAATGAGGGGGTGTTTTTCTGGGAGACGAGAAAGGGAAAGAAAGTAAGAAATGGTTAGGTAAGGAAAGAAATCCCAAAACCCTCAAATTTTGCTACTGGTTTGGCTGAGGACTAGGAAAGGGTTATGAGAGTTCTCTTCATCCACCTTCCCTCTCTTCCATTCTCCCTCTTTTGTCCCTCTGGTTTCTATTTACAACCTTACTGTAGGCGCAAGGTCCTTCCCGATGTCCATTGTGGTTTGCAATTGTGGTTCATGGTGGGACTTCTTTCTTTCGCGCACGGTTTTGGTCTCCTCTCTTCTTCTCTCCTGCTCTTGTGGTGCAGTGGTGGGTTTTTTCCTTCTCTTTGTGGCTCGATGGTTATGATCTAAATCCTCTCTCCTTCCCGTTCTTAATTTTTTCCAAGATCTAGTGGGGTTGGCTTGGTGGGGTTGAAAGAAGTGGTGGGGGTAGGTGTTGGTCTCAGTGGTGATGGGGCTGAACGAAGTGATGGGGTGGTTGTTATAATCAGTTATGTGAAATAAGATCTAATTTGATTAGTCTGTGTAATATCTCGTTGTGGTGTGGTTGGGTTTAATGTGGTTTGCACTTGAAAAAGTAACAAGTTTCTGAACTAAGGTGAACAAAACATGAAAGCAGTTCTTTAAAATTAAGGTCACCATCACTAAAGCTAAGTGACCGCATCCCTTACTAATGTTACCTAATTCGCTGTCTACTTCACCTTTTGAATTTGCAATCGACCCAATATAGGCCTACAGTAGCCTACAATGGGCTGTATCTCGCTTGTCTCAATTCGCTAGGCGGTTAGGGAATCAGGTAACTCTGTCCCTTACATAAGAGAGCGAGATGAAAAAGTGAAAACAGCTACCCTTTTAATCAGGAGCATATAGAGGCTTATTAGAGCATTTGTCATGGCCCATCCTTACCGAATAGCCTCTTAACCAGCAAGATTGACACGATAAGATAAAGACTCTTGAATATTGATCGTTTTGGAACCAACATAGACTTTGCAAATGAAGTTTTGGAAGTATCAACCATTTTTTGACGCTTGGTAGAGGCCATGTGCTACTTTTTGTTAAAAATGGTTTCAGAATAAATAGAAAATTCATCTCAAAAGAAGAGAAGGATTTCTTTGAGGAAATTAATCCATAAGGAAAGTGCATGTAGATGATAATCACAAAGCTGTATGTACTGAATTTTGAAGCATGGTAAACAACACTTGTATAAGACGGTTGCACCAGGAACGGAGCAGGTATTTCTACAGGAAAGAATACTGATTAGAGTCAATGTGGCATGATCTATATTGGGTAATCGGAGTTTCTGTAGTAGCAAGCAATAAGAAACGAAGTAAGAGGGGAGTATTGCTGACTAGGAACTACTGCAAGGTCACAACCTAGAGTACAGGCGCAAATAGTAAAGACAAATGGGGATGGAAGAGTTGCGTGTGGGGTAAAAATTCTAGAATGGAACTCATAAAAATTAAATGATTATTTTTTGAATTATACGCCATATCTAGGGTCATTAAGTTTCTAGAGGGCGATAGCTTCTCAACAACTAGTTCTACTTGTCATGTACCTCTACTCATCTCCTTAAATTTTTTATTAGTGAGCTTATTCTCATACTATCTTTCAGTTTTTTTTTTTTGTATTTCTCCTCATCAGAGCATTAGATGCCCGCATGATGTTATTATATTCCCCTCCGCCTGTCCCAAATTCATTTTTATAGTTTCCTTTCTGAGTTGTCCGCATTTATTTGCCACATACGCTGTGGTTTCTTATCTCTATAGTTGGGCTTTGTATCTATATACCCGTTTCTGTCTTCCTAATCTTTTCACTTTCCTAACAATAATGCCAAAAATGGTCATGGCAATTTATTTGGGACAGAACCATAGAGGAGTAACTTTTTAAGATATTTTATCTTTTTGGCCGTGATTTGCATTGTATTGGGTGAGATGTGGATCTCCAATAACCTTGGAATATATGAGCGTCTTCTATTTCTAACAAGTTCATTGACTCTTCAGGTTATGTTCATATGCAACCACTGTCCGTTTGTCATACATTTGAAAAAGGATTTGGTGAAGCTCTCAAATTTCTATATGAAGGTACATAAATCTGTAGGATCATTCTGAAGCATTTCCCTAAACTTGGTGCGATTAATGAGCACATGAGAACATTATTCTGCAGAAAGGACTTGCAGTTGTTGCAATATCTTCCAACTCTGTGGCTACTCATCCGCAGGTTCTCCCTTCAATCAACTCGATAATTAGACCTTAAGGGTTCTCTGAAGCAGTGTGACTAAATGCAGAACATCTCTTAACAGGATGGACCAGAATTTATGGCAGAAGAAGCTAAAGTATATGGTTACCCTTTTCCTTATCTATATGATGAGGTAAAGTGTTAACCTTTAGGTTGGATTTGTTTTCCATGCAAGCATTTCTATTGTTCATATTAGATTGGTCTAACCCTATTTCTAGATTTCTTGTGCCTAGTGATTACGCGTTACTATTCAAACCAAGATTGACACAGATAACTTAATTTTACGCTACATCTGCATATCTCATGTTTAAATTCCTCGTTCCTTGTCTTCTCCAAATCAACTGCTATGTCATGTTAGGTGCTCAGCGGATCGCAGATAGCCGATAAATCAACGGCTGGTGGTATAGAAGTGCTTGATATCTAGTAAAATGACGTATATATATGTTAAAAAAGGTTTGAATCAATTATTACTAATACATGAAAATTTTGCTAATATATATGAGATCGTTTAGCAAAATAAATAAGCAAAATAAAATAGCAATATAAATCAAATGGAATTGAACATACTTGTAGATGGAGCAAAGGAGATGCTTCAATGAGAGAGGAGTGAGACATGAGAGTTGCCAGTTTTGGGACAAAAGTTGGTGTTTTGTTATTTTTAGGGGTAAATCTGTAATCGTAGGCATATGTTCAACTGAAAAGGCTGCTAAGAACAACTTTTTGAAATAATACTCTTTTCCAAACAGCTTCCTACGAAACACATCTAATAGAGAATTTGATAGTCAAACCTCTAATAATAGCCAACTCCTATAGTTTTTACTCGAAACTCTCACCATCAAATACCCCAAATATTATGGCCCTGTTTGACAGTTTGGCAAATAGAGTTTAGAGTTAGAGTTTAGAGTTTTACCTTTTTCTTCAGCAAATTTGGCAGTAGAGTTGACTAAGTTTTCACATAAATGTGTTTGTTAAAACTTAGCTGATTGCCTTAAACTGATTGCCTTTTTTTGTGTACAATGACATTTATGGACATATTAATTGACATTTTAGTATTATAATAATGGGCAAAAAAGTAATTCATATATTCTCTTACCTAATCCTCTCAAGAAAAAGCTCCAAATAGGAGCTTTTTCATTTTGAGAGTTTTCATTCTAAAACTTTCAATTAAACCTCTTTTGCCCAACACCGACATTAGAGTTTTGACTAGTCAAAAACTCTAAAAGTGGTCCAAGCCTCTCTTTTTACCCCAAATCTCTAAATTGCCAAACACCCCCTATAATTATGGTACGACCCCCTAAAAAATTATCTAAACGAACTATTGATGTAAAATAAGAAGCTTCCATTTTGCAAACATGATTTTCCGAATGCTTGTTTGATTTAAATCACTTTTTGGTAGCGGACGGTTTAATAGATTTGGAGCCACTTCAGTAGAATGTATGCCTAAGGAGGGTCGGTCTAATAGAATTCATATTGAATTTCAAGTAGATAGATAGTGATTAGTGAATATCCGGCAAAACTTCAAGTGAAGACTTTAAAAAGTAGAATTACATCTATGATTGATATAACAGTGTTTTTCATTTGCACAACAACAAACAGTTCATGACATAGCTATAGCAGGATTTTCGAGAAGAAAGTTGCAGCAACAATAGTGTTAGAAGAGTTGACATGAATGTCTCACGTTGGCACTGGATTAGAATATGGTAGGTGCCTCCTAAGAACCTCTCTCTCCAATCACACTTGTTATTGTAGGTAGAAATTTTATCCGGTGGTATGGAGTTAGAATATGGGGGTGAATTAGAAATGATGTTTCATGGGGTTGGGAGGAATTTGTATAAGTAGCATCTAGGCGATGATTAAAACTTGAGGGAAAGAGGTTAATAGGTTGTCCGGTCTTTAATTATGTGGAAGGACATCAAGAGAGATTGACTCCACAAAGGTTGCAGCTGTTTCACATGCCCAAGGGCTTCCACCTTCCAAGGGACATAAACACTCCATTATCTTGAAGAAGGCAATGACCTAGTTAGCATGAGACCTTAAAAGTATTCCAAGAAATTGAAATCAGAAGGACAAAGACTTGTACATGACATGCTTATGGTCTAGTATTATCCAAAGTTTCTAATAACCCTTTTTCTAGTTTGTGTTGCTCGCTAAGAAAAAATTGGATCTTTATCTTTCTTTAATCGGAAGACGTCTACCTTAGGCTCAACCAAACCTACGCAATGATGGGTCATGAAGATTTTGTGTGGAGTATAGAGCTCTAAAAATAGTACTTGTGATAGATTACCCATTTTATGATTGATGAGCTCCTAGTTAAAACATGGGGCTATTATATCTCTAAAGTGGACATGAAGTTTGGCTACCATCATACTGGAGTCGAGAAAGAAGGTATGCCTAAAAATTGGGATGCCTTTTGGCCTGATCCATGCCTCATTGACCTTTCAAATCTAGATGAATAATGTCCTCAAGTTATTTTTAATCTATAGTAAAATCCAAAGCACCATCTAGGGCATATGAATAACGTGCTCACTTTTATGACTAGTCAACGCTTATATGCAAATGGCAATACGATGTGAGTTTTTACAAAAGGGATTGGTTACTTGGCTATGTTATTTATGTGAAAGGGGTGATTGTGATGTAGGTAAGCTATGGATGATGCTAGAGTGGTCCATGTCTGTTACCCTCCAAGAAAGCAGAATTCCGCTGGTTGATAAATGTTAGGGAAAGTTCATCAAGGGTATGCTCATATAGGTGTGTGACTAAAAAGGACTCTTTTGGGTGGTCCACACAAACTACGTAAGCCTTCAATAAATTGACGAGCAATGAATGTGCAACAAACTGGGACAAACCTCCAATTGTCATTACTTATGCTAGGAGAAGGAGGAGCAGCTGCAGCAACAACCTTAATTAGAAATTAAGGGCTCATTAGTCTTTTACTGCTTTAATTACTTTCTCTTTTGTATTTTCTTTCTCCTATGACTTGGCATTTGTATCAACAGAATTCTCCTTCTTGTGTATAAATAAGGGCATTGTGAGCTGAATTCATTATCTATGAAAAGTGGAGAAATATTTTGGGAGAAACCTCACATTCTCGAATGAGTGAGGAATTGTAGCTTCTTCTTTCTGATTTAGCTATCAATATTCTATCTTAGTGACTTTTATTTGTGCTAGATTTGTTAAGTTTGTTTGATTCTTAACAAGTTGGCATTAGAGCTGTGACGGTTCTGCAAGAAAATGGTGGGAGGGCAAACAAACTCACAGAGGTTCTAGCAATTAGAGAAACAGCTCAATGAGTTTCAAGAAGAGAACGAGAGAAGAATCACAACTGTGGTAGAAAGACAAACCCAACCTCTTTAAGAAGCATTAGCCAAGATGCAGTTCAAGGGGAAGGGGAGTGTAGGTCAGTGGAGGTGGTTGTGCAGGAGCTGTGGTGGTGGAAGATTTTCTGCCCTTCAGATGTAATTTTGGGGATCCAATGGTTAGAAAAGCCGGGCACCATGAGCACTAATTGGAAGACCCAAACTCTGAAGTTCCAATTAGATGGGAGGTCCATTACTTTGAAAGGTGATCCTTCTTTGGGAAGGACTGGCATCTCACTAAAGGCCATGATGAAAACCATCAGGAAGGAAAAAGGAGGAGTGCCGGTGGAGTTGAAGAAACAGCAGACTGAAGAAAGGAGAACAGAGGAAGATATTGAAGGGCCACCAGAACTACAGAGACTGCTACACAACTATGAACAGGTATTTAATATGCCTCAGGGGCTCCCTCCTAGTAGAAATCATGTGCATTCTATAGTGATGAAACAAGGAGAAAACCCTATTAGTGTGAGACCATATAGGTATCCACAGTTCCAAAAAGATGAAACTGAAAAACTCATAAAAGACATGCTCCAAACAGGAATAATATAAGACTCTTCTAGCCCCTATTCCAGTCCTGTTTTACTTGTTAAAAAAAAGGATGGATCATGGAGGTTCTGTGTTGATTATAGGGCTTTAAATAGGGCTACTGTACTAGACAAATTCCCTATCCCCATTATTGATGAATTGCTTGATGAACTACATGGCTCCACCATTTTCTCTAAGCTTGACCTTAAATCAGGATATCATCAAATAAGGATGAAAAAAGAAGATATCCCAAAAACTGCTTTTAGAACTCATGAGGGTCACTATGAATTTCTAGTGATGCCCTTTGGCCCCACCAATGCACCTGCTACTTTCCAAGCCCTTATGAATGATGTGTTTAGACCATTTTTAAGGAAGTTTGTGCTGTTATTTTTTGATGTTATACTGGTTTATAGCAAGGATGTTACAGAGCATGAGAAGCATCTAGAGATGGTACTTACCTTGTTACAGCAAAATGAGTTGTATGCTAACAAGAAAAAATGTGAATTTTGGAAAGAAGAGGTAGCTTACCTAGGCCATGTGATTTCTGCAAGAGGAGTGGTTGTGGATCAAGCCAAGATCCAAGCTATTTTAACTTGGCCAACTCCAAACTCTCTAAGGGAATTGAGGGGATTCTTGGGGTTAACTGGATACTATAGAAAATTCATTAGAGGATATGCTAACATTGCTTTGCCACTCACTTCACAACTCAAAAAAGACAACTATGGTTGGTCTATTGAAGCTAATGTGGCTTTTGAACAACTCAAAGAAGCATTAGCAACTGCCCCTGTCCTTCATATGCCTAACTTTACTCTCCCATTTGTGGTGGAAGCTGATGCATCTGGTTTTGGTTTAGGAGCTATCCTCTTGCAACAACAACAGTGGCATCCTATTGCCTATTTCAGTAAAGCCCTAGGGCCTAGAGATAGGGCTAAATCAATTTATGAGAAAGAATATGAGAAAGAATTGATGGCTGTGGTATTGGTAAGCATTATTTGATGGGTAGACACTTCATCATTCTCTGTGAAGTTTGAGGTATCTCATGGAGCAAAGAGAGGTGGGGAGGTGGCAGATGCTCTCTCAAGAAGGGAGGGTATGAGTATTGAAAACAACAACATGTTGACTTCCTGTTTCTTGAAATGGGATGATATAAAAGAGGTGATTAAGCAGGATGAGCAACTGTGAAGCAGTTAATTCTGGCTCCCTAACCTCAACTAACTACTCAGTAGAAGATGGGGTTTTGAAGTACAAAGGAAGGTTGGTAATTCCAACTCAAGCTACCTTGATTGAGCAGATACTCAAAGCTTACCATGATTCACCAATGGGAGGTCACTCTGGAGAGTTCAAAACCTATCAAAGGGTGGCTGCAGATTGGTATTGGCAAGGAATGAGGAAGGGCATCAAAGCCTATATTCAAGCTTGTGAAACCTGTCAGCAACAAAAAACCTCCACTCTCAAACCTGCAGGCTTGTTGCAGCCACTACCCATTCCCAACCAGGTTTGGGACAACATCACCATGGATTTCATTGAAGGACTGCCAAAATCAGGGGGTTTTGATACAGTGCTAGTGGTGGTAGACAGGCTATCTAAGTATAGTCATTTCCTCCTCCTAAAACACCCTTTCACTGCTTGTGGTGTGGCGACACTTTTCATGAAAGAAATAGTAAAGTTGCATGGTTTTCCAAAATCTATCATATCTGATAGAGACAGTTTTTATGAGCCTGTTTTGGCAAGAAATCTTCAAGTTGCATGGCACCATTTTGAGCAAGAGCACAGCTTACCATCCTCAAACTGATGGGCAGAGTGAAGTAGTTAACAAGTGCTTAGAAGGGTACTTAAGGTGTTTCATTAATGGTCAACCTAGGACTTGGGCTCAGTGGATACCTTGCCACCTTGGGCAGAGTTTTGGTACAACACATCATGGCACACCTCTATATAGTGCACTCCTTTCAAAGCTTTATATAGGAGAGATCCCCCTCATCTCCTCAGATATGAAGTGGGTTCTACTGTGGTTGCTACCTTGGAAGAACAACTTATTGAAAGAGATGCTGTCTTGGATGAGTTGAAGTTTCAACTCCTGAAGGCTCAAAATCACATGAAACTACAGGGAGATACTCACAGGAGAGAAATACAATATGAGGTTGGTGACATGGTCTACGTCAAACTTAGGCCTTATAGACAAAAGTCCCTGGCTAAGAGGCCTTTTGAGAAACTTGTTGCCAAATACTATGGGCCTTTTGCAATTGTGGCCAAGGTTGGAGAGGTGGCTTACAAACTCTCCCTCCCTGAGGCCAAGATTCATCCTGTGTTTCATGTATCTCAACTCAAGAAAGCTAAAGGCAGACAGCTCACTCACCTACCCTTCCTGCTGATCTCTTCCGTGAGCTGGTCCTAGATTTGTGGCCTCAGGCAGTGTTGGGAGTTTCCCAAGGGGTGAAGCTAGTATGACTGAAGTTTTGATACACTGGAAGAACTTGTGTGTGCAAGAGGCAACTTGGGAAGAGTTTTCCTTGTTGGATGCTAGATTTCCTACCTTCCACCTTTAGGACAAGGTGAAAGTTTGGGTGGGGAGTAATGCAACAAACTGGGACAAACCTCCAATTGTCATTACTTATGCTAGGAGAAGGAGTGCAGCAGCTGCAGCAGCAGCAGTAATTAGAAATTAAGGGCTCATTAGTCTTTTACTGCTTTAATTACTTTCTCTTTTGTATTTTCTTTCTCCTATGACTTGGCATTTGTACCAACAGAATTCTGTTATTCTGGGAGGTTGGTACAGAGAATCTAATTCTCCTTCTTGTGTATAAATAAGGGCATTGTGAGCTGAATTCATTATTTATGAAAAGTGGAGAAATATTTTGGGAGAAACGAAACCTCACATTCTCGAATGAGTGAGGAATTGTAGCTTCTTCTTTTTGATTTAGCTATCAATATTCTATCTTAGTGACTTTCATTTGTGCTAGATTTGTTAAGTTTGTTTGATTCTTAACATTTGTTATAGAACAATAGGGAAGCACTTCCCAAAAGCTAGCTCAAGGGGAGGAGAGCCCATTGTTCTATATAAACCCCACACCAACCTCCCATACGGTCGATGTGGGATCCTTTCCCTGGAATCAGTCCATAACAGAATGATGCTCCTATAGTAGGCTACTAGCACTTCGAGATTTTCTAAGTCAATCATTTTGGGGTTATGTTGAGGAGCGCGGAAAACAAATCTCCTCCCTAGTATTTTGGGCTTACTTTTGCAAGATACTAGGGCCTAGGGTCAGGCTCAATTTTAATTTTATATATGAAGAAATTACGGCTATTGTCTTGGCATCCAGCACTGGAGACACTTCCTATCAGCTATTGAAGATTTAGAGTAAAACATGATAACAAAGCTCAGAGTATCTAATAGAGGAAAGGGTAGTGGAAATTGTCTCCTAAAGTTGGTGAGCAAAATCACAGGCTTCAATTTTTGAGATAGTTGGATAGTGTATAAGCGGGGAAAATGCTCTCTATAGAGATGTCTTAGTTAATGCTTGTGGCACAGTCCAAGAAGTAGTAAGGGAGGCTAATGCTCCCTAAAATTAACCCTAGTAGACATTTTGGTGGACATCTTATTGAGAAATACCATGACTCCCTTATTGGAGTACTTAAGGATTTCAAATTTTGGATGAGAAGAGTAGTTGGCTAGTTATGTGCAACCTTGTAGCTCGTCATTAACACTATAAACCTACCCCATAATGATTCAACCTCCGCTTATCCCTACTCGGATGTGGGAGAATAGGGGCACTTTAGGCTGTAGCTTTTGTAAGTGGGTTATTAGTAGCTTGAAGATTAAGTTAGGGAGTTAGTTAGAGAAGAAATGCTATAAATAAAGAAGAATAGAGAAAAGGGAAGTATGCTCGAATTTACAGAGTTTATTAGTTTTAGACCGGGATAAAACAAGCATCTCCAAAGCTTCTGTAGATTCTACTATTGTTCTCAAGGGGACTATTTAACTTCATTTCCTCCTTGTAGTCTCACATTTCGTCTCTTAGATTTCTCCAAAGCCTAGTTTATTCTTAGCCAAAAATATCATAGAATTCGAGTGACCAAGTTCATTGCTAGAATTTGAGCAACAAATTGAGGAGATAGTAAAAAGTTTCTCTAAGGCGAAACAAATAATTTATAACTTAAGTTTAAAGCTAAAGCAAAGTTTAAATATGAAGTTTAAATATGAGGTAATTGAAACTTAACCATGTCGACGTTGGCAACTAAATTAAAAGCACCACTCTTGAAATTTATACCACCTCCTCACTCGAGGGAAGAACTTACTAGGAGGTGGGAAATTCTCAAACCTAGTCACGTGGGGTTCTTAAGAGAAGGGAGGTTGAGAAAAATAGATTTGGAAGTTGCTTAATGGTTTCGGGAGCGAATCCGTAAGGGACGTGTTGTAAGCGGTGACAAAGTGGAGGAGTGAAATTAGTGGAAGGGGGCTCTTGTATGAGTGGCTAGTATTGCTAAGAAATAATATCAGAGGGAGAGGCTCTTTAAGCAGTAGCTTTATGATTTAGTTATTATTAGCTTAAAGAATAAGTTACAGAGGTAGTTAGAGAAGAAATGTTATAAATCTAGAAGAAAATAGGGAAGGAAAGGCTAATGACAATTGTTTTGACTTTCATAGTTTTGTGTCGGGAGAGAACAAGCCTCTCAAAAGCGTGATACTATCCGTTATTATTGTATATTCCACATATTAAACAATCAAACTTCTTCTCTAACTATCACTTTTCATCTCTTAAATCTCTCCAAATCTGCTAATTCTTAGCAGATCCGTGGATTAAATAGAAGGCCTACCGGCGGACCACGTTCACAAAGTATGGCTGTTTGTGGGGTCAAACTTCCTTTTACTTCTCATTTAATTGCTTCCATCTCCATTAAAAAAGTGGTGACTTTTTGTGGATTGTCTTCTTCATGAGCCTTATTTGGATGGAACTCTTGAAGTTACAAGGGTCTGATTTACTAATCATTAAGAACTTGGCCATTTGGCTCCCCCGGACAGGATAATGTAAAACATCACTCTTCATGCATCAATGCAGTGCTCTCCTTTTAATGCATTATATGGCCGAGATCTCCTTCATTTTGGCCAGGTTTGAATAAAGCGGTACAGTTGACGACTGACGCTATTAGAAGACATGCTAATTGAAAGGGATACTACTTTGGATGATTTGAAAGCGCACCTGGCGTAGGTATGAGAGGATGCCAGTAGAAGGGACTTTCAAATTCCTGGGGGTTGACATTGTGATACTAAAATTGTGGTGCTACAGGTAGAAGAAAAAAACATGTTTTTTACTTGTCCTAGTTGAAGAAAGCCATTTGTAGTGCTATTGCCGTTGACTGTACAGCAGTGCCGACTCATCACGACTGTGTTGGGAGTATGGTTCAAAAATACGATTTTGGTCGCGATCACGGTAAAGGTTGTGGCAATGCAGATGAATAAGCCAAAATGCGACTCTTTTACACCTTTACAATGCGGGTAGTATTGGTTCACTAGATTTGAAAACCCTTACAATTCGGCCGATATCATACAATACGGCCTTGTTGTAAGCCATGGTTGGGACTTGGGAGTAAGGAATACTACACTGCAAGTGTTAATCAAGTGGCATGGTCTTCGTGCTTTTGAAGCCACTTGGGAGTAGTATTCCGGCCTAGGTATATGTTTTTCGATTTCCACCTTGAGGACAAAGTGGAAATTTGGGTAGGGGGTGATCCAAAGGGCCCAACTTGACCCCCTATCCTATTCACTTATTCTAGAAGATGTAATCTTGCTCAAAGCTGCATGCCTGCATCTTGATAAGATGGCCACACAGCCGGATTATGATCTTCTGACGTTCAAGGGCAGGATGATAAAAGCCACTAACAATTGATTGAAGCAATCTCTAGTGATGCCAAAGTGAGTTGTTGACGCGAGGACTGGATGGTAAAGGAAGGCAGTTAGCAGTAGATTCAGCAAGGTAGCTGAGAGCCTGAGAGCAACACAAAGAGAGAGAGAGAATGATCACATGGAATTGTAAACTTTTGTTTTGCTAGCAGAGTATTCACCTCTCCATAGTGAGCTTAGTTATACATGTGTTGATCACCTTGATCTTATTAATATAAATATATCCATATTTTTTTGGCTGACAACCCCCCTCCCCTTCTTCTCCCAATTTGCTTAATTCTTTGTTGTTCTCTAGCAAATAGCTTAATGCATAGAATTGTTGCGGTAGATGGAGACCTCTATTTCTTTCTATTATATTCGTGCATTCTTCCATATTACTACTTGTCTGCGGTATGAGTTAAATTAAAATTAAATATTTTTGTTATGTAGTCTCAAGATGTTGCACGTGATTTTGGAGCAGTTTGCACACCAGAGTTTTTCTTGTTTAAAAAGGTGGGTGAATCATGAGCTTAAGTTTTTACTTTTTAAGTTTATAGTGATAGGCTGACAGCTTTTGTCAAGATAAGGTGCTTTGGATTACTAGCTGCACCACGAGTGTTAGTTGAACTATTCTGATCGTCAGGCTGCTATTATAGTATTACTCAAAAACTAGAGCAAAATTTGAATGTCGTACAGGACGGACGGAGGCCATTTGAGCTTGTCTACCATGGACAATTTGATGACTCCAGGCCAAGAAATAATTTGCCCGTTACTGGAAGGTTAGAACCTGTGGCTTCTGCCTGGTCCACTTCTAAGTAGTAAGTCTTATCCATGTTTAAGATTGTTCTCAGTATACGAAGAATTTTCTTCAGGGACTTGAGTATGGCAATTGACTCTGTTCTCAGTGGTCAACCTGTTGCTTCACTTCAAAAAGCCAGGTTACATTCTACTACCATATATCTCTGTGCATCTTTCTTCAGAAACTATGTATTTGTCCTTTATAATTACAGCAGCGATTTCTGTTGGTCAGTGTTGGATGTAGCATCAAGTGGCATCCTGAGGTGAAGCAATAATTTGGTTGGCTATTTATTCTCTAGGATTCAGAATTGATAGCTTACAACTATAACTTCCGCTTCCAGGTCAGTAGATCGAAAATTACATTACCATTATCCTTTTATGGAATGGGGATTTCTTTTTATACCATTTGTTGTACAATTGTATTGCAGAGATGGTTGTGGCAAGTGAGGCAATTTTAATTTTTCCTGCATCGCGTGGATCGATTGGGTTGATAATTATTCAAAGTATGAAATCTCAGAAAGCATTTGCTTATAGGTTCGCCGCCTTTTATTATATGTTTGAAATACTTCTGATTCAGATCTATATAACTACTCCCTCCGTCCCACAATAAACTTCCCATTTCTCCAATGCACATAATTTAAGAAAGTAGTTGGTGTGGGTCCTTTGTGATTTCTTAAATAATAAATTATTATTGTTGATGACTTTTAAGAGTATTGTTTTGTTTTCTAGTGACATAAAGTGGTGGTCCCATGTGTAAAATTAAGTTATTTTATCATGGGGGCCTACCACTTAGAGAAATGAGAAGTTTATTTGGGACAAACATTCAGAGAGAAATGGGAAGTTTATTAAGGGACGGAGGGAGTACTAAATACTTAGTGATATTGAGTAAATTATGAAGAATGAGGAAAGCTATCTAGTTTAGACTTGCGTTGTTGAATGCAAAGGCGAATGTTGGTAGAGGTGTGTTATTCATACACATTATTGATGTCTAAGTCACATTAGTTAATCATGTTGTTGTCACTGTTATAGTTGCCTTCGATGGGTGTCTATGGATGAGTGTCTTCTAATTTGTATTCTATCCTCAAGAAATTATTGCCGTTAAGGTATTGTGCTTGCAGGCTACCTCAAAATCCCGGGCTTATGGAAAGGAAAGAGACCTGCCTACTTGTAGTATGCTAATTGAATCATAGGGAATGAAGGTTCACTATCAAGGGTCACGTCTAATGACCTTTATATAGGCTTAATTCTGCTTCCACCAAATGCTTCTTAGGTTACCTTGCCATTTTCATAATGTGATAAGTCTCCTGTAATGTGCTCAGATTATATATAAATGTCTTCTAATTTTTGTATCCCTAATACAAAAAACAACCATTTTATTATGTCACTTGACTCATAGTATTCTCACCTAGTAACATCCAACTGAGCATTATCATATGTGACACTCAAATTTTTTAATTTAAGCATGTGATAATAATAGTGATTTGAATTCAGTATTCTCTTTACGAATTAGGACACTCAAGTTTTTGGTATGTAAATTGTCCCATGATGGGCCTGGCCTCTGTCCACAGGCTTCTCTACCTGTGGCATAGTGACAGAATCAGATATATGCTCTTTTGGTGTAGATGGGTGGTTTCTATTATGATCATAAATGGAAGGATTCACTGGACTGCCGCTTAACGCCAAATAAGTAGATAGGACTTTAAATAATCGTTTTGGTTCATAATCAATTGAGTAGTGCGATGTGTGTGGCTTCAATTTCATCTTGAGAGGTGTTTTCATCTCATATGTACTAGTAGCAAAGTGATCAATAGTCTCTCAAATCTCCATTTACTGCGTAAAGGTGCCGTAACGCTTACTACTACAGCAAAATGTCAATCTTCAGGATCGGCAGTCCCGCTTTTGTCTTGTTTAGCTATATATAAATTGAGTTATTCTTCTAGCACCAATGATACGTGAACACCTCATTGCAAAGTCTCTTTTAGGGACTTTATGGGAACTATTAATCTAGTTTCGCTTGTTGTTTGAAGGGCATTACTGTAAATAGATCAGTAAGAAGCTGCACTCGCTCGAGGGGTAGCTAATGGGAGCCTCTCTCTTACTGATCAATAATTGAACAAGGTAGGAGCTACTGAACTACCTCCCTAAGAATCTCTCGGTCGTCAGAGAACATATAGTGTAGTAAGTTTTGGAGAAAGTAAACGGGATATGGCAAGATCACGAGATTTTGCCAAGATTTGGAATGTTTGTTTTCTTGTTTAGGTAAGTTTTTGATGAGTGGTCAATTTTCCTTTGTTTATACCCTCCTTATGAAGAGTAGGCAGCAGGAGTACGCAAAATTGATATTTCACATGGGGTTTGCTGGGACGATGTATGACCCCTAGGTGAAACATAATGATGTGAGCTGTTTGATACTGACTCCATGGCCATAACTATAAGGATGTTAGCTAAATGACTTCGTCATTAGATTTAATAATTTTGGTACCATCATGCATGTTATTCACATGTCTTCTCAACCATATAAGAAACTGATAAATTTTCAACCGAACCTACAACCAAGTGGCAAATACGTTGAGTAGATCACTGGCTTTATTTGTTTGACTTGACCATCCTCCCTCTTCTTCTTTAATGTGGGACTATTAGTCCCAACCCACATGTTAGGCTTTTATCTCAACAGAAAAATATTGATCATATGTAATGCAGGTATTTTTTATATGTTCTTTGGTAAAATTAGCTGCTGGCTCTGCATTTTCAGTTAGCGTGTTAGTTAATGTTACTAGCTTCTTTCAAAATTATGCTCATGATACCAAACATATGTCTTTCTGAGCCCCATGAGTCAAGAACGGCATTACAAATTTACAATACAGTCTTCCATTGGACGTTGTAGTTTGTTTAGGTTTTGGTTTATAGGGAGCTGCTGAGACAGTGTTGTAAAAGTTATCCGATCCCCAGTCTCGGCTACCACCGACCAACATTTTATCAAGTAATTGACGTCTCTGTAATTTTGACTCGTTATGTTATCATATTCCTTACGTTTCAACATGGTTATGGATATTTTGATTCTTCATTTCCAACCAAAATCACGGAAAATTGTCAATATAATAGCTGAGAGGGACACTTGAAGACATATATGAGACGGAGCAACATAGGTTGACATCCGCGCAATAGTTTGTTTTGCAATTGTAGGGATCTATGTGCAGCTGACGAGTGGTTTGAAGATATGGGAATTCTTTGTACACAACGTGGCATATATTGTGAAGGAGAATAAAGAAAATGAAAAAAAAAGAAAATGAAAAAGTGTCGAAAAAGATTAAAATTATATTCAGTACCATCTGTAGATGAACCAATGATATCATGCAAATGCAAATTTTGGAAGATATATGACTCTGACAAAAGCTGTTAGCTTATGATTAGGAGTATGCTTAAACATAATTGCCTTTCATAGTATGGGTATCCTATATACCAATAATCCCTTTTTAGCAAATAATTCTTACAGGATTACAACTTACAAGAGTGGGAAGATCTCCCATAGCCTAGAAAAAAAATGTTGATGACTTAGCTTAGATAAAGCTGTGTCTCTTCTTTATACATTTGAAGCGATAAATTCTTCTGTCAATTGTAATTCAAGGCTTCAAGCAGCAAGAACTGAATTCTGATGGGAAAATTTTCCATCCTAATAAAGTGTCAAGGTCCAGAGAATACTTCAAATCCTGTGCTATCGAAGTAACTCCAGTTATCGCAGGAGAACAGATTCGTTGAGGTCTGTGATTCTGCAGTAGGCGGCATTGATGAATCAAATTCTTGCGCCTCTGCTACCGGCTGCCATGTGAAGTCGGAGAAATTAGAATCTTCTGACCAGAAAACATCTTCCATGATGTCATCAAACGAGGCCAGATCAGGGCTAATGTAACCTTGATTCACCTCTTCTATTTGAACTTGTTTCTGATCAGATTGTACAAGATCAAATATATCATCAGACTTCTGAAACTCGAACCCTTTTTCCATCCCACAAGAACTGGATATTGGAGAACCATAAGAAGCTTCAGAAGATGTATTTGTTGTTGCCTCATTAATTTCCTCATTGACATTGTGTTGTCCAGGGTTCAAGAACTTAGCAAAAACAGCAGCCATGTCAATATCATGACAGCCAGACTCTGAATCAGTTGAAGACGAGTTAGATGATTGGTTATTATCTGCATGAGGACCCGATAGAGAACTTGAAAAGCCCTTGGTGGACCTTGATCGACGACTTTTACGACAGCCACCACCGACAGGGACATTCCTGAGGGACCCACCCTTGGTCCAGTATCGCCTGCATCCCTTGCAGAAGTACCTTGGTTGAGACAAGCTGTAATTGTTGTAGTAGCAAAATTTGGTGTTGGAGGAAGCACAACGTGGGCAATTAGGAGCCGGTATCATGTTGGCATTCCATCTTCCGTCTGTTGTAATTGGCCGTGGTGGTAGGCTGTGAAAAAGTTGATCAGTTGACGAGGCCATCATAGATTATGGAAGTGATTTTTCGACAAAGCAAGATAATGGCAGAGAGAGAGAGAGAGGGGAAGCGGTGAGGGGGGAAGGGAAGGATAGAGAAGAAGGTGTATATATACTGTAGGGGAAAAGGACGGTAATAAGGGAGAAAGAGTGAGAGTACAAGTGCATATGTGCATCAGTGTGCATGTGTGTGTGGACTTAGAGAAAGGTGGGGCTGGAAGTTAACGTGGGCGGTCGTTCTCTTCGCGCGAGCCGTCAGCGCTAAGGAACACAGACACGAGGGAGTTATAAATTATAATAATGTGATATCATGTGATTTAATCATTTTTTCAATTCATAGTTTTCATCAAAGGATCCTTTCGATTGGTCTTACTGCATTGTAGGCGTATCCATCGATTGCTCTAAATGCTATTTTTATTCTTTCTTTTTAGATGGGGTACGTGTCATTTTATTATTGGGGGGTCTTGTGGGAAAGAGGGTGTACTTGTTAGTAAGTCAAAGGTTGTTACTTGTCAATTAAGTTCATTTTACTCATAAGTCAAGCAAGTGAAGCAATGTGGGGTTTTACCAAGTTGGATGATCTAAAAATTGCTAGTTCAAACCACTTTTTAAACCTTCTAAATAAGATGTCTTGCCTGAGATCTGTCTTAGTGCTTATTCTCTTCAGCTTATTTTTTTTTAGCTCAATTATTTTTAGTCCAGGTCAGTTCTTGATAATACTTTTATTATCACATATTACTATTCTTTTATGTTCAAGTTCAGCTATTTTACGTTGAAGAGAATAGATTCTTAGGGGATGTTTGGTAAGGGGGCTTCGGGAAAGGAAAAGGGAGTGGGTTGATTCCATTCCCTTAAAAATTGTTTGGTTGGGGGTTTTGTCTTTCCCTTTCCCTTTTCCATTACCCCAAAGCCCTCTAAGTTGATTCCCCTACTCCCCTTCCACTTAGAAATAGGGGTTTTGGAAACCATTGACCATTTGACTTTGACCATATACACCCTTAACAACCACCCTGTCCACTAACTCTGCTGGCCCACCTTTACCACCTTGAACCCGTCTCCTCCATCTTAACCACAACCACTCCCCACCCCACCGCCAGATCCATCACAGAACCACCAATAGCCAGCCCTAAACCACCCATAACACCCCAAAACAACCGATATCATCGCCGGAACCACCCCCATCGTGCCGGAACCTGGTCAAAGACCGCTGAAAAGCCCATCTAACCCTCGAACCGCCTCTATCCCCCGTCGTTTACCACCCCCCACCCTCTCCGCAAAAACACCCCACCCCTCCGTATAAAAACCCGATACTAGCTCCGATAACAACCCCACGCCAGCCCGTCAACCATCACATCCATTAAAGCCACCTTTGACAACCACCCCAGCCCCGACAATCACAAGAACACGCACAAAAGAATCACCTCGCTAGATCTGCAGCGAATGAGAGGCGGGTTTAGCTCGCCGGCGATAGAGAGAGGAGAGAACGCCGGCAACAAAGAGGGAGGGAGAAAATGCCGGCGACAAAGAGGGAGAGGGAGCGCCGGCGGTGGCCGCCGAAGGAGGGGGGGAGAGAGGAATACTTCATTATAATATATATATATATATTTTTAAGCCTCTTTCCTTGTGATATACCAAACAAGTGTTTTGAAGTAAGGGTTTAACTTTCCATTCCTTGTCTAACCCTTTCTTGATTCCTTTCCCTTTTCCCTCTTCTAACTAAACGCCCCCTTAGTATATTGGTTGAATATAGTAAAATGAATTTCGAGTTTTGATCCTCAATAATCAGTTGTTGACAAACTAATATCAATTTAAGGCATTTTATTACCAGTTTAGGCATTTGCTTATTAGTATGAGTCATTCTTATCTGTTTATAAACCTAATTTATTACTCCCTTCGTTTTTTTTAAATGCATATTTTACCTTTTAGGGATGTTTTTTTTAATATGTACCTTTCTACCTTTTTCCATAAATGGAAGGTTGACCCACTTAATTATTACACTTCTCTCCTACTTTTTCTTTCCTTCTCTCTACCTTTTCACTTTTTCCTTACTTTTACTAACTTTCTCTTTTACTTTTGTACTTCTTCCTTAGTCCGAGCGCAAAAGCAAACATACATATTAAAAAAAAATGGAGGTAGTAGTATATAAATATATTTATCAGGTTACAAATATCAACATGAAATATTGGTTTATGAAATAGGTTATCAATTACATTATAAACATATGTTATCCGTTATAAACACAAGTTACTTGTTCAAATTTTACCTTATCAGTTTATAAACACAAGATATAGGTTTTCAAAAACTTATCTTATCAGTTTATAATCACAAGTTATTGGTCTTCAAGAGCTTATTTATTAATAAATTAAAATATAGTTATAACATATAGGTATTAGTTAATAAACGTGCACTATTGATAGTTTTAAAACTTACATTCTAATATTATAAAATAAATTTATCAATTTAACACATTTGACTATCAGTTCATGAATGAAATAAATCAATATTAAAACTTATCTTATAAGTTTCTTAAATAAACTCATCAATTTATAGTACAAAGTTATAAAGTATCATAGTTTGCAAGTTAAAAGTATCCATCTAAAAATATTGCTTTTAAAACTCTCTTTTTGCACCCTTAACTAAGAACTTCTAGATGTGAACGGCGTTGCAAGCTAGAACCTCCAAGAGCTCTCAAAATTCATAGGCTAGCCTTCAAATTTAAGAGCTTCTCAACTTCTCAGTCGTCGAAAGCCCATAGCAGGTAGAGAAGGAATCAAGTCAGGAAGACTTTCGAGAGTTGGTTTTATTCGTTTAGGTTCAATCAAAGGCAAATAAGGGAAATGGTAAAAAAAAGCTTGCAGATTGTCACTATAAAGTTATCACTGAGACAGTCTTAACCAAGTTTGTTCACTAAGATAATTGGATTGACAAGTACAACTCGTCTAAAGTTTGAATTAATATTTGTGTATTGTTTGTTGTACACTTGATAAAATATTGGTAGTTAACCCAAAATTACTCCATCCTTCTAAATAAATTTCACATAAGCAAATGTCCTAAATACTAAGATAATAGGAGAAAATAAGGGTATGTAGATCAGTAGTACTCACATTCCTAAATGTCCTTTTAATATTTAACTGTCTATGAGTGTGAAGATATAAACACTTATTTTGTATCACATTGGACTCGAAACAATACTAATTTTTGGGGTATAATTCACATTCCATGCCACACATCAATTAATTTACTTGGCATCTTTTCAAAGAAGTAATGCAGAAGATTAAAAACATTTTTAGAGTATATTAACTGTATCCTCTAATTTTTGTAAATTAAAAACTAATATTTAGACTCAGATAATGCTCTAGAGTTTATCTGTATTATATTTAGTACTTTAAGACAACTAAAATTTCGGGTAGAAAGATGATGCGTTTCCCTTAGTATATTTACTCCCTTTTGAAATTAGGGTTTTTCCCTATAGGTTTTACCTTTTACTTGAAAGGGTTACTATAATTAGTTTCTTTATTTGTTTTAGTTAATTTAAGTATTTCTTCAATTAATTTAGGTTAGGCATGTGACATTAGATAAGATTAGGTTGTTATTACTTTGTTTTAAAAGATAAGATTATAATTCTTTAAAGATATGAGTTACGGGATTGTCCTAACCATATTAAACTTTCTTATCTTTATCGGTTGGCTAGGATTATCTTATTTGCTTAGGATTAGGATTAGGCGCCATTAAGGACTGATTAGGCATGCATTAAGCGTGTCTTCTCTATTTATATGATTGTTCTACATCAATAAAAAATCAGTTTAGAAGTTTATTATTTTCTTGAGTTTATACTTGTGAATTTAGGTTGAATGCCTCGGTTAGCTTGTTAACATTAAAGAAAGACTGCGATCTATTGTTTTAACCCTTTGAATCGAGATTCAAAGATATACTATCTTTTTCCTTGACTGTTTTCTTTGTTTAGACTTAATCAAATTCGTTCCTCCATAAAAACTACACGCCAACCTCATTCTTTAATTAATAGTTTACTTAAAATCGTCCATCCTAAACCCTAAACTACATTATTTGGATCGAAACTCAAATCAATTGGTGTGGCTGCTTCAGATTTTTGACAATGTCCAACGACGAAGAAGAAAAGAGGATCGATGAACTACTTGCTAGGCTGCTCGTCACAGAAGAGAAGAACAAACAATATGGCCTACATATTGTACAATTCCATCAAGAAATCGGTGCAATAAAGGCATCTAAGAAGCCGCAAGAGGAGGACATTTTGCCTTGTTGACCTTCCCTCCTTTGATGGCGATCTTGACCCCAAGGCTTACATTGATTAGGAGAGACGCATGACCCGCTTATTCAACCATTTAAACTTGGATGATTCACGGAGGTATTCTTATGCCATCCTCAAGCTCATAAGGTATGCATCTCTTTGGTATGATTCCATGCAAGCACAACGTGTAAGAGAAGGAAAAGAAAAGATCTCCACTTGGACTGATTAAAAAATAAGATGAAAAAGAAATTTGTGCCATGCTCTTATAAGTAAGATGTATTTTAAAATTGAATTCTTTAAAACAAGAGTACATGACTGTTGAGAATTACATTAAAGAATTTGAAAGACTATATATATATAGTGTGTGATTCTAAGGATGAAAAGGAACAAAAAAATAGCAAAATTTGTACTAGGGCTGCATTCTTCCATCCAATTTCAGGTTGAATTACAACCCCTTACTTGGTTTGATGATGTTTGTAACCTCGCTTGCAAATTAGAAAGAGAAAAACAAGACCAAAATTTTGGTTCTCTTCGTGTTTTTTTAATCCAAAATCGAGCCCTTTTCTTCTCATCACCCTAAAGAAAACATGATTAATGATAAAGAAAAGGAGGACAAAATTGTTGCTGATTTCCAAAAGAAACAAGGACCGTTGAATCTAGGGCAACAGAGGATGAAGCAAACGATATGTTTCAAGTGCCAGGGCCTAGGACATGTCGTCAATCAATTCCCTAACAAAATTCTGGTATCTAGGGAAGAATACTACTTGTTCTTGTTGCAACATGAGGAAGATATAAGGTCCAAAGAGATACAATTAATGCCCAATGATGTGTTTTATTCATCGTTTTAGGACTCTTAAATAGTTTGTTGACTAGAAGAAGAATCAAGAACCATGATCTTGCGACGTTCTTTACTATCATCAACTCAATAAGTTCAGGATGTACAAACACCCAATCTTTTTCATTCTAAATGTTTAATGAGTGATAGTGTTTGTTATTTTATTATTGATAGTGGTTCTTGTACGAATGCTTGTGCTTTAACATTAGTCGATAAATTAAAATTGCCTACAACAAAACACCCCTCCCCTTATAAAATGAGTTGGTTAAATGATGATGGTGGTTTGTGGGTAAAGAAACAAGCACTAGTAGGGTCTTGTGTCGGTGAATATATGGACCAATTATGGTGTGATGCTATTCCTAGGACTGCTTGCTCTCTATTACTTGGTCGTCCATGGCAGTTTGGTAGAGAAGATACACAATGGTAAGAGCAATATCTATTCCATTCTAATTGGATCATGAAGGCTAACTCTCTAATCTTTACTACCCAAAGTGGCGATAATGCAAGAAAAACAAGTTGTTGCTCATGTTTCTTTGAGTTCTTGCCGTCAAGAATTGCTTGAAACTGCATCTACAACGAAGGAAAGAAGGGATCAAGTGGTGCACATATATGCGAAAAGGATTTGATTTGGCTATGAAAGATAGAGTATGATTGTCACTTACCGCTCTAAAACTCCATGCCAATCACAAAGATGAAGAACCTTTAGATGAAGGTCCTTTTGAAGTGGTGGGTAGGGTGGGCTATGAGACATACAAGTTAACTTCGGCAAATTTGGTTCCATGTTTTGAACACACTTGAGGACAAGCGAGCTTTCAAGAGGTGGAGAATGATGGTTTTGCCTTAGTATATTTATTCCTTATTGAAATTAGGGTTTTTGCCTATAGGGTTTTTTCCTTTCACTTGAAAGGGTTTTTCCTATTTTATTAGTTTATTTTAAAAGATAAGATTGTTATTAGTTTATTTTAAAAGATAAGATTAGGATTCTTTAAAGATATGAGTTAGGGGATTGTCCTAACCATATTAGACTTTCTAATCTTTGTCTGTTAGCTAGGATTATCTTATTTGCTTAGGATTATGTTAGATTCCAACTACAAGTTAGTCGAAATATAAGACGTAATATGATTAAGTTAGCTTGTCTTAGTTCAACTTAGATACAGATGCACCACTAAGCTAAATAAGGCTCCTAAAAACACCACTTAATTCAAGTTAAAGAATTAAGCTAGAAAAGGCACTTGGATTAATTACATTATTAATCAAAGCAATTATAAAAACTCAAATTTTGGATTAAAAGTCATGTAATTCTCATTAAGACCGAAGTCCTAAATACATGTCCTTATGTCCTATTTTCGGAAATTAAAAGAAATTAACTAAAACTAAAATAACCTCCACTACTTCCACTAACTAATTACATGTAAACATGTCCTAAGTAGTGTAGTTATGGCCCCTTGGACATGTACATAGCTGTTGGAGGCTTCATTGCCACTTCTTCCATGATTCCCTCAACTTCCCTTGAAAGAAGGAGACTCATTCCAAGCTAGCTTGAGTTAGGTGCATATTTTGAAGTCGTGGAGATGGTGGACGGCTAGAAAAGGGGAAGAGGTTGTAACAAACTCAACAACTTCAGCCACACACTCCATTTGCAAGCCACTCCCTTGCCTTGTTCAATGTGCACGCCTAGTTTATATGAAGTAGTTGTAGACTTGTTCCAACATAGTCTAGGTTCATCTCAAAGTCTGTCCAGGTTCATTTCGCAATTCAAAGCTTCTTCCTTGATTGAAGCTTGACTTCCTTCCTTGTAGCTCACCTTTCACACGTCCATAGGAGTAGTTACATCCTAATTTGTCTCTCTAAGTTAAAAGAAAAGAAATAAAACAATTACAACTCAAGATTCTAACTGATTTTCGGGCTTACATAATTAAAGCATTAAATACTACTCTAATTAACTTAATATGATATATTAAATTAACTATAATAATTTATGACTCTCCTAAGGACTCTAATAAAGCATTTAAAGATAGTAACTTAGCTAAAATTAATTAACTAAGTTAAGGACACTTTCAAAGGAATCAATGGACTTAAGGGAATTCAGAACATCCCTTATAATGGAAGCAAACATGTTCTTGAATTGAGGATCAATGGAAATAGATGGACCTCCAAGATCCTCCCCTTCTTTGGAAGAGTTTGACCTAAAACTTGGTAGCTCTTCTTCATCATCATAAAATGGACTCAAATCAGCAACATTGAATGTAGCTGAAACGCCATTATCTCCTGGTAACTCGATCTTGTATGCACTGATGTTGACCTTCTCAAGAACCTTGAATGGGCCATTGGATCTTGGACTCGGTTCAGACTTTTTCTTATAAGGGAAACGTCCCTTTCTAAGATGGATCCACACCATGTCACCGTCTTTGAAGTGAACATCTCTCTTCTTCTTGTCTATTCTCTCTTTTGTTCTCTTATTGGATTTCTCAATCTTCTCTCTCACATACTCATGCAATTTATGGATCTCTTTCACTCTAATGTCGGCTTCATGGCTATATTTTGTGGGGGTAGGAAAAGGGGCTAAGTAATAGGGTTGCAAGGGTTTTGCCCATAGACCACAAAGAATGGACTAAGACTAGTATTCTTGCTAGGGACTCGGTTGTAGGCAAACTCAGCATGAGGTAGCATCTCCTCCCATTGTTTAGGGCTTTTTGTGGCTAGGGCACGAAGTAGGGTTCCTAGGGTCCTATTCTATTTGGTCGTCATTTTGAAGGTGGCTAGAGGTGCTGAATTTGAGCTTTGTTCCCATCTTCTTCCCAAGTGTAAGCCAAAAGTGACTTAAGAACTTAGGATCAAGATCACTAACCATAGACTTTGGAACTCCATGCAATATAACAATGTCCCTGAAATACAAGTTAGCACAAGAAACAACATCATTAGTAGTATGGCACGCCACAAAGTGTGCCATTTTAGAGAACCTATCCACCACCACCATAATTGAATCTTTTCGGCGTTGGGTTCTAGGTAATCCAATAATAAAATCCAAGATTACATCCTCCCATGGTGCTTGAAGAACAGGAAGGGGCATGAACAACCCCTGAGGTAACAAATGGCCCTTAGCTTATTGACAAACTAAACACCTTTTGATCAAGAACTCTACATCTCTCGCCAATCTAGGCCAAAAAAACTATTCACTCACAAGCATAATAGTCTTTTCGATTCCAAAGTGACCAGCAAGTCCCCCTTCATGAAAATCCTTGACTAAAGACAAGTTTTATGCTTCGTTTCGTGCCTTGGATCATTGGAGGCATTATCTTATTGTAGGGATTTCATTCTCCATTCTGACCATGAAGCTCTAAAGTACCTTCAAAACCAAGCCTAGACATGCTAAATGGGTGTTATACCTTCAAAGATTCCACTTTATAATCAAACACAAGGCTAAAAAGATGAATAAAGGTGCAGATGCTTTATCTAGGAGGTACTTGCTACTTTCTTCCCTAAGTCATAAGGTGATGGGGCTTGGATTATTGAAAGAATGCTATGTGGAGGACAAAGAATTTGGCATGATGTTTGAGAAGTGCCAAAATCATGCTTGTGGGGAATACTATCTCTTAAAGGGATTTCTTTTCAAAGGAAATCCCCTATGGATTCCTAGACATATAAGTTGAATACTTTCGTTCTGCCTCATTAAACTTCTCAGTAAAGTAAGCCAAAGGCCTACTATATTGAGATAGAACAGCTCCAAATCCCACGCCAGATGCATCACATTCTACTTCAAACACTTCATTAAAGTTAGGTAAAGCTAGAATGAGAGCACTAGTGAGTTGAGCTTTTACCTCCTCAAGCGCCTTACGAGCTTGATTGTTCCACTCAAACTTCTTCAACTTTTTGATTTCAGTAATAGGTGTCATGATAGCACTGAAATTTCGAACAAACCTCCTATAAAAGGAAGCTAATCCATGGAAACTTCGGACTTGTCGCATTGAGGTAGGAGTAGGCCACTCCTTGATTGCTTGGACCTTCTTTTCATCAGCCTTACTCCTTCAGTAGATACAATAATACAACTTGACTAGAAAAGAAATGACATTTTTCTAAGTTTCCATACAAGCATTCGTTTCTCAATACACTAAACACTTGTTATAACTGTTTTACATGTTCTAACTCATTGCCACTATACACCAATAAATCATCAAAGTAAACAGCTACAAATCTGCCAAGAAATGGCTTCATAGTTTGATTCATTAGGCGCATAAAAGTACTTGGAGCATTTGATAAACCAAATGGAATAACAAGCCACTCATACAATCTCTACTTTGTCTTAAAGACAGTTTTTCATTCATCCCCCTCACAAATTCGAATTTGACGGTAACCAATCCTCAAATCAATCTTAGAGAACACTTGAGAACCATTAAGATCATCTAGTAAATCATTTAACCTTGGAATAGGAAAACGATATTTAATAGTAATCTTACTAATAGCTCTACTATCAACACACATGGGCCATTCACCATTCGGTTTAGGAACTAAGAGAGTTGGAACAACACAAGGACTCAAAGGCTCTCTAATCATGCCTTTAGACAACAAATCATTCACTTGCCTCCTTATCTCTTCGGTTTCTTTAGGATTTGTTCTATAAGTAGGCTTATTAGGCAACATAGCTCTAGGAATAAGATTAATTTTGTGTTGGATGTCCCTTTTAAAGGGTAAGCCGTGAGGTATTTCAGTAGGCAAGACATCTTTGTAAGCTTTTAACAATGGAACAAGCAAAGGACGATCAAGATTATTAGTAACTTCTTCCTTTTGATCTATATTTAACAATTCTCTAAAAGGACTAAGTTCATGATAATCAGATTTCAAAAGAGTAGTAAGTGAGTGATTTTTTTCTTTAGTGGAATGATGTTTAGAGTTAGGAATGGACATAATAAGAGTAAAGGTTACTTTATTTCCATCTTTTGTAAATGAATAAGTATTGTTGTAACCATCATGAATGACTCTCCTATCAAATAAGCATGGTCTACCTAAAAAACATGACAAGCATCCATAGGAATCACATCACACCAAATCTCTTCTTTATAGTTACTACCAATACTAAAAGATAATAGTAAACGATGAGTAACTTGAATACCTTTCCCTTGATTGAGCCATTGAATCACATATGTCTTAGGATGTGGTGGTTTAGGGAGCTTTAGCTTATCCACCAATGTGTGAGACGCCACATTAGTGCAAATTCCTCCATCAATAATCAAGGTACAAACCTTTCTCTCAATAGTACATCTAGTATGGAAAATGGCCTCTCTTTGTTGTGATTTTTCATGATCTATCACACCACTCAAAGCTCTTCTAACCACCAAGCATTCTCCCTCATCAGGACCAACAATCTCATCTTCATTATCCTCTTCTTCACACGCCTCCATTTCGTCCTCAACCTCCTATTCTAGGGCTTCAAACTCCATAAGACTCCCTAACTTCTTGTTAGGGCATTCAGAAGCAACGTGTCCTAACGCTTGACACTTAGAACACCTTCTAGGGGCACGATTTTGAGTAAAATTATTAGTAGTGTTTGGGGTTTTTGGAATAGAGGGTTGAGTAGGCTTATAAAGGGTTGTGTTTGGCTTGGAATAGGGAGTAGATTTGGTAAAGGGGCGTGAGGCCTCCATTTTACCTTTGGTCTTTTGTTGCTTCTCTCAATTTTGTGAGCTAATATGATCAACTCTTCTAGAGTGGAATAAGGATGCAATTCTACAACATTAGCAATGTTAATATCTACACCACCAATAAATCTTACCAATGTTAGAGGATCATCCTCTTGAACTTCACACTTCATGAGGTAGGATTCGAGTTCTCTAGTATAGTCATCCACTGATTTCGATCCTTGTTGCAGATGATGGAACCTAGCATAGTTCTCTTGGACATAGTAAGAAGGAAGAAACTTTTGTTTAATGAATTTCTTCATCAAATTTACCCATGTCTTGACCTTCTCTTTCCCTTGCCACTCCCTCTTGGTGCATACACTAGCCCACCAAGTTGAGGCATACTTTTGTAGCTTAAGAGCCACAAGCTTAACTATCCTATCCTCCGGAATTTGTTTGTAATCAAAGACCCTCTCAACGGTCCTTAACCATTTAACAAACTCATCTGCAGCAAGTCTACCATCATAATCAGGAATATCCATTTTAATGTCATTAAAGTTTCGTTGCATGTTGTTATTAGGAGGAGCTCTATAAGTCTCATCACTCTCTCTATCAGAATCCTCAAAGAGATCATCTCCTATTTGTTTCATAAGCCTCAAAGACATTTGCCTAAGTTGATCTTACATCAAGGCCATTCTAGCCTCATTCTCACATTTCTCTTCCTTCATAGTTCGAAGGACTTCTCTTCAATTTTCAAAAATTTGGCTTGATTCCGGTATTGTGTATAGGGTATGTGTTTAGGAATGTGTTTGGGAGGTGTTTGGGAGGTGTTTGGCTCTGATACCAAGATGTTATATTCCAACTATAGGTTAGGCGAAATATAAGAAGAAATATGATTAAGTTAGCTTGTCTTAGTTCAACTTAGATACAGATGCACCACTAAGTTAAAATAAGGTTCTTAAGAACACCACTTAATTCAAGTTAAAGAATTAAGCTAGCAAAGGCACTTGGATTAATTATATTATTAATCAAAGCAATCATAAAAAATCAAAGTTTGGATTAAAAGTCATGTAATTCTCATTAATATCGAAGTCCTATAGATACATGTCCTTATGTCCTATTTTCGGAAATTAAAAGAAATTAACTAAAACTAAAATAACCTCCACTACTTCCACTAACTAATTACATGTAAACATGTCCTAAGAAGTGTAGTTATGGCCCCTTGGACGTGTACATAGTCGTTGGAGGCTTCATTGCCACTTCTTCCATGATTCCCTCAACTTCCTTTTGAAAGAAGGAGACTCATTCCAAGCTAGCTTGAGTTAGGTGCCTATTTTGAAGTTGTGAAGATGGTGGACGGCTAGAAAAGGGTAAGAGGTTGTAAAAACCTCAACAACTTCAGCCACACACTCTATTTGCATGCCACTCCCTTGCCTTCTTCAATGTGCACGCCTAGTTTAATGGAAGTAGTTGTAGACTTGTTCCAACATAGTCTAGGTTCATCTCAAAGTATGTACAGGTTCATTTAAGCAATTCAAAGCTTCTTCCTTGCTTGTAGCTCATTTTTCACACGTCCATAGGAGTAGTTACATCCTAATTTGACTCTCTAAGTTAAAAGAAAAGAAATAAAAGAATTACAACTCAAGACTCTAACTGATTTTCAGATCGACTTACATAATTAAAGCATGAAATACTACTCTAATTAACTTAATATGATATACAAAATTAACTAGAATAATCTATGACTCTCTTAAGGACTCTGATAATGCATTTAAAGATAGTAACTTAGCTAAAATTAATTAACTAAACTAAGGACACTTTCAAAGGACTCAACGGACTTAAGGGATTTATGAACATCCCTTAGAATGGAAGTAACCATGTTCTTGGATTGAGGATCAATGGAAATAGAGTGACCTCCATCAGATTAGGATTAGGCACCATTAAGGACTGATTAGGCGTGCATTAGGCATGTTTTCTCTATTTATGTGATTGTTCTACAACAAAAAAAAATCAAATTAGAAGTTTACACTACTAGAAACGAGGATATTAACGACAATTGTTTAACGACGAGCAAGAAAAAATGTCGTAAAAAACACTTAAAAGGGGAAAATGTCGCGCGGGTCATTTGAGTTTTGGATAAAAACTTAAATTGTTATCTCTAGGCTCTAGCCATTTCGTGGGCGTCGTTAATGTTCAAAGCCAGGTTCTCACTTCTGAACGCTTCAGCCGCTTTTGATGCATTCCATCTCTTTCTCTCTCTTCCCTTCGAGATCTCTTCGCGATCTCAAGTCTCAACTACCAAGGTCAGTTCATATAATTTCTCCTGTATTTTTTTAAGGTGAATTAGTTGTAAATTCATTATAATATCACTGTTATTGCGCTCAACCTTTTAGGGAGGAAAGAAACTCCTGTTTTTTCCTTTTATTTAATCGTTTTTTTGGATGATTTACCAAGTTTTAAACCTTTTCTGGGTTGATTTTAGTGAATTTAAGGTCTAAAGACTAGGAATTCAATTGAATTTGCAGGTTAGGGTTTTGAATTTCGATTTTTTATGTTGCGTAATTACTTCCATACGAATAAAGGTTTTTTCACTGCATATTCCACAAGTTATCATTGTAGACACTAAAAATTTATTAGTGTTTTACATTAAAATTAAATTAATTAATTTTGAGCTAAAAGAAATAATAGCCCAATTTAATTAATTTATCCCACCTAAATAAAGCCCAAATTAAATAAACATAATTTGGGTTATAAAATATTTGGTCAGTCCATATTACTAGCCCAAAATAGATGGATTAAATGGACAAGGTAAAAAGACTACCAAGTCATAAACGGGCCCAAGCCCACACCACCAAAAGTCCATGAAGGGTTTCCATCCCCTATAAATAGACCTCTCCACCTTCAGTTACAGGGGTCGAAAAATCATTATTTTCAAGAGCTCCCAAATTTCTCTTGGAAATCCTCTCTAGAAGTAGTCAATAAGCACATCAAATTCGTGCCGACTGTTCAAGAGAAACTCAAACACATTCGATTGAGATTCAAGCTGTGTCAGCCCTCATTCGAATAAACCCAAACAAAAATTCAAACTCAGGTTGACGTTGACAAAACGTCACATGATACTCAAACTCAGGTTGACGTTGACAAAACGTCATCCAACACTCAAATTCAGGTTGACTTTGACAAAACGCCATCCAACACTTAAGTTTAGGTTGACGTTGACAAAACGTTGTCCGACACCCAAGTCAAGGTCGTCATCAACACGTGTCGACATCAAGCTGCGGAACAGAATCAGAGGACTTAGTTTATTTTATATAAACTGTAATACAGAGATTGTACCCAACACATTATCAATATAAATTTATCTTTGTTACGTTATTTCTTGGTTTATTTATTTAGACTGCAAAATTTGCTGTATACAAATGTTGGCACGCTCGGTGGGACATCTCTGTTTCACAAAGAAAAAAAAATCAACTACTATAAGATCAATGGCCTCAAGGAAGAACATTGTTGAGTTCTCTAACAACTTTGACGCTACCCAGCGAAAGACTGTGACGCTGGGTGATTTCATTGCCGACCAGACTCTTGGTGTAAACACAAGAGGAATGAAGAAAGTTGCTGTCACCACTGCTGCTGCAAGCCTTCGAGCTGCGACAATCCCTACCCGTCAACGCAAATCAGTTAGGCAAACTGTTTCTGAAAATGCCATCACGTCTTCTTTTCGCAAAGAGCGTGAAGTCCCAGTGTTTGGCTCTAGCTCTGCAGCTGAATCTGACCAACCATCTGTTGCTCCCCTCAAATGGAAGCAAACTGCAACTGAACGGTCAGAGAGATTGGTCGTTCGTACCAGTCCCCTCTTTAGCCCATTTAGGGTTGACGGTGATGCTGAATCCAGTAGTGATTCCTCTGCCTCTTCACCTCTGGAGACCTCTGACATAGAAAGATCATCTCAAGTCTCTAAGTCATTCACTGCTGCTGTCATGGTGACTTCAATGAAGACTATTGAAGAGCAACTTGCTGAGATGAATAATCTACTCCAGAAATTGATAAAAGATGGAGAGGAAAAGGATGCTCAAATCAAGCTTCAGAATGATAAAATCGCTACCCTGAACAAGAAGCTTGAGAAAAGTTCAATGGAGGGATCATCTAAGCATAGTGACAGTGAAAGCGGAAGTGAGAGTGATAAATCTGTGAAAGACAACTCTCACATTCCATTGACTGCTAAACAAGTCCAAGATATGATAGCTAACGCTGTCAAGGGTCAACTTGGGGAAGGTTCTCAAGGTAGTCAGCGCTATGTGAAACCTTACACCAAGAGAATCGATAGGTTGCGTATGCCTCATGGTTACCATCCCCCAAGTTTCAGCAGTTTGATGGGAAGGGAAGTCCTAAACAACACGTCACCCACTTTATAGAGACGTGCAATAATGCCAACACTACAGGCGACTTGCTAGTTAAGCAGTTTGTTCGCTCCCTCAAAGGCATCGCCTTTAACTGGTACACAGACTTATCTCCGGAATCCATTGATAGTTGGGACGAAATGGAGATAGAGTTCCAGAATAGGTTTTACAGCACTCAACGTGTAGTCAGCATGATTGAGTTAACCAAAACTCATCAATGGAAAGACGAGCCGGTCATTGATTATATCAACCGATGGCGCGCTCTAAGTCTAGATTGCAAAGATCGTTTGACTGAAGTATCTGTTGTGGAGATGTGTATACAGGGAATGGACTGGGACTTACTTTATATCTTGCAAGGTATAAAGCCTAGGTCTTTCCAAGAGTTGGCTACTCGAGCTCATGACATGGAGCTCACCATAGCCAATAATCGTGGTAAAAGTCATGCTTCTTATGAAATGAAGAAGGAAAAGAAAGATTTCAAGAAAGGCGACAAATCTTCGAAAAGTTCAACTAAGGAGTCGATGTCGATCACATCTACTTCTGGGCCTGTCAAGATTTCTGGAAAGGCGAGCATTGAAGACAAAAGGAGTTCATCCTCAAGAGAGCCTAAGAAGGATAGGCCTACTTTAAAAGAGTTGCAGGCAAAGAAGTATCCATTCCCAGATTCTGACTTGTCCGGAATGCTAGATGACTTGCTTAAGAATAAGATCATCGAGCTTCTCGAACCTAAACGGCCTGCAGATGTTGGCAAGACTGCTGACCCCAACTACTGCCGATACCATAGGATGGTTAGTCACCCCATCGAGAAGTTTATAACACTTAAAGAAAAAATCATGCAGCTAGCAAAGGATGGGAGAATCGAGTTGGACCTTGATGAAACAGTTGAGACTAATCATGCATCCGCCGTGATACAATCTCCATGGCAAGCTCAAATTTTGCAGTTCGGAAGTTTGGAGCCTGTGATTGTGTATGTGACAAGACCATGTACTCCAATGGCCAACATGTCACATGTTGAGCATAAAACTTTGGTTATCGCCCCTCACGAAGAAGATGACGAAGGGTGGACATTGGTCACAAGAAGGAGGCCTAGAAAGCAAACAAGGCCACAGTCACAACCTTTCCGCCGACAAAAGAAGCAACAAAGGAAGAAGGGCCCTAAGCGCTCGAAAGGGAAGAAGAAGCCAAAGAAAAGTGTCAAGACACAAGTCCTTCCCATTGATTTACTTGAACAAGAACCGCTTACGCCCATAATCTTAGAGGAATTCTTTCCCGAAGATTACTTCACTGTGGTTACTGTCAACACTGTCTCCTTTGTGGAGAATGAGCAAGAAGTAATGGAGGATAGTGAGGAAGATAATTCTCCTACTGAAGAGAGCAAAGTGTCTTTCAAACTGACTCTTCAACATTCCGGAACTGAAATGGACCCAAAAGTTTTAACTGTATTAGAGGCCCTTCCAACGCGGATGGGATGGGGGCAAATCTTCAAACTACCTCGAGAAATGTGTCAGCAAGTGGCTCTTGCACTTCAACAACCAGAATTATATGTTGACAAGATAAAAGGGGTTGAGGAACTCATTGAAAGCTCTGCTAATTGTGCATCTTGTAACTCTGCCTTAGCCTTTACAGATGAGGATCTATTGTTGGGTTCAAAACCTCACAACCGACCATTGTTTGTCTCGGGCTACATACTTGAGAAAAGGATCAACCGCATTTTAGTAGATGGAGGCTCAGCTGTCAACATCATGCCAAAAAACACTATGATTGAATTAGGGATTACAATGGAGGAGTTGTCGAATAGTCGTATAGTGATTCAAGGATTTGATCTAAATAGTCAGCGTGCAATAGGCATCATACGCCTAGACCTGAGTATGGGAGAACTAACTTCATCCACCCTCTTCCATGTGATCGACACAAAGACATCATATAAGATGTTGCTTGGAAGGCCTTGGCTACATGAAAATGGTGTAGTCGCATCAACCCTCCATCAATGTCTTAAGTACTATCGTGGAGGTGAGAAGAATATAAATGCGGATGTTAAACCCTTTAGCAAAGCAGATTCGTACTCCGCTGATGCTAAGTTTTTTGAAGACGGGGGAGCCTCAAGTGAGATGTTACCATCCCAAATTACCTCGACAGGTAAAAGGAGCGTTAAGAAAAATGAAGATGTCCCTTCATCTTCAAACTCTAGCAAGCCACCTAGTAATGCCAAGCAACAGTACATGGGAATGACGAATGAACAAAGTGTCACTCAACCTGTGAAAGACATGGGGGCAACATCAAGAACTCCAGTCTTGAGATATGTTCCCAAGTCTCGTCGTAAGGAAGGGGAGTCCCCATTCACAGGATGCCAAGATGTAAACGTTGAGCCAAAGATAAATGCACAGGTGGACGTAGGTACTCTTCAAACTTTGAAGAATGAAACAATGCTTCCTTTGTCTAAGGCCAACCAAAGGCAAATTTTCAAGCCTCCAATCTCAGAATCTGAGGAGACAGCTAGAAGAAAATGGCTTAATAAGGGTAGATTTGATCCTAATGCCTATAAGCTCTTGGCAAAATCTGGGTATGACTTTGAAAACCCAGCACCTATGGGGAAGCTAATTGAAGTAAAATCTCATGGACTTAATGACACACAGAAGAGATTACAAGAGCACGGTACTGTGGTTCAACCAACTAAATCAGGTTTGGGGTTCGATCCTCCAAAACCTATTCGAATTTCTGCACGACATAGGAAGAATATTTCTTCTGCACAGTATATTACTGCTGAGGAGGCCGAAGAAAAAGAAGGTGAAAATAATGCAGCTAATCCAAGGGTGTCAGTTTTTGATCGATTGCAACCACCTGCCCCTAAGAAGCGTGAATTCGTATTTGGAAGGCTTAGAGGGAATGGAAAGAAAGAGGGTGTGGTTTTAAAAAGTCACATTCCACATCAAAACACTCTCCCTTTTAAGAAGAAAGCACAAGTTTTTGATCGTCTAGGTGTGTCAGCCTCAAGTAACCATCGACAAAGGCAATCAGTGATGAGTCGCATTGGAAAGAGGGACGACAAAGTTAAAGAAGACAATGAACTTAAGAGTGTTGTGCCTTCTCGCATGATGCGCACACAAGTTGTAGACATCATCGGGCATAGACCCTTAAAAGTGAAGGGGAGGGTTGTGGTACATACCAACCAGAGTACCCCGTCTGACAGAAAAGAAGAGGAAAATTTTAAACTTGTGTCTTCAAATCATATCACGGGCCATGAATCTTATGATAGCGAAGAAGAAGTAGAGACAGACGAGGCACCCAAACCTCTCGAGGACGGGGGGCAAGCCACTGTGGATGATCTAAAAGAGTTAAACCTAGGAACTCTAGACGAGCCACGCCCCGTGTATATTAGTGCTCATCTATCGCAAGAAGAAGAAGAAGAGTACTTTAATATGCTCTCTGAATACAAAGATGTCTTCGCATGGAGTTACAAGGAGATGCCTGGACTCGACCCAAAAGTCGCTGTCCACCGACTGGCCGTCAAAAAAGGCATGAGCCTAAAGAAACAGTCCCAAAGATGGTTCAGACCTGAAATGATTCCCGAGATTGAATCTGAAGTAAACAAGCTCATCGATGCAGGGTTCATTCGTGAAGTTAAGTATCCGACATGGGTAGCAAACATTGTTCCGGTGAGAAAGAAAAACGGGCAATTGCGAATCTTGGTAGATTTCCGGGACCTAAATAAAGCTTGTCCAAAAGATGATTTCCCACTTCCTGTGGTGGAAATCATGATTGACGCTACTACTGGTCATGAAGCCTTGTCATTTATGGATTGTACTGTTGGCTACAATCAAATACTCATGGCACTTGAAGATCAAGAGGCCACCGCTTTTCGTACCCCAAAAGGAATATTTTGTTATGTGGTCATGCCATTTGGGTTAAAGAACACTGGAGCTACGTATCAACGCGCAATGCAGAAGATCTTTGAAGACATGATGCACAAAATTGTGGAATGTTATGTAGATGACTTGGTGGTCAAATCAAAAAAGAGGGAGAACCATTTATGTGACCTTCGTAAAGTCTTTCAAAGACTACGGGAATGTCAACTGAAAATGAACCCTCTTAAGTGTGCGTTTGGCGTTACCTCAGGGAAATTTCTAGGTTTCGTTGTCAAGCATAGAGGTATTGAAATTGACCAAGCCAAAATTAAGGCAATTCAAGAAATGCCTGAACCAAGAAACCTTAAAGAGTTGCGCGGTTTACAAGAACGTCTTGCGTACATCAGAAGGTTTATCTCCAATCTAGCTGGGAGATGTCATCCCTTTAGTCATCTCATGAGAAAGGATGCCCCATTTGAATGGGATGATTCATGTAAGAAAGGCTTTGAAAGCATAAAGAAGTACTTATCTTCTCCTCCTGTCTTGGGGGCACCAGTAAAAGGAAAGCCGCTCATTTTGTACATTGCAGCTCAAGAGGGATCCCTGGGGGCAATGTGTGCCCAAGAAATAGAAAATGGCAAAGAAACGACACTTTACTACTTGAGTCGAACCTTGGTAGGTGCCGAGCTGAACTACTCACCCATGGAAAAAATTTGTCTTGCTTTGGTCTTTGCAATTCAAAAGTTAAGCCATTACATGCAGGCTCATACAGTCCGCGTCATCTCAAAAGCTGACCCAATAAAGTACATCCTTTTAAAGCCAGTATTGTCTGGAAGACTTGCAAGGTGGGCCATGCTTATAAAACAATATGACATTGTGTATGTCCCTCAAAAGGCTGTCAAGGGACAAGCAATAGCCGACTTCTTTGCAGATCATCCAGTGCCAGCGGAGTGGGAACTTTCAGATGACTTGCCAGGCGACGATTTATTTTTCATTGACATACTCCCGCCTTGGCAAATGTACTTCGACGGTGCTGCTCGTCGAGATGGCGCGGGGGCAGGAGTTGTCTTCATATCCCCAGAGAAGCATGTACTGACTTACTCTTTCGTGTTGACTCAATTATGCACAAATAACATGGCTGAGTATCAAGCGCTCACACTAGGTCTACAAATGGCAACTGAAATGGGACTCAAAGACTTAGACATTTATGGTGACTCGGAGTTGGTTCTAAAGCAACTTTCAGGGGAATATGAAGTTAAAAAAGAAGATCTTATCCCGTATCAGAAACAAGCATTGAAGTTACTCGACAAGCTCGATACCTTCAAGTTAAAGCATGTCCTGAGGAGTGCCAACAAAATGGCTGACGCACTTGCTGGGCTTGCAGCCACCTTGGCACTGGGGGCAGAGGACACTACAATAGTACCCGTTTGCAAACGCTGGGTTGTTGCTCCAGATGAAGAAGATATGGAAGAAGTCTGGATTGCCGCCTCAGACGAAGAGGATGTTGAAGAGGTTGACATCATATCTGTCTATCAAATTGACAAAGAAGATTGGCGTCAACCAATTATTGATTATTTGGCTCATGAAAAACTGCCAAGTGATGCAAAGCACAGAATGGAGATTCGTCGTCGAGCCCCACGCTTCATACATTATAAGGGAACACTGTACCGACGATCCTTTCATGGACTATGGTTGAGATGTCTAGGAGATGAAGAAGCAAAGCAAACAATAGAGGAAGTTCACTATGGGGTATGTGGTGCTCACCAGTCAGGTCCAAAATTGCATGACCGAATAAAAAGGATGGGCTATTACTGGCCAACTATGGTGCAAGACAGCATGGATTATGCAAGAAAATGTGAAGCTTGTCAATTTCATGCTAACTTCATACATCAACCTCCGGAGCCCTTGCATCCCACTGTGGCATCCTGGCCCTTTGAAGCATGGGGACTTGATGTAGTTGGTCCAATCACGCCAAAATCGTCATCGGGACACACATGCATCTTGGTAGCTACGGATTACTTTTCTAAATGGGCAGAAGCGATCCCTCTTCGGGAGATCAAAAAGGAGAATGTTTGTTGACTTCATTCGTACTCACATTATATACAGGTATGGAGTACCCCGACGAATTGTCACCGACAACAGAACGCCATTCTACAATAAGTTGATGAAAAATTTATTGTGAGAAGTTCAAGTTCACTCAACATAAGTCATCGATGTACAATGCACCTGCAAATGGTTTGGCCGAAGCTTTCAACAAGACGTTGTGCAAGTTGTTGAGCAAAGTTATTGCCAAATCCAAACGTGACTGGCATGAAAAAATAGGGGAAGCTCTCTGGGCATACCGAACAACATACAAATCCGCAACACAGTCAACCCCGTATGCGTTAGTGTACGGTGTTTAGGCTGTTTTACCCCTAGAACTTCAAATCCCTTCATTACGAATAGCCATACAAGAAGGTTTGACAAGTGATGAAAATGATAGCCTTCGACTGGCGAGTTAGAAGCACTTGATGAAAAAAGGATTCAAGCACAACAAAAATCAGAGTGCTACCATGCCCGTCTGTCACGCGCCTTCAACAAGAAAGTCAGACGTCGCTCCTTTCAAGTGGGAGATATGGTTCTAGCTGTAAGAAGGCCCATCATTACTTCTCGCAAAACAGGGAGTAAATTCACTTCAAAATGGGATGGTCCTTATGTGGTACAAGAGGTCTACACTAATGGAGCCTACAAAATTGTCGACGCTGAAGGATTACGTGTAGGACCTATCAATGGCAAGTTCCTAAAGAGATATTATTCTTAGAGTTGTAAGCTCATGTAAGCTCCTAAGTAGGAGGGTAAACTGCTCATGCATAAAAGAAAAAAGAATTTGCATCACCCGAACTACGTTGGTTTAATCTTGCAATGACATTTGATAATCATTTTGCAAGTACGTAGGCAGCTTGAAAAATAAAAAATTTCAAGTGCAACCACTACAAAAAAAAAAAATCATTGTAATACTCCTGGCCCGCAAGAGTATAAACTGTGAACGGCGAAACAAAACAGTAATTGTAATACTCCTGGCCCGCAAAAGTATAAACTGTGAACGGCGAAACAAAAAAAAACATTGTAATACTCCTGGCCCGCAAGAGTATAAACTGTGAACGGCGAAAAACAAAAATCATTGTAATACGCAAGAGTATAGATTGTGAACGGTGAAACAAAAAAAAAAAGAAGCAATATTGTTTGTTAAATTGGTGGAACATGTATCGAAACAAATTGGTTGAGCAAGCAAATAATCACTTCATGTACACAAAAAGGGGGGTTAGGCCACATACCTTAAGAAAATGGAAGCAAATACCAAGATCAGATGGGTTACAAGGACCATCTAAAGATGTCAGGTTCACCGTGCACACACGATGACCTGACACCTCTGATTGGCTCACATGTGTATTCACGAATGGCCAATCACGATGAAGTCCCCTCTTCAAACCTTCGTAAGGACCATCTAAAGATGTCAGGTTCACCGTGCACACACGATGACCAGACACCTCTGATTGGCTCACATGTGTATTCACGAATGGCCAATCACGATGAAGTCCCCTCTTCAAACCTTCGTAAGGACCATCTAAAGATGTCAGGTTCACCGTGCACACAAGATGACCTGACACCTCTGATTGGCTCACATGTGTGCTCACGAATGGCCAATCACGATGAAGTCCCCTCTTCAAGTCTTCATAAGGACCATATGAAGATGTCAGGTTCACAGTGCGCACACGATGACCTGACACCTCTGATTGGCTCACATGTGTATTCACGAATGGCCAATCACGATGAAGTCCCCTCTTCAAATCTTCGTAAGGACCATCTAAAGATGTCAGGTTCACCGTGCACACACGATGACCTGACACCTCTGATTGGCTCACATGTGTATTCACGAATGGCCAATCAGGATGAAATCCCCTCTTCAAGTCTTCATAAGGACCATCTGAAGATGTCAGGTTCACAGTGCACACACGATGACCTGACACCTCTGATTGGCTCACAGTGTGTTCACGTATGGCCAATCACGATGGGATCCCCTTCAACTTTTCTCATATCCTACAAAATACATGAAGCAGACACAAAAAAAAAAAAAAGAGGCAATGCAATATAAAAAAAATTAAATAAAATGGGGGCATTTGACTGAATAAAAGCCAAAGCTAGCGAAACATACTCAAATATATGCCCCTCAAGTTTTCTGCGTCAACAGCAAGAGGTGAGTCGCGCACAAAAAATGGAAAAGCTACGAACAAACAGGAAGCAAAATTAACACATCAATCATCATCACTCATCTTAGATGTTGATTTATATTTGTTAAGGGCTTGATGTCAATCAAACAAAAAAAAATCAATTTGGGAGACCGTTCTGCATCAATCCATCACATGATATAATTAGTACCCAACAGAAGAAATAGAGTTGGAAACATGACAAAAAGAAATATTAATAGCAATATTTATCTCCAGTCCACTTGCTTGCTTCTGGGTCATCGGTCTCACCAACATATACAATGGAATAAGGCTATTCAACTTTTTTTTTGATAAAGCAAGAACGAGAATACTTTGGCACCTATTATGACTTTTACAAGTTACATCAGAACTCTCTCCTCTCGATAGATTCATACACTATCTTTCCACCTGCAAGTTGACAATTCATCGCACATAATCTCGAATTTCATCATCAAATTACATTCCGCCTTTCAATAAACAAATAAGAAGGGTTACATTAAAAGATTGCGGGCTGATAACAATCTCACTACAAGCAATCAATCTTGAAGCCAATTCCGCCTTTCAATAAACAAATAAGAAGGGTTACATTAAAAGATTGCGGGCTGATAACAATCTCACTACAAGCAATCAATCTTGAAGCCAATTACACCAAAAGCTAAAATGAATAATCTGATCACTGTCTGACTGGTTCTCGGCGACTGTAAAAGCAAGAAAGCTTTAGTTGAGATACAAGAAGTTGTTGTTCTTCAACCATGCTCAATAAAAGAAGACCAAAAAAAAAAATTGAGACTTTGAGATCTATCAGCAGTGATGATACATGAATAAAGAAAAAAACAAACTAAGACAATGATGGAATATGACCATCAAACTAATTTAGCCGAAAGTGTACATTAATACTATGAAATAGTTTGAGTTATGTCCATCATGATGTTGTGCATCATGATCAATTTATTTTAGGCGCAAGCAGCACCAAGATCAGAGGAATTAACAAAAAAAAGAAAAAGCCACGCAAATTTGATCATGAGGCACCAAACTATACATCATCATCATTAAATAATAAAAGAAATTTTTTTTTTGGTTGATGAACCTGACTATGTTGAACGGCCGTTGATAAAGGGATTGAATGAGTTCCTTGCCTTGACACTGCACAGCGCATACAATTGCGAAAGGTGGAATCAAATCAAGCTGAGTCTTGTATATTTATAACAGATAACTTTCTTCAGTCAAACAATACAGAAAAGATAAGTTTTCTTTTATATGTTAAAAGGAGCAATTCTAATACTAATATGATTAGGATTCTTAAATCCAAGTTAGATTCAATTAAATTCGTCGAGACCCCGTCACAACTAAACACCCCAAAACGTGTATGTGACATAGTCTCGAGGGGGCAATTTGTAGACACTAAAAATTTATTAGTGTTTTACATTAAAATTAAATTAATTAATTTTGAGCTAAAAGAAATAATAGCCCAATTTAATTAATTTATCCCACCTAAATAAAGCCCAAATTAAATAAACATAATTTGGGTTATAAAATATTTGGTCAGTCCATATTACTAGCCCAAAACAGATGGATTAAATGGACAAGGTAAAAAGACTACCAAGTCATAATCGGGCCCAAGCCCACACCACCAAAAGTCCATGAAAGGTTTCCATCCCCTATAAATAGACCTCTCCACCGTCAGTTACAGGGGTCGAAAAATCATTATTTTCAAGAGCTCCCAAATTTCTCTTGGAAATCCTCTCTAGAAGTAGTCAATAAGCACATCAAATTCGTGCCGACTGTTCAAGAGAAACTCAAACACATTCGATTGAGATTCAAGCTGTGTCAGCCCTCATTCGAATAAACCCAAACAAAAACTCAAACTCAGGTTGACGTTGACAAAACGTCACCCTACACTCAAACTCAGGTCGACGTTGACAAAACGTCATCTGATACTCAAACTCAGGTTGACGTTGACAAAACGTCATCTGATACTCAAACTCAGGTTGACGTTGACAAAACGTCATCCAACACTCAAATTCAGGTTGACGTTGACAAAACGCCATCCAACACTTAAGTTTAGGTTGACGTTGACAAAACGTTGTCCTACACCCAAGTCAAGGTCGTCATCAACACGTGTCGACATCAAGCTGCGGAACAGAATCAGAGGACTTAGTTTATTTTATATAAACTGTAATACAGAGATTGTACCCAACACATTATCAATATAAATTTATCTTTGTTACGTTATTTCTTGGTTTATTTATTTAGACTGCGAAATTTGCTGTATACAATCATCACTTGTAATTGTTAGTTTAGTTTTGATATCTTCCATTTCAACGAAATATTTACTTCAATTTCCGGTTATCATCACTTGTGATTATTTTTCTTCTGGGTTTGATTCATGGTGTGTGTGAATCAATTTTTTGCTCTTGATTCATCATTAGCCTTTTGTAACAAATTTAGAAGTATGGAGTATTAGAAACAACTATTTAATGTTTATGATTATATGTACTGTATTTCATTAATTAATGATTTTTACCTCCCTCTGTAACAAAACCAAAAACTACCATCTATTCAGGCCTTAGGGACTGCTATTATAATATGCCTTGTGCTGTTGTCCTCTATTACCTTTTGTTAGTGATCAATTCTGGCGAGATGAGACTTAGTTCTGGAGAAAGAGCTACCATTACAAATGGTGATATATATCTTACAGTTGATTCCAGAGAGTCACTGTTTCCAGTATTCTGATGTGCTAGCAAAGGAAATCAAGGTGGCAGTGAATACACTAACACCGGAGTTGGTAGGACGAGAGCACGATAAGATTTCATCTATAGAGTTTCTGCAGAATACTCAATGGTACTCTTTTTCGAATTCTCATAAATAGCTTACTTTATCTGTCAACTTCCCTGTATATGGAGTAGTTTTGATCTTTCCAAGATAAGGTGAGGAAATGCTTGGCCAAGAGAGGTTAATAATGATCCAATTGAGACAAAGTGTTTTTCTTTTGTCTTGCAATTTGTTTTTGACAATTTTCATTTTCTTTTGCATCTTTTTGTCTGCTTATAATATTTTTATCTAGGCTTTCTATACACTTGCATCTTTTTGTCTACTTACATTATTTTGCTTGTACTCCTGGACTTGTGAGAGACTCCACCTATTTCGGCAAGACTAGTTTTGACCTCATTGATTGGAAGGAAGGAAACCAGGCTCTTATAAATTGCTTAAAGACACTCGCTTTATACTCATAATAATCTGCTAATTTCCATAATCCTTCTACTAAATTATCTATTGATGTTAGTCGTTTCTATTGCAGTAGCAGTGAGGGAAGAAATCACAATACTATACAATCGCAGTTCAATTTTGTAATTCAGGTTTGAAATTTGTCACACAACTTTGACCTACAGAGTTGAGGAATGAGAAATTTCAGAGGTTTTTTCTTTTTACTTCTTTTGGAATGTATTCTTATCTAAGTCTATTTCCTATTGCAATTCTGTACAAGTTTTGGTTCTGTGGCAGGAATGTGAGTCCTCAACTCCTCATGTTTAGATTTTGGTGCCCAAGTATAATATTTAATGTCTGAGTATAACATGGTTAAAAAAATGGATTAAATTTTTTCTGGCTTGTATTAGTGCTGTTAGGGACTCGTTTAACTAAGTGAATTTCTAGGATCTTTTACTGAATTACCCTTTGATGTGGTATGATTGTGGAGCAACTGAATGAGGCATATGACAAGCTTACTAAATTACCCTGTGATTGGAAGACTTTTGTTTTCCTTAGTCTTTGTTTGATAATTATTGAACTTCTATTTTCTTGGTGTTTTTGGTTTACAAGAATATGGTTGGTGTTTTTGGTTGACAAGAATATAGTTTTATATTCTTGAGAATCCAAGGCCATCTTTTCACCTGAATTTTATATTTATTAAATAAACTAAGATGAATTCAATAAATTCACTCGCAATTTCAAGAAAGCATAAATAAGTAGAAATAAGTTTAGGCAAGTGCGTATTAGCTCATAACTTCATATAAATTTCAATCATGATGAAGAAATCCGCGAAGGACAGGCTATTGCTTGTTAAGGAATTTGGAAAGTGTGAGGAGAAAAGGATATGAGGCTAGGTTGAAGAAACCAATAGCTCCATTCTTATATTTTCGTCGTAGCTAGAAGACTAAATGAAAAGAAATTGGGTACATTACCATGGGAGCATGAGCTTAAATCTCAAGAGCACCTATTTTCAATTGTTGCATGTGCTTTTTATTATGCCTAGCTTAAATCTGTTTACCAATTCATTGTAATTCCTGGTTAAGAAGTTGAGGTGGGGCTAGCAATAATGGGCTTTTGTTGGATTTCCTGCAGTCCCGTTAGAGCCTGTTAGGTAAAATGAAGGAATGAGTCATGGTAATATAAATGCGTCATATTTGTTGTTTGATTAACGTTTTCTTGTATCCAATTTCTTTTTTGTTGGATTACCACTGCTTAGTGCCTAGCATATAAGAAATTGAATTTATAAATTATTATGAATTTTCTTTCACTTCGAACTAAACTTGAAAAGAACATATCATTTATAGAGATCTTGTGGTTCTGATGTAGAGTATCAATATTTTTATCTATGCTCTCTATACACTTGGAGCTTTCTGGCCTGAAATTTCTCGTTTTTGATGTTGATCCCCTCAGAGATTTCTCTAGGGACAGATTCGCCTCATCAAACGATGCCACAAGCCAGATGACGAACGTACATAATGTTGAATTTTTGTATAAATTCACAAAAAGTTAGGGTTCCAATCTCAATTTTCCAATTTTTGCTCATAGTTTTCGTTGATATTTAGAATCCGCTGCTCTAAGGTTGTGTTCGTATCGCAGTCGGGTTCGGGTTCGGCGTCATAGGCTTTGCTGGATTTTTTATCAACTTCATCCTAATCCCCCATCAACAATGTCGTTGTTGGTTCCGTTCAGGTAAATTCTTTCAATCTAAGTTCTTCTATATTGCTAATTATATGACACTTGTTATTTAAGCAAATGCTGTCACAAGGGAAATATCTAAGGGGAAGGGAAGGGTATTATTGTACCCGATATAGAAAATTATGTTAAATGAGTTAACCATTATAAGTGCAAATAGAGATCCATATCTTAATACCTTTAGAATACATTTCCCTCTGAACGACTTTTATTCTGCTGATATTGAGAACTAGCTCAAATTTTCCTTCAGTAAACAGGTTCGCAATTTGGAGATCAACTTGTTGGTAACTTGTTCAAGGATCCAGTTATTTAACATCTTTTCTTGTAACCCAGCTTTGGTCTTTAATACTACACTAATCTCTTCACTTGGAATCAGTGTCCATATCTATACCTTTGCTTGAATGGGTATATCTGATTGTCTTAATCTTCAGCATCTGTCTCATCCGTATAGTAGTTAAAGTTTGCAGTTGTAGTTTGCAATCGAGTTGTTTATGTGTCTGCTTGTTATGTTCATGTAGATATATAGCATTTTAATTATATATTTTCATTTCTTAAATTTATTTTTGTTTCTTTTGGTAGGTCTTTAATAAGCAGAAGTGGATATTTGGACATATTTTCAACTCTTAAATTATTCTGAAGAACATAAGCTTATCATTCAAGTTGTCCAAGAGAGTTTGTTATTGTTTAATGTAACTTTTTTTTTATTATTTGGAGTTCAGAAAACAAGAATTTTAGTTGGCTTATCAAGAATTTTAGACAGATTTTAGGATTAGTTTTATGGTACAATTGGTTCAAACATATGTAAGACAATTTATCTAATTTTTTGCTTCTTTATAAATTTTAATCAAGTTTCTATTTTGGGTATTCGTGTGTGTGCGTGTATATACTATTGAATAGAAGAAATTGACGGGAATATTATGCATGATTTTTTTCATTAAAAAAAAAAGATCTATTGGAGTCTATAATGACGAGCATTGTCCTCGAAATTAGAGGTGTTTTATGTATATTAATTTGTTCTTGAAAAAATTAGTTACGACAAAAGATTTGGTCGTTAGTGTTTTTTAGTTCGTCGCTATTGTTACGACGACGAACATTCTAGTGGTCGTGAATGTTAAACGACGAACAAGCCCATTTCGTCGTTATAGCCAATAACGACGGGACTAATAACAACGAACATAACGACGACACATTTCGTCGTTAATTACCTTTAACGATGAATTTCTACCATTTTAACGACGAATTTGTTCATCGTTAAAGATGTTAATTCTAGTAGTGTTATTATTTTCTTGAGTTTATACTCCCTCCGTTCCCAAATGTTGTTCCCATTTCCCGATTTGGTGTTCCTTTAAGTTGTTCCCATTTAAAAAAATTCTAAATTTAACCCACCTAAAGTCAAATCACTTTACAATTTCATTGGTTGAAATAAAAGGATGATCTTTATGTTTTGCATGGTAAGTTGTAACTTCTTCGCATTGATGACTTTTTTCACTTTTACTATGCTTTGGTAAGATAAATTTCAATAATAAACCTATCAATATGTATTCATTAAATGTCATTTCATCAAAGATTCTTTTTCTTAATTCTCTCCCCGATTCCAAATGGAAACAACATTAAGGAACGGAGGGAGTACTTGTGAATTTAGGTTGAATATTTTGCTTGTTAGTATTAAAGAAAGACTGCGCCTAATCGAGATTCAAAGATATACTATCTTTTTTCCTTGACTGATTTCTTTGTCTAGACATAATCAAATTCGTTCCTCTATTAAAACTACACGCCAACCCCGTTCTTTCATTAATTTACATAAAACCGTCCACCACCCTAAACCCTAAACTACATTGTTTGGATCAAAGATGTTAGTAAAAGTCACAAAATAATATTTTTATTCCTAAATGCAATTAAAATATTATATTTCATCGAAAAAACTTAATATCATTATTAGTATTGAAAAAGAAGCAACAATAGTGTAATGAAGCAATGGTTAGAGAATTTAACTTCCATACACAAGGTCGCTAGTTTAAAATTTCTCATAGACAATTTGCATGCTTTTATGAGAATAATGTAGATAAAATATTGTTGAAAAGAAGGGAGAATGACACACGAGGAATTGTAATATGTACTTGCAATTTTAAATATATATATAAATAATCTTATTTCCCTAAATAAATTGATATGAGAGAAGGCATGGGCTAATACACTCATGAATTTGTTATGATCTAAAGTACCTTAAAGGAGGATGCACTTTTATTACTCGTTATGTTTTCATTTGTTGTTTATGGTTCATCCGTCCGTATGTTTGTAAAAGTTGTTCTTACGGATAAATACTAATAACATGGAAATTCCTACTAGTATACCTGTAATTTTTTAAAATTCCAGTGTTATACCTAAGTTTTTAAAATTCTCACTAGTACACCCGAGGTTCTATCATGCTCCCAATCGTAACTTTTTTAGGGAATCTTCTGTTAAAAAACCGAATATTTTGTTACTTAATAAAGAAAAAACACTTCGCCTCGATCTGCGTTTAAAATATCGCGATTTGTTGCAAAAAAAATAGCTTGGTCAAGGTTACGGGGGTCATTATTTTTCTTTCAGGATCAAATTTGAGGTCAGAATTTGCATAAAATGATTCGATGGGCCTTGATTTGCGTTTTAAAACATCTTGATTTGCTTGCAACCACAACTAATAATTTTTTTTGTGAAAAAGGCCATTTCTAAGAAGATGGAAAAACCTCCGGTATACCCTTGAGAAGTTAAAAACTTCGGTTTACCATTAGGCTGATGAAAAGTTATGCATGGATATAGCAGCATAGGGAATTTCCGTTAATTATATTATCATATTCGGCAATTGCAGGTAAGGCCTTATTCAGTTACCTTAATGTTGCTGAACTAGAGTTATTTTAACTGAACTGAACTTATTTTTACTGACTGAACTTATTTTTGTTGAATTTAACTTATTTTTACCGATTTATTTTATTTTTACTTCTTTGCACTACTTATTTTTAGCAAACATAACTTATTTCTACTAAACTGAACTTATCTTTACTAAATATTATTGTATTAAAGTGAACTCAACACGAAGAAGTTCCAGAAACGGTATTTGATACTAGAGCAATTATGATTTTATTCATTTGATATCAAGCTTCATTAAGTTATGTGAATGAAAGATTCCGATTTTTTTGTTCTTACTAGTGCTCATAAAGGAAATCGTGGTGGTTTGTGAAACTACTAAAGCTCACCAAGTCAAAACTTGACTATAGCAAGTTGAGTTAAATTTAGATTGAGATTAAGTTCTTAATGTTTTAAAAACTTGATTCTTGCAAGAAAATCTAATTAATTTTTGGGAATCTAAGCGATATGACTTATAAGTAAAAACATATTTTTTATAGATATAGTTGGAATATTGTAGTTTAAAGCAAAGACTAGCAACCTCTTGTACTCTTGAGAGGAAACTCGGCCCGAGTCTGGCTATGTTTGGCTTTGCGCCAAGTCACATTAAGGCGAAGCTTTGACTTATTATCATTCCTATTTTAAGTCCAAACTACGATTGAGACTTCATTTTGTATCCTGCCTATGTAAAAAATAAGTGTTGTTACATTATGTATCGCTCTTAGGCTATGTTTGGAAAGCCATTTCAGCTATCTTAAATGATAAGGTGCTGAAATATTTCAGGTACTTAAATGAGTATGGGTGTTTGGGAAGTAGCTTAAATAAAATTTAAGGTGGCTAAAATGACTGAAATTGAGAAGATGATATTTTTAACGTTTCAAAATCAGTTTAAGGTAGTTTTGCCAAACATAGACTTAATCATTCATAAGTCTAATTTTATGTCATTCTCATACACCTAGATATATCACAACAGTGTGACTAGAACATGATACCTCAAATTTAAATAATTTTGACTTTTTCCATTAATCCAATTTAATATTTTTTTTTTTAAATTACTAATATAATACTACTATATAAGGATTAACTTTTTTAATATCCCATTCAAAAATTTTAGAATTTCAGTTAACATTTTTGTCCGTGAAACAAGATTCTAACTACTTTTATGCAATTATTGGGGATATTTGGACCCCAAAGATGATCCTGTTATGCATCGGTTTAGAAGTTGAGTAAGTTATAACAGAATGAGTTGGCTTTATTATGAGACAACTCTAAATAAGAGGAAGGGTTCAATATAAAATTGGTAAAAAGGGAGGAAAGTTTGAATTATTATTAAAATGCTCATTTCTAGTTGATTTCTGTACAATTAAGGTCCAGAAGTTCGAAGATATAGGAGCACCACTTTTAAGGTAGAAACTAACATTGTTGTACTCAACCATACGTCGGCGGGAAGTTGTTAAATACTGTAAGTAAGAAGGGGTATAGCAGTTGCCAAAAAAAAAAAAAAAAAAAGAAGGGGTATAGCCTATGGTATTATATGCGGCCATATGATTGGGAGCATTGGGCAGTGGGCACTTGTGTAGTTAGTGTTGCGTGGGAGAGCTTTGTGTACCTACTAGAGTACTAGGTAGTCAAAGGCGGGGCCACTGCCAAACCCTGATTTCGTTTTCCTTTTTCTGGTCGTCAAGCCTGATCGACTCGACTCTAGAAAAAGTCGGTTTTGTGTCCATTACATCATGCTAGTAGTTATTCAAGAAATGATTAGGAGATAATTGTTAGATGTTTTCAAAATAAGTAACAGAGATAAGAGTCATTTTACAGGTTAAATGAGGGGTAAATTGTCATTTTACATGTTAAATGAAGGATAAATGGTAAAATTAAGTATATAAATAAATTATTTTTTAATAAGATTATTTGTTAAAAACTACCTTTTATAATACACATCATAGGTTTAACTACATTTTCTTCTTCTTTTTTACTTTAACTACCTCTTATAATTGAAACCAGTAGGTTTTACTACCTAAATCTCTTTCAGGTCAATTTTTATGACGTTTTTACCCTTCAATTGTTTTCAATCATGTTCTTCAATTTCCCTCTAAATTTCACTCGATTTTCTCATTCAATCCTACCCTAGTTCATCAATTTGGGAGAAATTGGAAGATTCTTTTCAATTGAATATTTAATTGGGCAAAATCTCTCGCCGTTTGATTTTACTCCACTCTCTCGCCGGCGAAATCTGCTTCGTTTGGTGGTGGTTGCTCTCTCGCCTGCGGAATCTGGGCTCTTTGGTGGTGGTTTTCTCCCGCTGGCGAAATCTAGGCTGCCCACTATGGTTGCCGGAATTTAGAAACTAGGGTCTGCAAAAAACATTCAATTGAAAGTTTGGACACTTGATTAATGAATATTGCCCAATTAAATGTCCAATTGATTGAAAACTGGGGGGAATATGAAGACCTGGGCATTTGATTCATGAAAATCGAATGAAAATTGGGAGGGAAATGAAGAACATGATGGAAAACATCTAAAATTTGGCTTGAAAGCGGTTTTGATAGTAAAACCTACTGATATCAATTATAAGAGGTAGTTAAAGTAAACAAAAATTAGAAAAGGTAGTAATCTCCTTCTTTATGTTAAGATAGATTTGTTGGCAAGTTAGTATTTGCAAGCCAATAGACCTCGACTCTAATGCAATTACTAAATATAATATGGATCGTATTATGGAGATAATAATTCGTTTAATTGGGTCGTCTTTACGTCTTGCTAGAGAACGCTATAGACCTTTGGGTTAGTAAATAATAAACCCGAAGCCCACTTAAATGGATCCTACAAGGTCACACATAATATTTGGATCAACAAAAGAGAAACCCATAGCCCATAAAGGCTATAGGGTAGTCGGCCCAAGAGGGAGATGAGAGGAGATTATTTGACCTAATTATTCCTATATAAAGGTCATGTAGTCAGAAAATAATAGACAGTATCTCTCATTATTTTCTCATGCTCTTTCTCTCTCTCAACTGACATTACTTCATAGAAGAAGAACGCTTTCTTCCTTCCAACTAACATTGGTGGAGTGTTGATCCAAATTGGTGGACTAAGTAGAGGAATCACGTTTGAGATTTTTTCTCCAAGTTCGTTGGCTATACTTTGAAGTATTCAATCCCGCCATACCAGTTGAAATCACGCATCAAGATGTTGGTAATTAATTATTATATGATCCTTAATTATATGTGCATAAGATCCTATTTTAGGTGCTTATGAATTAGATTCATGAAATTCCGCTTATAGTACCTATAATCCTACAGTGGTATTAGTTTAGCCTCTTGCATATATTCTTTTGGTCATTATAATATGATTATTTTGATGCATTTATGACTAATTTTAATTTGATTAAGGGGAGGAATTGAATTATGGATTGAGTAATTGGAATTAATTAAATGAGATTTAATTGCTTAATTTTAATTATTTTATTTTTTGGCCGAAAATTCAAGAAATTCGAACCCTAATGTTGGACATTAGGTTTGGTCGAATTTTGTGGATCAAATTCTTCAATTTGATCACAGATTTTGTAAAATTGATTTAGGGCTTTGTTTTCTTTTTATTTGAATTGCAAATTCATGTTTTTAATTTTGATTTTCGTTTCGAAATAAAACCGTTTGATTCGAAACAAACACGAATCCTAATTTTTGCCCCAAATCAATTTGATTGGATGTTAAATGCGATTTAACTTGCCAAATCACGAATTTTGTCAAATTAAATGAATTTGGAACAAAAGGAAGTTGTTTTATGGATGAAATTCGATCAAAATTGGATTGAATTTGCCCAAACATCAGTTCGAAATGTTCGAACTTTGATGGAACTTGCGGCAATTTGCGACGGGTATTGAGGCGTTTTCCGGCATGGTGGCGGTGCAAAGGTTGCACAGGTTGGCCGACCGGTTTCCGGCGAAAGTCTGCGCTGCTGCGAGCTAGCTCCGGTTGCCTGCGTGTTGGCTCTGCTTATGGCAGAGGCGTGGCTGATTTTGTTTTAATAATAAAAAAAAAAGGTTATTGTTTTTCCTTTTATTTTTTTTTTAGAAAATCTTTTATGATTTAAGGTCATATCTTTGGTTATTTTAATATGATTTTAATAACCAAAAATCTTTTGATTTGATCTTTAAGTTATTGATTATTTTTTTTATAACTGAAAATCATAAATGTTTTCGATTTATATCTTTTGGTTATTGAAATATGATTTTAATAACCCAAAATCTATGATGATTTTAAAGTTAATATCTTTTGTTTATTGAAATATGATTTTAATAAACGAAAATCTTATGAGATTTAATGATTAAAATCTTTTGGTGATTAAAATATGATTTTAATAACCGAAAAATCATTAAAAATCTTTTAATAAAAATCTTTTGATTATTGAAAATCAAACAAATATGATTTGTTTGAGAATATTAAGCAATTCCAATTATCCTTTATTTTGACTACGTCATAAGATAAATCCATAATCTGATTCTTTAATCTAATTAAAATTAGTTGGAAAAAGATAATATCTTTTAGTTAGTTAGATTTACTAGCTTAAATTTTTTATCTTCTTGCTTTAATTAAGAATATTTGATATTTTAATTATTGGCAAGCATGATATGTGATATTATTATTTGGCAATTAATATGTGATATTTTGATTATTGCAATGATAATATGTGATATTATTTTTAGTTTATAATATGTGATATTATATGGAAATTCATTTTGATTATTCGATTATTGGCATGTATAATATATGATTTTATTATATGGCAATTTAATATATTAGATATAATTGCTATAATAACTAGTAAGATGACTAGTATGACCCAATAAAATAATCAAAATGGTTTTGGACTTTAAGCAAAGTTGATGGGTGTATGTGAGGTGATAAGCTCTGTCTAGGATTAGGAAGGCTCTCCCCAACGTCGTGGGTAACTTCCTTACCGGGGAGCTATAATCTCCTTGGCAAGCACTCATCAACTAAGAATTACAATTGTTGTAATTCGTAAAATTTTATGTTAAGGTGATGAACTCTGTCTAGGATTAGGAAGGCTCTCCCCAACGTCGTGAGTAACTTCCTTACCTGGGAGATATAATCAACTTGGCAGTATTATTTTACAATGTTTATGAGTTTATAGTATGTTGGTTATTAATATTGAAGAGTTCACTCATTAATAACAACATAATAAACTTACGTCCCATAAATATTGAGGTTAGCTTTTCCAAACATAAAGTACTTATTAACCCTTAATTAATGATAATAGGTCATGCCTCCGCAGGGTATTGTCATTAATTTTGGGAGATAAGGTGAAATTGCGAATTTTGCATACTTAGTTTGGTTGTCCTCAACAAAATCATCAAAAGCGTTTTGGATTTTGAAGCAAGAGATAGTTAAGCATGTGATGTTTTCCTATCTAAACAAGAATTATAAGTGTTATAATTAGTAAAGAGTTTACTTACCTTGAGAATGTAACCTTAAGATAAGGCCTCCGTCTGCTTAGCGTTGCATGTTGATAGGATCTTGTACTCACTTATTCAAATTGGGACATTAAAATTGAATAAAGTGTCAAACCTAGAAATCATTGCATGTTTTAAGGTTGTTTCATAAACATAAATTGAACTTTGCCTTTTATTTTTATGTCTAAAGGTACTATGAATAACAACAACAACTCTGTTTTCAACATTCGTCCTTTCCTTGAAAAGGATAGGTTGAATGGAGAAAATTTCCTCAATTGGGAAAGGACCCTAAGACTCTTTCAAAAGGGAAAGGGTTTTAAGAATAAATGGGCAGGCAAGAAGGACAAAGGCAAGAAAGTTGTCGTTGCTTCTGAAAAACCTAAGCCGACCGCTAAGCCAAAAGCAGCCGCGGTAAGCAAGTGCTTCCATTGTGAAAAGATAGGTCACTTGAAGAAAAACTGCCCCAAATACTTGGAGGAAAAGAAGTCGGGGACTTCCACCTCAAGTATTTATGTTATAGAAATCAATTTGATTTCTACTTCTTTATGGGTATTAGATACCGGCTGTGGTTCTCACATTATTAACGATGTGCAAGGACTAAAAAGAAGTAGAAGGCTAGCAAAGGGAGAGGTAGAGCTTCGCGTTGGAAATGGAGCAAGAGTTGTTGCACTTGCCATTGGAAGTTATAGTCTACATTTACCCTCTGGATTGATTATAGAACTAAATAATTGTTATTTTGTTCCGTCAATTACTAAGAACATTATTTCTGTTTCTGTTTTGGATGATGAAGGTTTTTGTTTTGAAATAAAGAACAAGTGTTGTTCCATTTCTTACAAAAATATGTTCTATGCTAGTGCAAAATTGATTAATGGCTTATATGTATTAGATAGGTCAGTACAGGTCTATAACATAGATAGCAAGAAACAAAAATCGAATGATTCAAACCTAACTTACATTTGGCATTGCCGAATGGGTCATATAAACCAAAAGTGCATCCAAAAGTTACAACAGGATGGAATCCTTCCATCATTTGATTTCGACTCTTTTGATGTATGTGAGTCATGCTTATTGGGGAAAATGACTAAATCACCTTTTACTGGAAAGGGTGAAAAGGCTAGTGATCTCTTGGGCCTCATACATACAGATGTTTGTGGGCCTATAAGCACAAAAGCTTGGGGAGGGTTTGTGTACTTCATCACTTTTACTGACGATTTAAGTAGATATGGGTATGTCTATTTAATGAAACATAAGTCGGAATCATTTGAAAAGTTCAAAGAATTCCAAAATGAAGTACAAAATCAACTTGGAAAGACAATAAAGGCATTGCAATCCGATCGTGGTGGCGAATATTTGAGCCAAGAATTCGATGATCATTTGAAAAATTGTGGAATACTTTCACAATTGACTCCACCAGGAACTCCACAATTAAATGGTGTCTCTGAAAGGAGGAATCGAACTCTATTAGATATGGTTCGATCAATGATGAGTCTTGCTGATCTTCCGATTTCCTTTTGGGGATATGCTCTCGAAACAGCCACACACAAACTAAATAGGAGCCCGTCAAAGGCTGTAGAAAAGACTCCATATGAGATGTGGAATGGAAAGGTTCCAAACTTATCTTTTCTTAAAATCTGGGGTTGTGAGGTCTATGTAAAGCGTTTACTGTCAGACAAACTTGCACCCAAATCAGATAAATGTCTCTTTGTGGGATACCCAAAAGAGACAAGGGGTTATTACTTCTATAACCGTCAAGAGAACAAGGTATTTGTTGCTCGTGATGGTGTCTTTCTTGAAAAGGAATTTATTTTCAGAAAGACAAGTGGGAGTAAAATAGTTCTCGAAGAAATTCGAGATGAGCAACAAATGGACGTGGTTCACACCATGTCAGAGACGGCCCGACAAGACGAAAGTCAAGTTCAGGAGATGACGTATTCAACGCGTGAACCTCCTACCGTCCCACTTGAAACTAATTCAAGCGAAAATCTTCAAGATGTTGAAGAGAATATTTCTATTGATGCTCAGGCCCCGCGTAGGTCAAGTAGACCCAGGATTCCAAACAAAAGGTTGGTTGATTTCCTGTTAACTGAAAACTCTGAAATGATGATTTTGGAGAATTCAGAGCCTACTACCTACAAACAAGCTTTGACGAGCCCAGACTCTGAGAAATGTCTTGAGGCCATGAAATCCGAATTAGAATCCATGTCTGAGAATAAAGTTTGGACCCTTGTCGACTTGCCTGATGGGGTTACACCTATTGGATGCAAGTGGGTATTCAAATTGAAAACAGACAAAGATGGAAACATTTATGTCTATAAAGTAAGACTGGTTGCAAAAGGATTCAGACAAGTTCATGGTATAGACTATGACGAGACCTTTTCTCCAGTAGCAATGCTTAAATCGATTCGGATACTTTTAGCGATTGCTGCATATTACGATTACGAAATTTGGCAGATGGATGTCAAAACCGCATTCTTGAATGGGTTCTTGAATGAGGATGTGTATATGACACAACCTGAGGGTTTTGAGGATCCAGAAAATCCTACAAAGGTTTGCAAGCTTCAGAGATCCATTTATGGATTGAAGCAAGCATCTCGGAGCTGGAATCTTCGATTTGATGAGGCAATCAAACAGTTTGGTTTTCTCAAAAGCGAAGAAGAATCTTGTGTCTACAAGAAATTTAATGGGAGTAGCTTAGTCTTCTTGGTTCTGTATGTAGATGACATACTACTCATGGGAAATGACATACCAATGCTTGAGTCAGTCAAGGAATTGTTGAAAAGTTGTTTCTCTATGAAGGACCTTGGAGAGGCTGAGTACATATTGGGAATAAAAATCCATAGAGATAGGTCTCGAAGGATGATTGGACTAAGTCAAGAAACTTATATTGATAAAGTTCTTGCAAGGTTCAACATGGAAAACTCGAAGAGAGGATTCGTTCCCATGTCACATGGCATATCGCTTAGCAAGAGTCAGTGCCCGATTGAGCCTGATGAGTTGAAGCGAATGAATAGCATACCTTATGCCTCGGCTATAGGATCTATCATGTATGCCATGATAAGTACTCGACCAGATGTTGCATACGCCTTGAGCATGTGTAGCAGATTCCAAGCAAATCCAGGTGAAGCACACTGGACTGCAGCTAAGAGCATCCTTAAGTACTTGAGAAGAACTAAAGGCATGTTCTTAGTCTATGGAGGAGAAAATGAGTTGGTTGTTAAAGGTTATACTGATGCGAGCTTCCAAACCGACAGAGATGATTACCGCTCTAGTCAGGGTACATCTTTTGTTTAAATGGAGGAGCAGTGAGCTGGAAGAGTTCAAAGCAAAGCACTGTAGCAGACTCTACGACAGAATCTGAATACTTAGCAGCGGTTGAAGCAGCTAAGGAAGCTATTTGGATAAAGAAATTCTTGACAGAGCTAGGTGTCGTACCTAGTGCTCTGGAAGGGATTGAGCTATTATGTGCTAATAATGGTGCTATTGCACAAGCAAAAGAACCCAGATCACATAACAAATCCAAACATGTAATGAGGAAGTATCACCTTATTCGCGAGATAGTTGACAGAAAGGATGTCAAGATCTGCAAAGTTCACACGGATGAGAATGTGGCTGATCCGCTTACTAAACCTCTACCTCAACCCAAGCATGAAAGTCACGCTAGGGCTATAGGCTTGAAGCAAATGTTAGAATGGCTTTAGACTGTATTATGTTTGAAGAAACTTGTTACAATGTAAAGACATGGTTTTGCTATTTTATGTTTATGAGAAATAAAGTTTTATCTTATTTAATTTTGGTTTAGTATTAAATAAAATGTCCAAAAATATTCTTAAACTCAATGGTTTTGTCAAATATGTGATTTGATGAATGAAACACCATAAGTGAACTGAATACATAGAATATTCATGTTCCTAATCCAAGTCATTAAATTGGACATAAATGACTTATTAAAGGATTAGCATATAAGATTGATTGATAGCGCTGTTTCATGGGCTATAGAAACATAGAGATGTTTAGTCAATCATATGGATATGTATATTTGATGCATGATCGAACTGACCTACTTAGAAGTTTGAATAACTTCGTAATTATATTAGTGGATTCCTAAGACATGAGTGGAACACTACTTAGCTTAATAATTGGTATAACTTTGATGCCGTCAAACGTCATGCCGTAAAAGGGGACTATAAAGGCAGCATTCGGGTTGTGCTAAAAGTTGAGTGGGAGTTTTGGTTGCCACAAGATTGAAAAGGTCCTCCTATATAAGATAGGATGGGTGTCTTGGCCTCTTGAAGAGTGAGAATTGAAAATGCATGGCCGTGCTAAAATGGATTATATGATAATCATTTGTTTAGCAATTCGAACTCGGATTTCAAGAAATAATTTGAAGATTAGTATGGATAACATTAGAGATGTGATCATACTATCAAATTAGACACTAAGAGACTTTAGGAATTTGAATATTGCACACTCGTCTCGGACAAGTGGGAGATTGAAGGAATTGTGTCCTCGACTCTAATGCAATTACTAAATATAATATGGATCGTATTATGGAGATAATAATTCGTTTAATTGGGTCGTCTTTACGTCTTGCTAGAGAACGCTATAGACCTTTGGGTTAGTAAATAATAAACCCGAAGCCCACTTAAATGGATCCTACAAGGTCACACATAATATTTGGATCAACAAAAGAGAAACCCATAGCCCATAAAGGCTATAGGGTAGTCGGCCCAAGAGGGAGATGAGAGGATATTATTTGACCTAATTATTCCTATATAAAGGTCATGTAGTCAGAAAATAATAGACAATATCTCTTATTATTTTCTCCTGCTCTTTCTCTCTCTCAACTGACATTACTCCATAAAAGAAGAACGCTTTCTTCCTTCCAACTAGCATTGGTGGAGTGTTGATCCAAAATGGTGGACTAACTAGAGGAATCACGTTTGAGATTCTTTCTCCAAGTTCGTTGGCTATACTTTGAAGTATTCAATCCCGCCATACCAGTTGAAATCACGCATCAAGAGGTTGGTAATTAATTATTATATGATCCTTAATTATATGTGCATGAGATCCTTTTTTAGGTGCTTATGAATTAGATTCATGAAATTCCGCTTATAGTACCTATAATCCTACAAAGGTTACCTTCATTAATAAATGGAGCTCGTCAAAAAAATGAGCCTTTCCCTTGTAATTGTGGAAATGTTGAGCAAGGGAAGGAGGTGTCTTTCATCACTTCCACTCTATCTCGGTGTTGAAGGTTTGCACCTTCACCCAAATATCAAGTAGCTTACAGGATGCCCACCTGAATTTTGACTTGAGGCGAGCCATGATCTCCAATCGTGTTCGAACTCACTACAAGTGAAGGTTATGTGACGTATGTTTCGATACTAAAGAACGAGATTCTTGTAATGGTGTTGCATATAAAGGTGTGCGATTATCCTTCAGAAGATGATGTTGTCATGTTAAGTAGCCGAGAAGTTCAAAATCATAGTGCCCAAGGCGAAATGAGTCGTATGCTAAGGTTATGCGCAAGCAGGGAGTTGCAAGGTGGAGGGATCTACCCGAAGCGTTCTGATGTTCGTCATTCATATTGGAAGAAAAGCAGGGTGGCTAATGGGGTCAGGTTCCATGCAAGGATGATGAGGAAAGGTGGTGCTCCAGTAACACTCTGTCTTTTAACAACTAGCACTAAATACAATAAAAGTACTAATAAGATACTATCAGTGGTAGCGGAAATACAAATGTGACAGAAATGTCACTTTACAGCTAAATTAATTAAACTATAAACATTAACGAATCAAAAACCAAAATATTTAGTTAAAGCCTCAAATATATAGAAAAGGATGACGTCCCAGGTTGCGGGCCGCGACCAGTTGTTTCGCGGGTCGTAAAACTTTTTGCGATCCGCAAACCAGTTCCTGGTCCTGTTTTCTTATAAAAAAAACCTAAACTTCAAAAAACCTTTCAGAATATATACATGCTTTAAATTTCACAAAATGATACAAAACTTCATGAATTTAAATATCACATATATTGTTAGAAAATACTAAGGTTCACTACTATAAAAAAAATCAATTAACAGCGGTTGAAAGTATCAAATAATAGCGGTTCCCAACTGCTTTAGATCTAAGCGCTATTGTAAATGATGACACTGTTTAACAGCGGTTCCTTGTACTTGCTGTTATTGATTATTTCCAACCGTTGTTGTTTTTATTATATTTAAATCGTCCAATCGCTGTTATAACTATTACAACCGCTATTAAATAATACCTATTTGACAGTGGTTTCCCGTCAAACCGTTGTTAAATAATATCTATTTCACAGTAAGCTACCATTTAACAATGATTTGTCTGTAAACGTAAGCTATAGCTTTTTTAATAAAAGAGATCAAACGAAAACATACAATGATAAATGTGATACAAATTTAATACAAATGAAACCAATAGACATTTATTTAAAAAATCTAATTGACAACTGAAATAAAGACCAAATCAAGAATATCTCTAATAAAATACCGATCATCCACATGGAACTTGAAATTGTTGCATAATATAATAACTATTAATCATCCAAACGAAAAAAAAAAAGATTGTAAAGACAAAAGGTTTGAATCTTCTAATTCACTAGTGCAAACCTAACAAGCAAAGTCTAGGAGATAATGTGTCAACTCAATCCTTATATCATCAATTTGACTTTGAGTATAAGTAGGCCATCCCTTACCAGCAAGAAACTGCATAAAGTAATAGAAATGTTGTCACAAGCTAAAAATAATACTGCCAAAGACATTTGCGAAATATTTATCAAAATGTACCATAGATGGGATCTTTGTCAACTTCTGATCTACAATATCCCGCATGAATCTTAGCACAAAGTAGCCACAATCAGTGTCGTTTGTCTGGCGAGGGCACTATAAAAGAAATAAAAAAATTTACCATGTAAGAAATCGAAGAGTATAATCCGAACAATTTTGCCAATGGAAGAAATAAAGTTCCAAAAAGAAAATGGAAGTATTTCAAACCTCTATACGATCCCATTTTGTGTTTTTCTTGACATTCTTACTTCCTCCCACTTGATTTTGATTTCGATAACTAAGCAATGCTCTTTTTCCATACAAAAAGAAAGAGAAGAGGTTGTATAATATTATATTTAAAGTACAATAAATTATAATAAAATTAATAAATTTTGTAAAATAGAAAGTATATTTAGCCTACGTGTTCATAACCCTTTGAAGATCATCTCCAATTGAACAATCTTTGTTTCCTAGAGGGTCCATATAATAGACAATATCATCGAACGGGTCAATCACGCACAATATCCAATGACTTCTGCATAATTGATAACAAATTTTCCGAGTTGTAATAAGCAAGCATTACAATCATAGACTAATATGAGTAGAAGGTTTAGTATAAATAAAATTCAACTAACCCAACATTATAAGGTGCCAAAAACATCTTTCCTTGTGATGCTCTAGCATTGAAAACATCCATAATGTATCGTGATCGTTCAACACGATTCTCTGTAATAATATCTTCATGGTTACTTCGCACAACAAGGGATATTCTAAATGGACACAAAATCCAAAGTTCTTTGCCTTTCCGGATAATTCACATTGACGATGCAACATCCTATAATAAGTAAACTAATTAATCACCAACATTTAGATTGTGTGTTTGAGTGCAGACATACAAGAAAAAGTACTCATTTCTGTGACACTTCCACACATATTAGTGTATCTATAAACTCCAATTGCCATCTGACGTTGCTAGCAAAGTTGTTTTGACACCACAAGCTTACTTTACATCTTACTTCAGGGTTACTGGCTACGTTTATAAAGACTTCATCCAGCAGTACCTAACTACCTACAGGTTATAGGATCACCTCAGGTTGACAACATTAACTTCCTGTGAGGCAAACCAAAATTCGAAAAAAGGTTCTAGACTTCTAGCTTAAAGTCAGATGCTAGCTTCTTCATCATAGAATCATCAGCAGCTTGATAGAATAAAGTCAGAATGAGGACAATCATCATCAAAAAAACCTGACAAAGGTCGATGACAAGATATATGCAGTGATCTGTTAAAACAAACTAGAAAAGTCTTAAGCAAAAAAGACAAACACACATTGATATATGCACCCATCTTTAAAACAGAACCAGTGTTAAAATAAAACCAATATACAATATGTTAAAACTTACATGATATATGCAGACATATGACAAGCACCAATCTCTTGCTGGCCAAGTAAGTCAAATAGCTCTTCTTTGCCAAAATATATGTGTTGGGCGCAATTCACCAATGATCGGTCTAAAGGCATCATGATTTGCTCGTCCGTTTCCATCTTTTTGACATACATATGAACAATTCGTAGTTGTCGCGGAAGCGTATCAGGATTTATAGCTCGTTTGAACAATCATCTCCATGAGAATATGCTTGAGCTGCTTTGGTTTCAACCTGTGACGATCCAAATTTTCCCCTCTGTTGAAGAGATGTTGTCTTATAACCAAAAAAAGAAAAAATAAAGGACATAAGTAGATTCTTATAGTATGTCACAGTCTAACTAACCTGAATAGTCGCACTTGTTTTCACTATCAAAGAGTCGACAAAATCGTGTCCCTTTTGCTTTGGAGTTGCCCGTGCCTATATATCATATGCATAAAGAGGAAAACATGGTGGAAAACTAAACTTAGATTATGAATCATTCGGCACGCTTTTAAATTAAAAGCCAAGTAAAAAAAGTGAGTCAGACATTAATTAGAACTTGTTAAGTAATGTAACACTACATAAAAATTTACGGTGAAATTGGAAATTGCATGTAACAAGTTGGTCTAACCGGCATAGTCACCGAAGATTTTGCTTGAAAAGAGTTGAATCTTCTTGTCTCTTATCCTTTGGTGTTTCCGAGGCCTAGTTTCATAGCCAAAACGGTGAAAAAGGTTAAAAAAAAACTAAACTTAAATTGTATTCTTTTTTACAAGCCTTGAAGTTAAAAGTTAAGAAAAAAGAAAGAATACATCATCTCATAATAGCCAAAACTGGTAAATATAAAAGATTAGTTTATTGAATTACCTTCTCATCTAAAACAACTAAGTGCCTGTGCCATGCAACATGAGTACCTAAAGCTTCATTGACGGTATATGCTTCATCCTCTAGAGGTATCGGAAAAAGTGCACCATCCTCGATAACATACTCAATGGAAACTTTCACTTGGTCAGGCAATAGAGGTATACCATGTATAACACGCAAACCCGAAAAGTTGAGCACCTTTCTCGTAGCAACAACACGATAGGTAGGGTCTGATAATGTTAGTTTACACGCAGTAATACCCTATTCCATAAAAAAACAAGTACTTAGGTGAATATAAATTGGTTTAATGAAACAGAATTTAAAAAGAGGAATTTACCTCTGGAATTGGGGCTATGCGATTAATATTGGTAGAGGGAATGAGTCCTGTATCTTGTTGCGAAGTTAGGGGGCACCTTGATGTAACTTTTTCATTTTGTTCTCGATTTTGCTTAACTTCTGATCTCAGCTCGACCAACTCACTTGACATATGATTCAAATACGCTCGTAATTCTTTTACCTCATCACGACTTTGTTTCGGGTTGTTCAAGCTTCCAAAATAATCTGTGATTGTAACCTGTAGTCCAACACCTCTTACACGACCTCCATGCTCCTCTTTTTCGAAGGCTTTGGATTGTACATCTTCACGACCAGAATCTGGAAATTCCCCTTGACGTGAACGCTCCATTAGTGCATCCTGTATAACACATATATTATATGTTAATTGATAATCTAATCTCTATAATCCATGTTTGCAGTTGCCGACTTAAACTTGTGTACAATCTATATGGAGATTATTGTTTAATAAAAAAAATAATCACATCACTGTTTAGTGTATGATCAAACAGGATGCCTACATCTAAGGAATGATCAAACTCATAATTTTTTCTGTCACTTCTCGAGTCTTATCATCAGAAATCTTCCCGGTTATTTCATTAGTTCTCATGAGCTTCCACAGGGTTCCTCGTGGTATGGAGGTAGCACTAGTAAAAAAAACATTTATTTGCTGCTTCATATTTTATACTTCCTCCGTTACTTAATAAGTGACACACTTGTATAGTGTTTACTATTCACAGTTTAAACTTTGATTGGATTTGGTGATTTATCTTTTAGGAAAAACATAGTCACGTGGGATCTTGTTAGATTCGTCTCAACGTGCATTAATTTAATATCAACTTTTTATAATTTTTACTCATTGAATATTATAGATATTAATGTTTGAAATAATGCATTGGCAAGCGTGAAAACATGAAGTGTGTCACTTATTAAGGAACGGAGGTAGTATAATTTGCTGCTCATTTCTATTATGCAGCAACTAGAGGGGTAGCAAATAGAACATTTCTTATTGCTGCTCACTAAAGAATAGCAGCCATAAGAAACCTTTTTACTGCTATTCAATAAGAAATAGCAGCAATAAAAAAAGCCACAATCAATGAAAATCTCTTCTATTTGCTGCTATTTCTTCCAAGAAGATCAGCAATTAGAAACATTTTTTTTAATCGGACACTTTCCAGCATGCACAACCGATTTTTTATTAACCTTATTTCAGGGATTGAACAAATTCAAGAAACTAAATACATTAATATTTTAAAAGAAAAAATGAAACTAGAAAAAAATGTAAGAAATAGCAAGCTTCTCATGGAAGCTATACTAGTGTTTCCTCGATTAGTACTATTCTCAACCACATAGCACATTATGAAATACAATATATCAGCATATTGTTTTCCTAATTCAACAATATTTTGCCAAATACACATTACAATCAATAACAAAACCAAAAACAATTAGAGCTTGGTGGCAGCTCGTACTAATACAATTCTTCACGGTGGTAGTTCTTCGGCCTCATCCGGTCCTTGGTGGAAGCTCGTCGATGTTACCGCAACCCAACCCAGCCCAGTCGGTGGTTGTCGCAAAACCCAGATCTGGAGTCACCATCTCCAATATTCATCGAGACTGCGGGAAGCGGTGAACGATTACAGATTTTACCCACTCGCCACTCCCTTCTAACATCATACCAGCCACATTATTTATGAAAATCAAGTTAACAACCACTTTGATGCATTTCAAAACACTAAATGCAATATGAAAACTGACCAGAAGTTTGGTACACATCAAATACAAATTAACACCTCCGATTCGGGAACGACGCAGGCAGATAGCCACGAGGAGGTGGTGAACAGGTGGAGTAGATAGTTGAAATGTGCCATTTTAGTAGAGAGAGAAAAAGAAGAGATTGGAATGAAAGAATTGAGTTTTGTGAGTTTTTGTAGGATGTGAAATGGGGAAGAGTAATAAGAGGGGGGAAGGACGGTTTTGAAAATTGAGGTAGTGAGAGAAAGGAGATGGAGGGTTGGTTTTGTCATTATAATCAACGGTGGTGGTTGAAACTAAGCTTGAGTACACGGATTCAACTTGAAGTAATTAAAATAAATTATTTTCATGTAAAAATTTAAATTAAATTCTTTAATTGACTTATTTGCTGCACAACTTAGATTAAAATTGTAGCAATTAGAACAAATATTTCTTATTGCTTCACATTCTCTTTAAACTTGCAGCAAATGAAAACTTGTTTGCTGCCATCGCCTAAAATAGCAGCAAATGGGGGGCAGCAAATAAAACTTTTTTTTTACTAGTGGCAGCAATACCATTAGATTTTGTTTTAGCTAACTGCATACACATTCAAGACACTTGTTATATGAGGTAAAAGAATATATGTATCACAAATAGCAGGGTCTCTCTACAAATTCCCTTTACAACATTCTTACTTTGAGCTAAAACAAATTATATTTAAGCTTTTTGTGTTAGTACTACGCTCAGTGGCAGCTTCTGTACATGTAAACTCTCTAGATTGCTCCTGGTGGGTTTTTATTGTTACGGTATTGGCTTTCAAGTTTGTGTCAAATTCCTTAAGGGGGGAAGAATAGATGTTGAGGAACCAACCTGATGTAACCAACCTGATTATTGTACATCAAAATTTAAAGCAAAGTTGGTGGTGATCGGTTTGGCTCGGAACGAGATGCCAAATTCTCATTCAAGTTTGAGTGCCCGCAACCATATTCTTCAAGCTCATGCAATATCTTTACTTTATACTTCCTGCCGTTCTATTTAGAATTGTTTTCTATTGCTCCTCATGAAAACTAATTTACACTTTATATGATTTCAAAAACTTATGAACTAAGAAGCAGTAGCTAGGAAGCAGCACGATGCTTAGTTAATACCCACTTTCAGACCTCCAACAAGAGTCACTGATGAACTCATGACCTATATAGAAAGACTCCATCTATTTTGACCATGCAGTTTGTATGCACCTGACATCGGCCAAAAATGTTTAGCATGTTATCCTAATTCCAATTCAAATCTTTTATAGATGCTGTGTGAATTTTGAGGACGTATGGGCAGGAAAAGGTTTAGCATTTAGCCTAGTTTAAATTCAAAGCTTTCTCATTCCATTATCTGAGGATGAAATACATCACCCCAAAAGAATTACAGTATTGCAAGAACTCTACAAATCCTTCATCAGCTGAGGAGAGAGGCTAGAAGAGCAAAGCAAAGGTCCGCGTTACACCAGCAAGGTTTTCACATTACAATAACTTCTCATCTATTAAGACAAAGCCAAACCGCAAATCTGGATTTTCATGCTTAATGACCAGCTCAGAATGTTTTAAATTTCTCCTAAAGCTCCTAGCTACAGCTAGTTCCTAATCTCAAAGGAGGTCTGAAAGTGGGTATTAAATAACCATGTTAGCCTGACACCAGTAAGTTGGTGCTGTTGTTACACTAACCCCATGCATCAGGAGGTCCGCTGGTGGATATTAACTAAGCAACAACAGTCCAAAATCAACAGCAATACCATTAATGTGTGCGGCCATTTTTCTACCTATTCAATATATTCACGTGTGCATTAATGCTAATGCAAAGAGTTGTGTACAAGCTTTTATCACGGTGGAAATCTTACAAGCCTCTTCTCTTATATCCATTTGTCGCTCTCTATCATCGCTCTATTTAGCATTATCATTATCTTAGCTTACATATTTGTCTAATTAACATTGGCCTAATAACCTTCTCTATAGAAAATTATAATCATCAAACCATGATATTAGGAGAATGATGACTGACCTTTTCCTCCTCTAGGCGTGCATATCCTTTACGAGACCGCTTTTGAGGGTATTTGTTCCCTTTTGCTCTCTTACGATTAGCATCACTAGTTTCCTGTTCCAAAAAAACAAATGCCATTCAAATTTGATTCAAAACTTACTAATGAGAAAAATTGACATGTATCCTGAATTTGTCGGTGAATCGAGTAGTTAAGAAATCTCTCCATTGAGATTCTTCAATGAACAAATACATATTAGGCGGCTCATTTCGTACATTCCCTTTGTTGCCAAACAAAAATCTTTTTGTAAGATAGCATTTTAAATTTCTCCATTTTTCACCAGTTTGAGAAATGATCCACTCCTTCTTTTCCACGGGAACTTTAAATGTTAACTGAAAGAAGAAGATAAAACATGACTTTATATCAAATTAAAACTGAGAGATCTTGCAAGCACATGAAATGAACTTGTGAAATAGTTGTCAATGCATCAGTGAAATACAAAGTATATATATGCTGGTGAATGGAATTCCACATCGGAAGGTATATATGCTGGAGTTTCTTGCTCATCATGACAGTTAATCAATTGTGAAGTTTCTGCAGCAGATTAGTTCTGTAGACACCAACATCAACTAGCTAGTCTATTGTGTTCATTGTATTCATTCTCAGAAAGGAAAATCCTATTCATAACTGCAGACACCAACATTAATCAGCTAGAATCATCTTTCAAATTGAAGTCTTAGTTTCAAGGATAGGATTCTTCCTCTCACCATTCCTATGCATTTGTATCTCTGCTCTTGGTAATGGAATTTGCCTTTCAGGGCGTAATTATTTTGGTCTGGATTATCTATTTAACATGTTAAAAATCAAATTTTGGGTTTGAAGCTTAAGGATTAGGATGTTCTATGCTATTGGAAACATAAACATAATGAGTTTCAATATTATCTTATAAGATTCCGCTCATTGTCTGTCCCTGAGAACCAATGCTCAATGTGTTGCTGCTTATATAAATTATAAATGAGTATATATAAAAAAGCAAGAACAAATTTGCGCAAAAAATGGTCGGAAAATTTGATTTACCAATGATTGAAAGGTGTTGGTGCAGTGATGCACAACCAGGAACTCATAGTACCCAAACGACTTTGACTCGTTCAACTATCCCTAGGAGACACAGTCGAGAAATGATAGCTTGGAAAACTCCGATACATAGCCTACAACTTTCCCTATACTATCGAATTCCCATCTTCTCATAGATTTGCTTTATTTCTATAGCCTAAGATGTGTAAGTCCGCAAACATATGTAATAAATCAAAAATCCCAAAGCCCAATTGTAGCATTGATATAAAGCATAACCAGACTACAACAAACAATATGGGGAAATCAGTGGTTTACTTTCGTCACATTGTCTTTATACTAATGTAAATGATAAAAGTGTATATAATTTGGTTAGTTACGACTTATCATGACAATGTACATGATTTTTTTTATGCTTTTAAGATGTGTTAGTCTTTTAGTTTTGTAGCCTAATAATTCGCTTTCATTTTTAGTGATAGTCGTTTCTCTAAGATATGGATGTCTTAGAGTTCATCTCATTTCATTAATTTACGAGAATCAAGATTTGAAAATATTTTTATTTTTGTAACTTTAACCTATCATACCGTTTGTATCATAAATCTCGCGCATTAGCATGGGTACAGATTTGACATCCAAAAAGAGTTCAAATCCTCTCATCCGAAGACATGTTAGACAATTTTAGGGTCAGTAGGCTCATTTCTGGAGGAGACCAGTCATAATCTTGGTATCTACGGTGCCCGAGGCGAGCATAATTCTCGCTGGTTTTATCAAATCTTAACACTGAATCATTAAGGAAGCTAGAGTCGAGTAAGCAAGCCCTCCATGGGTAAAGGATAACTAATGGAAATCAACTACAACCCAAGACGAACATGAATGATTCACAGCACCAGTAGAACCCCAAGCCTTAATGCACAACAAGAAGGTAAGAACCATTGATAATATGTGTTGTGGTAAAAAGCTAAGATAAAAGAATTACCGAGAGATCTTCCCATATAGCTTCTTTTAATGCCTGCGAAACCTCACTCCATTCATCAATATTGATTGGGACTATAGTACGAGTGGTGACCCCAATGTAACTTGACATCTTGGCACTAAATTTTCCAACGGGTTGGCCTTTTTGTATTCCATTGGACATCTAAAGACAACTTCTTGTTCCGAGCACGAATTACTTGCTTCATACGAGTAGCACGCACCTCTATGAGTTGTTCTCTTTGTCTTCGTTGGTGGAGGAGAATTTTCATCTGCTGCATCATGTGGCAGTGGCTCAGTGGACCCCATTTCCTGTAAGATTAAACAACAAAATTAGTCAATGTTTTTTACTAATGAATAATGAGATGATTATGATGTAAGCAAATAAAAAGATAAGCAAGCATGACACCATTTTGTGTTTTATGAAGTTTCCCAGAGCATCGTATTACTAAACGCTAACCATGACTTACATCCATTGTGAAAATTATCGTGTCTCTTGCCTAAGATATAGGAAAGAGGAATGCATGATTACAAATGCCATGTTCATAGGAAAGAGGGTTACCTAGTTCAGTTCTGGATAAAGATAACTTATCTAAATATGGTTAGAAAAAAGTATAGGTAAGTTCACGTTGACTTTACTTGGTAAGAAGGGTGAAACATGTATGTTAAGATGACGTATAGTCTTTTGAAAACAGAACACAAGGGAGCATAATCTTAATTGCAAAACAAAACCAACATAGCTATAAAGTACAAGAAAGAAACAAGGTAAATAATATCAAAAAGTAAACAGATTATAAAAAGGTGAATTTAAAAAGTTAGCTTCGACACCTTACCATGTCAAATTTTCCTTCTTTTTTCAGGGCGTTTGTTTTTCGTTTTATTGAAAATAACACCCCGAGACGCTTCTTTGATCTAACCCATATTCCTTCGAAATGATCATCTCGTGTGTACAACTTATCTCCAAGTACATCATCATTAAGTGAGGGTAATACTGAAAAGACTTGGCGCTCTTATGTATCATCTTCCGTATCATCATCCGTATCATCTTCTGTATCATCATTGTCATTTTCGGCATCCTTTCTATTTACTGATGAGACAACGCTCCAATCTTCATCACTCGGGTCTGTGACAAAGAACACTTGTTTTGCTTGTGATGCTAAAATGAATGGCTCCTTTGTGTAGCTGACCTTTGACAAATTCACTCGGGTGAAACCCAAATCATCAACCTGGACACCATTGTTATTCTCCACCCATTTACAACCGATTATAGGGATCCTGAACATGTTGTAATCCAATTCCCATATGTTCTCAATCACTCCATAATATGGCATACTCGCATATACATGATTTTTATCTTTTGTACCACTAACATGCATTGCCGCTGCCTTAAGCGTCACCCCACTGTTTTGCATGATACTTTCATCATCCTGATCCTTTGTGTAGAAAGTAAACTTTTTTATTTGATAAGCAGAATATGACAACACCTCCATACGAGGACCACGGGACAACCATTTCAATTTCTACCTAACACTACACGGTTTTTGATCCAACACTTTAGAAACCGATCTTGTAGCCAATCAATAAAAGTGAGGTTATGTTCATTAGCTATCCATGACTCATTTCTAGTGGGATTCAAGCCTCTTAAGAAATCCTTGTGTTAGTGGATATAAGACTCAACCTCAACACTATTCTGTAAAACATATAAGTGCTCCTTATGCCACATTTCACGAGATATGCCTATTACTTGATTTCCAATTAGTCCCTTACCTTCTTTACTAATTCGAGACTTCGGAAGACCAATGGCCTCAATGTTAGAAAGATATTCGGTTGAAAAATTAATGGCTTGCTCAATTATGGAACGTTCAACAATACAACCTTCTAGTCGACTATGATTCATCACATATCCTTTTAGCACTTTCATGAACGGCTCAATAGGGTACATCCATCTCAGATAAGCCAGACCACAAAGTTGTGTCTCTTTAACCAAGTGAACAGTTAAATGAACCATTATATCAAAAAAAAGAAGGTGGGAAAAACATCTCAAGCTGACACAAAGTGAGAACAATTTCATTTGGAGCGCATTTAACTTTCCGGGGTCTATGACTTTGCAACATATTTCTTTAAAGAAAAGACAAAGCCTAGTAATTGCTAGGCGGACACGATTCGGCAAGATCCAACGCAAAGCCACTAGTAAGATATGCTCCATGAGAATATGACAATCATGAGACTTCAAACCTATTAATTTCAATTCTTTCATTGACACAAGGTTTCTAATATTAGAAGAATATCCTCCAGGAACCTTAACTCCACTTAAAAACTCATAAAAGGCTTTTTTTTTCTTTTCTAGATAGGGTATGACATGCAGGAGGTAGATATGTACGCCCACTACGCTTCGTGGGATGCAATTATTTTCTAATGCCTAGCTCAACTAAGTCATCTCTAGCCTTTACACCATCGTTGGTCTTCTTCGGCACACTTAGTAAGGTACTTATCAAACTATCAAATATATTTTTTTCAATATGCATCACATCTAAAAAATGACGTACATATAAAGAACTCCAGTATGGAAGGTCAAAAAATATTGGCATCTTCTTGTAACCAATAGAAGGAAGACATTCAGCATTTACCTTTCCATATTTTGCATTCAAGCCTTTCACCTTGTTAAGCCTTACGATCTTCTGTTTTTCCATTAAAAGCCTTTTTTAACCTACGATACCGATGTTCCACGGGCAAAAATCGACGATGGCCAAGATACAGAACCTTATGACTCTTAGTTAAAATAGGTGTCTGATGTTTTATCGTCACACATAGGGCATGCTTTATATCCTTTAACACTATATCTCGAGAGATTACCATAAGAAGGAAAATCATTTATCGTGCCAAACAACATAGCTTTCAGATTAAAATTTTCATTACGACATGCATCAAACACATTAACACCTACTTCCCACATCATCTTCAAATCTTCTATAAGGGGAGCAAGATAGATGTCTATATTGTTTCCCGGTTGTTTCGGCCCTGAGATTAGCATGGATAACATTATATATTCTCGCATCATGCATAAAGTTGGTGATAGGTTATAAATCATTAACATCACTGGCCATACACTATGTGAGCTATTTTGACCACTAGACAGGTTCATTCCATCAGTAGCAAACGCAAGGCCAAGATTCCTCGCTTCACCCCAAAGTCTCATCATACCATCCTTACTCCTCCCTTTTACATGCCACACTAAATTCTTTGCATCTTTTGGACTACTAAACAAGCGTCTAAATCTTGGTACAATTGGGAAATACCATAGTACCTTGGCTGGAACACTCTCTTTCTTTTTATATCGGGACTCATTACATTTAGGACAACTCATTAAGGATTCGGTAAAGAATGCAATCATTTGGACATGCATGTATTTTCTCATATCTCATACCCATGGAACCTAACACTTTTTTGGACTCATAAGTGCTATCGGGAATTGTGTTGTCCTCAGGGAGCATAACTTTTAATGTTTTCAGCAAGGTTGTGAAATTTTAATAACTCCAACCACTTCTCGCTATTAGGTTATACAATTCTATAATGGTAGACAACCTTGTGTACTTTTCACAACTTGGATACAAGGGTATTTTTGCATCATTCGACAAGTTCTCAACCATTTAAGGACAATCTCGTAAATCTTCCTCAAGCACACGTGTCATCTCATCTAAATGGTCATGTTTGAAAGTATTTGATTTATCACTCAATATGCTACCCCACAGACACATCCCCTACCTCTACATGACGAACCCAATTTGTATAACATTTATCAATCTCGTGTATAGTCAAATGATCTCTTAAGTGTTCAACACTTAGTCATGATTGGAAACAACATTCAAGACATGGACATAAAATTTTACGAGGATCTTTGGCATGTTTTACAGCAAAAGCAATAAAATCTTTCATTCCTTTCTCGTACTCTCTTCCCATACGATCTTCAGACATCCACTTTCGATCCATTCTAAATTTTCAAAAGAGTAAAAAAATTACATGAATATTATTATACACCATTATATCTTTTTTCAATTTCCATTATTGTAATGAAGGGTTGAGATTAAGAAAATTTATACATCAATACATATTTTTTTTTAAAACCGCATAATATACTCCAAATCTTAGTGATAACAATATGTTAGTCAAACCATATCGAACATGTAATTTTATTATAGTACAATATCAACTCAACCTCATGAACCTAAGTGATGTACACTATACAAAAATCTAAAAGATATTTAACATCAATCAATAGATATAACCATGGAGCATGTTCAAAGGATCAAGATAAACATAATTCAAGAACATAACATCATCAATCTCCAAAGAAAGGTCAATTTGATAGCAAGGCACTTAAAAATGTCAGTCCAAATAAATCATTAAGTAGAAATTACATTAAAGGTCAACTCATGTCTTCACAATGAAAAGTGGGAATAACCTTAAGAGGTGGGGTGTAAGAGGATTAGACCTTAGGCTTTTAGTTTGTACACCTCTAGTAGCTGAGCTATTACACTATAACAATAACACCAAAAATAAACACAAAAGTTAAAGACAACATCAAGAATACATATGTTAAGCTAACTGTAAAAAGAATACATATGTTAAGCTAACTGTAAAATGAAATCATGTCTCATACTCTCTTCATTTAATCACAGGTTCAAAAATGGCCTAGTAGGCTGCAAAACTACGTCCCTCTTCTCGATGAAAAGGAATCTAACAATGTCTAACCCCCTCTCGACGTGACCTTGTCAACACCACAATCCGTCTATATCCTTCATACAAAATCCTCCATGATCTGGTCACTCAACTTTTCAAAGTTCTTTCCACATTTAAATTCACCTGTACCTTATTCTTCTCACTTTCATTGATTCTATTTTTGGTAAACTGCTTCCCTCCATAACATGAGTTCACTTGGTCTCTAAAGAACTTTATCTCTTACCTCAAAGGAAAAACAGGACCGATTTGTTTCATTAACAGTCTTATTCTCTTCGGATCCATCAGCAAATAAGCACAAGAGACTTGAGTAGCTTGGTGTCCATGATAGCTACTCATTCTCCAAATTATCTGAAAATGGTAATGGCAAACAGGAAATGCAACTTTTCTAGCATATACTCCTCATTTGCTGACTCAATTTGATGCTACTATCGTAAACCTAGAACTGAAGGTTTTGACATTACGCCTTTTTTCTGAGCACTAATAAATGGCCTTTTACTTGGCTGGATGACCACGGTGCACTGAATTTGGGCTAGGATGTAGGGAGATTACAATGTCTTGCTCGATAGACTAATGTCTCAGGGCATAAGTATCATAATCAAATGTAATGCTAGGACTGAGTCTGACCTCTGAACTTTGCCTCTTTGTCAACATTTTGGAACATATTCCTAGGACATAACGAACAATTCTATTGCCTTGTACAGCCAAATCCGAGCAAAAAACAACTCTTTCCCTGCTATTCAGTTTCCTTATATAAATTATTCTTCTGATTCTGATATTATATTTCATAATCAACCTCCTATATTTACTAATCAGTTCAATGATTTTGGACAATCTAATAGACCCATTAAACCTCCTGAAATTCCATGATTTGTTCTCTCTTATTTACCTCATAAAAACACGAACCCTAATACATCATATTCTTCACCTTCTTCTCTTTCTTTTGCTGTTAATTTTTATCACATCAAACTCACTTAATATTGTTTGATTTTATCTAGTTTTTTACGCATTTGATTGAGGATGTTTCATTAAGATCTCAATGCAGTTCTTCAATCAACAATACATGTGTGTATTCATTGATCTTTTTGATTCCAATTTTCGAAATTGATTTGGTTTTATATAATTAATTTTGTTCCATTGATTTTCGAGTTGTGCAATCTTAATGAGAGTATATGTATATGATCTCCCACGCTCCAGTCTACTCTATAATGGCTCTTATATTACCACAAATTTCTCCATCTTGATGAATTTTTTGTGTATATCTTCAACTATTATGTTGCAACATGGAATCTATAACAATTGACATATTGCCATAGGGAAATCACTTACGTTTAAAATTGTATGCTTGAGATTAGGGTAGTCTAATGAAATACCTTTTTCAATGGGAACGTAGTGGAAAAGAAGAAACAGAACTACACAAGAGATGTTTCCAAATCAATCCAAAAATAATCCCAATTGGATAGGTGCCATGGAAAAAATAGATGCTATTGAGGCAAATGATTTAAGATACTCTTTCGTCCCCTAAAATCAGGCGGTTTCACAATACCCAATTCTAAAATCCAATAAGCTGAAACAAGTACTGCAAAGAACAGAATTACATCATTATAAAATCAGGCGGTTTCACAATACCCATTTCACCATACCATCAAACTAAAAGAAATTCAACAATCAAAGATAAGAAGAAGATGAAACAAGTAGAATTACCTCAACTCTCAAAGTTGAGTACGGTTAGGGACGAAGAGAAGCAAAGAATGGAATTCGAAGCCAAATTGCGTGCTGCAAAGTTTCCAGGCCTTGTTGATAAGTGAAACGGAAATGTAACCGCGGCTGCTTTCAGAATCCCGGTTGAATAGGAGAAGATTGGTCTTCATAGACGTTATGCTACTAGTGCAACTGGGTCTGGAATAGTGGGGAGGGAGGTGGCGATTTCAGCGGGAGTTCGTGGGGTCTTTTTTCTTTCCTTTTTCTTGTATTTTAAATGGTAAACATATATCGAAATTTGACAACAATGCAAAAACCTATCAATTTGCGAACAAGTTTTATGAATCACAACTTACTCCTAAACATGGATCCAACAAAAATAAACAAATCTTAAGTGAATGCCAAGGAGTTCAAGTAAGGTCTTATGCAGGATGATACTAAAACATGGGATCATATCTCGTCCACATCACTTTACTTTATCGTTCTCCACACCCCAAGAAAATAATAATGACGTTGCACTTGCACCATTGTTTAAACATATGGAAATGTATAGAGGTGAGTTTGATGGAGACCCACCCAATATCCTCTACCCTAATTAGTTGAGGATGGATGGTGTCAGCAGAGATGAGAACAAAAGTTGTATCTGCTATAGATGATAGAGAGGTTTGAATTTTAAGTTATACCCACATTATCCTCACCCGCCGTCTCCTACACCCATTTATTTTCTTTAATAGGCCCTACACCTAAAAGGCTATAAAAATTATTATATTTTCTTGACATTTCTTTTATTGCTAAATATAATTCTCATATTAACTAGGTCGCCAACTTATTCTTTTCATCAAAATGGAAAAAAATGAATTGAAGATAAATCCTCAAAAGCAGTTTTCAAGTTGTCTTAGAATGTTTTTATGTGGAGTATTTCAATACTGAATTTTAACTAAGATTTATTTGATATCAAGTACGTGAATTTATTTTATTGAGGTGGTGATGGGTAGGTTGGGGTGCATATGAATACCCAAGTGGTAGATCAGTGAGAGTGATTTTCACTTTGTCCCTTTAGCATTGAATCAAACAATAAAAATCCATTGCAATATGTGTGTTAGCTATAGAAATATTCTGTGGAAAAAGTGGGCGTAGCAAACTGAATTTTGCAACAGAGGAAGACGATTTGTAGCAAAATTTGCTACAGTTTTGTTTCTGTAGCAAATTTTTTTGCTACGGTTTTTTTCTACCTCCATCCTGACCCACTCCCCCCATAAATCCCATCGAAATGCTCTTAGTAGGAATCGAAACCGAGTTAAGACTGTGGAAAGTTGAGTAGTTCCCAACTGAGCTCTACATGATGCACATACTTATAGTTGGCTTATGTTCTTTATATTTCTTAGCTACTTAATATTACGCCGTCAATCGTATTCCGTAGCAAATTTCGCAACGTATATAATTTTCCATAGGAAAATTTGCTATTTGCTACGGAATTGAAAACCGTAGCAAATTTTACAACGGAATTGTGTTCCGTTGCAAAATTTAAAACGGAATACAATCCTGTTGCAAAATTTGCTACGGATTTCTATCAATCACAAAAAATCCGTGGCAAAAATTCTTTTTTGTAGTGTGTTATAACAAACGAGGCGATAAAGACTAATATAAGAACGTGAAAGATAAATAACACAAACAGAGTTTAACGCGGTTCACTAGCAATGTGCTAGCTACATCCACCAGACTAGAGGGAGAATAGTTTATTAAATTAGGAGAGAATAGAGAATAGTGTTAGGCAACACTAAGATAATCAGATGAATGAATAGACCCCTGTGCTTGGTTATTCGAACCAACAGATATTCAAGGCATATCTAACATAGTGTATGAGAGACAAAAAAGGGATAGATATATACATTATCTGTGGGGACTGTAGTAGGGGTGGAGGGACTATGTTCCACATTGTTCCTCGCAAATTCTATAGTGCACACGGACTCATGAAGAGGAAGTTGTGCACATATCTCCAATAAACATCACCCAATAAATACTAGTAGAATAAATGCTATTTGAGGCGTCTAAAAATAGCCTATTTGAGGCGTTTTTAGCATAGCATCAAATGGGGGCCGCAAATAGAAGCTCTATTTGAGGCGCTTTTAAAACGCCTCAAATAGAGCTTTGATGTGAGGCGTTTTTGCTCAAACAAAGCCTATATTTGAGGCAATTCTACAAATAACGCCTCAAATATAAGCTCTAGTTGAGGCGTTTTTCTACAAAAAAAAGCCTCAAATATGGCTTCTATTTTGATAAGAGCCCTTTCTGAGGCGTTTTATTGTAGAAAAATTCCTCAAATAGAGACTCATTTAATATTAAAAAAAAACGTAATTCTGGTGCATTCATAGGACTAAAATGTCTGATAAACCTGTTTTCTTTTTTTTCAATTTTCCATAATCAGCTGTATAGGCACTTATAATTAATACCTGTAATACAAACCAATATTTTCTAAAGTGAACATGCTCAACATTATATAGCTCAATAGATTCTTCATTATAATCACCAACACCAATTTTCAATTTCAAAGGATGATTAGTCAAACAACATGTGTATATAAGGCTATAGTTTTACAAGTTCAAAGATAAATTATAATAGTTCAACTAACACAACAATTAGTGAAATACGATGCCCATTTGTCTCGTACTTCATTCATCCCGCTATTGGTGTAGGACTCTCCCGCTTGTGAGTTCAAAGCCTATAAATAACAAAAGAACAATAAACGTCAAGTGAAAGCAAGAAACAATAATTTTGCGCTTCATGCATTTTAAAATACATCAAACATTAGTAATTCTAAACTAAGACACAGGTTCGTTTCACATTTCAATCACGCAAGCAGAACAAAAAGCTGAGAAAATAAACAACGTATACATTGGGTACAATTCTAATGGTCTGAGCATGAACCTGTTAACCACATTTACAGGGCAGTACCCACACATATCAAATAAATGCCCACTTTTAGTGGTCTGTGCATGAACCTGTTCACCCCGATCTAGAGAACTACAAACGCTGTGAACACTTGACAAGGTGAAAAGATCCGGTTTTGTTACTGATTTCATCTTAAGAAGATATTTAGGGCCTGAATTTCACTTTGGTGAGCAGAAAGCTTCTTATCCACAAGATCCATCATTTGGGCACGACCTGCTATCATAGCATTCCACGTAACCAAGCTAATAGAATACATCTCATCAAATAGTCTAGTTGCTTCATCAATTAGCCCACATTTCAAGTTAAAGTACATAATTGAATTACCAAAACAGTTGTTCGAGTCAGTTTTGTAAATTTCGGGTTCCGCTAATTTCGGTGCTAGGTTGACATAACCTTTTAGATAAAAATCAGCCCACATTTCAAGTTAAGGTACACATTTCTATGTACGGTTTCACTTAAACCCTATGGTTGCTCATTTTAGATAAAGATCGAGCATATACATATTTTTATTACAACAGATTTAATGAATTTCTGAACAGGAGGACCAGCAGTCCTTTAGAAACTTAAAAGCCGGATAGACAACAATTTGTTCTTATTGTACACTTATAAAGAGAATTTTGTGGGAGAGATTAGTTAGTATGAATCAAAAATGAAAAATTCTGCTTTTCCCAATATTCTATGCTACTAAACACCTGTTTAAAATACTTGTAATCAAACTATATAACAGCATGATAGAAAAAAGTTGTCCGCAACATATCAAACTATCTCAGAAGATTTATGCAGCTACTCATAGTATAAGAGTGAAGGTTTTTTTGTCAAAGTAAGAGTGAAGGTTTTTTTGTCACAACATACCTTCTCCAAGTCATTTGCGGTTGTGCATCAGCTTCTTACTATATCGTACATGTAGCGCATCACGAAGTAGCCAGAAGTCACATCACCGCTTTGTTGAGGGCACTAGAAAGGCATATTACAAAGTGGATTAGAAATTTGGTGTGGGAATCAGAGCTAATAGTATAAAGTGGAATAAATGTACTCGAACAAGCAAACTTTTACCTTCATAGATTTCCATAATGATCTTTCCTTTTTACCTTCATTAGACCACCACTCATTTTGAACCTTTTGAGAGCACTAAAAGTAGTATCATGTTAGCTATAAGCTATCCTAAAGTCAATTTTTAAAAAAAACAGAAAATTGGTTCTTTCTTTTTTTACTTACTTGAGAACTACCATCTTTATATACAACTTGCGGCCTCCTTTAAGGGTGATTGAGTCAAATTCATAAATGGTGCTGGTTTATGGACATATCGCAAGTAACACCCAATGCTTACTGCATTTGTTAATCATGACATGTATGAGAAGGAATGATAAAAGGTTCAATAACACCAAAGTATCATGACATGCATATTGTTAATTTACCTATTGATAATCGGAGCCAAGATGAATGCATCACAATTTTCAGATGACTTCTGAAATGCCTACGTAACATAAGTTATTGCATCCTCTGCTTTCTTCATCAATTTAGTATCTGCAGTAGCGCTAGGGCACAACAATCCGATCAAACGTTGGATATCGTCTTTAACTAAATCATCTTGAAGCATCCTAAATGTATGATACTAGTGAATTAAGTATTTGGGAATACATATAAATGTAAGAAATTAAGGAAAGTGTAATAAATTAGTCACAAGACCTCATAAAAATTTGAAGTATTGATATATTAAGCTCATTTCCCTTGAGGAATTTCTTGAGGTCGTCTTTGCCTACTTCTCTCTTTATTTCCTCATTGTAAAAAAAAGCTTTCGCATCAAAGTAGATACTATAGGTCTCCCCGTCAACCATCGTGCCAACAAGTGTATTCAACCACTGACAATCTGGACTTAAGGACTCTACTATGCACTCAATTGTGGGTATCTTCTTTGGGGTCCCGGACAATTGAGATGGGTGTGAGTTGCTGCCCACTATCTCATGTTATTTTCCACCCTATTAGTCAAACAATTAAAATAGAAAAATAAGGATTAGAAGTAATACCGTATAATTCATATAATAGGCGTAATCGTGGAATTCCATATGATAGTCTAACCTCATCTCCAAAACTCATTAATGCAATTGGCCACTGGACAAAACCTCCAACTGCATCACTTAACATATAGATATCAAATGCTGGCACAGGAACCGAAAGTGGAAGGCTCAAGAATTTATCGGGAACAACCATCACTTTTACCCTCACGAAATCGGGCAAAATTGAACCATGATGGCACACTTCTCCCGGAAATAACTTGCCACGGGCAACCTCATATGGCACTTGACTGTGAGGATCTTTGAAGAGAAGGTGGCAAGGCGTATCATCCTGATTAGAAAGGCATGAGGAAAAAAATGACAAGTCAAAATCAGGATTGTCTGCAATTAATATTTAAATTTCTTAACAGTTTGTTAGTGGATGATATTTGGTTTCTATCATCTTTAAGAAAATCTTTTCAGAGACGCGCTAGGAATAATATGGTATATGAAGCTACACTTTTGAGGACATAGGTGAATGAGAAGCAAGGTAATAACATAAGAGACAAACAGATGGTTTATTTTGTGAAAACTGAACCACAGAACCAACATATAGCATGCAACTGAACCAGAACCAAAGCTATAACACCTGAACCAACATATAACACCAGGAACCAACATAACACCAGAACCTCTTCAATGACTTAGATTGTTCGAGAACCGAAACCAAAGTGAAAACCAACATATAACACCCAGAACAAGAACCAACATATAACACTTGAACCAAGAACAACCAAAGCTATAAGACTAAATGTGAGATAAACACTTAACACCCTGAACCAGAACCAACATGGTGTGTGTGTGTGTGAGAGGGTGGGGGACTATGAGGATTAGTATTGCTGGGTTTTGCAGACCTAAACAAGTATGATACAGTTTATTGATAATGAACCACAAGCTTTACAAAAATCATACATGGTGGAGGAACTACGATGCCATATTATCTATTGTTTGATTTAAATGAAACTATTCCATTTTGTTAGAAGGTGACCATTTTTGGCTACTGTTTAGGGTTTTTGGATTGTATTACTTGTATCTCGGTCGAAAACCATGTGTCAACTGCCAATGCTGCTCTTCTCTACTGTTGCTGGACTTTTTGGATAAACATTTGTTTGGTATCATTATTAGTTCCAGTTTTTGGTGCTAGTAACTTATGTCATATGATATTGGCTGGATAATGAAATAAACAGTAGCTATACTTATGCCAATACTAAAAATGGTAATATCAAGGAAGCCACAGTTTTAGGTACCAATTTCTTAAGAAATAGGACAATTCTCCGCTGATCCTATATAGACGGTATCTCATTAAATAAGTTCGGATCAATACAGATTAGGAATCCTCTTAGCATTTCTGCAGAAAATTATTCTTTGCATAGCCACATGAGATGCGCATCACTAATGAAATGCATGATAAAAGTTTGTTCAGTGCTGTAAAGTAAGGAGCTATATAGCAGTTTTACCTTAATTTCACGTGGTTGAGATGGCATTGAATGGGTCCCTTGACCATTACCAAAAGGATTTAGGCATATCACAGGAAATTCGGGAGCATCGGGATTATTAGGAACTACCGGAACATCTAGAACATTAGGAACTTCGGGAGCATTCGGATCACTAGTGAACGCATGTACATCCGAAACAAGAGGCAAGGTGAAGGCCGGCAAACCCATTTGTTGCAAAATAGAGGACATATTACTCCATACCTCGAGCTTCATCTCTTCTCTAAGCTCCTTCCTTAGTTCATTCTTTAGGGCCTCTCGATCCTCCGAAGTTGTTGCTTTTTTTCTTGAACCACCAACTTTGCCTAAGTCACCAAATGCTTACTTCACGGTTACATTAACGCCACCAAAACCTCTTGCCCGACTTGGGTGATCTTCCTTCTCACCAAGAGCATAATATAAAGCATCTCTATTTCTATCTTGAATAAATTCTCCATGGTTCTGCTTCTCTCTTAGCTCAAGCTAAGATTAATTTCATATAAAAAAAAAATATGAGCAAGCAATAGCATACAATTCTTCCAGCATGACAGAATGACTAAATACAGAATGACAGAAGAAAAAAATTGATAGGATGATTGATTTCAGATGACAGAATGATAGGATGACAGATGATAACAAAGATGATAAGAGTAGTTAACATAACAGATGCAAATGAAGATGCGATGATGATAAGAGTAGATGCTATATACTTACATATCTTTTGGCTACTTTCTTGGTTTTCTGTTTCTTTATCACATACTTGCCAGATTTTTTATCCTTTGTATGCATTGCACAGAATCAGTCATCCGCCCGATTGACGTCCATGGTAATCATAAAGGTCGAGTCATTTTCACCCGACACAGGAGTACTCATCGGATAAAAACCATCCTTGATCCAAATCTGACGAGCAGTGTTGAAGTCATTTTGGCCCAAGTGATGATGATGCTCATTCCTTTTTGCACACTCAATAGCCTTATCACGTTTTCTCTTAAGAACACGGGAAAAAAAAAGAGTAACCAGCATTAAAAGCATTAACAGTACAATTAGATCAAAATAATTTTTGTAGTGATTATTTAGCTTACCTTGGCCGGACTTAAAGTTTTAATTTGCTGAAAAGTTTCCAATCTTCTACGCTTATATGTTTCCAAATTTCATGGGGCACCTTTCCTTTTTGAGATTTGATTCTCTTCCTTGTCTTAGTGATCCATCCACTTACCAATTTGCTTTTGAAATCCCTGAACCTTTTCGCAACTAAAGACAAGAAGTTCTTCCTCAATCTCTTCTCATCAGGAATATGGAATAGATTCTAAAAGGAATTAAATATGAAAAACAAGATTAGCAATAAAAGGTAAAGAGCACGCATCCTTCTATTCAACACTGTAAAGGAATAGAAATCAATTATTCTGAAAGGTTTCTGCTCAACAATGTAAAGGGATGTCAAATGCTACTCACTGTACAATTACAGAGGCAAGATACACCAACAGCAGTACATACCACGTACAACATAAAATTACTGTAAAGGGATGTGCTACTCACGTACAACATAAAATTAACTCTTCCAACTCATGTTTGAGCATAACAGTACAAACAGTACGTGAATTTTACCTTGAAGGTACTGGAACCCATAATATATTACAAGTTTGTGTCAATGCATCAACTGTACAATTACAGAGGCAAGATACACCAACAGCAGTACATACCACCAAAACCTTTAAGTCATCCTAGACCGGCTTACATCGGCAGCAAACACAAAATATTATAGCTTCCATGGTTTCAGTTTTAGCCAGGACAGTTTATGGTATACAATATTTACCTCTGCCGAGGTGATCATTAAACAACATGTCATATTTGAGTGGCAGGTGAGTGGCTATTCGAGTGTCAGCAGGTAAACAAACAGTACAGCAGGTGATAAGCAGTTGAGCATGACATATTCAAGATAGAATGTGTTCAGATAGCATGAATTAAGACAGTAAAAAACTACAACTAAACCCAGCAAAAGCATAACGAGTGCACGAAACAAGGTTTAATCATTAAGAAGTTATTTTTGTTTCAAAAGCCCAATAATATGAGTTAAGACACAAACAAGGGCCTTAAATAAGGGCATAATATTACCATGGTGTCTAGCCACATCATTTTTCTCTTTCCTTCGGTGACATCCTTCCAATTCCAATTAATGTTGAACTTTCGCATGCAAAACCCGGCATGTTGGCCATATCTCAGTCGCCATTTACCAATTGGACGGTTGAGGTCATCAAATTTAAGATACATAGACTCCAAACCTTTTAACCCCTTTGTTGCACATATTCCAGTGGCAGAGCCCTTGATTTGTAGTAAGCTCTTTGTTGCACTTGTTGGTTGTAATTCTTGGGAGGGTTGTTGGACAGGTTGAAGATGGTCAAAGGGCACAGAGGTTGATGGACCTGTCACTTCGATCCCCTGTAATGCAGCTCTATCTGCCTCCATCTCATGAAGATCTATCCAGTTGGCAATCTCCTCGAGCCTATGAGCCTCCATCTCTGCAGCAATGTCATCTACATCACCCTTGTCCTTCTCCATCTCAGCGCAATAAGGGGCATCATCACTGTCATTGTCACCCTCGAGATCGTCGTCATCTTCCTCATCAACGTAATCATCATCATCCTCACATATCTTGTAGTTATCTGCGTCATCCATTGTTGAATTCCTGAAAATATGGTCAAATTAAACACAAATTGTACATAATAGCCAGAATTTATGATTACAATTATACGGTTTCACATCATACCTATTTAGGATAATTAAGAATTTTCAACAGTAAGCCCTTCTGTATGGTCAGGACGCACAAAGATTGTATCAAGATCCTCTACATCACTCACATTGCTTTTAGGAATTGAGAAAGGTGGAATATCCTCAAAATCATCATACTCCTGTTCATTAAGGACATCCCATGCACCTAAAATTTGTTTCTTTCCATGATTCACAAGAGACCGATGGTGGTTAGAAGGGTCAAGAACATAGAACACTTGTCTAGCTTGTGATGCAAAAATGAATGGCTCCTCAGTGTCTCGCAAACGATTCATATCCACTTGAGTAAAACCAAATTCATCTATTTGGACACCACGTCGACTATTTTCAATCCACTTGCACCGAAAAAGAGGAACCTTAAAGTCACAATAATCTAGTTCCCATATTTCTTGAATTATCCCATAGTATGATTGTGTTGCATCAAAAGAAGATTTGTCCTTAGAGCTAGCAAATTCTCTTGATGATGCAATCATTGTCACACCACTATTCTGCACAGATAATGACTTCTTATCTTGACGTTCACTATAGAAAGTGTGTCCATTTATGGTATACCCTTCGTAAGAGAACACACACTCTCTAGGACCATAAGCAAGCCATTTTAGTGTATTTGATACATCATCAGTATCAATATTTGACAATTCTTCCATTACGTCATTATAAAACCAATCAATGAACGTGCGGTTATGCTCCTGCATCATCCACCTTTCACCTCTTGAAGGATAAATGGAAGCTAAAAATTTCTTATGCCTTGTCAAATATGGTTCAACCGCTTCACTTTGTTGCAACACATATAAATCCTCCTTCATTCTCAAATATGATGGAGGTGAGATTTCTTTGGCGCCAACCAGACCTTTGCCTTCATACCTTCCATCTTCTGTGGTTCTTGGAAGACCAATAGCTTGAAGTCTATCCTCGTATTCACTACAAAACTCATAAACCTCTTCACTAACAATGCCTTGAATGATACTAGCTTCTGGTCGGGCCGGATTTCTCACCTTATCTTGTAGCGTACCCATGTGTCTTTCAAAAGGATACGCCCACCTTAGATATGCAGGACCACACAACTTGATCTCTCGGACAATATGTGTTATTAAATGGACCATAATATCAAAAAAAGAAGGCGGAAAATACATCTGAAACTGGCAAAGTGTTTCAACAATGTCAACTTGTAATGCATCTAATGTTGTTGGGTCAAACACCTTGTTGCATATGGTATTGAAAAAAGAACAAAGTTAGGTAATGGCATGCCTTACATGTTTCGGCAAAATTCCCCGAATTGCAATCGGTAAAAACACCCGCATCATGACATGAGAATCATGGGACTTCATGCCAACTATTTTCAAATCAGTCTTGGACACTAGCCGTTTCAGATTCGAAGAGTATCCAGTAGGAACCTTGATCCCCTATAAACACTCACAAAATGCGCGTTTTTCGACTTTAGATAAGGTGTAGCAAGCTGGTGGAAAATAAAAGATGAACTTTTCCCCTTCTTTGTTGTGCTCTTCTCAATTGGGCACAACTGTGTTCGAATCTTCATACATTCCATGTCTTTCCGCACTTTGTAGCCATCCTTTGTTTTCCCAGTTATATTAAGCAAAGTCCCGAGAATAGCACCACACACATTCTTCTCTATGTGCATCACGTCAAGACAATGTCTTACCGGCAAGTCTTGCCAATACAGAAGTTCCCAAAAAACGGACGCTTTCTTCCAAAGACCCTCAAACTCCTTCGGTTTCACATTCTTACCAAATACTATTTCTATACCTTTAACCCGTTCATAGACCTCTTTTCCACTTAATGGCCTACGAGCCACTTCTTCCTCCACTTTCCCATTGAATGGTAACTTCTTCTTACGATAAGGGTGAAAGCGATTGAGAAACCTTCGATGATTCATGTACACATATTTCCACGAATGCGCCAAATACGTTGATTTCATATCATCATCACATATAGGGCATGCTTGCTTCCCTTTAACCTTATAACCCGACAAATTACCATAAGCCGGAAAGTCATTCACGGTACAGAATAGCATTGCACGCAAATTAAAGTTCTCATTGGCATGTGCATCGAACACCGTGACACCTTCATTCCACAACTTCTTAAGATCATCAATATGTGGTGCGAGGTAAACATCTATGTCGTTCCGGGCTGTTTAGGCCCGGATATCAAAAGTGACAGCATAATATATTTGCGCTTCATGCACAACCACGGAGGCAAATTATAGATTACTAACAAAACAGGCCATGTGCTATGTAAACTACTCAGACTACCATATGGGTTCATTCCGTCAGTGCAAAGCCCGAGTCTTAAATTTCTAACTTCATTCTTAAACTCCGGATACTTATCATCAATGATCTCCCATTGAGGAGAATCTGCTGGATGTCTCAACTTCCCACATTTTTTCCTCCGATCTGCATACCACCTTAAGTGTTGAGCGTCACTCTTTATGGAAAACAAGCGTCTAAGGCGTGGTATCAATGGAAGATACCATAACACCTTTGCAGAAGGATACTTCTTACCAACCTCAAATTCAATCCCATCCGGCAACCTGTAACGTGACTTACCACAACGAGGGCACTGATGTGAATTAGAATACTCATTTCGATACAGTATGCAATCATTTGGACATGCATCAATCTTATTATAACCTAAACCCAATGGACAAATTAACTTTTTCACATAATAATGCGACTCGGGAATTTGGTTTCCATCGGAGAACATGTCTTGGAGAGCTTTCAATAATTCCGTGAAGCTTTCGTCACTCCAACCATACTTTGCTTTGATGTTAAACAATGTTAATACCGCGGAATACTTAGTGTACTTAGTGCATCCAGGATATAAAGGGAATTTTACATGACTTGGTTAAACTTTCAAATGCTCCAGTGGTAAATTGATCTTTAATCCCATCTAACATCTTATTTAACCGATCATCATCATTATCCTCATCATTATCAACACCATTGCCCTTACCTAAAACATCATCATGAATAATGTCATCATTAGGTTCTCCCCTAAGGTGTAATCATTTACTCTAGAACATCCCTTATATATTCCTTCTTCACCATGCCATATCCATATGTGATAATCTTGTCTAAACCCACGACAAATAATATGTTCCCTTAACAACCTTATACTATAGACCTTCACCACATTACAACAATCCACACAAGGGCAATAAAAACCTTCATCTCCAGTATTTTTAGCGTAATCTAACGCAATCCTGCAGAATTCCTCGACCCCTTTTTGGAACTCCAACGAATTCCGCTTACCATACATCCAATTTCGATCCATCACAAGTACAGCCCACTAAAGAGAAAAAAAAGCCAATCAAAACAAATGGAAAACACATTTCAATTGCAAAGTTTAAGTCAACCTATACATGGATGCATCCGAAAGGTCCTTATCACTCCAACCTAACCCATCCTTGAACATTTAATCCCACTAGTGAATGTATGCCAACTCTAACTCTAAGGAAAATTCGGCAGCATTTCCCCACAGTTCTCCAAGTACACGATATAGGAAAATATTTACCTATATATGTACCCGAAGAACAACATAGGGAAATGAAGAGCCGAAATTTTCCTTATAGCGAGAAAGCATACATTCACCTCCTAAGTGAGATCGAATGTTCAAGAACAGTCCCAATCCGGGGACTATTCAAGATGTACCCCTAATGAGTACATCTTGAATGGGTATCTAGGCCTATGATGATGATGCATGGATAGCAAAAACAAGAAAAGCACTAATATATATCAAACCCAAATAACAATTTACATTCCATATATTTAAATAAATCACATCACTGAACATGCATAATATTTGATTTAAAAAGGCCATATAATTTAGTAATATTTAATGAAAAGTATATTTGCAAGGAAAATGAAAGGTAAGGAATCAGACTCCTTTATTGCATCCACAGAAATAGGAGGAGTAAAGCTCAGAAGCAGGTTTTGATTGCCTGTTTAAATGCACTTATATATTTTGTTTGGCAGGCTAGGAATGATGCTAGGTGGAATGATGTAGTTTGGATGCCAAGAGTTTTAGTCAAAAGAGTTCAGAGCTCAGTTTGCTTGAGGTTAAGGGGAGTAAAACCTCAAAAGCTTAGTAGTACTGACAGGCAATGGATAGAAAATTTGTGTATTGAGATGTATAGTTGAACAATTTGTCCTATCTGTTAGATTGAGGGGTCCAACCTAGTTGGTTTGCTCGTCTAACAGTTAGGTGTTAGGATGTAATGTTGTTTGGTTTGGATGTGAATATAGATCTTACTTACTTAGCGAAAAAAAAAGGTAAGGAATCATACCAAATATACTCGAGAAACTTTATGCTCCAAAAATAGGTGAAGTAGCCTGCATTAATTTATATTAAACCACTATGGTTAATTTGCCCCATAATATAATAAATGAAAACATAAGATATTTTATGTTCATAAAGCACAACTAATAGAAAACATCAACCAGATTTATGTGAATTGTGAAGTAACACCGACAACGAAGGGAAACTACAACAACGAAGTAAAAGTGGAAGATGGAAAGCCATTATATGTTTCACTTAGGCAACTCTTTTCTGGTTACTTACAACAGAAGATATTATATGTTTCACTTAGGCAACTCTTTTCTAGTTACAACAGAATACATTATATGTTTCACTTAGGCAACTCTTTTCTAGTCTAATTGTGCAAAAACGTTTGTTAATTACAAACTTCAATGAAAAGCCAGAGAAATGGAATATACGCATAAGGATGATGATAATGGTGGAATGAGGAAGCACGAGGAAAGAAAGAACTGTAGGAGATTTAAGTTTTTATATAGCCAGCAAGTGAGCTCCATCACCTGCTCACCTCGTGGATTCTTTTTACCGAGTCAGTTGCAATAAATTTGAATACTTCCGATACTTATTTCACTACAGTTAATTGAAGTAGCAATAAGAAATTCTCTTCTCAAATCAATGGCAATTCTATTATTATTATATTATTAGGGTCATTGGATATTATTTGGGTTTGCAAACATCGGACCCTTACCTCCCTTACCCTATCCAATCACTTGAAACTCATACTAACTCGTACCTATAGGATCCAAAAAAAACTAAGCCCATACCCTTAAAAAACTAAATTGAATGTAGCTTAATGCTCATTCTCTTCCCCTCTGAAACACCTCCTCCAATTCATCGGTCGAATACCGATAAACCTTGCTTAATACTCCCTTAAAATCCAGATTATTGCACAATTCCTAGAAAATTATCAAAACAAAAAAAAATCAAGTTCTGCCGCATCACATTTCAAAGCAAAGCACAAATAAACGCCAAAACCCACTTCAGTTAAATTCTGGAATGAAAAGAAATTCAAGAGTTTGGCAAAAAAAATTGGTTCTTCTGCAATAAAATTCATATAAACCTTGCTTATACACCCTTAAATTTTGCCCCACAATAAAAATTAAGTTTTTTAGCATCCCAAATCCCAGAAAATCACAAATAAATGTTTTATGTCTACTATTTACACTCCAAAGATAAAACCCACTTCAGAATACTAATGAAATGAAAAGAAAATTCTAGAATTTGGCAGAAAATTGGTTCTTATGCAATAAAATTCATGTCCGACTGAAGTAAAAAGCTAAAAAATTTAGAAAGTAAAGGGAAAGATAGGAAGAACCAACCTGAGAATTGAAATTCCTTGTTTCAGTAATGGCTATAGAACAGAAAAATCATGTCCGACTGAATGACGTGGACGGATGACGGCAGAGTTGAGACGAGGGAGGAGAGATGAGAAACCAACGGCAGTGATGACGGCGGAAAGCTCCTTCTCAAAGAACTATGATTCCAGGACGCAAAACGATTGTAGTTGCAGATAGAGTGGCAGAACGATTTGGCAGGGAAGAAACGGAGCCCTAGTTCCAATGTGGTGGGGAAGTGTGGTGGGATTGTTTTAAGAGGGAAGAAGCATTTTACTGTGTATACGCTTACAAATGTAAGGCGTTTTTCTAAAAATGACGCATCAATATAAATGTGAGGCGTTTTGTTTTAAAATGACGCATCTTAGTGTTAAGTTTGTTTTTTTTTAAAATTACTTTAAATAGTATTTTGCTGCTATAAGTGTAAAAAGCCTCAAATACATAGCTCAAATAGCTATTATTCTACTAGTTAAACAATGAACAATTTCCAATGAACATCAGTTGGACTACACTCAATGAACATCAGTTGGACATCACCCAATGAATATCAGTTGGACATCACCCAATGAACATTAGTTGGATATCACCTAATCAACATCAGTTGGACATCACCCAATGAACAATGAACATCACCCAATGAACATCAGTTGGACATCACCCAATGAACGTCACTCAATGAACAATAAGTTCTCCAATGAACAGACTCCAACATTAATTTGACATGAAAAGTTTTAAATTTTTGAAAATTTGAAAATGTCACCCGATGAACTTCAGTTTGTGTCAAAAGAACACTAATTTCACACACTAAGAACAATAATCAGTTCTCCAATGAACAAGACTCCAAAATTGATTTGGCAAGAAAATTTTCAAATTTTCAAATTTTTCAAAATTTGAAAACGTCAACCAATGAACATCAATTTATGTTAAAAGAACACTAAGTTCATTCAAATGAACAATAAATTAAATCAAAAGAACATTTACAATTTTTAAATATGATTCAAACTTTTGAAATTTTGAAATAGATAACCATAAAGCAACGTACATTAAGTTCAGTTAAAAGAGCATTTATTTCAGTTAAAAGAACATCTATTTCAATTAAAAGGACATCAAATCAAAAGAACATTTACAATTTTTACATATGATTCAAACTTTTGAATTTCGATATATACAACCTTAAAGCAATGAACATTAAGTTCACTTAGAAGAACATTTATGTCAATTAAAAAAAGAACATCAAATCAAATCAAAATAATATTTTATCAATTTTTGGAAATTTGAAAATTTCCATGTCAAGTTTAAGAATCGAACTGATGTTCTCTTGATTTAACTTATTGTTTTATGTTTGTGAACTTAGTGTTCTTTTAATACAATCTAATATTCATTGTTTGGGTGACGTTTTCAAATTTTCAAAAATTTGAAACTTTTCATGTCAAATCAATTTTGGAGTATGTTCATTGGAGAACTGATTGTTTATTGGGTGACGTTCATTGGGTGACGTCCAACTAATGTTCATTGGGTGATGTCCAACTGATGTTCATAGGGTTACGTTCATTGTTCATTGGGTGATGTCCAACTGATGTTCATTGGAAATTGTTCATTGTTAATTGGGTGATGTTCATTGGAGATCCGTGCGTAGCTTCCTCTTCATGAGTCCGTGTATAGCATCGACCGATTGATTATTCCTCCCTTTGAATCCCTAGCTATATGACCGTAAAATGCATCCCATCAAAAACTTGACGGATACTTTGTAATGAATCCTTATGATGAGCATGGAACATATCCCATAAAAAAACTGATAGGTTTTAGCAGTGCAATTTAAGGCAGAAGAAATAAAACTTTTTGAGCTTTTCGTTGTTTCCCACAAATTCCCTAAGGCGACATTTGGAAATCGAAATTTGATTTCACTTGCTTGATTTCAAATTTGGAAATAGAGATTCCCAAATACAATTGCAAATGTTGTATTTAGAAATTTTTGTAATTTTTATATCCACAATTTCAAATTCGACATGTTGTTTAATAATAGCTTTGAAATCTATTCCACAAGTGACTTTTTTCTTATTGAATTTTTATTGAAAGAAAACTAATTTATTTACACATAGGAAAACATTTTGAAAAAACTCAAAATATATTAATTTAGAAGTTTTTATTAAGACATTTTCCAATTTTGTCCATGTAGAAAGATATGGATATCTAATTAAAACTTTATTATCATTTAATTTAGAACACGTTTTAAAAATATAAGAAACTCATTTGAACTACCTTATACTGAGGCTCAGCCACTAGATCAAACCGCGATTCTCTAACAAAGAACACTTAGATGATTCGTGGATTTCTCCTTAATTCAGCGATTATTTATTCTTTGGATTCACTAGTATCTAGCTTTGACTAATAGTAGTAGAGGATCGTGTAAATATGTATGTAACAAATTGTAACTAAGATGTATCATTTGTATTCCCTCCGTAACAATTTAATGCCAGCAATTGTTTCTGCATGTACTTTAAGGAAACAATTTAAGGGTGTAAATGAACAAATTAATCAAATGGTTTTAGTACACTCAAGATATGAGATTAGAGGTTACTAATCTTAAAAATATTTTGATTAATTTATTTAGTTATATTCTTAAATTTCTTCCTTAAAATACATTTAGAATCAATTATTATTATTAAAGCATTACAAAGGGTATAAATAATTTTTGCTCGATTCAATATAGAAGTATATGAAGGTTGCTCAATGTTAATTTGCTGGTGGCATTGCGAAGGTTCAGAAAAATACACATGAATATAGATAACTGAATTGGGGGACAAGCAAGTCTGAGATGTCGGCTAAATTGGATTAACCGCAAGTTTAGTACGTCATTTAATTCATTGGGATCGTCAAGCTTAGCAGTGAAGTTTGTAGTACTTCGATAACCAATTAGCTAATTTGCCTATATAGTTGGATTTCGGTACTTCATACTGAGGTGATATTTGATAAATGTAGGTTCTTTTTAGTTTATTGGTGTTTAGGAAAAGAGGAGAGACACCAACGTATATGGTGCGTACAAAAGTGGTGCTTTGATGTTGGCGCAGCCTAGTCAGTAGTCACAAAACTTCACTATAAAAAACAAATTCACTATCATATTAAAAATAACAACTATGAGTAGCTATACCATTTCAAAATATTGACCCTTTTGCAACTTTTGAAATCGAAGTAGTTCACAAGAATTTAACGGAATTAATACATGTTGTATTCATGATTTTAATAATGATAAATAATATTTTTAGATTTTATAATAAAATGTATGTAAATTATTTTTTTATTTTATGTGTTTAATTAATAATTAGTTTAAGTTTAACTAGTGAAGAAAGGGTTAAGAGTTTAACCTAGTCAAGTTATTTAAATTAATTATTGTATGCACTCAAATATATATGTTATTATTAGCTTTGAATTAACCTAATAACATGGAATATTATTTTAAATAAAATAAAATTCCATGCTATTAGATGGAGTATTTCTTGAGGTGTTTATGCAGATTTAAACACTATGTCCATGCGCTTGAAGAAGAAACTGCATAGCCAGCCTGTTCCTGAAATATAGAAAGTCGTTTCCTATAATCCAGGAAGTCAGTTCCTATAATCTAGGAAGCACAGCAACCAACTATGTCTACTACCAACATCATGCTACGATTGTGGAGGAAGTGCTAACTAAATGTGTAACAACCTAGCAACAACATGCTGATTATAAGGAGCGTGTAACAACCAAGTCTTACTCAACAATAATCTGATTATGTTAGAAGTTCCTGGTTTCTAGGAACACCAGAAACTGACTGTTAGTTAGTTCCTGGAATCTAGGAGGTCTATCTAACCACCAAGTGTTCAACAGTTAACAAGCTAACTACATGCTGATTTAGTGGAGATTGTGGCTGACTAAAACGTGGATTAGTGGGCAAGCTTCATGGACATAACGACTACAAATTAGGTAGATTATGGGCTACTTTCAAGGACCCAGAACTACATAGTGGAGCAAAAATAGGAGCTGCTGAATTATCCTATATATAGCACAAGAAAACCAGAATGAAGACTAAGACTTTCCAGATTTTCATGTTCACAGATATTGAGAAAGTTTCCACTCTATTTACTCCTCTTCATAGCAAATATATTGTATTCGTTTTTGAGTGTTGGGTGAGAGAATTAAAGTGAGAAACTTGTATAATCAAGAGAGAAAGAAGGAAAGAGAAAGAGAAGACTTCGAGTGAAGTCGAGTGAGAAAAGTCACGTGTTTAGGGGGAGCAAGGTGACTAGGAACAAGTTCCTGAGGAACATCGTGAAAATTTATAATAGGTTATACAGAGTTGTAAACGCTATTATAAATAAGAGAACACAAGGTTTCTTCCTAGAGAAGTTTGAAAAAACACCTTGTTAAGTAATCTACTGTGTTCATACTCTTTTTTCCTCCTCCTTTTAGCTTATTCTGTTTTGATTATTTAAGAGTTTTAATATTCCGTAAAAAGTGAATAAAATCCCCACAACTACAATTCACTCCCCCTCTTGTAGAACTAGTGTTCATACTAGAGATTAAAGAACTTTTACAATATAGTATTAATATTTCCTTCGTTTCTTTTTGTTTGTCCTACTATCCGTTTTTGACCTTTTTTATGTCCTACTTTTTCATCCTTCCATATGTGGAAAAATTATATTATTCATCTACCCCTACTTTATTACTTTTTGGTCTCACATATACCATATAATTTTCTCTCACCTACTTTAATTTTCTCTCACCATATTTATTATAAAATAAGTGGACTTTTAGATTATTATCCCCACCTACATGCCTATGACATCATATTCATTGGCATTTGGAGATAGAGTAAATAAGATAAACAAAAAGAAAAGGAGGGAGTAGTTGATAGAAAAATAGTTGTGTTTCTTATTATTCATCCTATTTTCATCAATTATGTGAGAGTTTTTTAATGAAGACAAGACAAAAAAACATAAAAGTATACAACAAAATAATCCCATCTTTGGAACAACAAAAAGACCCATTTTGAGCAGACATATGTCAAATGTGAGATTATTCTGAAATTAAGTGAGTGTATGATTATTTTAAGAATACCGCTCAAAGTTGAGATTATTATTTTTCATTTATTCTTATTCTTATTATTTTCAGGAAAATCAATATCTTTTTTCATTGTTAGGAGAGAAAAACTAGGACTACTCTCTATCCAGAGATTAGCCTAAAATATTCTTACAAATGAAAAAAAAAATGACAAAGTATAGGGAGCCATTACAACGTCGATGGGGCGGAGATGCTTTTTGTGAGCCATAAATCCAACCGCTTGATTTGCTTCCAGAAAGCAGGGTTGCGTCCGAAAATGGTTGAACCGTGACAATCTAACCTACATCACCCATAATAGAATTGATTTCCCAAGGACACGACTATATCATGCTGAAAGCCTAGATAACAACAAACATGTATTATCTTGGGTATTCAGAGTTATAGCACCCTTAATCCTCCTTCAGGCCCTAAGCTTATAGTAAATATTGTACATGTTGGTGTTGCCTGTGGAAATAGCACCAATTAGAGATGGCAATGGGTAATAGATCCAACTCGGATTCGTATTCATTTTGAGGAGATTTGGGTCTTTAGAATTAGGACCCGTTAAATCCGAGTAGGATCCGGGTCCTAAGTTTAAAATACAGATATAGACAAGGTACTAAAGTATTACCCGAATCTGTTTACCCGTATTTTAAAAGTTATTTTTAATTACATAAACAAATTAAACCTTATCTCTGTTCAGTTCATTGTAAAGTCTAAAACACTTAACCCTAAATCCCTAATATCACATGCGCTGCTCTTCACTCGCCGGTTTCCTACCAATCTTCCTCTTTACTCACTCCACCGATGTGACTCTTCACCTACCGGTGTTGCTCTTTAGTCTTTTACTCTTTATTGTCGTATGTTATTATTTATGTTGTAATGATTTGTGATGTTGTTATACTTCATTGTTTATTTATCTTCAACTTTTAATGTTATGGTTGGATTTTTGTTGTACCAAACTTGAATGCTTGAACATCAACAAATGAAGATGCGAAATGACGTTGTTTTCGTTGTTGAAAATATTTAATTATTTTAAAAATTAAGGTTATTTGAAGAAAATACGTAAGGATCCATTTTGTACCCGTTTTGGATCCGGATGCTCATTTTTATTATCTTGTGGATCCGGGTCCTTGTTTGAAAAACGAATCTGTATATGGATTCTAAAAGACCTTACCGGAATCCGACCCATGGCCATCCCTAGCAACTAGTAACACAAAACCTTCAAAAGTGAACCATCATGAACATAAAAGACGAAAGCAAAATTACCTTCTTAGAGCTTGGAACCATCAAAAGTGAACTTGGAAATCTGGATCGATGGTAGGGGACCGTACTAGAATAGACCCATAGCAAAGTTTAGGAGGACGAGAGACGGGAGTAGGGCAAAGGATCAAGATATGCTTTTCTAGACCATGGGCTCTGGATATAAAGATAGAATTTGTTGAGGGCGTCACTTGCCACTTTTGAGGTTGTAATCTCATTATTAAAAAGGAAAAATAATTCATAAGAAAAATCCGAAATTTGCTTAGTCTTCCACGCACCACCAATACCACCTTTTTGATAATTCATGTATAATCTAACCTTTGATATGCATCTGCTCATATTGAACCGAAACTTATAATGATAAAAAAACTCTCCTAATTACATAGTTAACAACTAATTAAGTATAGGATAAATTGAACTTTCCCACCTTTTAAAAGCATGTATTTAGAAATTTCCACCTTTGTTTTTTTTTCTTTTTTATAAATTTCCACGCACCTTAACTTTGCGAAACGTTTTACAACCACAAGAAAATCAAAGTTCCACATACTCAATTAAGCTATAAAAGGGTTTGCACCTCTTTGTTCTTCTTCATTTTGACCTCATCCAAAGAACACCATTCCATTTCCATTACATGAGTTGAACCAAATACCTAATAAAAGTATAACCATTGTTGTTACTATTTTCCCTGTTTATTTGTTTTCATTCCCTTTGCATTCTATATCTTGAACCAAACGACAATAACTATATTATACATTACTCATATATTGTTTATTTCGGACTTACAATATACTTACTACTATTATGAACCTATATGTTTTATTTTATTTGTTTCACTAGTTAACTTTTGTACTATGAATTATATATTTATTTTTGCATATAAATGATTATATATATTAGTAATCAAAGTTTTGTATTAATAAATGTGAAAATTCTGTTTGTTATCGTATTCTGTTTTCAGTTTTTTCAAAAAAAAAAAAAAATCAAAAACCAAAATATGGAAACCACATTTCAATTTTTTGTTGTTAGTTTTCAAAATAAACATAAGCGTTATCTGTATGACTAATTTTAAGCTATTTTACAACTTATATCACATAGTCTAAAACTATGAAGCCAAAAAAAAGACAGTAATATTGAATGGAGGGATGGACCCTAACCTATTAGGACTAGATATGGGAGGAAGTGTGAGCTAGGTTTCCTATGGGTTTGACCCGAAAGAAACTGCATTACTTTTGGCAAGATTCTTAATTACTTTAGTTGATCCTACATGTTACGTATTCATTAAATATCAACGTGTTAATCATCGATATGTGAAACCGTTTATCACATAAAATATCCAATTAAGTAAGATCAACCGCCTTTTCAATCGTGAACATTGTGGAAGAATAAAGAGAAAAAGATCTTCCACTAGAAAAAGAAATAGGCGAAAAAGATCTGATAATTAAATGACATTCTTCCCTAAATGATTGAGCTTTGGGAAGCTTACGCACAATTGGTGAATTGCACTATATATTGCTTGTAGGTTAGGTCTCGTGACTAAGGTAGAACCCTAACCCAACGCAATGCTTTACAAATTATAATTACCAAGATTAGCTCTTAATTAATTATATGATTAAAAGCTCTTGGTCAACCATGTCAATTAATCATATTTAACTTCAAGGTGGTCAATTCTTTTGCTAGCTTCATGCATGTATCAACATTTAAAAAGACTATTATAGTTATATATGAGAGTAATTGTACGGCTTATCTATAGGGTGTGTGTCACACTATATATATATATAATATAGTGAAAGTATTGTATCAGACCGTCTGACCCAATCTTACTGTCAGACGGAGTTCCGCCATCGACGCCGCTCTTTCCTTCTTCGTCTCCGCCGACGCCACCATGTCCGCAGCAGCAACAACTGATTCCCCACCACATCGTCGACGCACATTCATCATACTCATTGCTGCTCAGCGTTTAGCTCAAGTCATGGCTTCTCAAACCACTAATGGTGATGGTGGTGATGGTGATAGATGGTGGTGATGACGGTGATCTAATCTTTTAGTTTGTAAGTATATTATGGGGGTTTCAGTTGTAATGGCACATATCCATAATATCAGTAGTTTTTTTTAAAGCATTTTAGTTGTCAATCAGTGGAAATACATTTTAAGCATTTTCACCATCTTTCAGTTGATAATATTCTTTCAATTCATTGGTCTATTCTTTCTTTTACATAAGTTTTGTTTTCAGTTATACATGAAAAACTAACTGAAAGAATAAGAAAACTAGCTGAACATGAAAAAACATGTAAATGAAACAATAACAAAACCAACTGAATGAGCAGAAGGTCCAACTGAACTTAAAATACGTCAAACTGAAAGAGCAAAAGGATCAACTGAACTTAAAAGGGGTCCAACTGAATGAACAGAAGGTCCAACTGAAAAAAAAAAAAGATCAACTGAACTTAAAAGGGGTCTAACTGAATGAACAGAAGGTCCAACTGAAAGAAAAAAGGATCAACTGAACTTAAAATGCATCTAACTGAATGAACAAAATGTCCAACTGAACTTAAAAGACATCTAACTGAAATTAAAATGCATCTAACTAAATGAATAAAATGTCCAACTGAACTTAAAAGACATCTAACTGAACATAAAACATATCCAACTGAACTTATTAACTGAACAACTGAAATCAAAATACATCCAACTGAAAAAAATTGAAACCAACTGAAGTCCGTCTGACCATAACTTATGGTCAGACGCGTCTGACACAATACCTTCTCTATAATATATTAGGGTTTACGACCTATTATATGTTAGAGGTACCCTTATTATTCTATTGCACCCCTTCAATTTGTGTAGGGGAAAACAAGTACAAATTGGACGTAAAAAAAACAAAACGCTAAATTGGGAAACCATATGTGAAAATATCAGTTAACCGTAACTGAGTAGGCACGAAGTGAACGAGATCACCATGAGCAACATGCTCTTTAAAAACATGGTAATCTAACTTGATATGCTTACTACGACTGAACTAAACAGGATTAACAATTAAATACGTAGCACTAGTATTGTCACACAGACACAGTAGCAACCTAATTCATCACGTAGTGACCGAATCCAAACAGTGTCTAAAAAGGTCTAAGCTACAGCACGATACTCAGCTTGAATTGAAGATCTAATAGTTGATTGCTTCTTAGAGCGCTATGCAATTAAATTGTGACCTAGAAAGATAGTATAACGTTTGGTCAACAACCGAAAAAATTGACTAAGTGGTCGGAGTTTTGGACTAAGGTGTGGTGTTTAAGACATTTGTACAACTTCAGGTACTACTTAACAAAAATAAACTTAAAAGATACTAGTACACAAATTCACCTACATAAAAAGTACTAGTAAACAATTTTTCTGACATAATATCACGATAGAAGTAGGGATGTCAATGGAGCGGGGCAGGGCGGGGCGGATGTTGGCATTCCGATCCCCATCCCCGCCTAAAAAACTCATCTCCATCTCCGCCCTATCACCGATGGCGGGGGAAAATCTTATCCCCATCCTCACCCCAACGGGGACACACCAAAATCTATATCCGCCGCATCACCCGCGTGGATCCCCATACCCGCCTCACCCCCGCTAGACCCGCCCCAACCCCCATCTCATCCCGCCCCAATGCCGGTTTACGAAATTTTTGGGCTTAGAGAAACAAATGGTAAAAAGTTTAAAAGAAGATAAATTACATTAAAAAATAAATTTTTGGGCCAATCTAACATCCATACCCGCACCATCACCCACGATGGGTATTGTGTTCATCCTCATCCCTGCCCCATCACCCGCGAAACCTTCCCCCATCCACGCCTTCCTAGGGCGATGCGGGGCAGATCTCCACGAAACCCGCCCCACTGACATCCCTAGATAGAAGTAGTTGTCCCAACAAAAAAAACAATGTAAGAACAATGTAACATAAATCACAAGGTAAAGGGCTTCCGCTGAGCAAAGAAAAATTATTCAAGGAACTCTCCTTAAAAATAACAACCACAAAATATCATGATAGAAACAATTGTCCAAACTAAAAGAAAACATATAGTACAAGAACGAAGTAACACAGTAAATAATGCTTAGAGCCCGAGTCCAAAAACAAAGAGCTTACAATAAAAATGTGATTGATTACAAGTCATAAAAGTTTGAAAATAAAAATTTCATGTCTAGGATGTATTTTATAACTCATAATCTTAGTTAATTAAAACGCGTTTAAAACTTCGTCTCCGTCTTTTTGCAAAAAATGCCAAAAAATGTTTTTTGAGCCCCCGCCGTTTTAAACACAAAAAAACTCCACCTCCCGTATAAAACGCGTTTAAAACGCGCCGAATGCTTTTTTTTGAAAAAAACTCCTTTAAAGAAAAAAAGAAACCACGTGTCTCAAATTCTCATGTCTCTCGACTATATGCGACCTTTTAGAGCGTAATTATTGTTTTGAGTCTTTTATACCATATGTTCTTTGAAAATATTGAGACCCACTTATGATGAATAGGTATATTAGTTGATATCATTTAAATTAGAGCATAACATGAGTAAAACGCTAGAAAATAGTGTCCGGATTTTTAGCCGAACTTTTAAGGTAGAACCGTTTTAAACGCGTATACATCCGTATTATAAAAAGTCAACGTTCTTTTTGTCGAATATTTGACCGTATTTTTCAAATTTTTGCCGTTTTCAACTCGGCGAATTGAAATCCGTTTAATTCCCGTCCCGTTTTTAACTAAGTAAGCTCACGATTCCCAAACCATAAAATTAATTCTTTCTCGAGGCATTGCCCATACTCCAAAAACAAAAGTTATTAAAAGAGGCGGTCTAACTTTATTTTAAAATTAGACTAACTTAACCCTATCAATTTATTCAAAAAGTCCATCACTTTATTCAAAAGGTGCTTAATTCTTTTCTTTCTATTGGGTTTGACCTATTGCTTGGTTTCAAATTAAAATTAGGCGGTCTCTTATCGACCAACTACAAAGTGCAAATTTAATATCCGAATTCAATCATATTGTTTGAAAAGGATATCCCGACATTCATATCTTTCCTTCTCTAATTAAAACCAATATTGAATGAAATGTGGATATCTTTTCTCCGGAAACCGAAATCTTTTGCTCAATCCTAAAAAATTCAGCAAATTTTGTGTTGTGATGAAATAATTCAGTTTGTTATTGTGCGGCCCAACCCATTCTTTTTGGTAACGGAGTCCATATTTCCCTCAACTTAGAGAAGGTATTGGTTATCCTAATCCTACTTCATGGAAATGAGCTAGCCCATATGTCTAAACAATCAAATGTCCATTTTATTCACCATTTAAGTTGAAAAAAAACATTATATTCATCATATGCTTTAAACAAATAGCAAATCAAATTTTATTGATCATACTTTAATACACATTAAGCATACTAATAAAGAGTCCAACAATTAAAATAGTAGTCTCAAATACAAACTGAACTATGAATATGATCATATGATTCATTATATAATGTGCGTGGACCATACACTTGAATGAGCCATGTTTCAACAAATGGGGGTGAGGTGAACTTTGTCATATTGCCTCAAAATTTCATTCTCCTCAGAAAAAAGTAAGCTAGCAGTCTATATCCAATGATCATTGAAATTAAGGCGCCAATTTCAACTTTCCCCGAGTAATCTACTCTTAAGCCTTTGATTAGAGGAGCTTCACAACTACTAGACTTTGAACTCTCAATTGAACAACCATATTGAATCCTTAGCAAAAGTCGATATGTATGATAGTTGAACGATACGTAACGTACCCAAGACATGAAGGACGGAACATCCTGCATATACATTTAAACATGAAAATTAACATCAAAATCATCAGGTTTAAGGCTTGTTTATCATCAAGTTTTAGTTTCAAAATTTTGTTTTTCTAATACTAGAAACAAATATTTAGAATGAAAAAGCTAAGTGTACTTTCTAATTAGAGTAAGCTAGACTAATGTAACCTTCATTATACAATTTATATCATCTGACGTTTGCTTACTTGGATGAAAAATCCCGCTGAGAGCATGAAAGCCATGATGAGTACTGAAGCTAAGGTCATTGCTTTCTTTATATCCATGAAGGCTGCGCCAATACTTAGGCCTAGTCCCTGAATATATTATATATATAGTTTTGCATTAGATACATGTTTTCATTAAGGAGAAATAAATCATTATTCTTACTAACTGCTTATCTGATTACCTGCGCAGCCACAATGCTGCAGAAAACAGTAAGTAAAGTGAGGGAAAATGCAACAAAACTTGGTTGCATGCCCACCATGAAATACACAATGAGCATGAAGAAAATGGGCAAAATAAGGTCTAAAGGCAGATCAGTGATGTTCCGAGCACTAAAATAAGCGCTGAGTTTGTACATTCCTGCAGATCTTTCCTTTATTAGCATAATTCTCTCTTGAGGGAAGGTGAAAATTGCTGTGACTAATGGGAAAAAACCCCAAAATACAGAGATGAAGAACAACAACCCTGCCTGCACATACACATAAACATAGCACCACAGGTTATGACCGCTTGCCAACACTTGAACTTTCACATTCGCAATGTACATTATTAACATACTTTTTTATTATAAACTAAAAAACATTTTCAAAAATGATATTTGAGTAACATTTATCGAGACTAATTCAATAATACCATTTTTAAGTTTGATTAGATTATGAAGTCAAAGTCAATATGTGAATATTGCAAAATTGAAAATGTGGAAAGTACTCTAAACAGTAGGAAGTGTCTAGTGAAAAACTTCATATTTTTTTGATAATATTTGCATAGTTTAGATGCAACTTCTTCGTGACTTCTTCCAAAAAAAGACTTCTTCATGACTTGTTTGAAGTCTTCCCAAAATTAATTTATTAAAAATAAGTTAGGAAGATCATCTAAAGTTTTGATTACAAGAAGATGAACATGTATTTCAAAGTATTGGGCATTTTATATATTTGGTTATTTTTTAGTAAATAGAAATTTGGTTGAAATGAGCAATATATAGTTTTAGTGAAGGGAGCAACACCAACTAAAGTGGTTGTATAGGAGTATAGGGCTACATCAATTATAACCTTGGGTAACCCAACGGAATTTGATCATAAATTATGCCAAATTCTAATGAATATTTTATGCTTCAATGCGGTTATTAAGTTGTAGGTAGAAAGTAGGCAGTCAAAAGAAAGACTTTTGAAAGCATTAAGTTGGTGTTGCCCCCTACTTGTAAGATTAAAGTTTGTGTTTCTCTAAAGAATGTCCTAGTTTGTGTTCTTCCATGCACCCAAGATATAGTTTGTACCACACATTCCTACAGGGCAATTATTCCATAGTAAAGTATGAGAGAGTTTTTGTAACAATATGCCGAAGACTTCAAGAAGTGTCCACCAATGGCAAGCTTGTAACTTTTGAGCATTTGATACTGATTTCATTTTGAGTTTATTAACTTGACTGATAAGGTACCAAATTTGGCACCAAACAAGTCAAGTTGGAACAAGTGAGTCAATTTGGTACCATCCACGGTACCAAGTAAGCCAATGTGGTACTAACTAATTTGGTACCACATCGACTGTAAGCGTCCATATTTACAAGAATACCATTACTTTGACTCGTGAATTTACCAGCTTGCCCCTTGGTGGATTTGCTATCCACGATATAGACGTTTATCGCAGCTAGTAAATGATAAATAAAGGATGATAATTGCCTGATCTTGGTAGTCTATGGGAGATGAGTGGTTGGGGTGCCACCAAAGCAATCCCATGATAATAGCAGTTGATATGACTTGAATAACACGAATGCTACTGAGATATTCATGTCTTCTTTCCTTAATTCCCCTGCTTAGTAGAACACAAAATTGATCCCACCAACTTGCTTCCGTATTCTTTGAACTCCATCTCCTTTCTTCCAGCAACTTGATATTACGTTGTTTATCTTTTAGCTTTAGTGCCTTTGCTTTTCTCATCATACAAGAACTTGATTCATAGGCCTCCACAAGATACTGTATTATGAACACACAAATGCTCGAAAAAGTTAATGTTTTATTAGAACTTTTCTCAAAAACATCTTATTTGTTACATTAAACCTATGAAAAAGAAGGACCTCGTGGCATTTTTTATGACACTGATATACGAGTGAGTTTGACAAATAATTCTCATTTTGATACCATTTTAGGTAATGTTTATACATAATCCTTAAAACTAGGTATATCATAACCGATTTTAAAAGGTATTTTTTTCAAAGATTTCTTTGGTCAAAACCACCTAATATAAAGGACTTTATTAGTTTAAATACCTTGTATAATTGTTGTTCACTTAACTATTTTATGTAATAACAATAGTTTCCACTAACAATGAGCAGTTTTCCCGCAAAAATGAGTCGTTTTATGACAAAAAGTGAGTGGTTTTCGCTAGTTTTGACTGCTTCCCGGACAACAACCACTCATTGGTAGCGAAAGTTACTCATATCACATATATAAGGTACTCCATCAATTTTATTTTGTTTGTGTGGTTTATTGTAGGTCCAATCATCAAGAAGAGTGATGCAAAAGGATGTAATTGTCATGTAAGGTAAAAGGTAAGGAGAGAAAAATGTTGGAGAAATATATGGGACCAACATAAAGAAATGGACAACAACGAAAAAGGGAACAAACAAAATGAAAGGATGGAATATACATAAGGGAGGTGTTTTGGCAATTGGCCGGTGGTTGTTACCTGATGGCTTTATATGCCGACTAGTTTAACCAGCTGTTTTTAGTGGCTTGTTTTACCGGCTGTATAACTATTGACCATTAAAAATGTTTGGTAAAAGTGATTGTAATTGTTGGGTGTTTAGTATAAAAATGGAAGCAAACGCCAAAACTCAGCCAAAAAAGCTGGTAAAAGTAGCTTATGACTTTTGGCTGTAAAAACTAGTTACCAAACACTTTTTTCGCTGTTTGACCACAAACAAAAGCCAAAACCTAAAAGCTAATGAAAAAGCCACTCAAAAACCATTTGCCAAAGGTATTTAAACCTACATGGTGCATTATATTGACAACCAGTCATTTTTTCAATGATAATTGTATCAAATAAGGTATTTTCGAATAATTTTGTTCTTGTTTTAGCAGAAGAGAAGTGAATTTTGCAAGGAGAAGACTAACCTCATGGATTTCAAGTGGCGATGGTTTTTCCCTTGAATTATTTATGGTTGAGAATTTGTCTTCCATGTTTGAAGGAAGAGATTTGTCATTCATGTTTCCATTAGCAAGATCAAGAAGAAACTCAGCAGGATTCATAGCTATAAGTGGTGAGCAGCCCATTGCTGAAAAATACTTCATTGCTTCGGATGCCTTTCCAAAGTACAGAGAACTCCCCTTCCCTAGAAGTATAAGCTTGTCAAATTTGCAAAATAGTCTACTTGATGGCTGATGAATAGTGGTCACCACTGTTTTTCCTTCCTATAAAACCAATCAATGTTGTACTATCAGATTTAACCATAAAGGTTTTGTACAAAGTTATAAGAAAAATAAATTTACATAAGGATTTTTCCTTGGCAAAAGTCTAAGAGCATGAAAAGTGGATTTCCAACTTTCCTTTATTTGGTTGCAAGGCACAAATGGCTTAACACAAATTATTAAAAGAGACGGTCTAATTTTAACACAAAAATAGACCAACCTAAATACATATTCTATAAAGAAGCGCATTTCGAAAGGGATTAAACTAGTCATATTAGACTTGGGCTATTCTTTAATCTAAAAGTAGGCGGTCTCTTACAAAACGAGTTGCATGACCTAATTTGCACCATACAAATATTATTTTTACTAATTGAAATATATTATTACTGATAAAATATGATTTAGACAGATTAATGTTAATTCATACTGAATAAAACTGATATTTGCCTATAACTTATGTTGAAAGTTGAATTGATTAAAAAAGTGTTTGCCCTATATATTAAAAACGTTTGGCTATATCATATTCCATGTCTCATGTTAGAAATACGTACCTTGGCCAAGTTTTGAAGTATTTGAACAATCCTCAATGCACTTGCTGAATCTAGACTGGATGTAGGTTCATCTAAGAGTAAGAGAGGAGGGTTAAGTAAGATCTCATTGCCAATGCAAACCCTTCTTCTTTCGCCACCCGAAATCCCCTTAAGGAATCCACCTCCTACCATAGAATTTTGACACCTATTAATTAACCATGCCATGAAAATGTTAGCTTCATGAAATGATCGCAACAAGTTCAAAAAAATGTTTGCTTGTAATAAGATGATCGAAGTAGCACCTTTCTAAGCCAAGGTCAGTTATGACTTTCATGGCTCTATCTTTTTTCTGCTCTTTGGACAATGTGTTTGGAAGACGAAGCAAAGCAGCATAAGTTAAGGTTTCCTTGACAGTAAGGTGAGGGAAGGCTACATCATCTTGCATTACGAACCCAATCCTGTTGATTTTGTGATATCACTCAGATTCTCATATATATATATATATATATATATATATATATATTATGCAATAACCGAAAATTCTAATGCCCGCTTGGTACTGTAATTGGTATTACAAGGTGGTAATGGTATTGAGTTTTAATGGAAGGCGGGTTTGACAAAAAAATTCAAGTAGCATTAATAACTTTGATTAAGACAAACTCTAGAAACTATAAAAAGTAGGGTTTTAAGAAAGTCGTACAGTTTTAAAGCAGCGATTAGGCCTTGATTAAGACAAACTCTAAAAAATATAAAAAGTTGTGTTTTAAGAAAGTCGTAGAGTTTTAAAGTAGCGATTTGGTGTTTGTTGAGTTGATGATCACATCGAAAAGCGGCTTATTGAGAAGAGGTTTTAAGTTTAAAAAAGTAGCCTTCAGTTTTTGGAGTACCTTAAGATTGAAGTTTTTTTTTAATATTCTCTAAATGACAATATTATTTGATGGCTAACTTTCCAACTTCTACCATCCACAAATAACGTAACTACTACGTGCCAAAAGTCGCCATTGGCCTAAAAACTGTAACACAAAATCGCCTAAAATTTGTCACCATTACCGCCCTCTATTACCACGTGCCAAACAGACACTGAGTTGAAATACTTAAATGTATATATAGAACGGCTTATAACTAGACGTACTTGCGCTTTAGCGACTTAGAGTAAGGTTGGTTGTTGTAAGTGATGGTACCGCTGTTAAACTTAACCCTTCCGCTAAGAAGGCTTAGTAATGTCGTTTTACCGCCCCCTGATGGACCTATCATGGCCAGAAGTTCCCCTGGTGCGGCTGAACCAGTCACTCCATGCAGTATATATCTTTCACCTTCCGAATTCTTCACCCCATTCACTGTTACCTTGAACTTGACATCTTGAAACTGTCACATATTGTCAATATCAAAATTTCATTACAAGGTCATATTGTTACACTAAAATACTTGGGAGTGAAAAAACTTGGAAATTATTTACCCTTAGGCATATTGGTAAACTTGGTACAACCGCAGGCTCGTTTCTCCAACTGCTTATTGATTGTGGACTAATGTCCTGCTCACTTGCCTGTCCCGGTTGATCTGCAGCAGGATTATGTACTATATGCAAGAAAAGTAAAAAAATGATTAGTCTTAGGCTGCCAACAGTTGATTGTTGAACAGCATCATAACACCTAAACGTTAAAGTGTACACCACGTACCATAATGAGGATCATGCTTCGTGTAAATATGCTTTTCAAAACGATATAATATACATAATTTTATGTGCTTTTGGGGAAAACTCGGTATATTATATGTTCCTTTTTGCATAATCTATATACTTTTTTCCAGATACTAAATATATTCATTTTATATAATTGTACTTTACGTACTACAATACGCTTCATGCTCTGCGGAGTACAAAATAATTTGCAAAAAGAAGGGCTAACAGAAATTATTGAAGTTTGGTTAAAGAACTATTAACAAAAGAATATATTATTACCTGAAGAAGGAGAAGACACTTCTTGGAAGGAGAATGAGAAGTTAGAATGGTTTGATAAGAAACCAATATGGTTAAATCTTCTTGAGACATTCTTCACAAGTTCATCTACATTAACCAAGATTTGATTATTCAATGATTTGGTCTTGCGGATAACTCCATTATTTCCTTCTTGTTTCTCGAAATCAAGGCTTCTCCTTCTCAACATACCGATCCCAACAGCATCCTCGTTGTCGTCATTTCCTCGCTTTGGATCTTGGTGCATCTCCTTGATAAGTACAACTGATAAACAAAATAGGAACTAGACAATTAGATTATTAAAGGCATAAGATGGTGCAATTAAGATTGACTATATATGTGACGAAAAGATGGAGAATGTTACTTGCAATAGTACTTAGAGGTATGAGCTGAAGTTGTTTAGCAACTTTAAAGTTAACAAGCTTAGAGAAGTGCTCTCATAACCGTTATATAGGAAGAGCACCAAAGCGATATAGTACAACTTTGATTTGTAAATAGTTTTTTTACTTTTACGGTGGACTTTAACATTTTTAATGATCCACTCTAACAATTATTTTTCTATAATAATGCTACCTTGATCTTAATCCATCTGTGTTTTTGTTAAGAACTTAACCTACATGTGAGATTATCTCACATCGAAAAATAGTAAAAAGATAACATATATTGTATTTTTCGTTTATATCCATTTTTTTAAGTCCTACCCAATTTTACTTCACTCCTTATTTGATAAACTCTTTCCCTCTTTATTCTCAAATACCCTACCATATGGGACTCCTTTTTTTCACTTTGTACTCAAAATTAACTAAATGATACTTGAGGCAGCCCCTTTATCTATTCTCTTTGATTATTTGTTGAGAGCCCCTGAACAACCCATATGAGAGTGAAAGTGTTGTCCCAAATTGAAGAACATATGAGGGTTAACCGACTTAATAAGCTTGAGGAATGACTCCACCTATCACTAACTGGTTTTATGATGGAACTTCCTGTGGACTTCTAAGTTGTCAAACTTATCTTCGCTATGAACCGAGTATAGCGCAGACCCAATTAACTAAATTTAAAATGGTATGAGAGCCTAGGTCGGGCCCATAATACTTTGTGTAGGAAACTCAGAATAATGGACAACTCATATGTGAGGGAGGTGTTGAGATTTGGCCCAGGTCCAATAGATAATTAACTAAATTTATGTGAAATAAGAGATATGACTCAAAGTTGTGTTTTGTATTGCTCATTCACTGGCTTATATACAATGAACGTAATCAATGAAAATCTATCTAAAACTAATCACCTAGAATCAAGGCCCAAGATAAGCCAAGATATTTACAAAGATAGATATTGACTAAGATATTATTTGCCTAATATGATATATTTTATGTATACAATAATATCCCAACAATATCTCTTCAACACCCCCCCTCAAGGTGGAGCATGAGAGGGATCCAGAATGCCCAACTTGGAAAGGAGAAGATCAAACTGTGCTTTGCCTAGAGCTTTTGTAAAGATGTCGGCAAGCTGCGAAGTGGTAGGCACATAGGATGGAGAAATGAGACCATCCACAATAGCATCCCGCAGAAAATGACAATCCACCTCAATATGCTTAGTACGCTCATGGAAAACAGGATTCTTAGCCAGATGAAGAGCAGACTGACTGTCACAGAACAAGGGAATAGATTTGGGATGATGAACCCCCAAACTCATAAGAAGGCCCTTAAGCCACTTCAACTCACAAGTAATAGCAGCCATAGAACGGTATTCTGCTTCCGCAGAGGAATGAGACACAGTATGCTGCTTCTTGGTCTTCCAAGAAATCGGAGAATGTCCTAAGAAAACAATCCATCTAGACAAGGAACGACGAGTCACAGGGCAGGCAGCCCAATCAGAATCACACCAACCCTGTAGAGATAAATCACTATTGGCGTGTAGTAGAATACCCTGACCTGGAGTCCCCTTTAAGTACCGAACGACGCGCAATGCAGCCTCCCAATGCTCAATTTTGGGAGCCTGCATAAACTGAGATAAGATGTGTACACAATAGGCCAAATCAGGACGAGTAACAGACAAATAGATGAGACGTCCGACAAGACGACGATAAGAGGCCGCATCGTCGATGGTTGGACCAGTGGCATGACCGAGCTTATGATGTTGCTCAATAGGCGAAGCGCTAGGTTTAGCACCTAGCAAACCTGTTTCAGCAATAATATCCAAGGTATATTTTCGTTGACATAGAAAGAACCCAGAGGCACTACGAGCCACTTCTATGCCAAGAAAATACTGCAAGGGACCCAAATCCTTCATTTTAAAGCAATCACTCAAGTAAGATTTGAAAGTAGCAAGTGCAGCGGAATCATTACAAGCAATAATCAGATCATCAACATATACTAACACATTAAGATGAATCGAATCACGAGCAAAGGTGAATAGGGAGTAGTCAGAATAAGACTGAGAGAAGCCATAGCCTTTGAGAGCAGAGACCAACTTAGCGAACCAACAACGAGGGGCCTGCTTAAGTTCATACAAAGACTTCTGCAGACGACAAACTAGAGAAGGATCAGTCGGAGCAAAACCAGGAGGTGGTTTCATATAGACCTCCTCATCAAGATCACCATGAAGAAAAGCATTGTGAACATCCATCTGATGGAGTTCCCAATGTTTCGAAGCAGCAATAGCAAGAAAAGCACGAACTGTAGTCATTTTGGCCACGGGAGCAAAGGTTTCAGTATAATCAATGCCAGCTTCCTGATGGTTACCTAACACAACAAGACGAGATTTCAGACGTTCCACATCCCCATTGGACTTATACTTGGTGCGATATACCCACTGACTGCCTAATGCCCGTTTCCCAGATGGAAGCGGCACTAAGGACCATGTCCCATTGTCCTCCAAAGCCTTTATCTCATCATGCATAGAATCCCGCCAACCATCATGTTTCATGGCCTCTTTGAAATGCCTGGGGTCAGTGTGAGAGACAATAGAAACAAGAAACTTTCGATATTTCACAGAAAAATTTGCACAATTAATAAAGTGTGCTAAAGGATAAGGAGTACCTGAGGAAGACAGAGAAGTCGAGGACGAAGGAGATGGACTAGTAGCGGAGATTGTGTGAGTAACAAAGTCACGTAATAAAACCGAGTCAAATTTAAGCCTATGACCTTTACCCAACAATTCAGGAGAAGATGATGTATCATGATGGGCAGGGGAGATGGGCTGTGTCGCTGGCCCATTGGGAGAGGAAGAAGGAGGAGAAGAGCGTGGAGATGAGGGGGGACTGGGCTGGGCAGTCGTTTGGGCAGGAGGGGAAGAAAGGAGGGGCGGGGAAGGTTGGGCCGTATGATGAGAGTGTGAGAGAGAACTGGGCTGGGCCACGGAGGGAGATGAAAGAGGCACGTGGGTTTCTGAAGTAAGAGAGTCAGTAGGAATGTTTGGGCTGGAATTTGTGTGGGAAGGAGAAATTGGGTTGATTTGTGAGATGGGAGAAATGGGCTCAAGAGTGGGCTGATTTGTGGAGATGTGGTCTGCGAAGTCAATGTGAATGTCATCTATTGACGGGTTCAAGTGAGTAGGAAGTTCAAGAGGGAAATTATGAGGATTGGAAAAGGGAAAGATGTCTTCAAAAAATTTGACGTCACGTGAGACAAAGAATGCACGTTTCTCAAGATCAAACAAGCGTCATCCCTTCTTCCCAAAGGGATACCCCACAAACACACATTTTCTACTACGAGGTGCAAATTTATCTCCATGTGTATTATGATTGTGAGCATAGCATAAGCAACCAAAAGTACGAATAGCATCATAAGAAGGGATAGCATCATAGATAATTTGATATGGAGATTTGTTATTAAGAAGAGGAGATGGGGTACGATTAATGAGATGTGTGGCGGTTAAGACACTTTCCCCCCAAAAGTAAATAGGTAAATGAGCTTGAAAAAGTATGGCACGACTTACATTCAAGAGATGTTTGTGTTTACGCTCAACCCGCCCGTTTTGTTGTGGAGTTTTGACACATGAGGTTTGAAAAATGATACCATTGGCATTAAAATAATCATGGAGACAATTAAATTCGGTACCATTATCACTTTGTACTACTTTTATGGTTTGAGAAAATTGACGGTCAACTAAAGCAACAAAGGACATGAACATACGAAAAACTTCAGTTTTAGCCATCAATAAGTAAACCCAAACAGCACGAGAATAATCATCAACAATAGTCAAAAAATAACGTGCTCCACAAGAAGATTCATGTCTATAGGCACCCCACAAATCACAATGTATTTTCTCAAAAATGCGACTAGCACGACTATTACTTAAAGGAAATTTGTCTCTAGAATGTTTAGCACGAAAACAAATGTCACATGCTTTATTCAAACTACCCTTAGCACCACGCAAAGAGGGAAGTAACTTCACCGCACGTTCAGAGGGGTGTCCCATCCTTTTATGCCAAAGCTCCAAGTCAGAAGACGCTCCATGAACGGTGATATTAGTGACCAAGGTACTTCCACTAAAATAGTATAGTCCATCCCGCTTACGACCCGTCCCAATCAGCTTCCTCAGAGGGTCCTGTATAGCACACATAGAAGAAGTAAATTGTACAGTACATGACAAAGCATGGGTGAGTTGTGAAATCGAAAGTAAATTGCAACTAAAGCTTGGAACATAAAGTACGTCCGTAAGAATAATGAGATCAGACAACCGAACAGATCCTCTATGAGTAGCAACAACATTAGCACCATTAGGGAGACCAACGGGACAAGAAACAATATCAACAATATCAAACATCCAAGACTTCTCACCAGTGACATGATGAGTAGCACCCGTATCAATAATCCAAGAATCGGAATGAAACTCACCATTCAACCTATCATCGGAAAGTTTTGTGTTACCAATCATTCCGGCAAGAATTCGCCACTGCTCCGCGGTGAAGAGGCTGCCCGCGGACGCAGCAGCGTGAGGAGCAGCAGCAGCCATATGGGCAGCAGCGGACGCGGCAGAAGATGGCCCAGCAGCAGCATGGGCTTTAGCGGGCGGCTTGCTGCGCTGTGTGGGTGGGCGTGACTGACGGGCAGCATTGCTGTCCGATTTTGGCGCAACATTCCATCCTTCCGGGTACCCCACTATCTCATAGTAAGAAGAGACATCATGACCGTGTTTCTTGCAATGAGAGCATGGTACAAGTGAAAAACATTTGGCGGCCTCATGGCCCACCTTACGACAATGACTACAAACCGGACGGTCACCCTTGCCACGGTTACGCGGTACGTGCACGGCAAAGCCAAGCGCATCAGCCGGTTTGTCGATGACGGTGCCGCTAGCCAACCTAACACGTTCATCTTGCACAACCAATTGATAAGCCCGATCAAGAGGTGGTAAAGGATCGGTGGATAAAATATTGGTGCGCAAGTGACGATAATACTCCGAGTCTAAACCCATTAAAAAATCATGTAATTGCCGATTCTCCCTCCTTTTGGTATGAAGAGAACCCGCATTACACTTTGAACAACAATGACAATCTATTAAAGGTTCATGATTAAACAATTCCTCCCACAAGCTATTCAATTTGCCATAGTATTGAGAAACTGACATATCTTTTGTTTGTGCACACTTGGCAATGGCCGTTCGCAATTGTTGAATACGAGGGCCATTAACAAGGGCAAAACGAGTTTTAAGATGGTCCCAAAGGCGAGATGCATCACGGAATTTAGATAGAGTCGATTTTACCTCGGGATCAATAGTGTTAGTGATCCAAGAAACGAGCATAGCATTGATTTGTCTCCAATCGGATGAAGTATATGGTGGTTCGGCCTCGGTGATTGTGCCATCTAAAAAACCAAATTTCCGTCTCGCCCAATCATCATAGTTTTCATGACGAAGGCGGGTGGGAGTGATATAATCTCCCGGTTTGTCACCGGCACTGAGATAAAAAAGGGGAATTTGGGGTGTAAGTGGGCGGTGGAGGTGGCGTGGACTCGCCAGCCATGACACAGAGAGAAAAAAAAATTTTGGGCGCCGGTGAGAGAAGAAAAAAAAAATTTATATTTTAGCCTTAGGCTCCGATACCATGTGAAATAAGAGATATGACTCAAAGTTGTGTTTTGTATTGCTCATTCACTGGCTTATATACAATGAACGTAATCAATGAAAATCTATCTAAAACTAATCACCTAGAATCAAGGCCCAAGATAAGCCAAGATATTTACAAAGATAGATATTGACTAAGATATTATTTGCCTAATATGATATATTTTATGTATATAATAATATCCCAACAATATCTCTTCAACAATTTAACATTTTTAGAGTTATCATAAGTGGAACTTCAGAAAACGAAGATTAGTATAATTAAGTATGGTAGCCGGGCTTCTTTCAAAAAAAAAAAAAAGTATGGTAGCCGGGCTACTTTACATATCAACAACTATATTTAGGATGCAATCAAGTTTGGACTTATAACTGTGAATATTTGCCTATGATGTTGGCCTATGTGTGAAAATTTATTAATTCACTGGATTGAATGTTGTGATTATATAAAAGTGAAATGGATGGTCCTCAACTCCTCAAAGTCTTTTTTCATTCGAGGCGTCATATTGAAAGCATCCTAAAAGAAAATGAGGGAAAAACAAAAGGGTACAAACCGAGTACTCCGTAGATCGTTATAACAACTCAAGACTACTGTAGCGTGAGAAGGTTTGCAGGACATTTGATACTCCCAAGCTTTTTTTGTTTTGTTGACAAGAGGATACTCAAAGGTTAGTACTATAGATAGTGATGGATCATCATGGTAGGACATTTTCTTTCAATTATTTCCTGCTTAAAGTTGGTTTTTGGATCAATTTATTAGATAAAAGACCCACTGATACTCCCTGCGTCTACCAAAGGATTTCCCATTTCCTTTGGGCACAAAGTTTAAGTAAGGATTTTCCATAAATTTCGAACTTTGTTCCATGGCACAATACTCTCGATGGGCCAACAAATGAGGAAGGATAAAGTAATAACTAATGACCCTTATTTATTCCTTTCCTGATAAATAAAGATAATTTAACGTTCAAAATAAATTAAGTTGATGTTAAGATCAAGTAAATTAATTAGATGAACAAAGATAACTTAAGTTCTACAAAAACAAGTTCAAGCCAAAAATGCTATAATTGAATGTTAAAGGTTTAGAAAATTTGATGTTGCCACTTGGGTTCCATGGCTCGAGGTTAGTTGCTTTTTTTAGAACTAAGTTTTATGAAAATTGTTTTATATGGTTTTTCAACACTACCACATATTCCACTTTGGTGATCATTTGTAATTTGTGCATAAGAAAAAAAACATAGGCGGCTTATGAAATCTTATTAGATATATCTTATATGAACATTTACATATCAATTTTTTTTATAAATTTTAGGAAAAATTGTAAATAACCACCTGCACGATACAGCTATTTCAAAATAACCACCCCATTTTTGTTTGTGTTTAAAAAACCACCTCTCATTTCCTTAACTTTTTCAAATACCCACCTGTTAACGGAATTTTCTTACGCCGTTAATTGTGATGCCCAAATTCTTACTAAATTATCCTAACTCCCTCCAAAATTTCACTAATTACCTTACTAATCTATAATTTGACTGGTCAAATCATGATTAATATTTTAAAAATCTTTTTTTTTATTCAATTTTCCAATTTTTTAAACTATATATTTTTGATATATGACACGGTAATGGACACAAATTTCGAGACAATATTTAATCGTGTTTTTAATACTCAAGACGACGTTTTTTCGATAAACGAACACCACCATATGCCCTTCATGGGCACGAATTTTGAGATTCCCTACGAAATGAGTACCTACAAGCCGGCTATTTGGGCACATACTTCGAGACGCCTTTTTCGGACGGAATACAAAGTTTTTTCGAAAAACGGACACCAACTTGTAGGTACGGCGGTGTCCGTTTTTCGAAAAAAACGTGTTCCATCCAAAAAAATTGTCTCGAAGTACGTGCCCGAAAACCCGACTTGTAGGTACTCGTTTCGTAGGGAATCTCAGAATTCGTGCCCATAAAGGGCGTACGATGGTGTCCGTTTTTTGAAAAAACTTCGTCCTGAGTATTAAAAACGCGATTAAATATTGTCTAAAAATTTTTGTGTACATTACCGTGTCATATATCAAAAATATATAGTTTTAAAACTTGTATAATTGAATAAAAAAATATTTTTAAAATGTTAATCATGATTCGGTGTCCTTTGTATTCCGTCTGAAAAAGGCGTCTCGAAGTACGTGCCCAAAAAGCCGGCTTGTAGGTACTCGTTTCGTAGGGAATCTCAAAATTCGTGCCCATATAGGGCGTACGGTGGTGTCCGTTTTTCGAAAAAACATCGTCTTGAGTATTAAAAACGCGATTAAATATTGTCTCGAAATTTGTGTCCATTACCGTGTCATATATCAAAAATTTATAGTTTAAAAATTGTAAAATTGAATAAAAAAAGATTTTAAAAATATTAATCATGATTTGACCAGTCAAATTATAGATTAGTAAGGTAATTAGTGAAATTTTGGAGTGAGTTAAAAAAGTTGAGCCCCAAAACTAACGGTGTTAAGATTTTCCGTTAAGAGGTGTGTATTTCAAAACGTGAACGTAAGTAGAGGTGGTTATTTAAATGCAAAACAATTTGGGGTGATTATTTTGAAATTGGTGTATCTGACAGGTGATTATTCACAATTTAATATTAATGTTTAAACTTTCATTGGCATGGTTCAAAACATAAGTGTAACAATTGAAACAAAAAGGTATTAAATTAACATATTAATAGATGACTAAAAGGAAGACAAAAAAAGTAACAATACGAGAATCAAGTGAAAAAAAAGTAAATCAACATAATTTGAAACTTTGATTTTTATGATTACATGTTCTTTTTGACCGGATTTCTTAAAGGACATTACAGTTCAATTTAGTTAAATTCAGCTTATCTCCTTTTATCTCACAATTTTCGTTCAATTCAGCTCACAAAATCGGAGATAACATTTAACGAGAACAAGTTGGCATACTCATTTGAGAGGGGAGAAGGGGACAAGTTGAATACTCTTAGCTAATTGATTGTCTGTTAACAATAGAAAAGAAATTAGTGGGTTCCAAAACATAATAACAACTGAAATATTCTTAATGCGGCTTCTACAAAGTGTGATAAGTAATTTGCGAATTAGCCTATAGCTCTTCAAATAACCAAGATCTCAGGTAGTCTGTCGAACATGTGCATCAGTATGTACGACGTAGTACGCACATATGGAGGATCAATTCCAGGCCAAAGGGCGGTGCCCTAATTTAGAGGCACTAGGCAGGTATTGCTGAATTGAACAATACTCTTATCATTGGTAGTTTGGTACTACCTAGTTGTATGCATGCAGGACTACTGCAGGTCCATGTGATAGTTCATAACTCAGTAGCTTGGATACGTCAAGTGACAACTATTGAAGAAAACGATAAATGACGAGTAGGTTTGATTACAAAAGCTAGAAGTATTCAGTCTTAGGTACGTTGTCAAATTCCTTCAGTCTTGGGTAAAAAGATTTTTTTTGACATGGATACAAGTCTTAGACTATTAAGGTATTACTTAAACTACGTAAGTAAACAAGATAATTGACAACGGGATACTGAAGACTATATCTGACTGAGTTTGTTGAAGATGATGCCCTTATTTTAGATAAATGATCAGCAAGCCCATTAGCTTCTCCATAGATGTGCATAATCGAGAAATTGGCGAAAGTCTTCGGAATTTCTTTCGATGTCACTGATAACCGTATGAATACTCTAAGGGGTACTTTAGAGACCTTTCAATATTTTGACGACTATGAGGTTGTCTCCTTCGATCATAATGATGTTGACATGTAATTGTCTTGCTTTGAGCAGACCATTTCTTATGAGTTGGGTTTGCAAAGCCGTCAAAATTGAGTTTAATATATTTAGGAAGTGGAGTTGCCTATCGAACTTTGATGACTATATGAACCCTCCAAGGGCATAGGGGAAAGTAAGATTGTTGCATTGGTCACTCATTGCATAGATTGCGCACTTTCCATTCTAATTTTTTTGGGTGCTTAGAAAATTCTGACTTGATTTAGAGTAGCATTTTCGAAAATGTTTAGATTTTATTCTTTCCATATGTTCCAAAGGAGGAAGAGGAAGCTAGGAGTAAGGAATGGAATTGTTTGGGGAATATATCGGGTTTAGAGATGCCATATTTTAATTAAGTGACTATTGGATGGATGTTAATGGCGAAAGACTCAATGGAATGAGGGGAGACTAACTCTATTAGAGTGCAAGGAGTGGTATTCGACATAGGGCCATGGACATAAGACATCGCTACTATTTACTAAAGACACCACAACCACGTAAGGGATGAGAAAGACTACCCGATTAGGCTTTGGAAGACTCAATATCACTAGGCGAGTGCATCGATGGCTCAGTTCTAGGCAAGGAAACGGGAACATCCACTAGGCTAGGAAGCGAGACAACAATAGATGCTAATAATGACAAGACGACACACTATGGGGTGCACCCACATCCAAAATCGAGGAAAAACTGACAACATTTTTAGGTGACCATGACGCGAGAAGGACAAGAGGAGTTATATCCTAAGACGTGATGGAATCCCTTGGCTTATATAGAACAAGATTTCGACATGCAAAGAAACGACGATACATGACTAAAATAAACCTTTCGTGTTATAGGATCGAGAGATCAATATCCCTTAAAATTAGATGCATAGCGCGTAAATACACATTGCTTGGATTTTTGTTGACGTTCATGAATGGGCGGAAGCAAAAGTAAAGAAAACCACGTACATCAAAATGTTTTAAAAAAGAATGGGAGGAAAATGAAACAACTTGGTGTAGAGGACGATAATATAACATACATCAAACTCAAAAATGAACATACAACTCAGATTAGAAAAGGAGAGTTCTTTTAAAAATATATATATAATCTCATTTATAAAAATGAGATTATATTATGTGTTGGAATGCAACGAAACACTAAAGAAGGGGAGAGGGTGAATTGAGTGGTTAATTTAAAATCGAATTTTCACAAAAATGAACTTTATGGCACCATGCCACGCACTGTGCCACGACTATTAAATTTTGTTTTTCACTCGTAAACTCAATCAACTATTTTGACACAATTAAGCAGTAGAAATAATAAGTAAGACACACTAATTTACCGTGGTTCGATCTCAACTTTGAGATCTACGTCCATCGTACCTTACCTATTCTATTATTAATATTTCACTCAAAATATCAAATGTTTGAAACAAACTAGTTTCTCCCACTACTAACCCTAGTAGTGCCCCCAACACTTAACTCTAAATGTTGCTAATTAAATTGCAGAAGTATTAGAGCAGTTATTTTTGGGAGCCAAAGACTTGTCAAACTTCTTAAAACTTTCCTAACCAATTCTTCTGAAGAATAAATTTTGCCAAGAGAACGCAATTCATTCGTGATGATAGTAAAGCGAGTAAACATTACTTTTATTGATTCATCTTTATCCATGGCAAACAATCTATATTGTTGAACTAATAAATCAATGCGAGATTGTTTAACCTCATTAGTACCTTCATGGGCTAACTCTAGAGTATCTCATATCTCTTTTGCAGTAGTGCATGCCGAAATCCTTGAATATTCTTCCGTCCAATACCGTATTGAAGAATACTCATGGCTTTGAAGTTCTTTTCGGCCTTCCTATAGTCAATGGAGTCGTAGTTATCGTCATCCTTTTCGATCATATTTCCTTCTTTGTCTTTCGTCAGGATGGGGATGAGACCTTTCCTAATGATCTTCCAGCTTTCATAGTCCGTTCCTTGGATGTAAATTCTCATTCTAGTCTTCCATCATCCATAGTCACGACCATTGAAAATAGGGAACTTTGAGTGTCTGTCACGATAGTCTTCTTGAAGGTTCATACTTGCTATTCTCAAGGTGTTAGCCTTATAAGAATAGATGGCTCTGTTACAACTTGTTGGAACGCAACGGAAACTCAAGAAGGGGGTTTGAATTGAATGGTTAATTTAAAATTGAATTTTCGCAAAAATAAATTTTATGGCACTGTGCCGCGAATGTTAAATTTCGTTTTTCACTCGTAAACTCAATCAACTATTTTAACACAATTAAGCAGCGGAAATAATAAGTAAGACACACTGATTTACCGTGGTTCGATCCCAACTCTGAGATCTACGTCCACCGTACTCTACCTATTCTATTATTAATATTTCACTCAAAATATCAAATGTTGAAATAAACTCGTTTCCCCCACTACTAACCTAGTAGTGCTCCCCAACACTTAACTCTAAATGTTGTTAATTAAATTACAGAAGTATTAAAAGGCCTTGTTTAAAAGTGCTTCTTATATAAGCATATATGAGGATCAATGAGAACAATTTAACTAGCTATAACACAGTGTCATACTCTATAGTATGAGGGAATTTGTTTTAAGTTTAAGAACTCACAAGGTAGATTTGGATTTTTCTGTGAAAGAACACATCCAGCAGTAGGCGTATGGTGTTTTCAAATAAAATAAAATAGCCTCTACTTGTTCTCCAAGAATAAAACTTACCTTTTTAATAAAATTTATTTTATTCCAAGAGAATCATATCTTATTAAAAGATAAGATCTATATTTTAGAAACTGATTTCCAAATCTTTAATTTATCTATTAAAAACAAATCAGAAATCTTTTATTTAAAGAAAAAGCCGAAAATCATTTTTTTGATAAAATCTTTTATTGTAAAAAAAATGATTTTGTTACTTAAAGATGAAAGATTTTATCTTCCATCTTTATCTAACAAAACTGTTTTTTTCACACAAAAACTTTTGTTTTCTTTAAATGATTTTCCAAAGCACCGAAATATATGTTGATTTTGCAAAACATTTTTTGACTTCTTTTTCGAAAAACAATAAAATCAAATCCCCTACAAATGTGAATTTAACATGACTCATTTCTTAACTCTTAAAAAAATACTTCGTCACCTTATATTCACATTTCATAATTGGCACGTAGTTATAGTTAGTTAATTACAACAAAAGAAGTATATAACTAATCCTAAGCTACTTTTTTCATTCACTTGAGCTTCCATGAAGTCTGCGCTATCACTTTGCTTAGAATTCTGTTACACACATCAAACTGTTATAATATAAAGTGTTTATCATCATTAAAATAAAACGGACTTAGATTATGATAAGAAGAATAATCCTCTAGGCTACCCTCGCATTGGGCCCCCACCCAAAGGCCCATTACAAGCCATAACATCCCCCAACCCCCTCTCCCAACAATATTGAAATTTTGGTTCCACCAAGATTTGAACCTTGATCTCCCATGTAGGAGAAAGGATGCTATACCATTGGACCCAAGGGTCTTTGTTATGAATAAGGAGAGTTCTTATATCATCTTAAAAATGCGTCGATTTTTTCTTTTCGCTTCACCATTACGCGCTTGAGTTTGTGGACAAGATTTTCGGAAAACAATGTTCGAGCCCCTAAAATGTTGAATTAAGGGATTATTGTCAAATTTCATCCCTCCATCTCTCAAAAAATTTAATTTTAGAACTAAATAAATTTTCCAATATCTTATAAGAACTTAGAAATTGTGTGTAAACATCCATTTTCAAACGCCATAGTCATCTAAATATATTACTATTGTATGTTGCTGACATTGTCCTTAATGATAAACACTGGTGGAGGGAGGGGGCTGGTGGGAGCGGTCGTCCTCACAAGATAAAGAATTATAATGTATATATAGTATATAATGTAGTACTATCAGGCCTCCATCTCATACTAATTGCAACAGTTTGACTGATATATTTGTCAATGCACAACTTTGACCATTTGTATATCTAACTAGCAATTAGTAAAAAAAAATATGAAAAACTGATAATCTCAAATTTATACATTGAGACAAATCTAAGAACATCTGATTTACGAACATTTTGTTTTATATGTTAGTTAAAAATCATGGTCAAAGTAAGACATATGAATAGTGTAAAAGTCAAATTGTTTGCAACTAATATGGAACAGAGGGAGTATAATAATATTAAATAGACTTGTGTTAGTTGGCTACATCACAAATAGAGTAACAACTCACGAAACCCGAGTTCAAATCTCCATACCAATATTTTTTTCCCTTTCATACGATTTCATTGTTCAAATTGTTAATTCTAATCCCCTCATTCGAAAACTCCTAACTTATCTCCTTTGTAAAAATTCATCTATGTCCTTTCTTCTTATTTTGCCATGAAGAATTTGGGGCGGGGAGGAGGGATTTGCAGTATATTTTTGGTGCACATAACAGGTGGTGCTTTTGCCATGACTCACGGGTTTGTTTTTGTCTCTACACAACTATGCGACTAACCTTCGTAGATTATCGTAATATAGATGGTTTATTGCAATATTTGACTATAAAAAATCATATACTTATCTCGAGACCTAAAATTTCTCTAGTTTTTTAAGTCAATAATGATATCTCGATCTTTGGTTAGCAAACTATGAGCAAACAAAGAGAATATTAAAATACATAAATTCAAACCAAAAATCAACCGTTTGAACAAGTTGACCGTCACTTGGAATCATTTTGGAATAGCACCCCTTAAAGTTCGGATTATTCAAGAATAATCCATAGTTCGGATTATTTTGAGAATACTGATTATAGTTTAATTTGAGGATACCGAGTATAGTTTATTATGAGTATACCGATTATAGTTTATTTTGAGTATACCGATTATAGTTGGAGTTGGGGCCGGTTCTGTTCAGCTTATTTTCAGTTCGGTTCAGTTCGGTTCCAATAAGTTCAGTTCAGTTCAGCTCCAATAAGTTCAGTTCAGTTCAGCTCTAATAAGTTCGTTCAATTCAGTTCAGCTGTAATAAGTTCAGTTCAGTTCAGTTCAGCTTCATTCCTTATAATTTAATTTAACCATTTTGTTTAATATTAATATTATTGTTGCTAATTTATTTTACTTATGATTGTTGTTGTTATTATTATTATTGTAATTATTATTTGTTTTATAGCTTGTTATTATTCTTATTTCTATATCTTTTTTATATATCATTTTGTTATTATATTTACTCGTTATTATTACTATTATTATTATGGTTGAGCATGTTTGAGTTGGTGCTCTTTTAACCAAATTTCATGTCAATACGAGTATTTTAATTTGCAAATTGTTGTTTTATTTTACCGACTAGATATTCACTAGTAAATCATACAAATAAGCTACAAAAGCTAGAATATTTTAAAAATTACAAAGTTGCTAATAGTACCGAAGTACTATTTAAGGTACAACATCGTCTTTATTAAAGATACTTTGGCAGTTTGAGGTGGCGTTTGGTTTATAAATATTATAGACCAACTCACCACAAATCGTGGTTTGGTTAGAAGCACCAACCCGAGTTTTAAGCTAACTATCATTATAATTTCTAATTTTTATTATGATGGTAATATTAATTTACTCCTTAGACATTATTGGTATTAAACCAATCAAGTATTAATATATTAATACTAATAATAGTAATTACTCATTATTAATTTATTATTATTAACGGTAATTATTATTTTTAAAATTAATTTATCATTTTTACTACTATTTATTTATAACTATTATTTAATAACATCAAAAAATATTATCATTATTCATTTAATATTATTCTAAATTATTAATTATTAGTTATTATTACTTAGAATTATTATTACTTATTATTTATATATTTCAATACAATTCAATTCAATTCAGTTCAGTTCAGCTCCACTAAGTTCAATTCAGTTCAGCCCCAATAAGTTCAATTCAGTTTAGCTCCAATAAGTTCAGTTCAGTTCAGCTCCAATAAGTTTAGTTCAGTTCAGTTCAGCTCCAATAAGTTCAATTCAGTTCAATTCAGTTCAGTTCAGCTAGAATTAGACGAAGAAAACAGGTCCTTGGTATATTGTACAACTTGGTGTACATACCTGTACATACACCCAAAATATCTAAGCACAAATAAGTATAAGTTAGCCAGGTGAATATGAGCCACCGATTTGTGTATGTGTTATCTTCTTTTTAGGCGAGAGTATGAGTTACCTAGATGAGTATTAGCTACATAAATGAGGATGAGTTACCGAAATGAGTATGAATTTGGCAAATGAGTAGTATGAGTATGTCCTTATTGTTTATTATAATTATGCAAAAAAATCCATCGAGAATACGTAGCTCTATGTACTCCAAGGTGTACATAATAAATTGCCCTATAATTGGTATTATTTTTGTCAATTTTGCCTTTATCAATAGGATCTTGCTAATGGATGCTCTTGGGGCGTTAATTAGCAGTTAATATATTTTCTAAATGGGTGTTAATTTTGAAATATATGCCAAAATTACAGATAGATGGACACTATTATTTTTATATTAATTTAATATTTCTACTTTTAGCTACCTTATCCAAAACATATCGAAGACGCTCGTTAACTTCTGCGTTATTACTTTTTGAATAACTTAAGCTGCTTGGAAGCCAAGATATGTGATGTACAATCAATTCTCCTATATTTGTAATTCCCTAATTACTCGTTTATTCCTAAAAAAGGTAAAGTATTTGGGACACTTTGATTAATAGCTCGAACCTAAAAAGAAAAGATAAATGAAAGAGACCTAGTAAATAACTTGAGCCTTAGGAATTGTACGAAATTTACGTGAGTGGAAGTTGGCAATATATTAGCCAGCCAATCCAATGAGCCATCAAACCCTATATATGAAGATGGGCCAGATGGGTTCAAAAATCAATGGATTTTGGGACCAACTGGGGTCATATTCGGAGGTTGGTCCAAACGGAATTGGTAGGATAGGGAGAGAGGTTAAGCTTGAGCATGCCCACGGCCATCAACCACCTCGAGTAAAACCCCAAATTAAATTGGAAGTCCACTATGTAAACAGCAAAATAGAATAGTATGAATTGTTTTTAGAGCAAAACTAGTTTTTCTCCCATGCATTACAATAGTTACTTTTAATATAAGATTTATCGTTCTAATCCGTACAATCGGTGTATATGATTAATTATTTAGACTTTTCTCTTATAATAAACTTTTAAAATAAAGATAAGCTAATATAGGAATTTACTAGGGTATTTGATTAAATAAATTAAACCTTAGTCTGTAATAGTTAGAGACTCATTACTCTATATATAATATGAAAAAATAGGTGACAAAAGTATTAGCTTCAAATGGGCTCTTTTTGTAAGTGTTTTTAATATGAAAAATGACATACTTGAAATTATAGTGAAAACGGTCAAATAAGCATAAATGTATGAAATGAGTAAATAAAAAAAACAGCAAATAAGTAAATGAAGTAATTGAGCAAAAGATTATATGAGTAGATGACCAAATACGTAAAATATCAAATGACCAAATTAGCGTAAATGAGCAAAATGAGTACATGAGAATAGTACCAATAGGTTAATGAGTCGGGTGGCAAATGAGTAAAAGAACAAATGAACAAACTAGCGTAAATGAGCAATGTGAGCAAATGAGAAAAATTACATAGAAATGAGTAAAAGATCAAATGACCAAATGATCGAATATCCGAATGACCAAATGAGCAAATTAAAAGACCATATGAGCAAATTGGCAAGAAAATCTAATGTTAGAAGGCTGTTTTTATTAAAAATGCCATGACTCAGAAATTACCTAAATTTATCTCTTATATAACCGAATCTAATTTTACCTTCAAAAGCTAAAATATGAAGTTTTCATTTAGAAAATAAAAGATCAAATTTTAATTTTTCTATATTCGAAAATCAGAATTTAATTTTTCTAAAATCGAAAATTGGATTTCATCTTTAACAAAGAAAATCTTTATCCAACTATTATTTTAGGAAATCTTTTCTCTTCAAGAAAACATCAGATTGGTTTGAAAAACTTATGTTTGCAATCCCACTATAAAATCTGATTTTCTTTCTTTTCGAAATTCTTTTGTGAAACACATTTTGCAAAGTTACTTAGGTGTCGTTTGGTTCACATGGGAAGTAATTTCCCATGGGAATTGATATTTTATGGGAAGTAATTTCTCTTCTCAATTTCCTAGGAATTTAGCTAAATTGTTTGGTTGTAACCATAGGAAATTGAAATTCCTAGGAAATTCAAATCACCAAGGGGGGCTTGGTAAGTTAATTCCCATGTCTTGTGGGAATTTCCATTTCCTAGGAAATTCTAATTCCTATGATTTTGCCAATTTACTCCAACCAAACACAACATCATTTAGACATTTCCTAGGAAGTTGTATTTCCAAGGAAAATCAACTCCAACCGAACAACACCTTAATTTCCGTGCTCTTTGAGAAATAAGTAACCATACTAATTTCATATTTCATTCTTATAGCACAAAGTTCCAACAAGCTCATTACATTCTACTTTTCTCAAACAAGAACTAAAGCATAACATAATGCAAGCTTCAATATCTTCATTCACTTGAGCTTCCAAGATTAACATGTACTCTTAAATCACCGTTACATAATCAAACAAGTTATTGCACAGTTGTGTTTAGAGTGTAAATAAACGAATACCTGACAAATGTGTGTACCACTTTTGAATCTTTGGCCCATGATCCAATCAAAAAAATAGTTGCATCGTGGTGCCTCGAAGTTTTAGGTGCGGTCATGGGTAGAAGAGAAAATTAGTAAATGTATGTCTAGGACTCCATTTGTTTTATTGGAAAATGAAGAGAAAAAAAAAAGAGAAACTGAAGAAAAAAAAGATTTTGAATATTGAATACCGCATTCATTATAGAGAAGGTATTGGGTCAGACGCGTCCGACCATAACATTTGGTCGGACGACTTTCAGTTGGTTTTATTTTTGTTTCAGTTGGTTTCATTTTTGTTTCAGTTGGTTTCACTTTTGTTTCAGTTGGTTTCTTTTTTGTTTCAGTTGGTGTCAATTTTTGTTCAGTTGGTGTCAATTTTTGTTCAGTTGGTGTCAATTTTTGTTCAGTTGGTGTCAATTTTTGTTCAGTTGGTTTCAATTTTTTTTCAGTTACTTCCAACTGAAACACTAATGCTTCCAACAGAAATACAATTGATGTACCAACTGAAACAAAATAAACTCCAACTAAAACAAAACAAAAACCAACTGAAACAACACAAAAACCAACTGATACAAACAAAACAAACCTGCTTCTTCCTGGATTCTAAATCTGCTTCTTCCCGCCCCTCCTCTCCGTCGTCTCCGCCCTCCTCTCTACCTTTACTGTTGCTGTAGTCATGAGTCACGAAGGTCAAACACCTTCCACCTCCATTGCAAACACCTTCAGCAATAGGCGCTACCCCAGCAACAGCAATGGAGGTGGATGATGTTGTTGATGAGGAAATCTGAATGGTGAATGGTGAACGGTGATGGTGATGGTGATGGTGATGGTGAACGGTGGTTTTCGACGACGGTGATGGTGAGCAGCGGCGCGGCGGTGTTCTCGCGACTTCGTCCGACGGAACATTTTGAGTCAGACGGTCTGACCCAATAGTTTCACTTCATTATAATGTGGTCCATTGCTCATCCTAGTTTAATGATTGTTTTACCGGATTGGGTAACCATTTCACAGAAGCTCAATTAAACAGGTTAACGAGTCAAACTTTGTAAATCAGGGTTTTGATCTCTTATGTTGATACTAGTCTTATATGCACGCGATTCGTACCGCATGCGAAAGAGTAATATGTAAAGTTTTGTGAGAAACTACATTGTAATGTCTCTAGGGAAGTATACACATATTTTTCTTCCTTTAAAAAAATAATCGTTAAAATTTAGTTATTTTGTTTTTTTAGAGTTTGTGATTGTAATTCAAATGAATTTAAATATAAACAATATAAAAAATACATAAAAAAAAGTGTAATTAATGTTAGAGACTAGATTAGTAACAATGATTAGAAACAAAACGCCAAGAAAGACAAAAAAGCATACAAAAGATCAATGGAAGATGCCATCTAGAGCAAAAAAGGAAAATGAGTAGGAGAGAGAAAATAAAACAATCGTAATATTGTAACACGGACGTTTGATGTTTCATCACCTTAAAAAATGGTTTAATATAATGGCTAAGATTGGAAATAAAACTTAATTGAGATTTAACTTTTTTGATTTATTTTATTTGTTTTTTCTTTTCTTATTTTTGGCGTCCATCCCCTCCTTGTAGTATAGAGATAAGTAATTGATAATTTGCACTAAAATTAATAAGAAGAAGAAAAAGTAAATAATGGACAATATTAAGTTACAAGAGTACAATATATACAGGAGGATAAAAAGACTTTTACTAGGAATAAACTATCTGATGTGTGTCACATTTATATATAATTTATAGATGCGTTTATATTGCATATATAACTTTTTAGAGCATTTGGGTGAACAATGACATGATGAATTCGTAAGTTGTGCTCTACTACTCCCCGTTTGCGTGGTTTTCAGGTTAATTTGATAGAGATTGATCATGATTATCAAAGATCTAGCATATTAATCAATAAGGATGAAAAGTAGCTTGCACAAGGATCACAATGCATCCGTGTGCGACAATTTTGAGTTAAAATAAAACAAAGAGTTAGTGAAATAAGTGTTAAAACTGACATACGTTCACTATTTTGATCATGACTTTTCATAGAAATTTGATAATCAATAAATTCCAGTTGGGTTGGAATCTAGACTTCAAGGCTTTCCAACTATAGGTCACACACCCCAAACAGACTTCTGGTTTGAGGATACGACCTTCGCGAGTTGACGCATTTTACGCGCCCGACCTGATCGGGCGGGGCCAACTTTGTGATGTTGCTGCTGTTTTGCATGAAAAGAAGGAGAATGGTTTTTAGCTCAGCCCGACCCGATCGGCCGGGGCCATGACCTAATCGGACAGGCAACAAGGAGGGGAGATTTTCGTTTCCTCCAACTATTTTAAATCGCTTCTTTATTTTATTATAAATAGGTTATAGTATTTGTGAGATATCTTATTTTCTAGCATTGTTTAGTCTAGTCTTTAAGAGATTTTTAGAGAGAAACTCTTAGTTTTACTTCCGAAGGCGATCAAACCTTGGATTTGCTTCAATATAGTTCTTTAATTTCTATCAATTGGTGCTGTTATTTATTACCTTTCCCTTCGTTAATCTTTGATTGTTTAATTAGTTTAGTTATCTAATTGTTCATGATGCAAAGTTTTGATTTTATATTATATTCATTGTTGTTAGTTCAATTCTGAGTGAGTAGTCGTCTTTCTAGGGTTTTAGGGAGGAAAACCATGTTTATAACATGATCGTTATTTAAATTGCTATTTTCTAGGTCGTGGTTAGGGCATAATTATAGTGTGATTTGTTCTTGAATTCCAAGTTTATGTTATTGTGCAATTTCATGAATTACGTCTGGCAACTTGAGTATGACCCGATCGCAGGCTTACTTTTAGAGGCTTAGAACGCCCTATTCATTCTGATTATATGAGCGATCGTACCACATATGTTGAATTGGGAGCTTTATCACCCGATCGTATGCTTAACATTGGCTCTGATTGTTTAACTCTAGACCAAGGTATTAATAGTTAGTTGAACCGTTTTGATTGGTATAAGTATGGTTCACCGAACTAATGGCCTAGGCTTTTAATTCATAGTTTATTCTCATAGTTTAATCCTGCCTTCTTTAGTTTATTTACTAGTTTAGTCATTATTCCGTGATTTCATTAAATTTGAAGTAGTTGTTTAGTTCGTTGAATATTAACTCTAATAACCTGTCTCCTTTGGATTCAACCCATACTTGAAAGACTCTGCCAACAACAGACATCGTGTACTTGAAATATATTTTAAAACACATCACTATCTCAAAAAAAATCTTATTTATATTACCAGTAAAAAAAACACAATATTTATTTTCATCCAGGTGTACCATAAGTATGGTACATCCGGTTGTACCATAAGCATGATATACCCAGGTTATTTTTTGCTCATTGCTCATCGGGACAATTAGACGTCAAATGAGCAATAAGTAAAAAATAGTCTCCGGTGCAACATTCTCATGGTACACTTGGATGTAGAATAAAAGTTGTAGTAAAAAAACGCTTGTAGGTATAATGTTTTCCTAAGTTAATAATATATCAAAAAAAAAACAATATATGTAATATGTCACACTCATATATATATTTTCTGCTCTTGAAGAGTTGGTCGTATAAGAGACTGCTTACTTTTTATTTAAAATTAGGCAACCGTCCAAACCCAATATTAAGAAGGAAACGGGTCACCTTTTCGAATATAGTGACTAGTTTAATCTATTTAGAAACTAGTTTAATTCATTTATTAATCACATTTGACCAGTTTAATTCATTTAGCGACTAGTTTGATTTATTTGGCAACACTCCCCCTTTGTGTTTTTTAAATTGTTTGTTTTAGTTCGAGATTTAAAGGAAAGCAAATAAAGGAGAACTGAAAGGACGACTAGATTAGTATGAGACATCTAGGAATTATGTTGGGTTGCAGTGAGATATAATAATGGTCTTGTTAGAAGAATTTGGGTTTGTCTAATATATAAATTAAAAAACTTAATATCCACCACGTGTTACTATCTCGCTTTTAATAGCATTTTATCCAACATCATTCTCAACTAAAAAAAATCGTCTAATGTGAAAAGGATCGAACCCCCAACTTCAAGTACAGAACAAAGAGTTCCAACCACCATGCCACCACACTATTATTGATGATTCTATAAGAAATAATGATGATATATAAATGAAAAGTAAGACTTAAGTTGTCTATTGAGAAAAGTAATTATAACTTGTTATTTTTCTTTTTTGTTGATATTTTACATGCTAGATTACATTAGTTATCCCTATCTAAAAATGTCGTGCATTATTGCCGGGGACTAATACTAGTTTAAAGTCAAAACTATCTATTCTTATAGTTTTGGTCTCTAATTCCTGTACCACCTTGCAACATAGGGCCTATTATCCCCAGCTTATTTTCAGTTCAGTTCAGTTCAGCTCCAATCAGTTCAGTTCAGTTCAGTTCAGCTCCAATCAATTCAGTTCAGTTCAGTTCAGCTCCAATCAGTTCAGTTCAGTTCAGTTCAGCTCCATTTTTTTATAATTTATTTTACTAATTACTCTTATTATTATTATTATTATTTTATATCATTATTATTAAGTATTATCATTATTATATCTATATATATTATTTTGTTTATTATAGCTTTACTCATTATTATTACTATTATCATTAGGGAGGAACATGATTTAAGTCAAAAGCATAAACCAATCAAATCACGTCAAAACGGTTCATGATGCAATTTTGCACGGTCCGACCCAATTATTATTTTATTACTTAATATTATTATATTATTAAATCTAATTATTAAAATAGTAATATTAATTTACTTCTTAGATATTATTGTTATTATATAATCATCATCAAGTATTAATATATTAATACAAAGACTATAAAATAATTGTTATTAATTATCATTATAATCATTAATTATTATTATTATTATTATTATTATTATTATTAATTTATGATTATTAAGATTATTTATTTATAACTATCATTTAAAAATATCCAAAATACTATTATTATTATTCATTATTATTACTTATAATTATAATTTTTATTTAATATTCATATTATCATATTTATTTGATTCAATTCAATTCAATTCAATTCAGTTCAGTTCAGTTCAGTTCAGTTCAGTTCAGTTAAGCTCCAATCAGTTAAGTTCAGTTCAGTTCAGTTAAGCTCCAATCAGTTCAGTTTAGTTCAGTTCAGCTCTAATCAGTTTAGTTCAGATCAGTTCAGTTCAGATCAGTTCAGTTCAGTTCAGCTGAATTATGCCGAAGAGAACAGGCCCATAGTAGCGGTGATAACATAAATGATACATTGGAATAATAAAAAATCAATAATATTTATAGATCTATCTATGTGAAATATGTCATCCTTAATATTTTTATATTTCTATTATATCTCTAACAATAAATCTCATTGCTAGCTGGTAGCTATTAGCGGAGTGATAAATCTATAATTAGTTAGTGGACACAATTCAATCCTTTAATACAAGATTTATAGTATTCACACTATCTATATAGTGCTTGAGTTGATGATACTATGGACCTGTTTTCCCCAGCTTATTTTCAGTTCAGTTCAGTTCCAATCAATTCAGTTCAATTCAGTTCAGCTCCAATTAGTTCAGTTCAGTTCACTTCAGCTCCAATCAGTTCAGTTCAGCTCCATTCTTTTATAACTATTTTGTTAAATATTATTATTATATTGATCTAATTTTTTTTTACTAATTACTCTTACTATTATTATTATGATTTATTTATTTTATATCATTATTATTACGTTTTATCATTATTATATCTATATATTATTTTGTTTATTATAGCCTTACTCATTATTATTACTATTATCATTAGGGAAGAACATGGTTTAGGTCAAAAGTATAAACCAATCAAATCACGTCAAAACGGTTTCTGATGCAATTTTGCATGGTCCGACCCTATCATTATTTTATTACTAAATATTATTATATTATTAAATCTAATTATTAAAATAGTAATATTAATTTACTTCTTAGATATTATTGTTATTATATAATCATCATCAAGTATTAATATATTAATACAAAGACTATAAAATACTCCCTCCGTTTTTTTAATATGCACATTTTTCCATTTTGGGGTGTTTTTTTAATTGGTACCTTTCTATCTTTCCCATAAATGAAAGGTTGGGCCACCTAATTATTACACTTCTCTCTACCTTTTTCACTTTTTCCTTACTTTAACTAACCTTCTCTCTTACTTTTGCACTTTTTCCTTGGTCTGCGCGCAAAAGCAAACATGCATATTAAAAAAACGGAGGTAGTAATGGTTATTAATTATTATTATAATCATTAATCATTATTATATTTATTATTATTATTATTATTATTATTATTATTAATTTATAATTATTAATATTATTTATTTATAACTATCATTTAAAAATATCCAAAATACTATTATTATTATTCATTATTATTACTTATCATTATAATTTTTGTTTAATATTCATATTATTATTGTTTAAATATTATTTATATATTAATTCAACTCAATTCAATTCAATTTAATTCAATTCAGTTCAGTTCAGTTCAGTTCAGTCCAGCTCCAATAAGTTCAGTTCAGTTCAGCTCAGTTCAGTTCAGTTCAGTTCAGTTCAACTGAATTATGCCGAAGAGAACAGGCCCTATACCACGTTTGTGAAAGTAAAGTTGAAAAACTAAAATAACAAAGGAGTTACACTAATGAGAGCCTATTGGGTCAGCCATTATGTGTGACCATAATATTTGGTGAAACTGCTTTATGTAATTTTCAGCTAATATATTACGTGTTTCAGTTAATGTATGTACTTTGTATTTCGGCTAATATATTATATGTTTAATTGAAATCATAAGTTCATTAACTGAAACACTAAAATAAATAAATGAAACCTAAATTCATAAACTGAAAATATAAGTTTATTAACTGAATTATCTGAAATAGATAATTAAAACCCAAAATTCATTAACTGAACTCATAATCCAAAAATTAAAATTCATGTAATTTATTTTCAAACCTCCCAGGTTATCTTGCTGACTTGCTGTAAGGTTACCTTCTAATGGTCAAAATCTAATGGAACTAATTATTTTTTGTGACAAACATAGATTTATAGTCAGTATATAGTCAGTAGGATGTTTCTTGGGCCACGAGAAAGCAACACTTCAATTACAATTGCTCCTATTTAGTGGATCCAGAAAATTATTTTAGCGGGGATAAAGTGTAATTATCAAATTTTATCGGGGTTAAATGGTCAATTTTTCAAGATAATTTTTGAAAACTGAAATTTTTAAAGGAAAATTTTATAACCTTACCAATTCAAGTGGGGTCACTTGACCTCACTTACTCTTAAGTGGATCCGCCATTGCTCCTTTCCTTATGTGTTTTTTATCACGAATACTTCTTTTGATACAGTTGGAAAATTATATGTTATATGTATGACGAATTAGAAGCCGGATAATTAGATCACCACTTTAAGGCACAAAAACTACGCTTTCCTATTAGTTTAATTTCGTCCCTATAGGATTACCGAAAAACACGAAATAACTAACGAGTTGCAGGTTCTTGTCCTTGGTCAACCTAGCAAGGAAGTTAGTTTGAAATCGATACTCTTATACCCATTCTTCATCAAAAAGCTATCATCAGAAGAAGTGATCTTTTTAGAAGCAATGATGGTTGAAGTATTGGAGAAGAAAATAAGTTAGAATAGCAAGGTGGAAAGTTGCAGAGGGTCCTATAGAGGAGATAGTCTTAGTAATGGAGGTTGATGTAATGAAGAAATTATATACAACGAACTGAGAGATTATGAGGATCGAAGAAATGAAAATGGTGGTATTATAAACAGACGGTCTAACCGATTGTTCGGATCAGACCATCTGACATAATACTTTCACTACACTATGTATATAGTGGTTGAGTTGATAGTATATAGTGTTCACGGCTTCACGCTATACAATATCAAGACAAACTTTATATAGTCAAACATAATCACAATAAAAATACTAAACTTTTTTGTTAAAGGGTACTAAGCCATCTTAGTGTTATAGATTTATCATTCTTGATAGCTTGCTACTGTGTAATTGTCTGTGCTGTTGTTCTGGATGGAGCGGGCCAAATAAGGGACTAGTTTGACTTGGCTCAAATTCATTGAAGACTCTAGACTTGTGAGTTGTGACTGCCCAAGACTTGGCTATTGCAAATGGCCCAATTTGACTTGGTTTATCAACATATCTGATCATGTCTGAAGAAGACCGTAATTCCCCACCCCCTAAGCTTCTTGGACATCTTCTTTTCTAAAAGTTGTTGATCATATAATGTGCAACCATTTTGGTGGACAAACTACAAATTTTTTAATTGGATATAGGTAGGCGTGAGATAAAACGCAAGTAGCTGGTTTAAATTTCGGAATCGGTAAGGATTCATCATATCCAAATTCAAAATTTACACTTTACTAAATTTTTATGCACGCGATACGTGCGACAATAATTTTATTATGAAATTTCATAATCTACATTAGATAATTTTATAGATAGTCATATCTTACCACCTAAACTTTTCATGTTTTTAGAAACTCCCACCTTAATGTTTTTTCTTTTTAAATTCCACCTACCATTTACGATTTTATTAAAAACTCCCACCACTTAACGGTTTTTGTCAAATTTCATTAACAAAATCATTAAGTGGGTCCCACATATACATTTTGTTAGCAAAATGGAACTTGAAATAGTTGCAATTCTTTTCAAATAGTGATAATTTGTTCCAAATTTGCTCTAAATTTGTTGAGGATTTGCCCTTAAATTGATGAAATTAACTTTAATTTCAGCGTAAACTAACAATAAAATGATATGTGGGGCCCACTTCACGGTTTTGTTAACGAAATTTAACAAAAATCATTAAGTGGTGGGAATTTCTAACAAAATTGGGAATGATAGGTGAAAATTTAAAAGAAAATTTCATTAAGGTGAGAGTTTCTAAAAACGTGAAAAATTTAGGTGGTTTTGAATAAAAAATCCTAATTTTATTTGCATACGATGTGTGTTTTGCCTACTGTAACATGATAAAATGTGAAGGTACACAACATATTTTGTTTTCAAGCTAAATTCATTTTGGCTCATTTTTCTTTGAAACCTCCCTTACTACCCACCATCAACTACAACTTTTGTTATATAGTACCCGTTAAGGTATTTTTTGCTCATTGTCCAGATGAGAAAAAATTCAAAGTACTTGAAAATACTTTATCATATTTCTCACTCATGCTAAAATACTTTATCATGATCAATTTAATCAAATGTGCCTTCACTCATGAACAATCAATTACTCATGTATTTCAAAATAAAAAATTTCAGAAGTATATAAAAGTATAGCAAAGTGGGTGTCTATCTATAGATCTCAAGAAAATATAACCGTTGATATTCTTTTTAATTGCTTTTACTTTGTAGGTTTTTAGATATTTTAGTTAGACGTTTTGAACATCTTTTATTAAAAATCTGATGGATAAATTTGGAAATAAAACTTAATTACTTAATAAACTCATTGATTTATTTTATTTATTTTTCCTTTTTTTCTTTTTGGTGTCCACCCCCACCTCTTCACTTATATAATAGAGATTATGAAAACCAATATCTCTCTCTCTCTATATATATATATATATTAAAAAGCGTAAGCAAATATTGCAGGCTACCACGTGGCATTATCTATTTCTTCAATTATATTTTATCCATGTCATTATCATAAGAAATAATTTAAATATTGTCAATATGGAGTTTCTAACCCATTACCTTCGCATATGAAACAAAGAGTTTTAACCATTGCACTACCACACTCTTCATGCTTCTTTTATCACAAATAAGAAAATTATTATGGGGTTTAAATGACAATCAAGAAAGAAAAAATAAATTATAAATGTTGTTTATATGGAGTTTCGAACCCATGACCTCCGCATATGAAACAAAGAGTTTTAATCATTGCGCTACCACACTCTTAATGCTCTCTTATTACAAATAAAAATATTATTATTGGGTTTAAATGACAATCAAGAAAGAAAAGACTATAAATGTTATGAATACGGGGTTTCAAATCCATGACCTCCGCGCGTGAAATAAAGAGTTTTATATTAATCACTGCCCCGCCACACTTTTAATGCTTTTTCTTATCACATAAAAATATTATTATGGGGACAATCAAGAATTAAACTACAATCAAATGCATAATATAGATAAGATGAGTTATTTCATTTTCTTAGTCTTCATTTCCTTTTGCCTTAATCGAAAAGTAAAGAGATTTCTTTTATTACAATCTTTCATGATCCTTTTAAATTGGTTATAAAATTATGCTCTTAAATTTTTATTTTTAAAAATAAAAAAATATTCATCAATGAAGATATTATTCTGACTCAATTAATATAAAAATGGACCCGGGGTATCACCGGGGCCACAAACTAGTTCTATTTTCAAAAGTTAGAGTCTGGAATCCATTGTGTCTAGTTTCATTTCCTTATTTTGAGACTATCACACAAACTACCTCTATTAGGTATCCAATAACTTGTCCAAGGATTGAATGTAACAAATACCTATAGTATTGAAAATAGGTTACACATAAGTGTTATAATATTGATAAATATTTTGTTGATAAGTGTTAGATATTGTGAAACTCCGTAATTGGAGTGCTTTCCATTGATCAATATATATAGTGTTTACAAATCGTAATCCTAATAAGATTTACATCAAAGATATATCCTAAACCTATGAGGAGAATTATTTACATATATTCTCTATCACACCCCCGCAGTCATAGAGGGAGGAAGTCGTACGCTAAGACTGGATCTGAAATCCAAGAAGAGTTGTCGTGGTAATCCTTTGGTGAAAATGTCTGCAAACTGGTATCGTGATGGTACATATAGGACCCTTATCTGACCCAACGCCACCTTTTCCCTAACAAAGTCAATATCCATCTCAGCATGTTTGGTGCATTGGTGTTGGACCGGGTTGCTAGACAGGTAGATAGCACTGACATTATCACAATAAACCAATGTAGCTTGCTTCAAAGGACAATGGAGCTCCAATAAAAGATTGCGGAGCCAACAAGATTCTGCAATGACATTTGCGACGCCTCGATATTCTACTTCTGCACTAGAGCGGGAGAGAGTGGGTTGACGTTTCGACAACTAAGAGGTCCCCAAGAAAACAACAATACCATGAAGTCGAACGTCGAGTGTCTGGACACCCACTCCAACCAGCATCAGTGTAATTAATTAACTTTGTAGAAACAGATGAATAAAGATGTAACCCATGATCAATGGTGCCCTGGATACAACGCAAGATGCGCTTTAATGCATTAAAGTGTGGTTCCCTTGGATCATGCGTAAAAAGACACACTTGCTGAACCGCATAGGCAATGTCAGGATGAGTAAAACTGAGAAACTGAAGAGCACCAGCCAAGCTGCGGTAGTGAGTGGGATCCTGAACAGGAGGACCTGAGCTGGCACTTATTTTTGCATTTGTGTCGACTGGAGTGACGACAGGTTTGCAAGTGCTCATTCCTACGCATTCTAAGATGTCCTGAGCGTATTTCTGCTAAGAGACAAGTAGGTAGGAGGGAGTGCGGGTGACAGCAATCCCCAAGAAGTAGCCGAGGGGCCCCAGGTCGGACATAGGAAACTCTTTTTCAATTGTGCAATGAGCCTCTCGCGAAGCTCATCAGATGATGTGGCCAATATGATATCATCAACATACAACAATAAGTATGCCATATCATATCCATGACGATAAGTGAATAGAGATGAGTCACTAATGGTGATGACAAAACCCAATTTCTTCAAAAAGATGGCAAATCGATGGTATCAAGCTCGGGGAGCTTGCTTGAGACCCTATAATGCCTTCTTCAATGAGCAAACATGATGAGGATATCGTCGATCAACAAAACCAGGAGGTTGGTGCATGTACACTGTTTCTTTTAAAGCACCATGGAGAAAGGCGTTTTTAACATCGAGTTGATGAATGGACCATTTTCGAGATAATGCAAGGTTGAGCACCGTGCGAATGGTTCGTGGCTTGACCACTTGACTAAGTTTTTCATCACAATCCATGCCAACCTGTTTGGACCCGCCATCACAAACAAGACGAGCTTTGTGGCGCTCTAAAGTACCATCAGATTTTTCTTTACGTCGAAAAACCCACATACAGTTCAAAATATTCATCCCCGTAGGCCTAGGTACCAAATCCCATGTCCTTGTTTTAATCAAAGCACTATATTTCAATAAGTACTGTGATATCAATATGTTTCGAATATTGTCATAATATCTAATATTAGTTCATTTATTAATGTTTAGTCAATTAATATAAAAACTTATTTTGCAGTTGAACTATAAGTTTAACAAGATACCTGATATTGGGACTAGAGATGTCGAAAATTTACATGAACGACAACACGGCACGAAACGGATGCAAAATAAGTAGGTTAGTGTTGATCTTTTGACAAGGTCACTAAAACAGGTGAACACAATTTTGACCGTTTAATAGATGGATGAATGGATTGGGTCAATGATGAGATCTCAATCTTCAACACCGAACTAGTACGATTCTTTCCGTTTAATTCAATATATATCGATATTTTATTTGAAGTATGACAGACCAACTATAGATTTTAGAAGAAAAAAATAATCCTTGTGCTTATGGGTTGGGTGAATACTTAGGGTTAGATTATGGGTCGGTGAATACTTAGAATGCATATTTTTCAAATTAAATAATAAGTTTCATGTTTGATAAGTTTCAATTAGTTCAGATAAGTTACAATAAGTTACATTAATAACCGACACCTTATAAAATGACATTCAATAAATCTCAAAAGTTTAGATGACTTTCAATTAGTTATAGTACGTTTCATTAGTTCGAATAAGTTCCATAAATCTAGTTAAGATAAGTTTAGGAAAAAATAGGTGAAGAGAATGCACCCCACCCATAGTTCATATCTTTCTTATCACTTTTTCCTTTTAAATATTATTGTCTATTATAAGTAATATTGATGATGATAATCATACTTTACTCCATATCCGTACCAGAAAGATCTGAAAACTTATTGGGGCTATTGTTATTAGAATCCTTACAGTTCTACAATCCAACAGGACCTGACCATGGTAGGACCTAAATACTATTTCACGATCCTACTAGTATGAGCCGATCCCATGAAATTTTTTTATGAAATTATCATATATATAAATATAACTTTTCTTCATCTAGATTTCAATTAAATGTTACTTAAATCTTAAAGAGATTAGCTATTATCACCTTTTGTGAATGATAAAATTCATTTATAGCATATTCATTATCAACATGATTATTTTACTACGTTGTATCAGTAGCATCACTCTTTTACTCAATTATGTAGGATCTTATGATCCTATAAGCTAATCCTATACCGATACAATCCCACTCGTCCTTTCAATTCACTATAGGATCTCGATTCCAATACTATTGGTTGGGACACGTAAATTAATGTGGTAATTATTTTTGTGTTATCAAATGTTATTTAATTGAAAAATAGATATAATAGGAGTTGAACGACGTATATATTATTGAAGGAGAGAGAAAGTTAGGGAACCTTTTAGTGATAAAGGTAAATGTGAGGCAAAGGAGTGTAAAAGAGATGATATATAAATAGTGGGACCATGCCAGAAATAGAACTGTTTGAACCAATATGGGAGAAATATCAAAGGTAAGTGGTCAAACTATTATGGGGAAAAGGGAGTGATAATATTATTAATATAATAGTAATACTAATTTTATTATAATAATAATAATAACAATAATGTTATTAATATAGTAGTAATACTAATTATATTATTATTCAAGTTTTTATATTATCCTATTAATAAAATATAAGTTCGTTTAAGTTCAATACGGTTTAGACACTCTGAGCAATTCAAGTTATCATTTCAGTTTGGTTCATTTTAGTCTAAATGAACATCATTGTTAACTTTAATCCTAAGCTATTATGAGGTTTACTTCAACTCGAAAGTATTTTCTATTTTTAATATTGTCGTACGTTCAATCACGTGTTCAATGAATATAAACGAGTCATTGTTCATGTCCATAGTTACATGAACAAATATTCAGGTGTTTATGTTCAAAATCTTTTCTAAAACCAGTTTCAATTGTTCAAGCTAGATTCCTTTGTCAAGTAACCAAATAAATAAACTTAAATGTAATTGAATATTTCATTGAGAGTCTCACCTTGTTTACACCTTAAATTGCATGTTATTATATATTTGGGTATTTTACGGGTATATTACATTTAATCTTTTTTTTTGCTTATTACTTATTTAAACTTCCTCTATTCTACATATTTTATTCATTTGGAGTCTCTAAAATAATATATTAATTAATAACAACAAAATATATAACATTGAGTGTATAATAAAAGTAGTATGTAAATAAAGAAACACTAATATATTCAAGATGCACTTTTGGGAGGGAAGAGAGCATGTAGCCATCCTCCAATGGGGCTTATAAAAATGTGGAATCTTCTAGGTTATAGGCTTGAAAAGGTTGGACAAGTTCAAACATTATTAACCACACGAAACCAACCTTTTCTTACTGATGATTACATAATTAATACAAATCACTAAGCAATAGTAGTAGTAGATAGCACAATAAGAACTTTCCCTCTATCCAAACCTAATGACACCCAACTTATTTTTTGACAAGTAATGATACCAACTTGCACATACTCACTTCTTCAAGAAAGAACAAGACAAACACCTTCAACCACTTCATCTTTCATCTTGTTTATAATTCATCCTCATGTCCCATTGACTAATTAATTTAAGCTAAGTCTCCACATTTCCACCCATCTTCCTTTCTTTCAATTATCCTTTATATATACATATATATATATTTCTTACCCACCATATCCTTTAAAAATTAATGCCCCAACCCCTTAATAATACATCTTAAATAACTACATAATCTTCTCCAACCAACCTCTTCCTCTCCTTTCCCGACCGCCACCATATATCTTCCTACATGGACCACCCTGACTCCCCAGGAGGCAGCTCTCGGCCGCCTCGAAAAGAGCTTCTAGGCCCTCGGCCGACACCCTTGAAAGTAAGGAAAGATTCACACAAGATTAGAAAACCACCGGTAGCACCTCCTGCTTTTCCGGCTCAACACCACCAACAACCACTTCCGCCACCACGACAACCGGTTATCATCTATACCGTTTCTCCTAAGGTAATCCATACACACCCTAATGAATTCATGAATCTTGTCCAAAGACTAACTGGCTCAGATTCCACTTCATCATCATCATCATTTTCTTATAATAATAATACTTCAAGTAGTATTCTTCCTGGCTTTTCTTCTTCTACAACACATAATACCATGGCTCATCATCATATAAGTGGCAGCATATCACCAGCAGCGAGGTTTGCGAGCATCGAAAAGACGAAAATGCACTCCGAGGTTAAGAAGTTTGTAGGTCAAAGTGAGGTTATACAAGGGGAAATTATAGATATTGATGTAGGTAGCACCAGTGGCGGAGACGGTGGCTGCGGCTTGGAAGGGGTAGAAAGAACCATGGTATTTCCAGGGATTTTATCACCAGGACCAGGTTCACTACCCCATATATCACCAAATTTGTTCTCTCCATTTTTTCATGATCCAAATAATAATACCCTAAACCTACAACATGACTTGAGTGTTGTTCAACATGGAAATAGGAGTTTTGTAGAAGGAAGTTATTTGCCTAGTCCTTTTTCTACCAATTTTACTTCTCCAAGCACCATTTTCTCCCCTTCTTCTCTAGATTTTTTGCAGCGTGTTCTAAATGGTTGAATCATGATTTTTCAAATAAATGAGCCAAATCTATATCACATTTCGAGGAAAAGGAGAACTAGTTCTTGAACCTTCGATTTTTAATAGATATCTAATATAAAGAGGAAGACTAAGGCCTACGTCAGCCTCCTTTTTGTTCTGCCACTGGGAAAGAGGGAAAAGAAAGGTTATACTTATACATATGGATCTGGTGAAATTTTCAATTTTCTATGTTTAGTCAATTAGATTGTATTGAATTGGATTATGCGTAGACATGGTGGAAATTAAAATGGATGTTACTATAATGAAAAAAAAGGGAAGTGATTTTTAATTTTTTGTTGGAAGTAGGACATTGTAAACAATTAGTATTCAATTTTTGTCAGCAATTATAATACAAAGATTCATCAAGGTAGGCGTTCAAATAAAATTATATAGATTTCTTGGCTGTCAACTTAACCTTTTGTGGCCGAATCTGCAACTGTGAATATTATTGTTATAAATATGTCAACGTTGATACTAGTTCAAATTCAATATGTATGAAATAATTGTACGGGTCTATATAATTCATGTATATGTAAATGTAGGTAGGTAGAAGATATACTTCCTCCGTTTTTTATTAAGTGATACACTTATTTTTTCACGCTTATCAAAGAACCGATTTAAGGGTGTAAACGAATGAATTTCTGGATGAAATTTTAACACAAGTAATATAGAGTCTCATTCTTGCTTGTATTAAAATTTCATCAAAAAACTCAATCGTTTACACCCTTAAATCGGTTCCTTGATAACCGTGAAAAAACAAGTGTATCACTTAATAAAAAACGTAGGAATTATATTAGTTACATTGAAAAAGGGTAAACTTCGCTACCTTTGTTTTTCAATTGATTCATTAAGCATGGTCGTCGTTCATGTGGCCATCAATCATCATCATGCTTGAAGAGGATGCTTGTGGAGGCAGTTAGCTCGGCAAATTGGTGAGTTGCTTCATATATATCATTTAGTTTAGCTTTTAAGAGTACTAATTATCTTGTTTCGTTTAAATAAAAAATTATTTTCTGTACAAACTGGTCAATATTGATCTATGCCATACCGTGCACATCAAATGCAATATATAGTTGCCTTTTTATTTTATTGAACAAGGAGTGAACTTAATGAAGGTAATCTTCTCTCAATGGTGAATCCTAGACTATTTAAAATAATAAGTTTAGGTAATTATAGCTCAATCTAGATATTGATGATATGGTTTAGTTTGATGTGATTGCCAAATTTGAAGATAGAACTGCAACTCGATTTACTTATTTGAAGATATGCTTAATGATAACAGAGTCGAAGTTACTTACCAAGTTGTTGATGTCATCGTTTACTTTAGTGTGAATGTTCCATGGTGTGCGGAAGATACCTTTGATGGAGTTAATAAGAACTAGATTATTAATATCTCCTTCTATGACGAGGTTCTTGATTTGCATATCTCTAGCGTGTACAATGCCGTTTTGTAAAATTATAACTGAATATTAAGGGACTAGTTTGACCAACTATTAAGGATGTATGAGTTGAGGAGCCATCAATATTAAGCTTAACATAGTTTGGGAAAGAGGTGACTACACAACTTGCGTAGATTTTTGGATCATACAAAGGGAGGAGAAAAAAGATGTGATTAGGGAACCGCATGTGGATCAAGTTCCATTCAATCACCACATGTTTATAGTTGAACATGATTCTTTAAGGGTTATATGTGTAATTTTGGAATACTATTAGATTTGTTTCTTTCAAAACAGTCCATGAAATTTGATATATTTTCATAGGGATTCAATTTTATGTTTTCGGTGAAAGTTTTAATATTGTTAGTAATGGTTATGTGACTAATGATACGACTAGTGTTTAAGGATTTTCAAAATAACTTTATTACTGAGCATGTGATAAATAGATGACCAGTTATTTCCTTGTCATTTTCGCAAAAGGACGTCTGTAATAGTGCATATTTGTGTAATTATAAGATTATCTATCGTAGATATGATATATGATCTCTAACAGAATCGTAAAATAGTAATCATAAACGCGATACATCATATCTTTAGTATCCTACTATATTTCTCTAACAGAATCGTAAAATATTAAAATTCTACGATTTAAATCGAGATTTTAACAAACTATATATATCAATTATTAGTGTCAAAAGTGAAAGCACAGAAAATATATAATTTGGTTCATCATATCTCGGCCCTGTGCATCCCATGATTTACAATCAAATCCATGAGGCACACAGCACACAGCACACTCTAGCTGAGGTCAAAGCTGTCGATAAGAGGCTGCACTCTTTGACAAAACCATAGATTTACTTGGGATGGCATTTTGTTGCTGTGCTACAAAGACAAGACTCGGACAGGTTTCTTCTTGGTGGCTGCATTTGTCTCCTTTTAGATGCGACATTTTTATCTATCTCATGTTCCCAAAGTCCAACCCAATCTATTCAAATAATTATTTCTATTTGCTTTATCTTGAGTTTACTTTATTAATACGCTTTTTGTTTGTTTAAAGAAAAGGTTCTGAGGGAGTAGTTGCATATGATACGTTGCTTACTCCGATTACTGTGATTAGTAACTTTTAGTTACAATAAGATGAGAAGATTTGGATAATATCTGAAAATTCAAAAGGTAGTATCATAACTTTATCAAATACTAGTTGAAAATCTTGAAATATTGTCTGTTAAGAAAAAAATCTTGATAATTTTGTGTTGTGTATCTTTTAAATTTTTTACTCTACTCTTAAAAAGTTAGAACTTCTGTTTTTACAACTTAACTTAAAAACTTCAAGTAAGCTATCTATCTATCTATTCTATACTAATATATAAAACAAGATAAATTAGCACATTTGTCGCAACCTCAATCATATAACTTACGTGGCACGTCAAATGTCATTATGCCAATTAGTTTTGCACACATGTCGCATAACCATTTCTTGTGCATGCCGCATCATTATCTCTTTTGCCATGTAATTAAAGATGATATTCTATTTAGTTTAAACAAGGGACAAAATGTTGGCCATCCTTTTCTGATTAAATAAATATTGAAAATATTGCTTATACAATCTTTTGCAAAGATTTGATTAATATTGCTTGCAAACTATAGTTGGATATATTTTGATTAATGATAGGCTAAAGTCGTATCACCTAATCAAAGATAATCCTAAGTCGTCTAACAATGATAATCAAGGGAAGTAAGGTCAAATCCACAAAGAGACAGAGTTTCTAAGTTAATAAACAGCTAAACAGCTACTTCAGACAAGATCAGACAAGAATCAGCTGAACTACTATTTAGACTATAAAAAGCAATATAAAGATGAGAATTAAACTATGAATTAAAGGTCTAAGGTATTAGTTCGGTTCACCATTCTTATACCAATCAAAAGGATCAACAACTATCAACACCTAGGTCAAGAGTCGAGAGATTAGAGCACGTGTTAAGTTATGGTTAAGACTTAACGCGCGTAATTCAACATATGCCGCAAGGTCACTAACATAATCAGAATTACTGATGTGTACTAGGCCTCTAAAAGTAAGACGAGTCTGTGCAAACAATGATTAAGCTCAAGCAATCAATGAAGCTGCGCAATAACATTAATTACACGTTAAGAACAAATCACACCATAATCAGGCCAATGTAATCAAGCCCTAGAAACTAATAGCAATTCAAAAGTAATTCATGGCATAAACATGGTTTTCCTTCCTAAACCCCTAGAAATAAGACCACTCACCCATAATTAAATCAACAGTAACGAAACTAATATAACGCCCTAATCTTTGCATCAAGAAAAAAATCAATAATCAAACTAAGCAATTAAGAAATAACTAAAGAGATTAAGAGAGAAGAATAATACCAATTGACAGAAAGCAATAACCTTTATTGGAATTAATCCAAGGTTCAATCACATTTGGAACTAATATAAAGTGTTTAATCTAGGAGAAGCAATTAAAACGGAACTAATGAAAGCTGAATAAAAGATTAAAAGAAGTCCCTTTAAAATAATGAAGTTTAGCTATTTATAATAGCCCCTAAAAACTAACTAAAAGTGGAAATAAAAGATAGAATTTGCTCTGCGTACCCGCTACCCGATCGGCCAATGGGCCACCCAATCGGGCCAACACAAAAACATTCCAACAACTCTTTATCGCCCAAAATGTTGCAGCTGCAGCAAATGGCCTTGATTTTGGGCCTGCCCGATCGGGCCAACCTTGCCCGGGTCCATCGGGCAGAGCCAACCCAGCCTTGACTCTCTTCGTATAAGGAGCAGCAGCAGTGAGATGAACCACCCGCCCGATCAGGTTGGGCCGGACCGCTCGATCAAGTCGGGCTGAGCCTAAAGCTAAACTTCGTTTTTCTTCTCGTATTCATAGGAGCAATGCCATTTGATCACTCGTCGATCAAGTCGGCAACGCCGCCTGATCGGGTACGAAACTTTACCACCCGAACATAAAATACTTGGCCCAATCGGGCCATCCTTTGCCGACCAAGACACGTCTTTTAGCCTTTCTTAGCTTTTGGCACTCGATCTTCAAGTTTAGAGGTCTCGGGACCTCGTTAATCGCCGTAATGCTCGTGACGACTTCTACGTGGCTCATAATAACTTGTAAAGCCGTGGTTGCTTCCATATAGCTCGAAAATAAGGAGAAAACTCCTAAAACCTGCAATTCAACATGAAAACAGAAAACCACGACTATATACGATAATTAGTATAAAACAGCTCCGAAGAGCTCTATTGACGCACGATTTATCTCATAAATAAGGGGAAAAACTCTATATAAATACATGGTATCAATTAACTAGAAACTATTCAACATTAGAAGCTCTCAATCCCTTCCATCTATACTAATATATAGAACAAAATAAATTAGCAAATTTGTCGCAATCTCAGTCATTTAACTTATCTGGCACGCCAAATGTCATCATGTCAATTAGTTTTGCACACATGTTGCATAACCATTTATTGTGCATGCCATGTCATTATCTATTTTGTTATATAAAGATAATATTCTATTTAGTTTAAACAAGGGACGAGATATTGGCCTTTCTTTTTTGATTAAATAAATATTGAAAATATTGCTTATACAATCTTTTGGCGAAGATTTGACTAATATTGCTTGCAAACTATAGTGGGATATATTTTGATTAGTTGGAACCTATTCCACAATAGAAGCTCTCCATCGCTTCCATTCACGTTTACACAAAAATGACCTTGTGCTCCAAGGCATATCACACGTCAATCAGAATTAGCAAATTTTAGATTAATCAAATTTTTGTTAAAGTCGTGTTTATCATTTAGCAATTATAGATTTATAATTCAGTTTGAGTTTATTGTATAAATTAATTAATAAAGTTTTAAATAAGGAAATCATTGTAGGAATGACATATATTATGGTGATATAATCCTCAGGTCAATCTTTAGATGTATGTAATCTTTGTGTTAAGGTTTATCTAGAAGTGTATGCAAATAATTTATAAAGGCCATAACAATAATTTCGAGTAAAGCCCTGTTCAGTTCACCTTAAAATAAGTCCAGTGAAAATAAGTTCAGTTCAGCAAAAATAAGTTCAGTTTTTATGTTTAGTTCAGTAAAAATCGGTAGCGCAAAGAAGAAAAAATAGCAAGTATGGAAAAATAAGTTTAGTTTAGCAAAAATAAGTTCAGTTCAGTAAAAATAAGTTGAATTCAGTAAAAATAAGTTTAATTCAGTAAAAATAAAGTGACCTGAACAATTCCTTATTGAAAAATATATAAAATATCTTTATTTTTTTCATGCTATGAAGATATTTAATAGGAAAATTCCCAGTGGTATATCTGTAATTTTTCATAATCCCAAAGGTGTAACTATTTTTTAAAATTTCCAATGGTGTACCCAAGGTTCTTTCATGCTCCCAATTTTCAGGGAATCTTTCGTTAACCAACGAAATTCTTTTACTTTATGAATAAAAAATATTTTGCCTCGATCTACGTTTAAAAAACATCACGATTTGCTTATTAGAGATGGGTACCCAAAAAAGGTTAACTAATTCCAGAATTATCCAAAATTTTACTTATTAATAGCAAACTGCAAAAAAGGTTCACTTATGCTTGACAGAGGGCTTTTGGGTACGTAATAATACCACGTTTCACGCTAGAGACAGAGGGCTTTTGGTTTGGGCAGTGGGATAAATCATGTTATGGGTTTATATATGATTTTTCTCCCTATTTTTCAGCTAAAATGTGCATCAATAGTGCTTCTTAGGAGCTATTTTGTTTAACTTCTCCATCTAGTGGTGTTTTTGTTGTTTTATGCTCAATTGTAGGTTTTAATGAGTTGTTTTCCAACTTTCTACCATTTTGGTGATCGTCACACTGGATTAGGGGAACTTGGAGGCACCGATAAAGAGTTATCAAGGCTCGAGGTCATGTCACATAGGCATGTTTTGATTGAAGAATTGGACTTAGGCATGTTCTAATACATTGCACGACTAGGCCTAACTCTCTTGTCTTCTTCATTGTTCAATTCTTCACATCCTGCTTTTTCTCTCTCTTTTCTCACACACACACACAATCACTCTTCAAAATTTAATCTTCTCTAGTTCACCCAGAATTATCTCTAACCAAATCATCGGTCAAGGAAATTCCAATATTCCCTATAAATTTGTGTCGTTCTCATCCATTAACCTTCTCTTAATTGTGTTCATACAAATTTCAGCCTCAATCCGTTGAAGTTAATTGAGACTATGAAATGAAGGGTTTTTCTTGAGAATTTGTTTGTCTGGCACTGTGGCATAATAGCTGCATCTACCGATTGTAGGAGACTTCTGCACTCTGCCATTACCGAATTCTTGACCACGCATTTGCATGAATCCCAACGTTCTTAACCTATTGGACTTCTGAATTAGAGGTGTTGTAATTTTATTCTCCGATTTTCTTGGTATATTAGTATATGCTTTAAGTGTTTGATTTATAATTTCAATTTTGCAATGTTGCCTAGAAAACAATTATTTGCTTATGGAAAAAAAAAATGATAAAGACAAAACATGGTGAAGAGTTCATAAAATCATAACAAGTTGATAATGAAGTCAGCAGGATGTTGTCAACGCCAGTGGTGAAGTTAATGGCCAAAATGAGCCTACTGAAGTTCAAAATGAGCCTAACTTGCCAATTGATGTGACAAGTGTTCCTATTGGTATTGCCATTGATTTAGAGTAAAAGGAAAGAATTCCTAATACTAAGGGCTCATAAAATTACTATTATATGTGTTTATTGATTTCTATTATATATATTTCTTTTGAAGCCCCCTATATACTATTTTCCTTAGGACCCCAAAATGATCAGGATTGAGGCTGATATAATGTTCCCACTTTATTTTTATTTTTCAGTCTTCATGCTTCCTATCCGTGTCTTGATGTGCTTGTTTATATCCTCTACCAAACTCGATGCAACCTAAGTATCAACGACGTGTGTTCGAAATTAGATTGTCGCGAAATTGCCTTTATTATTAGTCCCATAAACCAAGAAAAAGAAACTAAGAGGAGCTACACCAGTTAAAAATCATCTCCCATTGGTTGTCTCTCTCCTCAAAAGAGGAGCCTCATCAGTGGAGCATCCTCCTCATTATTTGACAGCTGTTTTATGTGGGATGGCTTCCTATATTGGAAACAAATCAGGCCATGACACGTGTAGGGGGTCAGCAAAAAAAATTCATCTTGCATTATACGTGGAAGATGCTGGAGAAAGGGCGGAGGGAGTTGGGATAAACATTTCGCCACTTGCATTGAATAAGAAAGAGACAAGTGGCATATGAATTATGGATAACAAATTTCTCAACAGTAACATTTGTTACCGTTGTGTTTTTTTTTGTTTTTTCAAAATTTGACAAATATTAAAAAAAAGTTATACCAACAGTCATAATGTTTTTCTCTATAAGTAGGCTCTAATATTGCTATATTTTACTCACACTCAAATTTTGCTCTTTTATTGCCAAGTCTCTAGTTATCTTATCATTTTATTCTTACATAATTTATTTTCTTGGAAAAACTTTATTCATAATTACGGTTCCTAACCATCCTAATTATGAAAATAGACCTCAAAAAAATCACAATACCAAATATATCCAAATTATTGACAAAATTCTAACTACCAACAAAATCCAAATTCCCACAAAATCAAAACAACAATATTCCTTTTCATCCAAATATGCTTAATAGTTCTCAATGTCAAGCTATGTTTCAAGCCTTTGTACTCCAAAATCAACAAAATCTTAATTTTACAATTCCCCAAAACCCACATATTTCCAATTATGAAACCTCTCGTCATACTCCATTGAATTCTTCGTCTGGACTAGTCTTTCCAATGTCGCAACATATTGATCAATATCCGTCAACTCCGGGAGGGGACGGGAGCAGCAACAAAACGCCTATAGAAGATTATTACCAAACTCAAGAGCTCGGGAACGACGGTGTCATGTATGATGATGGTGATGACGATGATGAAGAGAATCAAGGAAGGAAAGGTAAGGCAAGGTAACAAAAGAAAGATGGGGTACAGAAGAAGACAAATCTTTGGTGTCCGGTTACATTAATTGTGGGGGTGATCCAAAGGAGGGAACCTGGCATGATGGGCAGTATAGATTGCATGCATTAACAATGTAAAAACTGACCAGGGGCCAGGAAAGGATTGTATTAAGGAGGACCCAAATTTGCAACGATAATCTTAGAAGCTGTGCTATCTGGTGTAACACCCCGACAACTCTCTCTTTATAAAACATATATTTTCCCAAACTAAAATAGAGAATTATCAAGGCCTTATCGCCCGTGTGAAAACGTATCGGCTTACTTAAAGTATTGCAGCGGAAAAACATTAAACAAAACTTTATTAAATACTGAGAACATAAATAATTGTCAAACCATAATCCAAACCTCAAAAGATAATTCAAAACCAATTTAAAGCATTTAGAATAAATAATCCATAAAATAACTTAATTAAAGTAACGGAAAATTAAGAAGCAAATAAAATAATAAAACGATCTCTCAACAACGCTTCCCAAGTCCCAAATGAGTGATGCATCATGCCTTCCAAACCTGTAGGCAAATACGCAATCGAAAACTGCTCGCCAATAAAGGGTCATCACAGGATCAATAGGCACAGTCATTATCGACACACAGAAAAGCGCGTAATCAGCAAGGCTGAGTACATACATAAATAAAATAAAACACGAAACCTAATCATGATACTACTAAGAATTGAACATGATCAATCAAAAAACTTCAAGACTTCAACTCGTAAAATAAGACTTGACTCCACAAGACATACAACATGATACATTTAGTACGTTGAATAGATAATGGATCGAGTTGTCCAACCAAAAACCAGTCTACAAAAATGAAGGACTGAGTTATGGGCGCGACTCCGTAACCCCTTGACCAACGATATCGAGAAACCTTTAGAAATAAAATTATGGTACAATGATCAATCCGACCCCAAGAAAAGCCTTGGGCTACCACCATGTACTCTAACTCATACTAGTCCAGAACTTCAGACGTGCACAAGTCTAAAGCTGTTGCTATTCACTTCTACTTTAAGTTTTAGTAAGTTATTCGATGTTGGACTCTAAGAAGACAACCAACATTTTATATGGATACAACAAATATTCCTCTTTTATCTTTGGATTAAATAAGTGATCAAACAATTCCAATTGACCAAGAATTAATCCTTCAAATTTATGTGTTGACTTAAATCAACAGTCGAATGTCCAAAGACAATACATATACAAATCTATTTGTTGACTTAAATCAACAATCGAATGTCCAATGACAATAATATACATACCCAATAAAGCCCTCGGTCTTTGCAACGTAGTAAAATAATAATATTCAATAATAATCCAACTTACGTACTCACAAAGTCCTCGGCCTTTGAAAGTAATAAATTATCCAATAAGGGAAACAGTACCAAAATCCATAATCCAATAATAAAATATTATTAATCCCTCATGTGAATTAATAAATAACTTTCCCTTCCCAAACATGTGTGAATCAAATATCAATTCAATCATGTAATCAAACATAAAGGCAATTAACATGCTCAACAACACGTAATTTCAATTCAATAGCCACGTATGAACCATAAAAGGATTCTTTATACATAATACTATAAATAATCCTAATCCTTAGGACATGATACTAGTCTAACACATAAGAACATGTACGTACCTTATGTAGACAAAGTGAGAGGCCACTTTAGAATTCTAAAAGTCGCCTAAAATAAATTCTTCGCTTACCAAAATAATAATACAACAATGAATTAATATACTTCCTCCGTTTTTTTAGTTGCAACAATTGAATATTTTACCTCTCACAAATATTCCCAATTGTTGCAGCTAAAAAAAACGGAGGAAGTACTAATTAATTCACAGCAATATAATTTATTCTAAAATGCTTCAAAACTCGTTTTAAAATACTTTAAAAACATTAAAGTTTCAACCTTTAACAACCTTTAATATCATGCTCATAAACCTATGCTTTATAACCTCAAAAATCATTACTTTAATACTTAAAACTCACTTTAAACCATAAATAATAAATCTGAAATTATACTTTATATTCACAATAAACAAAAATCATATTTTTAATAATTCGAATAATAATGTTTTCAACTTTATTTATAAAACATATAAAAACTCATAAAAACTATAACTTTAACATTAAACTATAACTAAACATTAAAGTAGAGGATAAGGGTTAAGAAATAACCACAGAAAACCGAACAACACGAAGAGGGAAACGCGTGATGGCGCGTGGGACAGTAGCAACGGTGGTGCATGTGGCTCACGCACTGCTCGTTGCTGCGGCTGGGCCCGAGAGACGAGCATATGGAAATAAGTGAGGGTAAGTGCGCGGCCACGGCTGCAGCGAATGCAAGGAGGAAGAGGGGGCGAGTGGTGTGTGTATTAGCTCGTCGGAAAACACGAACGGAGGGGGGTTTGTGGCGGTGCACAACCAGAACCAAAGGAGAGAAAAAGAGAGGGAGGGGCGCCGATTTGTGAGGGAGAGAGGAGAGAAAATAAGAAGTGTACAATTATGGGATTTGGGGGGTTTTTACAGGTTTGGCCTAAAAACCTATAGTACTTAGGTTAGCTTAGGATTGGGCTCAAGTTGATCATGAAACTTAAACAAATGGTTTGTTCTCTTCAACTCAACATTTAAAAATCATTTTAAACACGATCCAAAACCTTTAAATAAAATATTCAATATTTAAAATTTAACCCAATGAATATTAATGACTAATTAAAACATTTAAACAATCATTTGACTTTCAAAATAGTCAATACTTAAATAATTAAATAAAATGAAAATGAAAATGATTATAAATACACTTTAAATATATCTATAAAATTCATAAAATCACTGGGGATTACAATCTACCCCTCTTAAAAGAAGTTTTGTCTCGAAACTTGGCACTAAAAACTAAATCGTTTGGAAAAATTCTATACTTAAACTTTTCAAAATGAAGAAATCAGAAAAACTTGTGTCACACATGTGCACAATTTACCAACCCAAACTCAAATGTGTCACTCATGGACACGATATTTTGCACCAACATGTACAAATCGCAAAAATAAGCATAAAAATGCATAAAAGTACCATAAAAATAGGTAAAAAGCACGAAATTCTTTCGCATTCTACCCCTCTTAAAGAAAATGAGTTACGCCCTCACCTCAACAAACAAGTCAGGGTACTTCTTTCTCATATCATCCTTGGCTTCCCATTGCCTCCTCGGACTCATAGTTAGACCAAAGTACCTTCACGATACTCACATCCTTATTGCGTGTACTACGCACCTTCTTGTCCAAAATCTACACAGGTCTTTCCTCATACGTGAGGCTACTATAAATCTGAACTCTTTCGCGTTCTAGAACGTGATTCTCATCAGGAATATACCTCTTAAGCTGCGAGATATGAAACACATCGTGCATCTTCTCGAATTCCATCGACAAATCCAACTTGTAGGCTACTTTACCAACTCGTTGTAAAATCTCATACGGACCCACATACTTGACACTCGACTTGCCTTTTTTACCAAATCTCATAACACCTTTTGTCGGTGAGTCTTTCAAAAACACTTTATCGCCAACGGCGAACTCATCTTCATGCCTCTTCAAATCAACATAGCTCTTCTGCCTATCCTGGGCAGCTTGGATTCTAGCTTGAATCAATTTCACATTCTTGACTGTCTCTTCAATTAATTCAGTCCCCAGGACTATATTCTCACTAAAGTCATTCCAACAAATAGGACTTCTACACTTCCGTCCATACAAAGCTTCAAATGGTGCCATTTTTATACTCGCATGGTAAAAATTGGTGTATGAAAACTCAATCAAATCTAATTAGTCTTCCCAACTTCCTTGAAAATCAATCGCACATTCTCTCAACGTGTCCTACATAGTCTGATTGGTCCTCTAAGTCAGACCATCTGTCGCAGGGTGAAAAGCAGTACTCATCTTCAACGTAGTTCCAAGATTTTGCTGAACTTTCTGCCAAACTTCGAGAAAAATCTTGAATCACGATCTGAAATAATATCCTTCGGCACACCATGGAGTCTCACGATGTGCTTGATATAAGTCTTTGCAAGTCATAAGCTTCCTCTTAAGTTCTTCATACTTCTGTGATATACACCACCTTCTTTGAATCTCAGACTTCCATCCTCATGGATCTTAAAATCAACTTCCTCTCCTTGCTTCATCTTCTCTTTAATCTTGTCAAGATGCTCATCTCCAACTTGACTCTTCAAGATCTCATCGAAATTCGACGATCCTAACGACAAAGCGTTCAATCTTGCTTCTATCTCTCCAGTATTCAAAATCTCAAGGTTAAGCCTTTGCATATCTCGATACAACTCTTCGGAAACTACCAACGCATTCATGCTATGGCTCGTCTTCCTACTCAAAGCATCGGCGACTGCATTCGCCTTCCCTTCATGATACTGGATATCTAAGTTATAATCATTGATCAATTCTAACCATCTCCTTTGTCTCATATTGAGATCCTTCTAAGTGAAAATATACTTCGAACTCTTATGGTCAATGAATATCTTCACAGTCACTTCATAGAGATAATGTCTCCATATCTTCAATGCAAACACAATGGCAGCTAACTCTAAGTCATAGGTAGGGTAATTAGACTCATTCGGCTTCAACTAACGCGATGCATATGAAATCACCTTCCCATTCTGCTGTAACACACATCCCAGACCATTCTTCGAAGCATCATTATATACCTCGAATCCATCATTCCCATCGGGCTAACTCAAAATAGGTGCAGAGGTTAAACGATCCTTCAAAATCTGAAAGGCTTCATCACACTACTCATTCCATTCAAACTTTGACTTCTTCTTCATCAAAGTAGTCATAGGTCTCGCTATCCTCGAGAAATCTTCTATAATAACTAGCCAATCCCAGAAAACTTCTTATGTTAGACACATTCTTCAGTCTAGGCCACTCACTAACCGCGTATCTTCTCATGATCCATAGAAACTCCTTCCTTAGATACATAATGACCCAAGAATGCAACTTTCTCCAAACGGAACTCACACTTAGAGAACTTGGCAAACAATAGATTTCTCCTAAGCGTCTCCAAAACCATTCACAGATGCTCATCATGCTCTTCTTCATTCTTCGAGTAGATCAAAATATCGTCAATGAATACTACGACAAACTTGTCTAAGAACTCATGGAAAATCCTATTCATCAAGTCCATAAATATTGCAGGTGCATTGGTCAATCCAAATGGCATCACCATAAACTCATAGTGACCATATCTCGTTCTAAAAGCAGTCTTAGGTATATCCTTATCGGCTAGCTTCAATTGATGTTACCCTGAACGCAAATCAATCTTCGAGAAAACACTAGCTCCATTCAACTGATCGAAAAGATCATCTATCCTACGCAAAGGAAACTTGTTCTTAATAGTCACATTGTTCAACTCACGATAATCAATACACAACCTCAAACTACCATCCTTCTTCTTCACAAATAACATTGGTGCTCCCCAAGGTGACGCACTAGGTATAATGTCACCTTTCTCCAACAATTCTGGCAATTGAGTGTTCAACTCACTCATCCTGGGAGATGCCATCCTGTAAAGTGCTTTCGGAATAGGTGCAGTTTCAGGAACTAAGTCTATGGTAAACTCAACGGCTCTCTTAGGCCGCATTCCAGAAATCTCACTTGAAAACACATCTAAGAACTCATTCACAATAGGTATATCCTCAATTCTCGACTCAACTTCCTTGCTTACATCTCGCACACTACACAAGAATAGTTCACAACCTTTCCTTATCGACTTCTCAGCTTTATAGCAGAAATGATCCCAAAATTATTAGGTTTCCCAAAACGTTGGTACGAAATCGATTTCCCCGAAGGACTCTTCAAAACTACCCTATGAGGTTCACAATTTATCTTGGGTTTATAAGAACTAAGCCAATCCATTCCTAGAATAACATCTAAGTCTCACAAATTGAATTCTATGAGATTAGAGGGAAAAGTACAACCTCCTATCTTCAAAGGTAAATCTCTAAACATCTTAGTACACTTCACAACTTCTCCATCAGGAATACTAATGGGAAAATCAACGACTTCAAAGTCTACTAGACCCAATCTCTTAACAACAGACGACGAAACAAAAGAATAGGTCGCTCTAGAATCAAATAACGTTTTAACTAAAGTGGAGTTGATAGAAAAAGTACCAGAAACTACATCAACGAGCTTTTTAGCTTCAATACGACTCATCACGAAAAGCTTCCCTGGAGCTTTACTCTGGTTGTTGTTTTTGCTTCCATTCGTAGGTTTAGTGTAGATTCCTTGACCATTCTGCGACCCCAAAGGTTTCGGTACTTGGTTGCTAGCTTGGTTATAACCAGATCTCGCCAGACCATTGCCTCCATTAGCATTCTATTCACGTTTCTGCTTCGTAAAACACTTGAATTCTTTATGTCCCTTCTTCTGACAGTAATTGCACGTAACCATATCTCCCTTATAGTCTCTACCGGGGTGGTTCTTGTTACATCTCTTACAATAGTAAGTCCTCTCAGGCTTGGCCCCATCACTAGACCATTGGCCATTCTGAAAAATCACATTCCCATTCCTGATCCTCTTGTAACTACCTTGACCTCCACTAGCTTGGAAATCTTTCCTCTTGTCTCCTAGGGCAACATTTTTCTTGTCACGCCTAGTCTGTAATCCATAAATATGAGCAGCTCGCCCATACACAATATCTAGGGATGTAAAGGTTTCACCTCCTAATCCCAATTGAATTTCCTCAGTCGAACTTTGCTCAAATCTCTGAGCTTTCAACTCCTCAGTGGCAACTACCTGAGGTGAAAACCTAGACAAAGCTATGAACTTGCTGCATTACTCAGAAATAGACATACTCCCCATCCTAAGGTTAATGAACTCTTGGGCCTTTTTCTTCCTCATGAAAGCAGGGTAAAACTTCCCTCTAAGAGAAGTGGTAAAGGAGTCCCAATTAAAATCAGCCTCGGCACGAATCCTAGTCCCGTTCTCCTTCCACCAAAGATTAGCCTCATCTTTCAGGTACATCACAGCTTGATCTACCTTCATTGCCGCAGGGCAATTCAAAGCTCTAAATATCTTGTCGAACTCTCTAATCCAACTCTCCAAGAACATAGGGTCATTCTGTCCCTTAAAATAAGGTGGCTTAACTTTAGCCAGCTTATCAAACATATCGCCTGCAGTGTCAGGACGTTCAGTTCTCTCTTAGGTCAATCTCTCTGCCAAAAGACGAATGGCAGAGGCTAGGGCGACATCATTGTTGGCCATCCTACTGCGTAAACTATGAAAAACACATACGTCCAATTTAAGGTCACGATTCATAACTAGTTGTCATTCTACGAAGGCATCGAAAAGAAAATTGATCATACAAGATCCTCTAAAGAAAATACATTCATCGAAGTTTTACTTGGAATAAATACGAAGTACAGACAATTTATTTGGAACAAATCCAAGCATCAATGAATTTATTTGGAGTACATCCAATCTCAAATAATTTATTTGGAATACATCCAAGCAAAAACAATTTGCCACTACTTGCACAATGATGCAGTAATTAAATAATAACCATGAGAAATAAAATAAAATAATTCTCATTTGCATACTATATAAATATTGCACAACTCATATAACCAAAAGAATATTTTATTTCTCCCAAAAGAATAACAATGAATATTTCCTCAATTCATAACAAGAATTCACTATATAATTCCTCAAATGAATAGCACCAAAATAAATAACTAGTGTAGCATAGCTACCTTATTCAAAAGAAATGCTAAAAATAAATGACAGAAAAATAAATCTCTAGGACTAACATCATGATTCCTATCCTTATTTTCCTTATACTTCTCAGGAGTGAATACTTCGTCTTCAAAATCATCCATATCCTCAATAAAACATTTATAATTTGGCTCTTCAGCTCTAGTCGTCCTCTTAATACGATTAGTTGAAGGTTCATAGACGTCCTCAATCTCATCTTCACTATCAGTGTCATCATCAAGTAAGTCAGCCAAAAAAGTAGCATAAATATCCTTACGGGTTTGACCTCTAGCTCGGTCGAACTCTTGTAACATCTCATCATCACTCTCAATAGCTACTCTCAGAATATGGCGTAATCCAACCTCTAAGCTAGTATAGCTCTCAAGCACAGACTCAATGTCGGACTCGTCATCACTAAGTACAATAGGATTGTAAAAACTTCCAACTCGATCGGCTTCACTATCAGACATGCCTAAAGGTCCATCTACTATTGAGCAAGAAATCTACAATGAACAACGTTCATTCTTAGCGTACATTCCCAACAATAAGTAACAAAAGTAAATAAATAAATAAATAACCACAAAGTAAATCAACAACCAACCATATAAGAAACATGCACTCAACACGTAAACATGATTCATAACTCCAGACGATCATAAGTCAGACAGTCAGACAAAAATGACTGAACAAGTATACAGATTAAAAACAGTTGAACAGACTAAAAGTAGCTGAACAGACAAAAATAGCTGAATAAACTAGAATAGCTAAACAGCCTACCAATACTGAACTAACTGAACATACTGAATAAACTGAACACAACAAAATAATGCAGACATATGATATTTCTATCCTATATGCCCATCCTAACTTCCCAACTCACTCAAATATAATAAATAAGCAAGATAAAAAAAAATTCAACTCTTAAAATTTTCGAAAAATACTCAATATTACAGAAAAATAATTAGAAATTTTCGGAAAAATCAAATAAATTTTTGGACTAATTTCAAAAATAAGAAAACTTGATAAAAGGAAAATAAATTAAAATTTTCGGAAATTCTAAAGGAAACCGAAAAATAAATAAAGGAATTAGAAATATAATCGGAAAAAAAAAAGTTCGAAATTAAAAATTCCCACCAAAATAAGATTCGAACCTTTTTCAACAACAAACCTCGAATTCTTCATAATAAATTTAAGAATGAATAAGTAGGAGCTTACTTTATAAAATAATTTTTGAAATAACTTGGAACCTAAAAATAGTTTTGGTACGAAAGGCCAATAAAACCTTAAGCTCCAAGATACAACTTTGTAACACCCTGACAAAACACTCTTTATAAAACATATATTTTTCCCAACTAAAACAGAGAATTATCAAGGCATTATCGTGTGAAAACGTATCGGCTTACTCAGAGTATTGCAGCGGAAATACATTAAATAAAACTTCATTAAATACTTAGAACATAAATAATTGTCAAACCATAATCCAAACCTCGAAAGATAATTAAAAACCAATTTAATTCATTTAGAATAGATAATCCATAATAACAACTTAATTAAAGTAACGGAAAAGTAGTAAGCAAAAAAATAATAAAATGATCTATCAACAACGCTTCTCAAGCCCTAAATGAGTAATTGAGACGATGCATCATGTGTAACATCCCATAATTTTAGCGCGTTAATTTATTTATTTATTACGTCATATTTATTTATATCCTTGATATATTCATATATATTCTTTATTTATATATATAATTATATTAAGTGTTGTACGTTTATATTTAATTGTTGTGATTAGGTGATTGTGATTAATGTGGTATGTTTATTTAGAGTTTTATAGTTTTAAAGAGGCAGTATCATTATGTATATTTTAGTAGAGTTAGTACTTAGTATTTATTTATAGTTGCAGCCTTATTATTTTAATTTTGGGCCAAGCTTGTAGGATGCTTCATTTACCGCTTAAGTGGGCCAACCCACTTGTTGTGTGGGTAATAGGGTGGCCGTCCATTGGGGAGCTTTGGAGGGGATTTTTATTTTGAATTTTGAAGTTAGTATCTATTATTTTTGGTAGCTAATCCCTTCCTCCAATAATTTGACGAGTGCTTAATTTTGAAGAACTTTATTGGCTTTAATTGTTTTATTTTGAGTTGAGTAGTCTAAGGGTTTATTTTACCCCAATGATACTGAACATGCACTCCGAGAGGTCAGGGAGAACTGAGTAGGGTGTTACCCTACATTGGAGAAACTTAGGATATGTTGTCGTCCGAGAGGTCGGGAAATACTGCGCGTATTGTCCCGCATCGGGAGTTTGACCATTCTTAGACACAGACGGTAGAGAACGTAACACATAGGCCGTTCTAAAGGTTGAGATCTGACATACTCTTAGGAAGTGGGCTGCGGGTCACTAGCGTTCATCTCACTCGTTTAAATTATTTATTTATTTCACTTACTGAACTTTGAAGTCTTTTTCCTCTTTTGACGATCTATTTATAGAATTATTTTCCTTTCTTTATCTTGTTTAATGTTTGATGAATATTATTGTTGTTAACTTGTCTTATCATTTTCCTACTTCGTATGTTGTATGTTTTCCTTATGCCTTGTATGATTATGGTGTATGCCTGACATTATTCTTCATATTTTAAATTGTTAATTAAATACTGGTTGGACTGGGAGAGCTGTTAGTTACTCCCCACTGATTATGGATTTTTGTTGTATATCTTTCTAGATGTGGAAGTTTAGGATCAATACTGTCTGGACTGGGGCTGTGAGACATGGTCTTGTGAGGAAGGATATGGTCCTAGTAGTTATATATCAGCACTATGATAGGAAGATTAAGACCACCTTTCTAGTGGGTCTTAAGTAGTTTTATTATGGATGTTCCTATCTTTTAGATTTCATTTTAGTTGGATTATGGTTTTGATGTTTTTTTTGGATTTTAGTACGTTTATGGAATGAGGGTATGTGACCTCATCTCCTTATTTATATTGAGGATATTATTGACTTGGGATCTTATTCTATTTCGTAGTTAGAATAACAATTCTGTCCAAGTGGTATTTCCGTTGCCACTGATCTTTTATTTAACGAGTTTATTTCTTTTACTCTATTTTATCTTTATTTTTATGAGAGTTACTTGGGTAGGAAGAAAGCCTTGGAAATCGTTTTGACTTATTTATTTTTGCACTTGAGTTACTAACGTGTGCTTTATTATCTAACTCGACTCCTTATTTTGTAGATTGCATTCACGACAACATCACTGATGTGTCCGAAGTCGCGAGCGCTAGAGGGTGCTTTCATTTCCTTGGCCAACAAGTCTTCTGGTTCCTCTTCTGGACAATCTGCTTTCGATCGTTTTGATCGTGATAGACCACCAACTTACGAGGGTACTGTTGACCCTGTGGTTCTAGAAAACTGGTTGAGGGAGATGGAAAAGTTGTTCATTGCTACTAATTACCCTGCTGAACGGGTATCTATCGGTTCCTATTATCTGAAGAAGGAAGCCGATAATTAGTGGAGCACGGTCAGAGATGCTTGCTCTGGTCTTGAGTGATCTAAGTTCTCTGCTAAGCTGAAAGAGAGGTTCTATCTTGATGAACTTAGCTGGCAAAAACAAGAGGAATTCTTGTCCTTGACTCAGGGAATCTTGGGTATATAGGAGTATACGGACCGTTACACTAAGTTGGCTAGGTTTGCTACTTCCATTATAACTACTGAGGCTGAAAGGGTTAAGAGGTGCATCAAGAAGATGGATTCGAGAGTAAGGACCCATGTAATGTGCTCTGGAGCTGCTTCATTTTAGGAAGCTTATGAGTTAGCACTTAGTATCTATGCCTCGATCAAAGAGGAGGAAGCTTCTAAGGCTGTTGCTGTGAGAAAGCCTGCTATTTTCTATGCTTCGATTCCTACAAAGAAGCTGAGGTTTGAACCCAATGCTCGAGGTGGATTTCAGAATTCTGATGCTAGACCAAGCTATGATCCTACTAGATGCAGGAGGTGTGAGAAACTGTTTCATCCGGGGAAGAACTGTGATGGTTCGAAGGTTGTATGCTACTATTGTAGAGAGGAAGGTCACAAGACTTTCGAGTGTCCTAAGAACCCGAGAGCTAATTCTTCTGCTGGTCCTTCTGGTTATTCTATTCCGCCTAAGAATCAAGTCTACTACATGACTCAATCCGATGTCGATGCTCATCCTGATGTTATTACTGGTACTTTCCTTGTTAATGTTGTACCTGCTTGTGTGTTATTTGATTCTGGTGCTACGGTATCTTTTGTGTTGAGCTCTTTTATTCAGAAGGCTAACCTATCTTCGAGTTCTCCTATGCGAACTCTTATTTCCCTTCCTTTCGGAGAAATTATATCCTTGCCATGCCAAGTATCGTAACGTACCTATTTCTCTTATGGGTACTAATCTTCCTGCTGATCTTAAGGAGTTTTCCATGTCCGAGTTCGACGTCATCTTGGGTATGGACTGGTTATCTAAGAACCATGCTCATATTCACTGCCGTGATCAGAAGGTGACGCTTCGTAGTCCATGTGGTGAGCGTATCTTTTACAGGAGAGTTGTTCTGAAGAAGGGGATAAAGATCGTATCTTCTATGAAAATGCAGAAGATCCGTTAGCAAGGGGAACAAGTGTTCCTATGCATGGTTAAAAATATGTCCCAAGAAGTGAAAATGGAGGATATCCCTGTAATCCACGAGTATCTGGACGTATTACCTGATGAGCTGCCTGGTATCCCTCCGCAGAGAGATGTCGAGTTTGGCATGGACCTTATGCCTGGTACTGCTCTGTTATCAAAGGCTTCATATAGAATGTCGTCGTCCGAACTGCAAGAGCTGAAGTCTCAATTGCAAGATTTGATTGATAAGGGCTTCATAAGGCCAAGTGTGTCTTCATGGGGTGCTCCTGTTCTGTTTGTCAAGAAGAAAGATGGGAGTATGTGCTTGTGTATTAATTATCGTGAGCTTAATAAAGTGACAATCAAGAATAAGTATTCACTGCCCCGAATAGAGGATTTGTTTGATCAGTTAAGGGGTGCTGGAGTCTTTTCTAAGATTGACTTGAGATTAAGTTATCATCAAATTCCGATGAAGAAAGAAGATATCCCTAAGACTGCTTTCCAAATAAGGTATGGGCACTATGAGTTCATCGTCATGCCTTTTGGACTCACAAATGTACCTGTTGTGTTCATGGACCAAATGAACGGTTCTTTTCATGAGTATTTGGACATGTGTGTTGTGATGTTCATTGATGATATCCTTGTTTACTCTAATAATGAGGAGGAGCATGAGAAGCACCTGAGGATAATCCTAGACATTCTGAGAAAACAGAATTGGTTTGCGAAGTTCTCTAAGTGTGAGTTCTGGTTGAAGGAGGTATCTTTTCTAGGCCATGTGACCAACAAGGATGGTGTTATGGTAGATCCTTCTAAGATCAAGGCTTTCATAGAGTGGGAAAGTCCGAAGAATGTGTCTGAGGGAGTTTCCAAGGTCTTGCTGGTTACTATAGGAGATTTCTCCAAGATTTCTCCAAGATAGCTCAGCCGTTGACCAAGCTAATGAGGAAAGAAAGCAAGTTTGTGTGGGCAGTCGAGTGTGAAGAAGCTTTTCAGGAGTTAAAGAAATGCCTCACTACTGCTCTAGTATTGACTTTGCCTACTGAAGGGGTTGAGTTCGAGGTATTCAGTGATGCATCTAAGCATGGTTTGGGTTGTGTTCTGATGCAACAAGGGAAGGTTGTGGCTTACGCTTCAAGAAAACTGAAAGTGCACGAGAGGAACTACCCTACTCATGATCTTGAGTTAGCCGGTGTGGTGTTTGCTCTTAAGATTTGGTGACACTATTTATATGGGGTTCCGTGCAAGGTATTTACTGATCACAAGAGTCTGAAGTACATCTTCACTCAGCGTGAGTTGAATTTGAGGCAGAGAAGGTGGTTGGAGTTGATCAAAGACTACAATATGAAGCTCGATTATCACGAGGGAAAAGCTAATATGGTTGCAGATGCTCGTAGTCAGAAGACTAAACACTCTCTTAATGCTGCTAGAGTCCTACCTAAGGATTTGTGTGAGGAGTTACGAAAGCTCGAGATTGAGGTGATACCTCAAGGGTCTGTTGCTACTCTTTGTTCCATGAGTGTCGAGCCTGACTTATTCCAAGAGTTTAAAAGTAAACAAAAGGAGGATCCAACGCTAGATAAGATTCGTGCTGATAAAGCACAGGGACGAGCTGAAAGCTTTGAGATTGGTCCCGATGGTGGTATGAAGTTCATGGGTCGTTGGTGTGTGCCTAATGATCCGAATGTTAAAAAGAAGATCCTCAAGTAAGCTCATTGTACTCCCTATTCTGTTCATCATGGGGGAGATAGGCTCTATAAGGACCTTAAGGTCAACTTTTGGTGGCCGAATATGAAGAGAGAAGTGGTTGAGTTTCTGGCTAGGTGATTGGTTTGTCAGAAGGTAAAGATTGAACATCAAAGGCCGGGTGGTTTGTTACAACCATTGTCAATCCCTACATGGAAGTTTGACTCTATCTCGATGGACTTTGTGATGGATCTTCCGATAACCTCTAGTGGTAAGAATGTTGTATGGGTGATTGTGGACAGATTGACCAAGGTGGCTCGTTTTATTCCCATGAAGAATTCTTGGTATAGGGAAGAACTAGCTAAAGCTTATGCTAATGAGATTATCCATCAGCGTGGTTTTCCGAAGGATATTGTCTCTGATCGAGATCCGAGATTTCTATCTCACTTTTGGGTTGCTTTGCAAGAAGCATTTGGTACGAAGTTGAAGTTGAGTACCGCTTTCCATGCTGCTACTGATGGACACACGGAGAGAACTATTCAGACCTTGCAGGACATGCTCCGTGCTTGTGCTCTAGAACTTCAGCAGTCTTGGCTTAAATCGTTGAGCTTAGTAGAGTTCTCCTACAATAATAGCTATCATGCCAGCATTTAGATGGCTCCTTATGAGGCTTTGTATGGCCATAAGTGTCGTAGTCCTACTTACTGGAGTGACATCAGTGACTCCTTGGTTTTGGGGCCAGAGTTGATTCAGGATCGGTGGAGCAGATTAAGGTGATTCAGGCAAAGATGAAAGCTACTCAGGATAAATAGAGGTCATATGCCGATCTTCGCCATAAGCCTATTTCGTATTCTGTTGGTGATAAAGTCTTGATGAAGGTGTCCCCAATGAAGGGTGTGATAAGGTTTGGGCAGAAAGGAAAGCTGAGCCCTAAGTATGTAGGTCCCTATGAGATTCTTGAGAGAATTGGGTAAGTTGTGTACCGTTTGGCTATGCCGCTAGATTTGTCTAAAGTTCATGATGTGTTCCATGTGTCTCAGTTGAGGACATATCGCAGTGACCCTACACACATCATCCCTGCCGAGTTAGTCTCTCTTGAACCGAATTTGACCTTTGAGGAACGACCGGTTCGTATCTTGGATCGTCAGAACCGTGCCTTGAGGAGGAAAGTGATCCCTTTAGTCAAAGTACTTTGGAGGAGTCAAAAGTACGAGGAGGCTATTTGGGAGACCGAAGAGTCTATGAGGCTTAAGTACCCTGAGTTGTTTGTTCCAGGTACTTTTCCTGCTATTGTTAGTTTCGAGAAAGAAACTTTTCTTAAGGAGGGGAGATTGTAACACCCCGTAATTTCACTAGAAATTTTCGTGCGTTAATTTATATATTTCTTACATCATATTTATTTATATCCTTGATTTATTCATATATATTCTTTATTTATATATATAATTATATTAAGTATTGTTGTGTATAATTATATATGTTTATATTTTTTAAAACTAAATTTAAGTGTTTGATGTTTATATTTAATTGTTATGATTAGGTGATTATGATTAATGTGGTGTGTATATTTAGAGTTTTATATTTTTAAAGAGGTAGTATTATTATGTATATTTTAGTAGAGTTAGTACTTAGTATTTATTTTTAGTTTGAGCCTTATTATTTTATTTTTGGGCCAAGCTTGTAGGATGCTTCGTTTACCGCTTAAGTGGGCAACCCACTTGTTGTGTGGGTAATAGGGTGGCCGTCCATGGGGGAGCTTTGGAGGGGATTTTTATTTTGAATTTTGAAGCTAGTATGTATTATTTTTGGTAGCTAATCCCTTCCTCCAATGAGAAAAATCACTCTTTTATTCTCTACTCTATTTTAGCAATTATATAATTTCAACCCGTTATTATTATTGTTGTCCTAAACTAAGAAATTCAGCAATTAAACACTCTCTACTCCTCTCCCTATCACACGTCTACTTCAAAAAAAGGGGAAAAGGTTTTCCACTTGTTCTTCATAAAATTCATACTTCCTAGTGACTTTTAATTCTTATTCAAGGGTTAATTCAAGACTCAACTTCGGATTTAATCTCTTCTTGGTATTTTCTCTCAAGGGGCGATTTTATTGGCTATTTTATTTCTCTTATTTTCGGTTTTTATCATACTCTACGGGTAGATCGAGGTAACTAACATCCCTTCTAGTACTTTAGTATTTAATTAATTATTTAATTATGTTGGAATCATATTAGGATGTATTTTAGTTATTAGATCTATGATGTTAATGTTATAATTATTAGAATTCATATTAGAGTTAGTTTTATTATTTTAATATATGTTTTAGAGTACTTAAAATCGTTATTAATGATGTTAGTATTGTTAGTATTGATTAGTATCATGTTAGGGTTGTTACTTTTCATTTATTTTATTGATTAGCATGTTTAAATTCATGTTTTATTATTTTTATAAATGTTGGAATTATTTTAGTTTAATGGAATTATCGTTTTTGATGTTTTGTTTGAAGTATGAACTATGATGAATTTATTGTAGTAATTTGGATATGCTTTAGAATGAATTTAGATGTTTTATTGAGCCTTTCATTATTTTTAATATTGTTGGAGTTATTTTTCATGAAGTATATTTAATTCTTTCGAGTAGTTTTAACTCCTAAACAATGCCCTAATTCTTATAGTATGATGTATATGTTTTTTTGAATGTTCTTTAATATTTTTAAATGAATTATCATGAGTATTACAGTGCTGGAATTTTAGTTGGTTTGATTGGAAATTATTATTCATATTTTAGCATGTTTAATAAGTTGAGTTTCAAGATTTAAAGGACTTGTAAATATTGTTCCTTTAATTTCTTTGGAGTATTAATTCAAGCATGCCTATTTGATGATATTGAAGTTATATTTTAATTTTCCATGAATTTTGTGAGCATGTTTGGTGTGAATTTGTTTGGGTACGTTAAGTACCAAAACTGACGAAGGGGAAGCAGTGGCTGCTCGCGACCCGCGAGCAGCGTCTGATATAGGGGAAAATTAGGTCGTTTCTAATCCCCCTAAAATCAAACTAATACCTAACTAGACCACTAAACTAAGTAAAGTGGTAAGCAAGGGGTCATTCTTCCACAAGGACTAAGGAACATCGGTATGTGTTATTGACTAATTGAGGTCAAACATGGAGGAAAGAAAACCAAGCAACTAATTAAGGTTATTGACTTTAAAGTAGCTCCAAGCCCTCTCTCAAGGGTGCATAAAACTACCTAGATCACATAATTAAGCCACTCTCATGGTCTCAAACATGCAACCAAAGGAATAATCACAATGTCAATACATAAAACCCTCACTCAATTCTCACTCTCATGAGTAATTAAGCAAGATAATAGCATAAATGTCAACCTTAATTTCCTCTCTCGATTTGATTAAGGCATAAATAAAACAAACATCCAAGTGGCCAACTAGAATGCAAGAAAATAGTAATCATGCCATTAATCAATTAATAAGCCTAATCAAACTCCTAATTTCATATTCAAACACCCAAAATCAACCATAGTTGGGTTTTCACCCAAACCCTACCCAACAAACTACTCCATAAACACAAAAATGAGAGATTTAGTGAAATTAACAACTAATATCATGATACTAAACATTAATTTAACATTAAACTAAACAAAATAGACCATAAACAATTAAACTAAGCATGAATAATTAATCTAAGAAAAAACAATTAAAAATAAAACAATAAAAGAAGATAGATAGAGTAAGAAATGCTCATTGATAAATTGTTGAATCTTTGAATATAAGTTGTCACCCTTGAATCTCCCATCTTCAATCTCTCTTTGAGTTTTCTCACTTTTCTCTCTAAACTAAGCTATGGAGGCTAACCCCTCCCTAAAACTAGGGTTTTCAAGGTTAAAGTGTGAAAATCAGAAATTCCCCTAAGTTTGGGTCAAAAGAGTATTTATACAACCCCCAACTAATGGCAAAAAGGGAAAAGGAAATAAAATAGACGTTTTCGCAAATCCACAGTGATCGGGCGATCCATAGTGATGATCGCCTGATCACCACGAAGCAGGAACTTTGGGAGAAAAAAGCAGGCGTGATCAGGCGATCACAAAGTGGATCGAGCGAAGCTTCGGCAGATCTAAAGGTGGATCGGGCGATCCACTGAAATCAGGATGGCTTTGTCTTCTTCTCCTCTTTTCCTTTCTTTTTGGGCTTGGGTTCCTTCTTTCTTTCCTTCTTTTCTTCCATCCCTCTTCCTTGGGCTTGAACTTGGGCTCACTTCTTTCTTTTCTTTATTTCCTTCTTCATTTGGATTGACCCTCAACTCCTTCTATTCCAATCCTCTTTGCTTTGCACTCATCCTTCTCCTACTTATTAGTCATATACAAGAAAAATACAATCCAAAGCATATGGAATAGAAAATAAACAGGAAAACCATGGAAAATGAGAGAAAATCAAAGAAAATAGTGAAGAGCTCCAAATGGGATAGAAATGATAAAAAGAGGTGTAAGGAGCAAGAAAACACCAAGAAGAAGCAATAAAATGGACTAAAGAGCTACCATATGAGTGACTAGATGATGGAAGAAAACCAACAAAATCCAAATGGATGACAAGATGATGCACAAAGGTGACTCGATAAAACCAACAAAATGAGGCCACCAAAGGGGGAAAGGGAAAGAAAAAAACAAACTCACTTTCATGGAGGTCACGGTTGCATTTAGCATATGCAACAAGCCTTTAAACCCCTAGGATGACCCTAGTGGACGAGGATGGTCTCATGAGGATTTTCAGAAGGCATACCCACAAAGCCAACACACCAACTCAAACAAGCAACAACCCAAGAATGGGAACATCACCAAGGTGTGAGAGATGGAGTCAAGAGCAGGCCACAAGAAAGCTGATAGGCTCGTAAATATTTATATATTTTAGTATCTTATATTATTCATATTATATGGGATATTATATCTAGCTAAAAGAGTGTTTTAAGTGATTTTCATCCCGAGACACGAGTGACTACTGTTTTTATATTATTTATAGGAAGGTGATTTTAGCAACAAAGTGGCATTGAACTCAATTCAAGAGCAACCCATTACACCTCTTCTAATTGGGCTTTGAGGAATTGTTAAACAACATTAACAAAGACAAAATAAAATAGAGAGAGGAGCGGCGTCTGCGGTCTTAGCTTTTCCGGGCTTCGGTTCTCGACAGCGGCAGGGAACATCAGCAGCGCGTGGGTCTGGGTTTTGCTGGGCTTCGTTTCTGAGCGTCATCAGCGGCACCCAATCATCACTAGCGACCTTGATATCTAAGGAGGAAGAATTCTGGGTTTTTTAGCTAGCAGTAAAGAGAAAAGAAGGCAGTGAGTACAGAGCAGCGGCAAGCAAACTTTGTGGTTCAATTGTAACTTCTCCTGAACTTCACTGTAAGATTATGGTAGACTAGCTTTAGATTATAGTAGGTATAATTAACTTTACCTTTGTTCGTTTTCATGAATCTTATACTTTGCTTTATATATCATAGACATCTGATTTCTCCATATTACTTAGCTTGATTATTTTTTCAGAATTTACTTAGGCCAAACTCTTTTGTTTTAATTTATTTACTGCATATTTGAAGTATGAATCATTCTATTAGAGATATCGTTGATATCTAAATTTTAACTATGTTAGGCTAATTGTTCTTAGGGTAGGGAGATATATTGGGCATTGGATTTTTGATGTGAGAATGATAAAGTTTTGTTTTTTATTAATTATGTGATTACGTTTATGCTTTGATTGGGTTTGTACTGTGTTTTATTACATTGAGTTAGTCGAATTATATTTTAGACTGGCCATCTTTAGTGTAATTGACTATTTCAATTGCTAGGATTCAACTTGTGATACATAATTGCCCTTGTTGGTTTCATAAGTAGCAATTAGGTGTTTAACTAGTGACTAAAACTTGTCAATTACCTATGGCTATCGACCCTTTACGTTGCACAATCCGAGCTTGTGAGATTATGGCTTAAGTCAACTACTTCCTTTATTAATGCTGCTTATTAATCGAGTCTAGAGAGCTTATTCTAGATTGTTAGTTAGTTAGACAATATTCCGAGAGCTTGTTTGGTTTATTTGCCACTAAGGGAAGTTTGTTAGTTGACGTTACGATATTTACTAAACTATAACTTATGTTTCATTACTTGTTATTTCAATGATCAATTAAAATTCCAATGCCAGTATATGTCTCCTGATCCCTATTTATTTTCTCTTGTTTTCTATTACTTTATATTATTTGCTCGGTAGTTTCAATTTCTATTTAGTGAAATAGTTAGTTGATATTTTCTCGAAAACAGGGCTACTAACTTAACACAAGAAATAGTACAATAAAACCAGTTCTCTGTGGGATCGACCCTGACTTACCCTACTACATTATTATTAGGAGGTTAGAGTTAGGTTTATTTTTGGAAGGCACGCGACAGTCGTACTAAATTTTGGCGCCGTTGCCGAGGAATTGGGATTAAATTATATTATTTCTTATGTTTTACTAACTTATATTACTAACTTGTCATTTAGTTCCTTATTCGTGCATGTGTGACAGGAAACCTAAACACCAAAGGTTGCGTGATTTTGCAATAAGGAACCAGGGACATATAATTCAGCCTTACAGGCCTTTCACAGTGGCATCTTGAACTCGCGCTCAACTATTTGAGCAGGCTCGTCAAACTCCTCTACCTTTCAGTGATAGTTCTGCTTGTGAAGAGGAAAGTGAGGACAATTTTGAGATGGCCAATCCTAACCAAACGTTGAAGCAGCTAGCATCTTCATCATTCAATCCAAACTTGTTGTGCGTAACAGACGGTGAGACAGAATGTGAGATCAAGCCGGGTTCAATTCGGGCACTGCCCACTTTCTCTGGTTTTCATGACATGAAGTCAGTAGGTTCAACCTACATGACCGATCCAAACAAGTTCTTGAAGGAATTTCATATTGCATGTTCTGGGATGAAACCTGCGGGTGTCAATCTTGACACCCTCAAGTTAAAAGCATTTCCTTTTGCTTTAACTGATGCTGCCAAAGAATGGTTATTTGACTTGGCTGCTGGTTCCATTACAACCTAGGAACAAATGCAAATAGCATTCTTGGAGAGGTACTTTCCGGCATCTCTAGCTGTCAACATTAGGAAAGAGATATGTGGGATTACACCAGATAGAGCAGAGACATTGCACGAGTATTGGGAGCGTTTCAAAAAGTTATGCAATAGTTGTCCAAACCATCAAATAAGTGAGCAGTTGCTAGTGCAGTATTTTTATGAAGGATTGACACATGGGGATAGAAACATGGTAGATGCAGCGAGTGGTGGAGCATTAGTCGATAAAACACCGGCTGATGCCGAGAAGTTGATTGCAAACATGGCTGCCAATTCCCAATACCGTGGAGGTAGAAGTCATGCTTCCGCTTCATCACATCAGGTTAAGGAGGTAGGAATTTATAATTAGAGCAGCAAGTAGCTAATTTGACATCCTTAGTAGAGCAAGCAGTAATTGGGAAAGGGCATACAAAGGTTTGTGGTATTTGCATGGCTACTGGGCATCTTACAGATATGTGCCCCGCTTTGAACAAGTACATGCAATTGGTGGTGTCCAAGGACAACAAAGACGTTATGATCCTTTCTCTCAAACTGATAATCCAGGTTGGAAAGATCATCCGAACTTTAGATATGGAAATAACAACCAGCAGCCACAAAATTCTAATTTAAGACCTCGAAACTTCCAGCAGCAATAAGGATTTGTACCTCCTGATTTCAATCAGTTTCAGCAGCAATATCAACCTCCTATATCTCAAAACCAACCAATCCCGCTCCAACAACAACCACAATCTGGTGGAATGTCATTAGAGGATATGGTTAAGACGATGGCTTCTAGCACTTTACGATTTCAACAAGAAACCAGGAGTGGGTTAATGAACCTAGAAAATCAAGTCTCTCAGTTAGCGGACACCGTAGGAAGGTTACAAGCCCAGAGCTCTAACAAGCTCCCTAGTCAACCTGAGAGAAATCCGAAGGAAAATGCTAGTGCTATTTCTCTTATAAGCGGCAAGGAATTAGAAATCCCAATAAAAACTAAGGATAAGTCCACTCTCAACCAAGAGGAAGAGGCAACCAATGAAACTGACAGGGCACAGCACCAACCGAAGGTAATCGATGATATTCCTTTAACTACTAATCCTGTTTCTTCTCCTGTGCCTTATCCAAGCAGGTTGTTGTCTAAGAATAAGAAGCGAGAGCAAGAGAAAGAAGTTCTGGATGTCTTTCGAAAGGTAGAAGTAAACATACCTCTTCTCGAAGCGATAAGACAAGTACCACGCTACGCCAAATTTTTGAAGGATTTGTGCACTAACAAGCGGAGACTAAATGGAGATGAGAAGATCAATGTCAATGATAATGTGTCTGTTGTGTTACAAAGAAAAATCCCTCCTAAGTGCAAGGATCCTGGTATTTGTACAATCCCATGCAAAATTGGTAACACGAGGTATGAACGTTGTATGTTAGATTTAGGAGCTTCGATTAACGTAATGCCTTTCTCCATATTTCAAGCACTTAATTAGGACCTTAAAGGACACTCGTGTTATTATTCAACTTGCTGATCGATCTGACACATACCCGAAGGGGGTGATTGAGGATGTGTTGGTACAGGTGAATGAACTCATATTTCCTGCTGATTGTTATGTGTTAGATATGCATGACAATGATAATTCTCTAGATGCAGCCCCTATATTATTAGGCAGACCTTTTCTGAAAACTTCTCGCACTAAGATTGATGTTCACAGTGGGGTGCTAACTATGGAATTTCATGGAGAGGTTATACGTTTTAATATATTTGATGCTATGCGGTATCCTTCTGATTGTGAGTCAGTTTCGTGGTTAGATGTTATTGATTCGCTAAGTGAGGACGTATACTACCTCTGTGGTAAAAATGCATTAGATGTTGTCTTAACGTTACCGATAGAAAAAGAACAATATACTAATATGCAGGGAGTTTTTGAGCTGCAAGGTCAGGAAGGTATGCAAATCAATTCATGGAATTACCTATTTCCACTAATAGGTTATTGCCTTATGTTGTGCAAGCCCCTAACGTCGAGCCAAAACCACTGCCTGAACACTTGAAGTACGCCTTTTTAGGAGAAAACAAGACTCTGCCAGTTATAATAGCAAGTAGCCTCACTGTGCTACAAGAAAAAAAAGCTTGTTAAAGTTCTTCAAGAGCACAAAACAGCCTTAGGATGGACTGTAGCAGATATAAAAGGGATTAGCCCTTCCATGTGTATGCATAGAATATTATTATAGGATGGGGAAAACCAGTGAGGCAAGTGCAAAGGAGACTGAATCCACCTATGATGGAGGTGGTTAAGAAAGAAGTACTGAAGCTTCTCGATGTAGGTGTTGTTTACCTTATTTCAGATAGTCCATGGGTTAGTCCGTTTCAGGTGGTTCCAAAGAAGTCAGGGATCACAGTCGTAGAGAACGATTAGGGAGAGCTAGTACCTACTCGAGTACAAAATGGATGGAGGGTTTGTGTAGATTACAGGAAAATAAATTCCATGACCCGAAAAGATCATTTTCCTTTACCGTTTATTGATCAAATGGTTGAACGTTTAGCTGGTCGTGCTTTTTATTGCTTTCTTGATGGCTACTCAGGTTATGTGCAGGTTGCTATAGCTCCGGAAGATCAGGAGAAAACAACTTTCACGTGTCCATACGGTACCTTTACATACCGTCGTATGTCGTTCGGATTATGTAACGCTCCAGCAACATTCCAAAGATGTATGGTAAGCATTTTTTTCAGAGTATCTCGAGAAATTTATTGAAGTCTTCATGGATGATTTTACCGTGCATGGTGACTGTTTTGATAGCTGTTTAGATCATCTAACCTTAGTCTTAAAAAGATGCCTTGAAACTAACCTTGTACTAAATTCTGAAAAAATGTCACTTTATGGTTCAACAAGGTATAGTTTTAGGCCACATTGTTTCTAATAAAGGAATCACAGTTGATAAGGCTAAAATTGATCTTATTGCATCTTTGCCTTACCCCGCCTCGGTGCGGGAAGTACGCTCTTTTCTTGGCCATGCAGGGTTCTATCGCCGATTTATTGAAGGATTCTCTAAGATCGCACAACCACTATGTAGGCTTCTCCAAAAAGAGGTCGACTTTGTTTTTAACGAGGATTGTAAGGAGGCGTTGGATAAGTTGAAAGGCAAACTTGTTTCAGCACCCATCATGCTGCCACCAAACTGGGAACTTCCATTCGAACTGATGTGTGACGCTTCTAACTATGTTGTGGGAGCTGTGTTAGGACAGCGAGTTGGGAAGGCTCCCCATGCCATCTACTATGCCTCAAGAACCTTGAACGAAGCTCAAGCTAATTATACAACCACTGAAAAAGAACTTTTAGCTGTAGTTTTTGCTTTAGAAAAATTCAGATCTTATTTACTTGGTACGAAAATTATTGTGTATACTGGCCATGCAGCGTTGAAGTTTCTTTTGTCAAATAAAGAAGCGAAGCCTAGACTAATACGTTGGATTTTGTTGCTTCAACAATTCGATGTGGAAATTAGAGACAAAAAAGGTTCTGACAATAGTGTGGCTGATCATTTAAGCAGGATAGTCAGGGATGATGGAGAAAAAAACCTAATTAATGAAGAGTTTCCAGACGAGCAATTACATGCTTTGAGCTCGGGCACGCCATGGTATACAGATCTGGTGAATTTCCTCGCGTCTGGGAAGTTCCCAGCCAGTTTTACCAAGGCGCAAAAGGATCGTATGCGAAGTACAGCAAAATACTACATGTGGGATGACCCGTATTTGTGGCAGTATTGTGCTGAACAATTGATAAGAAGGTGTGTACCTGATTCTGAGTTTCTTTCTATTCTAACATTTTGTCATTCTTATGCATGTGGAGGGCATTTCGGACCTAAAAGAACGGCACGCAAGGTGTTGGAAAGTGGATTCTACTGGCCATCCATATTCAAGGACGCATATGAGATATGTAAGGTTTGTGATAATTGTCAACGAACAGGTACACTAGGTCCTAGGAATGAAATGCCCCAAACTCCCATATTGATTTGTGAAATTTTCGATGTTTGGGGTATGGATTTCATGGGACCATTTCCCTCTTCTTTTGGCTTTCATTATATTCTCTTAGCTGTTGATTATGTATCGAAGTGGGTTGAAGCAATACCCACCCGTACTGATGATTCTAAAGTGGTTGCAGAATTTTTAAAGTCTCTTATTTCTTCCTTTTCTATTCCCTCTCTTTTCCATTGTGGACAATGTAAATTTCAAGTTGGGGGGGGGGGGGGGTGGAGAAGTATTGATTTGTGGTTCTTAATTGGAGAGCATGTTGGATGTTTCATTTTGGTGTTTGTTACAGTAAAATGGCTCGTTATTTTCTTGTGCTGGTAATTGGTTGAGTTAAAGCAGGTTTTTACTCTTATGGCATATTTTGCCTCTGTCATATTTTAGGGGAGATGCTGTTGATTTTTTTTGTAGAAGTTACATTCTTTTGGTATCCAACACTTTTAGCATGCTTCTCACTCCGTGATACTTGACTATGGTATTTGGATTTGTATATAGTCTGCTTACCATGAACTCATGAGAGTTCGATTTTTGTGAATATTCAACGGTTTGCTAAAGCTAAATTTGTGGTGAAATGACAAGAGAGAGATGATTTAGGCAGTTAGGTTATACCACCACATTGAGCCAAACAAATCCTACCAATGACGTAATCCCACTAGTGAGCAAACTTTTGAGCTTTGTTTGCCTATTTTGTTGCTGAAGTCACAAAAAAGCTGCTATCCGGAAAAAAAACCAAGTGTTCTACCTTTCTCTGAGATTAGTAGAGCATTTGAAATTGTGAAGTGGAAATTTTTCATAATTGAGTAGTGGTGTGTATAGTGAAAAGTTTCATATTTTAAAGGCTCAGTTTGGGCTCGGGAAAAAAAAAGTTGAAAAGTTGTGATAACAGAATACAAAACAAAGTTCTGAGATAAAAGAAAATTGAGCCCAAATATGTACATGTGATGTTTCTATCTTTTTGATCCGGTAGCTCGAGTGAGTAGACTCGTAGGGGTATCTTAAAACCTAGTGCCTTGGGCCAACTGGAACGAGGGTCACTAGTCGAAAGCTTGTTACAAGAGCTGCTGGTCAAAGACTGAATATTAAGAGTCATGAAACTAAGTGAAAAAAAGGGACTTCTTTAACCAAAAAAAAATTGAGGAAGTGTGCAATCATATATTATGTTCGTGGTGCGGCTATGCTCTACTAATCATTGGATTTTTACCACCACTTTCCTAAATATCCACACCTTTTTATCACCATAGCCCCATTACATCCTTGACAACAGTCCTAATGATCTTTTGAGTTGTTTTACTACCCTTTTAGTGGAAGTAACTGGTGATGGATTCGCTGAGTTTTTAAGTGGCCTTTAGGGTTCATGATTCTTGTATATGCTAGTTTCATGTTGTGGTTCAGTGTTGTGTTGTGTATGTCGCATGATTTGAAATATCGGCATCTCTCATTTCAAAAGTTGAACTTCTTTGTCTTTGTGATGTGTGTTTAACAAAGACAAAAGAAAAAGAGAGAGGAGCAGCGTCTGCGGTCTTGGCTTTTCCGGGCTTCGGTTCTCGACAGCGGCAGGGAACATCAGCAGCGCGTGGGTCTGGGTTTTGCTGGGCTTCGTTTCTGAGCGTCATCAGCGGCACCCAATCATCACTAGCGACCTTGATATATAAGGAGGAAGAATTCTGGGTTTTTTTGCTAGCAGCGGCAAGCAAACTTTGTGGTTCAATTGTAACTTCTCGTGAACTTCACTGTAAGATTATGTTAGAATAGCTTTAGATTAGAGTAGGTATAATTAACTTTACCTTTGTTCGTTTTCATGAATCTTATACTTTGCTTTATATATCATAGACATCTGATTTCTCCATATTACTTAGCTTGATTATTTTTTCAGAATTTACTTAGGCCAAACTCTTTTTTTTAATTTAGTTACTGCTTATTTGAAGTATGAATCATTCTATTAGAGATATCGTTGATATCTAAATTTTAACTATGTTAGGCTAATTGTTCTTAGGGTAGGGAGATATATTGGGCATTGGATTTTTGATGTGAGAATGATAAAGTTTTGATTTTTATTAATTATGTGATTACGTTTATGCTTTGATTGGGTTAGTACTCTGTTTATTACGTTGAGTTAGTCGAATTATATTTTAGACCGCCATCTTTAGTGTAATTGACTATTTCAATTGCTAGGATTCGACTTGTGATACGTAATTGTCCTTGTTGGTTTCATAAGTAGCAATTAGGTGTTTAACTAGTGACTAAAACTAGTCAATTACCTATGGTTATCGACCCTTTACGTTGCACAATTCGAGCTTGTGAGATTGTGGCTTAAGTCAACTACTTCCTAATTATTAATATTGCTAATTAATCGAGTCTAGAGAGCTTATTCTAGATTGTTAGTTAGTTACACAATATTCCGAGAGCTTGTTTGAATTATTTTCCACTAAGGGAAGTTTGTTAGTTGACGTTACGGTATTTACGTAAACTATAACTTATGTTTCATTACTTGTTATTTCAATGATCAATTAAAATTCCAATGCCAGTATATGTCTCTCAATCCCTATTTATTTTCTCTTGATTTCTATTACTTTATATTATATGCTCAGTAGTTTCAATTTCTATTTAGTGAAATAGTAAGTTGATATTTTCTCGAAAACAGGGCTACTAACTTAACACAAGAAATAGTACAATAAAACCAGTTCTCTATGGGATCGACCCTGTCTTACCCTACTACATTATTATTAGGAGGTTAGAGTTAGGTTTATTTTTGGTAGGTACGTGACAGTCATACCACAAGCATATATGAGAATGTTTTCTTTCCATTCCAACACAACACATGAGTAGAGAAGGAAGTTATGAGATGAGCTAAATAAGGTGTAAGTTCAACAAATTCTCTAACTCTTCCACTACTTTCAACGCCATTGCTCCAAGGGTCATTCACTTCACAAACTCATGTATAGGATGAGAAAACCGGCTCAAGTAACTCTAGTCCTCAATGTGCGGAATATTTTCCCCCAAACTTAGCATTTTCATTATTATGGAGATAAAGTTATGGAAAAAGTGATGCAACTACCAAGGAGTGCGGGGCTTAGTCTTCGCCCTCTTTGTGCGATCCGTCCACTCACGAGGCAGACATGTTTCTCATGCACGGTATCAAGTACTCGGTCGGAGACGCACTAGGAGGAAAAACATTCATACTCAAGCTGCAGCGATCCCATCGCCACTAGGGAGTTCTACTTCACTTTTTCGAACCCCCACTTGAGCATTGAAATGCGCTAGGACCTTGGTTACTGACCACCCTTTCACAACTCTTTATTGAAAATGTGCATTTTTTTCTTTTTGATTCTTTTTTTTTTTTTTTTGAGGCTACTAGCCTTTTTCATGAAATTAATTTTTTTCCTTTTTTTTATAGGGCGAGGAAAATGTCAAGCTATTTGGGGTAGATTATCAAATGCACTAGGGGACCCAAGTTATGAGAACCAAATAAGGACTTCCTATATCATGAAGGAAAGAACTAAGTGACTTATTTAAGGAGAATTTTGTTGTTTTTGTTTATGAGTTATTTGACTTGATGGCAAAGCAACAAAGTTTAAGTCATCTCAAAACTCCCTAATCTACACATGTTCCAATCTTATTAGGTCACATAATTTCATTCTCATTTCCGCTGGCTTGGGCCATCATGGACTCTTTCAAAGAAAATAGCCTTGAATGTTAGCATTTCTTGGGTTTTATTAATTCTAAGTTTTTGTATTTTGATTTTTCCAAAAAAAGTTCTCTTCAAATGGGAAAAAAAAGGAAAGAAAAGAAAAGAAAAGAAAGAAAAAGAGAAGAGAAAAAAAATACTTTTGGGTTTTGAAATTTATTGAAAATATAAAGAAAAATAAGTATATACATCTTCCCTAAGCTAGCGAATAGCTATAAATCCCCCAAACTTGAATGAAGCATTGTCCTCAATGCTTAAAAAAGATGGGATCAATGGAGGGAGGGGAATGGAGGGAGGGGAGAACAAATATTCAACCAACAAACATATATTCCACAAAACATAAGTCATTAGAAAAAAGAGAGAAGGAAGGATGCTACCAGATAGTATGTGGGTGTAAATACCCGCAAATGACCCAATTGTTCCTTTGCTAATCAACCTTCTTCAAAAACGTGTTTGTTTTCCATATGCTATGTAGAGTGAATCTTGATAAAAATATGTACCTAAATCAATAATAAAGAAAAAAACATAAGTAAAAATAAAAGCAATAAAACATGGGTTACTTCCCGAGAAAGGCTTGTTTAAGGTCCTAAGCACGACCTTTCTAATAAATATCGCGACAAAGATCGCAAAAGTTTGTCATATGCACTCGCACACATTTCAATTATTATTAAGTATGCAATGACAAAATAAAGAGTGTCCATGAAGTGTAATGCAAATCCATGCCAATGAGGAGAGGAATGCCGAAAAGAAGAAGGGTCAAAAGGGAAGATAAGAAAATAAGAAGAGGAATCAAAATAAGAAGACAAAGAAGAATAAAGTGGCAAGCTCTCCTCATTTTCTTGGCCATCTCACTTCTTCCTCTAAGAACGACCGAATGGGGCACTTAAAAGTAAAATGAAGCAAGAGGCTCATCTAGTGGAGACATTTTAAGAAAATAAGGCAATGAGATGGGAGGGGAAGGAAGTAGGTCGAGCTTTCGTGAAAAGGGGATATGAGGTGAAGGAATAGAAACTAAGGTTTCCCAAGTAATTTCTCCTATATCGCAAGTCTTCGACTCACACACTTTTCAACCAATGACTCCCTATAAGCATCTTTGCCATCGTCTAAAACCTCAAAAATATTATTAATCACCAAATAAGGTATTTCACTCTCAAATTGACCAAGATCTTCATTCGACAAGGAAGGGATTGGATAACAGGAGTTTCCCAGATTGGATACCTCATCATCCTCAACATCATTCTCACTCTCAACAAAATTCACATCATCATCATTCCTAATCAAACCCTCATAAATCAACCGCGCCCTTAACAATGTTAGGTCAATTTCAATTTGCCGCGATAGATCGTCAATGGATTGACGGTTGGATTTAGAAAGGGCTCTAAATTGACATTTTCTTTCGCATCCCTATCATCTAGTTTTGCTTCTTCATTCATGTGAGAAAGAACAAAGGTGGAGTAAGGATTTAGGATGGGGGTAGAGAGGGTGAGGTCAAGACTTTATGAAAGAGAGTTTAAGTTGTATCCATTTGTTTTAACCTCTTCAAAATCATCATCATTATCATACACAAAACCTTAAGAAGCATTAAACTCATGCAACAATGATGATAATTTAGCCTCTAGATCACCCTTTTTCCTCCACTCTTCCTTAATAACTTCATCCAAAATGCTATTTATTTTCATTTGGCTCTTCATAAATTCTAAAATTTGTGCCTCAAACGGATTCAAATTAGAACTTATCTCAAGTCATTTCTCCATTAACAAGTTGATCAAGAAGAAGCTCAAAACTAGATTTATGGTTCGGATCGCAAAGAAAATTGAAAACCAATTTGAGGAGAAGAATCACAACCAAGCCCATGAGGATTAATCATAGGGTCATGAGGCGCATCATTGAAATTCATGCCAAATTTGAAGAATATTGAGAAGTAGCATGAATATCATTTACGTTAGAGTGTACCTCATTACAATGAGCATATAAAATAGATGGACAACAATCATGCATATTAGGCTCACTAGGGAGAACATTATACACATCAAGGAACCTCGTGCAAGAATTGGTAGAATCATGACAATTTACATAAGCTTCCCAATCATAGGTATCCCTAGCAAACCACATGTAGAAATTCCAAGCTTCATCCAAAGATATAGTTCGAAATTCACCATCAAACATATTCTCAAACACTTTTCTAGTATACTCATTTAACCCCCAATAAGTTATCTCACAAGCCTCCAAAAGATTATACCCATGGTAATTGAGAAAGTTCTCAAGTCTATTGAAGAACTTCCAAAAGGGTTCATTTTCAAATTGACGAAAAGAAGTGCTTGCCATTTTCTTTGTTTTTTTAATAAAAAAAAGGAAAAAACTATGCACAATGACCTAGACTCATCTAATCAACACAAGTCAATGAAAGTCGAAGTCCCCGGCAACGGCGCCATTTTGATATAGGGAAAAACTAGGTCGTTACTTATCCCCCTAAAATCAGACTAATACCTAACTAGACCACTAAACTAAGTAAAGTGGTAAGCAAAGGTCATTCTTCCACAAGGACTAAGGAACATTGGATTAGGAAAGGGATCCAACACCAACCAATCATGATTTAGGGAATTAGAAGGGTGAAACATGGAGGAAAGAAAACCAAGCAACTAATTAAGGTTATTGACTCTAAACTAGCTCTAAGCCCTCTCTCAAGGGTGCATAAAACTACCTAGATCACATAATTAAGCCACTCTCATGGGTCTCAAACATGCAACCAAAGGGATAATCACAATGTCAATCCATAAAACCCTCACTCAATTCTCTCTCTCATGAGTAATTAAGCAAGATAATAGCATAAATGTCAACCTTAATCCCTTCTCTCGATTTGATTAAGGCGTCAATAAAACAAACATCCAAGTGGCCAACTAGAATGCAAGCAAATAGTAATCATGCCATTAATCAATTAATAAGCCTAATCAAACTACTAATTTCATATTCAAACACCCAAAATCAACCATAGTTGGGTTTTCACCCAAATCCTATCCAACAAACTACTCCATAAACACAAAAATGAGAGCTTTAGTGAAATTAACAACTAATATCGTGATACTAAATATTAATTTAACATTAAACTAAACAAAATAGACCATAAACAATTGAACTAAGCAAGAATAATTAATCTAAAAAAAATAATTAAAATAAAGCAATAAAACAAGATAGATAGAGTAAGAAATGCTCATTGATAAATTGTTGAATCTTTGAATACAATTTGTAACCCTTGAATCTCCCATCTTTAATCTTTCTTTAAGTTTTCTCACTTTTCTCTCTAAACTAAGCTATGGAGGCTAACCCTCCCTAAAACTAGGGTCTTCAAGGTTTAATGTGTGAAAATCAGAAATTCCCCTAAGTTTGGGTCATAAGAGTATTTATACAACCCCCAACTAAGGGCAAAAAGGGGAAAGGAAATAAAATAGACGTTTCCGCAAACCCACAATGATCGGGCGATCCATAGTGATGAGCGCCCGATCACCACGAAGCAGGAACTTTCACTACTACAAAGTTGGCCTAAGGTAGCATGTGTATGGTAACACTTTTTAAAAGTCAAGTTTTAAGAATATTTAAGTAACACTTTGGTAACACTCAATCAATACGTAACACTTAAGGTAACACTTTGTTTGTGAGTAACAAATTTAAGTAACACATTTTTATTTAAGTAACATTTTGATGTAACAATTTATAATAAGTAAGATTTTAAAGTAACACTTTAATATTAGTAACATTTTAAAGGTAAAAAAATTTCAAAGAAAAATAAATAATTATAAAAGTTCCAAAACTTCCTAATTAAAAAAACTCCTCACGTTAACTGCAAAACAAAAAAAAAGAACATTGTTTTCGATCAAAAAAATAGAACATTGTTGCTCACTGCCTCACTCTTTCATTCAAGTTCGCCTACCCTAGACCCTAGTTCATCGGTCGCCGGATTACGAGCAGAAGCTAAGCGCTTTGGAAAGCGCGCTAAAAACGTTGCTTCTGTCGGCCTGAGAAGGAATTTTTGACTGTTAAAAGGCGCATCCATGTTCAGCCAACGAGTATTGTTTCCCTCTTGCTGCTCGTTTTTTGTCGTGCCGTTCTGCTCTCTCCCTCTCCCTCTGGTTTTACTGCTCGGTTTTGGGGTTGGTTGCGAATAGCGTGCATTCTATTGAAATCGGTCTAATTGATTTGTTGGTATCAAGGTAATTCAGTCCCTCTCTCTTATTCCATCTATTCACTGCGCTGGCCGATACGCTATCAGGTATTCTTTCTCTTTCTCTAAATCTATCGTCACCAAAATTTAGGATTTCTTACTCTCATTGAATGTTCTTCAGGTGTTGTTATCGGAACACGGCGTTATTTTGATTGTCTTCAAGCCAAAGTCTATCTCCAGCAAAGAGGTTTTTTATTTAACTTCTTAATATTATTTTAGCTAGTTACTGAATAAAATCAGATATTTGATTTATAGTTCAGATTAAGATTAAGAATTTAATAATGTGTATGACTTACTTTTTAGCAGTTTCAGCAAATTTATACTACTTAAGCACGTCGTCGATTTGGAGTGAGCTTGGGGCTCCTGTTCGATTGCTTAATTACATTCTCAGTTCCGGGAGCTCTGGTATCCAGGCCCTAATATGCAGCTTCTGCTCAAGTACATGTCCTAAATTTTGCTTTGATACTTTTAGTCAATTATGACTATATATCTCTAGTGTGGCATGGTGTTTCTTCAAGTTTACCTTTTGAATAAAACTTATAGGTGAAGACTGAAGATGCAATATTGTCTACATTGAAACAATTCAGTGAAAACGTAGGGAAGCAGAAGTTCAAGTTAATAATTGTGTAAGTACTGTCAAGTGATTTGAGAAACAACTTTTGTTAAAAATGAATGTTAAAGAATTAAGATTTCTTGGGACAAATGTAGTGGAACAGGGATGGAAAAGGAATATGTGGTTGTTCCTTATTTCCTAAATGGGTAATTGTGGGTGGATTTTGATGGAAAGCGTAGATTAACATTATTTTTCCAAATGAGTTTTTACTTTTTACCACGAATATTTTCCGACTAGGCAGTCAAGTAGGTAGGAGAAATACGTTTGATGTCTTTCGGTGTTGTTACCTGACATTTTGTGTAGAATATAAGATGCGAACTTTTTGAATCAGGGCACACATAGACTGAAGAATGAGCTAGGTTATGCATTTCAGATTCGTGTTGTTGTGATATGTGTGATCATGTCCCACTTTGAGTTTCATAGGTAGTGGTTTTGAACATCAGTGAGCTTTTTGGAGGAAACTTTATCACTTCGGGATGAGGCTAATGATGCTGAAGAAATTTAACTAGCATTGTATCATATTGACGGTCTTTAAGTATGCTTGTTTATGATTTTCCTAGAAACAATAGAGCTCCTGTATCGTATTTAAATATCTTAACAGTTATTACTTCGTTTTTCCAACCATGCTCACTCTAAGGTAGTCACCATTCTTCTCTTAAACTTTTAGCTCTCGTGTCATATAATCTTGTCTTGGCTATTTATCAACATTGTGCTGCCACATTACACTTGCACATTGTCATTATAATCTTGTCCTTAGATTTAAACAGAGAAATAGAGCAGCTGAATAAGAATTGATTTAGCTGTTGCTTATGAGTTGACATGACTTTAATTATCGTCTCTTTGTTGGTTTTTGCCAATTAATCTAACAATCTCAAAGATTGCTTGATTAATCAACATTTCTAACTATCTCATTTGATTTTGGCATTCATAACGTTTATTACTCAAGTCTGTTGATTAACTGGATGCTTGCATTTATGTGGAAATCTGAACGAAAATTCCAGATACTATATCTTGGGACTACAATTTCGAACATGTGGAAGCCAACCCTTTGAGCTTCACGGTCAAGGTAATTTCTCCAAAAATTATCCATGGAGAAGATACATTGTTGGCTAGCTGTATGCAATGTAGCTGTTATAAAATTAAAACTTTTTTTGTGAAAATACATTTTTGTAAAGCACTTTATTCTTTAGTTTCAAGAACAACTTTTATCCTTTGAGCCTCAAATGAAACGTGTCGGTCAAGAAATAAAACCATGAACAGAATAAAAAGAACAAAAACCAAGTATGCATCCCCTTGTACACTTTTCAATTTCGAACCTGTGGAAACCACCCCTTTTGAGCTCTAAAGTCTAGAAAGGCTTGAATTTCTCTCAACGTACATGTAGATGAATTTGTAATTGAGACCATCTTGTAGATTTTCTTTTCTGATTTAACCTTGGATTACTGGCCAGATAACATTGACAACTTCTGTATGATGCATACGCCTTTACATGGGTTTTGAATTTTGATAAATTGATCTTAATTAGTACTTGCATTTATTATCTAAAACTGAATATCTCACTTGCTAGCTTCATTTAGTACTTATATGCTTAAGATAGAAGAAGCATCCAACAAAAGTTCTTTACTTTCAACAACTTGCTTAGTGGGCTGTTGAATTTAGAGAGAGAGAACGATACAGATTGATGGTGTAGAGGCAAAGAGATAAGAGCGGGACAGTTGGGGAATGAGAGGTAGATGTGAAAAGGGAAATGGTGTAAGAGGATAGATTGACGGAAGCAGGAGATGCTGAACGTTACTAACACCTAAGGACTCTCATAACTATTTTATAAGGACTCTCATCTCTTCTAGGGGCAAGATCACTAAGTTTATGAGATGATTGAGTATACAATCATGGCAACTGAAACTGTGATGAGTTTGATCTGAATGCCATGTTTATTTCCTATGTTACTCCGACACCTTCATTTACCTCAAAAATCGGGTGTCGTGTCGTGTCGTGTCCGACACGACACTTCAGTTGGATACTTCATTTTAAACTAAAAACTCGACTTTTTTCTACAAAATAGCCGAGTCAGACACTTGGACACCCGTATCCGAGTAGACACTCAAAACGTGTCTGAGTAACATAGTTTATTTCTATGGCACTTCGTTTAATCCAAATGAACTTTGTCTATGAGAAGACAGCGACACTATAAATGTTATTTAAGATGGTAATCATATAGACTGTACTCCTTTTGTACTCTTGTGGTGAGTTTGATTTGAAATGCCATGCTAATTCCGTGATTGGAGTTTTATTGTACTCCTGTTGCCCTCTTCTAATCGCTGTAGTCAGGTGTCTACAGTTGAAAAATCAACGCTAGTTACATTTTCTCCCATGCAGAATGTAAGAATGTGTATTTGTTTTTGTGTAATATGTTGCGACTTTTGGTGCGATGAATTGGAAAACTTGTGTTTTGGATTGAATTGTTACTTGATAAAGATATATGTGAGATTGATTGGGGAAGAAATTGAATTTTATTTTACTGTTCAGTCTATGTATCTAATAGTATGAAGTTCTTGAAGTTTTAAATAGGAGAAACGGGGAAGAGTGTGAATGGGGCACTCGCTATTGTGGATATGGTTCATTTAGTGGCTAATATACTTTTATCTTAATATAATATAGATTATTTGTATTCTTATTGCTGGATGATGAAGATAATGTTAGAGTAGCAAGGATTGATGGATAGGACGATGTAATTGAAGATGATCCAAGAAACTAAAATGATCTTTTAGAGATTACGTTTATTTAGGGAGAATGTGTTAAATGACTGAATTTTTGGATCAACTATTTTTTTGTTTTGAACACATTAGTTTGTTTTCAATTGATGAATATGGATCATTTTTCACAATGATCGTTGAGAATGTATACTCATTTATATCTATAATATGATTCTATTTTCCCCTTATTTACCATATTTGTAAGTTCTATTAAAAAATTTACTATGAGACGACAGCTATGATAGAATTGAAATAGAAGTGCTACAATATGGAAAGCCAACAAATGAAAAAGTGTTTCCTAATATCTAATAGTATGTTATATATGATAATGTAAAGTGTTACCTAACATCTAATAAAGTATTACTATAGTTTAAAATGGTGATATAGAAAATGCTACAATACATGGAAAAGTGTTACATAAAATATTATAAGTAGCACTATAAAAGTGAGACATTAGTTTTTTGAAAAGTGTTACATTAGAGAATTTTGAGTAACACTTGAAAAAGTGAAACACTAAAATTGAAAAGAGTTACCTTAGAGAATAGGTAGCATTGACAGATGTTTCACTTTTAAAAGTGTTACCTATTGCCTATAATAACACTTTTAAGCCTTTCAATAAAACTTTTAGGGTGCTACCTTAGGCCAACTAAGCACTAGTGTTTGGTAAAAAAAAGCAGGCGTGATTGGGCGATCACAAAGTGGATCGGGCAAAGCTTCGGCCGATCTAAAGGTGGATCGGGCAATCCACTGAAATTCGGATGGCTTTGTCTTCTTCTCCTCTTTTCCTTTCTTTTTGGGCTTGGGCTTCCTTCTTTCTTTTCTTTCTTTCCTTCTTTTCTTCCATCCCTCTTCCTTGGACTTGGACTTGGGTTCTCTTCTTTCTTTTCTTTATTTACTTCTTCATTTGGATTGACCCTCAACTCCTTCCATTCCAATCTTCTTTGCTTTGCACTCATCTTTTCCTACATGTTAGTCATATACAAGAAAAATACAATCCAAAGCATATGGAATAGAAAATAAAAAGGGAAACCCATGGAAAATGAGAGAAATCAAAGAAAATGGTGAAGAGCTCCAGATGGGATAGATGTGATAAAAATAGGTGTAACGAGCAAGAAAACACCAAGAAAAGGCAATAAAATGGACTAAAGAGCTACCCTATGTGCGATCTATCTCACTCATCAGCGTCGCACCTCGCTATGGTGAATAGTGGCCCGCGAGCTGGGTCGCGGCCCGCGACCCAGTGCTGCCCCCTCCCTTTTCCTTTTTGGCTTGCTGTTTCTTCTTGTTAGGTATATAGTAGCACTGTTGAAGTTATTTTAATTATTTTATTTATGCAGATTTATCGTATTTAATTATGGAAGTATGTTTGGTTGTTTAATCTTCAATTGTTGAACTATTGTGATGATGCATGTTGTTGTGAAACCGTTTCGAGTACTTTGATGAATTTTGAGTTATCGATGTCGTAATGCTCGGGGGTGAATAATACTGCCCTTAGCATTATTTCGCCAAGAGTTATGTACGGGGAAGATTTATAATCTAATTTATAATCGAATCCGTACCCATACTCAGATAACGACTTTGATGGATTTATGTTTAAATTAGAATTTGAAAAAGTTTTAATTTATATTTTGAAATCTTGATTTTTGAAGAGCATTTAATTTAGTTATTCATTTATTTTGAAAAATTGATTTTTGAAGTATTTCTTTTGAAGAATTGTGATTTTCATAATTATTTGATGATTTGAAGTATAGTTGATGATTTTAAGAATATTTGAAGAATATTTGATGATTTGACGAGTGCTTAATTTTGAAGAACTTTATTGGCTTTAATTGTTTTATTTTGAGTTGAGTAATCAAAGGGATTATTTTACCCCAAGGATACTGAACATGCACTCCGAGAGGTCAGGAGGCACTGAGCAGGGTGTTACCCTGCATTGGAGAAACTTATGATATGTTGTCGTCCGAGAGATCGGAAATTACTGCGCGTATTGTCCCGCATCGGGGATTTGGCCATTCTTAGACACAGACGGTAGGGAACATAACCATAGGCCGTCTTAAAGGTTGCGATCTGACATACTCTTAGGAAGTGTGCTGCGGGTCACTAGCGTTCATCTCACTCATTTAAATTATTTATTTATTTATTTCACTTACTGAACTTTGAAGTTTTTTTCCTCTTTTGACGATCTATTTATGGAATTATTTTCTTTTCTTTATCTTGTTTAATATTTAATGAATATTATTGTTGTTAACTTGTCTTATCATTTTCCTACTTCGTATGTTGTATGTTTTCCTTATGCCTTGTATGATTATAGTGTATGGCTGACATTATTCTTCATATTTTAAATTGTTAATTGAATCCTTTTTTTTAACAGATAAGAAAGAATTTTTAATAGCTCAAACACAAGGCATACACCCTAAAGTTCCCAAACCATCTAGGATGGACTCTTCTTCACAAGGAAACTACATCAAACTAGGAATTACAGACCATTTCCCACCAATCCCTATCCAAACTACTCATCACTTCAGATTTACAAGCATTTATTCTAATAATTAGTTCAAATTCAAAGCTTTAAACACAACATCAGGCCTTGTAACTCTAAGTTCAAAAACAGCAGCATTTCTAGTCTTCCAAATAAAATAAGCAGTTGCATTGAAACCAGCATACAATATCATTCTCTGAAACCTTGATCCTTGCTTTCTTCTTACCCATTTGTACCAATTAACCAGAGTTCTGCCATGCATTCTGAACTAAAGCCAAGAAGAGACCAGTTCCAATAGTGACCTGCTGAAATAACACTGAAAAAACAGATGCATATGAGATTCAGAACAACTCTCACACAGAGGACGTTTACTAGATTGACTCACACCCCAATTTGACAGCCTATCAAGAGTGTAAAGCCTGCCCTGAGCACTCATCCAACAAATAAATATGTGCCTTGGAATAGCAGGCCTACACCAAACAGCTTTATCCCAATCACATCTATTTGCCTCTCCTAACAGGAGTTGATAGATATGCTTGATTTTATACTCCAGTAACTGCATTAGAGCATCACAAGTAATCCTGTTCTTATGCTCATCTTTCATAGCACACACTAATCTCCAATACCAACTGGAAGAGTTAGAAGGACTGTACTCCCACCAGTCTATACCTTTAATATTCACTGAATTCACCCACTTTATCCAAAGTGAGTCCTATTTTTAGCAATGTCCCAAACATGTTTACCAATAGCTGCAATATTCCACAAATCCACTCTTTTAAACCCAAGCCCTCCAGCCTTTTTTGGACAACAAGTATGTTTTCAATCAATATTACCAGGTTTAGAAGAATAATATTCACCACCCCACAAAAATGATCTACAAATTTGCTTAATGTTCTTAATAACATTCCTAGGGAGAATAACAATCTGTCCCCAGTAAATATGCAAGCTCATCAAGTCAGAATTAATCAATTGAGTTCTAGGAGTGTAAGAAAGGTTCCTAGAGCTCCAAACTCTAATCTTACTTCATCTTTTCACAAAGCACCCGGCAATCTGCAGTACTCACCTTTTTAGAACACATTTTCATCCCTAAATAGGTGAAAGGAAGAGAGCCTCTTGAAAAACCTGAAACATCCAAAATCCTCTGAACCTCACTATTCTCCATGCCAGCAGTATACACAGCAGTTTTGTTGAATCCTGATTGGACTGGGAGAGCTGTTAGTTACTCCCCACTGATTGTGGATTTTTGTTGTATATCTTTGCAGATGTGGAAGTTTAGGATCGTTAATGTCTAGACTGGGGTTGTGAGACATGGTCCTGTGAGGAAGGATATGGTCCTAGTAGTTGTAGATGAGCACTATGATAGGAAGATTAAGACCACCTTTCTAGTGGGTCTTAAGTAGTTTTATTATGGATGTTCCTATCTTTAGGATTTCATTTTAGTTAGATTATGGTTTTGATGGTTTATTTGGATTTTAGTATGTTTATGGAATGAGGGTATGGGACCTCATCACCTTATTTATTTTGAGGATATTATTGCTTGGGATCTTATTCTATTTCGTCGTTAGATTAAAATTTACGTCCCAGCGGTATTTCCACTACCACTGATCTTTTATTTAACGAGTTTATTTCTTTTATTCTATTTTATCTTTATTTTTATAACTATTAAAGAACGGGATGTTACATCATGTCTTCCAAACCTGTAGGCAAATACTCAATTGAAAATTGCTCGTCAATAAAGGGTCATCACAGGATCAATACGCACAGCCATGATCGACACATAGAAAAGCACGCAATCAGCAAAGCTGAGTAAGTAGATAAATGAAATAAAACACAAAACCTAATCATGATAGTACTAAGCAATAGAACATGATCAATAAAAATATTTCAAGACTTCAACTCGTAAAATAAGACTTGACTCCACAAGACATACAACATGATAATTATTTAGTACATTGAATAGACAATGGATTGAGTTGTCCAACCAAAAACCAGTCTTCAAAAATGAAGAACCGAGTTACGGGCGCGACTCCATAACCCCTTGACCAACGATATCGAGGAACCTTTAGAAATAAAAATAGGGTACGGTGATCAATCTGACCCCAAAAAAGCCATGGGATACCACCGTGTACTCCAACTCATACTAGTCCAGTACTTCAGACGTGCACAAGTCTAAAGCTATTGCTCTTCACTTCCACTTTAAGTATTAGTAAGTTATTCGATGTTGGACTCTAAACAGACAACCAACACATAATATCGATACAACATATATTCCTCTTTTATCTTAGGATTAGATAAGTGATCAAACAATTCCAATTGACCAAGAATTAATCCTTCAAATTTATTTGTTGACTTATATCAACAATCGAATGTCCAAAGACAATACATATACAAATTTATTTGTTGACTTAAATCAACAATAGAATCCAGTGACAATAATATACATACCCTACAAAGCCCTCGGTCTTTGCAACATAGTAAAATAACAATATCCAATAATAATCCAACTTACTCACAAAGTCCTTGGCTTTTGAAAATAATAAAATATCCAATAAGGGAAACAATACCAAAATTCATAATCCAATAATAAAATATTATTAATTCCTCATGTGAATTAATAAGTAACCTTCCCTTCCCAAACATGTTTGAATCAAACACCATTCAATCATGTAATCAAACATAAAGGCAATTAACATGCTCAACAACACGTAATTCCAATTCAATAGCCACGTATGAACCATAAAAGGGTTCCCTATACATGATACTATAAATAATCCTAATCCTTAGGATATGATACTAGTCTAACACATAAGGACATGTACGTACCTTGTGTAGACAAAGTGAGAGACCACTTTAGAATTCTAGAAGTTGCCTAAAGTAAATTCTCCGCCTATCAAATTAATAATAAAACAATGAATTAATATACTAATTAATTCACAGCAATATAATTTATTTTAAAACGCTTCAAAACTCGTTTCAAAATACTTTAAAAACGTTAAAGTTACATCCTTTAATACAATACTCATAAACCTAGGCTTTAAAACCTCAAAAATCATTACTTTAATACTTAAAACTCACTTTAAACCATAAATAATAAATTTGAAATTATACTTTATATTCACAATAAACAAAAATCAGATTTTTAATAATTCGAATAATAAAGTTTTCAACTTTATTTATAAAACATATAAAAACTCGTAAAAACTATAACTTTAACATTAAACTATAACTAAACATTAAAGTAGAGGATAAGGGTTAAGAAATAACAAAAGAAAACCACGGAAAACCGAACAACACGAAGAGGGAAACGCGCGATGGCGCGTGGGACAGCAGCAGCGGTGGCGCATGTGGCTCACGCGCTGCTCGTTGCTGCGGCTGGGCCCGATAGACGAGCGAAGGAGAGTGAGTGAGGATGAGTGTGTGGTCGCGGCAGCAGCGAACGCAAGGAGGAAGAGGGGGCAACTGGTGTGGGTGTTAGCTCGCCGGAAAACACGAACGGACCGGGGTTTGTGGCGGTGCACGGCCGGAACCAAAGGAGAGAAAAAGAGAGGGAGGGGCACCGGTTTGTGAGGGAGAGAGGTGAGAAAATAAAAAGTGTACAATTATGGGGTTTGAGGGGGTATTTATAGGTTTTGCCTAAAAACCTATGGCCTTAGGTTAGCTGAGGTTTGGGCTCAAGTTGATCATGAAACTTAAACAAATGGTTTGGGCTCCTCAACCCAACATTTAAAAATCATTTTAAACACGACCCAAAACCTTTAAATAAAATATTCAATACTTAAATTCAACCCAATGAATATTAATGACTAATTAAAACGTTTAAACAATCATTTGACTTTCAGAATAGTCAATACTTAAATAATTAAATAAAATAAATATAAAAATAATTATAAATATACTTTAAATATATGTATAAAATTCATTACATTATGGGGGATTACATATGGAGACTTGTGGTTATGGCATGATTTTTTTGGAACTCTTGGAACTTGCAATGACATCAATGTGTTGCGCTGTTCTCTAGTATTTGATGATTTTTATCAAGGAAAAGCCCTTGAAGTCACATATAATGTGAACGGGAATACTTATAATAAGGGGTATTACCTTATTGAGGGGATATACCCTAAATGGGTTGTGTTCATCCCTGCAATTCGGCTCCCACTATCTTCAGTTGATGACTTGTTCACCAAACGTCAAGAATCAGTGCGAAAAGATGTTGAGCGTGCGTTTGCGTTTTTCAAGCACGCTTTGCAATCATACAAAAGCCAACTCTTATTTGGGATGAACACTTATTATGGGAGATAATGTTAGCCTGTGTAATTCTCTGTACTATGATCATGGAGGAAGAACGAGATACATAACAAACTTACTAAAACACGATAGAATTCGAGTAACAAAACAATGAGGTTGCTCAATAAGCATCATCTACCAGGAGAAGGCTTCAAACATTTAGCGTTCAACCAGACCCATATAATAATATTGGAATGGAACAATATATGCAGCGAAGAGATGAGGCATGAGATCAAGATATTCATAACGCATTGCAGAGAGACTTACCTCAACACGTTTGGCAACATTGCCAAGGGTGGTATGAGGATTAAATTGAGAATTAAGTTATCTTATGTATTGAAATACATTGTAATATGTTCTTCGTTTATGGTTGGCTTAAATCGAGCATTGTACTTATTTTCATGTCATTATTGAATATTTTATAATTTAGTTTCAGCCGTAATTCACAATTTACTTTTCCATTTCATCAGCATAGTCACAAATATAGCAAAAACTAGTTTAGTGATTGACACCTTGTATTTATTCGTGATAATGGAGATATCTAATTACCTTTATTATTGAGATTGATTAAATTTACTTAACTAGCAATAACTACGAAATAAGTAGCATAAAATTGACTAATTAATTAGCGTAAATGACAAATATCGAACTTTACGTACTTTACAAAAAGTAATTAATTAACATTAAACATTTATGTAATTATTAATGAATTATAAAATTATTTTATTAATAAGAATGTGAATAATTTAATAGTTAAATTAAAAGTAGTGGGGTATGGAAAGTAAGAGAGAAAATGTGGTGGGGTATGGTAAAATAGGAGAGAGAAAGTAAATGGGGAACTCTATGAGTGGAAGTATGTAATTGTGAAATGAGAAGGATAGATGGAAAAGTTAGTGAAAAGTGATGTGGATGAATGAGGTTGTTGGAGTTAAGGCTTGTAAAGCCTCTTTGAATTTTTCCCAAATGTCCCACATGGAAGGGAGTTTTCCTTTGTTTATTAACTCCCTTCCTCTACTTGTCTATTGAGTTGGTTACTTGGTTCGCTTTTATTGTTGGAGGTCAAGCTTGGGCCCGTGGTTAACAACCGAAAAGCTCCCCAAGGTTAACACAATAACCTCTCTAAGTCACCACTAACAGAGAAAGGCTTTGGAGACAAAGCGCTTAACCAGAATTTTGAGTTACCGTTACACACACTTGGGCTCGGATCCAAAAAAGATAAGCTTCAGCTCTTCCTAGAACCCAGAACCAGGCCCAGTCCGAGCCCGGCCCGGTACGGACTGGCGGCGCACGCGCCCGCATGTGTGTGGTAGCAAGCTCAAGCCCAAGCTTGACCTCCAACCAAGTAATCAACTCAATAGACAAGTAGAGGAAGGGAGTTATTAAACAAAGGAAAACTCCCTTCCATAGGCGATATGGGATCTTTGGGAAAAACCAAGTTACCAACTCAATAGACAAGTCAGTGGTCTTCTACCACGGCACAGACTTGAAATTGTTCTTTTATCCGCCATTACAAACAGTCAGTTTCTAACAAAGGTGATGAGAGAGAAATTATGGGAAGCCCCATAAGTTCATTTGCCGGTAGTCTAGTGACTACAAGTATTCATAAGTCATGTGAATTATGATCTCGAATATATTGAAATATTGTACTAAGTAAGGCTTGGCCTAGTTGTAAGGGATTGACCTAATTGACTTCAATTGTCATGAAATCAAATCGCACTATGAGCATTTGGGGGTGGGGGATTTCCCCTCATCTTTCCCCCTGCTCCAAATGTGGTCATGATCCTTCCTCTCACCAATCAATAAAAAAAATTTTATAATTTACTTTTGAGTTGGATTCCACTATTTATTCACTTCTATCTCTAATGGTGTGTTTATCCACTGGATAGGCAAAAATTTTCCCTATACATAATTATAGAATTGTATTTATATTATCCTAAATCAGGAATCACATACATTGAAATTATGGGTGTAATGCTCTTGGCATATGGTTGACTTATACTATTATTGAGGTACTGTACTCACAGAATAATCATTGATTTACTTTAAAGTAATCATCTCTTAGTAATTATTGACTAATTAAATGCGTCAACATAAAATAATGGGTCTACAAATTATAATTTTCATACTACCAATAATTGAATTGAAAATTTAATTAAATCCTTGAATACAGGATGCAGCACATGTCTATGGAAAGGAACTAGCATAAATAGGTGGTTTTATGTACTCTGGAACACATTCCATTTCCAATACATATAGATTTTGTCGTAGTGTTCAAAAACAATGGAATACAAGATCATCAATTTGGCTATTCTACTTATCATCGCATCAGGTTTGCTTTACTCCTAATTTTCTTTTATCATATTTCGGAAATATTATATATTAATCAATCGTTTAGCTTGCACTTTTCCGGCGTTAACCTATAACCTTTTTAGTGTTTTGCGGATATTATATGGAAAATACCCTTAAATAACGTGTTATTATTGTTAAATTGAGCTTTTTAGGGTTTTCTCCAATTACTTTCGGCAAAAACACCGGAAAAAATAAGGGTCATCGCTGGAAAAACCAAAGTCAACACCGGAAATTGAAATTTGCAAAAAAAAAAAATTGAGCTTAAGGTTTTTTATTACAAAAGAATATGTTTAAAATGTTTTTTCGTAATAATAAACATTTTATAGGTTTTTTCGGCAATTATTGATAAGCATAAATCAAAACAAATTGATATATATTTGAAAAAATATATTGAGACGAATTAATAGATCGATCCCCACGTGACTATAATTTTCCTTGATTACATATCACAAATTATGGTTGATAGGAGAATATAAATAATGCTAAAATACCTAAGGCCTGTTCTCTTCAGCTTATTTTCAGTTTAGTTCAGTTGAGTTCTAATAAGTTCATTTCAATTCATTTGAGCTCTAATAAGTTTAGTTCAGTTCAGCTCCAATAAGTTAATTTCAATTTAATTCAGTTCAGCTCCATTCATTATTTAACCATTTTATTTAATATTATTATTGTTGTTGGTCTAATTTATTTTATTTATTATTATTATTATTATATATTATTTTTTTTATTATATCTTTACTCATTATTATTACTATTATTATTATAGTAGAGCAAGGTTTGGGTTGGTGCGCGGTTTAACCAAATTTTATTTCAATACGAGTATTATAATTCAATTGTTATTTCATTTTACTGACTACATTTTCACTATTTTATCATACAAATAAGCTATAATAATCTAGATGATATTAAAAGTTAGAAAGTAGCTAGTAATACTGGAGTACTATTTAAGATACAACATCGTCGTTACGTTGCATATTAAAGATATTTTGTCGGTTTGTGGTGGTTTATAAATATTATAGACCAACCCACCACAAATCGTGGTTTGGTTAGAAGCATACACCAACCCATGTTTTAAGCTAATTATTTTTATTATTTCTAATTATTATTATAATGATAATATTAATTTACTTATTAGACATTATTGTTATTATATCATTATCAACAAGTATTAATATATTAATACTAATAATAGTATTTACTCATTATTAATTATTATTATTATCAGTAATCTTAAATTTATCATTATTATGATTTATTTATTTATATACTATATCATTTAATAACATCAAAAATAATATTATCATGATTCATTTGATATCATTCTAAATTATTAATTTAATTATTAGTGCCTAGAATTATAATTACTTATTGTTTAATATTTATAATAATTATTATTTACTTATTATTTATATATTTATTACAATTCAATTCAATTCAGCTCCAATAAGTTCAGTTCAATTTAGTTCAGTTCCAATAAGTTCAGTTCAGCTCCAATCAGTTCTATTCAGTTTAATTAAGCTTCAATAAGTTCAATTCAGTATAGTTTCAATAAATTCAGTTCAGTTCAGCTAGAATTAGACGAAGAGAACAGACTCGATAAATTAAATGAGGATGGAGGGAGTAGTAACTAATATATTGATTGATTATCACATTAATATACCTGTAAAAATATCAACTTTTTATAATTTTTATTTATATATAGTTAAAGACCTTAAAGTTATCAAAGACGAAGATGAAAGTTATACATCAATATAAAAATAGAGTGTGTACGAGCATATTTTATGGTAGAAAAACCCAAGGAAGTATAAATATGATCACAATTAACTGAATTGAGGCTAACTTCGGTACGAATTTATTTTATTGTTTGTACAGTGATGATGCAGACTTTGATCGTGAAAGCGCAAAGTTGCGCAGGGCATGGGCAATTTTGTGGTAAATTTTGGCCTTGGGAGGATTATGTTCACTGTTGTGAGGGAAATTACTGCAGCTCTATTTTCCGCTCTTGCGTTAGCAATTGACGAGCTACAAGACCCTACAACACTATGAGTCTATGACTCCAACTCCTCCTCTTAATGTTCACTTTTTGTGTTTTCAGTTTTACATGCTTGTGTTTTTATTTGAATTTTATTTCTAGTTTTTGACATCTTGTATTTCAATAAGTTCAAGGTCAACTCAGTCAATTTGATGGTTTTTTGTGTGGGTTTGACCTAAGTAATCAATTCTGCTTTCATTCTTTCTTTCTTCTTGTAATTCATAACAAAATTTTACCTTGAGTAACTGAATTAGTTGACATAGTTTTAATCCATGGAATGTAAAAAAACATAGATTCAACTCTTGAGATTCTAGTCTGACTTTATGTCAGTGACTTTTTGAATGAATTTGTACAATAAAGAACTTAAATATGTGTATGGATCTCCCTAGCAAAACACATGAGTAGAGCCACTGCTGTAACACCATGCCGCCCGCCCCGAACCTACTTTCATTTCATAAGACATGAGAAAGGGGAAATCCATGTGGGTCCAATTCGATGGGTGGGTTATGGCCGCACCGATTTCCGAAAAAATTAATGCAAAGCTATTAACTACAACATATTCAACTCTAAATTAAATAATCCTTACAACTTAAAAAATTGTTCAACAAAAATTACTAAATAAAAGTCTCAGAGTTTCCAGAGGAAGTTAAAACTCAACATCTAGGTGAATGAAGACTCTAGATTTAATCTCTCATTGTTACCCCGAAGATCACCCACCTGAACAGAAGACATTGGAAAGAAACAAGAGAGGCAAGCTTCCAACAATCAGAAAAAGTGAGTAATCCAACTTAATCTCGTGAAAATTAAAATACTTGAATTAAAAATACTTTATAAAATAATACGTAATAGGGTTAAAACCTAACATATATGCATATATATATATATGTTTATCAACAAATAAATGCAGTTACAAACTTACAACATGTCGTCATTTCAAACTCATCCAATTATTAAAGGAGAGGAAAGATAACGTCAGTAGGTTGGGGTCAAAACACCTATTAGGTTTTTATATTAAATCCGTTGTTATATAAGTGAATAGTCGTTTTTATAAGGTTTTAGGAAGGGATGTCAATAGGGCGGGGTTCGTGGAGACCCGCCCTGCATTTGCCCCAGTTAGGCGTGATGGGGAAGGTTTCGCGGGTGATAGGGAGGGGATGAGGATGAAAATTAACCCTGCCATAGGTGATGGGGCGGGTTTAGAGTTTAGAATGTACTCGCCCCATCCCTACCCGCCCCGTCTCATCCCCGATCGCCCGCTTCATCCCCGTCTTCTAATTACTTATTCAAATAATATTTAATAAGAACTATATTGAATAGATGTACTTTATTTTCACATATTTTTTTAAAAAATTAGCACATACTATATTAAACATGTGACGTATATTAAAGCGGCTATGGCGGATGTTGGGGCGGGTATGGTGGGTGCGAGACGGGTGAAGAGACCCATGTGGGTAATGGGGCGGAGATGGTTTTTATTGCGTACCTGTAGGGATGGGGATCAAAATTTTCCCGCCATGGGTGATGAGGCGGGGATGGGGATCGAATGAGATTTTTTAGTGGGGATGGGTGTGGAGGGACCATCCTCCGCATCCGCCCCGCCCTATTGACATCCCTAGTTTTAGGGAGGAAATCCATGTTTATGTCATGATTATTATTTGAATTGCTATTAGTTCTTGGTTGTGATTAGGGTAATTGTAATGTGATTTGTTCTCCAATCCGTAGTTTTTGTCAGTGTACAATTTCATGAATTACGTCTGGCAGCTTGAATTTGACCCGACCATAGGCTTACTTTTAGAGGCTTAGAACAAACTATCATTTCTGATTATATGAGCGATCATACCATATATGTTGAATCGAGGGTGTTATGACCCGATGGTAGATTTGGCATTGACTCTGATTGTTCTCTAGATATTGTTAGTTATTTAACCCTATAGTGGACCGAACTAATTCCTTAATCTTTTAATTCATAGTTAAATCCCTAATTTAATATTGCTTTCATTAGTTTAATTAGTAGTTCAACTTCTCCCTGATTTCGTCTCCCTGTGATTCGACCCGTACTTTCAAGGCTCTGCTAACAAAAGACATCGTGCACTTGATCACATTTAAAACACATCGGTAATCTACCTTATTGAGATTCAAGAATCAGGCAACAAGTCAATGTTAACTTCTTGCGTTCTCGTCATTTTTAACAAAGGACAAACAACCTTTACTCAGCATTAGTATGGTTCTTTCGAATTCATAACTGATTATGCACAACTAACTGAATAATGACTCAAGTCACTCAACAGCCTAAAGAGACAAGAGCTTGAGCCATTTCATTGTCCCTCTCAACAAATGTTTACAACTCTCACTTTTATAGTAAACTAGTTGTTGGTCCGCGCGCTCGCGCGCGGCCCCCCAATGTATTAGGTTAAGTAGTAAAATTAAAGGTAAATTAACGGTAAAATGTGTTAGAAAATGACGTTGTGTTGTGCGTTTTGTGACTTCAAAGAAAAGTTGTAGAAAATAGTAAGGCATTGTGAAAGTTGATAGTGTGTTGGTGAAGATAGTATATTAATCGCCTGAGATCTTGATGAACGATTCTCAGTCAAAATCTTGAGGAAGATTATAGAAGTCCCAAGCGATTCCCTTGATGATCTCCAAGCGCCTTGGCAAATCTAGCAATTCACTACTTGTTGAATTTGTCCACAAATTATGACTATAAGTTTATGTTCTTTAGCATACATAAACGAAAAATTTTCATTAGAAATAAAACCATAAAGTGAAGAGGTCGACTATACATAAGACGTATATGAAATCCAAAGACATACAATAAATAGAACAGCAATCCAAGCGTTTCCTGGTCATGTACTCGGCGATGAGCAACCGCTATTTCGCTTTAATGGAACATAGAGATTTCTATGCTGAAGCTTTGTGATAAACATAACCTCATTCTTGAATTCATCCAGTCCTTGTCTTGGATCCTTAGAAGACACCTAAATCCGGTAATTATTGACATCGTTCTTTCTAATAAATCAAAATATGGGAATTATTTACATCATTCTTTCAAATAAATCAAAACTTGTTTCATTGAACATGGGTTGGGTTCTAAGTGAGTTCTATTTCCTCAAATGAACGCCTTTTGCTTCGATGATGTCACCTGCTATGTACAACACGACCAACAAACATAATGACGGGAAGCCTAGATAAACAGTGCTGATTCCAAACTTCTTCACCAAAATCAAGAAGTAAAGCCTAATGATGAAGTTTGTCGCCTGAAAGAAAAAAAGTAATCAATACTTGACAACATTTCCTTAACTCGAAAGATTTGATTATAAAGCATACTCGACCACTTACCCAATGCATTCCCAGTTATAAAGCGACCACTTTAGCTCTAGTGCGGGATGAAAAGATCTCAGGGGGGAAGAAGAAGAGCAGACATAGGACATGCACGAAGTGAAAATGAGAAGACATATCTGTAGGGAATTATGCATTACCAATGTTATCAAGGAGCAAAATGAGAAGAGATTAGAAAAAAGCAAATTCCACAATAGAAGACGCACAAAACAGCTCCAACAACAGCAAGTGTGCCGAGTATATGGTGCTAGTTACTTCCATGTGAATGATAGAGAGAGTAACAACACAAAACATTCCAACGCACACAACCACATAAGACAAGAATGTCAATTTATATTTACAGATATACCCAATTATGGATCTAGCATGAAAAGAATACATAACTTTATGATTGATATTGTCACGACAATTTTGGCCTCTATTGATATGAAAATAGATTTCTACGAACTCACCAAAATGAGAAAAACGCTCACCAAGCACAGCAAATGGAAAATTGAATGCTGTGATGAAACCCACTATCAAAAGGAGAAGGAATTATCAAAAGCAGATCAATGCAACAGGAGTAAGGAAGATGAAAAAAAGATCTAATGAGTGCTAATTTGAAACAACTCTAAATTAACCACATCAAAGTACTAAATCAGTAATAGAAGTTGTATACTCATACATACACCTATAGCTAGACAGTAAGAATTATCAATTATCCAAGTAAATACAAGTGTAAGAGCGACCAAAGCTTGATTAACTTATAATAAGCCTGAGTTTCTGTTAAAGCCCTAAGAAGTTGTTCCTCATTGAACTAAACTCCCGAATCTGCCTCGCGAATCGCTATCCAACAACTTTAGCATCCAACAGCCGAATTGTCTCCTTCGATTCCCTAATCCTCTTACACCCTTCGACAATCGTGACATTCAAATCCCCTAGTTGCTGCTCAGCCTCAACGAATGAATAAATCTAAAAAATGAATTCGAAGAAAGATATAATGGGTGCTAACCTAAAAATTAAATGCTGTGATTCAGCCTTACAGGAGAATGAAGAAGAGAGACTTCAATAGCAGAACGAAACTGGAAAATTGATGTCCCCAAAAGGTGAACAAAAAACAACGATCAATAAGAACAAGATTAATATATGGGTTGAATTCAAAGGAAAAGGAAACAATATTAACTAACCAAATAATATATACTATTTACATGTATAGGAAACATGTCCTTTTTTGAGAACTCCCAACTGCTCTTAAACCTTCCCATCTTAACACCCCATTCAAATTTCATACATTCAACAATAAAACTCCAATTTGAACAAAACATTGAAAAGAAAGAGATGGGAGAAGAGAACTTACAAGGTTATGCATACTTAAAAACATCAGTAGAAGAGGGTTTAGTTGTCATCATTCTAGGCTTCTTTGCAAGGGTTTTCCCACCTGACCCTGGTTTACAAAAAAAATCTAGAGGGTAGAATACCAATAATACTTAGACGGGTTTAGGGTTTTGCTAGAAAAAAGTGGGGAATTGAGAGAAAAAGAAGAGGTGCAAAGAGGATTCCAAACACCAATATCGAATCAAAGGAAGAGGACTCCAAACACCAATACCTAATCAAACTCCATTCTTTTTTAGGACACATTACGACCGCATCCCGCCAAAATTCAATCTAAATATCTAATAGGCCGTCGTCGAGCCTACCAAAAATAAAAAAACGTAACTTGGTCTCTCTAACTAGGTAGAAAGGGCAAGTAAGGGTCGATCCCACAAGGACGAAGGAGAGCACCGAAAAATAATGACTTAGATAAGCTAGGTCGAGTCTCTTTTTTTTGGAGTAAGATTTATGGGTGAAATAAGAAAAAGAAACTATATTCAAAAGGGTCTTGGGAAAGGGTATGCACCAAATGATTCATTCACAAACAAAGAAATCAAAATGAGGGATCAACAATGGGAATCAATTGAGGGGAATAGTTCATTCAACGGTACTCTAACCACTCTTTCGAGCTAGTTAGATTGACTTAATCTCCTACCAAAGACCTATTTTCATGGCTAAGGCATTCAACCAAGCATATCAATAAACATGATGAACAAAAACAAGCCCCTAGGGTAGGTAGTCCCTATTTTCATAGTCCTTCAAGCCTAAAAATTGATTTGAGGCAACCCCTTAATTTCATCTTTCAATCCTTCATTAAGAGTGCCCAAATTATGCTTTTATGATGGCCAATCATACAAACATACATGAAAGTTCCAAACCAATTAACCAAACTAACCCAAGTCAAAACTCCAATGTTCAATTTTAAGGTTTATGAACTCATCAGTGGCTTCAACCTTTTCCCAAGGAAGAACTACTCACACATTATGAAAAATTATAAAATAAAGACATTAACAACTAAATATCATGAAAACAAACACTAATCTAAGGTAGACAAGTAAATTAAAGAGCAAATAGATATAGATAAGTAAACAAAGCAATAAAACATAAGAAAGAGTAAGAAATTCTCATTAATATTGCAAGGATGCTCAAAATCTTCAAGTCTCCTTCTTAGAATCTTCAAATCCAAGCTATATTTGAGTTTTTCTCACTTTCTCTCTAAACTAATCTATGGAGGCTAATCCTCTTTTTGAAACTCTAACTAAGTTACCCCCCACTCAATGGAGGCTAATCCTCTCAAAATCTCTCCCTCAAAAGTTTGGGGTTCGTCCCTTTTAAGGGGCTACAAAAATCATTCATTAAACGGGGCGAAAAACCGCAAAACAGGAACTCCCAGCGGACTCGGAGCGCCCGCTCCAACCATAAGCGGAGCGCCCGCTCCCACTGGCCAGACAGCCCAATTTCGAACGATCATATCTCTCTCGTCTTTTATCGGAATTAGGCTTATGACCAGTCATTGGAAAGCTATCGAGACAAGCTTTCATCTCCAATTAGAATCACCTGAAAATGTTGAGTGAGTTGGGAGATATGTCCATTTGAAGTTGACTCTTGTGCACAAACACCTCCAAATGTGTTATTTTGCTTTGATTAAGTCTTGTATATTCGGTGTGTGGGATGCCAACCTTCAAGGTCGATCCTAAAACATCAAATACACAAGAATCAATATAGACCCTTTAAAGATAATCAAAATAGCTAATATTTACAAATGAGTTATAATTTACTCAATTATTCTAAAATAACCAAAATAAGCTAGAAAATACAAAAGGAGGAGGATAAAAGACTCTAAACAAGGAGAAAATAGGGGGTTTAGAATGGTATAAATATCACTCATCAATATCCAATTCTCTAAAGTTCACATCCCAATTAAACCCTAAGGCATAATCATTCCAATTAGAATGAGATAGCACATCATATATTAGTGAAAAACCACAAATCACTCGAAATCAAGAGCATTAAAATAACAATCAAAGAAACAACATTGACATAACAAATCAAAGGAAAACGATTGCAAACACCAACACTACCATCAACACGACCACCAGCAATCAACCCCATATAAAACTCCTCACAACCAGTAAATTTCGAGTACACATTATCATATACCATCCAATAACCAAAGAAAAGAATATATTCACTGAGCCCCATCACTATTATACACATTAAAATATCAACAATTTTCGAATAATATATATTGTATATTATCTTATTAGATTTAAATGAATTAAATAAAAAAATGGCAAGGCTAATATAGAAAAACAAGAGTGGATGAGTGAGGGCTGCGAATTGATCAAGCAGACGAGAAGAAGAGCGTGATCTACCGAAGTTGGTGCCGGAAATGTCACAGGTTTGATTTTGGGGAATCAACAATGGGTTCACGGACTTTCCAGCAGCAACGACATAGCGATTCTGATTGACGCCGGAAATGCCATAGAAATTGAAAATAGTTTTCTTTCCTAAAAGAAATAATATATTTCCAGTCCGTTCTGCAACTGAGTTTCCCTTGGAAAAAAGTTGTCAAGGGAAAAACGTTTACCATAGAAATTGATATTCCATCCAATCAAACAGAGCCTAATACTCATAGCCATATACATAGCAAATAGCATCTCCAATTAGATACAAAGTAACACAAACAAAAGAACAAAACTAATCAACGGAATTCACCATATTTCATGATCGTCTGAAAATTTCAAGCTAAAACTCTAAACCAATCCGTTCTAACATTAATCGTAAATCAACAGAGTTCACCAGATTTCAAGACCGTCTCAAAAAATCAACCTAAAACCCTAAATGAATCGGTTTCTACCATTAATCAGAAACCCTAACAAGTATATTAAGCTAAAAAGTCCAAATTTCAAATGATTTATCAAAAGAGAAAGGAAGAAAACCTAGAATCTTGAAGCTTAGCGGCGCATGTCTTCTCGACGTCGAGAACAACGGTGACGGTACCACGAACACCAACGGCGACGTTACCTTTATGTACGGCTTCAAGAGCATATTCGACTTGAAAGAGTGGCCTTCTAGTGAGAATACTATTCTCGCTATTTTCGAGCATATTCGACTTCAAATGAGCTTTACTCCTTCTTCCTTGCGCAGTGCCAATGGTGATCACCGGCATAAGCCATTGAAGAACATAGAAGCTCCTATGGAGGAAAACAAATTCAGTACATCGTGGGAGAGGGAGCTTTTGCAAGCTTTGGTGGAGAGAGCAGAGAAAAGTGAAGGAGAAGAGAACCAGTTGAACAATGAAAATGTGGATGCAGAAGGACAAAATAGGAAATCTAGGTAGATAGCCAAAATAGTCAATTCACTGTTCATAAGCTACAGTGATTGCAAGTTCTCACTTTTAAAAGAGTAAAGATGCTAGGACAAAAGAAATGAACGAGAAGGAAATAAAATAAATTAAAATTATGATCTTTTGTACGCAGCCAGAAAAATCCTAGGATTTACTAAAAGTCTGTTTTTCCCATCTTATTTTCAGTTCAATTCAGTTGTTTTATGCCAAAGAGAACATGCTCTAAGTGGAGTAGAATTGAATAATCTTACATCAGACACTTACCTTTTCCCCAGGTTGTCTTGCAAGATAGCGCCTAATTATAGTGTTAAAATTAGGCAGGCCCAATCCCAATAAAATTAGGCCAGCCCAACAGCCCACCCACTCTCTCCTTCCCAGACCGACCTTTCCATTATTGTTGCATCAATTTACTTTCTTTTGACACCAATTTAATTTCTTTTGGCACCGGATTATTCTCTTTCGGCACCAGTTTAATTTATTTTGTGGCCAGTTTAATTTATTTTGTTACCAGTTTAATTTCTTTTGACACTAGTTTAATTTCTTTTGGCACCAGTTCAACTGAAAATGAGGAAGATGACGTGTTGGAGGAGAATAGAAGATGGCAATTGGGTTAAAATTCGTTGGGCCTCGTAAATTTATTTGGTGCTGGGCTGCCTAATTTTAACATTAAAATTAGGCAGGCTTTTTGGATAATTCATTAATTTGTGCCTTTTTCCATGCAGAAATTTTGTACTATGATATATCAATAAGAAGACCAATAGATTTCATTTGTCAGTTTAAACACTTTCTTTCATGTGAAGCTCCTCTGAATGGGGAACAGTTACGACTCAGTTTTTCTTGTAGTTCTGTTATTCTGTTTCTACTTCCTTCCACACTTGAGCAAATTCTTGTACTCCCTCCGTCCCAATTTAAGTGCCCCATTTTGACTAAAAAGTACTCTATTTTTTGGTCAAATGGGACGACGGTTAAAGTGGGACGGAGGTAGTACAACTTTAACGTTATCTTCAATTACACGGGCCAAAGCATGTTCATCTTCCAAGAATTTAACCTTTTGAGAAGCCTGACCTTCTAGTGACAAGGATTGGTCATACTTTTGTTCTCGTTCATATAAATGACCAAGATTGATTAAGATACCCTTCAGCTAACCAATGACAATCATCTATTTTAGGATAAATTGAACTTTCCCACCTTTTTAAATCACGAATTTCAAAACTTTCACCTTTGTTTTTTTTTAACCTCCCACCTTAAAACTACCAAAAGTTTTAAAACTTCGACCTGTTAACGGAATCCGTCAAATAATCTGTTTTATGGGGCCCACTTTTGTCTAAGTTTGTTCATATCTCGTTCAAGGTCTCGAATTGGAGCTTATCTTCAGTCAATAATGCATTAAAGTGAGAAATTAAGGGGAAAATTGCAATTGAATTTAGGGTACTTGCGAGTAGGAGATTGTGCATCACATTTCAGAGGATTTACTACAATTTATTGAAGTAATTTTTAATATTTGCTGAGTTTTTTGTTGTTCACAGATTTAGGGTTTCTTATGGTTTCTTTAAGTACTTTTCAATTGAGTTTATTTGAGTTAGTTTGAAACCCTAATTTAGAAATTAGAGGTCTGTTTAGGTAATTAAAACCATAATTGTGCATAAATTTTTATTCTTTGTTGTTTGATTGAAGGATTACCATGTTCGGAGAAGTTGATGATGATGGAGATGCTTCTCATATGTAGATGGAGGGAAAATGACAAGATTAGCAATAAAATTTTGATGTTTACTTGTGTTTTGACGGTGAAGTAGAAGAGAGAGAAAGAGAGAGTAGAGGAGAGAGAGAGAATCGTGACTTTGAAGGTGAAGGTTTACGGGTGAAAACAAACTTAGACAAAAGTGAGCCCCACAAAACAGATTATTTGACGGTTTCCGTTAACAGGTGGGAGTTTTAAAACGTTTGGTAGTTTTAAGGTGGGAGTTTTAAAAAAAACAAAGGTGGAAGTTTTGAAATTCGTGATTTAAAAAGGTGGGAAAGTTCAATTTTTCCTCTATATTATGATAAACATCAATGATCTTCTGGATATGAATATTAGCTTCTTTCCACTTTCTTAAAGCTGCATATACATGTCCAAGGTTAAAATGTAGCTGACAACACAAATCGTCGGTTTCACTCACCTCGTCATCATCATAGATTTCCAGTCTCTTGGTTAGTATATTTCGTTCATATAAAGGAGAAAATGAAATTCACCAATGGCCATACAAGAACTAAGACGATTGCTAAGAAGCAAATGATCACAAGAAATCCAATAATCAATTTTCGTCAATCTAAGTGCTTCAAAAAAAAATTTAGTATATTAGCAATCGACTCAGTGGCAGATCTTAAAAAAATTTGTTCAGAGGGGCGACTTTTTTAGAATATATAATTTACATAATTTGAATAAAAATGTGACAAAAGTAATATAATTCGATTACAAAATTAACTCGATCTAAAATTAACCCAATATCCAAAGAACTCGAAAGAAATTAACACAAACTGATTCTTACCGGAAATCTAAATTAACCCAAACCAAAATCAAACCCAAATATAATCGATATAAACTCGATTTGAATAATATTTCTACATTACTCAATATGACCCGATCAAAAATTGAATTTAAAACAACGTGAACCGAATTGACCTGATATAATATAAACATGGAAAATAAAAAGAATTTAAGGCCCCAATAGAAAATCTTCCCCTGAATCGATTTCGAATGGTAACTTTTAGGGCTTTTTAATTTACCCAATCAAAAAGAAAGTGTCACAATTAATTCCAAATTTGCTCATTTGTGTCACAATAAAAAAACAGAGAAAGTATTAATATCTCAAGTTATGTATAAGGAAAAAGTATACTCCCTCCAATCATAATTAGTTGCTACATTTTCCTTTTTGGGGTTGATTCTTTTTTTTTTACTTACTACGTTTCCATTTTAAGATTGTGGAGCCCACTTTTTTTTTACAATTTTACCATTACTTTTTTTTCATTTTTGCCTTTTAATTACAACAATACCCCTACCAACCCATATGTTATCATTCATTATATGTGGCTCCCACATCACCTACTTCTTGCTTAATAGTTGTGTTTTCCTCCATTTTGAAAATATATATTGAGATGAATCAAACAAAATTTCATATGACTATGTTTTTCCTTACGTATAAATTACTAACGTGAGCCAAAGTTGCACTATGAATAGCACCGAAAGTCAACATGTAGCAAGTTAAAAAAAACTGAGGGAGTATAAATAGATAACTTTTGTAATTAACAAAAAGTGGATCGATAATAGTTTTAGATTTATTTTGGAAATTCAAAGATAGCTTATTTCATACTAGGTTTTTTAAGTGCACGTGATGCGTGCATAGGCTAAATTATTTAGTAAATTTATGAAGATTTATTTCGTCAAAAATGATTGTATAGTATGTACTCTGTATTAGATTAAAATATTTAATAAATATTGGATATTATTAATTTATAGCTAATTAGCAATGCAATTTATTTTAATTGTAATTATTTTGTAAATTACTATGACTTAGATTCAAAATATATTCCATATATGTTTCAATCCAATTTGGAGTAATGTTTATTGATTTAAGTTTTTTTTACTAATTAAGCCATATAATAAATGCAATTTTTCATTTTTAATTGAATAAGAAAAGGGGTAATTTAGGCACATCAAGTCGTAAATTTTTTAATTTCATTAAGGGTAAAATTGAAAATTTAAGTGGACACCACCACCACCACCTCACCCCTTCTCTTATATAATAGAGGAATAAAGGACAGACCCCTCAAAAAATGAATAAAGGAGAAAGAGGAAAAAGAAATGTAGTATTAATTCCCACGTTTAAATACTTTTTTGACGGGGCGTTTAAATATTGAAGTAAGAATTTTAAGAGTGAAAAAAAAGTAAAAAATCATAACATTAATTGCAAAGTTGACAATTTGCTCCATTTCCTAGGCTTATCTTAATTAAATAAGCAAAATTTCTCAGATAATGTAAAAATATATATATCATTATCTTACGAAAACAAAAATTGGGAGGGCCATATGGCGCTCCGGTTAAAAAAAATTCTCCCATTTACCATATTAGAAAATATATTACATCTAGAAGATTCTGCATTTATCTATAATTACTTATAAAATAGCTATTTAATTAAACATATAAGTCAAAACCTTTTTATTTTAAGTAAAAAAATTATGCTACTATATCTTAATAAATATATATATCCTAAAAACTACTTATTACAATACTATATTGTTAGATTAATTTTTTAAAATACACCTGAAAATTCCAACAAAGAGCTTAATTTTTTTATTTTTATTATAAAAAAATTCACAAAACGTGTGAGAAACACGAATGTGCCATGGTGCATACGTGTTTCTCACACGAACATGCCATTGTGCATACGTGTTTCTGACACGAATGTTCCATGGTGCATACGTGTTTCTCATACGTCCATGTTTTGGCAAATTTAAATAAAAAAACGTCGACGGAATTTGATCTCCGACCATTTTTTTCGAAAATTGACTGACATGTTTCCGACGCCAAATTATTTAAGAGCGGAGAGTGAGTTACACTTAATGATGAGAGAGAGTGAATAATTATTATTAAGTTAATTCATTAGTGTCAATTATGTCAATAACAGTCAGAGTTTGCGGATATAGGGAGCCTCGTTGATGGGCCATGATGGCGATAATGGCGGTGGGTAGAGTATTATTGTTTGAGATAGTACCAAATAATGATGACAATTGTTAGCAAATGAAATTCCTAAAAGATATGTCAAAGATACTACAATAGTTTGTAGTTTTCGACAGACAACATCCTTTGTCATTACAAGAGCAGACTGCTAGGATATGGAACATGGTTAGAGTTACTTCTGACATTCTTAGCAAGCAGTAAAAATCCTCATTAACTTCTCTAATGGGAGTCACTTTGTCATCCCAGAAAATGTATACCTGTAGATATTCTAAGTTGTAACTATCTTTAAGACAACGGAGTTTCTATATAAGTCCATCTACCACAGACCTACCTTGGAAGCTTCCACTTATTGACGTGATAGACTGCAAGGCAAAATCTAATTTCTCGGTATAGTCTTTCATTGACTCGACTTCTTTTACCATAGACTTAATTTCTTCCTGCAGCTTTTCAAACATGGCTCTTTTCAAACTCAGTTTCTCTTCCTTACACTGGATATCCTTTTTGCATTGAGTCAGGTCTTTCTTAAGAGTAGGGTACCGACTAAGATGAGAAGCAAGCTTCTCAAGATCTTCACATCGTTTGCGGAGCCATTTGATGTCAATCCCCAAAGCATCAGCAAGTAGTAGCACATCTTTCAGGTGCCTGACATGATGGTGGCGCAGTCCACTTAAACCGACTGATTCAAGGTCCTGGATAACTTTGCAGATGTTCTCCAGTGAAACTTCAGGGTCCATTGAGCAATTCAAAGCGATATCTCCGTATTTTTCGATAATTTTTGTGAGAATAGGTGCAAAGTCAGCTTTAATATGGTACCTACCTACTAGTGTGCGAACACAGTTTGAGCTAGCTTCATGATAATCACCAGCCATTTCTAAAATGGACACCGGTATTGTCATTAAACTTGACTCTTTAAGGTTTTTAGATCCACTTATGGCAGTTTGTTCGGCATTGAGCTCTACAGGTATAGTAGAAGCAGTGGGCGGACAGGTGGATGCTCCTGGTTGTTCTTCATCAAGATCAAGAATGGGAGTCATACACAAGACCTTCTCTAGATGAGTTTCTAGATGATCTTCCAAAGGAGGAAATTGTGTTAGACCTGCAAATCAACCAACAGAGGAACGAGAAGGAATTGAAGTCTGGAACAGTTTATTAAAGTTAAGTGAAATGAGAAATACAGTATAGAAATTTTAGTTGGTATACCATCATCAGTTGTAGCTATATTTGAATCGTAAGCTTTTTTGTCAATTGTATTCTGATGATCAGCAACAGGTTCATTATGTGAACAAGGATCGCTCTCTGCATTGATTAGAGGATTGGGCTCGTATACCTCTGAGTCAATGATGCTGTTTTCTACATCTTCTCTGCATGCGTTGACTAACTCTCTGAGTGTAGGAGACAAATCAGAATCCTTATAGCAAAGAAGTAGTTGTCTGACTGGCTGATCTGGAATGGCCAACTCACAGGGCCCTTCTGTGTCGAGAGGGTTTGCAACTCTAGAAGAGCGCGGAACATTAAGCATACTCATGGCCTCAAAATTTTCCGATTCCTCGTTCGCAGATGTAATCAAAGGAGAAACAGTTTGTTCAGGATCTGCACCATGAAAACAGAGATAAATTAAAACTTGAAACTTCAGTTACAAACTAGAGCACATAATACAAAATTAAATGACGACAATTGCTGCATAAGCATGTCGAGTCTTGCAAATGATGACACCTTACTGGTAAGAACTGAAAACTAAAAAGCTTAAGAGTAGACACAAACAGTAAGATAGTTGATTGAGCAAGGCAATCTTAGCTACAATCCCTCATTAATTCGAGAAAATGAGGTTTCTCCCAAATACTCAGCTCTCATTCATTGCATACTCTGCTCTCCTCTTGAGCCCTTATTTATACACATTCACAAAGATTCCCTCAACCCCCCTTCACCTCATTAACAGAAATCTGTTAGAGGAAATGATGACTCACTTAACAGAATCTATAACAAGAGCAGAAAAGAAATAACAGAAAGGTATTAAGCAAAAGACAAATAACTCCTTTTAATCATTTAGTGAGCTGCTGCTGTTGTTGTTGGTGTCTTCCTCCTCCTAGCATAGGTGATCTTGATGGGAGGTTTATCCCAACTTGTTGCATTACCCCCCACCCAAACTCTCACCTTGTCCTCAAGGTGAAAAGAGGGAAACCTTGAGTCCAAAGTAGTGAATTCCTCCCAGGTTGCTTCTTGAGTTGGCAGGTTCTGCCATTGAATGAGCACCTCTGTAGTACTAGCTGCTCCCTGTGGAACTTGTCGAACTCCCAACACTGATTGGGGTGTGACTTCCAAGGTGAGTTCTGCTGATAAGTCTGGGGGAAGTGTGGGTTGAACTGTATGCAGCCCCACCATCTGTTTCAGTTGTGATACATGAAAAACAGGATGGATTTGAGCTCCTTCAGGAAGAGCAAGTTTGTAGGCCACTCTGCCTATCTTTTGTATGACTTCATAGGGCCCATAAAACTTAGCTGCAAGCTTCTCAAAAGGCCTTTTAGCCAAAGATTTCTGTCTGTAGGGCCTGAGTTTCAAGTATACCTTGTCTCCTACCACAAACTGCACATCTCTTCTGTGTTTATCTGCTTGTTGCTTCATGTAATTCTGAGCCTTGAGGAGTTGAAACTTCAGTTCATCCAGTATTGCATCTCTCTCAAGGAGTTGTTCTTCCAGTGTTGCCACCACTGTGGAGCCAGGCTCATATCTAAGTAAATGTGGGGGGTCCCTACCATACACAGCCTTGAAAGGGGTACAATGAGTGGAGTTGTGCCATGATGTGTTGTACCAATATTCAGCCCATGGAACCCAGTTGGCCCAAGTCTTAGGTTGCCCATTAATGAAGCATCTCAAATATCCCTCCACACTCTTATTAACCACTTCACTTTGCCCATCAGTTTGGGGGTGATAGGCAGTGCTTCTGTTGAGAGTTGTGCCATGGAATTTGAAGAGCTCCCTCCAAAACTGGCTCATAAAGATTCTATCTCTGTCAGATACAATTGAATTAGGAAACCCATGCAACCTTACAATCTCTTTGAGGAATGTTTCAGCCACCCCAGTAGCAGTAAAAGGGTGTTTTAAGAGAATAAAGTGGCTGTACTTAGTAAGTCTGTCCACTACCACCAGCAAGGTATCATACCCCCTTGATTTAGGCAGACCCTCTATGAAGTCCATAGTAATATCCTCCCAAATTTGAGAGGGAATAGCCAATGGTTGCAATAGACCAGCAGGTTTTAGAGTGGAGGTTTTCTGTTGTTGGCACACCTCACAGCCTTGTACATACTTAGAGATTTGCTTCCTCATCCCCTGCAAAACCACTCTGCAGCAATTCTTTGGTAGGTCTTAAAATCCCCAGAATGTCCCCCCATAGGAGAGTTGTGATAGGCTTTTAAGATTTGTGAGACAAGAGGTGACTGGCTAGGAATCACCACCCTTCCTTTATGCTTCAAAATCCCTTGCTCCACTGTGTATCCTTTTGGAGTAAGATCTTCAACTGCCACAGCTTGTGTGAGTTGTTGTATGAGGGGATCCTTGTTGATTTCCTCTTTCAAACAGTCCCATTGTAAAGGACAGGCTGTCATCATGTTGTTGCACTCCACCTCTGCTGTTCTTCTTGATAGTGCATCAGCCACCTTGTTGGAGGGCCCAGGTTTGTAGAGTATTTCAAAATCATATCCCATTAGCTTGCTCATCCATCTCTGATAGTCAGTGCCAACCTCCCTCTGCTCCATCAAGTATCTTAAGCTCTGTTGATCAGAGTGTATAATGAAGTGCCTACCTAGCAAGTATGGCTTCCATTTCTGCACAGCTAGCACCACTGCCATGAGTTCTTTTTCATAAATGGACTTTGCTCTGGCTCTTGGCCCTAGCATTTTGCTGAAATAGGCTATAGGATGGCCTTGTTGGAGCAAAACAGCCCCTAATCCATACCCACAAGCATCTGCCTCAACAACAAAAGGAGTGTTGAATTCTGGCATCCTCAATACAGGGGCAGTAGCCAAAGCTTGCTTGAGTTTGTTGAATGCCTCTGTGGCCTGTGATGTCCAACCAAAGTTGTCTTTTTTGAGCTGATCAGTGAGTGGTTGGGCTAGTGAAGCATAGCCTTGTATAAACTTCCTATAATACCCAGTGAGGCCAAGGAATCCCCTGAGCTCCCTAACAGATGTAGGGGTAGGCCAAGAAGAAATAGCTTGGATTTTGGACTGATCCACTGCTACCCCATGCTGGGATATCACATGTCCAAGGTAGGCTATTTCAGTTTTTCCCCATTCACACTTTTTAAAGTTAGCATATAGAGCATTTTCCTGCAATACTCCCAAAACTACTTCCAAATGCTTCACATGTTCATGGTCACTTCTGCTATACACCAATATGTCATCAAAGAAAACTAGCACAAACCTTCTCAAATAAGGCTTAAACACTTCATTCATTAGTGCTTGAAATGTGGCTGGAGCATTTGTCAACCCAAAAGGCATCACTAAAAACTCATAATGGCCCTCATGAGTTCTAAAAGCAGTTTTTGGTATATCCTCTTTCTTCATCCTAATCTGATGGTATCCTGATTTTAAATCAAGTTTTGAAAAGATGGTAGCTCCATATAACTCATCCAACAATTCATCAATTATAGGGATAGGAAATTTATCTGGGACAGTTGCTTTATTTAGAGCCCTATAATCTACACAAAATCTCCAAGAGCCATCTTTTTTCTTAACAAGTAATACAGGGCTAGAATAAGCACTTGAGGATACTTGAATTACCCCAGCTAGCATCATTTCTTTAATTAGCTTTTCTATTTCATCTTTTTGAAACTGTGGATATCTATAAGGCCTTACACTCACAGGATTTTCTCCATGTTTCAATACAATAGCATGTTCATGGTTTCTACTAGGGGGCAGACCATTAGGCATATTGAATACCTGTTTGTATTGCTGTAAGAGTGGCTGAATTATTGAGTTTTGCCCCTGCTCCTCCAAGTTCTGCCTTTCAGTTGCTTGAATCATATTGACCTCAACCAACAAGCCTCCTTTTTCCTTCCTAATAGTCTTCATCATTGCTTTCAAAGAGATTCCAGTCCTCCCTAGGGTGGGATCACCCTTAAGTGTGATTGTTTTACCTCCTAACTGGAACTTAAGAGTTTGAGTTTTCCAGTTAGTGCTCATGGTTCCCAATTTTTCTAACCACTGAATGCCTAGAATGATATCAGAGTTGCCTAGGGGAAGAGGGAGAAAATCCTCAACCACTATAGCCTCTTGGAGTTCAATTTCTACTGCTTTGCACTCTCCCATGCCTTGCACAGTTTCCCCTGTTCCTAGGGATACTTCAAAAGGTTTGGTTTGGATAGTTGGGATGGACAGTCTCTGTACTAACTCAGTGGAGATGAAATTGTGAGTAGCTCCAGGGTCAACCATTATCACCACATTCTCCCTTCTCACTGTTCCCCTCATCTTGAGAGTTTTTGGGCTAGTGAGCCCCATAACTGAGTTTAATGAAATTTCTGGTTGAGTTTCAAACTCTAACCTCTCTTCTTCAGGTTCAAATTCTTCTTCTTCCTCCTCTTCACCTTCAATGGTGATCATCATACTCAATTCTTTCCCCTTGCATTTATGGTTGAAATTCCACTTTTCATCACACTTGAAGCATAAACCCTTCTCCCTCTTTTGCTGCATTTCAGCTTCACTGAGTCTTCTCACAAAGCTACGGTTTCTGGGGTTATTTTGGGTATAGCTGGTTCTGGGTGTATTGGAAGCTGTGGAGTGGAGGGAGCTGTTTGTGGTGATGGAGTTTTGTGGTGTTGGGCTGGTGTTTGGATGAGAAGAATGGGTTTGGTATGAATAGTTAAGTTGGCTTGGTGTTTTGGGATTATAGCTATTATTGAAATAGCTGGGGCTTGGGTTAAAAAAAGAATTGGGTTTATAAGGAGGCCCACTTCGAGTGGCCCACTTTCTGGGTTCAGCATTTTTAAATTTGGCCTCAATCCGTTGGGCCAGCTCCATTGCATGGTCCAAATCCATAGGACCCATGACCCGAACTTCATCACGGATGGATTCCTTCAACCCATTTATATATTGGCTTTTAGCAAGCTCTTCTGGAATCTCCTTTAATGGCGCAAGCAGCTCCACAAACCTCTTGGAGAAACTAATCACATCTCCCACCTGCCGATGCTCCAGCCACTGTTCATGCAACGTTCCGGTGGCGGTTGATCGAAATTTCTTGAGGAGGAGCCCTTTTAACTCCTCCCACCTTCTTATCGGCCGGCGACGATTCTCCCACTGGTACCAGAAAAGTGCGTCGCCTTCAAACGCCACCACGGACGCCTCCACCCGCTCTTCTTCACTTAGGCGATAAAAATGGAAGAATCTCTCTGCCCTAATGATCCAACCATCTGGGTTGCTACCATCAAACAGAGGTAGGTCGAGTTTCTTGAATCTCCAGCCAGTTCCACCTCCGCCGTCGTTCACTGGTGTCTCCGAGTGTCGAGAAACCCTCTCATTTTCATTTTCGATCCTTCTTTCTGCTGCAATTTCGAGTTCCTCCTCCAGATTCACTCGATTTTGTGATGGCCCTCCTTCTTCTCTTCGATTTCCATTCATCTGAGCCCTTACCTCCTCTTGAAACGTGCTCTGCTCATTTCTCATTTGAGCTAACGTGACTTCTTGTGCTTCACGTGCTCGATCAATCCTCCCTTCCATCCTTGTTGAATGCGTTCCAAAATCACCGGTGAGTTTGGCGATGGCCGTCGCCATTTGAGCCAACGCCTCTTGTAGAGGTTGAGTTTCTCTTCCCACCACCGTCGAAATCCTCTGCTCACTTCCGTCCATATACTCTCCCAGCCGTTTCTCCAACTGCTCAATTCTTTGTGAATTCGTCCCCATTTTTACCTAGGTTCGTAAGTGGCTCTGATACCAATTTGGTAAGAACTGAAAACTAAAAGCTTAAGAGTAGACACAAACAGTAAGATAGTTGATTGAGCAAGGCAATCTTAGCTACAATCCCTCATTAATTCGAGAAAATGAGGTTTCTCCCAAATACTCAGCTCTCATTCATTGCATACTCTGCTCTCCTCTTGAGCCCTTATTTATACACATTCACAAAGATTCCCTCAACCCCCCTTCACCTCATTAACAGAAATCTGTTAGAGGAAATGATGACTCACTTAACAGAATCTATAACAAGAGCAGAAAAGAAATAACAGAAAGGTATTAAGCAAAAGACAAATAACTCCTTTTAATCATTTAGTGAGCTGCTGCTGTTGTTGTTGGTGTCTTCCTCCTCCTAGCATAGGTGTCTTCACAGTTCACATCTTTCGCGAAAGAATCAACTATATTTTGTTCGCCTGGGATAATGACAGAAAACTCATCAACAGTTACTGTAACTTGAGGTAGACATTCTTCGCAATGAAGGGCTTCTACAATCGTGCAGGTTTCAGCTTCGCTTGGTTTGTCAAATGTCTGTTGTAGCACAACAGTTTCCTGATCATTGGTTGGTCGAGCATATCTTGCTTTAACTGTGTTCATGTCGCACAATAAACCACATGAACTGGCCAAAATGTTAAGAGACAACAGTAGTTGAGGCAAGACAGAAGTAGATCCATGCTTCTAGTTGGTAGTAATAAGTAGAAGACATTGGTGTAATATTTTGATAATCTTTACCTCTTTTACTCCTAGCTCTCTTGCATCCAGGCATTAATGATGATATGTGGTAAAACCTTCGAAGAGGTGCTTTCTTTGCTCTCTGCTTGGATTTTGCACCTGTTGTAGGCCAAAATAAATTCCACTATTCAAAAGAAGAAAGTAACCATTTCCGGGAAACAAATACATAACTTTCACAGTAAGACACTCAGATGGAATGTTAATTACTCACTGTGCAAGTGTGATGTAACCTTTGACTGTTCTAATACAAAGTTGAGGCTAATGTTCCATTAATTGATGTATGTGTTCCTTTCCTAGTTCCATTCCAAGATTCTTTCATATGTAATTCAATGTAAGCTGTGTAAATGATTAAACCAAAGTTACCACTTTGAATCAATAAAGGGGTCTGAGGACTGATGCTTGGTTTCTCTGATTAGTGATTACACCTCTACCAATCCTTTTCCGAGCCTCGCTTGGCATGTAGCTTTTGGATAGATTTTCTCGGCGTCCTTTTTCCATAAATGTTCCCCAAAAATAATATTTCCCTTGAATTTCTGTAACAGATTAATTATAATGTCAATGAAGTAAAGAAAACAATATCCAATAAGGCAATAGCCTTGATATTATCAAGCCAATACTGTTGTTGTTTAGACAGAAAAAGGGACTTCGTGAAGTGAAAATGGGTTTACTGTGTTTCTCTGGAGCCGCTATCTCAAGAGAAGTAAAAACAATCAAGTCTACGTTGGCCACGTTGGCGATCATGGCTAGGTCATTTGATATCATGTACTCCACAAGGTTGTTGTAATCTGTCTCACTCCTGTCACAAACAAGAAAAAGAGATTATATATTTCCTTATTATGTAAGTCACTTCAATGCAAAAAATCAACGCGTGTAAAAAATAACCTCGCACATTCAGGAAAGATATATAGCCCGATATTGCAGTCAGCTGCCCCTAAGTCATCAAATTTCTTAGGCCACACGTTTTTTCTTTCCTTCACATGAAAACAAAGAGAAGGTTGCATTGATCCTACAATTTTGATGATATTTGAGTATGAAGTCTTCGGCATAAAGGCTTCCATTCCTTTTAGACTTCCATTGAAACTCCCACTGGTATCGCAAGCTCCCCTGTATATATGCAAAACAAACCATTATATGTGCTCCAAAAAAACTGGCGAAGAAAAGAATAGGAAGAATGATATAGGATGAAGAGCAAAAAGAGATGTCAAACATCACAACATCACACCTCCATATTGGACCGACCACTGGGATTGCACCACCAGCAGGCAGAGCAAGATCTGAGTTTCTCAATGCACCACAACCAGCAAATTTGGCCACTTCACTTTGTTTTTCTCCATACACTATCATCTTGGCAAGTAGTTCACCTATTGATTTGCAAGAATCACATATCCAGCTGAAATCTTCACCGATATCATCAGGTGATAGGCCTAGACAATATCTGCAAAGCAAAAACATATTTTTATATATGGCGGAGAAACTAACATGCAATAAGCTCAGATGTTACAGCCCTTGTCTACACAAACGATGCAAAACGCATCTATATACTGAAATATCGATGATTCTTCAACTCACATGTGCTCAACTGTGTCCCAACATTGAGTACAATAAATCCATGATCTAGAGAAGCCTCCAACTCCACAAGTTTGACATATTTTCTCCTACAGGCAAAAGAACAAAAATTTATTACAAATGAATCCATGCATGGTTGTTTGGTTTGACAGTCGGTGCATGTGAAACATAATGGAAGCTTTCAGTTGTAATTATAAAACATGCTATTCAGGGTGTAGAGTCAGTATGCATTTGAAGATGATGCAAGCATTGCAGTTAATTCCACGGTGTTATAATAACCATTGGATTACGGCACTTTTGGTGATGATTACTACTATTTTAGTGTACATTTGGGCTAGATGATTACTTAGTATGAGTACATATCTGATCTATACATAATTTGACAATCTGACAAGTAATTTGATTCCTTCCAAGTATATCACTCCAAGGAACTGAGTTCCAGAATAGGTCACCCTAGCTCACATTCCCTATGTTGAACGAAGAAACAAGTTTTACAATACTCGCTAGAATTATATATATAAATGAACATACAAATATTTTCCTGGAACACTGATTATTAGTGAGCTTAGGTTTGCTCACACCTCCACACAGAAACATGACCCTAGTGGGGTGCTACTTAGGTTTGCCTAGGAGAAGTTGCTAGTGTAAGTCAGTGATCATTCTTTCAGACTTCTCTCTGAATTACTTTAGCCAAGCATCGAATGCATCTTGAGATTTTTACTATGCAAATTGTGTAGCCGTATTATGTTGTGCGCATGTGAGTTGTCCCAAATTGGCGAATTACGAAGGGAATTACCAAGCTATAAGCTTGATGGACTACTCCACCCATCTATTGCCAATTATTTTGGGAGTAAAATCTCACTTCTGCTTTGTAGTCTGAACTCTTCTCCTTACCTGCCGGCCACTCAAGCCCTTCTACATACTCTTTCAACATTGAAGACAATGTTATCATTTGAGCACAATGTTAGGCGACGATAACTAGCGATGGTAATTTGCTTGTTCCCTCGGTCCTTTTTCTGAAATACAATTCCTCCATCCTTTATTGCTTCTTTTCGGTCTCCAAAACAAACTTTTGAACATTAATATCTTCAATTATGCATTACAAAAACTACTTCCTCCGTAACGAAATAAACGCAACAATTGTACTTTTGACACTATTCACAGTTTTAAGTTTGACCAATTTGTAACTTATACATAAGGACAAATATAGTCATATGGGTTCTCGTTGGATTCGTCTCAACTTGTAGTTTGTATGATCTAATGTTTATAGGTTTTACAAATACATAATTAGAGATATTAATCTTTAAAATTTTGTCTTGGCATGCGTGCCCAAACAAATTGTTGCATTTATTTCGTTACAATAAAGTATAAAAAGTTGATATCTAAAATCTACGGAAAAGAAACAAATCTTACAGATCTCATATACTTCCTTCGTAACGATATTATTGCAACAAATGGGTTGGACACGGACTCCTATGCAACAGTTGATAATTGTAAATTTAGTTTGGGTATTAAGTGGAAAGGAAGAGAAAGAAAGGATTAATTGGCCACCATACCAATTACCATCTTAACCATCCACACCACATCAACCACTTGCCCACCATCGGCAACCACACCAACCAACACTACCCACCTCCACCTACAAGTCCTGCCCACCTCCACCTTCACTGCCCCACCCAACCCCTCGGAAATCGCAGTCCACCCACCCTCACCCACTCCAACCAAGAAATCGCGGCCCACCTCACCCCCACCACGGAAATCGCAGCCTCACCCACCTCCACCACGAAAATCGCAGCCCACCCCCTTAAAATGCGATTTACTACTCATCTCAAGGATCAATTTTAACATAAAGCTCCAGATTAGATCAAAAATAACCTCAAAAAGGCCCACATTTTGAAAGAGTAAAAAGATGCCATATAGTACTTAGTTATCACCCTCCTGGGCCACAGCGAGATGGTTTGAACACTGAAATTTATATACTAATTTCTCGTGTTAGAGACTTGGAGCTATGGCAATATATCCATATGGTAGTTGCATGGGTTGAGGATTTCAACCTTGTAACCTCATCCAGGAAACTTATCTAGTGGGTTCCAAATATAATTAATTTTGTTTTAGTGGGTTCAAAATATACTTCATTTTACGAGAATTGTTTAAACAAATATCAAATTTTACAAGGAAAATTTTCCAAATTCCAAGTGATAACGACATACATTCCAACAACTCACCAGGTGGGGTTCTAGGAAATCCAAAACAAAAAAAAAAAAACATGCTATATATAGTAAAAAAAACCAAGAATTTAGAGACCTTAAAACAGATTAACATGATATATATATAAATTAAGATGGTTGAAAGAAATTATCTTTCTACATTGTCAAAAAGGGAAACTCACCATCTGTTGGTCTCCTTCTTGTTTCCTCTGCTTATGTCTCCTGATGAATTTGTGTAGGAACTAGAAAGTGAGGGGTTTAAATCAGAGACGACTCTGCCTTGTAGAAATGCCAGAATGCTGAATGCTGAATGCTGGCTGAAGCGGGTGGGATCAGTAAATAACATTAAACAGCAAAGTATACAAGTTCGCAAACACCCAATTCTTCGACTCACACATTTTAGAAAGACCAAATAGTACTTTGTTACTTTGGTTGAGGAGAGAGAAAAGCGAGTTTAATCGAATATTGAGATTAAAGTACTTTTTGTGTAACAGTTTAATGGTAATAATTTGGTATGCATGCTTTCTAAGAAAACGATTTAATGGTGTAAATAAATAAATTAATCAAAATGGTTTTAACACAATCAAAGATGAGATTAGAAGTTACTAATCTTGTAAATATTTTTGATTAATTATTTTTTTTTTTTTGGTGTAGAAGAGGGGCGAAGCCCCAAAAAGACAGACACAGCCAAAGGCCACAAAGACTAAAACAGAAAATAGCAAGACAGCAACAGACTACAACTAAAACAAAGAAGAGAAAGAAAAAAAAAAGAAACGAAAAGAAACAGACTCAGAGCTACCCAATACTAACAGGTACTCAACACTAAACTAGCTCCACCAGAGGGAACTAGTTCCTAACCACCAAAAGAACACTAAGAGCGGTCCACTGGTATCATCCGAGGCCACCCCACTCCCCGCAAATCCTCCAATAAAATAGCACGAAGGTCCCTAGGGACCGCCTGAAGAATCACCAACTTTTGATCCAAACAAACACCAAAGTGGCTAACCAATCTGCCGCCCTATTAGTTTCCCGAAAACAATGGGTAATGGAAATTTTCCATTCTTTTCGGGAAAGTAGGACCTTGCATCTACGAATCAAATGAATATAGGGAGAGTTGGAAGGAGAAGAATCCACCAACAAACGAACAACAACCTCCGAGTCCACTAGAAGCTTAACCAGACGATGACCACCATCCCACGCAATGGTTAAGCCTCTAAGCACACCCAACAACTCAGCTTTAGTACACGAACAAAGCCCACAATTGGACGCGAAAACCTCATGAATTTCACCATTAGCCCCCCTGATCAGACCTCCAGCCTTATGCATTTACATCCTTAAAATGTGTGCAAAATCAATTGTTGTCATTAAACTGTTACGCAGGGAGTACTATGATAATGTACTTTAGTAGCGGATAGTGCATAACTATTTCGTCTAGATTGTGGTATTGGCCCTGTTTGGCAAAAAGAGATTAAAGTTTAGTGAATAGAGTTTAGAGTTCTACATTTTTATTCAGCTGATTTGACCGCAGATGTGACTAACTTTTTCATATAAATGTGTTTGGTAAAACTTAGCTAATTGCTAAAAGTTGATTACCCTTTGTTTGTTTACAATGACATTTGTGGACATGTTAACTAATGTATTAGTATTACAGTTACGGACAAAACAATAATTTATACATTATCTTACATAATCTTCTAAAGAAAAAGCTCCAAATAGGAGCTTTTTCATTTTGAGAGTTTACACTCCAAAACTATATCTTGAAACTCTCTTTACCAAACACCCCTATTAGAGTTTTGATTAGTCAAAAGCTCTTACAATGGTGCAAAATTCTCTTTTTACCCGAAAACTCTAATTGCTAAACACCCTAACTCGTTCGAATAACTATTTTTATAAAATGTTTATATTAAAGCGTTTGCTAAAATAAAGTGATAGCATAGTTGTTATTGTAAAACGACATAAGTATAATAATATGCGCCTAGTTTATTATTTAGCGTGACATTTTCTAATTACTAACTTAAATCAAGAAATCTTTAATTAGATTGACCCTTATTATTCATCTATTACTTACATACTCCATTTTAAAATATTCATCTACATATATTTTAAAAGAAAAATTAATATGAAAATTGCAACATTTTCCCGGTTATTCATCGTTGGTACCATCTTTTGATAATTACACATCTGTTCATATTGGGCCGTCACCCCTGTAAGATGTTTGACCGGTTATTTTAACCATTGACTTTCTAAAAAAAGCCACCCTTCCCACTCCCACCCTCACCTGCCAGCCACCCCCTCCCCTCCCCACCCCACCCCCACCCCATCATGATTTTCTTGGCGCAATATGTGTAGACCAAAGATGGATGGAGGGCTTGGATCCTGTGATCTAAATTCTTCTATTGGGCTCTTTTTGGCAAGCAAGCTTGGCGTATTCTCTTGTATCCTCACTCTTTGATTGCGAGCATCTACAAAGCAGGGTATTTTCCATCTTCTTCTTTCCTTCAGGCTAACTTGGTTCTTTTCCAAGTTATATGTGGAGACCACTAGAGAGGGATTTGTGAAGTGTGGTGAGTCATGAAGAAGGGGTTGAGGTGGAGAATTGGTGGGGTGAGTCTATAAATGTGTGGGATGATTGTTGGATGGATCAAAGAACTAGGAGGGTTCTTTCGCCTCCTCTTAGGGGGAGGGAATACTTGAGGTGTAGGATCTTCTTATATTATGTCAGGTTCCATGGAGTGAAATGGAGCATTAATGCGTGAGTTATTTCGTCTGCCTAAGTGTGATAGAATTTTGAAGATCTGTTTAAGTGCAAGGGGGCTGGAAGATAGATTGTGTTGGGATTTAAAGAGGGAGGGAGTTTATTCTGCAAGGTCGGCTTATAGATGTATCTGTGGGAAAAAGTTTGATTTGGAAAGGTGGTCTGGAGGGTGTGTCGATTGTCAAGTTTGGAAGGGAATTTGATACATAAATGTTTTGCCTCATACAAAATTGTTAATGTAGATGGCTTGTTTGAATTCTATACCTACAAAATTGGGTCTTAGCACGAGAGTTACGGCTCTAGGGAAGGAGAGTGGTGTGTGTGGAGGAGAAGAGGAGTCGGTAGTTCATCCATTGTTGGAGTGTTTGGTGGCTCGTGAGGTTTGGGCGGAATGTGGGTTATCCGATGTGATTACGAGTACGAGGGAGATGGACTGAATGGAACAAGAGTTGGGGGTGAGGGAGATGGAGGTCCGGTGGAATGCTATGGTGGCTCGCTGGGAAAACTAGAGGGCGAAGAACAAGTTCATTTTTGAGGGGGATCTAGTGGTAGCCTAGGATTTCGGGGGTTATGTGAGCACAATCTCCAGGGAGCTGGACCGTGACCCTTGTATGGCGCAGTAGGTAGTTGGGCCTGCTGTGAGGTGGGCGAAGCTGGAGGGGAGTCTAGTAAAGATTAATAATGATGCTGGGATTTTGTGGGACCATGGTTTGGGCGTAGGGGTGGTTGTGCGGGGCTATGCGGGGACTGTCAATGCCTGCGTGGTGTTCCAATTCGAGGGAGTGTGGGAGACTGATATCAAGTATTTATATAGAGTTTTCTCCCCTATTTATAAGCTAATTCGTGCATCATTTGAGCTCTTTGGAGCTATTTGATAGTCGTGGTTTTGTGTTTTAATGTTGAATTGCAGGTTTTAGGGAGTTTTCTCCTTAATTCTGAGCTATTTGGAAGCAACCACGGCTTTATGAGTTGTTACGAGGCACATAGGAATGGCCACGAGCTTTATGGATAGTTTAGGAGGTCTCAAGACCTCTAAACGTAAAGAATTGAGAGTCAAAGAGTCAAAAGGAACTTCCCGTACTCTGATCGGGCAGAAAATGGCCCAACCGAGCGAAGATTTATTGATCGGGTGGTATAGTTTCGCACCCGATCGGGCGGACATCACCCGACCCAATTGGGTGAACAAGCATAGAAAATGTGCCAAGCATTTTTACTACCAACCAGATCGGGCTGGCCCAAATTCCAGGACTTGCTTTCTGCTGCTGTTTTACGCGTGGAGATGTGCTGGGCCAAAATTGTTGGCCACCTGATCGGGACACACTGCTCACCCGATCGTGCAGGCCTTAATTTCTATGATACTTGCTGCTGACTTGGTACAAGAGGGCTGAAGATGCTGCTGGGCCCCTGTGCTGGACCCGATCATCAACCCGATCGGGTGATTGATCGGGTAGGCTAGCAGGTCCAACTTTGTTGTGCTGCTTTGCGTGGAATCCAAGAATGTGTTGGGTGATTTTTGTGTTGGCCCGATCGAGTGGCCCATTGCCCGATCGGGTCCCGCACTCGTTTCCGCGAAATTCTATCTTTTTTATTCCGTTTTTAATTAGATTTTTGGGCTATTATAAATAGCTTAACTTCATATTTTTAGAAACACTTTTTATTCTAGTTAATTTCCATTGCTCTTAGTTTAGTTTTAAGAGACTTTTATTAGGTTAAACACTTTAGATTAGTTGAAGGGGTGATTGAACCTCGAATTTGATTTCAATAAAGGTTATTGCTTTTCGTCATTCGGTATTGTTCTTCTTTCTTAATCTTTTTAATTACTTTTGATTGCTTAGTTTAATTATTGATTTGATTCATGATGTTAGGATTAAGGATTTATTTCTATTTTATTATTATTCATTCAATCATGTGTGAGTAGTCGAATTTCTAGGGATTTAGGGAGGAAAGTCATGTTTATACCTTGATTACTTTGATTGCTATTAGTTTCAAGGGTTTGATAGATTGATTATGGTGTGATTTGTTCTTATTGCGTAATTGATGTTATTGCGCAGTTTCATTGATTGCTTGAGGTTAATAATTATTTGCACAGACCCGTCCTACTTTTAGAGGCCTAGTACACATCAGTAATTCTCATTATGTTTGTGAACATGCTGCATATGTTGAATTATGGGCGTTGAAACTTAACAATAGCTTGACACTGCTCTAATATATCGATTCTTGACCTAGGTTCTAATAGTTGTTTGATCCCTTGATTGGTATAAGTATGGTGGACCGAACTAATTCCTGGACCTTTATTTCATAGATTAAAAACCATCTTTATATCGCTTTCCTTAGTCTATATAGTAGTTCAGCTGTTTCTTATCTGATTTTGTCTGAAGTAGCTGTTTAGCTGGATATCAACTTAAAACTCCCTCTCTATGTGGATTCGACCCTACTTCCATTGACTATCTCTATACGAAGGTGAGTGCATCATTTGCGGTCGGAGGTTGCAACCGAGCTGGGTTGGAGCGAAATCATAAAGGAGAATGATAACCAATGTGTGATCAATGCCACCATAAAAGGAGAAAAAAAAGGTTGAGTTCTTTTGACCTATTGATTGACGATATTACTCATTTAGTTATTAGTTTTAATTCTGTTATTTGGTCGGTCTTTTGTAAAGTGTAGTGGTTATAATGTAGGCCACGAGTTGGCTCTTTTGCGGTAGTGGGTTTTTGGTGAAAGAGTTTGAATTGAGGATTTTTTATCAGTAGTTTGCAATTTAATTTGTTGATTGACGATCTTAATAGAGTAATATCTTAAGCCTATGTGGCATTTCCATTGGAAAAAAATTATTGCAAAACATAATTTTACTTCTTTTAACATCTCCTACTCTCCTCAAGCAAAGGTCAAAAATTAATCTAATATAGTGAATAAACCTCGAATTGTGTCAATATACTTTAGGAACATTGCCTACGTATCAGAAAGTATCTCATTTGTCTACTTATCCAATTGTATTCATATTATTCATCCGCGAGAAGATCACCATTCAGCAAGGGTCCACCAAGAAAACACTCTTCTTGCAAGCTAAGATTCTTGTTCATATCATAGTTTTTTTGTCATCATTATTCATTCCAAGTGATTTGGTTCATTTATGAAGATGTCATTCACTTTGTGCATTATAGCTTATTTAACTCATGCGCTTATTGATCAAATATCACTTGCATTGTTCTTCAATCTGGTGAAAAATCCTTCCATAACTGGTGCCTTGAATCGCCACCATAACCACCACCAACTCTACCCACAGCTCCAACCACCATGAACATACGCCTGCCTCCCTATCTCATTCACACCCCCTCACTCTCTTCCCCTCTATTCGTTGTTGCCTCGTTGCATCACCCACCGCTAAACCCCCTTCGTTTTGCTGCCCAGTAGACACCAGCCATGGCCATAATGCTAAACACTAGGGCACTGAGGGTGTGCAAAAAAATCCAATCCGAGATATCCGGTCCGAAAATCTAACTATCCGATCAAAATTTCCGGATACCCAATCCGATTTTTAGAATTCATAAATTTCGGATCGGATATCCGGTTTCAAAATCGGATTATCGGATGGGATACGGATAGGCTTTTGGAAATTCGGATTCTTCCCTTTCTCCTAGTCCATTCACTTCCCAAACTCAAGTCTAGGGGTGTAAACGATCTGAGCCGGCTCGTAGAGCCCTCGAGCTCGGCTCGGTCAAAGCTCGGCTCGAGCTCGGTCAACTTCGAGCCTGAGCCGAGCCCGAGCTATACGTTAAGTATACGAGCTCGAGCCTGAGCCCAGCAAAGCTCGGCTCGTTTAAGCTCGTTCGGCTCGTTTAAGAAAAATTACATTTGAAACGTGTGGCAATAAGAAAAAAAATATAAAAAAATAGCCCAAACATGCAAAAGCCCATAAAAGAATATAATGTTATTGAGTTTAGTTTTCATATTGTATTAAATTTATGTATGATGGACTATTACATATTTTACTTTATGTAAGGAAGAACAATAAAACTAAAAACCAATAGGCGGGAGAAAAAAAAGAGCCGAGCCCGAGCCGAGCTCGAGCTCGAAAGTTTGTAAACGAGCCAAGCTCGAGCTCCACCTTGGCGAGCTCGTCGAGCTTCGAGCCGAGCTCGAGCTCGACCAAAGTGACTTCGAGCCGAGCCGAGCTTGGTCGAGCTCGAGCTCAGCTCGGCTCGTTTACACCCCTACTCAAGTCTTCAAGCCAAAATCTGATAGTAACCTAACACTTTCTCTGTTTCCTGCTCCTCGTCACTCTCCTTATCACCGGAACCGGCACTACTCATTGACTCATCGTCATTCGTTGTTGCTCTTCATTCTCAGTCCACTCCTTTTCTTTTGGGCTGCTGCTCGCCATTCTGCTTAGCTATCTCCAATAATTCTCCATCCACACCACTACAAACTGACTCCTCTCCCACCAGCCCACCACTACCCACCTTCATCGCTATCTCCAATTCTCCATCCACACCAACACCATCTCTCTTATATTTCTTCTTATTTCCTCAATTTTACCTAACCATTTTCATTCAATCTCTCTCACTATCAAAACTAACACACAAACAAAAAAATAGTCTTCTTTTCTTTCTTTTTTGGAGTATCAGTTTATAAATCTGTTTATAATCTCTCTTATCTTTCATCAGTTTTTTTCTTTCTTTTTTGGATTTTCAGTTTGTAAAACTAACTAACAAACACACAAAATAGCTTTGGCAGAAACTTTTATAAAAAGAATTGAGCGAGGAATGAAATCAAGTACTTCATAAATCAGGATTATTCGGTTATCCGATCCGAAAATCCGGATATCCGAAAGTTCGGATAACCGTATTATTCAGATCGGATTCGGATATTATTTTTTTGTTATCCGAAAATTTGAATATCCAGATTTCCGGACCGGATCGGATCCGGTATCCGGTTTTGCACACCCCTAACTGCAACCATGCTCCTTTATTCCCATGTTTTCCCCTCCTCTTTGTGGTCTACAGTAGCCATCAGCCCTGACCCAGAGTGTCGACCACTAAGTGATTGAACCCCAAATTAAAGAACATTGAAATTAGGGTTCATGCAATTGGGGGATTTTTTTTTTAAAAAATAGTCGAAGCAATTGGGGATTTCTGGAATTTTGACGGAAATTTCAAACGTTGACCATTTCTAGAGTATTATGTTTACGGAATAATTATATTAGGTAGTTGTATAGAAAATTTTATGTTAGGTAGTTTTGAAAAGTTTTTGATACTTTTTTCTAAAAATGTACATACATATTTTGAAAATAAACATTAAAACAAATGAAATAATGGATAAATAGAGTAGGTATGATATTTTTTTGTTGGATAAGGGTATCCACCACCGGTAAGCTGACCATATTGGGATTTATGTATCCCGACTAATTGGTTAAGAGACAAAATAAGTGACCACTGTACAAGAGCAACTTGGTTCAGTACGTGAAATTGTAAATAATATCTTTTGTTGCAGCTTATAAAACCGAGAGCACGTAAAGGGATGTTTGACAAATGACTTTTAGATGTCTAATTCATTGGTTGACTTTTGTATGTAGTCAAATAACCAAAAAAATGTGTTTGGTAAACGCCTTTTGCAATGGTTGCAAAACCAGGCCAGTTTTTCAACCAAAATTCAAACAATATTTTTACTGCCTTTTGGCTTTAGCTCCCATTTTGTACTCAACATGCTAGCACTAATAGCCTTTTTATCAAACACTTTTATAAACTGCCAATAGTCAAACAAGCTACTATAAATAGCCTTCAAACCAGCGACAACAAGAAGTTAGCTTACTGTCTACGGCCTACAGCCATAGGCCAATTGTCAAGCACCAACGTCTTTGTTTGTACAGCTTTCTTGCAAGAGACTGCCTAATTATAATGTTAAAATTAGACAGACCCAACAGCCCACCCACAAAATACTTTTTTCCATTATTGTTGCGTCAGTTTACTTTCTTTTGGCACCAATTTAATTTCTTTTTGCACCAGTTTACTCTCTTTTGGCACCAATTTGATTTATTTTAACACCAATTTAATTTATTTTGTGGCCCATTTTTTTTTTTTTGATTCCTTGTTTAGCACTTCAATTGAATTAGCTATATAATATGATTTCACTAATTTGTTTCATTTAGACACTAGTTTAATCAATTTGGTGCCTAATTCTATCCATTTAGTACTTTATTAACTTTGTCTTCCAATGAAACATAAGAGACTAATTAACATACGTCAATAAGGGGCTACTTTAATCCATTAAATCACTAAGTTAATCCATTTAGAACCTAATTTAAATTCACATCAATAGTAGGTGTTTGGTCGTGTCACGCGTGAGCAGCAGTTCGTCGGGGAAGAAGGTCGGTGGTTTAGGGGGAGAGAAATTCTCCGGCAAGGGTCGCTGCCATGGGGGGCTGGCGATCGGGGGTAGCGAGTGGTGTCTATTGGTCGTAAAAAGAGACCGGCCGTGGAAAATGTTTGTCTCACACAGCTATGGATGGCCATGGGTAATGGACCCGACCCGGATCCGATGATCTGTATCCGTTTTGAGCGGATCTAGGTCCTTAAAATTAGGACCGTCAAATCCGGGTAGGATCCGGGTCCTAACTTCAAAAAACGGATCTGGGTAGGGTCCTAAAGTATTACCCGGATCCTTACCCGGATCCGGATCCGTTTACCCGTTTTTTTAAAAATAATTTTTAACATAAACAAATTTAACTTTATGTTGTAATATTTTGTAATGTTGTTATAGTTTGTTGTTTATTTATCTTTAACTTTTAATGTTATGGTTGGATTTTTGTTGTATTAAACTTGAACTTTTGAACGTCAACAATTGGAGATGCGAAATGACGTTGTTTTCGTTATTGAAAATTTTAATTATTATGAAAACGAGGCTTATTTGAAACAAATAGATAAAGATTCATTTTGTACCCGTTTTGAACCCGGATCCGTAGAACCCGTATGAATCTGGATCCGGGTCCTCATTTTTAATACCCATTGGATCCGGGTAAGGTCCCGATCTTTTTTGGAAAACGGATCTGGATCCAGGTCCTGGAAGACCCTACCCGGATCCGATCCATTGTCATCCCTACACATAGCACTAGGTGTTTAGGCATTATCAAGTTATTTGGGGTTGAGCTGCTTAACTTTAATAATAAAATTAGATAGTCTTCCTAAATAATTTGCGTTGTTTGTATTGCAAAGAAACGGGTTCTTCGTTTTCCCTCCCCCCTCTCTCTCTCAGTCTCTCTACACTCCTCTGCTCGGAGAAGCAGCAAACTCCAGTATAAAATCTACGAGAAATCAACATTGAATACACAATTTAACCATAAAACAAAAAAAAAAAACACCCCAATTCTCTCTCTCTCACTCTTATACCAAAAATTTCAAGACTTTCACATTTCAGAGCACCAGCAACAAGAAAATGCAATCACCATCTCCATTGTTGCCAAACCTCATAATCTTTATCTTCATCTTCAACTTCCGCTTAACTTCATCTCTTCCTATCTTCCCTACACAATCAACCCAAAACATCACCCTCTTTGGAGATGCATTCTTCATCACTAACAACACATCCAACTCTTCTTTTATCAGCTTAACTCATCCCAAACATTCTTCTGCAGGAAGAGCTTTCTACTTTCACCCATTTCGTTTTCTTGTCCCTTTAACAAATTCCACTCTCTCTTTTTCTTCCCGTTTCTCCTTCATGATCACACCTTCTTCCACTTCCAACAATGGTGATGGTTTTGCATTCTTGATCACCTCCAATTTAGGTTCATTCTGTCCCAAATTTGGTCATCTGGGTATGCCTATTTTAAGCTTGCAAGATTCATTCTTTGCGGTTGAATTCGATACTAAATATGACCCTTTAGTTGGGGATATCAATGGGAATCATGTGGGTATTGATGTGAATTCCTATGGTTCTTTGGTTTCTGTTGATGGGGATTCAAGTGGTGTTGATTTAAGTAATGGGAAGAGAGTTACTGCTTGGGTTGAGTACAAGAATTCAGTTAAAATGATCATGGTTTGGGTTAGTTACTTGCCAAACAAGCCACTAAACCCTATTCTTTCTGCTCAAATTGATCTTTCTAAGCATATAAAGGAGTCAATGTATGTGGGTTTCTCTGCTTCTAATGGAAATGGGTCTGCAATTCATGTGATTGATCAATGGGAATTCAAGACTTTCGAGTTCGATTATTCTTCTGTCGATAGGGTTGATGGAGAAGCCCAAGATTGTGTCATTTGCACTCCTAAAGAAGCTCCCACTCTTGGGAGCAAGAAGGGTAACAAGAAAAGGGTGATAATTTTGGGAACTACAATTTCATTGTCTCTTTTTATGGTTGTAGCTTTGATTTACTGTACTTGGCGGTTGAGGAAGGATACGGGATCGAATATAGAGAAAAGAAGGAAGCTTGAATTGAAGAACGGGCCAACGAAGTTATCTCTGTCCGAGATCGAATTAGCTACTGATAGTTTTAACAAGAGTAGAATCATAGGTCAAGGAGCATCAGCAACGGTTTATACAGGAATTCTTTGCAATGACCAAATTGTAGCTGTTAAAAGATTCAATAACGTTAGTAGGGGTAATCTTGTTACACCAGTTGTTACTGAATTTGTTACTATGGCTCAAAGCTTAAAGCACAGAAACTTAGTTCAGCTTTTAGGTTGGTGCTGTGAAAAGAATGAACTTGTCTTAGTTTACGAGTTTCTGCCTAATGGTAGTCTTGATCAGAATCTGCATAGAACTTCTGATACTCTTTCTGTGCTCACTTGGGAGAAACGACTTAATATTGTACTGGGCATAGCTTCTTGCCTCGTATACTTACATGAAGAATGCAATAGACAGATGATTCATAAGAATGTTAAGACTAGTAATGTGATGCTTGATTCTGACTTTACTCCGAAACTTGGCGATTTTGGATTGGCTGAGGTATACGATCGAGATTCTACATCAAAGAAACCAACAGCCAGCGCATGCACAGTGGGGTACATAGCCCCGGAGTGTGTTTACTCGGGTGTTCCTACTGTTAAGTCTGATGTTTACAGTTTTGGAGTGGTGGTGTTGGAGGTGGTATCCGGAAGAAGGCCAATGGACGACAAAATAGGTTCTCTCGTTGATTGGATATGGTCTCTATGGGAGAATGGTACAGTGATCGAGGCCATTGATCACAGGCTGATGGGGAGGTATAGTAGCGCGGATATGGAAAGGTTGCTTAAGATAGGTTTATGCTGTGTGCAATCTGATAAAGACAAAAGGCCTACTATTAAGGAAGCAGCTATGATGCTAAGAGATGAAATGCAGGTGCCGGTTTTACCAGCTAAGAAGCCGATTACGAAGATTCAAGTTATTCCTCCAAGGGCTTCAAAGTCGATACAGAATCCTCGGTTTGATGACTTGGACGAGTGTCCTTGGGCAACCCCGAGAACTCATTTTAGTGAGGTTTGATTCAGGTGCTCCAGGCTCCAGCCATGAATTCAGATGTTTGCTGATAGTCTTAAATTTTGTTCACTTACTGTTGACATCTCATGTATAGTAGTCACTAGTCAGGATAAGTATTAGATTTTGTGTTAGTGAACATTTTTGTGTCAAAAATACAGTTAAAGTTCCTATCATAAGTTGCTCTGTATATGCATTCTTTGTATATGAGAAATTAACATGTCCTGAATTCAAATCTTCTTGCATAATCTCTTCATGATGAAAATCATCTCAAGTTGATCAAAAGCTTCAGTTAGCACCTAGTTCACTAGGTCATATTTGCAGTTGGCAAAGTTACTTGAATAATTGTAACAAAAGATTGCAAAGAGGTAATATAAAATTGAACTGAAAATTCATTGGTAAGTGGTGATGGCTGATTAAGGTTCTAAACATTACCAAGATTGCATAGTGTTCTTGAATAACTTGTGCATAATCTACTCGTCAGTACCAAAAGAAAAATGTTTTCTCCCTGTTTGTAAAAAAATTTATGTTTTGAATTTTGAGCATTTCACGTTCACCATGTATTTTAACTAATAAATAAAAACACATGTTAATACTAACCAAAAAATTTTGGATTTTCTTAATATATTTTGTCAAAAAAGGAATTCTCTTATAATATTTGCTAGATGATACTTTAAGAAATAAATTGTCAACGTTGCGTATGACAAAAGTAAATGTAATAATCAAAGGAGGAAGGAGAAAGTATAATGTTGTATTCAACTTTCTTCATTATTTTAGAAAAAAAGGTTAGATAAGGTCTAAGACTTAAGTTCTACTAGTTTTGGAAGTTTAAATAGGTCAAAATTAGTTTCATTTTGGTGTGTATGAGCCACTAGAGTGGGATGAGAATCGATCCCCACGATCTCCTGTAGGTTTGCAAAATATCCGCCTCCTGCACGCCAGAACTACAAAATTTTATATCAAGAAGTGGACGAGACCATACACGGTGTTGTACAATAAAGCATGAAAACATCTATACCCTCAAGGCCTTAAGCATGAAAACATCTATCCTAACATATGGTGAAAAAGGAAGTGCCCACCGTGGGAATCGAACCCACGACCACAACCACCTTTGTTTTATAATTGCAAACCACCCATGGAGAGTGGTGGGATATACCCAACATGTTGCGCTCTACCAACTGAGCTAGGCGGGCTAATGAAATGAATAAGCAGAATATGCTAAGTTGTATTAAGGCTGCCAGAAGATGCAAGGAAAGGGGGAGAACTACATGAAGAAACGTGTTGTTTACTCTGCACATGCCAATTATAGGTTGAGCATATGATGTTTACAACTCTAATATCATTCTCTGTGATTACTGGCAAAAATTAAAATGAACATTTCTAGACGGATATATCATATATGGACAAATACGTAATTGAATTAGGTATATATATCAAACTATATTTACGTGTACAACTCCTAAAAAAACAAATCAGTTTAGCCGAAAGACCAGTAACATAAACATTTAACTAGCATTTGTAGAGGGTAGAGGTGTCAATTCGGATAACTGAGTCGGTTTCGGATTGACCCGCAACGGGTCGGATGTAGTCGGGTCGGTACAGGTCGGTTATGATTACCCGTCTCGGATCATCATTGGTCGGATCGGATCGGATTGGTCGCGGATAAAGTTGGGTCATGACCTGGTCAGGTACAAGTCGGGTTCGAGTCGGATCGATATCGGATCGGGTATTAACGGTTCGGGTAATACTGAGTCGGTTAACTTTCGGGTTTGTACGGATCAATTCGGGTTCATGTCCTTTGGGTCAAATTAATTTCGGTTCTGGTTATTTTTGGGTCAAGTCGGTTTCTAGTCGAACTTATACGTGATAACGAGTCGGATCGAGTTTTTGCATAACTCAATTTGTCTCGTTAAGATCTAGAATCGAGCTTAGACAATCAAGTTTAGACCTAGTTTTGACCAATTTGAACGAGTTTGACTCGCGTCAATGTTTAGCTATTGCGAGATTTTCGGTCGTCTCTACACCGATAGATACATTGTACCAAAAATTGAATATTTTAAGTTTTTAACCCTTTATTATATCATTTGAGTTTCGCGCGAGTATTCGAGTCGAGTTTTATGAATATTGACTTGGCTTAATTAGCATATCGAGTTGTTCTCGAGTAGCTTACAAGCTGTCTCGCTCGATTAGCACCCCTTGTCAAACGCATTTCATAGCATATTCGATTTTAATTATGTTTGTATTAAGGGTTGTCGGGTCAGTTGGTTATTGCGTGTTTAATATGTCGTCATCGATTTTGCATTGAATCAATGCATTAGATTAAATTAGAATAAGGTGTAATAATACATCTAGTAAACCAATAATTATTATGTGATTTGATGGTTGCTGTTATTGTAATAATAATAATACAGATACCAATTTTATAGTAATAGTAGTAATAAAATTAATACTATGACAGTATATCAACGTTTAAGATAACTAAGATCAGTATACTAGCTCAATCATTTATATATTAGATCAATATATAAGATAGTTAATATCAATGTATTAGATCAATTAATACATTAGAACATTGTATTACTTATAAGATATATAAGATAAATATATTAGATCAATCATCAATATTTTAGATCAATAAATAAGATGGTTAAGATCAATGTACTATATCAATTTACATGTGTTTTAAATAAAACAAATAGTTAAGATTAGGGGTGAGAATGAGCCTGTCTAGTTCGCGAACAGTTTGGACTCGACTCGGTCAAACCTCGACTCGTGGTGGTTCGTCTTGAGTTCGAGTTCTAGTGGATACCTTAACAAGCCGAATTGAGTTAGCTCAAGCTCAGCTCAAAAAACTCGTGAACAAGCTCGAATTTAAATATTATATCAATCATTAATACGTTTATGGTGGTTAAGATTATTGTATGAGACTGATCGTCAATATATATGTGTAAGATAGTTAAGAGATAATATATTATAATATACTAGTATCAATTATAAATGTATTAGATCAATGAATAAGATAATTATGAATTTAAATATTATATCAGCCATTAATACATCAATCATCGATATATTAGACCAATGAGCAAGATTGTTAAGAATAATGTAATAGATCAATCGTTAATATATTAGATCAATCTAATAAGAAAGTTAAGATCAATGTAGTATATCACTTATTGATAATTTTGACATATTAGATTAACGTATAAGATATACGATCTATGTATTAGATAGATCAATCATCAATATATTGATCAATGTGTACAATATTTAAGTGTAGTTACAAATTATCAATGTATTAGATCAATGTATATGATACCTAAGAATAGTGTATTAGATAAGTCATTAATACATTTAATATAGTTAAGATTAGTTATTAGATCAATCATCAATATATTAGATTGGTGAGTAAGATAGTTGACAATTATATATTATACCAATATAGTAGTTGTAGTTCATCATTAATATATTAGATCAGTGTTGAAGATCGTTTATTTATTACATATAGGACTGCAAAGAAGTCGAGTCAAGCCGGGTTTTGGGTTGTTCGAGTTAAGCTTGATTCTAATTACTAGTGTTCGAGCTATCATAAGACTGAACGAGCTAAGTTTGATTGTAAATACTAGTGTTAAAAGTTTTATAGTATTAGTAGTAGTTTAGTAATAGTTATGTATTAGTGACAGTAACATATCTAATAATAGGTACTAACAATATAATTAGCTTAAATAGTAATGGTTAGAGCAACTCCGATTTCAAGATATTTTTTTTGTATATATTAATAAGAAAATTTAATTAATGATTTTGACGTTTGAGTCTAAAAAAGAAAAAAGACTGAAATTATGAGACGAAGGGAGTAGTAATATTTCCTCCTTTTTTTTAAAGTGCCACATATCGACTTTGCCACTATTCTTCCATTATAATTTGACCGTCTTTTACGATTTCTGTATAAAAAAACTATAATTATATTTGAAAACAAAATTTTGAAAATAAAAACTAATATTGAAATTTGAAAATTCAAAATCAAAATTTAAAAGACGAAACCTTAAATTTTAGCTTTTTCCCCCCTATTTACCTCTAAATTTTCATAACCTACCCCACTAATATAAAAAGGCAAAACCCTAACCTCCCTCCATCCTCTCCCTCCCTCCCGGCCTCCCTTAGCCCCTTGAGCCAAAATTTCGCCCCCCTTCTTTCTCTTTCTTTCTCTTCCTCATGGTGCAACACTAGAACCCCAAATTTGATCGAATTCTTGAGTTTTTTAGCTTTAGATGGTCGAATTCGACCAAAAAAGTTCTCCATCTAGAGCTTTTATGGTCGAATTCCACCATGGAAGTTTATGTAGTTGAAGTTTTACTCACCGTGTCAAAGTGATATACTTGTTCATGCCATTTACATCTCCTCATTTTGTTTGCTACTTGGTATTTCCGTTTTTGGTTCATGTTTTTTGTAAATTTGTATGATTAATGGAATTTGTTTGATAATTATATTTTTATGCGATTGTTTGATGGAATTTTACATTTCAATGTGTCGTTGAAATTAGGGAAAGTTTTTCGAAATTGAGGTTAGGAAAAAGTTTGAAATCTGTCATTGAAATTGGGACAAGTTTGAAGTGGTTTTGACAAGACAGGAACGGAAATTTATCAAACCACTTTTAATGGTTTTGTATGTTTCGTTTTCTTGACGAGTTTGAGTATGAAAAGCACATTCTCTAGTATAGCTTAAATTGCTTCAGCTTTATCTAAAGCTCATTTCCGATATAGAATTTGTTGTAATTTATATATTGAGGGTTTATTTCCAGCAATTCCTCATCTTTGAATTCCTTATCTCTTTTGTTCCTCTGATGTCCCTCTCCAACTCTATTATTTCTAATTTGGGTGGCAGAAAGTTATAACCAGCAAGAAAGGTAGTGAATGTGTGGTCTTTTGCCTCAAGAGAAGACCTAAACTATTTTTTTTTTTTTTATTAGGAATAATTAGATAAAAGAGATGAATAAGCTTTAGTGCCTTCCTCTTAGGGAATTATGCAGAAATATCTTCTTATTATATACAGTAGAGAAAATTGTAAGAAATGACCTTTAAATTTAACCACTTTGCGAGAAAGGACCTTAAGAATTGGAATGAAATGACCTTTAAATTAAATTTGACCACTAAGGCATGGAATGAAATTCGATTCCCATATTTTCCAAACAAGAAGAATTGGAATTGATATTCAAGTCCAAGAATTTGATTTCCATACTTGAAATCCTAAAATGAATTTCAAGGTTAAAAGTTTTCCTGTCATTTGTGTATTAGGTTTTGATACCAATTCCAAGAGTGAATGATGTTGTATACATCATTGGTGTAATGATAAATTAACTTGTATTTGTACCTAAATTTTTTTTTTTTGAGGGAAAAGACAAGTATTGTTAAGAAAGAGACAATTTGTACCTAACTAAATTGAAAATATTGAATAAATTCATTTTTGTTTAAAGTTTTTGTTTGTATATACACATTTGTTTAATGCTTTTTTTTTGTGTGGATAAAATTAATTATTTTAAAGTTTAATAAAATTATTTAATAAATAAAAAATTAAGGATGACTCGATGAGTATTTTAATGACAAAAATTAATTTAAAGTTCAATAAAATCAATTAATAAATTAAATAATTTAAAGTTTATTACATTATTTAATACAAAGTCTATGAGTATTTTTATGAAAAAAATTAATTTAAAGTTTAATAAAATTATAGAATTAGGTGGAATCAAGATTGGAACCAATTCGGATCAAGATCGGATCGGATAAAATTAGGTCGGATCAACTCGGTTAAATGTCGGGTTTAACCGGGTATCGGATAGGTTTCGAATCGTGTGTCGGTCGGATACGGATATTAGAATATCGGGTATAGTCTGTTTCGGATAGACTTCGGATCGGTTCTGGTCGGGTTTGAGTCGGATCAAAGCGGGTCAAGTCATTATCGGATGACTGTCGGGTCGGATAGCGGTCGGATTTCGGATACGTTCCAACTCGGATCGAACCAGATCGGGTTATTGTCGAACCAAATCGGATTATCGGATCGGATCAGTTTTTGACACCTCTAGTAGAGGGTGATGTTTTGTGAAAAAAAAGGAAGAAAACAAAAGGTTTACAGGGAAAGAATGAGATTTTATTCTTGGATAATTACTACCCCCATAATTTCATTTCCTTCCTAGTTCCTAGCAATACTATCTTATCCTCTCCACCACCACTCTATCCCCTTTATCATTTCCTCTAAATACCTTAGTTTTCCTATGTTTGATTTTTATTATTCCCTTAATACATTACCGTCATCCCAAACATGCTCTTAAAATCTTTTTAGTAGGGAAGGAATGTGATTTATTAAAAGGGAACTAGATGTTAATTTCACCAAGATATAAATTTCATATTTTCTTCCCTCTATTACGCTCGAAGTCTTCTTATCGAAACACAATATAATTATTTTCCTCATAGAAGTATATCTTAAAGCTACCAATTGGTAGTTGGTGCAAGCAGTAATAGGGGGCTTCACTTGGTTGGGAAGAACGCGTGTTCGATCCCCCACAACAACAATTGGGAGGGAAGTGGAACCTAACCACCCAGAACTGATCCCTGAATCCGGATTAGCCCAAATGCCAAAGGGTGAACCGGGTGGATACACCAAAAAATATATATCTTAAAGCTACATTGGAGATAAGAAGATTGTTAAGCTAACTTTATAAAAAAATGTCTAAGCTTAACTTTATAATTACATGTCAGATATAAAAACAAATATAATTAGAGTTGTTCGATAGATGGCTTTTGGGTGGTTTTTTCATTGTTTTTTATCTGTTGATTTTTCCATGTTGTCAACAGTAAAAGAAAAGTGTTGGGTAAATGCCTTTGAAGTAGCTAAAAAGTCTCCTCTTCATACTAGCTTTTGATTTTTTTACCTTAGCTTCTACCCTCTCCTTCCCCCAAAGGATTTTCCGTTTTCCCATTTTTGTTTGTCACAATTATATTTCTCATTTCCTTATTTGGATATGGTCGACTTACTATAATACTTACTTCCTCCGTTTCGCAATACTCGTAACGCTTTCCTTTAAGGAAAATTTCACAATACTTGCAACCAAGTTTTATGTGGTAAATTTTAGCATGTTAAATTACCATCATACCCTTACTTTTACTCATTGTACTAATTAACAAAATACTTTTACAAAGTACTTAACATTTTATTTTACTAATTAGAAATTACACTATCCTAATTATAACCCCAAAAACCCCCACTCTCTCTCCTAATTCCCCACTCCCTGACCACCAGTTTGCTTCCTGAAACCACCATGGCACCATTGCCACACCATCAAGCGAAACCACCAGCACTCCACCGGCCTCTATTTTCCTTCCTCCTCGCCGAAACCACCACCACCGCCACTAGCACGCGAGAGCATCGACTCCCTTTTCTCGTCACCCCTCCCCTGAACCACCATTCCCAGCCTCCATCGTCTCTTCCTAGCCCCGAAACTTCTTGCTTTTTTATATAGATCTACTTTTCGTGAGTGTTTCACTGGGTTTCTTGCTACCGGAAACTTCTAACTTCGGTGGTGGTATTACATTTTCATTTTAATTATTTTTATCAAATTTGTTGGATTTTTTATTTTGGTTGTGGTTATGGTGTTAGAGTTGGTTGGGTCGCAGTGGTGGCGCGATTCTATGTGGTTGTAATGGGGATGGCCGACTAGCGGCGGTGGTAGTCATGGTGTAAACGGGTTCACGGTGGTGCAGATTGTGGCACATTTGGGTTGACGGCGGTGGCAATGGTAGCACATTTGGGTTGACGGTGATGGAGATGGTGGCACATTTGGATTGATGATGATGGAGATGGTGGCACATTTGGGTTGACGGTGATGGAGATGGTGGCACATTTGGGTTGACGGTGATGGAGATGGTGGCACATTTGGATTGATGGTGATGGAGATGGTGGCACATTTGGGTTGACGGTGATGGAGATGGTGGCACATTTGGGTTGACGGTGATGGAGATGGTGGCACATTTGGATTGATGGTGGTGGAGATGGTGGCACATTTGGGTTGACGGTGATGGAGATGGTAGCACATTTGGGTTGACGGTGATGGAGATGGTGGCACATTTGGATTGATGGTGGTGGAGATGGTGGCACATTTGGGTTGACGGTGATGGAGATGGTAGCACATTTGGGTTGACGGTGATGGAGATGGTGGCACATTTGGATTGATGGTGGTGGGTTGGTGGCACAATTGGCTTGACGGTGGTGTGGGATGGTAGCTCAATTGGGTTGGCAGTGGTGAAGAGGAAATGTACAGTGGGTGGGTTTTTTTTTTTTGACTTAATTGTTAAAGTATATGGGCAATTTTGTCTAATTGCATACCCTCTTCCCTCCTCCTTGATTTCTGTGCAATATGTTTGGTTGCGAGTATTGCGAAACGGTTGAAGTATTATTTTCCTTACAAAACGTACTTGACTCCACTCTCTCTCTCTCTCCTATTAAAAACTTCTAAAAAATTACCAACTACCTTGCTTTTCCATAATAAAATGAAAATTTAGACTTCCTTAAACTTCATGCTCAAAAGAAATAAAAAATCGTTTGAGAAACTAAGGGAGTATTTTGTTGATAAACAACCAACACGTACAATTATATTTTTAAGCAATCTTTAATAGATAGTCAATAATGAAGCAATTGGTCAAATAAGTAAAGACTACCAACATGCCAAACCAGCCACTACATTGAACATTACCCTACTAGCCAATTGCCAAACATGGTAATGTGGATACTATAGGTAATCCTCCTATAACAGTAGCATACTTTTACCAACAATAGGAAAAGTAAATAGAAGAAACTGTGGTTCATGCTTCAAAGAGATGGTGACCTATAACCATATCATGTCAGAATTCTGGCTCTAACATTACAAACTTCAACAGAATTAGTACCAGTAAAAAAACATCTAGTACTATCAAAATTATTAACTAAAACATTTTCAGCATCAAGTAATCAAAACTTTTAGTACCAGATAACAACTTTTTCAGTATCAAATGACCACATTTTGTATCACCAGTCATATATAAATAATAAGTATTATTTTATTTATTCTTTATTATCACTGTATATAGACACACAATATTGAGAAAATGGAAAATTAGAAATGTGTAATTGTGGACTCTGAGTACTATATGAAAGCCCAGATAAACGAGACTTACTAAATAAAAATATATAGCGTTCAACCATACACTTATATAATACGAAAATTAAGAATTAATAAAGAACTCTTAATATATTGTTCTCACAGTTCTTTATTAGTTGCAATACTTGACTTTTCTTCTTTGTCAATTTAATTTTTAGAATCTCAATATATCTAATTATCCATAAGTAAAAGTTTAAAAAAAAGTTGATATCTTGAAAGTAGATATTGAAACGAACCCAACAGATTTTACATGACTATATTTTTTACTGACGTACAAAAGACAAATATCAGTTAAAGTGAAGTATATGAATAACGTTAAACTCAAACTATTGCGTTTAAAAAAAAAGGACGAAGTACATCTACTGTCCAAAATTAACTTGAGATGTGAGTGGTTGAGGTTAATGGTGTCTAGTCTGTCTACCCATGCTCAAATCTCTCAGGTCATCTATTAATAGTGACCAATTATATAACTACTACAAATGAGTCACGAGTCATAAATCACAAATGTTTCATTTCCCTTGAAGCCTTTTTACCACAAGTTCCCCTGACCAAAGTTAGAAGAAAGCTTCTTGTATTACCATCCACTTTCTTTTTCTAACTTCCCCTATCTCTCTCACCATTCCAACTCATTTCTTGTTCATCTTTTAGAAGGTTAGTTTCTTCTCTCTGTTTTTTTAATCTTAATGGATTATTCTCCACTCTTTAGATGAACGTTGGGTTTTTTTGAATTATGTAGAGAACTTAGGACCTGTTTGGCAGGCGGCTATCAGCTTTTCATGAAAAAAAAAAACAGAATTATGGATCTTAATTACCTCTTGTGTATGTGTTTGTTTCTCATTCTTTTCCATTCCCTTTTGCCATTTTCTTCAGGGATTTTGATCCCATAGTTCTTAGTTGATGACTTGATGTCCTGGTATTGTCCCAAGCCATTCACTTTTGGAACTTTATTTAATGTGGGTCCACTACTCTTATAGTCTCCTATCTTGTACTTCACTTAGATCTCCAATTTTTTAGCTATGTAGTCCTTCTAGTTGGCCAATAGCACAAAATATAATCATCATTACTTGTGGTTGAAACGTTGCCATGCTGGTGTCACACATTAGACATTAGGAGAGCTTCTTGCCTTCTTGGAAGTATTATAGAGGTGGTTATGTTAGCCCAAGCCTAATCAGCCCAGCCCCACGACACTAATCCACCTAGCAAGTCCCGGTTTGACAACATAAAAGGGTGAGCCACCTAAACCGACTCAAGGTGTTTGTTTGTCGACCCATCCAACTAGAAGTGGCTCGGCTGGACTAGTGCATACAAGTGATACAACTTGGTTAGCCCGGCTACTTTTGGAAGGAATAAGTTGCCTACCTTGGACTAACCCACTGCGTCCACTCAACATGATTATTTTGCGGGGTGGTTTGTTCCCAACATACCTCCCCCACCCAATTTGTCTGATTTCACCTCAATTTTGAAGACAAGTTCATGCTTATGATTAATGGAATGCTTGCTACCTTCATAACAATCCCGCGGTTTTCTTTCAGTATTGGGGCTTGTTAGTACTTGCGTCTATTGGCATTACTATCTTATATTGCTGCTTGTGAGTTGATCTGTATCTGGTATAATTGTTGTCCGATTACTTCGCCTATGATTGGCCATAATTACAGAACTTTACGATACATTATATTTACCCCATCTCCATCCGATATTTCACCTGTAACTACGTGTTTTAGAAAACTGATGTTTGCAGATGCCTAATCTAATGCAAAGAAACGAAGTAATGGTTGCAGAAAAATGAGGGTGTGCCAGACCTGTGGAAGCGGAGCCTATCCTCAACTACTGGTTGTATGCAGCAAGTGCCATACTATCTCCGAGCACACGTATGTTCCTTAGCTTCTCAAGTTTAATTGATTTCACCTTTTGCATATCTAGTTTATTTCACTTTCTAGTGCCATACTATCATTAGTATATAGCTTCTCAAGTTCAACTCACAAACATTAGGGTGAATGTAATCAGATTGTACTCAGAATTTAATCTCATATCGATCTTGTATTCTCATATCATACCAAATTTTATGTAATACTTGAATAAACAGTATGAGAGGATAACCCAGCAAATCAAGTCAAATGCAGGTTCCTTTGTGTTAGTGTCATGTCGGGTTCAGATTTCTCTTGAAGAATATATACGAAGTCCAGATATTGTGGTGTTCTGTCAAAATTTCCCATCTATAAATAAGATACTATGCTATAATTATAGAAATATGGGTCATAAAAATATTTACATGATTAAGTCATCAAGAGCAGGAAAGCTAAAAGGTAACTTGACAGCACCAATAGCAACCAAAAGTAAGAGGAACCAAGCTGGTGCAAGCCAGAAAAACATAACCTCCAGAATTTTCTTTCCAGAAGAGCGAGCAGCTCCCTCGGTTTCTCTAATTATCCACTCTCCAGTTTCACGTAGTGCTCGTTCAGTTTTGCCTTCTGTCTTTCCTATTGAATTTGATAACACTGCGTCAAAGACGCTCTTCTTCTCAGCTGGATCGCTGCGACAAAAAATATAAACAAATAAAGACGTGTAAAATCAGTAGAAATCTGCACTATTAACAAAAAATTCCAATTTTAGGACCCGGGTGCCATTCTTGAAGATCCATGTATACTCTTAAAACTTGGGATTAGATTGCTCCAATTTTCCAAAAATTATAATATGAAAGGGAAGTTACACATGAGGTGCTTGCCTGATGCTAGCAGGGTCATGGTCACGGTAGATGCCAGCACCAATGGCTCGTTCGATCTCCGCAACGGAGGGCTGATTTCGCTTATTGAGGTTTGGTTTTGAAATATTAATCTTTGAAGGTTTGCTGGATGATGTTGGCTGAGAAGAATTACTGGAGAGAGAAGCAAGAGTAATGAGTGGTTTGGTTATGAAAATACAGCCTGACAAAACCATTCTGTGGTGTTTAGGGGGGAATTTGGGGAGAGAATAGATGTATGTAAATATGTGGCTGCTGTTTGGATGATATGATATTTCTTCATTGGTGAATTCATCATATGATTCACATCTTCAGACTTGAGAGTGATGTTTTTCTCCTTTTTTTGTTGTTTTTCTGCAAATATCTTCATGGAGCTCTTTATCTTTCTTTCATGTAATCAAAACTAATTCGTCTGTACCCTCAAATAAAAACAAACGAGTAATTCATCCCTGACATAAACCAGATCTTCATAGAGGTTGCAAAATTCACTCTAAGCTAACAAGAATATACAAAAATACCCTCATAAAAACCTCTCTTGTTTATTTATACTTTTTTTTAACCAAGTGCTCCAAGAACTTGTATTTTAGCATATGGAATCACTTCTCTGATTTTATTTTAGTTTAGTTGCAACACGTCTCCGGACCCATTTTAAGAGAGATGGCAAAAGTGTTTGTGTAATGAGAGGGAAAGAGAAGCCACAAGCTAAAAAGGGTATGTTGTAACTACAATGGAATACAACAAAATTCATATCTTGGCACTTTGTCAGCACAATGAAAATGTTATTCCACTGCATGAGTTGCAGAAATTTAATGTTTTAGATGATTAAGCTAGCAAAGGGGGTCGGCTAACCTTGTCCAACTTATATTCCTGTTTATCTCAGTTACTGCCTTGACAAGTTGGAAGACACTGACGAGGGTGAAGTCAGATGGGCTTGCGAATTTTGTGAGCCAAGGGTCTATGAACTGTCTAGTTCCACAAACAATGCTTCAGATACAGAAACAATTGAATCTTTCAAGAAGCTTCAAGATGATGGGGCAGAGCCACTTTGTTCATTACTGTCTGCGGAAGCTGAGACAGTGAGAGATGTTGATACCGGCCCATCAACCAATGAGTTATCTCCGTTCTACCAAGATTCGGAAGAGAGTCATAACCCGACACAGCAAATGCACAACATTGTTGGAGAACTACATTTACCCGGCAAAGACTCTGAAGGCACAAGAGTGAAGGCCCCTAATTCTGGATCTTCTGAACCATCATCTATCCTTGAAGATGACTTCTGTAGCACTATAGAGCCCCTACCTAATCCTGTCTGGATGTAATGCTACCCCTACTTGTTTTCTGCTTCTGCTAATGTAATACACATAGAGTGCAATTTTTTCACCTTAAAAAAAGTTTTAGGAGCGATAAGCTCAGATAAGTTATAGAATAAGCTCCAGGATAATCAGACAATTACAAGCAAATAAATTTCAGCAAATATATGGTTAACATGATGCATCCATAACAATTTAATCAGCTGCAACAGAGAAATTTGACAGAGCATATGTATGGTACCATTTGAACTAAGGAAGGCAGATAAGAGTTATAATCGTCCAAGTGATGAGTGGAATAAGTACTTCAGCAAGGAGTTCTAAATTTGTGAATTGGTGTCTATTCACAGGGGGAGTTTTCAGATACATGGAGAATACTGTTCTACTGTCCATAGAATGGTGGCGCACATATCAAATGTAGCAACGAAAGAAGCATCAGAATTGGTTAGTTCCTTGCCCGTGCTCCTTTGCTTAGAGATGGTCCCTAGAATCAATATCTGGCCTATCAAATTTAAAGAAATGGAGCCAACGGTAGATAATATAGCAGTGTACTTCTTTCCTGAGGACTACAGGTATTAATTCTGCACAATATTTGTGTCAAAAGAAGTTTCACAATTACTCTGCTTTAGTAGGGCATTTGTATGTTGTGCAGAGCTGAAAGAGTGTATGACTGCCTAGTGGACGACATAATCGAGCGTAACTTCGCGATGATTTCAACTGTCAACAATGTTGAACTCCTGATCTTTTCATCTTGTGAGCTGCCGGTAGATAACTGGAGTAAGCGCAAAACATCTTAGACTATTGTAGATATCATGCTTCTTTATCAGCTATAAATACGTATATCTGATGACAAGTGGGAAACAAATGTTGATGCTTATATGCAGGATTACAGCGAAAATATTATCTGTGGGGTTTATTCAGGAGGAAGAAGAGAGCATTGCCTAAAACCCAAACTGATAGTTGTCCTTCCAACCTATGTGAAAGAATTGACCATACTAGGGCTTCCAAATTGTCAGCTGGACAGGCGCCAAGGAAACTGAGTTGAACACAGAACTTTCACTATCTTCGCTAACAAGAAGTTAGTGATATACATGCATTCTCTGCCACTTATTGAACATATTTAATTTCCATTCATCCATTGACAAACTTTCTAAAACAAACAATATAGAAAACTTCTTTTCTTTCCTTGTATAAATTTTCTGACATAACAATAGGAGGTACAGTATGAACTACGAACCTTGGTATTCCCTTCTCTCCTTTCGCCCTTCTTACTCAGGTTTAAATATCTGCAGAACCAGCCAGCATCTGCGCCAATAAGACCAAAGTGAATATTGAAACATCAGTCAGCAGAGCAGACATAGATTCTGCAAAATTCATGTTTCAAGTACCAGCCCTCCCCCCAAAGCAAACACTTGTTTCAAAAGCGTTATCTTCGATAGAACAGAAATCCCAAGCATGCCACTAAACTTCACATAAAACAAATACACGAAAGTACAGCATCAATATGAAAATCAGGATCCCGGAGATGGCCACATGACCCGTAATAGCCAAGTATGCTCTGTGTTACTGTTAGCTGCTCTAGTGCATAACTGCATATTATCTGGTGTGCAAAGGAAATAGAAGAGTTATACCATGCAGGCAAACATGTGAAAGGAGTGCTGCATCAGATGCTGCTGCAAACTCACGTAGGAGAGGTTCAAAATTCTATCAACAAAGCTATCACAGATTATTTACACTTGATGTCGACATCGTGAAGAAAGACTGTTATATTAACTCTTTTCTTCTTTCCGTATCCTTTATTTTGCAGAGGCGGGCATGGTGTTGCCAAATTGTATATTGAGCCAATAGTATATTAAGAACAGTTTGGTGCCTTTTGTAAACAGCAATTACTTTTAGAGCAAATGAACTTTCCTCTTTATTTATGATTGAACAACAAAAACACCATGAAACTACAGCTAAATTCACCATCTCATCCTTGCAAAAGCTCATACTACTCGGCTATGTCATTTGGTATCACCACAGAAAAAGAGCGCGAAAGCACACTTGCATTCATTAATAATTCTCCTCTTAAAAGATGAATGTTTACAACTGTACCAACCTGCTAAAGTCAGCTAACCAACATAGTAAATTGCACTCAGAGAAATACAAATCATGAAGTATTTCTACATACAAAATTTAACAAAAATGTCGCCAATAGAATCACCATCATCTCATCCGAAAACCCTCCAATCAAACAGGAGTGGTAGCCATCATCTCCTTAGACAGTTCTCTACGCTTAAGATACTGATCCATAATCGCAAGCCTAGCGGTCTCGAATGCAAAATAACCAATAGCAGAAAAACAAGCACTATGAATAACTCTAGGTCCCATACCCCTACTAAAACCAACCCACCCTTCCTCAGCCAAAATCTGCTTAACAGTAGCATTAACACCACTCAATGTAGCAGCAGCAACTTTACTAACACCCTCCCCATGAACTTGTGTCATCAACCTAGTCTTAATCACATCCAATGGAGTTGTCAAACCGGCCGAAATCACCCCTGCCAATGCCCCACAACAAACACTCTCCAATGGTGTCATCTTCTCCCTCCCTTTCTCCCTCTGAACCGCGGATTTCAACCACTCGAACGACGAGTAACTCAACACCCCAGAAGGCAAATTCCTCAACAATGTAGCTGAGTAACCAGCATACAATCCTAAAATCCCATCCCTCTCTAAAATCTGAACTAAAACCTCCCAAGATCGCCCCTTTGCACCAGCTTGCATTCTTTGAGTGATCAATTCTTTCGGCACCATTATCGCCGACGACACAATATTCCCCATTAAACCAGCAGTAGGAGGAATTAAAACAGGTGGGTAATCCTCAAATTTAGACAAAACTGACTTCCCGAACTCACAAGTTGCAAAGTACACAGCAGAAGAGAATGTTGACCCTACAAGTGCAGCTGAAACACCACTGTAAAACCCTAAAACCCCTTTAGATTGGAAGGTCTTAACAATGGCGTCGAGGGTATTTGCGTAAATTTGACTAGCCCCTTTTGTCTGAAGCTTAGTCTTGACGGTTTCAAGTGGGTAAAGACAGACGTAAGTGAAAGCGCCGGCTGATCCTCCTGCGCACGCTCCGATGAAGGCGCGTTCAAAGACTGAGAGGTTTTTCAGAGAAAATTGAGAAGTGGGTATTGTTGGTGATGGTGTTTTTGTTGATGGGTTTTGGAGTTTGAGTTCCATGGACATGGATGTTGAGAAGAAATGAGGAAGGGAGACATTAATGGCGGATTTTGGGGATTTGGGGGAGATAAGGACGGCATTTAGATGAGAAAAGAGAGTGTTGAAATCGAGATCAGAGTTTGAATGGCTTGAATTGAAGGGTAATGGAGGGAGCGGGAGAAGAGACATTGATGAAGAAGGTATTCGAGCTTCCATGGTTGTGCTTCGAGTTTGGGAGGGTTGAGTTTTGGGAATGACGTGTTTGGACGCTGGGCACATATTATACTGCATAGTCCTTTATCTTGGTGCTTCTCTAGGCTTCTACTATGTGAAAGCAACACAATGATAAACAAACATGTGTCAATGACTCAATGTGTGTGTTTCTTGAGGTGACAATCATCAAACATGTTAAACTATATTCAAATCAAAATAAGATTAAATCAATCAAACAAAATAACAGGTCCGTCTTGTAGAAAGTGAAGGCTCTAAGTAAAATTAAAAATTAGAGTAAGGGCCTGTTGAGATTTACTGAAAACAATTGAATTGAATTAAATTGATTGGAACTGAATTGAACTGAAATTAAGCTGAAATGAACAGGCCCTAAGACCGTATAAAATTACAACAATATAATTATCTAATAATGTTTATGGATTATTTTAGCATTATAATCGTATAATAATATTTTATTGGAAAAATTGCCTAAAATAATGTAACCTTTTGGCGATTCGCAAATAATAATGCAACCTAAAGATTATTCTGGAATAATGCAACCTTTATACCCCATTTATTTTAAATGGGGTAAAACCGGTTATGACCTAAAGAATAAGTAAAAATGAGACACGTGTCGTATTGTTATTGGTTATCCTAAATAATTTTTTTTAAAATTTATAAACAAAAAAATTAAAAAAAAAAGTAAAAACCAAAAACCCCTCCCCCTCCCCTCCCCGTGAAACCACCGGCCACTCCCAACCCCCTCCTCCATTCCCCCAGCAAAGAAACCACCACCACCGTCAAGAGCAACAGCTTGAAGGCTCACGCAACCCAACCCGTTGCTCGCCGGCGACTCGCACCCACCAGCGCATTGCCCACTCCCTTCGTTGCTCGCCGGCGACCTTCGCCCACCAGCGCAAACTAGAAAACAGGCGGCAAATGGGGTGGGGTGGTTCTGGGTAATTTTCGGCAAGGGAGGTGTTGGCTGGGGTGGGGGTGAGCGGCAGGGGGTGGGGGGTTTGGGGCTGAGAGCAGCAGGGGGGTGGGGGGTTGGGGCTGCAAGCGTGGGGGGTGGGGTTGGGGGTTGGGGCTGCTGGCTGCAGGCGTGGGTGGTGGGGGTGGGGGTGGAAAAAAATTACTCAATTCCATCTTTTTCCCTTTCCCTCTCCTGGTTAAGTTATGAACTTCTCATGTCGCCCAGCACCACCCAGACACCAGACCTCTCCTCCACCCCACGACAACCACCCACCCCATGATGGCAACCCAAAATCGGGTCTAAACATCTGCTGATGTCGCTGAACACCACCCATACCCTCTCCTCCTCATGTCGCTCAGCCACTTACCCCACGACACCCAAAACCGCCCATCCATCCTTTCCGTCACAAATTCACTGGCGCTATTCATCATGGACGCAAATTTTTTTTATCGAACCAGCGAACCGGTTCCGGGAACTGGTTCCATGATACCTATGGAACCGGTCCATAGAACCGATTCTACCATGGCAAAACCAGTCTTAAGAACCGATTCTGCCATGGTAGAACCGATCCCGAGAACCGGTTCTGCCATGGTAGAACCGTTCCCCAGAACCGGTTCTATCATGGCAGAACCGGTTTGCTGGTTCCATAATTTTTTGGCGGCCATGTAGAACAGCGCCGACGAATTCATGACGGAAAAGGACAGCTGGACGGTGTTGGGTGGTGCACAATTATTTGTTAGGTTAGGGTGGTGGTTTGAAGAGTTTAATTTAAATTAAGTCATATTAGTGTTTAAATTTAATTAGGGCATATTAGTCTTTTTAATTATGAGTGTGGGCGTTTTTTGTATCTTTACGGGCGTCGTTTAACAACCCCCAAAATAAATGGGGTATAAAAGTTGCATTATTCCAGAATAATCTTTAGGTTGCATTATTATCTGCGAATGAGTAAAAGGTTGCATTATTCTAGGCAATTTTTCCTCTTTTATTTAATATATTCATCTATATTTCCCTCTTAACAAAGACAAGAATCAAATTATGGGGTAGTATTTTGATAAAATGAAATAGTATCATTTGTATAAGTTTTTGTATATACGAGTGTTATTGATTTCATAAACAAAATGTATCACTTATGTCAACTTATAAGTTAAAGAAAATAAATATATGAAGAAAAAGGCGTTAAAAGAAAATTTATTGATTTTGAATAAGGTAAAAGGTCAAAATATATGTGTTCTTGATTTCATAAACAAAATGTACTATTTATATCAACTTATAAGTTAGAAAAAATAAGCATACAAAGAAAAAGGTGCTAAAAAAATTAATACTCTTGGTTTTTTTATGGGTAAAAGAAAAATAAACATACATTATTTTTCACGTCTCGGCATTCATATGTTATGTGACCATAATCCTCATGGAAGTCGCATCACTTTGACTAAGGTTTTTTTTTCCATTTTAAATTCTTGTGCAGAGCATATATATTGAATTTAGGTGCCAAAAATGGAGTATGATTATCCAAATTGTCCATCTTTATTTCTTTACGCTCTACCTCATCCCAACCGTTCTCGCTTCTTCTGTTTTTCTTTTCTATTCTCCTATTCTCAGCCATATTCAGCCTTGAGCTGTTATCTGCCTCGACTATTGATGAGTGATATTTATACCAATCTCAACCCCCTGTTTTCCCCCTTGTTTAGAGTCTTTTATCCTCCTCCTTTTGTATTTTCTAGCTTATTTTGGTTATTTTAGAATAATTGAGTAAATTATAACTCATTTGTAAATATTAACTATTTTGATTATTTTTACAGGGTCTATATTGATTCTTGTGTATTTGATATTTTAGGATCGACCTTGAAGGTTGGCATCCCACACACCGAGTATAAAGGACTTAATCAAAGCAAAATAACACATTTGGAGGTGTTTGTGCACAAGAGTCAACTTCAAATGGACATATCTCCCAACTCACTCAACATTTTCAGGTGATTCCAATTGGAGATGAAAGCTTGTCTCGAGAGCTTTCCAATGACTGGTCATAAGCCTAATTCCGATAAAAGACGAGAGAGATATGATCGTTCGAAGTTGGGCTGTCTGGCCAGTGGGAGCGGGCGCTCCGCTTTTGGTTGGAGCGGGCGCTCCGAGTCTGCTGGGAGTTCTTGTTTTGCGGTTTTTAGGCCCGTTTGATGAATGATTTTTGTAGCCCCTTAAAAGGGACGAACCCTAAAACTTTTGAAGAGAGCTTTTGGGAGGATTAGCCTCCATTGAGTGGGGGATAACTTAGTTAGGGTTTCAAAAAGAGGATTAGCCTCCATAGATTAGTTTAGAGAGAAAGTGAGAAAAACTCAAATAGAGCTTGGATTTGAAGATTCTAATAAGGAAACTTGAAGATTTTGAGCATCCTTGCAATATTAATGAGAATTTCTTACTCTTTCTTATGTTTTATTGCTTTGTTTACTTATTTACATCTATTTCCTCTTTAATTTATTTGTCTACCTTAGATTAGTGTTTGTTTTCATGATATCTAGTTGTTAATGTCTTTATTTTATAATTTTTCATGATGTGTGAGTAGTTCTTTCTTGGGAAAAGGTTGAAGCCATTGATGAGTTCATAAACCTTGAAATTGAACATTGGGCTTTGACTTGGGTTAATTTTGGTTGATTGATTTGGGATTTTTATGTATGTTTGTATGATTGGCCATCATAAAAGCATAATTTGGGCACCCCTAATGAAGGATCGAAAGATGAAATTAAGGGGTTGCCTCAAATCAATTTTTAGGCTTGAAGGACCATGAAAATAGGGACTACCTAGCCTAGGGGATTTGTTTGCTTGTTTTTGTTCATCATGTTTATGGATATGCTTGGTTGAATGCTTTAGCCATGAAAATAGGTCTTTGGTAGGAGATTAAGCCAATCTAACTAGCTCGAAAGAGTGGTTAGAATACCGTTGGATGAACTATTCCCCTCAATTGATCCTCATTGTTGATCCCTCATTTTGATTGCTCGATTTATGAATGAATCATTTGGTGGATACCCTTTCCTAAGACCCTTTTAATATTGTTTCTTTTTCTTACTTTCACCCATAGATCTTACTCCAAAAAAAAGAGACTCGACCTAGCTTATCTAAGTCATTACTTTTCGGTGCTCTCCTTAGTCCTTGTGGGATCGACCCTTACTTGCTCTTTCTACCTAGTTAGAGAGACCGAGTTAGGTTTTTATTTTTGGTAGGCTCGACGACGGCCTATCAACTATTTCTCTATGGAATTCCTCGATTCTGATGTATCTATTTGCCTTTTCTAGTGTTATGCCTTAGTAATTTACATTCTTCTTAGCCAGCTTGTCCCTACACCGACTTGGATGTAATTTGTGTGTCAAAGCAAGGACGACTACATTAGGCTTCATATCGGGAATCAAGACTGCCTCTCTATTGAATCACCCTAAGTAGTCTGTGACGCTTTCCTCTTTAAATTGCTTGATATTCCCCAACTTCGCGAACGTTTTCTCCCGTTGCTTGTTACTTACAAAGGGTTCTCAAAATTTCTTTGCTAATTTGACAAAGTTATCGATTGTCCACCAGGGTTCAAACTTTTGAACTAGATTTGCGCTAGTCTGCTTAGTGTCCTTGTACCAAACTCAGCGAACTAGGTTTTTGTATAAGTACATATGGTCTTTGTAGGTTGCGATGTGGTCGTCAAAGTTATTCGAGCCATAGTATTTGATGTGTATTGGAAGCTTCATTTTAGGAAGAGGTTCCTCTAGAATTGAAAGGGTAAAAGGAGAGTCCTTTGGCACCATTATATCTTCAGTTCGAGGGCGGCTCGAGTATTCTATTTCCCTCGATGGTTTATTCTTCTTTGGGCGAGAATTGTCTGATCGACGAGTGGCCAATGCGAGGCTGCATATGCCCATTGTGTCTTGGCGACACTCTGGTTCCTTTCCTTTAGGGCGCGAGTTTAGAGAGTGAGGTTTTCGCTGACCTCTCATGTACATCGTCAAACCACTGCAGGTGCCTCGTTTGTTCTAGCTTGCTTTCCCACTCCTATTCTTCCCAATATGTTCTTAGACAATTTCCAACTTTAAGAAATTCTAACCGAATCTCTCAAGGAAGTGTCCTTTGTCCTTGTGAGTGGGTTCTTCTAGTCTCCAGACATTTACTTCTCCCATGGTTATCCCTATAGCGTGTATTTGACCTTGACTAGAAAATTGTAAAAATCTCAATTCTGCTGGTAACGGTGCCCTCACTTGCACAGTGGCGGCAAATGCGGGTCAAAATCTGACTAAAGGCAGTGTGGTACTTCTTCATGGCATTTATCGCGCTACCAAATTATTCTTGCATGACTGGTGCTGCGAATGAGGAGCCAGGTAGATTTCAACATTTTCCTGGCCATGGCTGGAGCCGTTGACACTGAACGTCCTCCATCTTGTCCCTCTCTAGGTACATGTCTCCTTCACCCGAACCGGTCGAGTTCGTGCGAACTCGTCCCTTTGACATGACTATGTGTTAACTAACTGCTGAGTAGGATCTTCGCCACAAACTGCGCAAAAATTTTTCCGCATTAAATATGATGGAGACGCGCTTGACCAATGTTATTAGAATCGGGATTCTACTTTGAATTGGAGGGGGCTCTTAGAATCGAATAGTAAGATCGAATCGTAAGATTGAATCGTAAAATCGTATGATTCTACAAACATGCATAGTAAGATATTATAGTCAACTTACACTAGAACATGCTCATATTATATGTTTAAACGTTAACAATAAAGAAAGTAAATGTTGATACTATAAATAGACAATAAATGACAATATATATTGATTAGTACTTTTTTTGACATGATTTAGTTTGATCTATAATTCTGAAGTCCTAGTAAGTTATAAGTTATTACTAGAATCGTAGATTGAATCGGATGACTATAGTTAAATCGTATCGTATGATTCTAAAATTCGAATCGGGATTCTAACAACTATGCCCTTGACTGCAGCGACTGCAAGAATTGAGCGACTGTCGACATGAACCTGCAAGATGAACAAACTTGGCTCGAGGGTCTTTCCGAGGAATCCCCCTCTGATGCCTAAGTTAGCAAAGGTATTCTATTATCCATTAATTAGATTCAGGGTATCCTTACCGTGTACTCTTAATGACGATGAATGCGTATATTTATAAGGACAAACCCCTAATTTGACTTTGTTATAAAACTCCACGGTTACAGAATGGGCATGTACCAAATCATGAATCTTCCCATTAGTAGTCTAAAATTTAAAATTAAGAAGGACCTATTATAGACCCTTAACTCAATGGGTGTGGGTCACTTTTGGATTAGAAAATAACGGATCTGATATGGTAGACTCGATCCAGACCCACTGCCATCTTTATATTTCGATTCCCAGCCCGTCACTAATCTTTTGAGATCCAAACGTCGCGCATATGCACTTTGATCGAAACACTTGTATTTAGACCTGTGAAAAACGACCCGATCCGAAACCCGGCTCAAAACTGATAAGAAAATAATGGGTCCTGAACACATCTTCTTCATCTGAACCCGATATTTTTTTTACCCACCCGAAAAATCATTATATTATTGCAACAACATGAAATTATGGGAATTTTATTGCTAAAAAATACCTTCAGCTAGATTACTTTCTGGTTCCAAAAATGATTTTTATTAAATGTAGACGTAATTTATATGGTTGAATTCAGTTATAAGTGACTACATCTATTACCCTTATGAATTACTTTTTTTTACTTATGTATATTTAGTTACATACATGAGCTAAAAAACTATATAAAAAGAGCATATTTAAATCCCTTAACTCATATGGTCGACCTGAAATCGAACACACTAGATCTTCATCAACGTATATTCGATCCGAAATCGAAAATATTTTATTTTGACCGACCTGAGTCACCCAACCGAAATCGAAAATACTTGTAGAGTTGTAGGGAGTACTTATACAGTTATCCCTTATATTCGAGCCATTTCCCACAATACAGCCATAAAATAAAAAAATTCCCACTCTACCATCATTCTCAAAGTAATTCCCAAAATATTGTTGCTTATTTACGACTTTGCCATCAAATTTTTAATATTGCAAAAGGCCCTTAACTACCTTTATACCATTTTACACCTTTATTACCTTTGAGTTAAGCTTGGTTAAAGTGTATAATTAGCCTATTTTAATAACTTTAAACCTATTTTAGCTTTGTCTTTGGTTTGGTATCAGAGCTAAGTTGATTAATTAGTAATAATAAGAAAATCTGGAGCCTATTAACCCTAATCCTGAGTGTAAAAAACCAGGAGTCAGTCATATATATCATTTACCAGATAATAGTAACCAAGTTGAACCTGTTTTAAACTATATAGTAGATTAGTTATTAGAGGTAAAATTAGAAGCACATAATGCCTCAGCTCTGAGTATGAACGTTGAGAGGAAAATCACGAGTCTACAAATTGATATTGAAAAACAAATAAAACAAATCCTAGATAAGCTAGAGTTATTACAACTTTCCATAACGAACGAAGTTAGACATCTTCGTTTACAACTAGATGAAACGTCAGTTAAATCCACCCCTTTTAAATATAGTTACCCATTTTAAAATCAAAATAAAAACAAGAAATTTTCGGTAGGATTTCAACAACAAAAAAATGGAATACAACAACAGACTGAGAGCTCAGTTTGTATAACTCCTAAGGAAAATGAACCTGAGTCATCTGAGTCTTGAGGAACTACAAGATTTATTTGATAAAGAAATAAACTTAGAAAACTTGAATCAAATCATGAGTGTAATATCAAAGAAAGAAATTGCCCCGGACGAAAACAACAAAGAAAATAATTATACCATCTTAAAGGAAGATTTATATCAGCAAATGGGACTGATAAAACTCGACGATATGAAGTCAATATCCATAGAAGACATCCAGCGAAAATTAAGTAATAAATTATGAAAAATAATTGAAGATGACAACAGTGTTGGAGAGGAGCTAGAACAGAGCGAAGTGAATGCTTTCGAAAATAATTACACTAGTAATGTTGTCTCTAGAAATAGGTATCAAGGAGAATCTAGTTGTCCGAGACCTAGGTATGTACCAATCAAGTAATGCCTAATCAAGTACCAAAACAAGAAGAAGTGACCTTGGAACCCATAAGCCAAACTGGATACAATTAGATGGAGTGAGAAACAGAGAAGAAATCGTAGAACATTGGAAAAAGAGTATGAGTAGCGTTCTTAATCTGAACACTGATTGGTCTACTAACCCTTAATTACATAGAACATACTTCCTCCGTTTTTTATTAGTTGACTTGTTTCTTTTATCACGTTTGCCAACGCGTGATTTCAATCACTTTTATCTTGAAAAATTGATGAGTAAAAATTATAAAAATATGATATTTTGAAAATATATAATGAGACGAATCTAACAAGACCCCACATGACTATATTTTCTCTTACGTATAAATCACAAAAGATAGTCAAAGTAGATTATGTGAATAGTGTCAAAAGTCAAAACGTGTCAACTAAAAAAAACGGAGGAAGTAGATTTTATGGATGTGTTGCTGATTGGTATGAAGCAATAGATGAGGAAGCCAAAACAATGCTTAGGGAATTAGAATCACCAACTGATATGTTTATTAGACTATGTCAATACATAGAAGTTGAGTTTATTTGACCTAAAGCCAGTAATGATGAAAAGAGGTTAGAATTTCAAAGAAAATTAAGTAATCTTTCAATCTGTAAATGAGGTACGTGAAAAACTATATTGTTGAATTTGAAAGGTACTATTATAAAATTGGTGAAAATATAACAAATCTAGCAATATTTTTTGACAAACTATCGAGTCCCATTAATGAAGAAATAAGTGAAAAATACCAGGAATGAATAGAAAAATACAACATTAGAGATTCATTAGGTAATAGAGTTGCATTCCTAAGAAAATGGATCGAGAAAAAATGCAGAGAAGTAGCAGTAACTCAACAAATGAAAAGACAATTCCTAACATGTTGGGACATGCCCAGTGATATGGCTGTACTAGAAAAACCCTAAGAGAAATAAATTCTATCGACGAATTAAGTTTAATAAAGCTAGAGGAGAAGATTATAAGAAAAAAATTTATAGACAAAAATATAAGAAACCAAGGAGATTTTTCAGGAAAGCCACATATTGTCCTGAAAAGAAAAGAAACTGCAAATGTTGGTCTTGTGGAGAAATAGGTCATTATGCAAACGAATGTAAAAAGAAAGCCAACCTTAAGTTAATGCAAGCCCTAGTAAGTTGGGACTACATAGAAATTTCTGAAGATGAGGCGGTAGGTTAGCTATCACTAATAACAAAGGTATAATATAAATCTATGAGGAAGAGGAATACGAAGATAGTGAAACTATAGAAGGATATGATCCTGATGAAGAAAGTGAGGAAGAAGAATTAGGATTAAACAATATAATGGAAACTATATACGTAGAAGATGACGGAAATGATGACGAAGAAGATGGACGTTCCACTCTAGGACAACTTAAAAAGGCAGGATGTTCCATTGATGAAGAAGACCTAGATAGTTTGAAAAAGGGAGATTGGGATTTCCCACAAATTACGAAAAGTAAAATATTTAAGACCTCATTGATTCCATACCAAGCAACTTATGTTTGTGATAAAATGGAAGGTAGCATAGTGATAGAAGATTGTGAGAAAAAAGCGGCCGAAGTTAATTTGATAAATTGGAAAAACATTAAGAAACTTAGAGAAAGAGGAAATTATGGAAACATATGCATTGGTGTGGTACAAGTAAGCCTAAACCCATTACAAAACTTTGGGAAAAATGTTGATTGTCTAAGCTTTTATATGTGATATAAGGCATAGAGACGTTTATGATCAGATTATAAGTGGAATCACTTGTAGTTTAAGTCAAGGGACAATCAGTTATATATGTGAACCAAGGTATTACATAAGCCTTGATGATGCATATGCCCCTAGGTTCTTAACAATTAAACTATTAACTATAGGATCGAACTTAAAAAAGGGATCAAGACGAATAATGATAAGATGGAAGGTAATATACAAATTAGTGACCACCATAAAATCAACCTTCAGACAGAGAGTAGTAAATGCTGAAAAATATGAGAAGAGTGATAAACTACAAAAGAAAATCATGCCATGAAGGTAAACCCTAATGATATTGTGATAAAGACTAAGTGGAAAGAATATTTCATGAACCCAAGTGCGCCAAATAGGTCAAACATGCTAATGATAGATGAAGTAGGTGAACTCCATAATGGAGAAGAACCTTTAACAAGAATTCCAAGCTTCAACTGAAGCATGAGTCTAAGTAGATATAACCCTATCGTAAAAAAGGATTGGCAAGTTAACCCTAACCTGAGCAACAAGGAAGGTAAAATACCTATAAAATCGTCTAGTGATGAAGATGAGGAACAATTATTAATGTTGTTAGAAAAGTTGAACAAAAAATATGAATTTAGAAAGAGAGAACCAGCAAGACATAGTATAGATATGGGAGCGACCTCAAAGCTTAACACTGATGAAAAAACTGAAGATCTTAAAATGGACAAAAGAAAGGTTATTGGGTATAAAACAAAAACAATAAGTGAGCCAGTATATGAAGATGAACTAAACATGAAAATGGAAAGCTTTATGAAATAACCAGCACAAACCGCAATTGTATTTATATACCTATTAATATTTGTCTAAAAGACTACAATAAATACGAATTAAGTGCATATGTAGACAGCGGATGTTCTGTATGTTTAGGAAAGAGAAATCTATTTCCTGAATATCTATGGGTAAAAGCTAAGAACCCTTTGCAAGTTAGAATTGCAGATGATAGTATGATGGAACATACAGACATAATAGAAAATTTACCAATAGAAATTGGAGGAGTTCAATGTATGATTCCAAAATTATGGGCTACTGATCAGCCATCACATGATATGATTGTTGGTAATAATTTTCAGCGGTTGTATTCTCCATGCACACAAACAACCAATCAGATAATATTCACTATAAATGGTCATTCAGTTCCAATCAACAAATTAGTAAAGGCATTTACACATCAAAGTATCGAATTTTCGCGCAACCAGCGTGGTGAAAGGGTTACACCTACACAACGTGAAATAGCGCTGAGAATATCAGAGCATGAAATGTCTTTAATAGAAAAGATTAAAATACAACAAGAAAATTTATGTGAAAAATTATACTCAACAAACCCTTTACAGTATTGGGAAAGGGATAAAGAGTTGGCTAAAATAACTTTAACAAATCCTAATAAGGTTATTAGAGTCAGACAAATGGTTTATACCTATGAAGATATCTTAGAATTTGATGAACAGATAAAAGAGCTACTCGAGAAAAAACTAATAAGAAGTAGTAGAAGTCCACACAACAGTCCAGCTTTTATGGTAAGGAATCGTGCAGAAGAAAAACGTGGAAAAGCTAGAATGGTAATAAATTATAAATTGCTTAATGAAAACACTGTATTCAATAGATATTATATTCCTAATAAAACATTTTTGTTCAATAGAATACAGGGAGCTGTTTGGTTCTCGAAGATGGATTGTAAAAGCGGGTATTGGCAAATCAAAATGGAAGAAGAAAGTATTCCACTAACTGCATTTAATGCCCCTCAAGGGCATTATGAATGGTTAGTTATGCCATTTTGATTGAAAAACGCCCCTCAAATATTCCAAAGAAGAATGGATAACATTTTTAGAGAACTAAGCCATTGTTGCTTAGTTTATATAGATGATATCGTAATATTCTCTAAAACATTAGAGCAACACAAAAAAGATTTAAGGGAAGTAACTCAGAAATGTGTTGAACATGGCATCATTCTTGGAAAATATAAATGTGTCTTTGCTCAACAAGAAATAGACTTCTTAGGTCTATAAATAAAAGCCGGACAAATAATATTGCAAAAACATATCCTTGAAAAAATAGAAAAGTTTCCTGATGAAATTGAAGATAGAAAACAGCTAGAAAGATTTCTTGGTTCTTTAACATATGCTTCTGATTTTATCAAAAATCTTGCTCTATTAAGAAAACCTTTGCAATAAAAACTAAAAAAGGAAGTACCGTGGAAATGGGCAAACAACGATTCTAAAACAGTCCAAGACTTGAAAAAATTGTGTAAAGGATTATTAGTACTAACATTGCCCACTAGTGAAGATAATATGATTCTGGAAACAGATGCTAGTAATGAACACTGAAAATAAAAGATGGCGAAAAATTGTGCCTATAAAGTACTGCAAGTTTTAATAGAGCCGAGTGCAACTACCCCACAATGCAGAAGGAGATTTTAGTGATCATAAGAGGAATTGAGAAATTCCTGATATTCCAAAGGAGTCTCCTGCGTTGGCAACTATGGCTTAACCAATTTTCATTTACCATTGAACACATACAGGGATCAAAGAACTCATTGGTAGATAGCCTTACTAGGGAACTAGCCAATGGCAAAAAGAGTCAAGAGGAGCCATGATATCACATATTTATATAGACTTTTCTCCCTTATTTACGAGCTAAATAGTGCGTTATTTGAGCTCTTGGGAGCTATTTTATGCTAACTATCGTTTATAGTTGTGGTTTTGCGTTTTAGTATTGAATTGCAGGTTTTAGGGAGTTTTCTCCTTACCTCCGAGTTATTTGGAAGCAACCACGGCTTTACGAGATGTTACGAGGCACGTAGGATGGCTCACGAGCTTTATGGATAGTTTAGGAGGTCCCAAGACCTCTAAACGTGAAGAATTGAGAGCCAAAGAGTCAAAAAGGAGTTTTCCGTACTCATATCGGGCAAGAAATGGCCCGATCGGGCGAAGATTTATTGATCGGGCGGTGAAATTTCGTACCCGATCGGGTGGAAAAACGAAGAAAATGAAGTAGGGCAAATTAAGCCCAACCCGATCGGACAAACATGGCCTAATCGGGTGGGTGATGGGGCGAAGTCCAAAAAGTTACTAAAGAGTGCTGCTTTGCTTGTGCGTCAAAAAAGGAAAACAACTGGGCTTTGTGCTGGGCCCGATCAGGGACCCGATCGGGTGGGCCAGCACAAGCCAATTTTACGTGTTGTTGCTGCGCTGCTGAAACGCCAAGAAGAAATCACGCTGGGCCCACTAATTACTAAGCCGATGTGTTATAAGGGGACAAAGGGGGCTAGCCCAACCTCCTAGGCATGCTGCTGCTGCTAACGTGCAAAAGAAAGAGAGAGTTGGGTTCATTTCCCCAGACCCGATCGGGCAGGTGTGCCCGATCACAATCGGGTGGGATGAAATCCACTCTTTGATGCTGTGCTGCTTGCGTGGAATTGAAGAAGCAAAAGTTGTCATTTTTAGTGTGGGCCCGATCGGGTGGCCCTTTGACCGATCACGTCCCGCACTCGTATTAGCATATTTTCTATCTTTTAATTCTGTTTTAATTAGACTTTTGAGGGGTATTATAAATATCTTTTCCTCATTATTTTAGAGACATCTTTATTCAGTTTTATATTCCATAGTTCTTAGCTTAGTTTTATTTTAGTTTAAACACTTTAGATTAGATTAAAGGTGATTGAACCTCGGATTTGATTTCAATTAAAGTTCTTTCTTTCCGTCAATTGGTATTCTTCTCTACTTTAATCTCTTTAATTTATTTTGTTTGCTTAGTTTAATTATTCAATTTATTCATGATGTTGAAATTAGGGTTTCTTATTAGAATTGTTATTATTGATTTAATTATGTCTGAGTAGTTTAATTTCTAGGGATTTAGAGAGGGAAGCCATGCTTATACCATGATTATTTGAATTGCTATTAGTTTCTAGGGTTTAATGAGATAAATTATGGTGTAATTTGTTCTTATTGAGTAATTAACGTTATTGCGCAGTTTCTTTGATTACTTGAGGTTAATAATCGTTTGCACAGACTCGTCCTACTTTAGATGCCTAATACACACCAGTATTTCTGATTATGTTTGTGAACATGCTGCATATGTTGAATTATGGGCGTTGAGACTTAACCATAGCTTGACACTGCTCTAATCTATCGATTCTCGACCTAGGTTCTGATAGTTGTTTGATCCTTTGATTGATATAAGCATGGTGGACCGAACTAATTCCCTAGACCTTTATTTCATAGAGTAAATCCCTCTTTACATTACTTTTTAGTGTCTAATTTTTAGTTCAGCTGATTTCTATCTGAACTTGTCTGAAGTAGCTTTTTTGGCTGGATATTAACTTAGAACTCCGTCTCTATGTGGATTCGACCCTACTTCTATTGACTACCATTGTTAGAGGACTGTAGGAATTATCTTTGAATAGATGATACGACTTTAGCCTATCAAGCCAACATCCTCCTCCTCACCAGTTAGCACAGCCGGCAGAAGAGAGGAACAAGTTAACTAAAGAGACTGATGAAGCCATGGAGCGGGTTTCACCCTCCACTTGGGCCTTAATGCAGCCCATAATAATTTCCTCAAAAGTAAGATCCATAGATGGACTTGTTAAGGGCTGTCATAGAGCAATCGAAGACTCCTAATGTTAGAACTGGTTATAGAATTACAAAAACTCCCCACTGACCTACATAACATAATTTTGGGAAAGATGAGGGATAATGACTTTAGAGCATGGTATGCTCTTGTAGCAGGAAAGGTATATCAATACTACGACGTATATGATTTATGGGGATCATGGGTGCGTCAGTTCGATAACTCTGGAATTTGCTATAGAAGTCTTTCGATGCCACCTATAGAAGGGGAGATTCCTCCATGCACCCAAGAAATTTGCAAAGCTTGGGATTATGGAATGGTTCGATCTCTAAGTTATCCTCTAAATTGGAATGAAGAATTTCCGGCCATCAACTTTACGAAGTTTCAACAATATGTAATCAGAAGAGCCTACAAGTTTGCTATCGAAAATAGAACGTGTGGTTACGACCATGAAATCTATAGTGCCTGTATCGAAGTATTCGAAGGAAAGGTAAAAGTCCCGCATTTTCTAATAACTAGTTGTTGGACTGCGCGCTAACGCGCACGGTCCCCCAATATGTGCATGTAAATGGTAGGCACTGTAATTCTTGTCGCTCAACGAGTCATGCATAGCTTGTGCAATAGGCTTTATTCCAAATAGGAGATATAATTGTCAGACAAATATGCATTAGATATGGAAGTGTATTGCAAAGAGCTACATTAAGTAATCATTAAGTTATACAAAAACTTTGAGAGCTTCTCTTAATAAATGAGATGAGTCATTTAACTTGTGAGAGCCTATACATAATCTTCAAAGCCGTAAGACATAACACAATGTTTCTTCCATCGAGTACTAATCTCCCTCCAGATTCAACCCCACTTTGAATCAAGTTACATATTCGTTCCTTAGCCTGTCAATGATAAATAACCTCAAAGTAAGAATGATCTTAAAACATGCAGATATGATGCAGACGCGGTCACATAACAAATGATATAGTGCGGGAGACTGGATTACAAGCTGTTGCAAAGCCATAATGCACAACATTTTAGCCTAGTATAACGATAGGCCCTCGAAACATGCGTGTTGATTAAAAAAAACTAAATCAACCCGCTACACCAGATAACCTACATTTGGGGTTAAGTTTGCAACCTGATGCAACTACAGAAATAGTAGGAACATTACCTGTTTGCTTATGAAGGGACCGAGGTCAGCAACAGGTGTTGTTCCAGCATTCACTTTCAGTGCTTTAACACGTTCAACCAACTTGTTTTCCCTAACAAAATCATATATACGACAATTATTCATAAATAAAGAGCATCTGGCAAGCTGTCTTACATCATTTCCTTAACACAATATAAACAGCTACTTCCTCTCTCTGTAAATAGGTGTGGCATATGAGCAGACTCATGAAATGATGCAATTATGATTGGAGAAAACATTCGACTAATTCCTACCGAATTTTATTGTTATTTAAAAAAACACAAACTTTTGTGGAGTTACTTTTTGTTAACAACCAAGATTCAATTGTTTCTTTTCCGTATCTCAAAAGTATTACCATGTAACTCCGTTGTTCATAGTGGTTTGATAAATTACTTTTAGGAGAGCGTACCTAATATGTGCTTGCAAGATATCTTATTCGGTTACCTACTACATTCATATCCTAGTTCTAACAAAGGGTACTATCATTGTGCTTCATAAAGAGTGTGGCAAAGCAAATCACCTATTCACTAATCTAGTGCAGGAAATAACTAAGCAAAACCAAAAGGGAAAAGTTTAAGACACCTTAATCTTAGAACCTCCATTTTTCTTACTCTTGTGCAGCTCCAAGCAGCGTTCACTGATGCTAGTAGGGTTTCCAATCTTCAACACCTCTGAATTCAATCAATACCAAGTTGCAAAAAGTTAATAGCATGGCATATAACTTCAACATCAAGTTGCAGGATAGTAACCACTGCTTAGTATAATATGAACAAACATCCACCTATTATCATAATACATCCCAATGCTAGAAAACTCAACTAAAAGTAAATATCTCAATCTCCGGCAGGAGGATTTAGACAACACAGCACATCATCATTGAACTATTGAAGGGAAAAGATTATTATGCAACTTCTTTCCCCTCTTCTAGCTCTGTTAACTGCCTCTTTAGCCACTTCCCTCACCTTCAAAACATCCATACCATCAACATGGACTTCTGGCATCCCAAAAGCAGGCCCCTTCTTCCAAATTACTGGATCAGAAGTTGCCCTAATATGAGACATCCCAATAGCCCACAAGTTGTTTTCCACCACAAAAATAATGGGCAGTTTCCATAATGCAGCCACGTTCAAACACTCGAAGAACTGCCCATTGTTACAAGTTCCATCTCCAAAGAACGCCACTGTCACATCATCATAGTTCTCTTTCAGCACCTCTCTTTTATATTTGCTAGTAAATGCAGCTCCCGTGGCAACAAGAATTCCTTCCCCAATAAAGGCAAAACCACCAAGAAGGTTATGTTCCTTGGAGAACATATGCATAGACCATCCTTCACCTCGGCAACAACCAGTGGCTTTACCAAAGAGCTCGCTCATCACAGCACGAGCAGGGACACCCTTGCTAAGGGCATGAACGTGATCACGGTAAGTACTAACTACATAATCTGTTTTTGTCAATAACTTGATAAACCTATAAGATATAGCCTCTTGACCATTGTATAAGTGGACAAATCCAGACATTTTCCCCCTGTAATACATCTGAGCACACATATCCTCAAACACTCTACCCAAAATCATGTCCTCATAAACCACAAGACCTTCTTCTTTAGTGATCAACTGCACAAATATACACCCACATGTAGGGGAAAAATAATCAAACTCTCTTCATTCCCAATAAAGCAAAACCCAATAATTGCAACAATAACATTTTCACCAAATTAAGTTCAAACTGCTTCTACTAATTGTTTGAAAAACAACTTTCGATCACAATTGTTACAGTATACAACGACATAGAAGAAAAGCATGCAATTTACCTAGTAGCTACATATTAATGTAAAGTGAAGTGATATTCCCAGTGGGCATAAGAGAGAGAAAGAGGCAATAACAATTTATAAAAGAATTAACATTGAGTTCAGATTGTTAATGTACAAGTGATTTCAGCAAAAGAATTAAACGAACAGGGAAAAAAGGAAACATTGAGTTCAGATTGTTAACATTCCCATGGAAAAAAGGAAACCAAATTAATAAAAGAACTCACAATGATCGAAGTCCACAGCTTGAAATATATCATTAACCGAGGGAGCAAAGAGATGATAAATGCCACGAGCCTATCACAGTCAACAATACAGCCTTGTTAAAGGGTAATATCTTTCTGAATCTTGTCTATGAAAACCGTTGAAGGTCTTTTCAATGTTTGAGAAGAGTGAAATCAAAGGAAGTTTAAAAGGAATAGAGAAAAGGAGAATTCGGGCCAAGGGGAAAGGGGAAAGGCATAATAAGGTACAAAAAGATAAACCTCGGAAACACGCAAATGGTTGTAGATATCATAAGTTATGGTGGCACAAAACTTAGGATCCATGTACTTATCATCATCAACATCAACAACTTTGTCAACATCCATTTCAGGAAGCATTTCTCTCTTGCAATAATAACTTTCTGCAATGTACAGGCAACATTGGACATTAGTAGGGTTAGCAAGCCCAAGAGAGCAAGAAGTAGATTAGGTATCAAACTTCAGATGCAAACTAATAATATAACAGCACATAATCAAAAATTGAAAAGAAAATGCATATTTGAGGCATATTTGTACTAAATCCCCAATATCCAACGAATAAAGTTTCAATATTTATAATAAATCCCCAAATATTTATCGAATAATTCAACAAAGCCATCTATAATAAGCTATGAGAAAACCCAGGAAAAATCCACTGCATCAAAGAAATTTCTTTAATGGCCTGTTTGGAAACTATCATTTCATTTGGAAATTTAGAATTGGCCCAATCTAGGTGTTTGGATAAAAAGAAGAATTTGGATTTGGAATTGGGTTTGTCATTTGTAAATTCCGCTCAAGGTCAAAACATAAGAGTTTGAAATTCTAGGCTTTACCTTGTTATTTCTAATTCCAAGTGAACCACTTTCTCTCTCCTCTTCTACTAATTGCTTTGTCGTTCTTATCAATCGCATCGGCGCCACCATTACTTCACCGCAATAAAATGTTTCACAAAGACCTTCAAACAAGCAAACAATTACAACCTTAAACTGCTGAATTTTAATGGGTAAAAATAATAATTTATAGTAGAGCACCATCACAATTGCGTTACCTACCTTCATTTTGACAGAAAATGTACTCTCGTTAAGAAGAAAAGAGGTTACACCATAACAACAAGAGAAGAAACTAAACTATAACATACAAGAACAACAACAAAAATATGATTAAGATATAAGATTACCTCAAAAGAAGTTAATTAACAAGTTTTATCGATGTGCTTGACCAATACTGCATCATCAGCAGCAACTACTGGCGGAAAGAGGATACAATATTAGCTTTTTGAGAAACATAGCATCAATTTATATTTTTGGTGTCTGCCCCTTGATTTAGAACCAACATTCAATATCTTCAAAGAAAAGAAATATTACAGTACCACATTTCCCTGACATTAATAAAATAATTTGTATTTCAGAATGGATGCCACTCAAAAAGAATTGTGAGCAATCTTTCTACAGATAGTAATGTTAAGAAAACAAGAACTTAAAGTGGAAAGAAGTGTTGTAAGATAAAATACTAATGAAAGAAGAGCATACCTTTTAGTTATTTCAGGAGTGGTTATTGAATGATCTAATGCAGAGAAGGCTCGATCACCCATTATAAAAGGAATTGAAAAAACAATCTAAATCCAAAACTAAGAAACCTCAACAAACTACTCTTAAAGCGAGCAACTGATTGAACGAAACAAATGAATGAATGAACACTCCCTCGTCAAATAGAGGATTCACCAAAACAAGCAAATAAATAGAGCAAATATGAAATTTACTACGAAAGCAAGTAACATAATTCATCGGAATAAGCAAAAAATTAAAAGATCTTCGAACTCAATCGAGAGGGAATGTCTAACGAGGTCCTAGACGAGCAACAAAATAAGATTGAGTATTGGGATCAAGAAGCATACATGTCAAACTAATTGTATCCACTCTGAGAACTGATCTAAGATAACGTGCCAAAAAATTGGAAACTCAAATAAGCAGAGATGTATACTATATAACATGGTATAGATAAGTTATTAGCTTAACCAAAGTGACATAAATTTAGTAACAACAGAGTTCAAGAAACTTTGAGAAGCAATGAATTCAAAAGGCAAATGGATTCATATGGAGACAAAGGCCAAAATTGTATAAGAAAGTAATTTAAAAGGTAAATATTAGGGTGATTCAAAAAGAAAAGGAAAAGGAGCAAACCTGATTCTCTTAGTAGCTGCAATTCACCAGTGACATCCTGTAATCTAATCAATAAAATTGAGAACTATACATGTAACCATAAGTGGAAATTATAAGAATTAAGAAACTTGAAAATTAAAAGTATTTGGAGAATGTTTTGAGAGGGAAGATAAGAACTACAATTGAAAGTCCTATAACTCGATGATGAAGCTTAAATTCTTTATGTTCAACCAACAAAAGAGGTACCTGAAATGCTGAAACGGAGATCTTTGACTATTAACCTCCTGTAATTTGTGATGTTATCTACAATGCAAAATGGAAAAATTAAGAGCAAAAGAGGTACCCTTCTCTTGGAGTATGGTCGGTTAGTTTTTAATGACCATATACTCCTCGAATTCAAGACAACTATTCTTCCCTATATTGTTGATTTCTTAATCTCTTGTGCAGTTGTTATTTTGACTTTTTCTTTAATCTTGGACATCATATTTTTATCATTCTCTTAATTACCACTCCCATTTTACTTCTTTTTGTCCAGTACCTTCTCCATCTCAACAAATGGGAAGCCAAGTAAAGGGATCCCAGATACAGATAGTACAATATATTATTACTATTGGGATTATTTTGAGCGGAACGGTTATTTTTGGGATTATTCCTATCAATTTTTCCTAATATTTATCAAGATACATGTAGAGCATATTTCAAATGAAGAAGAATGGACAAAATTAATTAATGAAAAGAGAAGGATCTAATCGTATAACTTACTCAAGCCCTTCCAAGCTTGTTTTGTTTTCCCTTGTTCAGCTTCATATTATCTTTCATGAACATTCTGTGTTTTAACATCCTTCCTAAAGACATTGAAAGATTTATTGACACGATGATCATAAATAAATATCATTTCCATGATGACCAACACTACCCTACAAAATCCACCATATTTAACTTGAAGTCAGGTTTGAGAGAGTAATTCTTGGGGTTAGATTAGTTACATTAAAAAATCCTTAGTATTAGAATTGTTTTTATTCTATTTAAATCACTCTCCTATTCTCCTAGTACAGATAAATGGTTCAGATGTTAACTCTTCTTCTCCCTAAAAAAAGCCAGCTGATCCTAATCATATCACTCTCAAAATGATAGAAAATTTCCAATTACATTGTTGAATCTTGTGTCCATTTCCAAAATAATGAACACTTTCCTCGACAACATGACTCTAACTCTATAACATGGCAGCCATATGGTATTTGCCAAAACATGTGGCAGGTTCAAAGAAATTACATTTGTACAATCTATTATAGTTAATTATTACCCAAAGCATAATTATAAAGAACTATCCACCCTACTGAATGAGGAGCAATGGATTGTCAAACAAGGGAATTGTAATTGGAATTTCAGATTTCAGATATCAGAATTCAAATTCTTGGAATTCAAGTGAAATCTTCATTCCCAGACATTACCTAAAACAATTCAAAACCCTAGTCTGCAAAATATTATCAGATTCCTCACCAAATCACCCCAAATCAACCCATCAAACCATGGAAAAGAGAAAAATCCAAATAAGCGATCAGACCGATAACAAATAAAGCTGAAATCTTTACACAAAAATTGCTACCCATAGAAAAATAGATTTGAATCAAATGGAATCCGAAATTAGAAAAAGAGAAAAAACTAACCTTGAGAAAAGAGAATAGATTAGGTAGGCGCGACTTGAATCTGTGCAGCTACAGGTAGGAAACCTCAAAGCATAGAACAAATCAATCTGAAATTAGTGGAACATGTTATATAGGAGTTTTTCCACAAATCAATCTGGAATTAGTGCTAACAAAAAGCATAGAACAAAAAAGAGTAACCTTAGTGCAGCGGCAATGCGCAAGTTGCGACGCTAATTTAGGCTTTCCTTTGATGGTATCTAAACCGTCTGATCACGATCGGAGGACTAATAGAGTAGCAGTATCGGATGAAGATCTGGCGACGACACCATCTTCACCTATACCCGCCTGAATATCACGTTGGTGAAAGTGAACAGATTGGGCATGGGTCACAGTTTTGAGGAGAGAGAAGCGAGATATTGGAGGTCAAAGGAAGAGAGATAGAATGAGAAGTGGTTTTAGGGTTTTGGTTTGGGAAAAAATGAGGGCCGTTGGATCTAAAGCATTTTCAGCCGTTGGATATTCTTCTGTTCATTTGAACAGTAACATCCCTTCCCACTTTTTAAGAAGTATGGATATTTGGAGCAGCCAGATACATATTTAAGGATCCAATTTGTCGAAAGCAGCAAAAGATAAAAAATCCAGTGGAAGCAAGAGCAATGGGATTCTTTTGCCTTTCACAAATCATCAATCAGCTTCTAAAACAACCACATATAATTATCCTCCATAGAGGAAGAACTACGGTGGCCATCCACGACGAAATGAAAAAATATTTTGAAGAAGCCATTGATCATAATGAATCAATCCACGAATATTTAGAACAAGTAGAGGCTGACAAGTTCCTATCTCCAGAAGGGCAAGACTATCTATTAGATATTTTTCTCACTTGGGATGATGATTATACAGTTTCCTACTATAACAGTCTCTTTGCTGATAACCAGAATTTAGAATTCAATGTTGGAGATAAGGGAATGGACAACATAATGATGGAGTAAGCCCCACCAAGTCAGCAAGAGCAAGTGGTTAAAATATTAACACACGCGGATCTGAGTCAACTTGTCTTTTTCTATTTTGTTTGATTGGTTTGCTTTTGTAAAAGAGAGATGCCCTTAGCACCTCTTCTGATTTAGGGTATCCTATGTAAGAGCCCTCCACTATATAAAGGGCAGTAAGGAGTAAGTGTAAGACAGAGTTTTTCAGAAAGAGAAAGAAACTCACTAGAGAAGCAACATTGCTCTAAGAGAAAGATTGGTACCTCCATCACTCTTAAGGCAACACAGCTCTAGAAAGTCTCATGAGTGTTTGAATGTTTGTAAGGTGTTTGAGTGTTTAAATATTGTAATCTTTCTACATTAATAAAAGTTTTTCTTTCAAAAGGGAACATTACCCATTCGAACCTTGTGTCTCAAATAAACTATTTTCTTGTTTAATATCCCATTATTAAACATAATCTAGTTAGAGACTACGGTCTGAGGTAGGAAACGTAACATATCTGTGCTGTGCCTGATTTAAGGAAGGTTTGGTCGAGGTTAGCCACCTTGGTAAAGCCGGAAGCTGAGAACGCCGGAGGATCCAGTACCAACTAAGTTCAGCTATCAGTCAAAACTCTCTATCTAGTTTATTACGGAGCATGGTGGGCTTGTAAGCATAACAAATAATTTATTTAAGATACAAGTAGTAGAACTGTGGTAACTAGTACCATTAAAAGTCATAAAGAGATAAACATAATAATTAGTATAGATTAATTGCATGCTAATACTATTTCCATCTGTGGCATATGGTATGTTCTATTACTATTTAGTTTGGTATATAATCAAGTTGATTAGAATCTAATAACAATAGTTTTAGTATAATAAGGACTAATAAGTAGTAAAACAAACTTTAAGGGTTCAATCATGATAAAAGTAGTGAGGTGGACAGTAGATTGGGAAATATTTTCAAAAGTAGGGTAAAGTGGGAAATACTTTAGTAGCATAGCAATATATTGGGAAAAAATTCCTTATACTCTCGTCCAACCTTTTTTTTGTGCGAGAGACTTTGGCCAATTAGGGTTTATCCTGAAGTCAGCTCTTAAGGTTTCTTCTCTCTCTTTCTTATTTATCGCTCAATCCTCTAACAAACTACATTCGTTGGTAGATCATTCTTAGATCTCAATTTTTCATCATTACTTGTCGATTTAGTTGCTATTTCTTCCCTGATTTACTTTCGTTGCTACGAGGTCAGATCTGTTCTAAATTTACTGTCTTTCTATTGATTGATTGATTGATTTCTTTTGCACATTAGATTTATCTACCATGTGTTTTCTGTTGGAATTTTCATTTGTTTGAATGGATTTCTGGCTATCCAATCTAAGCTTTATTTTCAATGGATCTTGCTAAACTGAATGCCTTTTCTATTGAGCGTTTCGTGATCTTATGAATTTTCTGTGTTTGTTTTGCGTCAACCATGTGAATCATTGATGTCTTTGTGATTTGAATTTATGGTGTATTGATGTTAGGTGCTTGACGGGTTGAAATATTATTGAAATTGTTTTGAATTCCTTGTCAGAGCTAATTGAGATGCGGTAGGTTTTAGAACTGGTAATTAAAGAGGAGGAAGAGAAGAATTCCTATAGCTTGCAACGGTTTAAAGCCCGTTTTTCTGTTTTACATAGTAGAGGGGTGGGGTGTGTGTTGAGGTTGTGACGGATCCAGGAAACGAGGAAATAGCGAGGGCGAAGCTAGTTTGATCAGTATTTTTTAGGTATGGAGACTTTATAATTTCCAAAATTTAAGCTGGTTGCGTACGCTCCTGGGGCGGGGTGGCATTGAGAGCTCCAATAGATGAGGATTAGGAGCTTCAATGGTGTGGAATTTTACTTTTTGAAAGGTTTTTGCTATGCTTAGCTAAGTGGCGACCAATATATATCTGAGGCACGAAATGGGAGAGGTTATCAGAACAGAGATTAAAATTGAAATTGTGTTTGGGATTTTGCTGCTGTTGTAATTAGCAAGCTTATAATAATCAGTATGAGAATTGATTTTTTATGCTTTGTTTTTAGTTTTTCTCTATTAGGAACTTATTGGTTGATTTGGTTTGCAGTTATCTTATCTGTATTAGAAGAAAACATCTGGCTTCCAAGTGAGGTTCTAGTTTGCCTACCTGTAATTAGTTAGTACAGTGTGCTCATCTCTCTGTTAGTAGATCGAGTATTAGCGCTATTAGGGTTACTTTTCTAGGTTTAATGCAAGGAACTTTAAACTTTCGGTATAGTGTGTTAATACCTTGTATTTTATGAACCTGATACCTCTGTTTTTCTGGGTGTCTCTATCTGTTTCATCTGGAGATTTCTAATGGACATATTGTTTATTGATAGATAAAAATGGGAGATGTGGATGAATTTCGCTGTTTCGTGGGAAGCCTGTCATGGTCTACAACTGATAGAGGTCTGAAGGATGCATTTGAAAAGTATGGTCGTCTACTTGAAGCAAAAGTAAGCATTTATTGTTCTATCGTTAGACGTTATTGTAGATCCTTGAATAAAGATGGTAGTCATGTTAAAGTGTAGCTTGTGGACTGTGTGGTAGGTACAAAAAGATATCTTGTTGAGCTAAGACTGATTTAATTTGTGCTCTGCATCTTGGTAACCTTTTTAATATTCCCATCACTCAATGTATGGCCCATTGTTGAATGGTAGACATAGTCTGGTTATTTATAATTTTTTGAACTCATCTTCCTACACATGTATACACCTTTGGTCCTTTGGAGTGTTAGAGACTATTCTTCTTTGTTAGCATGAAATTAAGTTAAATAAATTACGGGTTAGTAAGCATGTTTATTTAGCAAAATGAGTCAGAGTCTACATTGTGTTGCACGTTAATGCTTGTTTGAGAACTATCTTTACTTCATTTGCGCTCGAGAGAGTAATGTTCTCTTTCTCTTGCTAACTCAGTCAATCTCATTTAGTTTGCTATAAAACCTTTTCAGGTTCATATAACTGTTTATCTCATTCATTGTTCCTGACTAGTGAGCTCTATTGTAAACTCAGGTTGTTTTAGACAAGTTTTCTGGACGATCCCGTGGATTTGGTTTTGTTTCCTTTGATGACAAGAGAGCTATGGAAGAGGCTATTGAGGAAATGAATGGCATAGACTTAGATGGTCGTCCTATCACTGTGGAAAGGGCTCAACCAACCCAAGGGTCTTCTAGAGACCGAGATGGAGACTATGATCGCGATCGTGGCCGTGATCGCGACCGTGGCCGTGACCGTGACCGTGATCGTGGTTATGGAGGAGGTTCAAGGGGATCTGGAGGTGGTGGTGACTGCTTTAAATGTGGCAAGCCTGGCCATTTTGCTCGTGAATGTCCTTCTGATGATGGAGGCAGGGGTGGTGGTAGGTATGGTGGAAGAGGGGAAAGAAAAGGTGGTGGTTATGGACCTGATCGTGGTGGAGATCGCTATGGTGGGGGAGGTGGAGGTGGACGTTACAGAGATTCTGGTAGCCGTGGAGGTGGAGGTTATGGCAATGATAGGTATAGTCGTGATCGTTCTGGCCCATACGAGCGGCCAGGAGCTGGTGGCTATCGCTAAGGTTGTGAATGGTATGTAAAAGTCTTTCTGCTTGTCGTTAATCATTTACCCTAAAGCCTTGCACTTACCACATTTGTCATCTTAATTTCAGCTGTGCAGAGGATGTTTGTTCTAGAAGATCTTCAGGAAGAAGGGGAGCTTTTTACTGAGTTGTACCTAGTGGAAGACATCTTATGTGGTTTCAGACATGGATTGCGTAATTAGAGTTGCAATATTTACTGTTTCTACATCAGGAAAGCCATTTGTCCCCCTGTGGGAGTACTTTCTGTTTCAGGTGATCACTGATGTTATGATGCGATCTTATGCTTGTGATGGCGACATCTGATTTGGCTCTTTAGAAATATGAATCTTGTTTTCGCTGCCATACCTGGTTGATTTACATGCACGTGCATTGCTCTTTCTTCGCTGCCATTTGGTTTTGGTGTGGGTTTGTGAGACATATGACTGGTTGAGCGCGTAGTTCCTGAGTATATATCCATTTCGATTGCTATGAGCTGTGTACGTATCAATGGAAGGGTGTACGTTCTTTTGTTCTTGTGGCATTATCCTTTCGTCTTTCTAATGCACATTTTAAAACGAATTTTGGGAAAAGGTTGAGCTGGGTAATCTCCTATCCTATTTTTCTGTTTGTTTATATCTCAATAATGTTCTATGTTATTAATTATTTTGTGCTTTTGGCAGGCTATATTGGCCTTTTGTGGTCCTTTTTTGGTACATGGTTGGGTTCCATTGTTGCTTGTATTGTTCTACTGTGTTTTGGTAATGAGTTGCGAAAAAATTGAGCTCTGTGGGAATATATCAGCAAGATGAATATGAGGGTCCAGGGTGTTTCTTTGTAATCAGCAGTAGATGGAATGGAACCTCTGGTCTATGGTAGGTCCGTTATCTTAAAGGCTGTTCAATTGAAGAGATAGTGGCTCTTTTAAGGTCTCCCTAAAAATTTGCCATCATGCAAGCTTGTATGTTAACAAGGTCCTGTCCAGTGGGGTAGTTCTTGCAGTTTGGTTCTTGTCCCCTTTTTGAGTTTCTATTAGGCTCGAGGACTTGATGATACTTGGTAGAGAGAATCACAAATTGCCCTGGGAATCCGCCTGCAGTGATCTTTTTGGGGATTGAGCTGCTTGATCGGTTCTTACTGAGAACACAATTCTTAATTACAGTTACAGAAGTGAGAGATGGTGTTTTAGTGTCTATGCTTGAGTAATGTGTCATCTTCTCAGTTCTCATAGGGTACGAGGTTATGCGATGCAATATAGAGTGGAACGGTGAGATGGTTGGTAATTTCTTTTACCGAGTACTTTTCAGTGCTGTGATTTGCAGGTGACTTATACATGGTTAACTTGATATGATGCCTCCCACCTTCTCTTCAATTTCCGTTTTTCTTTTCTTTATGCACCTTTCAATGGTGCATAAAGAATACGCTGTGTATAAATAACATGACTTGTGTGTGTTAGGTGAATTCTTGGTTTGTTTGGTTGTTGCGAACTTGGAATGTTTGTTTTTTACATCGTTGGTCATGCTGAATTCTCAAACTTTTGGGGATTTCATTTGTAGTACTGCCTTTTAACTAATTAAATGGAATTTTTCACCATGTATCAGCCCAACCTTTACAAAAATGCACCATCTACAACTTAGCTTTGAATAATTTTCGCCAGTTCCCTTTAATGACATGATAATTTGATATCACTATTTTCCTTTTACTTATAAGTCTACTTTCTAACGCTGTATATTGACAATCTTCTAATAGATCTGTTGACATCTACTGTTAGTTAAGTACCTGCCCTCATGCATACTGAATGGGCTTATTTATTTTAAGACTTCAATACAACTTTTTAATGACTTAATGTCGCCTTTTTTTTACGTTACGTGCTTGATATTGATGAGAGTGAATTTGCGAAAAACTTAAAAAAGGGAATGTAACTAATAAATCGGGGCATCCATTTAAAGTAAAGGTAGCAAATGTACTGATTTTCATATAATCTTTCTATGAAGTCTTACCATCCCATCTTTTCTTAGTGTCCGTTATATTTTCTTGAGTTTAGTGTCAACTCTTTGCTTCTTATACATGAATGAGAATGACAAGGTGTTTCTAAAGCTTGTTATGTTTGAAGGACTACTTTGTTGTATAAGTTATCCATGTGGAAAATATGCTCTCGTTATCTCTCATTGACACGGAGGGAAGCTAGCTTTATCAGCTCTATTACCAAATGACACCTTCATGATTCCTGCTCGTGTAGAGGAGTTTAGTTGTTCAGTTCTGTACTTAGGAGTATTTGCTGTATTTATTTGAATAGATTTACTTAGCGAGTATTACCCGTTGCCTCGATACGTCTGGTCACTTCTATATTGCTCTGAGACTACATGAAGAATCATGAGGACTCGTTACAAATTTGCTAATATGCTGCTATATCTTGTCTACAAGGAATAGAGAGGCAGTAAGCTCATCTGAATTTGCTATTCAGAGTTTTTTACTTTTTATTTTAGTGCTTATTACCAAAGTTTAAGGTAGCTGTTTATTTGCTAAGTTGCAAAGAGAAAATACATTTATGTAGTGCCGTTTATATGATTTTGGGCAATGTTGAAGAAGCAGATGTACATGCTATTAAGTTTGTGAGGTTTACAACGTCGTTTGTAGAAAGACCTGCTATCGGGGTTTTGTATTGTCTGATGGCTTTATCTTCTGCATATGTACGCAACCTAACAAGTAATTTAGATGTGCTCGGCCAGTTCTTGTCGCATATATCTAGAGGCACCTAACAAGTAATATAGATGGCTGGACCTGTTCTTGTGTAGTAGCGTTACACGGGCAATAACTTTATAGGAACATAGGTCATGAATACCCATTTGTTCCGTCCTATGTCTCGTATTCAATGATTCAAGTTTTTTGGTAAAGATGCGAGGAAAACTTCAGTGCTCATATTTGCATTGGTATTTCCTGAGCTATCTAATTCTAAACTAGAAAGGCTAGCAGAGATATAGTTCGAAATCTTGTTGGCTTCTCTTAAAAGGTAGACTAATGAGTAATGAGAATGCAGACAAATAGTGCAGATTCTGCAGAATTTGCTTGATGTTTGTGATGAGAGTTTTAATACTCTTAGATGCAATACGCGTCTTTGACCATATTAATGAGGATAACATTGTTTTCTTTAATTACTAGATTTATACTTTTTAACTTTTTAGCTCCCAGCAGATAATTACATGGAGCAACGACTATAGCAAAGGGGAGGGGTTTATTAAGATGCTCGATTTTATTATGTAGAAAATTAAAAACGATAGTTGCCCTCAAATGTTCATGTGATGTTTTTGTGTTTTGATTCCTTGAAAAAAAACCCTCATCCTTCATTCCTTTCACATTTTTTACACTCCTTACCACTTCTTAATGTAGTGTATGATGTTTGAAAGGCTCCTTGGGAAAAATAAGATTAGGGCTCCTTATAGTTGCGGGGTTTCGAATTTCGATATTAAGTTGACAAATGACAAGTTGACTATATTATTTTTTCAAAAGTAGACATTTGCAGAATTTATAATTTTAAATGGATGCACAAACTAGAACACTAATGTAGAGAACTTGGGTTTTCATATCCAAAAGAAAAAAGAAAGAAAAATTGTCAGAATTCACCTTTTAAAACCACGATCTTGCTTAAAATCACGTTTTAAAATAACTTTTGCTGAAAAAACCTAAAATAAAATTTTGTTTGTAAAGAGAAACCTTGATGCAAAATTTCTGTTTTATTTTCTCAATAATTTTTTTGCTCTCAACCAACTTAAAAATTGATATTAGCATACTCTTACGAGTGCGGATCATCTATCACACATAGTGTTCCATTTGGTGTCCCATTTTCTATTATTTGGTCCTATAACTTTAATAAAATAATTTTTTAATTTATTTTGTACACGCTCCCTATTAATAAAGCCTCCTCAAAAACAAAAATATAGAAAATAAACTTCACTTAGTAAAATAAAGAGCAAAAATGAAATAAATCGTTTTCGACATTTATTTTACTATGCGAAGTTAATTTTTTTTTTTTTTGTGTTTTAGGAGGATTAATTAATAAGAAACATGTACAAAATAATTTAAAATATTATTTTATTCAAGTACCAAATAATAGAAAATGGGACACAATGTGGGATATATGATCCGGTCTCTACTCTTACGGGCTGTTTGTTTAGAGGGATTAAGGAGTGGGATTGAGAATTCATATCCCTATGGGTAGTATTCCCAGGTTTGATTGAGGGGATAACTAAATTCCCATGGACTGGGGATGCATTAAACCCCTCTTATCCTATCAAAATAATACCTAGGGGATCAGGTATTAGGGAGGGGGATTAAATTTTGTAAGGATATGATTCTTTTACTCTTAATCAAAAGAAAGGGTGGAGAGTTAGTAAGGGTATCTAAGTAAAATTATCATATAATCCCATCTTATTCTCAACGTATACCAAACAAAGGATATAGACTATTTTATGCTTATTCCATCTACCAATTCCCTATCTCACACTCTAATCCTCAACTCCCATTCCCACATACCAAATGCCCCATCATTACTTCCTCCTTCCTTTTATGTTTCAAACTATACTTTTGAAAAGAGGGTTGGTTAATGTTTGATGCTTCTTTTCGTAAACCATTTTTTGTTTTAGATTTCTTTTCGCAAAAACTATTTTAAAAGATGGGTTCTCGCAAGTAGTTTTTTAATCGGTAGTTTTTCTTAATTTTTCCAAAAACTAGTTGTTGGACCGCCCGCTAACGCGCGCGGCCGCCCAATATGTGTATGTAATCGGTTAGGCTATATTAGTTGTTTAATTAATCATTTCTAGTTTATGTAAGAATTGATCCAGTAGATATATCAAAGCAAGGGAAAATGTTACATAGCTAGGTTAACATCAAGATTAAATTAGAAAGACCAAATTATCTTAACACAAACAGTAATTTATATGGTGAACAATAATGACCAGTCACTGTAGTTGTGAGAGCCTAAATTGGCTGATAGTAATTTTTCCTTCTTTGACAATCAAATTTCACGATTCAAAACATCTTCGTGGGTTATGTATGCGTTAACTTAATGACCTAGCATTTGATTTTATCAAGTATCCTTTCTCTTTTTCGAAGTTGATTCTGTTGAAATATGTTGTAATAAAAAAAATTATGCCAATGTGTTGTATTATTGGAAACAAACCAATGATCTAGAGGCAGACCTAGCAATGGTAACTCGAAATGAATCTCAATTAGAGATGACTCGTATTGAATCCAAATTAGAGCATGTTCTCTTCAGCTAAAAATAACTAAAATAAAACTAAACTAAATTAAACTTAACTGAAGAAACAAGTTTCTAGGCCTTCCCCGGGATATGAAAATCAGCAAAGTCAGTTTTGATCGAACTCGGAAGGGTTGGCTCATTGCCATTGACTCATAATTCGATTCAGTCAATGCCTGGATAAAATTTCTACTTGCTTTGGAGTGGAATCTTGTATTGCTTTGAACTGTGGTAAAGTCCCGTAAAGCTGAAATTGACTAAAGCGCTGAACTGCTGCCAATAATGCATCGTCACTACCCACCTTTCCCCCCCCCAATAATTGGTCCATGCTATTCAATCAAGATGCTCAAAACCTGTTCGACCTTTTGCTTAAAATAGCTTTTTTTCTTGTTCGAATAAATACGACCCATTGGCCAATAAAAAAGATTGTCATAAACTCAATTGCTGTCATTCTCAAAGCTGCTTTTATAACACCCGTAACTTTGAATGTGGGGAAGTCATGTTGTACACATTCATATTAAACAGCGACAAATTAAATCATGGAGGAGCTAAAAACACTAACAACAGCTCAGTCTAGAAAGAGAGAAAGTAGAAACGCAACCAAGAAGAGAGAGAGAGAGTTAGGGTTGAGAGAAGAGACATAAACTTACGAAATTCTTGATGGTTGTCGAATAAGAACATCAGCAGCAAAGAAGAACATATCTTTGAGAAGATTTTGACGAGCTCTATAGGACCATAAACAGGGCAATAACTTCAGTGTTACCTATCTCAAAAACAGTTGAACTACATCATTAAACAATCAAAATTATACATACTAATAATCGTCTTTTCTTGAATTAATGCACCATATAATACAATTGGAGAAGAAATTGAGAATTACGAGGAAGATGAAGAAGGAAATTACCTGTAGGCTTTAGATACAACACCTATTTCTGCGCGAAGCTACCTCATCTGTTTGAAAGAGAGAGAATTAGGGATTAAGAAATGCTCACTTTTTGAAAAACAAAATTAAGAAAGAGATATACCTCCATGGGATGACGACCGTTAAGACGAAGACCTTCAGGACTGGCAAACTCCATAAGTGTGTCCTATGGTCGAGTGAGGAAGAAGAAGTGAGGGGTTTTCGATTTTGACGAGCTTTGAGAAAATTTTGACAAGACGATGAAGGACACCGAAGAAACACTCGTTGATGGTGGCGATGACGAGAGAAGGGGCGGATTTTGATAATTTTTGACACTGACTCTTTCATAATGAAAGGAAGTGAAGAGAGGCGCTGCTAGGGTTTAGACAAGAATGTTTGAAGACCGTGGAGCAAGTGAGTAACAATGCCAAAATCAGCACGTGGAAGGGCATCAAGTAAAAATAGCGAAAACATAAGGGAAAAATGGTCAGAACACTGTTCCTAAGCTACATTAACTCCACTTCTCACTTTTAAAAGAGTAGAGAAGAATTGATGAAGATTGAAAGTAGTTGTAAAAAAAGTTTAAAAGAAATAATAGAAAACCAACTAAAAATCTACTAGGAAAAACTAATCAAATTAGAAAGAAGTTTAAAACTAATCAACTAAGGGCCCGTTCGGTATCAGAGTGGTTTTTTTAGTTTTGTGGTTTTTTGTATTTGAAAGTCATATGATATATTTCTTATAATGTAACAAAAATTAGGAAAACTTATTGAAAACATGTTGATTTTGAAAACTGACAACTAAGATGTGAAAATCACTTTTTGTGGTTTCCTGTTTTTTATTTTTAGTTTTCAAAAAAAAAAAAAACTGAAAATTGAAAACAAAAAAAGATAACAAACGATCCCTAAGAAACAAAGCATCCATGGTATTTGTCTTGCTTAGCATTTCGCTGACAAATTCCACATTAATAGGGCCAGGATGGTGCACCCATATCCTAGTCGATCGTCAGCAGTTGTAGGAGGGCATTTGATCGTAGCTACATGGAACATATCTGGTAATAAGGCTCGATTTTTGCTTCAGCACCCTCTCAGACAGAGCTTTGGGATCTTTGGCATGGTTTACGTGTTGGAGTATTTGAGAAACTCCTAGTGTGTTTCTTCAAAAGAAGTAAAATTCTATATCCCACATAGAAAATAACGAGCACGACCAAGATGATAATCGTTAATTATTGAAAATATTTATTTCTTGCCTTGAATAGCGTTAATGTTATAGGTGTGATTTGTGGCAAGATATTTGCTTGCCATTTTCACTTTCATGTTTCCTCTATATATTGTGCTGCCCATTTCTTTCTTAAGGGACATAAATTTTCTCAGTGGCTCGACCTCTCTCTCTTATTCTCATGAACATAAAACACATTCTGCTTATTGGTTTTTTGACAAAGTTCTTTGTGGTTCTCAGTCTACCTCTTCGTGGTACATTGTTGAGGTGGAGGTCTGATATCGCGTATTTATATAGACTTTTCTCCCTTATTTACAAGCTAATTTGTGCGTCATTGGAGCTCTTGGGAGCTATTTGGTGCTAACTATCGTATATAGTTGTGGTTTCGTGTTTTAGTGTTGAATTGCAGGTTTTAGGGAGTTTTCTCTTTATTCCCGAGCCATTTGGAAGCAACCACGGCTTTACGAGATGTTACGGGGCACGTAGGAAGGCTCACGAGTTTTATGGGTAGTTTAGGAGGTCCCAAGACCCCTAAACGTGAAGTTTAGAGAGCCAAAGAGTCAAAAAGGAGGTTTCCGTACTTTGATCGAGCAAAAATGGCCCGATCGGGCGAAGGAATTAAGATCGGGTATTGAAGTTGCGGACCCGATCGGGCGAGAGACGAAGTGCCCAGACCCGATCGGGCAAACATGACCCAATCGGGTGGGTGATCGGGCGAAATCAATTTTTAGTCAAATGTTGTACGCTACGTTGAACAAGACAAGGCTCGAAAAATGGGCTTTTAATACCCCAGACCCGATCGGGCTAAGTAATCCCACCCGATCGGGTGGAAGTTTACTGTTGCACGCGTGAGCAGCTGGGCCCACTCATTCCCACTCATTTCCTTTGTGATGCGTGTGATAGGGGACTAACCATGGCCCACCTATTAATTGTTGTTGCTGCTAACGTGACAAGAGGAAAGAAATAGTGGTGGGCCCACTATTTATTTATATTGCTGCTGCAAGTGTATAAGGGGACAGAAGGTGGCCCACATGTTGCGTGTGATATTGCTGCTGCTGGGTGCTATCATCAACCCGATCGGGTGGGCCAGCTTTTATTATTTTTTTCTTTGTTGCGCTGTGCGTGAAACAAAGGGGGATTTTAGTGGTCATTTTTACTATGGGCCCGCTCGGGTGGCCCCTTTGCCCGATCGGGTCCCGTGCTCGCAAACGCGATTTTTTTATCTTTTGTTCCGCATTTAGTTAGACTTTGAGGGGTATTATAAATACCTTTTCCTCATTATCTTTTATTGATCTTTTTACTGCTTTAGACTCTAGTTTATTCTTCATTGTTCGTAGCTTAGTTTAAACACTTAGATTAGTTCAAGGTGATTGAACCTGTTCCGATTTCAATAAAAGTTCCTGCTTTCTGTCAATTGGTATTCTTTCTTACCCTAATCTCTTTTATTATTCTCAATTGCTTAGTTTATTTATTTAATTATTTATGATGCAATTATTAGGGTTTCATATTAGTTTTGTTGTTGTTAATTCGATTATGAGTGAGTAGTTCCCTTTCTAGGGTGTTAGATAGGAAAGCCATGTTTATACCATGATTGTGATTTAGATTTCTATCAATTTCTAGGGCTTGATTAGGGTGATTGTGATGTGGTTTGTTCTTATTGAGTAATTATTGTCAGTGTACAATTTCATTGATTGCTTGTGGTTAATAGTTGTCTGCACAGATCCGTCTTACGACTAGAGGCCTAGGACACGTCAGTAGTTCTGATTACGTTAGTGAACATGCGGCGTATGTTGAACTATGAGCGTTGAGTCTTAACCATAGCTCAACATAGGCTCTAATCCCCCGACTTTTGACTTAGGTTTTGATAGTAGTTGACCCTATTTGATTGGTATAAGCATGGTGGACCGATCTAATACCCTAGGTTTTTAGTCCATAGTTAATTCCACGATTTAATTTGTCTTCTTTAGTTTAATCTTTAGTTCAGTTAATTCCTCCCTATTTTCATCTGAAGTAGCTAATTGATTGAATATTAATTTAGAAACTCTGTCTCCCTGTGGATTCGACCCTGCTTCCCTTGACTACCATAGTTAGAGGACTGTAGGTTTATCTTTGATTAGGGGATACGACTAAAACCTATCAAGGTCGTATAACCCTAGGGGTAGCTTGGCAAGAGTCCGTGTGTACTGTACGGAGCAATTTCGACTTTAGGGCAGTGATTTTTTTCACGCCACGACAATTCAATCGAGATATGTTTATTCCAATTATAATCTACTAGTCATATTTTTTCCTATGTTACGTGCTTCCCAAAGCCATTCTACAGACTTCTGCGTAGGCACCGATGACAGAATATCATCATTGATATCTAGCACCCACCATCCTGCAAAGAAGCTAGCGTAACTTTGCTCGAGATTATCATTCTTCATATTTCACTTAGGTCTCTTGCTTGTTAGAGTGTGTCTCAACAAGATTGTCTCCTTGATGTTTGTATGCTTGTCACATTGTTAAAAAAAAGGAAAACCTCAGAAAACAAGGGTATTGACTATTGAAGGATCAACCATTGTGTTGGGATTAGGATCTAATCTCGCAGTGGGGGATCCAAGATTTGGTAAATCGGGATACTACAAAATAAATCAACCATTGAGGAAAAAAGTCAATAAATAATTAAATATTGCAAAAACCATTTTAAACATAAAATTAAATGTTCGAATTACAAAAAGTTCAAAAGAGTGCGATTACAATCCAAGGCTATTTTTTGACGTTAAGTTTCGATCACAAATGTTTGTCAAGGCATTTAACACCTTTAAGTGCGAGGATTGAACATAGAAATGCCTTGATCAACATAATCAATGTCGGAAAAAGCCTCAAGGTCTGAGTATAAATAATTTTTATAATCCTCTGTTTACCAAGCCCTAACATCAAAAAAATTGAATGATAAAAATTTAACATGTTCTATGCTCTTTTCATTATTTCTCTTTATATGACCATTGCAACACTAAATATGAATGATAAAAATTTGTTCTTTGTCTTAATAATCTCTTATTTGCATTGTAGAATTAGTTTTGTTAACATGAGAACCAACCTTGAGTAGTCTTTAAGTTAGGGGGTTGGGTGAAGGTGTAATGTATATTATCTCATGATATGAGGCCGTAAATTAGTGCGTTTAGTGGGTTAGATTAGCAATTCAATTGATTTGTTGACTAAGGTGAAGTTGAAAGGCCTAACCTTGTTAACTCAATAAATCAATGGATTGCCCTTTAGGTGTAGATTTTGAGATTGACAATGAAGTTGGAATTGCTATCTCTAAGTAAGGTTGAGTAAGAAATCCCGCCTTTCTTGGAGTCTCAATCCGATCAACATCCGAAAGGCGAGATTGGGTTGAACTTAGCTAGCTTTGACCTCATGTTCCATTATCGACTATCTAACCCCCAATTGAGAGTATTGTCTCATCTTGAGCATCCTTGAAAGAGGAGTTCGAGGTTGCAACGTCTTAATTCAATCCCCTATTACATACTTCTTTAATATCATTTTTATAAATCAACCTCATTGCATTGGGTCCCTATCATTCCCTAACGCTTTTTTCTATCGATTTACAACCCATTGCAATTAACTTATTAGCATTAAAATAGCTCGAAATCAATCAACTTCTTCTCTTCGGTTTAGCTTACATGCTCATTACGTGCTTAGTGTCTAGTCTAGTCTCTGAGGATCCTTACCCTTACTTGCCACGTACTCGTATTTGATTAGTTAGATTTGATTTGAGATTTTTGTTTAGCGACGCAAAAATTCACTATCATGAATCCGCCCCTGCAATCTCAGGTAACTTGTGTATCGTTGTTGTATCTTAACCACCTAACCTATTGTAATTTTGTAAATTCTGCGGATCGTTTAATAACAGTTGCAATCATTTGGGCCCCTTTTTCTTACTATGCCCTAGGCAGTTGCCCCTCAAAAGAACACCAGGGTCAGCCTTGTGCATATCACTAAATATTATGTAGTGTAAACATTGTGGCATGGAGGAGCACCATAAAATGTCATAGACGTTTTCTTTTTCTCTAAGCATTGCTAGATTTCTCTTGTGTGAAAATATTTCGTTGAGATTGTAGTAAATAATATATAAAATAGGGGGTATTGATGTGATTCTTGTGTTACATTTTGTAGCTTCCGGGGAGTTTGGTATGAGGGATAAGGGTATGAAATTGATAGGTGGGAAAAGGATTAGAGTAATGTCATTTGTTGGGTAGAGCCGCAGAGGTTAGAGAAAAGATTAGAATAAGTTGTAAAGTAACAACATTAGGCTTACTAACTCTGTTCCTCTCTCCTTCCTCTTTTATTTTTATTAAGGGTAAAAATACAAAATGCAATTTAACATTATTCCTCGTCCTTATACCCTTTTGATGTGGATTTATTCATGCATTAATTCTCTCTTAACTATAGTGGTGAGTCATTTGACCTATAGGTATATCTTTTCACTTGAGAAAAAGTTTTTCTTATTTTAGACCTAAATATTATTTCATTAAAGTCATTTAATTACTGTTGAGTTTATTAGGTGTGTGAAAAGTCAAAGAGTCAACGTTGATTGTCTACAATTAGTTTAATTAGGAGTGATTCTATAAAGTCAACAAGTCAAAGTCGTAGTCTATTTTTGGAGATGTAAATGGCTTGCAACAAAGTGTTAATTAAAAAGAGGCATACAACTTGGAAGGATCTTATAAAAGTGGTGTGCAACATGAAAGCTTGAAGATTAGATTAGATTTGGTTGATATACTTTAACAAGGATTGTATTCTTTCCTATCTTTTCAACAAAATATCGCAGATCTTAGGGATTAGGTTATTTTTTGATTAGCCGTGTGTTTTGGAGAGGTTTTGAAGAGATTTTGTTAATTTCTCTTGGTAATTTCGGCCTTCATATGACTAAGATAAGTGAAAGACATGTCTTATATGTCTTATGCTTTGTAACAACTATATATTGGCCATGATGATCAGTAACGGAAACAAGAATTATTCAACGTATAATTGATTGTTTTAATTCTTTGTGAGTGTAAAAATTACAATCTTTAATTAATTTTTGAGAGTGTTAATTAATTAAAGTTAAATAACTTAATTACAGGAGTGGTTTAGGTGCATTAAAGATTGAGTGTTCACTTAAAAATTGAAATATACCTTGTTACTTGAAAATTTTGGACTTAGATTAAATCTTTAGGTCTTTTGCGTGGATTTCAGATTATTTGCTTGGATTGGCTTGGCAAGAACATTGCCTTTCCCCATGGCATTAATTTGGTGATGTAAGAGAGGGTTTATCCTTATCCTTTTCTTCTTTTATAGTTCCTATCCTCTCAAACGAACAAATTATTCCTCTATCTGTCTATCATTATCCCTATTCTTTCAACTCTCATAAAAAACACCCCCTTAATGCAACAAAATGGAAGTACTAATACTACTACAAAATAAGACGCACAATTAGATAGTTCTGTAATTTGATTATCTTGTACCAACTCAATGCTAAGAGTAAGTGAAACATTCAAAATCACCCTTCAAGGTTAGAAGTTACACTTAAATTAAAAGATTTGAACTTTGTTCTTGGGGATTGAATGAATCGAAACAAAATTCGTTTACACTAAACACAATTTAAACAAATACAAGTTTGAACTATCTAAACCGAAAATTTAAAAGTAAGTCCAAAAATCATTGCCTTAATCCAAGTATATTCACGTGTAATGTGCAAATTCCTTTGATCAAATGTGTATCAAATTTACAGCTTTTTCCCAACAAACAATGAAATTCTATGAATCTCTAACACATTTGTAAGCATCTATCTAACAATATCCTACACTAAATGTGTAAATTCACTAAATTCCTCCCTACTCCATTTCCATTTCCATTTCCATTTCTTTGATCTCGCTTTTTTTTTTTGTTTTGAATAAAATGAAGTATACAACATTCAATAAGGCATAATATGCGTAGTTTTCGTATCATAGACACCCAAACAAGACTTATTGTAATTCACCCTCAAAACCTTCACCAAATCACAACACATCTGCTTCACAATTGGCGAACAATCACTTTGAAGCAATAACAAACACTTCCCCAACCCATTATTCCTTCCCAATATTTCCTTGACTTTCTCATCCCTAAAAAGATAACATACACTCCAGAGCACCGTAACACCGTGCTCCGTCGTTTTCCCCGACACTTTCATCAATTTTCTTACAATCTCAACCACACAATTTTCTTCCTCACATATCGCCGTCCTCCCCTCCGTGAAAGTGGCCATCATCTCTAACATCTCCATTGATCGTTGAATCATCATCACATCTGTTGTTCTCCCTGCGTCGCAGAGGATCTCTCCTATTCTTCGTACCATCCCTAACCTAACCACCTCCATTTTCGCTGTTTTCGAACTTGCGATTCCAATCAACGCCGATAATCCAGCTTCAATTGAAGAATCTGAACCTAATTTGATCATATTGTAGAGCTCAAGAAATAAATTCGGAGTTTCGATCAACAAACCTTTAACCTCTTTATCAATCGCGATCTTGTGTATAATTCTCGCCGCTGCGATGTTCGATTCGACGCATCCATTCCGCAATACAACAACGAATTTAGTAAAGCAATTCGAATTCATCAATTTGACGAGTTTATCTCCTTCACAGAGATTCAAAATCAACAAAATCAACTCCAGAACCTCAATCTGAACCTCATCCGACTTAATCATCAATTCAACAATGGAACTCAAGAACTCATCAGAATCAACCAAAACTCTACGATTCTCCTCCGATTTAGTAGCTTGATCGAGAACATTCTTGAGAGAGAAATTCAGATCGCGAGGATTAGTGAGGAGAGAAGGAAGGTGAAATGGAGGAGAGGAGAGAGAGTGAGAGTGAGACCAGAGATGGATGAGGCGATGAAGAGTGAGGTTAGGGACGAAAGAAGGAGAAGAGAGAGATTGCATAGTAGCAGGACAAGTAGTGTTACCATTGTCAAGCCAAGATTGGATGCTGGAACGATCGTAGGTGATGCCAGTGGAGAGAGAAACAGGAGATTTCATGAGGTCGAGTGAGATTGGACATCTGAAGTAGGTTGGTATTGATACGCATAGCTCGTTTTGGTTTTTCGCCATTGTTGTGGAGGAGAGAGTTGCAGAGAGAGAGAGAGAGAGAGAGAGAGAGAGATGAAGGGAAGTCTAATTATAATGCGAAAGAGTCAAAAGTCAGAGAATGAGGAGAGACATTAGTCAAAGGGGGGGAATTGGTGGGCGTGTGTTTGGATAAAAAAAGTGTGTGTAAGTTGGACTATCTGTGTGCGTGGGTGGACCGGCGAGGGTGTATTACTTTGAGAGTTGGGTGTAAGAATATTTTATTATAGACTATAGTATTAATGGTAGATGTGTTGTTACGCAATTGAGTTTGTTGAAATTTATTATTGGGGAGGTGTGGACCAAGTTTTGGTGTGGTGGTCACAAATTCAACAACAAACTATTTTGTTAAAGTAGGTCAAGGTATATGCTCTAGATCGCTTGGAAAATTGTTTTAGAAGAAAAGTATTGATAGACTAATGCTGCCTTTGTTTTTGTTTCGATGGAAATCACTTTTAATAGAAAAGTATTTTTCAAATAAAATAATTTTCAATGAAAATTATGATTATAAAAAATATATTTTTATTTGTTTGTTCGATGATAGACTATCGAGGGGAAAATAGGAAATGAAAGGTAAAAGAAGTGCAAGGATGGAAGAAATGAACAAGGAGAAGCAAAGAGTATGGTGGACAATGTGGCATACTTTGATAAGAAAAGAATTTGGTTTTTCTTTTTGAAGGAGAAAATTTCCATATTTGAGAAAATGATTTTCCTCCCCGTAATAAAAAAAAACAAAGGAAAAAGTAAAGATAATGGAAAATGTTTTCCTCCAAAACAAACGCTCCCAGACCTGCTTGCTTCAATTGTCCAATGGTGGACGTATGATTTTGAATTTGGCGGCACTATTAAAAGGGGATAAATAAAGTAATATTGTAAACACTTGATTGGGATAAGTCTAAAAAATTAACGGATCGCTCATAACATCTCCAATCCGTTATGGGAGTCATAAACAACAGAATATAGGGAAATAATCCCGTAAAACCTACAGATCATCTTAAACACAAAACAAAAACTATATAGAAATAGTAGAACAAATAGCTCCTGAGAGCACTAATGACGTACATTCTAGCTCAGAAATCGAAAAAAAACTAGATATAAAGCTACAGTCGCAGATCCAGGATTTGGAAAGTTGGGTAATGATTACAAAAGAAATCAACCATCCGGAATAAATAAACAATTAAATATTATAAAAACCAACAGAAACATAAAATTAAACATCGGAATTGCAAATAGTGCAAAGGAGGGCGACATAGAGGATTTTTATGAACTCCACCGACCTTCCAAAAGAACTCCAAACTTTTATTTTCATCTCCGAACCTTAACAACTATATAATCATTAATCAATTATATAACATCTTCATTTCTATTATTCTACCTAAATGAGCAACAAACTTACGCCTCTTGAAACTTGCAACATTTAAATTTTTTCTTCAATTTCTAATTCCACAAGCAAAACAAGAAAAATCCGAGTTTGCAGTTCTTCATCCAAACCCTCTTTACTATATACATGGTTGCTCTACATTTAGTATTACTTCCCATCTATAAATGCATCATTTCATATAGGTAATGTATAATAATAAATTAGATACTTATGCCTTAAGATCACATCATGACATGCATAACTTATTATAGTTTAAATAGCAACATAAATTGAAATGATTTATCTATCAGCAATGAATTATCATAAATTTGGAATATTATCATTAATATCTGGCCAAAGAAGAATTCTTTAAGCATCATATGCTAAAACCAATGAAGTGCATGAAGAAGGAGACATTCTGGGTTTGGCTGTCAGTGAACGAAGTGCGTGAGGTTTGAACTCAAGAATTGAGGAAGGAAAGAAAGAGGTGTTCAGTGAGCGTGCAAGGTCAGTTTTGTTTAGCTCCCAAAAGATGAGTTTCTAAGCTCTTTTTTACTCATGTTCACCTTAAAAAAACTATCTATACATATACTATGGATCGAGCCTTCTATATTTTTGCTTCTTTCTGTTTCTTAGAGTCGAGGTACGCCTCTACCCCGATGTACCCTAAATCTGTTCCTGTAGAATTATAATATCAAGGGATAATGGACCCGACCCATGGATTGACACATGACCTATCAATTGAGGACGTTGAAGACGAAGTCAAATTATATGATCTAATAATTACATGAAAGTTTCTGCAAACTGCAAAATGTCAGTCAAACGTTTATCAAACAAAAATAACAAGCTTTTTACAATGACAACAAATCTGGCAATTAGTCGTACATAGGATCACCACACAATTTTGAGGGGCAAATTCACATCAACTGTACATCAACAAATGGAAAGTGGATCGGTTTCAGAAAAGATATTTCTCATCTGTAATGGGGTTCTTTGAACATTCCAGAGATGGAGCTCATTTGTCATATGTCAACAAAGCAGATTTTCCAGAGGACTTTTGCCTCAGCCGCTCTAATTCCATGGCAACTTCTACCATGGTCGGCCTCTCGGTTCCTCTGAAGTTCAAGCATCGTTTTGCAAGATTCGCAGCTACCATTACATCTTCTATTGTACTTTCAGCTACAGTTTTATGATCTATCATCTCGTACAAATCTGAGTCATTCGATGATGAGATAAAGCGTATCACCAAGCTGGTAGCTCCATCTGAAGTCGTAGAGCAAATTGGCTTCTGTCTTGTAAGAAGTTCCATAAGAACTACTCCGAAACTGTATACATCACTCTTTTCTGTAAATTTGCTTGATCGGAAATATTCCGGATCAAGATAGCCAAATGTGCCTTGTACACAAGTAGTTAAGTGAGTGTCATTGATGTCGATGGATCTTGAAATTCCAAAGTCAGATACTTTTGCCCTATAGTTATCATCCAAGAGAATGTTGCTAGACTTTATGTCTCTGATAGATTGGAGTCGATGTTTGTGAGTGTAAATAAGCTATTGCCCCGGCAACTTCGCATGCGATTCGTAAACCCATTTCCCAACTACATTGGAAGTCATCGGTTGAATCATGAAGCAGTTCAGCCAAGGTTCCATTTGGAATGAACTCGTAAACTAAAAGTGGCACAACTGTTTCCAAGCAACACCCAAGCAACTTCACAACATTTCTGTGATTAATATGTGACAAGAGGAATACCTCGTTGATGAATTCTTTACACTTGCTTTCATCAAATGAGCTTGATTTTTTGACAGCAATTACTTGTCCATCAGTTAGAATTCCTTTGTAAACTGTACCTTGCCCTCCTTTGCCAATTACACGATCTTCATTGAAGTTGTCAGTTGCATTCTGCAGTTCCTTTTTGTTAAAGAGTTTTGTTCTCTCAATTTCGTTGGAGTTAGAACAATGTTCTTTGAAGTACTTCTTTCTAAGCTTCACCTCCTTTCTCTTGCTCTTTGTAATAATACGCCAACATAAGCAACCCAAGCCACATGATAAAACCAGTGGGACTATACCTGCATGTTCCAACATCATGAGAGCATCCTTTATGTTGGAATATATAGAAGTTCATTGCAAACTTTACATTTACAATCTTAATGGAACTTTTTTTTTTTGAAGATTTGTGATATTTTTTTTGGTGATAAAAGAGGGGTCAACCCCAAACAACAACACAAATAACAGTAAACCAAAAAAACAAAGAAAAACAAAACAAGCAGAAACTGCCAGTAGCCAAAGCTACATAATTCACTAGCTATCCTAACTAAAACTACTCATTCATGGCAGGAACCATTCTCGGAAAAGCAACAACCCCACTTAAATCCTCCAATAAAACGGCACTAAGATCCTTAGGCACCGCTCTAAGTAACACCAACTTTTCTTGAAGAAGCACACCATAATTAGCTACCCAATCCGCCGGACGATTGGCCTCTCGATAGCAATGACGAACCTCAACCCGCCATTCCTTTCTAGCAATAATAGCATGGCATCTACGAATCAAATGAATGTAAGGAGAGTTGATAGATGGTTTCTCTATCAACAAACGAGACACAACTTCCGAGTCCACCTCGACTTGAACCAATCTATATCCACCATTCCATGCTATGGCTAAACCACGCAACACACCAAAGATTTCAGCTTTTGTGCAGGAACATCTCCCACAATTGACAACAAAAATCTCATGAACTCCCCCTCTGTGGTCACGAATCAGCCCCCCTGCACCCGCATCACCAGGATTCCCTTTCGACGCTCCGTCAGTGTTAAGTTTCACCCAGCCCTCCCTAGGTGAATTCCACCTAGTAAATGCTTCCACTTTCCTCCTTTTATTCATTGGCCTAATCAGTCCAACTCTTTCACGAGCTTGAGTAATGCATCTCACCCGCGCAAGGACAAAGCTTGCTTGATCAAACGGGATATCAATGTTGTTGGCATAACATCTCTCGTTCCGCTATTTCCACAACCACCAACAAGTGACAGAAAAAATGATTGGACGCTCACTCACTTGTGTTGGATCACTACTGTAAATGGAATCTAAAATCCATTCCCTGAATTGAAGCACACGCTGGGCATCAGATTCCAGCCACCCAAGTCTGTCCCATACATGTTTCGCTGCTGGGCAAAGACGCAGGATATGCTCCATGTCTTCTTCAGCAGCCCCGCAAGCTACACACCTTGGATCATCAGTTAATCGTCTCAGGAATCGATTGACATTGGTCATTAGCCGATCTTGAATAGCTAACCACAGGAAGAAACAAATTCTTTGAGGTGTTTGGAGTTTCCAAATGAGTTTCCAGCCACCAAATTGATTAAAATTGGGAAGCTCTTGTCCTCTCATAATCTGAATAGCTGAACCAATTGAAAATCCACCCGAAGGTGCCCCATTCCAAAAAACTTCATCTATTTCCTCTTCATTTTCCACGAGTTCATGAGAAGCAATCTCTCGCAAAATCTGAGCAGGGAGAAATTGAGCAAATAATTCCATCCTCCATCCCATATTAGGATCCCACATCTCTTTCACTGTTTTTTCATGTAATTCAAGAGGGGGTAGCGGATCAGCAAGTTCAAGCAGAGGGGATTTATTGACCCATCTATGCAACCAAAACTTGGTATCCTTTCCATTACCCACTGCCGCGCTTATGCCTTTCTTGAGGATATCAATGTTATCGCGCAATTCCCTTCCAAGCATTGGAAGCACCTGGGCGCATTTTGAACATTTCAATATCGCAGCGACCTTCACAGTACTTGCTACGGAATACACGAGCCCACAGAGACTGAGGTTCCGCCAACATTCTCCATCCCAACTTAGTGAGAAAGGCCGCATTTGCTTGCCTTGTTGAACGAATGCCCAAGCCTCCTTCATCCTTTGGCCTTGTGACAGAATCCCAAGCTAGGAGATCTACTCTTGTTTTCTCTTCTGTATCTCCCCACAAGAACCTGCGTGCTTTTCTATCAATGTCATGACACGTAGAACAAGGTAGCTTTATGGTCTGCATCACATAATATGGCAGCGAGAGCAATGAGGATTGTATTAACGTATTTCTTCCTGCCATTGACAGAACCTTTGATTTTCAACCCGACAGTTTGCTATTAATTCTTTCAACAATGTTTTGATATTCCTTCTTCGAAGATCGACCATTAATCGTTGGAACACCTAGGTACATTCCCAAATCACTCGTCGACTCCATACCCAGCTGATTACAAATAGATTCTCGTATTTCCAAGTGAGTATCTGCTGAAAAAAACACTCTAGATTTATCTTTATTGACTTTGCTCCCTGACGCCTTACAAAATTGATTCAGGCATTCACTCATCAACTGAGCTTGGTCAACCGTGGCTTCACAAAAGAGAATTAAGTCGTCTGCAAATGCTAGGTTGGAAATAGGTGGACCATTACGACTAGCACGAAAAGGTTTCCAGCATCCCAAATTAACTTCTCTATCAATGATATGAGCTAATCTCTCCATACATATGACATACAAGTAAGGCGAAAGTGGATCACCTTGCCGAATGCCACGAGAAGGAGAAAACTTTTCAGTTGCTTCACCATTCCAAAGCACTTGTAACCTCGCAGACGTAACACATTGCATTACAATATCTACCATATGTTGCAGTAGGCAAAGTTCCAAAAGTGAATCACGGATGAAATCCCATTGAAGTCTGTCGTAACTCGTAAGCCTTTTCAAAGTCTATCTTAACCGCCATAAAACCCATTGCCTTGTTTCTTTGTAGCATTTCCTGGACAATGACCACATTATCTGTAATTTGACGTTTCGGAACAAAACTACATTGAGTTGGCGAGATTAAAGACGGAAGGATAGGTTTTAGTCTGTTCACTATCACCTTCGTAACAATCTTGTAGATGATATTGCATAACCCAATCCGTCTAAATTGTTTAGCATATTGAGGGACATCAACTTTGGGAATTAAAACCAAAAATGCATCATTCAATCCTTCAGGGAATTCACGGCCTTCCAAGATGTTTTTTACCGCGCGAATTAGACTTGGACTAATAATACTCCAGGAAAGTTGATAGAAGATCGGCTGAAAACCATCGGGCCCCGGGGCTTTAAACGATTTTTATATCATTAAGAGCCAATTGAATCTCACAGTTAGAAATAGGCCTCGCTAGCTGTTCATGATCATCTCTGCTGATTGGAGGGAAGCAATCACGCAGGAGATAAACTTCAGAATTCAAATTATTTTCATCCCGAAAGAGCGACTGCCAATATTCCAACACTATTTTCTTCACTTGAACTGGGTTAGACACCCATTCTCCTGTATCATTCTGTAAGCAATCCACCTTGTTTCTTCTTCTCCTAATGATCGTTGAGAGGTGAAAAAATTTGGTGTTACGATCTCCATAACAAATGTAATCTTCTCTTGACTTCTGAAACCAGAGCAGTTCTTCCTGCGCCAGGACTTGTTCCATTTCAACTCTTAACTTAGCTTCAAGAGCTAACAAATGACGATGACCTCCTCTTGCAAGAATTTTTTGAATTCCTTCCAAACGAGCCCAAAGTTTTGATTTTTTTCTGAAAATATTATGGAATGTTTCACGATTCCAAATATTTAATTTAGTAGCAAAATCACGGATAAATGGGATAAGGGGTTCACCATTCAGCCAGTTACTACGGACAAAGTCCTCGAACCTATCATGATGAATCCACGCAACTTGAAACCGAAGCGGCTTAACAGAGCTCGGAATAGGTGCAAAACCATTGGTGCTGAGAAGAAGTGGGCAATGGTCTGAAGTGAGTTTTGGGAGGTTCCGCACAGCAGCTTCGGAAAATCTTGACCTCCACTTGTCATTAGCTAACCCTCTATCAAGTCAGCAAGACTTGAAAGTATTTGGATTATTCCCTCGGAACCAAGTATGAGCCGGACCAGAGCAACCGAAATCAATCAAACCATTGTTTTCTATCCAATTAGTAAAATCGCGACATCTTTTCTGCATCTCCGAGCCCCCAACTCCATTGCGTTCATTCATGTTAGCCGTTTCATTGAAGTCACCTGCTAATAGCCAAGGGCCAGAGAAATTATTTTTTACTCGTTCGAGTCCCGACCAAAGATTCTTACGAGCTACGCTATCCGGGCTAGCATAAACTGCGGAGAATAGCCAAGGTTCTTCTTCTGCTTTCTTAATTTCCACTGTCAAATGTTGTGTATGATTGTCAAATACTTTAACTTCAATATTCTCAGAGCGCCAAAACATCCGGATACCTCCCTAAACCCTTGAGCCTCAACTCGAGTTTGGCTAGAGAATCCGATTTTATCACAGACTTTTTGAGCTTGATCTCCACTCAAATGAGTCTCCACAAGAACTAGCAGAGTAGGATTATTTATACGAACTAACTCCCGAATCGAGGTTAGTTTATTCCCGGCACCTTGAACATTCCAAACCATAATTTTTAACGACATATTAAACATCGGAAAATTAGGGAAACGATCCAATTCATTCAAGTGAATGTTAGGCAGTAAGGAGACAAACATCTCCCTGAGAGCTCGCATTGGCCCTTCTGTGGTCATTGGAATTTTGAACGTTGCCAATAATTCCGGAGGATTGTGTTGCAGAGGCAGGAACGAGGACACCTCGATCATCATCTTGTTTGCTAACGGATGAGCTTTGGCCAATGTCGGCCCCTCCATCAATGAGTCGATGAGCATTGAGTATTTGGGAGGCACACACACCTCTAGAGTGATCGGTATTCTCGCCATACTCACTTACAGAGGGACTACGATTTTTTTGTATCCAGTCTTCAGTCCTACTAGTCACTAAGGGTGTGGAATAGTTGAGATCACTCGAGGAGGTAACCCTGTTATCACGATTTTGAAGCGGACGAGCATAAGGGGAAGCAATACTCCTCGAAGATCCTTTCTTATTTCTAATAGCTCCAACATTCAAATTTTCCTTATTAAAGGAAGGATTTTTAAATTGGTCAACTGGAATAATAGAATGTTCCCTAACATTATTATCCCCAAGGTCAGCCTTTCCCAAACGATTAAAGATCTTATTTCCTGTGGGGAGCAAATTATGAGGACTATTAGGTACCCCTAAGTCAACCGTAGGAAGGATTTCTAAACTAGCAACTTTACCTTCCAAAATATCAACAACAATCTTTTCCACCCCACTATTATCTCCTAAATTAGTGCTTGACAAATCCTTAACAATTTCCTCAGTACTCCTAGACTGATCTCCTTCCTTGATTAAAGGCTTAGTGCCGTTTTTTCCTAGGATATAATCTTCTCCTTGATCCACATCTTCTATCTCTAAAATGTCAAATCTTGATCCCCCTTTTTTCTCCTTGTTTCTTTTTATATCTCCACGAATCTCGTTTTTTCCCTCTTTTATTTCCATGTTGACAGACTCTCTGTTTCCTCGCGTTTCACCGGTTGTCGGATTTTTTTTCCCGGTATCTCCTCTTGACTTGTTAGTGTTCCTTCTCGGTGGCCTTTGAACCATCACCCAAGCTCCATAAGAGTTATTCTCTTCAGGCCTCACTATAGGCTCTTTAGCAATTTCTTGCTTTAAAACATCTGAATCAACTTGCTTCAAATTAGAATTATATGTGGAGTGAAATGAAGGACAATCAGATCACCCTCTTTATGTCCCAATCTACCACACTTGAAGCATATCTGTTTGAGACCTTCATAGTGAATCTTCCAAACTCTTCCATTTAGTCGAAACTTAGATAGAAGTGGTTTTTCTAGATCGACATCAATACTAAAACGGACATATTGCCCTCTATTCATCGACTCAGTGTGTCGATCAATACGAATGACTTTGCCAATCTTGGAACCAATCTTGTGGAAAAATTATTTATCAAAACATTCCACTGAAAGATGGGGAATACGGACCCATGCAGTGAGCTTGCTAATAGGAGCTTCATCCGGAACAAAATTTAGCACCCATTTACGAATAGTCAAATAACTATCACCCAATATCCATGGCCCTTGAGTAAGCACAAATGCATAATCATCCATGTTAGAGAAACGGACTACGTAATATGAACACCCTACATCAGTGAGTGATATATCTCCAACAAGCGTCCACTTCATACTTAATTTTTTCACTAAGAGCTCATAACTCAACCTCCTATCAAAAAGTTTGATAATTAATGCATTCATCCAAGGACTTCTCAACCGTTTTTCTCTTCTTTGGTTAGTAGAATATTAGGACACTCTCATCATCATTACTATCCTCTAAAGGAATATCATCATCTGAAAATTCTCCATCTTCCTCCTCTATTTCCTTGGACCACGAGTTAGGTTGAATTCCTGCCCCTTGGGTCATCATACTCTAGGTAGGAGGTCTACCCTTAGGTATGCTAGGCAAAGGAGTCTCCTCCACCATTGATACCATCTCAGAATCTTCATCATGAAGTAGAGATTGATGCAAAATCTCATGCGTAATGTCCAGGATTTTTTGTGTTAACGACTAATGAGATCAGTCTCTTGTTTCGACAATTCACTCACTTTTCTCTCGCTCTCCATGGCCCCCTACACGTATGTAAATGAGGAATATACTGATGATTTTGCCTAGCTAACTTAATATAATCCTTTTCACAATTATTGTCGCAATCTCTGTCACAATACCCTCCTTGTGAATCATCACACAACCTCGTCTTAATTCAATATACGTTGGAAAGAGAATATGGCTAACATTTGAGGATGTTGCTCTCATTTCATCTTATATGATCACAAGTGACAATTAGATTACTAGGATGAATCAAATGAAAGGAGTTTTATGGAACAAAGTTCAGGTAGTTTTCGAAGCCGCAAGAGCAGCAAACCCAAGTTAAATTCTCCACAAACTTAAGATATGTTGAAAGGTAATTGGTTCAAGATAGTTCTTATGGTTTCAAGGTGGGTTATATTTTGTGATGAATCCCTTTTGGAACACATGTTATAAGTGATTGGGTAGCCTTCTTAACATGTTGAAAGTGATTTCTATGATGAACCTACCATGTTTTCATCTATAAAAAAAGGTCATTGGATCAAAATAGTTCTATGATGAACATGTAGAAGCAGTATATGCGTAGCGACTCGGGACCTAGCTCACGGCCCGCGAGCTACTCCCAATCGGGAGTCTCGACCTCTGTTGTGACTCGCGACGGACATACTGCTTCTCCACATCTAATTTACGAATATAAGAACTCCTCCTCTTCTTATATTACCCCACGTACTAATTAACTAAACCCATTACTCTATAAATGTTGCAACAACATTTATATTTAAGTTATATAGATCAAAGTTAGATAAAGCTTACTTGGCAGACCGTAATAATAAACATATGCAAAGTAGGCTCCTGTCAATGGAAAGTAGATAATATGTTATTCGACTATATTAAAAGAGTAAGTGTTGAAATAGACTATCTATCATTGCAAAATCAAAAGGTTTTAACTGAAAGCATCAAAATATTAACTTAAAATTTTATCATGTAATTTTTTGTTTAAAAGCCTAAAATGTTAAAATTGACCAGAATAATCCAAACTATGTCCGTTCCGCCAATAATAATCCCTACTAAGGATTATTCCTGTATAATCCCAACTATTGGGGAGGTCCGCCACAAATACCCCCAAGTGACATGCAACCTGCTAACAAGGTAATTTTTTTATTTTTCTTTTATTTTTATCTTTCTTTTTCTTTTCTTTTTCTACAACCACCCCAATCCTACCCACCAGGCCACCACCACATCAGCCACCCCTCCCCTCCTCTTCCTACCCCACACCCAAAACTCCTCCCAGCCACCACCTCCTTGATTTTGTCGCCACCCTATAACCACCTCCCCTGCCTCTCCCTCTCCTGATTCTTTGATTTCATCAAGCAGAATTTTCTATCACAATCTCAAGAGAGATAATTCCAACGGAGCTTATGAAAAAATTAGAGTGAAATACCTTGTCTGCAATTGTAGTTGTTGTCAAGTAATGTGTTTGAAGGATTCGATTAATACATCAATTTCAGAGTAATTAACAAACTAAATGTTAGAATACGGAGGAATAATTAACAATTGCAGAGTAAAATTGAAAGTGAAAGCATTTCACCATGGAACTGGAGGACGATGAACTACAGTTGGGCGGTGAAAGATCCTTCAGAAATCCGATAGAAATAACGAGCAGAGAGCAAGAACTTGAGGACGATGTTGAGTAAGAACAGTAGTTCGAACAGAAATCTGATTGCAACACCGCTAATTCAGCCCTAATTCAGCGAAAGTAACTGGGTTTTTCGAAGGTTGCGAGAGAAGTTCGTGGGTCTTCGAAGCTGGGTGGCCTGGGTTTATGGTGAGGGAGGGTTTTGGTGTTTTTTAGAAGATGGTGGGGCTGGGTTTATTCGAAGGTGGTGAGGGAGGGTTTTGCTAGTTTTTAGAAGGTGGTGGGGCTGGGTTTATTCGAAGGTTGTTGAACAAATGGTGCTGGTTGTGGCGAATCTGGGTGGCCTGGGTTTATTCGAAGGTGGTGAGGGAGGGTTTTGGTGGTTTTCGAAGGTTGTGGCGAATCTGGGTGGAGAGCAGGAGAGGGGGGCGGTTCTGAGTTTGTAGGAGGGGGGGCTGGGGGTGGTGGCGAAGGTAGGTTCATGATTAGGGCTTGGAGTGGCGGCGAGGGAGATCGTGATTGGGGCTGGGGTGGTGGTGGTGGTGGTGGTGTTGGTGGCAAGGGGAGGGTCGTGGTTGGAGCTTGGTGGTGGTGGTGAGGAAGGTTTCCTTCCACTTGGTAGGATGGGGAAGTAGGGTGGAAAATTTTTTTAAAAAAAAACAAAATAAAATAATAATTGCAAACAACCAATTAAAGCATGACACGTAGCATATTAACCTGTTAAACAGGTTTCCTTCAGGTCACGGATCATTTGTGGCGGACCTCCCCAATAGTTGAGATTATACATGAATAAACCTTAGTAGGGATTATTATCGGCGGAACGGACATAGTTTGGATTATTCTGGTCAATTTTTCCAAATTTTAAAACTATTTACTTTTAAGTAAAACCTTTAGCTAAAATTATAAGGAAAAATTGCCTGGAATAATGCAATCTTTGCCCGTTCGCAAATAATAATGCACCCTAAAGATTATTCTGGAATAATGCAACCTTTATACCCCATTTATTTTAAACAAGTCAAAACCGGATCATATCAATTTTAACCTGAATAATAGGTTAAGTGGGACACGTGTCAGCTTATAATTAGTTCTAATAAATTGATTTATAAAATAATTTAAAAATAAAAACAAAAAACAAAAAAAAATCCCACCCACCCCTCCCCTAACCCCACGCAGAATCATGACCCCCACCTCCACCCCCACCCCCCAGCCACCCCACAACCACTGCCACCCCACCCCGATTTTCCGACCCCCAGCCACGATCGAAACCACCCAACAACTACCCCCAGAAATCACCCAACAACGACCCCCCAGAAACCACCCAACAACGACGACCCCCGCGTGAAACCACCAAAGCACCGCCCACGCAACCCTGCCGCAACCGAAAATCACCAACCTCCCTCGAAAACGCTTCACCCCTGCCCAAAACCACCACATTCAAGTGTTTTAATAAAAAGGGGGAGGGAGGAGTTCGTGGTGGCGCAGCCACGAGGAGGGGAGGGGAAGCGAAGGCGAAGGGGAAGGGGGTTCGTCCGGTGGTGGCGCAGCGACGAGGAGGATAGGGGGAGGTGGGGGTGTGGGTTGGGCTTGAGCGCAGCAGGGGGTTGGGATTGGGGCTGAGATCGAGCATCGGGGTGGGGGTGGGGGTTGGGGTTGGTGCAGCAGGGGGTGGGGGCTGGCGCAGCAGGGGGGTGGTTTGGGGTTGGGGCTGGCGCAGGGGGAGGGGTGTGGGATTTTATCTTTTTTTTTTTAGTTTTTGTTAATATATTAATTTAAATTTAAATTTTTAAATAAAAATTACCAATTGTTCAGGTAACCGGTAATTTGTCCTATTTAAAATAAATGGGGTATAAAGGTTGCATTATTCCAGAATAATCTTAGGTTGCATTATTATTTGCGAATCGCCAAAAGGTTGCATTATTCTAGGCAATTTTTTCCAAATTATAATAGTCTACCCAAATATATATAGATAGACTATCTAACATAAGTTTTTATAAAACCGAATTTGATTATTCCACTTGTTTTAGACAAATACAATGTTCAGATTACATTAGAGTAGGAGGAATTTTTTTTAATTGGTTTTGAACGAAGAGTCACATCGCTTTCATTTTCATGTAAGCATAAATGACCATTTCCATCCTTGTAACTTTCAAGCAGTTCAATGTCCCTATCTTCTTGAAATTTTCTATGAGGTCCTTCACGCACTGTATTTTTTGCCTGTAAAAAACTGAACTGATCTGAACTGAATTTAACTAAATTTATTTTTGTAAACTGAATTATATAAATAATATAATGATGTAATATAAAAATAATAAATAATGCTTAATAATAATAATAATTATTATGATAATATTACTTAATAATAATAAAAAAAATATTAATATTATAATACTACTACTACTAATAATAATAATAACAATAATGATATATTAATAATACTTAACAATAACAATAATTTATTATTATAATAATACTAATTCTAATACTAATACTAATACTAATACAAATACTAATACTAATACAAATACTAATACTAATACTAATACAAATACTAATACTAATACTAATACTAATACTAATACTAATACTAATACTAATACTAATACTAATACTAATACTAATACTAATACTAATACTAATACTAATACTAATACTAATACTAAAACTAATACTAATACTAATACTAATACTAATACTAATACTAATACTAATACTAATACTAATACTAATACTAATACTAATACTAATACTAATACTAATACTAATACTAATACTAATATTAGTACTTATAATAATACTTATAATAATTATTAATAATAATACTAATACTAATACTAATACTAATACTAATACTAATACTAATACTAATACTACTACTACTACTAATACTACTACTAATACTAATACTAATACTAATACTAATACTAATACTAATACTAATACTAATACTAATACTAATATTAGTACTTATAATAATACTTATAATAATTATTAATAATAATTATAATGATAATGATAATACTGATGATGATGATAATAATAAAAATAATACTTAATAATAATAATGATAATTAATATTGTTGCTGCTATAATAATAATAATAATAATAATAATAATAATAATAATAATAATAATAATAATAATAATAATAATAATAATAACATGTTGGAGTAGTGGTTAGAACTCCTTATTGCATACTCAAGGTCACGAGTTCGAATCTTTACATTCATATTTTTTATAATAATAAAATAAAAATAATAATAATAATAATAACATGTTGGAGTAGTGGTTAGAACTCCTTATTGCATACTCAAGGTCACGTGTTCGAATCTTTACATTCATATTTTTTATAATAATAATAAAATAATAATAATAATAAAACTAAAGGTTTTAGGGTGAAAAGTTAATACTTTTTGCTTATAAGTTAGGGTTTATTGTCGAACAGTTAAAATTTATTACTTCCTTCGTAACTTTCAAGTTTTAAAAGTTAAGTCTATTTGTTAAACAAAATAACTCTTGTTAGTATTTAAAAGTTAAAGGTTTTAGGTTCAAAAGTTAAGTTTTAAAGTTTAAAAGTTGATATTTTTAGCCTATTTATTAATACCGATCCCACATATATGGTATTACTTATGAATTTTATACAAAAGTAAAGGTTTTAGGTTGAAAAGTTAAAAAAAAACTCAAAAATTAAAGGTTTTAAGTCAAAAAGTTAAGAAAATCAATTTTTATGGGCTGCTTACCGTGTGGTGGCATAATTGTGCTTTTAATAACTTATTGGACTGGTTCAACTTCAAGACTTAACCTAAGACGGTCTTATAGTAAACCAAGTCAACATCATAATTAAAAGACATTTTTAAAATCAAAATACTCACATTATGGTCAAATTTCGGCAAGAAAGTCAAACATTATCCGATCACTGACCCTCTTTTTTCCCTCTTTGTCCATAAAATCAGGCACCTTAACAGAATTTTTATCTGAAATTATATGCACAAAGAGGGAAGAAAGGAATCAAGATCATTGATCAAAAGTTTGACTTTTTATAGATGGAATCCGACGACCATGTGAGTTCTTGGCAAAAAGTGTCCAAGAGTTTTCATCACCAAAGAAACTAAACATTACCTATGTCAACGTGACTGTCATTGCTCTCGGCCATCCAAAGTAGTGAAACAGGGACGATACTCGTTGTGGGGGTTAATGAGGCATTATTTTCGAAATATTTCCTGTTTATCAAGAAAGCAGATATGCAGTGTCCTGATCCGTTGTTGATGCTCAGACTAATACTGTACTGATTGAGTTCGAATCCAAGCACGCTTCTGGAATGAATCTGGCAACACGCATATCCATTGCACCTGATTGCAGTCTTTACAGATACTTCTGAACTCAAACCACTATTGTCAGGATTACAGGAAGAACTACATCCTGTTATCATTTGACCTATTTTATTATACAATAACGCATACACATCACATCCCACTGATACAAAAATATTTTCCTCTTCAACAGACGGGATATCATTTGTGAAAAAATAAAAAGGCGACCCTCCAAAATTGTGGCTTTTCCACCATACTTCTCTATCGTTGTTTTTTCCACATGCAGTAGCAGTTGGATGATTCACAATGATCATTCCCGAATATTCTGGCTGCCCTTTCCGCCCATATGTTGAAATATTTACTATTAACAACTCTAAATTGAATTTCTCTAGGAATGGTTTACTGTGTGAAGATGAGGAATCATTCTTGCAAATCACCGCAAAATCGTTGCTGAAGTAGCAACCAGTTGTTCCAATCCCAAATGGGTATGGAATATTAATATCTCCACAACGGTGTGTGCAATCTTGGTTTTGGCCTTTGATATTGTAGTGCAATAAGTTGGCGCCTACTAGCTGAAATGATTTGGACATTAACCAAAATGTAAGCATTACCAGTGCCATTGATGATAAGTGGAGTAATAAAGAGTTGGAAGATAACATATTTTCTCAGGTTTAATCCTATATGCTGTCCTTCCTCTTTTATTTAATTGTTTTCTTTGTGTTTTACTTTTCTTTGGGCTGTCGAATGCCTAGAAAAAGTCATCATATTCATAATATAAATTTCTTTATGTGGAGAGTATAATACCCCTTGTTAAGGAATATTATTCCCTCGCTTTTCCATCGAGTTGCAATTGGACTTCGCATAATAAACATACCATTCTATTACACCGATACTCCTACCGTTTCTATTTAATTTTCACATTTTTTTGAGATATTTGAAATATTCTTTCCATGAATTTTTTCCATTTTAATAATAGTTATCTTCACATCTTACCATTTAATAACTAAATTTTTTTACTTTCCTTTTTTTTTTTTACCTTTTGTCTTTAAGACCCACTTTAAACTCATGTATTTCCCAATCACCCACTTTTCTTTCTTTTCTTACTTTTTCAAAAGTAAAAAGATATCAAAGTACACTTTATACAATATAAAATTAAAGAGATTCTCATCAATCTCAATTTGCATTGATTTTCTCCCAAATTCCAAATGGGAACATCAAATGGGAACGAAGGGAGTATTAATAAAGTAGTGGGAAAAATATGCACATTTAGTTCCAAAAATAAGCAAAAAAATCCTTCTCATTTGATCCTAATTCTATATATATACATATATATGCATACTAACAAATTTGTCATAATAGAAGCGTGTTAATGAAACAAATCGAACAACAATAAATTAGGTAAACAACAATAAAGAACATAAGAAATTTAACGAGGTGTACTATTTATGCGATAGCAACGTCCTCTAGACAAGGGATACTCTTTTACTATGAACTGAGACAATCATACATTACAATAGGCATGAATTTGCTCAAATCTGTCTTTGATGAATGTCACAAGACCTCTCTATCACCAATCTTAATCTTTCTCTGCTTTTGTGGTACAAGACTCTCTGATAATAATTGTTCTCATAGCCATAAACGACAATATATATATTTAAGGGTAAACGTACACCTAAACAAACGAAAATAACCGATGAAGCTTAATGAAAATGCGTGTAGCCCATGTGGGCCAAAAACCCGCCAGTCCAGGCAAAGAGAAAACAGCCCGCCCAGGCTCGCTAAGACCGGCAATTCCGACTTGTGCAGTTCTGACTTCGTAGCCTACCCACCCGGGCTCACATGGACTCGTTTGGACCCACCCCATATAGGCCCACCTCTAGCTTATTCGGGTATAAAGCTGCTGCTACGTTTTTCGTCTCTTCTTCATCTTTGCTTTGTGTCTTTCCTTTACACCATATACCCATCAAGATCAAGTCACATTATATTCTTACAAAACTATAGTACTCTTTCAACACTATAAACACACAATCATATTCAAACTTTTATTTTTTTTGAACAAGGTAAGGAAAACTTCATTAAACTCACAACGCATATTACAACCTAGAGAGGATCACACCTCACTAAATGCATTCTAAATACAAGCAATCATAGCATGTCCCATATCCATCTTGATTATTATTCCAAGTGAAAAATTGGCCTACACCTTTTAGGTCAAACAACCAACACTGGAACATACATCTCCTAATATCCTCAGTCGCTTTAGAAGACACATGAGACCCAATTCTCTTCTCAGGATTCATCACACAGTTAAAGTCACCTACAACCAACCAGGACCATCACATCTAGCAGCTAACATAACCAAATCATCCCAAAGAACCTTCCTACCAATAGCCTCATTAAAGGCATACACAAAAGAGCAATAGAACCCCATCCTACAGTTTATAGGAGTCACATAGCAATGAATTAGTTGGTGAGTAATGATAAGTGGGCTCTAAGGTCACTAATTAGGAGTAGTTTTAGGTGATTTAGATACATCTTGGGCCATGTAGCTTCCTTTTCTCTCCCTTTTGCATCCTTTTTCAAGATTTCATATTTTGCATTAGTTTTTAGTGCATTTGCATCCCCCTCCCCTTATCTAACCTCCTCTTGAGTGTTTCTTGCCTAGGCGTGATAAAAATGGACAAGAAAAGGGGAGCGGTCGCTCCATTTACTAAGGAGCAACCACTCTATAGCATAACTTTTGAAGCAGGGAAGCAACAAGAATGGAGCGAGCTCAGAGCGAGCTTGGAGCGCTCTCTCCATTGTTTTAGGAGCGGGTCGCTCCACTGCATTTTCGCACAGCTTCGTATCGTCTTTTACCACTTTGCCCTTAATACTTTTGGGGTATTTAAGCCCGTTTTTGTAATAATTTAGGACTTAGTCTTAATTTCAGAAATTCATTAGCTTAATTAGAGATATTTAAGAGTGATAAGTTACATTTTATAGTGAGAGAAAGTAGATCTAACTATGAACATTAAAGATTTCAAGCTTCGTCAATGGAGATTTTGGGTTGAATTTTCATCTTATTTTGAGTATTGCTTCTTACCTTTCTCTTATTGCTTTAATGCATAGTTTTGTTTTGATTAATACTTGAATAGTTGTGATTAGTTATTGATTAGTTTGAGTAAAATGATTCCACCATTGTTATTCCTCCATTGTGATTGACTTTATTTTCTACATCCTTTCCATGCCTAGTGAGTAGTTTATTAGCTAGGGGAAGGGGATGAGCTTGTTGATCATGTGTTGACCATAAATGTCAAGCTTGGGGGTTATCCTTAGGTGAGATTGTGTTGCCTAGCTTATTTTATACGTATATTTAATTGATTGATCACCCTTTGAACTTGATTTGGGAGTCCAAGGTGAAGCATTGAGAAATGAAGCCCTGGATTGACCTAGGGCTAGTTATTAGGTTGACTTCACCATGTGAATAGGTGATTGACTTCCTAGGACCTTATTTGAATCGCTATGAGTTGTGGAAATACTTGATTGATTGACTTTACCATGAGAATATAGGTAAAATTGGTTGATTAGGTCCTCCTAATTATCTTAAAAAAGTAATTAGGAATCATTTGATTGACTTAGTCTTCTAATCGACCCCATTGAATCCCCTTGGTTTGACAAATTGGTTAATACATGGTTAACTTGTGAATCCCCTATCCCTAGTGTCCCTTTTATATAGTTTAAATCCAATCGCTTAATTCATTTGCTAGTTAATTAGTTCATAGTTTCTTAGTTAATCATTAATATAAAAAACATACCAAAAGCAGATTTAGCTCGCTTAATCACATTCAAACCTTGCTTAATCCTTGTTTACTCATGGATTCAACCCTTTCTTACCGTATATTGGCTAAGTTAGGTATCTAATTTGGCATGTGCAACGACCGATTCAAAATTTGGCGCCGTTGCCAAGGAAGCAATGGACAACATTGAATTGGATTGCAATTTACAACCCAATTTTATTCTTCTCTATCTCTCTCTTCCCCCTCTATTAATGAAATTCTTGTTATTGCTAATCCCATCCTTAGCTACAGTTTTGTAAGCAAGTACATCTTGTGACACATTTTCAAGAATGACTACTTTCTCGATTCCTCAATTCGAGAACGAGTCATTTTCGAGGTATTTCACTAGGGTGCAGGATTCTTTTCCAATCAACTATAAGTGTGATCTATGGGAGATATGTGAAATAATCTATGCCGGGTTTAATGATTTTACTCGATGCGTGATTGAAGATATGCATCATGGAGAATTTCAATCTATTTCCTTGAATGATGCTTCAGATTAATACATTTGGCTATCTCAAGACACGCATGAGTGGGGCATGGACACAAATCCTAGGCAAGTTCAACCAAAGCAAGGTATACCTCCTCCTTCTTCTCTTAGTTGTGATGAATGATTCTTATTTATCTAATGATTGTATGAATCACAACAATGTCTCTCATGCTTGCAATTTTAATTCTCACATGCCATATCATGATACTCCTCCTCCTTCTTCTAGTTGCGATGATTTGCATTTTAATGTGCTTAAAGTGAATCCTTCGCTTTATTGCATGCATTACAACAATGATTTGCATACTTCTAATGTTGGGGCTTACAATGATTCTTCCTCCTTTATCGATAATCAAAGCTCTTCTCTATTTGATTCCAAACCAAAAATGAATGATTTCATTCCTCAAATACTTGACGAATATGACAATCTTATTGAATCTAGTTTTAAGGAGCTCAAGTATTTTGATAAGGGAGGAGAGCAATATTGTAAGACCCCGTAATTTCACTAGAAATTTCGCGCGTTAATTTATAAAGTTTACTTTATTATTTAGAACACTAAATATAATTTCGTAGATAAAAACTATATTGTATTAAATAAATGATCATATTTGAAGCCGGAATTTATTTCGGTGGATAATGTATTGTGCATATTAATTTTAGGAAAAATTATCAAGAATAAGTCAACCTTTACGTTGACCGCTTTTAATAAGTCTATCTAAATATATTCCAGGAATAAGTTAACCTTGTATACCCCTCAGTTTTTAACAAGTCAAAACCGGTTATTACTTGTTATTAATCTCTTTCACAGGTTAAAGTAACATGTATCATTATTTTATAGGACATTTTCAATTTTAAAATATATACTTCAAAAAATAAAATAAAAAACATAACTCCCCCTTCCCCATTCCCTTGCCCAACGCCAGGTCCACCATGAAACTTTCATCTTCTCCCATGGCTGTTAGTTACCACCTCCTCCACCACCCAACCCGACCATTAAGCATCAAAGAATACACAAAATTATTATCCTTTTTTACAGCAATTATTTTCGTTATTGTGAGTAACATTGATCATAAATCCATTCAAGAAAGTGATAAACCAAAGGCTTCATCAGACACAACTAAATCACTCCAACTCAACACACATCCAACAATATGCCTAAGAAAAAATCGATCCCCATTCACTATGATTACCTAAATGTCCTTCCATTGCAGGAGCAAACATAGTGATCACTTTATCATCATCCTCATGAAACTGCGTTAATTGCAGATCAAGGAACGTCGCCATTAACGAGTATCCTCGCGACCTAAGCACCTAAGCAGCATCACGATACGAGCCATAATCAGGAGTAAAAGCGGAGCACTCCGGGAAATTAGAGAATGGAGGACTGAAAACGGAAATTCCGGGTGTGAAATTAAGGTTAAAGAAACTATCAATTGCAAAAATAGCAAAGAATCCATCATTGAAAATAGGGAAACTGGTGGTATTTGTTGTATTCGTTATTTTGATGTTGACAAATAGAGTAGCTTTGACTTAGGATTAATTTTATTACTTAGGTTGTTCATAGAATAAAGTAATTTATTCATTATTTATTTTATTAGCCTTATTATAACTTATGGAGAATTGGTTATGAGTTTAACCAAAGTTAAGTTATGAGTTTAACCAAAGTCAAGTTATTTAGGTTAATGTTTTTTTCGAATATATTACTTGTATATATTTAATTTAACTAATGCTGTGGAATATTAATTTTAGCCAAAATTAATTTCCATAATGTTAGTAGAGTTATTCTTGATGAATATACAGGTACACGATGATTTGAACAGCAAATGGGCGTAACCACCTTACTACAAATCTGGAATTTTGAAGCTGGTCAGCCAGTTCCTAGAATTTAGGAAGCATAACCAACTGCCTGTATATGCGCTTGGATAACAGCAAAGACTTATTCAAAGGCGAGAATGAAGGCATGTTGATCGTGGACTTGGTGGGCTGAACATGTGGAATAACGGCTAGAAGGAGTGGTTAAACGTGGGCTGAAATTAAGCGCCCATAAAAAACCATTGGAGCATAACGTTGAAGATAGGATCTGCAATTTAAAGCTAAAGAAGATCGAATTTATTTTCTAAGACTTTCCAGATTTTCATGTAATTTACCTAAGAAAGTTAAATTCGGTTTTCTCTCTTCAATTCATCATTACTGTAATTCATATTGAGTGTTTGGGGTGAGAGAAATTTTGTGAGAAAATTTATGTTCTTAAGAGTGAAAGAGAAAAAGAGAAAGATAAGACTTCTTGAGAAGTCAAGTGAGAAAGTCACGTGTTCAAGGGGAACAAGGTGACAGTGAACCAATTCCTAGAGGAACAGAGAGAGGTACTATTTATAATAGGGTGTAATTGCTATTATAATTAAAAGGACAAGCTTTTTTTCTAGAGAATATTGGAAGAAGATCTTGTTTGAATTATTCCTTGTGTTCTTACTTAAGTATCTCTTTATTTCTTATTAAGTTTTACAATTCCGCAAAAAGTGTTTAAAGTCCCCGTTACTACAATTCACCCCCCTCTTGTAGTAAACTAGTATTCTTTAGGACCAACAATTGGTATCAGAGCTAGTTCCTCCAGAATCAGCTAACACTGAGGAGGCAGATCCTAGAGAACATGAATACTACGGGAGAAAAACTTGATGAGGGATACTCAATTCAACATCCTCCAATGTTTAATGACAAACACTACCCTTATTCGAAGAATCGGATGGAAATATTCATCAACGCTGAGAACTATCAAGTATGGAGAGTAATTGAGATAGGTGACTTTGAAGTTACCGAAAAGAATGAAGAAGGCGAGCTAGTTCCAAAATCCCTTTCAAAGTATGACAAAGAAGACTTCGAGAAGATGGAGATGAACAACATGGCAAAGAAAATTCTTCATTGTGGTCTTGGTCCTCATGAGCACAATAGAGTCATGGGATGCAAGAGCGCAAAGCAAATGTGGGAACTCCTTCAAGTTACATATGAAGGAACAAGCGAGGTCAAGAGATCAAATATAGACATGCTCATGCACAAAGATAAGCTGTTTTAAATGAAACCTAAAGAGCCAGTTCATGATATGCTCACTAGGTTCTCAAACATTATAAATGAACTTGACTCTCTAGGAAAATTATTTCTTCAGAGGAACACGTACGCAAAGTTCTAAGAAGCCTTCCACAAGATGAAAATAGATGGCCAAGGTGACTGCTCTCCAAGAAACCAAGGATTTCACCAAGTTTAACATTGAACAACTTGCTGGATCCTTGATGACACATGAGCTGCATCTAGGAACTCATGATTCTGATTCCAGCAGATCTAAATCTCTAGCTCTCAAGTCTAAAGAACAGGATGAATCAGAGACTAATGATGAGGAAGCAACCTTGATAGTAAAGAAATTCAAAAAGTTCTTCAACAAGAACTATAAAGGGAAGAATGCAAGAAAACCCACAAAGCTAAGTTGCCATAAGTGTGGAAGTCCTGATCACTTCATAAAGGAATGTCCTTTATGGGAAAACGAGAAAGGAAAAGGAAGATTCAAGGGCAAGGAACAGAAAAAGCCTTTCTCAAAAACAGAAATGAGAAAAGCAATGGTAGCAGCCTGGGGAGAATCAGACTCTGATGAGGAGCAGGAACAACCTGAAGATGAAACTGCTCAACTATGTTTGATGGCCAAATCAGATGATGAAGAGGACGTATCTAACAATCAGGTAAACTTTAATGTTGTTGAAGAAGAGTTATCAAAATTAAATACGAACCAACTCACTGAATTACTTTTAGAAACTCTTGATAACTACAAGGCAATCTGCATAAGAGAAGACACATGGCAAATCACCTAAACTAATAAGTTACTAAGAGGTTATCGGTAAAAAAACTTGTTAAAAGTAAAAGTGGCAAAAGGTCTACTTGTTAATTGAATATATTTAGGTTAACTTGTTAGAAGCGGTCAACGCAAAGGTCGACTTATTCCTGACAATTTTTCCTTAATTTTATAGTATAGTTCGATATTTTATTTTATAACTTTAAGTGTTGTATGATTTAATTTTCAAGCGTTAATTATATATGTTCGACGATAATTATATCTACTCTTATATTTTTTAACTTTAATTTCTTTTACATTTCATTATATATGTATATATATTTTATATCGTAAATAAAGTATATACTCATTCAATTATTTTGGTGGTTGTACTTGTGTCGGTATTGTTTAACTGAACAATGTGATACTTGTATGAGTATAGTATATAAAATGTGTATGATTAGTAAGTGCATATTTATATTACGTTATTGTTCATAATTTTTATTTATAGAAATATTAGCATATGTTTTATTTATGAGCGTTTATAATTCTTTGATCGTCTTACGTACTAGCGAGTTGCGCGCATACCATGCTCAACACATGGGGGTTCGAACATTCTGAGCATTAGGGGATAACGTAAATTCTTGGCCAACTTTTTATTCCTTTGAAACGTTAATGATGATCAAAAGCCATACCCCTTCATTCACCCTCATAAACCACCATCATCATGGCCATTATGTGCCCAATTAAATCCACCCTTACTCACCCTTATTACTTCAACTTATGCTGAGTTTAAAACTCAGAAAATCAACCCCCTCCCCATCCCTTTCACACGCCATTCACCAAGGAAAAAGGAAAGACAAAGAAGAGATGAGGTCTTCCCGTTTTTCATTTGCACACCTTCACAAAAACGGAGATCGCCGGAGATCTAACCATTGGATTTTCTTCAAATTTGGACAGTATGTGCACAACATCTAGATCTTCACTTTGACAGGAGGAATTTTAAATCCGAGATTTAGATCATTGATATCACGTATTTATATAGAGTTTTCTCCCTTATTTACAAGCTAATTTGTGCGTCATTGGAGCTCTTGGGAGCTATTTTGTGCTAACTATCGTATGTAGTTGTGGTTTCGTGTTTTATATTGAATTGCAGGTTTTATGGAGTTTTCTCCTTAGACCCGAGACATTTGGAAGCAACCACGGCTTTACGAGATGTTACGAGGCACGTAGGATGGCTCACGAGCTTTATGGGTAGTTTAGGAGGTCCCAAGACCCCTAAACATGAAGTTTAGAGAGCCAAAGAGTCAAAAAGGAGGTTTCCGTACTCTGATCGGGCACAAATGGCTCGATCGGGCGGAAATATATTGATCGGGTATAGAAGTTGCGGACCCGATCGGGCAAGCATTGCCCGACCGGATCGGGCGAGAAGACAAATGCCCAGACCCGATCGGGTGTATCCTGCCCGACCCGATCGGGTCGGATGCTCATAGGTCTTATTTTGAAGCTGCTTGAGAGGCGAGCGTGCTGGGCCATTTTGCTCCCAGGCCCGATCGGGTGGATGCCTCGGGCCCGATCGGGTGAAAGGCCCAAACTCCCCTTGTGATGTATTGCTGCACGCGTGAAAAGACTGGGCCACCTATTTGTTTGTTGGCTGCTGTAAATAAGGAGACAAGGGGCCCACCACCTATTAATTGCTGCCATGAAGACTGAATTGTTGTGCGTTGAACAAGACAAAAAGGGGGGGAGGGGCCCACCAACTTAATTACATTACTGTTGAATTGTTGCTGTTGTGCGTGGAACAAGACAAAAACGGTGGGGCCTAGATTTCCATTTCCTTGCCTCTGCTGCCACGTGAAACGAGAAGAACAGAGTGATGTTTTGTGTGTGGGCCCGATCGGGTACTGTTCTCGGGCCCGATCGGGTCTGGCGTTATTTTTTGCGGACTTCGTTAATTGGTTTCCGTTTTTAATTAGATTGGGGGGGTATTATAAATACATTTTTTCTCATTATTTAGAGACATCTTTTATTCATCTTTCATGAGGTTTTAGACTAGTTTTATTCTACATTGCTCTTAGTTTAATTCAAACACTTTAGATTAATGTAGAGGTGATCAAACCTATTTCGATTTCAATAAAAGTTCCTGCTTTCCGTTAATTGGTACTCTTCTCTACTCTTTATCTCTTTAATTACTTTGATTGCTTAGTTTAATTATTCAATTGTTCATGATGCAATTCTTAGGGTTTCATATTAGTCTTATTGTTGTCAATTCAATTATGAGTGAGTAGTTCTCTTTCTAGGGTGTTAGATAGGAAAGCCATGTTTATACCATGATTGTGATTTAGATTTCTATCAATTTCTAGGGCTTGATTAGGGTGATTGTGATGTGGTTTGTTCTTATTGAGTAATTAATGTCAGTGTACAATTTCATTGATTGCTTGTGGTTAATAGTTGTTTGCACAGATCCGTCTTATGACTAGAGGCCTAGGACACATCAGTAGTTCTGATTACGTTAGTGAACATGCGGCGTATGTTGAACTATGAGCGTTGAGTCTTAACCATAGCTCAACATAGGCTCTAATCCCCCGACTCTTGACTTAGGTTTTAATAGTAGTTGACCCTATTTGATCGGTATAAGCATGGTGGACCGACCTAATACCCTAGACTTTTATTCCATAGTTTAATCCTCGATTTATTCAGTCTTCCGTAGTCTATTCCTTAGTTTAATTAATTCTTATCTGATTTCATCTGGAGTAGCTGAATTGGTTGAATATTAATTTAGAAACTCTGTCTCCCTGTGGATTCGACCCTGCTTCCACTGACTACCTAGTTAGAGGTCTGTAGGTTTATTTTTGAATAGGCGATACGACTAAATCCTATCAAATTTTGGCGCCGTTGCCGGGGAGGCGGCTAGTTCTCTAAGTTTTTAGTTAATTATTTGGTCTACTTCTCTGTACCTCATTGGAGTTCACTGTTTCAATCGAGGTACGTTTTACTGCTGCTTTTTGTTTCTTTTGTATGCCCAGGTCCCAAAGAAACGGTTCCCCAATTCCAGCGGACCCCGATCTTACTAGGACAATCAGGCGGATCCGAAAGATAAAGCAGAAAGAAAAGCAGTCTGTTCAGCTGAACACCTCTGGAACAGACACCTTGAATTCAGTTATGTCAAAATCACTGAAGTCATATGGGGTGCCCAACCCGGATGGTCTCTCCACTGGACCTACTATGCCCACTATTGCCGCAGCAAATTTCGAAATCAAGCCTGGACTCATCAGCATGGTCCAGCAAAATCAGTTTGGTGGGCATCCTACTGAAGATCCGGCAAATCATCTACAACGGTTTCAACAACTTTGTCGAACCGTTAAACATGCCGGCGTCACTCCAGACCAACTCAAAGTCATGTTGTTCGAGTTTTCACTGAGAGATAGAGCCCAAAAATGGTTGAATGATGTGAAAGAAACCGAGTGGAGTGAGATTTCTGCTGCATTTCTGAGAGAGTATTACCCACCTACTAAAACAGCAGAAATCACAAATAAACTAGCCACGTTTTTCCAAGAGCCTGATGAAACATTAAGGGAAGCGTGGGCTAGGTTTAGAGATTTACAGAGAGAGTGTCCACACCATAATATGGACAAATGGTTCTTGACGCAGACATTCTACAATGGTCTGCAGCCTCAGACGAAGTGTATTGTTGATTCGTCTGCAGGAGGAGTGTTTTTAGACAAGGCAGTTGATGAGGGTTATGAATTCATATCAAATCTTGCAGCCAATGACCATTCATCATCTAGGAGTTTGACTAAGAAGGTACTTGAAGTTGACGCTATTTCATTGCTTACATCTCAGATGGCGCAACTAACTCAACAGCTAATGAAGTCTTCTAGTCCGACACCTCCACCCATGAGTATCAATGCTATGTCTGCAGTAGCACCCATTACCTCATCTTACTGCGAGGTATGTGGTGTTCAGGGTCACTTTGGGCATGACTGTCAGTTCAGTCAATTTCAGATGGAGCAGGCCAATGCCTTCCAACAAAGACCACAAACCCTCCCCCTTCACATAACTACCAAAACCCACAAAACCATCAACCTCCACCTCCACAAAACTACCCTAAACCTTCATACCATCAAACCCCACAAAATTTCCAAAGACCACCACCACAAAACTTCCATCATCCCAATAACTTCCAAACTCCACAAAATTTCCACACCCCACCTCCACAAAACAACCCACAAGAGCCTAGCAATTCTGAACTGATGAAACTGATATTGTCTATGCAAAAGGCAAATGAGGAAACAAGGAGGGCTCAAGAGAAGCACATCCAACTTCTCGAGGCTCAAGTTGCTCAGTTGGCAGAATCTAATGCACAGAGGCAGCAGGGACAATTGCCAGGGCAACCAGTTCAGAGAGAACATGTGAATGTCATCACTCTTCGTAGTGGCATTGCATATGATGCCCCTCCAGTGCCCATTGATGAGGTTACCCCGACTGCAGGGAAGAAGAGGGTGGTAGAGGAAGGAAAAAGAAAGAATTCGACGTCTGAAGTCGATTTGTCTGTAGAAGCTGAACAGACAGGGAAGAAAAAGGAGAAGGTTTCTGAAACGCCTTTTACACCAAGGCTACCTTTTCCTCACAGGATGCAACAGTCCAAGGTCGATCAGCAGTTTGGTAAGTTCTTGTCTATGGTCAAGAACCTTGAGGTAACGATTCCATTCACAGACTTAATTACCCAAGTGCCTGTTTATGCCAAATTTCTGAAAGACATGATTACTAAGAAAAGAGACTTTGGTGGGGTAGAACGTGTCGCTCTTACTGAAGAGTGTAGTGCTTTTATTCAAAATAAAACCCCACCAAAGTTAAAAGATCCTGGTAGTTTTTCTATACCCTGCCATCTTGGACCTATTTTTATTGATAAGGCTTTGTGTGATTTAGGTGCTTCTGTTTCTGTTATGCCATTGTCTGTTTATAAGAAACTGAACATGGGAGCCCTTAAATGCACACAAATCACTTTACAGATGGCGGATCGTTCTATAAAATACCCTCTAGGTGTTTTAGAGGATGTTCCTGTTAGGGTAGGGAAATTCTATATTCCTGTTGATTTTGTGGTGTTAGATATGGATGAGGATGCCCAGATTCCTATTATCTTGGGTAGGCCGTTTTTATGTACTGCTGGTGCTGTCATTGATGTCAAGTCTGAGTCTTTAACTCTGAGTGTTGGTGATGATAAAGTGATTTTTAAACTAACCAATGCTGTTAAGGCTCCTATGCTTGAACAATCTTTTTGCAGGGATAAGGTTTTAGATGAAGTAGGGGTGGAGAAGGTTCAAATTCCACCTAAGATTGCCTCACCGTCTGGAGGCATTGTCAAGAACATTTGGAGGAGAAAGATGTTTGATGAGGGTGGCACTCATTGCCAAGCCCCTCCTATTTGAGAGAGGGAGGATTATGGTCGTGCGGGACCTTTATAAACCAGCGCTGTGCGAGAGGCAACTCGTATTTTCTTTTCTTTCCCTTTTTCTTTTCTTTTTTTTATTTTTCTTCCTTTTGTGAGCGAGAGTGAGGGTACTAACATTGTTTTTCCTCTTAGCATAGTCCTTATCACCTTTTGGCATTGAGGACACTGCCAAGTTTAGCTTGGGGGAGGAGTTCTGTTTGTATTCCCTATCTCTTTTACTGCTTTCTAGAATAGTTTTACTACTTTCGGAAAATACTGAAAAAATGAAAAAAATATGGTTCCCATGACTGGTTTAGTTGCCTCCCTGTGCCCCTTGTTGTGCTCTATTTGAATTTGATTTGACTTTGTTTTCTGGATAGCTGGGCATTTGTGATCTTGAGGATATGATTTGATGTTTGATTGCTATGATTTCGAGCATTTCTGGATTATATTAGACCACTTTGTGCTGCATACCTGAATTGGTTAGACTGTGAGGCCTCTTTGTAGCCTATTGGATTCATATTATTATCCAGTCTATTCTTGTGTGTTAGTTCCTCTTTAGTGGATTAATCTTGACTTTGACTTCGTACTTGTCTGATTTTAGATGACTTGTAGCATGTGCTGTGATAGAGGCGTTCTTTTGTCTTATTCTTGAGCTTCAGAGTGAGTTTTTGATATACTTTTATCCTCCTTAGCCCCGCTGAGCCTAATGACTTGTTTCGTATTACTTAAACCCCTATTATGAGCCAAAAGCCTTCACTTGATATTATTCCAAGCCTAGCTTGGGGGAGCTTTTGTATGGGTTGAGTCTGAGATTGGTTTGTTGGTTTAGTTTGGTTTTTGAGGAATTTAAAAGTGTATTTGCTGTGGTTTGAGAGTGAGAAAGAGAAAAGAAAGAAAGCAAGTTTAGAGTTGCGTGAATGAAGTTCAGAAAAATGAAAGAAAAATGAAATGAAAATTCAAAAGAATTCTAGTTCTTTCATTCACGTACGTTCATAAAAGAATATTCGCTCCATTGCTAGAAAATTGGGTTTGTTATGAGCTTCTCATTGATTTATGAGAGTTGGGTTACTTTACATGGTTTTATGGTGATTGTTGGGAGTTGTGTAGGCCATCCTAGGCCTTGTTTGAATGATTTATGCTCCCCCTTTCTTGGTTTTTCCACCACATTACCCAAAAGTATCCCCTACCTCTCGCCTAAGCCCCATTACAACCCTATAAAGTCCTCTTGAGCTTATGTCTGCATTGTTCATTTGATTGATTTCGAGTTAGTTTGTCAAAGTTAAAGAGTATTTCTGCTAATTGAGTCGACTTGACTAGGATGAGCGTCATTGAACCTTCTTAAACACATGAGAGTGTGAGTGGGAAGGGTACTTATGGTCGGGTTGGTGAGTGTTCGGGCACATTCTTTGCCTGCCACAAAATTGAGAGGAGTGACACCCTTGTGAGTGCCTTTTCAGGACTTGTATGCTTTGTGGATGCTTGAGTTTGATAAATTGCTTGAATGATTGGTGGTTGGATGGATTTGATGAGCCAAACTTGAATTATGCCTGCTTGAACGATTCTTAGTCTTGAAAATGTTTTGAGCTTTGATTTGTTTTTATCTTTGGGGTGAGGTAATCTATTCCATGGTCATGTGCTGTTTGCTTGAGGACAAGCAAAGGTTTAGCTTGGGGGAGTTTGATATCACGTATTTATATAGAGTTTTCTCCCTTATTTACAAGCTAATTTATGCGTCATTGGAGCTCTTGGGAGCTATTTTGTGCTAACTATCGTATGTAGTTGTGGTTTCGTGTTTTATATTGAATTGCAGGTTTTATGGAGTTTTCTCCTTATTCCCGAGACATTTGGAAGCAACCACGGCTTTACGAGATGTTACGAGGCACGTAGGATGGCTCACGAGCTTTATGGGTAGTTTAGGAGGTCCCAAGACCCCTAAACATGAAGTTTAGAGAGCCAAAGAGTCAAAAAGGAGGTTTCCGTACTCTGATCGGGCACAAATGGCCCGATCGGGCGGAAATATATTGATCGGGTATAGAAGTTGCGGACCCGATCGGGCAAGCATTGCCCGACCGGATCGGGCGAGAAGACAAGTGCCCAGACCCGATCGGGTGTATCCTGCCCGACCCGATCGGGTCGGATGCTCATAGGTCTTATTTTGAAGCTGCTTGAGAGGCGAGCGTGCTGGGCCATTTTGCTCCCAGGCCCGATCGGGTGGATGCCTCGGGCCCGATCGGGTGAAAGGCCCAAACTCCCCTTGTGATGTATTGCTGCACGCGTGAAAAGACTGGGCCACCTATTTGTTTGTTGGCTGCTGTAAATAAGGAGACAAGGGGCCCACCACCTATTAATTGCTGCCATGAAGACTGAATTGTTGTGCGTTAAACAAGACAAAAAGGGGGGAGGGGCCCACCAACTTAATTACATTACTGTTGAATTGTTGCTGTTGTGCGTGGAACAAGACAAAAACGGTGGGGCCTAGATTTCCATTTCCTTGCCTCTGCTGCCACGTGAAACGAGAAGAACAGAGTGATGTTTTGTGTGTGGGCCCGATCGGGTACTGTTCTCGGGCCCGATCGGGTCTGGCGTTATTTTTTGCGGACTTCGTTAATTGGTTTCCGTTTTTAATTAGATTGGGGGGTATTATAAATACATTTTTTCTCATTATTTAGAGACATCTTTTATTCATCTTTCATGAGGTTTTAGACTAGTTTTATTCTACATTGCTCTTAGTTTAATTCAAACACTTTAGATTAATGTAGAGGTGATCAAACCTATTTCGATTTCAATAAAAGTTCCTGCTTTCCGTTAATTGGTACTCTTCTCTACTCTTTATCTCTTTAATTACTTTGATTGCTTAGTTTAATTATTCAATTGTTCATGATGCAATTCTTAGGGTTTCATATTAGTCTTATTGTTGTCAATTCAATTATGAGTGAGTAGTTCTCTTTCTAGGGTGTTAGATAGGAAAGCCATGTTTATACCATGATTGTGATTTAGATTTCTATCAATTTCTAGGGCTTGATTAGGGTGATTGTGATGTGGTTTGTTCTTATTGAGTAATTAATGTCAGTGTACAATTTCATTGATTGCTTGTGGTTAATAGTTGTTTGCACAGATCCGTCTTACGACTAGAGGCCTAGGACACATCAGTAGTTCTGATTACGTTAGTGAACATGCGGCGTATGTTGAACTATGAGCGTTGAGTCTTAACCATAGCTCAACATAGGCTCTAATCCCCCGACTCTTGACTTAGGTTTTAATAGTAGTTGACCCTATTTGATTGGTATAAGCATGGTGGACCGACCTAATACCCTAGACTTTTATTCCATAGTTTAATCCTCGATTTATTCAGTCTTCCGTAGTCTATTCCTTAGTTTAATTAATTCTTATCTGATTTCATCTGGAGTAGCTGAATTGGTTGAATATTAATTTAGAAACTCTGTCTCCCTGTGGATTCGACCCTGCTTCCACTGACTACCTAGTTAGAGGTCTGTAGGTTTATTTTTGAATAGGCGATACGACTAAATCCTATCAATCACCGGGAATCTAGGTTGGAATACCACTGACTATTTTAGAGGACCCTAAAATTATTTAAGAGGGAAATACTTTGTTCATTGGAGGAGAAGTCTTCAAGGGAGAAGAAGGTTTTGATGATCCACATGTTTTTTATCTAGGATATTATATAATGTTTCTCTGCACTCCTCTCGAAGATCGAGGTAACTAGCGTTATTCTAGCACGATAGGGAATAGATTTTGAACTTAGGTTGTTAGAATCGCGTTAGAGAACTTAGAATCATGCTAGGTGGAACTTAGGTGATCGTACGTTCATAGATCAATGTAGTATCATGTTTAGGATTGTGGTTATGTTTTATTTTCTTGGATTGAACATGTTATGTGATCTTATTTTTGTTCCTTGCAAGTTGATTGTCGAATTTAGAATTTATTGGAAAGTGGTTTGGAAATTGGTGAATTTGATTTTTGTGAGCGAATTGGGAATTGTTCTTGTATGGTGGTAAACCTCATGCTACTAATTTTTAATTTGAATGTTATGGATGTTGGATGGCTTGATTTTGGTTGCTTATGACTAATTATATGCTTGATTGGTTGAAGGCAACACGACTCCTGCCCGCAAGCAGCAGACAGGCGCTGCTCACGGCCCGCGAAGGTGCTATGTCACGACTCGCGACCCTGGTCACACCTCGTGACGGGGTTCTGCCCCCTTGTGTGTTGGAAGTTTGGTTTAATTCCAAATATGTTTACATCATGTTTAATTGTTGTTTAACCAACTTATATATGTATTTTGAGCATGTTGGAGTATGGTTTTGGTTTGTTTGAAGTTATTTACTAAGGGTAGGCACCCTACATTGTTGGGTAGCTTTTGATGTGTTTGGTTTGATGAGTGTTGAGGTTTATACTTTGAGTTGTCAATGTCGAAATGCTCGGGGGAGGGTAATACTGCCCTTAGCATCTCTACGCCAAGAGTTATGTACGGGGAACATTGTGACTTAGTCATAATTGACTTCGTACCTAAACTCAGACGACGTTTTTGTGTTATATACCTTAACATGTACATTTTAATGACTTATGATTTTGATTTGCTTGTATACCTTGTCATGGCATCGTGAATGTTGTTTGGATTCCTTGTATACCTTGCCGCGTATACTCATGTTGGTTATTTGGATTTCTTTGTATACCTTGACGTGTATACCTCCTCTTGTGATTTGTTAATCCTACGGACGACATGGTGCTAGGAATTTGTGGTGTTTGTAATCCTACGGACGACATGTCCTAAGAATTTTGTTCGCGAACCCTATGGACGCATGGTCCTAGGAATTTTATATGTTAGTTGTGCAAGTTAATCCTAAGGACGGCATGGTCTTAGGAGATAAGCAAGCCAACCTTGGGCGTCATGGTCCAATGGTTCTACTCACGGGTGGCATGATCCATTGAGTTTTTGCAATCCCGAAGGGCGGCATGGTCCCCGAATATGAGTATGTTGGTTCTTGTGCGGCATGGTCCAATGGGTCTACTCACAGGCGGCATGGTCTGTTGAGTGTGTTTGATTAGAGTTGTCGTTCAAATTCTATCATTTTTCACGGGTGGCATGATCCGAAGTGGCGGATACACATCGGGTTCACTAGGTTCAGGTGAACCCGGCGATTTTTTTTTAAAAAAATGGAAGTTTGAATTTTTTTGAAAAAAAGAAAAAAAACAACAAGATAACATGTACAGCGCGTAGATAAACTACAAACAAGCACTGGAGCTCGCCTGGTTTTGGTCCGCATACCAAAACGCCTCTGTCGTATAGGAGACGCGGATCGACTCCACGTAACACCTTTTTTTTTCTTTTTCAAATTTTCAATTAAGTCACTCACTACAACTTTAAGTCAGTAACTCAGTAATAGTATCACTGTATCAGTCCCAATTCTACAACTCGTCTCCAAATACTCCCAAGTCTCCAACCCTAACTCACCCATTTCTTTCCAATTCACCACCTCCGTGGCACCACCCACCACCACTCGCGCAGCAGGCGTCCCAACGACGGCCGACCAGGCGACCAGTCGACCACGGGAGCACCGACAGCCAGTGACGCTAGTGACCCAATTCAGGTAAACCCTAAGTCCCTAACTTCAAATTTTATTGTTTTCTTTCCAAATTTTTTTTTCTTTTTTTTTTTTTGTATGTTAGAAACTCAATTTCATTTAGTAAGTACTAGTATTTTGTAACCTAGGTGCGCTAATCTAGTAATTTGGGTATTTTCATTGATGTTTATGTAAATATTATAGTATAAGAACAAAGTTTCTTCTTTTTTTTGATTAATTTAGATTCCCTGTTTAATGTTTAATTATTTATAATTAGTTAATGTATATTATACAAAGTAATTTAGTTTTATACACTTGTAAGTTTTGCAATTTGTATATGATGTTAATTTGGAATTTGAATTAAGATATTGAATTTTTAATTGCATTATTTTGGTCTTATTTTTTGATTGACTTCGAACCCGTAAGGTGGCAATCATGGATCTGCCACTGATGATCCGTGAGCTGGGTTTGAGAGTGTGGCCATACTTAGACTAGGGCGGCATGGTCCTAAGGATGTATCCCTGACTTTATTTCATTCCATTGCATTCTCTTTGCAGGCGCTCTTATTTGCCTCATTTGTGTCCTATGAAAATTTTGAACTTTGTATCATTTTTGAAAAACTATACTTTTGGGATTTTCTCAATCATATGACTATTTCCATTATTTGTTATTATTATTATGATCATTATTAAAGTTTTTCCTTGTGGAAACATGATGTATGTTGTAATGTGTACTATGCCCCCTTTGTTGCTATTGCCTTGTCTTTAGCGTTTATTCTAACTTCTTTAAGTTTATTATTTGTTTCCTATATTGGGCTGGGAGAACTTCTAGTTACTGCCCACTGATTGTGGAAGTTGTTGAATTATTATGCTGATGATGATGCTGTTTAGGATCGTTACCATTTGGACCAATATTGTGCAGTTTAACCTTGTGAGCAAGGAGGTCGTGCTAGTCATGGTGGACGAGCACTATGAGTCAAGAGTTAGGACCAGTTCCTTAGTGGGCCATAAGTAGATTTTCCTTATATTCTGTTGGGTTGTTTAAACTTATGGATACTAGTTTTGCGTCTTGGATATTGGATCGTTTCTTTTGAGATCCATGAAAACTATTTTGGATTTTGGAACTTTGGTTGGGAATGAGGGCATGGGACCTCATTTCTACTTATTTATGTTATTTGGAAGTTGACTACTATTTTTGAGGTTTATTGTTTATTTATAGTTTAAATTCTACTCCTTACAGTGGCGTATCCGTCTTAGTGTGTATTTCCGCTACCACTAGTTGTCTTTATTTCATCAAACTTGTCTCTTTTCTTTGTTGGATCGGACGCTATGTTACAAATATTGTGATCTATTTGATCAAATCAAGAAATTGGTGAGGAGACGTGACTCTCTTGAATCTAGATGGAAGGAAGAAGCTCTAGAGTCGTTTCAAGGATGTGAGAATGAGATTGAAGGGCCCATAGAGATGAAAAAGAAAAAGAGGGTGAAAATGATGTCGATTAATCTAGGTCTTTGATTGAGGTTGATGGTGATTCTTCCTATCACGAGGACAAAAATGCATCTAGGGAGAATCATGTGCCTTTTGTTGATGGATTTTGGAGTAGTGATGAAGAAGATGAGTTAAACCTAGGTTGGATTAATCCAATTCATGAGGAGGAAGATGAGGATTTCAAAGACATTTGTGAATCCCTTGATTTCCTTTTTGCCCCTCCTTCCCCGATTAACTGTACTCCAATGTTCACTCTTCTCCTATCCCACCTCAATCGTTAAATGACCAAGATTCCCTTGTGAGAGAAGAGCCTTTGCTTATGGTGGAATATGTTAGTGATGAGCAAGGAGCGAAACATGTGGTTGCGGGAGCATTTGATAAAGCTAATGTGGAGAAACTATGTGATGTGAGTGAGATTTCAAATGCGGAAATTGTTTCTATTCCCCCTTACATCCCTTTTTCAAGGAGGCTTGATCTTATTCCTTCTCTCCCTATTTCTTTTCCTTACATTCCAAAACCGCCACCACTCAAGGCATCTCCCATCTTCCTTGGCCCTCCACATGCCCTTGTTGACTCCATAGGAGGAGAGGTGTATAGTGAGGATACTTATTTTTCTTTTTTTTCTTTTTTTTCTTTTGATTTTGACTTTTCTTCTTATTTTCTTGATTTTGATTTGATTTCCCTCCTTTTTTGCATTTTTCCCCATTTAGGCATATTGTAATGTATTACTTTGTGCATGCTTGGCTACTAATATTGCCTATTTGGTATTTTCGGAATTGCGTGCGGTTGCATATGACAAATCACTACGATTGCTGAGGTGTTATTTACTATACAACTCAATTCCTCTTTGTCAATAGTTTTTCTTTACTGGATTTTTCTTTTTCTTGTCGTTTTCCCCCCTCATCCCCTTGGCTTTTTGACTTCTTTGAAGCGTTAAGGACAACACTTCATTTAAGCTTGGGGAAAATGACATTTTAGTTTGTTTATTTCCTTTTTAGGTTGCATTTAGGTTGCATATAAGGTAAAACGAAATTTTTTCAAAAATAACAAAAAGATTTTGCATCAATTAGTCAAGGAATGACTTGATATGGTGACTTTAGAGGTTAGAGGTTGGGAACTTGGCTTTTGAGTAGGGGTAAAATAGCTTCAGTATCTTATGTGCTCGTTAGGAATATTAGGGGTGCTTTAAGCTTAGATTGGCAGGTCTTGTTACATATATTCCCCTCAATTGTCCGAGACTTGCTTTTAGCGTGAAAAAATGTCTCCATTTACCTATAAATAGTCTTTGCTCTCTCCTTTAACCTTCGATAAGTCCCTCAAGGACCATGATAATCCTTCTAGCTCAATAAAATGCAAGGCTACTAACGTGTTTTAAAATATATACCACAAGTGCACGGTGTTTGTTGTTAGGAGAGCCTTGCAAGTACGGGTCGAATCCATAGGGAGACAGGTTTTCAAGGTCAATATTCAGTTAAGAAGCTACTTTAGACGAAAGCAGGTAAGAAAGACTGAACTACAAATTAAACTAATCAAAACAGGACTAAAATAGGGATTTAAATGTGAATTAAAATACTAGGGAATTAGTTCGGCCCACCATGCTTATACCAATCAAAAGGGATGAAATAACTAATACTATCTAGGTCAAGGGTCGAAAAATCAGAGCCAATGCTAAGCCTATGGTTAGGTCTCAACGCCCATAATTCAACATATGCCGTATGATAACAAACATAATCAGAATTACTAGTGTGTTCTAAGCTCTAAAAGTAAGACGGATTTGTATGAACAATTATTAGCCAGACGTAATTCATGAAACTTTACACTGACATAAACTACAAAATCAAGAACGAATAACATTACGATTGAACTAATCAAAACCTAGAATTAATAGCAATTCAATTATAAATCATAGTATAAACATGGTTTTCCTCCCTAACAACCTAGAAAGACGACTACTCAATTTAATGTAAAAACCTAAAATTTTGCGTCATGAATGAATAAATAATAATCAAACTAAGCAATCAAGAATTTAAGAATGGAAAAAAGAGTGAAGAACAATTCCGAATGACGGAAAGCAATAACTTAAATTGAAAATAATCCGAGGTTCGATCTCCTCTGAAACTAATCTAAAGTGTTTACTCTAATAAAGCTCTTAAAACTAAAGTAATGAACAATGAAAATATAGTATGTCACAAATAATGAACAAAACTTTTTATATTAACTCCTAAAAACTAATAAAAATTACGGAAATAAAAGATAGAATTCTGGGGCTCCGCGTTCCCAGCCCGATCGGGCGGAAAACTTTTTCCTTTGTTTTCAAATCCAATTCGCAGCCAGAAGAAAATGACCTCGGGCCCGATTGGGCTAAACCACCCGATGCCATCGGATGGAAATACTGCAATTTTGCGTCAAATTGCGAAGACCATATCTCTCAAACCAAAAGTATGTTTGGGGCGTGTGACCTTTTGTTGGAAAGATCTTGATGTCTAGATTCCAACCCAATTGAAATTTCTTTATTATAAATTTTCTATCAAAAGTTATGATCAAAATAGTGAATAGGTGTTAGTTTTGGCAGTTCTTTCACTAACATTTTGCTTTATTCGAACTCGAAATTGTTCCAAATGGATGCGTTGTTATCCTTGTGCAAGCTACCTTCATTCTCAATGATTAATAGGCTATATCTTTGATAACCATAATCAATGTGTATCAAATTAACCTGAAAATTATCGAAACACGAAAACAGGGAGTAGTAGAGCACAACTTACGTAATTCATGCCATTATGTACCTAAATGCTCTAAAAGGAGTTCTAAATAATCAAAAAGCATTTAAAAACTATGTATAAATGTGATACATCAAACTGCCCCAAGTTAAACCTTTGCTTGTCCTCAAGCAAACAAGACATGAACATGGATATAATTTGTCTCACCCCTGAGATAAAACATTATTGCTCAAAATATTTTCAAGCCTAAGAATCGTTTAAGCAGATAAAATTCAAGTTCAGCTATTCTAATCAATCAAACTACCAGTCATCCAAGCAAATCGTCAAATTCAACTAATCTACATGACATGCATATCCTGAAAAGGTGCTTACCAAGGTGTTGCTCCTCTTAATTTTGTGGCTGGCAAAGTATATGCCCGAACACTCACCGACCCGACCATAAATATCTTTTCCCACTCACACTCTCATGTATTTAAGAAGGTAAAATATCGCTCATCCTAATCAAGTCGTCTCGATTAACATACATGCTCTTTAACTTTGACAAACTAACTCCAAATCAATCTAATAAACAATGTAAACACGAGCTCAAGAGGACTTTTTCAAGGTTGTAATGGGGCTTAGGTAATGGTAGGGAGTATTTATAGGATATGTGGGGTAAAACCAAGAATGGGGGAGAAAAAGTCACTAAAAACTAGGCAAAGGATGGCCTAAACATATCTTATAACAACACAACACGCAACCATAAATACAACACAACTCTATATATCAATAATTTTTCCAATAAATAGAACTTGAAGCAATGCATCAGATTTTTCTTTATAAACAATGTGAATGAAGGAAATTTCGAATGTAATCAATTTTTTTCTTTTCCTTTTATTTTCCGAACCAATCATTCACAACTTTTAAACTATGCTTTTTCTTTTCTTTTTCTCACTCTCAAAACCACATCAAATACACAATCATTCCCCAATGCAAACCAAACCATATAAACCATTTCACGACTTAACGCAACAAATGCTCCCCCAACCTAGGCTTGGGAATAATATCGAAATAAAGGTCATGGACATAGAATAAGGTTTAGTAACATAAAAAGATCATTAGGCTCAGTGGGAAAAGGAGGATAAAAGCATATCAAAATTTACTCTAAGGCTCACGAATCAGACAAAAGAACGCCTCTATCACAGCAAATGCTACAAGTTATCAAAAATCATCAAGTGTGAAGTCAAATTTAAGATCAATCAGCTAATGAGGAACTAACACACATAAACAAATTGGATAATGATATGAATCCAATTGGCAAAAATAGGCCACACAGTCTAACCAATTCAGGCATGTAGTACAATGCAGTGTATAATAATCATAATTTTCTCAAAATCATAGCAATCGAAGATCACATCATAGCCTCAAAATCACAAATGCCCACCTATCCAGAAAGCAAAGTCAAATCATTTTCAATCAAAGCACAACAAGGGGCATACGGAGGCAATCAAACCCGTCATGTGAATCTTTTCATCTTTTTTTGAAAGCAATAAATCTATCCTAAAAAGCAGTAAAAGAGATAGAGTGTACAAACCGAAATCTTCCCCCAAGCTGACTTGGCAGTGTCCTCAATGCCATAAGATGAATGGTAGGTAGAAGCTCAGAGGAAAAACTACAATTATTACTCTCCCGTTCTGTCACTCTATAAGAAAAAAAATAAGAGAATAGGAGAAAAACTACGGTTGCCTCCCACACATTCCGCACGACCATATTACCTCAACCATCAGTCAGATGAGGAACATGGTTGTAGGTATAGTACCTCAACATGCCCATAGGAACTCCTTCAGTGTTTTTTATTTTTACGGTCCCACACGACCTCATATTACCATCACTGGAAGAATTCAATGCCTTGAGTAACTTATCAAATGCACCTGCAATCATGTCATTGAGCATTAGATATGGCTTGACTATAAGCACATCTATCTTCAAATAAATAATATCAAACAAAACAAATGATTTGTGAAGATAAGAAAAATCAAAAATAGAAGGGAGAAAAGGAGGATAATAAACAATTTCCCTTTATTTGTTGCGTAGGCCGTGAGGGCCTCAAGGAGAGAGTAGGAGCAGCGGCAACTGTGAGAAAATATGGGGTATATTGAATAGGGAGGGAAGGGACAAGATCAAGCCTGCGTGAAGATGGAATATAAGGATAAGGAATGATAGGCTCAACCTTTACGATTTTAGTAACAATTGCACCACTCTCAATAATGGACTTGTCAACACAAGGGTCCTCAACCAAGAGTTCCTCCTCCATCAAAACATCCATTACATCCACACTCCGCTTAGTCTGATTATTCTATTCAATATCGGGTGTCAGATGATTATCATTCACCTCTAAAATGACATTCACAACAACAATCATCATCAATAAACGGTTCAGGGCTAGAATTTTGAGCTGATTGACATTCATATTGGAAATAGGGGTCAAAACCTTTTACTAATGTCATATCACACAAAGCAAAATCATGAAAAGTAGACTGACAATTAGAAAAATAAGGCGGTGGTATCTAAGTTTGGGGTAAAAAATCATATGAAGAGATCTCCCACTTGTAAGTATCTCTAGCCAACCACACAATCAAATCCCAACAATAATCAGGTGCTTGGAGTAGAAATTCAGCATAATACATAGATTCTACCATCATTCTAGTTTCTTCATTTAACTCCTCAGAATTCATTGGGCACATATCTGACAATTCAAATCCTTGATTAGGACCAATAAAATCACCAAGCCTATGATAGTACTTCCGAAACACTTCATTCTCATACCGAGGAAAAGAAAAAATTGCTCTAGAATTACTAACATGTACATGGGGTTTGCAGAACATATGAGGTAATTCAGGAGAGCGCATGCAATTATTATTTGGTATTGACAGTATTAAGATGCATCACACACATAACTATTGCAATACCCATTATCAAAATTATATGCCCTTGAAAATTGAAATACCCATTAGTGTAGTCGTATTGCCCTTGCAAATCAGATTCCATTAATATAGTCATATTGCCCCTGAAAATTAGGATAACCTTCCCCATACGAATTACAATCAGGCCACTCCATGTAAACTCATAAGTGAGGAAGGAAGGTAGAAAGAAAGAAAAAAATTTACAAAAATAAAATAATAAATAAACATTTACACAAGAAAAGTAGTCTGCATAATCGAACAAAAACTGAGAAAAGTACCCATCTCCCCGATAACGGGGCCAAAAACCTGATGTGTTTTAAAATATATATCGCAAGTGCACGATGTCTGTTGTTATGACAGGCAAAGTCGTATCACCTAATCAAAAGTAATCCTGAAGTCCTCTAACAAATAGTAGTCAGGGAAGTAGGGCCGAATCAAAAGAGAAACAATGTTCTTTTCCTACTTGTAGGGCAAATCTAGATCATAGGGAGAGAGTGTTGTGGGTTATTATACTAAACTAGACTATAACTATATCAATAATATCAATAATAAAGACTCTAGGGTATAGGTTCACCAATGAACAATATTTCGGGATGAGACACAATAATCAGTAATGAATAATGCAGTTAGATATGTTGATTTTCTCTCTCCAGTCGAAATCAACCATAGAATGATATTAACACGCGCTCGCAAAATATTGATACAAAATCTACCTATTGAAACTAGCCTTAATATCAAGTTTATACCTCTCGGCTGATAACCTAATATTGCAACACTATAACAATCAAATCTGAAAAATTGGATTTAATAGATATATAAACATTCAATAGGAATCAACATACATCATCAAAAGCAATATTTTTAAACATTCCCTTCATAATGGATCATGGATCCCATTAAACACTAGAAATAGTGTACTCAATCATAATGAAAACATATTCATAGTGAAATAAATGGACATGATTTAATAATCAAGACTTTAATGGAAATGATAAGGGAAGAGAAAGAATACCAATTGTAGAATCAATTTTCCAAAATCAAATTCTATTGAAATTTCAATGTAAAATAGGGAAAAACAAAACTAGGATTCTTAAGTAATTAAGAGAAAAAGAGTTCTAATGTAAAATGGATTAATGAAAGAAAATAAGATAGGAAACAAGATAATTCCCTTGAGTCCTTAAACCTTTTTATTTACTAAAACAATTAGGAAAATAGAGCTAATATTGTCAAAGATAAAGCCTAAAATCGGCTATAGTTACACGGAATAACTCGTGGGCGCGAGTTTTTATCCTGCAAAACATCGCCAACTTGCGAAGACCATATCTCACAAATTAGAAGTCATATTGGGCCGTGTAATATACCGTTGATCTTCAGTTTAGTTTCCAACTCCACTGGAACAACTCAATTCGATTACTGGATAAAGAGTTGTGAGCAAAAGAGTACACATGACATGATTTTCATACTTCTTTTAACATATTTCCGCTATGTTTTGGGTTACAATCTAACTCGAAGATGCCCGTTGCACTTCTCATTCGACGTAGCTTCTTTTTATATGCTCCTAATGGTTAAATTTGTCCAATAATACTACAATTGTGTTCTCAATACCTGAAAACCATCAAAAACATCGTAAACACACTTAAGAGTAATATTTTCTCAACTTAAATAACTATATACAATTATGGACTAAAATGCAACTAAATGATCCTAAAATGCAACCAAAATGCATCATGAAAGACTTATAAACAAATGACTCATCAAACTCCCCCAAGCTAATTAAACTGTTGCTTTTCCCCAAGGAATCAGACAATAGGCACGGGAAGAATATGAGAACCTACAATATGAGACTAAAATAGGGTTAAGCACATAATCCAAAACACGAGAGATATCAATACTACACGAACCAAGCATCGAGTATCTACGAAACAAAGTCTCATAGCATATCATGTGATCAATCAACTCAACAATCATACCACAAACCTTTTTCCTCCCAAGCTTGACTTAACAAAACATGACAGACATCACTATAGATATGTGCACTCGTACTCTCATTTGTTTAGAGCGAAAATCATTGACATTCTACCTATATATAATCAACTCAGAAGAAGCAAATACTCTTTAACTTCGATCTTTTGACTCACCTTCAACACAAAATTGCAACACACAAAGATCAAGAGGACTTTCAAAGGTTGTATTAAGGCGAGGGTTAAGGGTACGGATAATATTTTTGGAAATGTGATGGAAAGGACAAGAAGGGGGAGCAAATATCAATGTAAATACGGCCTAACAAGGCATTCACAACTCTATACACACCATCATTACCAAAATATCACTATAAGATCTTTCATATATAATTACTCATGTATAACCCTTTTCACTTACCTTTCAAAATATGTTCACTTCTTTTTTCTCATTCTTCTCATTTTTCTTTCTGTTTATTCGTTTTGACTAAATTTTTTAAACTACATTCGAAATTCAATGATAAAGCTCACTAATAATATTTTACTTCAATAAAGCCACACATCAACTACATCCATGTAATACAATCTGGCCAAAACTAACCCTCGCTTCCCCAAGCTAGGCTTGGGACAATAATCAAATGAGGCCAAGGCTTGTAATATGGGTACAAGTATCAAACAAGAGTTAGAAAAAAGTAGGGCTAGAGAGGGAAAATATGTAAACAAGTAGAACTCTGGAGCTAAAGTCATGAAATAAACGCCTATATCACATTAAAATGCGTACACTATCGAGTATCAAAGAGTGTGAGGTCAAAATCAAGATCAATGCAACAACTGAGGAGCTAATCACTCATGAAAGAACGGAACTGACACATATTTGTCAGTTTATTAGGCACATAAGGTCACATAGGTGAATTTGTCTACATAGTAAAGTTAAAGCTAGCCAGAGAGAGATCAAACAGTCTTACCAAGGCCAATCAACCGTATCACAATTATGCTATGAAGAATCATGAAAAAATTATACAACAAAACTTAAGAATTGTAGTGAAGATATCAACAAGGTTCTCAAAAGTGTGCCAACAATAATACCATATATCAAAACTAATATGAGATGAGCTAACTAAAATGCAACTATGATGCAACTACGGAAGCAGTACAATATTTTTGGTTACACGTAAAATCCTATTCCTTATAAACAAGCAAAAGCGTGTAACAACTACAAAGTGATGGAAACAACACTATAAAGCAATAAAGGATACAATATTCGTCCCCCAAGCTAAATATTGCACATTGTCCCACTGTTTAAAGTAAAGGAAGACAGAATAAGGCTCACTCAGTAAGATCCTCGTCCTTCAATCCATTACCAGTATCAATCAAACCAGAGTATATTTCGCCAATAAAATCCACAATTCAATCAATTCCAATATGAAATTCACCACGATCTAGGCACCAATCATGATTTACCAACAATAAACAAATACAAATCAACCAACTATTTCCACTATTGGAGGAAATTGTTTTTTTTTTTTTTGAAGATTTAATACCTTTCGAAAGCTAATCAACAAACCAGCCGTGGGTGAGCATTTAATAAATCAAAATTGGCTTATCACAAACATACATACCATAGTAAAAGCATTATAGATCATACACATTAGCGTAAAGTGAAGGAAATGGAGAGTGTGAGAAAATAACAGACCAATCAAAGCTTCAGGGCCAAGACTAGCACTAGATCTAATGAAACAATAGAGATGTAGGGTATTTTTGGGGTATTTTATGTGGAAGGCTAACAAAGAGTATGGATATAAGAGTTTGAGATTAGCTCACATTTAAGTGTTAAACACACACCTTTTTATTTAGTAAGAGAACATTCTTACAAACACTTAATAAAACTAACTCTCTAACACTCTTACTCTTATACACCAAAGCAACTAGAGGGAGTAAAGCTTTTCTTACTCTCCTACGTACTACTACTACTTGTAGTACTTGATTTTTGCTTTGCTTGGCACATTACAACAAGCAAAATAACTCCTAGTTAAACTACTACAAGATGCTGCCATCAAGCTCCATTCACACTTCTTTTTCTTGTTTTTCAACATATTACACCTATAGGTACTAGAGGGTGGTAGTAGGAGATTGAATTTTGTTACCCATCCATTAAATGCATGGGCATCCTTATTTGACCAAGATGAAGAAACCATATGGGCTATGAGTGAGAGTAGGTCGGTGCTTTCATTTTAACACTCCCCATCAACGACTACTCTCTCTCAGAGTACATCTTGAGGTCATACCAAGTTGTCTTCAAAACTTTTCGAACTTTGGTCCTCCAAGACCTTTCGTGAAAATATCGGCAACTCGGTCTTCTGTGTTTACTTGTTCAAGTTAAATTTTACCTCGTAAAACCTTCTCTCGGACAAAATGATAGTATACCTCCACATGCTTTGTCCTTGCATGAAAAACTGGATTTTCAGCTAAACGTATTGCTGACTGATTGTCACATGATAACTTGATTCCACGATCCACTAGTTGATGTAGATCCTTTAATAACTGAGTCAGCCACACACACTCTTGTGTTTCCATAGCTGCTGCTCTATACTCTGCTTCAGTACTCGACAATGACACTGTAGGTTGTCTCTTGCTACACCAAGAAGCTTCTCCTGAACCCAGATTGAACACATAACCAAATTTGATCGACGAGTATCATGATCTCAAACATAATCAGTATCACAATAACCAGCAACTTCAAGTTTATTGTCACTGCGATATAAAACACCATGGTCGATGCTTCCCTTGACATACCTCAAAATTCGCTTCACAGCTTCTAAATGAGGTTTCTTCGGCTTCTGCATAAATCGACTTATCACACTAACTGCATGTGCAATATCCGGTCTAGTATGTGTGAGATAGATTAGACTTCCCACCAATTGTCTGTACATCGTCACATCTTCTAGATCCGTACCTACTATCGAGCATAGCCTTGCATTAGCATCCATTGGAGTTGAGATTGGCTTGTAATCGAGCATTCCATAGTTTTCCAAAAGATCTCGGGCATAATTCTTTTGGCATAGAAATATCCCATCCTTAGTCCATTAAATGCATGGGCTTCCATATTTGACCAAGATGAAGAAACCATATGGGCAATGAGTGAGAGTAGGTCGGTGCTTTCATTTTAACAAGAGACGGACCCACAACATGGACGAAGCCGATGGGATCTTCCTCTGACGCCAGATGTCAGGCCCTTCGCCATCTTGTGAAAGGGAGGGTGAGTGAGGGGATGTGCGTGATACTGAATATGCGGGAGGAGTGTTTGCAAAGTGGGGGAGCTGGCGGCAGGTGGTGTCGCTGGGTGGGGAAGCCGACGAACAGTGGTGCGAGAGAGGATCGGGTGTTGTGGGTTTGGTCTGCGGGATGGTGTTGTGTGAGTGCTGGTTGTTTTATGTGCGGCTGGAGGAGGCTGGAAAGCCGACGATCGGTTGTTGGAGAAACCGTCGGTTGTGGTCCTTGTGGGTGTGGCGTGAGAGAGAGAGGCGTTGGGTTGCTGCATGTGGGCTGTCTGCCCAGGGGAGTAGATGGGATATGTCGGTTGGCAGCAGTGCGTTGTGGCTGGGCGGGTGTCCTGTCGGTTGGGAGGCCGGAGACCGGCGGTAGCCTGCGATTGGGGAGGGTGAGACATGAGAGGTGAGAACGGAGGGAAGTTTGTCTTGCGTGAGTGTTGTTCGCTGGTGCTGCTGTTTTCTCTATTTATATATATATATATATATATATTTATTTATTTTTGAAAGGTGATAGAGCGCATAATCCCATGGGCGCCGGTAGGATGCTGCGGTTGAGTAGGAATTGGCGTGGGACGGGCAGCAAAGCCTACAGGCACAGGGAAGATAGTGAAACAACATGCTAAATCCCGCGGGCACGTGCTACATCCCACGGGCAGGCAGAATCATTGTAATAGCCCTATTTTAAGAAAGCACCTTTATTAATTATTAATTATAATATTAGCTTAATTAATTTCTGAAACCCTTGTGTTTTTAAATGAAAACTTATATTTGATTTTATTATTATTATTAAGAAGCCGTGCTATATTTATTGACGTAATTATTTTAAATTATATTTATGGAATTACTTTAATAATTTAGAGTTTTATATTAATATAAGAAATGGGCTTGAATTATTAGTTTTAGCGAGATTTCTATTTCAAATAGACAAATTAATTATATTTATGTATGTGCAAAAATAAATATATTAGAGGGTGGTGATTTATTTGATAGGTTAGATTTAAAAAAGAAAAGAAAAGAGAGATGGAAAGTGAAGGTTGGGCGTGGCAATTGAAGAGGAGGGAAAGGGGGTGTGTGTCATCAAGTGAGAGTAAGTGAGGGTGACTCATCAAATAAAAAAAAAGAAAACAAAAGGGGAAGGGGTGTTTCTTCACGAGCAGGAACAGAAGGGAGAAGAGAAAGAGAAAGAGAACAGGGGAGACAGGGGAGGCGAGTAGAAGAGAGAAACCGAGGAAGGAAGAGAGAGAGAGAGATAGAAAGAGAGCTCGATGGAGGGAGAAGGAAGACGGAGGCACGGCTCCTCCGCGGCGGCGCAGCAGGGCCGATAAGAGGCGAAGGAGGGAGAAAGAAGGAGAACTGCGCGAGCAATTGGCCGCGAAACCCTAGCCATCTCCGGCCAAATTTCCGGCAAGTAGAGAGAGAAATAGGTAGAGCAAGTTCCAAAACGCCAATTCCCTCTATCTATTTAGAGATGATACTCAAAATTGGGGTTTTCTTAAGATAGGTGAAGGAATGCGCCTGAGGAGGGCAGTGTGAGTGACTGACGACCACCACCACTGTCCAACCACCGCCCCACCGCCATCTATGTTTACCTAGAAACCTTAACTGAGGTACTAAACACTTTTATATGTGATTCCTAATTCCCGATTTACTTAGTTGAGTTTATATAATTTTCTCTTGTTTAATTGCTCGGACTATCTGTGAACTGTGTGTTATCTTATTGTGAAATTCATATTGTATTCAGGATTCGAAATTGATTGTTAATTCTAGGTCTATGGGAATTGATGGTGAATAAGTTATAGTGTGAGATTGTTGATGCTTAGATACGACATTACTGTTAATCGGAATTTTGGGAATTTTGTAGCATACTGCACCCTTGAAGTTGTCTTGAAGTTAGGAATGAGATAGTATGGTTTAGATTATGTGTGTTGAATGTCAGAAGGGAGTTGAAACAATCACAATAAGAGGAAAGTTATGAGTATGAAGGGACTTTGGGTTGTTAGGTTGTCCTCATGGTAGAATGAGTTCACCTTCGAAGTCATTAATAAGGACATCAAAAGTTCAAACAAGTTTATAAGGTTTTAGGACGTAAGCACGCAACCAGTGAATAAGATTGTTAAGAACCGTTGATTGCATAAGCAAGTCTAATTAAGTCATAAAGGCGGGTAATATGATAACATATCAAAATTTAGAAAGACTAGTAATCAATGGGTTGATTAAGAATGATAAATAATTAGAATTACAAAATGTACTAGATTAATTTAGTCATTGATGGTTGGTGATATAATTTGAGTTGTTTATAGGATTGAGTTAATTGGTTCTAATACGAAGAAATGAATTAGTTAGTTTAAGTGGATCACTGAGGAATGTAAAATATGTGTAAGGGTATTAATAAACTAGTGAAGGAACTATATTTAAGAATGGGAAATTAAGTATATGAGATTTCAGTCACTTAAGTGTATGTGATATTTATTCAACTTATAATACAATGGTCGCTAAAGTTTGGTTTTAACTTAAGAAGAAAGATGAATAAAGTGTTAGTTAAACTAGAAAACCGAAAGGCGAATTAGTTTCTTTAATACAATGAGAGACCCCTAAATGATATTACTATAATCCAGATTAACTAGAGAGTTATAATCAATATTAAAATCTTCTTCACGAGTCTATGAACTGGTTAGGGTTGATTTTGAAAGTAGACTAAGAGTCGAAGAGGTTCTAAATCAGAAATCTAAATAAGAACATATGTATAACGAGGTGGTGTATGTATTGATTAGCAAGTCTAAAATATGAAAGTGAAGTTAACAGCATAACTAGTATATAGCTAAAACTAATTGTTGTTGTTAATAACGAGGAAATGATAAAGCCATAACTATTGTTTATAAAGGTTGTACAAACTCGGATGTAAGATACTAAACTGAATCGCCCTAGATCTTATCAAGTCCATGTTTTAAGATTAGCAAAACCTTCTTAGCGATTAGTCAAGCTACGTAAATGTCCTAGTTGTGATGGGGAATTAGTTGTTATGTTCAGTTGTTGTTGATTTGGGAGATTCACAAAAGAACCTAATGAAAGGAAGATATGTAGGGCTAGCTTGTCTGAGTAACTTTAATATAGAATGAGTATCGATCTATTCTATTCTATTCTATTACTGAGGTATACACTAGTAAGGATGTTGTAATGAAAGGAGTTGAGGTTATTAAGGTAAATTATGGAGTTTAAGTTTACGACTGATTAGTAAATGACTATATTGAGGTCGGTGAAGTAATTCGATTGGAGATGTTATTGAAAAGGAATTAGCCATAGAGGTCTTGTGAGATATCGGTTATGCTGATAATATCTTTATAATTATGTGAAATGATTTTCAAATCGATTACTTTATATATCACTTGATTTACGAATATGAAAGTGTGAGATTTATGAGAATGTGTTACAAGGTGAAATGTGATATGTGAAATAAGGTGAATGAGTCGCCACATACTATGTTGAATATATATAATATAAATAAGAATGGTGAAATGAGGTTGTGAACATGCACCCGGGTTAGGGAGGGTAGTCCCTAGCTGTTACCCAATCAGGAGGGGCTAAATCCTGACGTTGAAGGACATGTCCAGTTAAGTCTTGCAAGCGGAACATAAAAGGTGGGGTGACGACCCTCAACAGTTTGGAGACAGCCGGTACGTAGTACCCCTCTCCACTCGCGTTCACAACGAGATAAGAAATGGAAATGAATGTTACTTGTAAGAAACTTAAATGTTTTGGAAATAAGCCGAGTTTTCAAATAAATATTATATCGCTATTACCTTTCCTTATGAACTACGGTTTCAATAAGAGTTGTATACTGTTGTATATTGTTGAGTAAGTGATTTGAAGTATATATAGAGTTTATGTGAATTGTTGTGAATATATGTGATGAGTGTATTAAACAAAAGCCACCAAAGCATGTTTTACTTATTTTACGGGTTTAGTACTCAGCGCGTTGCTGATGGGAGTCAAATGTTTGTTTTGTCATTTCTGTGGCCTGTCACTTGGGTGGGTGGCAGCCCCTAATTAGTTCTGGTGGATGCAATGAAGTTGTGGAAGCTTGGAGCAGGAATTCTTATCACAACTATCTTTATATGTATTGAAGCGAGGACGATTGGCTTTGTAACAACGTAGTTATTAGTTATGTTGTAAATAGTTTTAAAATAGGAACTTGTAAAGTAGAAGCTGGAAATAGTTGCTGGAAATATATTAAAATGTTATACAGGTTTATAATTTGGGCGCGAGTCCTAAGTTAACTTTTAGGCGGTTCGTATTTCAAACGGAGCTCTGACGAATTTTCTGTAGACTTTTATTATTTAATTAATACCATTTAGATCATTTAGATAACTTCATCTAGTGTTAATGGTTTGTAGTCAAAAGTTTTAAAAAGTTCAGGTTTTTAGAGTTCCATACTCGTCGTTTTAGGACGATGAGTGTGATGGTAATAGTCCGGATTAAGGTTTCCGTTGTGTTTACCGCTGTGTTTAGCTCTAATTAAGTTGGTCGGTGAATCCGGGCTGTTACAATCATCCAGCGTGTAAAGCCGCTTAACCCTGCGGACGCAACTACTTTGATATAAAGGGACTCTGTAAACGCAGGCAGGAGCTCAAACGTGCACCTAGGAACAAAATCAGCATTCCTAAACCACTTAACAATACTTATTAGTATTGTTAGTTGATGAAATTATAAAATTGAATTCAAGTGAATTCAAAAAAACTAAAATAAATTACGAAAAGAAACTAACTAAGCTAAAATAAAATTCAAGTGAATTCAAAAACTAAATAAAAGAAACTAGTAACTTAAAAAAAAAGTAAAAAGCGAATTCAAATGAATTCAAAATCTATAACAAAATACATTAAGAAACTAACTAAACTATGTCAAAAAAAATAAAAAATTCAAGTGAATTCAAAATCATATTTTTTTTGAAAGGAATAGTTAGAAATTCGGGTTGCCTCCCGACAAGCGATGGTCTATAAAGGTCTCACACGAACATATATCTCCTTTTCGATCGGAAGAATTCAATACCTTGAGTAACTTATCAAATTCCCCTGCAAACATGTCATTGAATACTAGATAAAGCTTAATTAAAAGCACAAGTATGTTTAAGAACCAGGCATGAGAAGAATCATTAGAAAAAATGAAATCAAAGGAAAAGAAATAAGAAGAAGAAAAACTAAAAAGAAAAGATTTACAACTTCCCTCTAATTGCTCCCTGGGCAAAGTCGATCGCAAAAGATGAGTATTTATGCCAATTTGATTAAAATTATCGTGCAAACATGACTCTTTGAGAAAATTAGGGGAATACAACACATGGAACGAAGGTATAATATCAAGTCTTGTTGAAGACATAATATAAAGGTGATGCGGGATATGCTCACAATTAGAATCAAGCAAGCTTTCAGCATAAACAAATTTGTTACCTTCAAGAGTTGCTGCTAAGACATCCACCTCATCTTTCCATTGGCTAGAATCACCTAAAACTTCACCCTTATAAATAGATTTGCTCATAGAGGAGTCGTCATCAAGTAGTTCCATAACCAATTGTTTTTCATTCACTGATTCTACAACTAATAAATCTTCCTCTTCGAAAACGCATATTGGATTCAATTTTTCCTTATCTAGACCATTATTAAGAGTATTAAAAGTCAAATTACAATCTTCCTCTATTAAATAGGCATTATCGACCAAGTTAATATTGTAATCCACATGTGCTCAATAGATTGGCGAATAAAATTTAGTCCACATTGCATTGATCTTTTATCGATGTTATTTTCAACGTATGATCCTCCCGTCCCTGTAGAATTCATTCATAAAATCATAAAAATAATCAGTAAAATTATCATACGATTCAAATGAAGAATTAATCAAATCAGATTGAGGGAAAGAGTTATTGACATACAAATACGACTGATTATATGGACAACGAGAAACATCGTGATCATAGGAGTAACTATATGAACAATAATAAGGAGAGGTATGAGAATCATAGATGGAGGAAGGTAGGGGTAGGTTTACAAATTTTGTTATGTCCTACTCAAAAGTTTCTCTAACTAATCGCTCAATGAAATTCCAACCATCTTCCGGTATTTTTCCAAAAATTTCTCGTTAGTCGTGGAGTCAAAATCATCCTCGTTTCATCTTTCAAACCCTCATAGATCACTAGGCGCATATCCCATTCTTCAAATCCATGATTAGGACCATCAAAATCGCCCGAAACAATTCATTCTCAAATCGAGGAAAAGAAAAAATTGCTTTGGATGTACTAGCATGCATGTAGGAGTCATGTGCAATATAAGATAATTCATAGGAACTCATACAAAAATTCAGAGAAGTTGGATATGATGCATCAAAATTAGAAACATGAGAATCCCAAAAATTACAACGATGTTGCATATTAAGGGAATTTTTCGTTATGAAAATAACATGGCTCCATAAAGAGAAAAGGAAACTATTCACAAAAGAGGGAAAAGAAATAACAATAAAATATATACATTAGACTCACAAACAATAAAAGAAAAATAAATAAACTGTTTCCCCGGCAACAACGCCAAATTTTGACAGGCTACAGTAATATCACCTGATCAAAAGTAATCCTAAAGTCCTCTAACAAATAGTAGTCAGGGAAGTAGGATCTAATCGACAGAGAAACAATGTTCTTTTCCTAATTGTCAGTCAAATCTAGATTATAGGGAACGAGTGTTGTGGGTAATTATACTAAACTAGACTATAACTATATCAAGATTATCAATAATAAAGAGTCTAGGGCATAGGTTTCTCAATGAGCAATATTTGGGGATGAAACACAGCAGTTAATAATCAATAATGCACTTAGATAGGTTGATTTTCTCTCTCGAGTTGAAATCAACCATAGAATGATATTAACAGGCTCTCACAATTTATTAATACCTACTCTGCCTATTGAAACTAGCCTTAATATCAAGTTTATACCTCTTGGCGTATAGACCTAATATTGCAACACTATAACAATCAAATATGGCCAAATTGGATTGAATAGATTTATAAATTCAATAGGAATCAACATACATCATCAAAAATCAATATTTTATAAACACCCCTTCATAATTGATCATGGATCCCCTTAAACCCTAGAAATAGACTACTAAATCATAATTGGGGTGAACATATTCATAATGAAATAAACAGACATGAATTAATAATCAAGACATGAATAGAAATGATAAGAGAAGAGAAAGAATACCAATTGTAGAACCAATCTTCGAAACTCAAATTCTATTGACAATTCAATGTAAAATTGGGGAAAAACAAAACTAGGGTTCTTAAATAATTGAGAGAAAAAGAGTTCTAATCTTTAATGAATTAATGATAGAAAGTAAGATAGAAAATAAGATAATTCCCTTGAGTCCTTATACCTTTCTATTTACTAAAAAAATTAGGAAAATAGAGCTAAAATCGTCAAAAGATAAAGCCTAAAATCGGCTATAGTTACACGAAATAACCCGGGGGCGCGAGTTTTCATCTTGCAAAACATCGCCAACTTGCGAAGACCATATCTCAATAATTAGAAGTCATATTGGGCCGTGTAATATACCGTTGGAAAGATCTTCAAGTTTAGTTTCCAACCCCACTAGAATAACTCAATTGGACCACTGGATAAAGAGTTATGAGCAAAAGAGTACACATGACTTGATTTTCATACTTCTTTTAGCATATTTCCGCTATGTTTTGGGTTACAATCTAACTCGAAGATGCCCTTTGCACTTCTTATTTGACGTAGCTTCTTTCTATATGCTCCTCATGCTTACGTTTGTCCAATAATACTTCATATGTATTCTCAATAGCTGAAAACCATCAAAAACATCGTAAACACACTCAAGAATAATATTTTCTCAACTTAAGTAACTATATGCAATTATGGACTAAATGTAACTAAATGATCCTAAAATGCAACCTAAATGCATCATGAAAGACCTATAAACAAATGACTCATCATGTTAGAAGATCTTTGCAAGTACGGGTCGAATCCACATGGAGACAAGTTTTCAAGTTAATATTCAGTTAAAAAGCTACTTCAGAAATCAGGCAAGAAAGACTGAACTAAAAATTAAACTAATGAAAATAGGATTAAAATAGGGATTTAACTATGAATTTAAAAACTAGGGCATTAGTTCGGTCCACCATGCTTATATTAATTAAAAGGGTTCAAATAAAATAACTAATAATATCTAATTCTAGGGTCGGACAATCAGAGCCAATGATAAGCCTGAGGTTATGTCTCAACGCCCATAATTCAACATATGCCGTATGATCACAAACATAATTAGAATTACTAATGTGTTCTAAGCCTCTTAAAGTAAGATGGATCTGTATGAAATATTATTAGGCAGACGTAATTCATGAAACCGTACACTGACATAAACTACGAAATCAAGAACGAATCACACTATAATTAAACTAATCAAAACCTAGAATTAATATTAATTCAAATATAAATCATGGTATAAACATGGTTTTCATCCCTAAAACCCTAGAAAGACGACTACTCACTCATATTTAAATCAACAATAACAAATCTAATATAAAAACCTAAAATTTGCATCAGGAATGAATAAATAATCAAACTAAGCAATCAAGAACTAAAGAACGGAAATAAGAGTGAAGAACAATACCGAATGACGGAAAGCAATAACTTTAATTGAAAATAATCCGAGGATTCATCTCTTATGAAACTAAGCTATAGTATCTACTCTAATAAAACTCTTAAAACTACACTAATAAACAATGAAAATAAAGCGTGTCTCGAATAATGAAACAAAACTATTTATATTAACTCCTAAAAACTAATAAAAATTGAGGAAATAAAAGATAGAATCTCGGGGCTCCGCGTGCCCCGCCTGATAGGGCGAAATCGGCCGATGGGATCGGGCGGAAAACTTTTTCCTTTGTTTTCAACTCCAATTCGCAGCCAGAAGAAAATGGCCTCGGGCCGATCGGGTTAAACCGCCCGATGCCATCCGGCGGAAATCTTGCAATTTTGCGTCAACTGGCGAAGGCCATACCTCTCAAACCAAAAGTCTGTTTTGAGACGTGTGACCTATCAATGGAAAGCTCTTGATGTCTAGATTCCAACCCTATTGAAATTTCTTGATCATCAATTTTCTATCAAAAGATATGATCAAAATAGTGAATAGGTGTTAGTTTTGGCACTTCTTTCTCTGATATCTTGCTTCATTCTAAGTCGAAATTGTCCCAAACGGATGCATTGTCATCCTTGTGCAAGCTACCTTCATCCTTAATGATTAATAGGCTATATCTTTGATAATCATGATCAATGTGTATTAAATTAACCTAAAAATCATCGAAACACGCAAACAAGGAGTAGTAGAGCACAACTTATGTAATTCACGCCATCCGATACTAGCCTTTAAAAGAAACAAAACAAAAACAAAAAAAATGATGAATAAAAGAAAGAAAACAAAGAGCTCGATTTGGTTGAATAAGTGGTGCATGAGAGCCCACAAGGCTAGTAGCCTAATGAATATTGATATCAAAAGTTCTTGCATTTGGATCCTCGAAATGCTCCATTGCCTTTGGTATGAGCTACTTTACCCTCGTATCGCGTCTCGCATTGAGTGCTCGGTACTGTACCTCGGAAACATGATTATCGAGTGAGTGGTGACCGTGTGAGGAGGTAGTCTTGGGCCTTTGCAATAAAAAAGGAATTTAGTTATCCAATGAATCAATGGGCTAGCTTAGGAATTCTTGTGAACATGTGGGTCATGATTGGTACAAGGTTAAGCGAGTTTTTCAATTTTGTGAGGAAAAGTTTCACTTGGGAATAATGAGGTCTTGTGTGATAGTTGAGAGATCTCTAAGACGATTATTTCCTTTGCACACTAGTTTAGACCACCCTTCAACCCCTAATTTTTTGGATAAGAAAGGATGGTTATAAGCCTTGAAAGATGTTCGGGATTTCTTTTTACCTTGACACCTTTTATGAGATGAGGACTTTGGCTTTGTGATGCTCATTCTACTTTTAGTGCATGTATTGTTTCCTTGGGATCGCCGATTGCTTGACAAGCAATTGGCAAGCTTGGGGGAATTTGATAAGTAGGCTCTATGCTCACTAATTAAGAGTAGTTTTTGATCATTTAGGTGCATGTTAGGCCATGTAGTTTGCTTTTCATTCCCTTTTGCATCCTTTTTCAGGATTTCATGTTTTGCATTAGTTTTTAGCGTACTTGCATCTAAATAGGTTGCATTTAGTTCATCGCATAATCATTTGCTTCCTCCTCATCTTATCTAACCTCCTCTTGAGTGTTGCTAGCATAGGCGTGATGAAACGGGACAAGAATAGGGGAGCAATCACTCCATTTACTAAGGAGCGACCCTTCTATAACCTAACTTTTGAAGCAAGGAAGCAGCAAGAATGGAGCGAGCTCAGAGTGGGATTGGAGCGCCCACTCCAACAGTGGAGCGCAAGCTCCATTGTTTCCGCAGCGGGTCGCTCCACTGCATTTTTGCACATCTCCGTATCATCTTATACCGCTTTTCCCTTCATACTTTTCGGGTAATTAGGCCCGTTTTTGTAATAATTTAGGACTTAGAATTAATTTCAAACATTCATTAGCTTAATTAGAGAGATTTTAGAGTGAGAAGTTACATTTTCTAGTGAGAGAAAGTAGATCTAACTTTGAACATTCAAGATTTCAAGCTTTATCAGTGGAGATTTTGGGTTGAATCTTCATCTTATCTTGATTATTGCTTCTTGATTTCTCTCATTCCTTTGTGATATGTTCATTTTATATAGGCTTTTAGCCTCGTTTCTCCTCTTGTTTTAGTCTATTTTAGAGTTCTTTACAGCACTTTATTGTGAAATTTGATGTGTTTGGGTCTGTTTTGTGTTTTTGAGCTTAAATTGTGCAGATTAGGTGTCTGAGGCCTTTATCTGGAATTTGTGAACTTTACCCAGATTATGAGCATCTGGAGTACCCCAAGAGCAATTTTGGAGCTCTCGGGATGAGAATACGTAAGATTGTTTCTAAAGTGCGCCCGCCTAGGTGGCTGCTCGGGCCCGAGAGCACTTTTGGAGCCCTTGAGGAATTTTTTCTATGTTATCTCCGCCATCCCGAGCGATGTCGACCGCCTGCCCAGGCGCTGATTATGAGAGTCATGTGAAGATTATTTGAAGACCTCTCGCCCAGGCACTTTCTCCCGACCGATAGGGCGGTTTCTCGGAGGACTTAATTTTACGTTTTTATTGCTTTTTGAACCTTGCCTATAATTAGGAATTCTTTCGTTTCCATAGTCATGTCTGAGTAGTTCTTTTCTAGGGTTTCTAGGGAGGGAAGCCATGCTTATATTATGATTTTGATTTGAATGTATTAGTTTTACTAAGGTCGGGATCAGAGCAATATAGTGTGATTTGTTCTTGAATCGTGATTTATGTTAGTGGGCAATTTCATGAATTGTGTCTGACAATACTAGTATGACCCGATCGTAGGCTTATTAGTAGAGGCTTAGAACACAACATTAGTGACCGTACTGCATATGTTGGATTATGAGCGTTATGACCCGCTTGTGGGCTTAACACCTGCTCTAGACCTAGGTTTTTCTAGACTTTTTAACCCCTTTGATTGATATATGCATGGTGTACCGAACTAGTGCCATAGGCTTTTATTATCTAATTTAATTATCGTTTATTTCCCGTTCTCATTAGTTTAGTATTAGTTATGTGATTCATCCCTATATTCCATCGGTAGTATCTTTATAGTTAAACATTATTATTTAGTTTGCTTCCTTTTCCTCATTGGAATCTCCCCGTTCCAATTGAAAGAGGTAGTTCTCACGGTCATCTTGTTGTTTGATTTTTTATGTCCAGGTACAAAAGAAAACCCACATCATTCTAGGAGATCCAGAGACATAGTCGATCCTCCGAGACCTTAGAGAAGTCACTGAATTTGAGCAAGAGAAACCATCTTCATAGACTTTCTCACTACCAATGACGAAGTCACTGAAGTTATATAGGGTGCGTGCCCAATCCTGATGACATGCCCACTGGTCCACCAATGCCCACCATTGCTGCAACGAATTTTAAGATCAAGCCTTCACTCATCAACATGGTGCAGCAAAATCAGTTCGGTGGGCATCCTACTGAAGATCCGGCCAATCATCTTTAGAGATTCCAACAACTCTGCAGAAATGTCAAACATTCTGGAGTCAAACCTGAGCAACTGAAAGTTATGATCTCGTGTTTTCACTCCGAGACAAGGCTCAGAATTGGTTTAACGACATCACGGAGACAGAAAGGTCGAGGTTATTATGCTGCATTCCTCAAATATTACTACCCTCCGACATAGACAACATATATAAGGAACAAGTTAGCCACGTTTTCCCAAGAGGCAGATGAAACACCGAGGGAAGAGTGGAACAAATTCAAAGACTTGTAGAGGGAGTGTCCACATCACAATATGGAAGGTGGTTTCTGAGCAGACATTTTCTAATGGTCTGCAATCTCGGACGAAGAGTACAGTTGATGAAGGGTATGAGTTCCTTGTTAAGCTTGCTGCAATTGACAACTCCTCATCTAGGCGTCACACTAAGAAGGTTCTTGACGTTGACACCATTTCACTACTTGCCTCTCAAGTGGCGCAACTGAACATGAAGTTTGACACATTGAAGCCTTCCAGTCTAGCAACGCCCCCTATGAGCATTAATGTAATGTCAGCCATTGCACCCATTAACTCATCTACTACAAGGTATGCGGTGTTTAGGGCCACTTTGGCAACGATTGTTAGTTTGGTCAGAATCAGATGGAGCAGACGAATGCCTTTCAGCAGAGACAACTAAACAACCCTTATTCAAATACCTTCAATCTAGGGTGGAGCCAACACCCACATTTTTCTTATAGAAGCAAAAATGTCCAAAACCCACAACCACAAAATACCTACCAAACACCAATAAATCCCTATCAACCTCCACAAAACAACCCAAAAACCTACTACTACCAAAACCAAACGACTTCTCAAAACCCCCTGGTTTCCAAAGACCCGCTCCAGAAAGCTATCAGCCACCACCACAAATTGTAGCCTCACAAGCGCACCACATTTGAACTGATGAAGCTGATGCTGGCTATGCAGAAAAATTACGAGGAGACGCAAACAAATACGCAGAAACATATAAAGCTCCTCCAGACTCAGATTGCTCAGTTAGCGGGAAATAATGCTCAGAGGCCAGAAGGACAATTGCCTGGGCAGCCTATTCAGAAAGGGCAAGCAAATGCTGTTCCACTCCGTAGCGACACTACCTATGATGCCCCCTCATACCCATTGATGATGATGCTGCTCCTAACAAGGATAAGGAGGTAGTAGAGGAGAATTGAGAAAAGTTCGACGTTTGAGGTTGAATTAACTAAAGAAGCTGATCAGACTAGGAAGCAAAAGGAAAAGGTGAAACGTCTTTTGACAGCAAGGCTACCTTTTCCCCACAGGATGCAGAAGTCGAAGGTCGATCAACAACTTGGTAAGTTCTTGACTATGGTCAGGAAGCTTGAGGTAACGATCCCTTTCACTGAACTTATTTTTCAAGTACCTGTGCATGCTAAGTTTTTTAAAGAAACGATAACTAAAAAGAAAGATTTTGGTGGGGTAGATCGAGTCGCTCTAACAGAAGAGTATAATGTTGTTTTGCAAAGTAGGTCTCCACCTAAATTGAAAGATCATGGTAGCTTTTCCATCCCAGGCCATGTAGGTGCATTATTTACAAATAAGACATTATGTGATTTAGGTGCATCTGTGTCTGTCATGCCATTGTTTGTCTTTAAGAAAATGAATATGAGGGCTCTTAAGTGCACCCAAATTACTTTGCAAATGGTAGATCGTTCTATAAAATACCCCCTAGGTGTATTAGAAAACGTCCATATTAGGGTGGGAAAGTTTTACATCCCTGTTAATTTTGTTGTGCTAGATATGGAAGAGTATGCCAAAATTCCTATTATTTTGGGTAGACCATTTTTGTGCACTGCTGGTGCTGTTAATGATGTCAAGTCTGGGTCTTTGACTTTAAGTGCTGGTGATGATACTGTGACATTTAAACTAACCAATGTTGTGGACAGAGCTGTTTCATCTGCATTCCCGCAGATGTGTGGTGCTAACCCTCTAGAGGTAGCACTCACCATGGGAGTTCCATCAGGCGATGATACTAAAGTCGACGCCTACATTGCTGATTTTGACACTACTACAAAAACGTCCAAAGGAACCAAAGAAAAGGAATGTGTTTGGTAACATAACCGGTTTCTTAGCTTATGAAATCATTCATAACCCAAAACTGGTCTCTTAGATAGAGGGCGGGAAATCAAAATTTCATGCTAAAATTAAAGAATGTGATATCTTTAAACTATTTTATTCAAATTTTGTTATTTTTATTAACCCACTAACCGACCCACTATCCCTAATACCCTCTATCCCATCATCTCCTCGATGCTTAACCAGTTAATACTAGCCTTATATGCACACAATGTGTGCAAATATTATATCATAATAGTTTTGATATTTTGAATTAGTTTTTTTTATGTTACTTATTTATTGAGGTTGGGTGAGTGGGTGGTGGGTAGTTATTTTTTGTGATGTAGTGGGATTGTGGGATGATTATAGGTGGTTTATTTATGCAATGTTTCTCATTAATTTTTTATTTATTTTTTATGATAATTTATTTTTTTTCTGTAAATTGTTAATTAAACAACAAAGGGTAAATTAGGCAATACATTAAGTTTGGTGTCCCACCCCTCTTCCCTTACAGTATAGAGATTTTCATCTTCCCCCAAAATCCCTTTCGTCTACTCCAACCCTAGCTATTCACCACCGGCGACCCTTCAAATTGAAGGTGACCAATTCGCCACCGGAGATCCAGTTACTACAGTCGACCACCGAAGACCCTTCACTCAAGCCATTGAAGAGGTATAAATCCTTTGTTTTCCCCTTAATGTTTTATTTTATTTAGGGTTTGATGTCTTATTGGGTTTGTGTTTGGATAGTTTGGAATCAGCAATACCTGAATTGGTGATTTAGATAGCTTTATATTCTTTTCTCCGGAAAACAACAGAATTGAACTCAAATGAACTGAAGAGAAAGGAGTACTGAAATGTGAGAGTTAAGTATTGCTAACTGAACTATATTACGAATAAATGAGGGACTGTTTGTGTTTTTGGTGTGTCGATTTCGATAGGGCTTTGACAATAATTGATGTGAAAACAGTTTTGTGCTACAGGAAGATGAATTCCATCGACTATCTGATTCCACCATTCATTATCTTCTCGAGCAATTGGAGGTAATATTCTATATGAAGTGTTAATTTGATGTCCTTCCAAATAAATTTTGTAATCTGATTAAGAATAATACCATTATGGTTGTATATTAAGTGGAAGAGTAAGTTGAAAAGGGACATATTTATGGTAGGAAGGTACATATTTTAAGGGTGTTTTGTTTAATCTAGTGGAAAACTATACTTTGTTAATGACTTGATTTAAGTAGTATTAGCGGTGATATTGCAAAAAGTGATATCTAGTGTGTGGTTTTTAAATGTGACTGTTGTGACATAGTAGAGTTTGTCCATTTTATTAACTCGTAAATTTAGATATGAGAACTCCACTGTGTATTCTTCAAATTTGTTGCATGTCTTGCAACTATAATGATGCTTCAGTAGCATATGCTATGATGTAAATTCCTTTGATAGAGGATGTAGTTAGTGTAGTTGATCTTGGGATTTTACTACTCCTTTACTTTAAGAGTCAAACAAAGTTGAATAGGTTGTTATAAAGTGATCAGTAACCCATACTGGAAAACATGATCCATAAAGAACAATAAATACCATGCAACTTATTGATGTCCCGATTTGAGCCACGATTTTTTTAGTATTTCCAGAATCATGACACTACATCATCAGCTATAAACCTCTGTAATTTAGCTAAAGTGGTGACAACTGCATAAAGCAAAATGGCAATAAGTCAGTCTAAAGTATCAATCGTAAACTTGATCTAGTTAAAGTGGTGGCAACAGTATTTTATTGTAATTAGTCAATATCCTCTTTGAAAATGTTTTAAAAAAATATTATTATATACCTCCATACTTGGAGGATGGAGGAATTTTATGGCAAAACCACTCCAAGAACCTGCAGGTGGCAACCCTTGATCTCCAAGTCAGGAGGTGTGAATCCCTCTAAGGTTATATGTGAGTGTGTTGAGACCTCTGTCCGAGCTTGAAAAGCATTGTTCCAAACTTATTTGATCCAAAATCCCTTTAAAGTTATATGTGAGTGTTTAGAGGCCTGTGTCTGAGTTTTGAAAGCAGTGTTCAATCCTTGAGTTTATTGCTAAATTGATGTTGGTTTTATCTTTTTACTTTCCTAATCTTCGTCATCAATAATGCTAGACCTTGATTTTCATTTGAGCTTCATTTATGGCAGATTTTCTAGTGATTAGAGCCTCATATTAGAGTTTTTCTACTTTGAATAGTGAAAGAGTACGTGGAACTTTGATGTTTACACATTCTTTCGATGAGGTTGATTAAATTGAAGAAGCCTACTGAATTTGCGAAAAACTTTTCGATATGTGGAACTTTTATTTTTATTAGACACGTTACTATATTGGATAGTTTAAAGAATATGTGGAAATGATGCTGATTCATATTTTACTTTCCTGATTGTTGTGACCAGTAATTTTGAGCTGTCCTTTATGACAAATTTTCGGGTGATCGAGTTTCTTATTTGATTTTTTGTTGCCTAAAAATATCGGTTTAGATTCTAAGAATATGTGGAACTTTGATGTTTCGGCATTCTTTCAATAAGGTTGATTACGATTATGTTGAAGAAGATTACAAAAGTTGCAAGCTCTTTTAGCTGAACTAAGTATGTGATATTTTGTTAACAAATGCTTTTTGAGTCTAATTGACATCCTCCCTTTTATGCTCAATGTTATATAATGTTTTTCGCACATTCTGTCCTCACTATCTCTCTTCCTACTTCTATACTATCCTTTCTAAATGTGCCAAACCATTAGATCCGAAGGAGTTAGTGTTCTTTTTTTGTTTTTTTTCCGGGGATGCCTCTTGCTTTTGCTTAAGAGAAGTAAAGCATTCAGGCTTACGCCTTTTAGGTGACCTTAAAGTAGCTCACTTGTATAACAAAGGAACAAAACTAACATGTCTATCAAATCTTCCATGTGTGGTCAAAGCTTGATCTAGAATATCAGGCAATTTTGTCGCAGCAATCAATATTATGTCCTGGCATCAAGTTAAATTTTAATATTTACAGCATAATATATAATTATATTGCATCGGTACTATTTTCATGTTGATCATCAATTTCATCAATAAAAATGATGCAGGGTCTGTTGTTCTACCGGAAGATATAATGCATATTACGTAATTACACCTTTTAGATAAGTATTGTTTGCAATGCATTCTTGTGATAAAATGCCTCCAAGGGCCTTGTCCATCTAGTATAGCGTCACCATATATTCAATTTTTCTTTATTAATTTTTTTACTCTGTTTTATAGTACTTTTCCGGAGCTCCTGGAAATTATTTGCAAAAGATGATTGATGAGATAAGGGATATGTGGATTACATGTATTTTCCAGCAAACACAAGACGATGAGGAAGTAGAAGATTTGTGAATGTGTTCATAAGAAAGTAATTGTGGTAGATATTTTGACTTTCCATCGCTTTTTTGGAAGTAGTATTACGTGTTATTATTTAGGAATACTTTAGATAGCAACACTTTTGATCGACATTTTGTGTAATATATCCGAAGTTACTTACAAGTTTGAGACATCATTTTGTATTAATTTTCTTATCATCAACCTCTTGATATATATAAAGCACCATACACATACTGCAGTAGGTATTGTTTATATTAATTTTCATAGCAACATGCATGTATTATACAGAATCATATATGTATTGTAGTAGGCGTATTTGTACAGCAGCAGGTGTATCATTGTTACACGCTGCAATAATTTTTTTTATTTATAAAAATAGCTAAGAAACCGGTCATTGGTTTCTATGATTCTGCTCAAAGAAACGTGTGGCAGGCCAAAACTTGTTTCTTAGGCTATTTTTAAAAAAAATTACTGTTGTTGTAAGACACCTGTTTTAATATACAACCGGTTTCGTAGGGTATACTAAGAAACCAGTTTTAATCAACGAGACCTATGAGATGTAGACCGGTTATAATCCGGTTTCTTTGGCTATTTTGGACCGGTTTCCTAGGCCTTTTTTGTAGTAGTGCGAGGGCCCTATTGCTAAAAGGGGCAAGACTTTGTCGTCATGGAAAATGTTTATTCTACCTCTACACCTTAGGTAACAAAGGAAGAACTTAAACCACTCCCCTCCCATTTGAAATATGCATTCCTTGGTGATAAGGAAAAATGTCATGTGATTGTTAGTACTAAACTCACTAATAGCCAATTGGAAAAATTGCTAACAGTGCTTCGTATGCACAAGAAGGCTATAGGGTATAGTATTGGCGATCTCAAGGGCATTAGTGTTGATTTTTGCATGCATCGTATTAATCTTGAGGAAAATCACGACCCTTGCATTCAACCCCAGAGGCGTTTAAATCCTAACATCTAAGAGGTGGTGAAGAAAGAAATCATGAAGTTGTTAGATGTAGGGATCATTTATCCCATTGCTTATTCTAATTGGGTCAGTCTTGTGCAAGTGGTTCCTAAGAAGGGGAACCACTGCTGTTAAAAATGATAAGGGTGATTTAATCCCTACACGGACTGCCACAGGGTGGCGCATGTGCATTGATTATAGTATACTTCATAATGCCACCCTGAAGGACCATTTTCCCCTTCCTTTTATTGATCATATGGTGGAAAGGTTAACAAAGCATAGTTATTTCTGTTATCTAGATGGATATTCTGGTTTTTTTGCAAATTTCTATCCACCTAGATGATCAGGAAAAGACTACTTTTACATGTCCTTATGGTACCTTTGCATATCACAGGATGCCATTAGGATTGTGTAATTCTCCTGCTACTTTTCAGCGTTGTATGATGGCTATATTCTCTGATATCATTGAAAATATCATCGAAGTTTTATGGATGATTTCAGTGTTTATGGGTCTGATTTTGATGTTTGCCTGCATAATTTGTCTAAAGTGTTAAAAAGATGTGCTGAGGTGAACCTTGTGTTAAATTGGGAAAAGTGTCACTTCATGGGCAATGAAGGTGTTGTATTAAGTAATTCAATATCTGAGTGTGACAACAAAGTTAATTGAGCAAACATTGAGGTGATTGAGAAACTTCCCCCTCCTATGCATGTCAAAGGATTGAGAAGTTTTCTTGGTCATGCAGGTTTCTATCGTAGGTTTTTATAAGATTTTTCAAAAATTGCAAAACCCTTCACTCGATTGTTGCTTAAGGATGCCACTTTTGTTTTCATCGATGCTTGTCTGGAGTCTTTCGACAAAAGGCATTGATCACTGCCCGTATTCTACATCCACCTTTTTGGGATTTACCTTTTGAGGTAATGTGTGATGCTAAGTATGCTATTGGGGCAGTGCTTGGTCATAGTAAAGATAAAGTGCTTCATGCCCTCTACTATGCCAGCAAAACATTGGATCCGGCCTAGGTTAACTATGCTACGATAGAGAAGGAGTTGTTGGCCATAGTCTATGCTTTGGACAAGTGCCGGACCTATCTAATGGGTTCGAAGGTGATAGTACATACTAACCATGCAGCATTGAAGTACTTGTTGGCCAAGAAGGAGGCGAAGCGCATATTGATTATATGGATGTTGCTGCTATAGGAGCTCGATTTGGAGATTAGAGATAAAAAGGTGCGGAGAATGTGGTTGCTTACCATCTCTCTAGGTTGAGGTTTGAGTCTGATTTCGATTCTGCTATTGATGATTCTTTCCTTAATGATCATTTGTTTGTTGTTTCTTCCCAATCCCCCTCGTATGTTGATTTTGCTAATTACTGTATTGGTAGTTCTCATCCTCCTGGTCTTACCTATTAGCAAAGAAAAGTTTTATCATGATGCTAAGAGGTATTTTTGGGAGGACCCCTCATTATATAAAAAATATGCTTGTGGCATTTTCCGTCGATGTATTCCTGATTGGGAAATTGTGGGGGTTTTGAAACACTGTCATAATATGCCCTCTAGTGGTCATCTAGGTTCTTAAGTGACTGGACATAGAGTTTGAGATAGTGGTTTCTATTGGCCTACGATTTTCAAGGATGCCCGTGCTTTTTGTTTGTCTTCTAATGCATGTCAAAAGAGATGCCACAGAGTGGAATTTTATAGGTCGAACCTTTTGATGTCTAAGGAATTGATTTTATGGGTTCTTTTCCGACTTCGTGTGGGAATAAGTACATTTTAATGCTTGTCAACTATGTGACGAAATGTGTGAAGCTACTGCATCACCAACTAATGATTCAAATGTTGTGATTAAATTCTTTAAAAAGATTATCTTCCCCTGCTATGGTGTCCCTAAAGTTGTTATTAGAGATGGAGGTTCTCACATTCACAAAATCATCTTCAGAGCCCTTCTTAAAAAACATGGAGTCACACATAGAGTCGGTCTAGCCTATCATCCCCAAACTAATGGTTAGGTAGAAGTGTCAAACAGGCAAATAAAAACAATTTTGGAAAAAGTGGTCACTAAAGCTAAGAAGGATTGGCCTTTAAAGCTTGATGATACTCTTTGGGCGCTCTACACTGCTTTTAAGACATCATTTAGGGACCACCCCTTGTCGATTGATTTATGGCAAAGCTTTCCATTTGCTAGTCGAGATGGAGTACTTATCCGCGTGGGCGGTTAAAGCGATTAACCTTGATTTGGGAGCTGCAGGTGAAGCGCGACTTCTTCAACTTAATGAGTTGGATGAGCTTCGTTTAGAAGTATAAGAGAATCATAGGCTCTAAAAAGAGCAAACAAAGAAGTTGCGTGATAAGATGATCTAGAAAAGGGACTTTCAGATGGGTGACAAAGTGCTACTATTTAACTCTAGGTTGAGGTTATTCCCTGGCAAGCAGAAGTCTCGATGGTCTGGTCCTTTCGAGGTGACTGATGTGAAGTGACATGGTTCTATAAAGATTGTCAACAAGAAAGGTGAGAAGTCTAAAGTGAATGGACAACATCGGAAGTTGTACCATGAAGGTGCTTTCATAGGTTGGTTAGAGGAAATTTATTATGAGTCTCCTCTTGCTGACGAGTCTGATTGAGGAAGTAATATGGTCATGATGGACCTTCATAAACCAGCGTTAAGCGGGAGGCAACCCGTATTCCTTCTTCACTTGATCTTTTGGTTTTATTTTGGGTGAGAGAGAGATGAAAGTGTTGACATTTAGCTGATAAGTGATTGTGCAGGACCCACATGTTCCAAGAATTGCCAAAGGGTGTGAAAAATTGAGAAAAACGAAGTAATGGCCCGGCGAGACCAGGCCCGAGAGCACTTTTCAGGAAAATTGGAAAAAATTCTAAGTCATGCCTTCTCGGCCACCTGGGCAAGGACGCCCGAGCGGTGCTTTATCGCTGCGGATCAGAACACCAAAATGTTAAATTTTATCAGCCGGCCTCCCGGGCGGAATTTCGGCCAGCCCCTTTTTGCCCATTAACACCCCTTTTCCTTCTTTTTCTCACTCAATATTCCCTACTTACTTCCCTAATCCGCCCCATACGCCCTTTCCTTCTTCCTCTCAAACTCCATTAAACCCCAACCTCTATTAAAAGACCTCCCTTCAACCTTCAATTTGCTTCACCTTTTTCTACTCCTTTCCTCTCTAGCTTTCCTTCTTTCTTCACCAAACTTCACCACCCACCTTCCACTTCCACAAAAAAAACTTCTTCATCTATAATGACACCCAGACCAAGAAAGAGGCGGCACACAGATGGAACATCTACTTCAGGGGCTCAACATGAACCTCAAATTGCACCTGATCCAGCTTTCCCCAACATTATCTTCAGAGATCAGGAAGAGAAAATACATTTCGGTAAGCTTAAACCTCGCCCTGTTATCCCTACTAGATTTGTCGGTCCAATACATTACAATCTCTTGGTTTATACTAAGAAGTACATACTATTTTTGAAAAACTAGGGCTAGGAAACATGTTTCATGCTTTCCATTTTACATATGCTTATGGAGCGCCAAAGAAAGTTTTAGGCTTATAATCCGACATCTTATATTTGGAAGAGTGAAATTCCTTATAATGTCTTGATATATGATTTAACTCTCGAATTTATTTCCTCCCTTGCTGTCGGGATGAACACTTTGACTATACGTTTCCGCCTTTTAGGCGAGGAACGCCAATTAACTTTGGGCAACTTGCTATTATTTTTGGTCTGAATGTTACATGGAAACTGAATAAGCCCGCAAATGTAAGCACGCCAATTATTTGGCAAATGATTGCACGGCTAGACCACATGAACTCCCAACACATCTATGCCAACCTAGTCCACCAGCCAGCTCGTAGGTACCTTCGGAGGTTCGTAACCAGGACCTTTTTTAGCCATCTTGAGGCTGAAACCATATAGACCCAAGAGGTCGATCTTATTCGGGGCTACATCTACCCCAACTACCAGTACCAACTTTGAATGCCCTCCCTTTTTGTCAAACAAATGCAGTGTGAGTCTAAGAAGTTGCCTAAATTCTTTGACGATGAGACCATTAAGGCCACATCCATTGTCTTTCGGGGATTGATCACCCGCATTGCAGTTCATTATGGGTTAGTATAAAACCAAGCAAGCGCCGTCTATAGCGCAGCGGAGATCGACGTTGACTATTTACAGAGGGTGGGGTGGATCACATTTCAGTCAGCGAACCGCTATCACTAGCACATTAGTAAACAGGAATATATTTTACTCTCTGACATAGCCCACACTCATGTGGAGTCGGGGGTCAGTTCCTAACTTCTTCCCCTTAGGGGGAACGAGGGCCAGCAGTAGCAGGCCCTCGCACCCACCGGACGACCCCACATTTTACTAGCGCAAGCCCGTCGGTCGCGATGAACTATCCACTTCCTCCACCCCTCCTGACCTTGTTTTGGTCGCTTTCAGCCGCCTTGAGGTGCGACAACAGTCCTTCCTTGCTGGGATGTGCCGCTTAGAGTTAGGCCATTCTGATATTGACACCAGCCTCACCTCCTTGGATACTTGCGTCACGTCTCTTGAGCCTGACGTGATGAGAGACATGCACCCCATGTACTATGACTATTATAGTTGTGGCCTCAAGTCCGCTACTAATGAGCACCCTTCTTGTTTGTACCACCTCCCCCTACCTCTACTTCGCACGACTTTGATGACCCCTCCATGGCCTTTAGGGAGCCATCGGGCCAAGTTTTTCAGTCTTATGATGCAGGTTGAGGAGAGGATTATGAGGAGGATGATGATGATGAGGAGAAGGATGGCGATGATGAGGATGATTAGGAAGATGATGACTAGTCGCCCCGTTCTGTGTGGGCTATTTCCTTCTTAAGCTACAATGAGGACATTGTCGAATGCAGCTTGGGATTTTTTGAGAACTACCTTCTCTCTCTCTCTTTTATTGCATTCTAGTGTAGTAGATGGATTTATTGCTTTCATAGGATAGTTTACTGCTTTGAAAAAAAAAATGAAAAACTAAGAAAAAATATTATACTGATTTATGCATGTTGAGCTATATGATTGTCTCCATGTATCCCATTTATGTATTTGAAATGTTTTGGATTCAAGACCTATGATGGTTTGGCATGAGGATTCATCGGTCTTTACTTGATTTCTGACATTTTTATGATCCTTGCTTGCATGATGCTTGTTTCATTTGCGCTGAAAGTGGAACTATATGTTGGTTAGACTGTGAGTTTCTGAGCCTTTGGATGCCTATCTTCATCCACTTTTTCCTTCTTTGTGTGATAGTTCCTCATTATAGCATTGCTCTTGGTATTGGGTTATTACTTCTTGATATCTAGTATGCATGCATATTGAAATGAAAGGTGTTTTTTATTATCTAAGCCATAGAGCCATTAATAAAACATGATACCGCCTCTAGCCCTTTTGAGCCTTTCATGACTGTTTGTGTTTATTGCCTACTCAAGCCATCGCCTTACATGATATTGTCCTAGGCCTAGCTTGGGGGAGTATTAGTAGTTACTTAATCTTATTTTAGTTGAGTTTGGTGATTTATGGGATTTTGGTTGTGTTTTATTTGTGGAGCTTGCTTGATATAAAATCAAATAGTTACAACAATTTGAAATTTTGTAATTGGAAAGGGAATGAAATGTGAGCCAAAAAGATTCATTGAAAACTTCAAACAATCAAAAAGAAAAAGAAAATGTGGTTCATTGAGTATTATCGAGTTAATTATATCTTTTGGGTGATGATTTTCAGAGTTGAAAGGTCACATTGACCTCATGTTAGGTCTAGTTTATACTCCTCTAGGATGGATTTACCACCACATCGCCCAAGTTTTCCACACCCTTCATCGAAGCCACGTTACAACCTTCTAAAGACCACATGATCCTTGTTACATTGCATTAGTTTGATTAATATGGAGTTTTATCCCAATCCCGTAGAGTATTTGCTATTTTTGAGTCGACTGGACTACGTTGAGTGTCACATGCTACCCTTTAAACAAACGAGTGACGAGAGTTGGGAAGGGTCAATATGGGCTGGGTCAGGTGAGCGATTGGGCACATCTTTCACCTGTTACAACAGTTGAGAGTCGAGTGTTTCCCATGTGAGTACCCTCTTTGAATTTGCGGGATGCGCAGATGGCCTTGTTTGATTGTTATGCATATTGATTGATTGTTGGTTTGATATGATTGACTGATGATGATACTTGCTTATCGATTTAGTCTTGAATCTAATTGATTGTTTTGAGCTAAATTATTTCTATAGGATTGAGGTGAGACAGTCATGTGTTAGTTCGCATGATTTTGTTGCTTGAAGACAAGCAAGAGTTTAGCTTGGGGGACTTTATTGTGAGATTTGATGTGTTTGGGTGTGTTTCGTGTTTTTGAGCTTAAATTGTGCAGATTAGGTGTCTGAGGCCTTTATCTGGCATTACCAAGATTACATGAGGATTTAGTGTACCATGAGAGAAATTCTGGAGCTCTCGAGATGAAAACACGTAAGATTTGAACGAAAATGCGCCCGCCTGCCCGGCCAGGCGGCCGCTCGGGCCTGAGAGCACTTTTGGAGCCCTTGAGGAATTTCGTCTAAGTTATCCCCGCCCGGACACTCGGGCGAGGCCCGCCTGCCCGGGCACTGATTACAAGAGTTATGTGAAAATTATTTGAAGACCGCACGCTGGGGCGCCTTCGCCCGACCGGCTGGGCAGTGTCTCGGAGGACTTAATTTTCCATTTTTATTGCTTTTTGAACCTTGTCTATAGATAACGTATTTTATTTTGAATAATTTATCTTAGTTTTATCTAAGTTTCGTATTAGGTTAGTTTTCTAGACTCTTAGTTTTCTCTCAAGTACTTTTGTTCGAAGATCTTTTGCTTTTAATAAAGTTAATTCCTTTAGCGTAATTTGGTATTTCTTCTCCTATTGTTTTTCAGTATTTTGATTATTGCTTTCGTCGATCTTAATTATGTCTTCCATAATTATGAATTCTTTCGTTTCCATAGCCATGTCTGAGTAGTTCTTTTTCTAGGGTTTCTATGTATTAGTATTACTTAGGTTGTGATTAGAGCAATATAGTGTGATTTGTTTTTGAATTGTGATTTATGTTAGTGGCCAATTTCATGAATTGCGTCTGCCAATACTAGTATAACCCAATCGTAGGCTTATTGGAAGAGGATTAGAACACACTATTAATCCTAATTATGTGAGCAATCATACTCCATATGTTGGATTATGAGAGTTATGACCCAATCGTAGGCTTATCACCTGCTCTAGGTGCTCGACTCTAGACTTAGGTTTTGCTAGTGATATCACGTATTTATATAGAGTTTTCTCCCCTATTTATGAGCTAATTCGTGCGTCATTTGAGCTCTTCGGAGCTATTTTATACTAATTATCATATATAGTCGTGGTTTTGGGGTTTAGTGTTGAGTTGCAGGTTTTAGGGAGTTTTCTCCTTATATCCGAGCTATTTGGAAGCAACCACGGCTTTACGAGTTGTTACAAGGCACGTAGGAATGGTCACGAGCTTCATAAATGGTTTATAATTTCTAAAGAACTCTAAACATGAAGAATTGAGAGTCAAAGTGTCAAAAGGAGCTTCCCCGTATTCTGATCGGGCGACATATGTCCCGATCGGGCGAAGATTATGTGATCGGGTGGTAGGGTTTAGCACCTGATCGGGCGGGCATTACGCGATCCAATCGGGTGAAGAAACAAAGAAAATGAGTTGGGCATCTCAAGCCCAACCCGATCGGGCAAGGATCCACTCGATCGGGCAGGCTCACTTGCTGCCATAATGTTGCTGCCAGCTGCTTTGCGTACAAGAACAAAATAACCAGGCCTATCTAGATGTGGGCCCGATCAGGCCTCGGGTGCCCAATCCAGTCAGCTTGCCCAATTGCTTTATATTTAGGTTGTTGCTATGTGAGGAAGAGAGAATGAAGTTGGGGCAATTTTATTGTGGGCCCGATCGGTGCCATTTTGCCCGATCGGGTCACGCAATCGGTGTCGCGAAAACCTATCTTTTTATTTCGTTTTTTAATTAGATTTTGGGGCTATTATAAATTGCTTAACTTCATATTTTTAGGGACAACTTTTATTCTAATTTTCCATTGCTCTTAGTTTTGCTTTTAGAGAGTTTTATTAGATTAAACACTTTAGATTAGTTGAAGGGGTGATTGAACCTCGGATTTCATTTCAATAAAGGTTACTACTTTCCGTCAATTGGTACTTTTCTTTACTCGTAATCTCTCTAATTACTTTTGCTTGCTTAGTTTAATTATTGATTGATTCATGATGTTACGATTAGGGTTTTATATTTATTTTATTATTGTTCATTCGATTATGTCTGAGTAGTCTAATTTCTAAGGATTTCGGGAGGAAAGTCATGTTTATACCTTGATTACTTTGAATTACTATTAGTTTCTAGGGTTTGATTAGATTGTTTATGATGTGATTTGTTCTTATTGAGTAAGTAATGTTATTGCACAGTTTCATTGATTGGTTGAGGTTAATAATTGTTTGCACAGACATGTCATACTTTTAGAGGCCTAGTACACACTAGTAATTCTGATTATGTTTGTGAACATGCTACATATGTTGAATTATGGGTGTCGAGCCTTAACCATTGTTTGGCACGAGCTCTAATATATCGATTCTTGACCTAGGTTCTGATAATTGTTTGATCCCTTGATTAGTATAAGCATGGTGGACTGAACTAATTCACTAGACCTTTATTTCATAGTTTAAATCTCATCTTTATATCGCTTTTCTTAGTCTATATAGTAGTTCAGCTGTTTCTTATTTGATTTTGTCTAAAGTAGCTGTTTAGTTGGATATCAACTTAGAATTCTGTCTCTTTGTGGATTCGACCCTACTTCCCTTCACTTTCATTGTTAGAGGACTTAGTATTTATCTTTGATTCGGTGATACGACTTTAGCCTGTCAAATTTTGGCGCTGTTGCCCGGGACATGACTAGTTCTCTAAGTTTTTGTTTGGTTATTTGGTCTACTTTTTTGTGCCTCATTGGAAGTTCATTGTTCCAATTGAGGTACTTTTTACTGCTTCTCTTTTTTTCTTTTGTATGCCCATGTCTCGAAGAAGAGGTATCCCCATTCCTGAGGATCCCGATTTGACAAAGACACTCAGGCAGCTTCGAAAGAAAATTCAAAAAGATAAGCAGTATATTCAGCCCAACAACTATGAAGCAGACACTTCGAGTTCAGCTACGACCAAATTGTTGAATTCATATGGGGTGCCCAATCCTGACGGCATTCCTACTGGCCAATCAATGCTCACCATCGCCGCTAACAATTTCGAGATTAAGCTTGGACTCATCAGCATGGTTCAGCAAAATCAGTTTGGTGGGCATCCTAATGATGATCTAGCCAATCATTGCAGAGATTTCAACAACTCCACCGAACTGTAAAGCATCAAGGAGTCACACCTGAGCAATTGAAGGTCATGTTATTCAAGTTTTCACTCCGAAACAGAGCTCAGAAGTGGTTCAACGACATCAAAGTATCTGAATGGTCGGAAATTTCTGTTGCGTTCCTGAGAGAGTATTATCCACCCACAAAGACAGCAGAAATTATAAATAAACTAGCCACGTTTTCCCAAGAGCTTGATGAAACTCTTCGGAAAGCGTGGGCTAGGTTGAGAGATTTGCAGAGAGAGTGTCCACATCACAACATGGACAAAGGGTTCTTGACGCAGACATTTTACAATGGTCTTCAGCCTCAGACGAGGAGTATTGTTGACTCGTCTGCAGGAGGAGTTTTTCTGCATAAGGAAGTGGATGTAGGCTATGACTTTCTGTTAAACCTTGCAGCCAATGATCATTCCACTTCCCGCAGCCTCGCAAAGAAAGTATTGGAGGTAGACGCTAGTGCATTGATAACTTTGCAAATGGCGAAGGTGAGCCAGAAGATTGACACCTTGAGATCCTCTACCTCGATAGCCCCTCCCTTGAGTATTAATGCTATGTCTGCCATGACACCCATTACCTCATCTTACTGCGAGGTATGTGGTGTTCAGGGTCACTTTGGGTATGACTGTCAGTTTAGTCAACATAGGATGGAGCAGGCAAATGCTTTCCAATAGAGACAACAAAACTTCCCCCCTCCACATAACTACCAAAATCCACAAAATCATCCTAAACCCTCATACTACCAAACCCCCCTGGTTTTCAGAGACCTCCACCACAAAATTTCCATCACTCTAATAATTTTCAATCACCACAAAATTTCCAAACCCCACCTCCACAAATAAACCCACAAGAGCCTACCATGTCTGAATTGATGAAGCTAATGTTGGCCATGCAAAAGACCAATGAGGAAATGCAAAAGCACATGCATGCTCAAGCGGAGGCACAAAGATCTCAAGAGAAGTACATCAAACTTCTCGAGACTCAGATTGCACAATTGGCAGGAAACAATGCTTAGAGGCAGCAAGGACAATTTCCAGGGCAACCCATTCAGAGGGAGCACGTTAATGCCATTACTCTTCGTAGTGTCGCTGCTTATGATGCTCCTCCATTTCCCATTGATGAGGGTGCCCCGACTACAAGGAAAAAGAAGTTGGTAGAGGAAGAAAATGGGAAGAGTTCGACGTCTGAGGTGGAATTATCTGAGGAAGCTGAACAGACAGGGAAGAAAAAGGAGAAGGTTTCTGAAACGCCTTTTACACCAAGGCTACCTTTTCCTCACAGGCTGCAGCAATCAAAGGTCGATCAGCAATTTGGTAAGTTCTTGGCTATGGTCAGAACCTTGAGGTAACGATTCCATTCACTGATTTAATTACCCAAGTCCCTGTGTATGCCAAGTTTTTCAAAGACATGATAACTAAGAAAAGAGACTTTGGTGGGGTAGAACGTGTCGCTCTTATTGAAGAGTGTAGTGCTTTTATTCAGAATAAAACCCCACCTAAGTTAAAAGATCCAGGTAGTATTTCTATTCCCTGCCATCTTGGACCTTATTTTATTGATAAAGCTTTGTGTGATTTAGGTGCTTCTGTTTCTGTTATGCCTTTATCTGTTTATAAGAAACTTAACATGGGAGCACTTAAATGGACACAAATCACTTTATAGATAGCTGATCATTCTATAAAATACCCCTAAGTGTTTTAGAGGACGTTCCTGCTAGGGTCGGGAAATTTTACATTCCTGTTGATTTTCTTGTGTTAGATATGGATGAGGATGCCCAAATTCCCATTATTCTGGGTCGACTGTTTTTGTGTACTGCCGGTGCTATCATTGATGTTAAGTGTGGGTCTTTAACTCAGAGTGTTGGTGATGATAAAGTGACTTTTAAACTAACCAATGATGTTAAGGCACCTATGCTTGAACAATCTTGTTGCATGGCTGAGATTTTGGATGAGGTAGGTGTAGAGAAGGTTTAAAATGCTTCTAAGGTTGCCTTACCGTCTGGAGGTATTATCAAGAACATCTGGAGAAGAAAGATGTTTGATGAGGGTGGCACTCACTGCCAAGCCCCTCCAATCTGAGAAGTGGAGGTATTATGGTCGTGCGGGACCTTTATAAACTAGCGCTGTGCGAGAGGCAACTCGTAATTTCCCCTTATTCTTTTTCTTTTTATTTCTCTTATTTTTTTTAGTGAAAGAGAGTGAGGGCATTGACACTGTTTTTCCTCTAAGCATCGTCCTTTGTTCACCTTTTGGTATTGAGGACACTGCCAAGTTCAGCTTGGGGGAGGATTTCTGTTTGTATTCCATATCTCTTTTACTGCTTTCTAGGATAGATTTAATGCTTTCGAAAAATACTAAAAAAATAAAAAAATATGGTTCCCATAACTGGTTTAGTTGCCTCCCTGTGCCCCTTGTTATTCTCTTATTGAATATGATTTGACTCTGCTTTCTGGATAGTTGGGCATTTGTGATCTCGAGTCTATGATTTGATGTTTGATTGCTATGATTTCGAGCAATTTTTGATCATTATACTCTACATTGTGTTGCATGCCTGAATTGGTTAGACTGTGAGGCCTCTATGTAGCCTATTAGATTCATATGATTATCCAGTCTGTTCTTGTGTGTTAGTTCCTCTTTAGTGGATTGATCTTGACTTTGACTTCGTAATTGTCTGATATTCGATAACTTTTAGCAATTGCTGTGATAGAGGCGTTCTTTTGTCTGATTCTTGAGCCTCAGAATAAATTTTTGATATACTTTTATCCTCTTTAGCCCCGCTGAGCCTAATGACTTGTTTTCGTGTTACTTAAACCCTTATGATGAGCCCATGGCCTTTATTTCGATATTGTTCCCAAGCGTAGCTTAGGGGAGCTGTTGTTGGGTTGAGTTTTGAGATTGGTTTGATGGTTTGGTTGGGTTTTTGGAAATTAAAGTGTATTTGATGTGGTTTACGTGTGAGAAAAAAAAAGAAAGAGCAAAGTTAGATTGCGTGAATGATTGGTTCGTAAAATGAAAGAAAAAGAAATAAAAGTTCAAAAGAGTTCAAAGTTCCTTCATTCACGTATGTTTATAAAAAAATATGCTACATTGCTTGAAAATTGGGTTTGTTGTGAGTTTTCATTATTTTGTAAGAGTCGGGATGTATTTTGTGGTTATATGGCGTTGTTGGGAGTCGTTTCAGCCATCTCTGGCCTTGTTTCATGTGATTTATGCTCCCCCATTCTTGGTTTTCCCAATACATTTCCTAAAACTTTCCCCTACCTCTTGCCTAAGCCCCATTACAACCCTATAAGGTCCTCTTGAGCTCGTGTCTGCATTTTTATTGGATTGATTTCGAGTCAATTTGTCAAAGTTAAAGAGTATGTGTGCGAATCTAGTCGACTTGGCTAGGATGAGCGACATTTAAACTTCTTTTACACATGAGAGTGTGAGTAGGAAGGGACATTATTGTCGGGTTGGTGAGTATTCAGGCACATTCTTTGCCTGCCACAAAATTGAGAGGAGTGACAACTTTGTGAACACCTTTTCAGGATTTGTATGCCTTTTGGATGCTTGAATTTGTTATTTACTTGGATGATTGGTGGTTGGATGGATTTGATTAACCGAACTTGGATTTTGCATGCTTGAACGATTCTTAATCTTGGAAATGTTTATGAGGGTTGATTGTTTTATCTATGGGGTGAGGCAATTTATTCCATGTTCATGTTCTGTTTGCTTGAGGACAAACAAAAGTTTAGCTTGGGGGAGTTTGATATCACATATCTATATAAAGTTTTCTCCCCTATTTATGAGCTAATTCGTGCGTCATTTGAGCTCTTCGGAGCAATTTTATACTAATTATCGTACGTATATACTCGTGCTTTTGTGTTTTAGTGTTGAATTGCAGGCTTTAGGAGTTTTCTCCTTATTTCCGAGCTATTTGGAAGCAACCAGGGCTTTACGAGTTTTTACGAGACACCTAGGAATGGTCACGAGGTTTATAGATGGTTTAGGAGGTCCCAAGACCTGTAAACGTGAAGATTTGAGAGTCAAAGAGTCAAAAGGAGCTTCCCCGTACTCTAATCGGGCGAAATATGGCCCGATCGGGCGAAGATTATGTGATCGGGTGGTAGGCTTTCGCACCCGATCGGGCAGGCATTACCCGATCCAAGCGGGTGAAGAAACAAAGAAAATAAGTTGGGCATCTTAAACCCAACCCGATCTGGCAAGGATCCACCTGATTGGGCAGGCCCACTTGCAGCCAACTTCTTTGCGTACAAGAATAAAATAAGCTGGGCTATCTACATGTGGACCCGATCGGGCTTCGGGTGCCCGATCCACTCGGGTTGCCCAATTGGTTTTGATTTATGTTGCTATTACGTGAGGAAGAGAGAATGAAGTTGGGGCAATTTTAGTGTGAGCCCGATAGGGTGGCCCATTGCCCGATCGGGTCACGCACTCGATGTCGTGAAAACCTATCTCTTTATTTTGTTTTTTAATTAGATTTTGGGGCTATGATAAATAGCTTAACTTCATATTTTTAGGGACAACTTTTATTCTAATTTTCCATTGCTCTTAGTTTAGTTTTTAGAGAGTTTTATTAGATTAAACACTTTAGATTAGTTGAAGGGGTGATTATCCTCGGATTTAATTTCAATAAAGGTTACTACTCTCCGTCAATTGATACTTTTCTCTACTCTTAATCTCTTTAATTACTTTTGATTGCTCAGTTTAATTATTGATTGATTCATGATGTTAGGATTAGGGTTTTATATTTCTTTTATTATTGTTCATTCGATTATGGCAGAGTAGTCTAATTTCTAGGGATTTAGGGAGGAAAGCCATGTTTATACCTTGATTACTTTGAATTACTATTAGTTTCTAGGGTTTGATTAGATTGTTTATGGTGTGATTTGTTCTTATTGAGTAATTAATGTTATTGCGCAGTTTCATTAATTGCTTGAGGTTAATAATTATTTGCACAGATCCGTCATACTTTTAGAGGTGTAGTACACACTAGTAATTCTGATTATGTTTGTGAACATGCTGCATATGTTGAATTATGAGCCTCGAGACTTCACCATAGCTTGGCACGTGCTCTAATCTATCGATTCTTAACCTAGGTTCTGATAGTTGTTTGATCCCTTGATTGGTATGAGCATGGTGGACTGAACTAATTCCCTAGACCTTTATTTCATAGTTCAAATATCATCTTTATATCGCTTTCCTTAATCTATATAGTAGTTCAGCTGTTTCTTATCTGATTTTGACTAAAGTAGTTGTTTAGCTGGATATCAACTTAGAACTCCGTCTCTCTGTGGATTTGACCCTACTACCCTTGACTATCATTGTTAGAGGAATTAGGATTTATCGTTGATTAGGTGATACGACTTTAGCCTGTCAGCTAGTCTTTTGAAGCCCTTTGATTGATATATGCATGGTGGATCGAACTAGTGCCCTAGGCTTTTATTATTTGATTCAATCACCGTTTATTTCCTGTTCTCATTAGTTTAGTATTAGTTATTTAATTCATCCTTTTTTTCCATCCGAAGTATGTTTATAGTTAAACATTAACTGCGAAAACCTGTCTCCCTGTGGATTAGACCCGTACTTGCAAAGTCTCTTCTAACAACAGACATCGTACACTTGCAGTATAAATTTTAAAACCCATCACTTTCATACTTAGTTTTGTTTTATTAATACTTGATTAGTTTTGATTAGTTGTTGATTAGGTTGATTAAAATGATTTCCACCATTGTTATTCCTCCATTGTTGACTGAAGCAATTTTCTTCATCCTTTCCATGGCTAGTGAGTAGTTTATTAGCTAAGGAAAGGGGATGAGCTTGTTGATCATGTGTTGACCATAAAAGTCAAGCTTGGGGGTTAGACTTAGGTGAGATTGTGTTGCCTAGCTTATTTAATTGGTATGTTTAATTGCTTGATCACCATTTGAACTTAATTTGGGAGTCCAAGGTGAAGGATTGAGAAATGAAGCCTTGGATTGACCTTAGGCTAGTCGTTTGGTTGACTTCACCATGTGAATAGGTGATTGACTTCCTAGGACCTTTTAAATCGTTATGAGTTGTGGAAATACTTGATTGATTGATCTTACTATGGGAATAGGTAAAATTGGTTGATTAGGTCCTCCTAATTAACTTAAAAAATTAATTAGGAATCATTTGAGTGACTTAGTCCCTTAATCGACCCCATAGAATCCTCTTGGTTTGACAAATTGTTTAATACTTGGTTAACTTGTGAATCCCTTATCCCGAGTGTCTCTTTTATATAGTTTAAATCCAATCGCTTAGTTCATTTGCTAGTTAATTACTTCATAGTTTCTTAGTTAATCATTAATATAAAAAACTCACGAAAAATAAAATTTAGCTCGCTTAATCACATTTAAACATTACTTAATCCTTGTTTCCTCGTGGATTCGTCCCTTCTCTTACCCTACATTGGTTAAGTTAGGTATCTGATTCGGCACGTGCAACGACCGTGTCAAGTAACTAACTGCAAATCGACTACAAAACTCAAAGGATTCCAAGCATTCACAATCCTACCACCCTTATGACAACTAGCATTAGCAGAGAAACACCACCCTTTAAAAAGAGCCTGATATAATTTCCCCATATTACAGGCTTTCACCTTTGGCTCCACCAAACAAATCAAACCAAGCTTATGATATTAAGCATAAACTTAATATCCTTTTGCTTTTGACGGCTATTAGCTCCCCCTCCCGTTTTATATAACCATACTATCCATTCCCATCAAGAGGAATCCCTTCCCTTTCCTCCAATCTAACAACTTTCTTCAACAACACTTCACCACCATTTCCATCTACAAGATCAACATTCATAACCTAAAAAAGATTTGAGACATCCACACTAGTTTCTGAGGGAGAATTGACTTTACACACATTATAAGCAAGGATAAAACCCTCCTGCTTTTCACCAACCTGCTCAAGCAATCCAACCTCAACAGATTCTGCTTCGACTAGAGTCAAGTTATTTTCCACAAGAATATCCTCATTTCAAGGCTTAATATGAAATATATCACCAGAAGTCTCAACATGAACCTACCATAGAATCTTTTTTAGGCCTCCACTCTTTCCTAATGACAGGCTTGACCATTCTCTTCCTAGATTACTCCATAGCATGTCCTAACATTGAACAGTTAGAGCACACCATAGGCTTTCACTCATACACCACCTCTATAACCACATCAAAGCTTTTCTCATTAATATAAGTTATCTGATCAGGAAATTTACTAACAATAGGGATTTCAATCAAAACCCTAGCATACCCGAACTTTTCTGTATACTTTAAAGCCCGATCCACCTTCACAAACACACTAAACTGCTCAATGATTTTTCCTTAGACATTTTACTCCCCAATACTTAAAATCCAGCTTTAAATGGATCCAAGTAGGAACCACCATAAACTCATCCTTAGTAGCCTCCATGTTAGAGGACCATGGCTTCATAGAAACAGGCTTGTTATCAAAGAAAACTACACCACGAGTCAAAATAGCATCCCTCTTCTCCATAGATTTGAACCTCACAATGAACACACCCTTCCTTAACTGAGCCACCTTATCCACTCCCTCATTTCTTCAAATCCGTCTACAAAAACCATCCATCACAACAAGGGGGGGATTGGCATCAGCAACAAAACAAATCAATGTAGAATTCCAAGAATCAATCTTAGATTGAATATCATCCAGGTCAATTTTGACAGGAAATTTAGAAGTATTACCAATCAAATTCTCATCAGACAGAGTCACATTTTCAAACACATTCACATTATCATTCACACATTCACATTGACCCTCTCAGCATCACCAGACCATTGTAATATAAGAATAAGCGAATGAGACTTACCTCTAGAACTCTCAGTAGCATTCCCATCCTATTCAATTTTTGAAGCTGATTGTTTCAAAATAATTGAAAGTAGTCGATAAAATTTCTCTTTAGAGTAGAGTCTACCATATACTCACGCATCAATTCCTCTAGAGTTTGAATGTCCTCTACATCATCCCTCCTTAAATTACAAATTCCTACCACAACATCTATTGATTTCATCTTAAAAGCCTGCGAATCAGAACACGGACCACGAGCTTTAACAACTAGATCCTTCCTAGTTCCACTCTTACTTGCCATGGCTATGTTTGTTTTTTAAAATGAGAGAAAAAGTAGAGAGACAAAAGGGCGCCTTATTCAAATTTAAAGGTTAAACTAATGCCCATTTTTTTAACTTATGAACCTCACAACCAATAGACAAATATATATTAAAAACAAAAAAGAATCATGATGAGATAAAAAGGAAAAATTATTTTAAATAAGCCAACCTTTATCCCGTCTTCTAATATTAAGTCAGCCTATGGGTAATTCTAGAATAAGTCAACCTTGTATGCCACTTAAATTAAAAAAAGTCGAATTACCATCTACTGGTTTCACCTATTAATAAAAAAAACTGACCTTCCCTCTCTTTGACACTTCAACTTCTTTACTCAAATGTTCACTTGTGAAATTATGCCATTGAAGAATGACAAAGAGAAAGTGTTTCACTAAAGTAATAATGCTGAGGAAATTTCAAAACAAAGGGATCCTAGCTGGATGGTGTCTGATCTCATCGATTGGAATGAATGCAAATGGGATGATGATGTCCTTGCGAGTCAATTCACGGAGAAAGAATGCAGCAGAATTCGCATCATACTTTGTTGGCCTTGTAAAAATGATATTCGCTGCAGGGACAAAACGATATTCGATATTGGTGGCCTTGTAAAAATGGAGTTTATTCGGCAAAATCAGGTTATTGGCTCGAAAGACTAGGAAAAGTGCAAGCATGGGAAGCGATTATTGGGGTGAGTGGTGAAGAAACGTTGAAGCTTGTATGGGGAATTTTGATGGATCGCCAAAGTTGGCACATTTTATGTTGAGAGCTTGCAAAGGGAGTTTGGGGGTGAGGGAAAGACTTTATCATCGTGATATAATACATGGTCCAAAATGTGAAGTGTGTTGTGAGCTTGGAGAATTTAATGCATACTTTGTTCCGATGTACTTCTACGAAAGAAATTTGGCAGCATAGTGGTGTTGGCTCGTTGCTGAATGATGCCCCTTATGACAATGTGAGTAAGAGAATGGTGTGACTGGCTACTAAAATTGACAAATCTGCGTTGGTGAGAGTGGTAGCGTTGATGTGGGCGGCATGGAGGTGCCGCAACAATAAAGTGTTTGTTAATAAACCACCTGATGCCGTAAGTGTAGGAAGAGGTTTTGTGAAACTCGTGGAGGATCCTCAGGTGTATAGAAAGCGGGTCTTTTGTGTCACGATGGGAGGTGGCTACAATTATGGGTCTAGTTAGATTCCACCCCCTCATGGAATTCTGAAGATCAACTGTGATGCACACATTGGAGTTGGAGTGTATGTGAGCTTGAGGATGGTGGCACGAAGTGATGAAGGGCTGGTTATGGCGTGTGGGACAAAAAAATTGGCAACAAGCTGGGATGTGAATGTTGTGGAAGCTGCGGCAGTAAGATACGAGTTGATGATGGCGCAGAAGCTAGGGTATTGGCGGGAGTTGCTCTCATGGTAGTTAATGCAATAAAGAAGATGGATAGCAAATACGCTCCAATTAACCTCTTGTATGATGATAATAGAAGATTAGCGTTAGATTTTAAATTCTTTACTATTAGTCGTGGTAGGTGGGGTGAGAATACTCTTTCACATTAAGTGACTAGAAGGGGTGTTGATTTGAAAAATGAAGTTGTAAGTTTGTCGGATTTCCCGCAAAGGCTTTTGGCTTTGGCAAAACTTAATTTATAATATTCCGTCCTCGCTTTTCCCCTAAAAAGAAAAAGGTAAATTGCTTCACTAAAGTAACAAGGTTGAGGAAATTGTTTTAAAGGAATTTTTTTTCTCTAATAACAAAACTACGCTCAACTAAGCTCGTGAAGAGAGAAAGTCGTTGAAGAGAAACATTACTTCATGTATGTCAGTATTAAAACTAAGGGAAAGACTGATGGGTTTGGGTCAAAAATATTTCAGAGCTATTGGCTATTGATGCAAAAAGACCTTTGTCGTGCCATACGCAAATGTTTTACTCATGGACATCATTATCTCAAAAGTCTGAACCATACACTATTATATATGATCCCAAAAAATGTACAACCAGAGTACCCATCCCACATTCGACCTATCAGTTTGTGCACTACATTATACAAAATTATTGTAAAACTTCTAGTCAATAGGTTATGACTAGTTCTTGACAAGATTATAAATCCATTCCAAAGTGCTGTTGTCCCTGAATGAGAAATCCATGATAACTTCCTTATTGCCCAGGAAATCTTGAATTCCTTCCACGAATCTAAAATCCATATAGGTTGGTTCACACTTAAGGTTGATATGGAAAAGGCATATGACCGAATCCAATGTGATTTTCTCTTCAAAATCTTGTCCTTAATCGGATTTCATAACCAATGGATAAATTGAATAAAGTTTTGCGTCACTTCGTTACACTAATCGATCAATGTTAATAACTCAATCTCTTAAACGTTTCTTTCGTCAAGAGGACTAGACAACGTGATCCTTCATCGCTATACCTTTCTATATATATGAAATTTCTAGGCAGACAAGTATCATTGGCGGCATTAGATACAAAATCGGGAATAGGCTTTAAGTTATGGCCTGGGTCTCAGAAAATTCCTGGCCTATTCTTTGGTGATGATTGTCTTCTCTTTTGCTAAGCTACCTCATCAGCTAGCCAAAAATTAAAATGCATACTTGATAATTTCTGTTCAAACTCAAGACAATTAATTAACTATCATAGATCCAATCCGCCATTTATTTCTCTGCCAAAATCTCCTCCCAACGAAAGACCCTAATAGCAAGCCATTTTAATATGTTGCCAAAACGCTCGCTCGGAAGATATCTAGCAAGACATTTTCCAGCCCACCAAAGCACATTGACATATTTTAACTTGTTGGTCAATAGTATTGAAAAGCAAGAAAATTCTTGGACGAACTTTTTATTGTCCAAAACAGGATGTGTAATCCTTATCCAAAATAACCTCGAGTCCATTCCCATCTTTACTATGGCCGCAACCCAACTTCCCGCATCTATAGCCAATAAACTTGACTCAATTAACTGTAACTTATTCTAGAATCACAATAAGTAAGATACAAAAGGCCTCCTTTTAATATCATGGGAAACAAATTGCAGACCAAAAATCATGGGAGGTCTAGGTCTCTGAAAAACCAAACATATGAACCAAAGTATGATTGCAAAGCTCGCATGGAAATTTAGAACGAAACCCACTAACAAATGGGCACCCCTTATGCGCAAAAAAATATCTTAGAACTTGTTCAATTTTTGAGTACAAGCCTAGATCGAGAGACTCCCCAATTCAGAAAGCCATACTTGAAACACGGGAGCTAATCCGCAAAGGAATCGGATGGAAAATTGGTTCTGGAAGGTACATTTTTTTTGTTACACAACTGGTATGCAAACAATAGTTTAATTGAAATTCTAAACTTAGACCCTTATACCATAGCAAATATCCAACATAAGGTCCGGGATGCTATATATCCGACCAGGTATAACATGGAAAACTTTAATGACCTTCTCCCTCCCCACATTGTCTCCATAATCGAAGGCATCCCCCTTTCTTTTACCCCTCAGCAAGATGACCTCTACTGGGGTCTAACCTCGTCCCAAAAGTGTAAGGTTAAATCAACCACTTGGTTAGCCCATAATCCTTGTTTTTTCAGCATGACAAAATGGTCATTCCACTGGATTCGGAATGCTGACATTCCCCCAAGATTAAAAATATCCATATGGCAACTACTTCACAATGGACTTCCCACTAGGAACAACTTAGAAGAGAGAAATATTCAAGCCCTAAATTATTCTCCAATATGTCAAACTTCAAATGAAGACATAAACCACATGTTCCGGCTATAGCCACACACCAATGCCTTTTGGAAAGATAACTACACTTGAAGCTTCCTTCCATCCTATCAATGAAACAAAACTCTCCTCTCTGTTTCACACTACCAAAGCCCAATCCAAATCAATTGTCACAAAAAATTTTATACTCCTTTGGATTTTATGGAAAGTACAAAATGCCTTGAGTTTTAAAAGCCAAATCTAGCAGCCAAACCGCATACTCCATAGAGCAAAACACATGTACTTGTAATGACAACTACGCCATTATGTTGACCCTAACTCTCACACCTTTACGCCACCCTCAAAAAAACTTCAACCAGCATCCACGTCCATTGGACCACCCATATCTAAGCCTCATTAAATTAAACTTTGATGGATCAGCTACCCAAGACTTAGCGGTGGCAGGCATTGTACTTAGGAACTCTACAGGTAACATTCTGAAGGATAAGAACATGAAGATGTCACTGCTGAAGCCACTGCTCTACGTAATGGCCTTCTCCAAGCAAAGAACATGAAGATGTCACATTTAGTCATCGAAGGGGATAATTTAATAGTAGCAACATCTTGAAAGGAAAATACAACACCCCATGGTGCATACAGACTCTCATTAACAACATTAGACAAATTTTCATTGGCTTCAGGTCAACAACAATAACACACATTTTTAAAGAAACTAACAGAGTAGCCGACTACCTATCCAAACAAAGACATCATATAACTCAAAAGGCGCAGGACTTTGATGTCCTTAAGGATAAGAATTTGTATCATTTTTCTATTTTAGATAGATTAGGTTTCACCCTTGATAGAAGGATCACCTAATACTTTCCTTTTATCTTTTCAAAAAAAAAGTGAAAGACTAGAATTAATCCACCACAATGCCCACCACCTACTGCATGAATATCTTCCTCAGTAGATCACCATCTCCCTCACTCCTCGCTCTGAACTCGATTTTCCGGAACTCTGGTGCTTCTTCAATAAATTCACTGAAAATGGAGAGAAATACGACAGGGGCGACGTGGAATTCCACTGTTTTATCGGTGTCATCGTTTTCTAGGTCTTGTATAGAGGTGTCAATTCGGATAACTGAGTCGGTTTCGGATTGACCAGCAACGGATCGGATGTACTCGGGTCGGATCGAGTCGGGTATGAATACCCGTCTCGGATCACCATTAGTCGGATCGGGTCGGATCGGTTACGGATAAAAGCCGGATCATAGTATGGTCGGATACAAGTCGGGTTTGAGTCAGATCAATATCGGGTCGGGTATTGATGGGTTTGGGTAAACCTGAGTCGGGTAATTGTCGGGTTTGTACGGGTCAATTCAGGTTTGGTGGCCTTTGTGTCGGATCGGATTGGATTATTTATGAGGCAAGTCAGTTCGGCTTATGGTCAAACTTAGAGGTGAACTCGTCTTGTTAGGATCTCAAGACAAGCATTGACCAAGGTTTGACCAATTCGAAAGAACTCAAACCGAGTTTGACTCGAGTCTTTCTCGAGCTAGTTAAGAGATTTCTGGTTGTTTTTACACTCATAAAATAAATTGTATATAAAATTTGAATATTTTAGCCCTCTATTATATCATTCGAGTTTCTCGTAAGTCTTTGAATCGAGTTTATGAATCTTGACTCAGACTCATTAGCGTCTCCAGTCGAGCTCGAGTAGTTCACAAGTTGTATCGTTTGATTGATACCCCTAGTCGAACTCTTTTTTCGAGTAGTTCACAAGTTGTATCCCGTCTAGAGTCGAGCTCGAGTAGTTCACAAGTTGTTATAAGTTTATAACAATAATAATAAATAGTATTAGTAATAGTAATAGTAATAGTAATTGTAACAGTAATAGTAGTACTAGTAGTAATAATAATAATAATAATAACAATGATACAAAAAACAGTATTAATGGTAATAGTAGTAATAAAATTAATATGAATACATTATATCAACGTTTAAGATAGATCGATATATTAGATTAGTCAATACATTAGATCAATGTAAGATAGTTAAGATCAATGTATTAGATCAATGAATAAGATAGTTAAGATCAATATGTTATATCAATTTACATATATTCTAAATCAATCAAATAGTTAATATTTATGTAGATCAATATATTAGTCTATTAGACCAATCATCAATATACTAGATCCATATATAAGATAGTTAAGATCAATCATCGATATATTAAATTAATATATACGATAGTTAATATTAATGTATTATATCAATCATCAATACATTTATGATAGTTAAGATTAGTGTATTAAACTAATTATCAATATGTGTAAGGTAGTTAAGAGCTATATATTATATCAATTATAAATATATTAGATCAATTAATAAGATAATAATTATTTTTATAATATATAAGTCATTAACACATCAAGCACCGATATATAAGACTAGTGAACAAGATTGTTAAGATTAATGTAATAGATCAATCTTCAATATACTAGAGCAATCTAATAAGAAAGTTAAGATCAATGCAGTATATAAATTATTGATATCAGATCAACGTATACGATAGTTATGCTCTATGTATTAGATAGACCAATCATCAATATATTAGATCAATGTATACGATATATAATTAAATGCGGTGTATCATAAATCATCAATGTATTAGATCAATGCATACGATAGTTAAGAGTATTAGTGTATTAGATCAGTCATTAATACATTTAGGATGGTTAAGATTAGTGTATTAAATCAATCATCAATAAAGTATATTGGTGAGTAAGATAGTTAATAGTTATATATTATGTAAATGTAGTAGTTGTAGTTCATCATTAACATATTAGATCAATGTGGAAGATCGTTTATTTATTTTACATAGGACTGCAAACGAGCCGAGTCAAGCTGGGATTTAGGTTCTTCGAACTAAGCTTGATTGCAATTACTAGTGCTCGAGTTACCATGAGCCTAACGAGCTAGGCTTGATTGTAATTTTTAGTGTTGAGAGTTATATAGTATTAGTAGTAGTTTAGTAATAGTTATGTATTGGTGATAGTAACATATCTAACAATATAGGTAGTAACAATAACAATAGTTTTACCAGTAATAGTTAGAGCATCCCCCGGTTTCAAGAAATTTTATTTCACGTTAAAAAAAAAGATATTTATTGATATACCACTACAATATTTGTTCAAATATAGATTTGTTAATAGTTATTTATATAATCATTTCATTTAGATGAATCAGGAGTGTAAAACATGTTACCAAACTAGTTTAAAACTAATAGATATTCAAGGCAATACAACAATTAAGTCAAACTTATTAGGCATTCACCGGTAAAAAATACAATAACATAACATAACATATTTTTTTAAATAATAATATTACAATAATATGAAAAGTTTATGAAAAAGAAATATCGATCAAAAGCCTAATTCAAAAATGGTATTGAATTTTTAATAAGATTAGTTCTACGTAGATACAATCATACTATTTTATTGTAACAATAAGAATAAACTCGTTATAGACTTATATTACTCCCTTCGTCCCGTAATATAAGTCACAATTTATAAGACAGATGGAATAATAATATATACTTCCTCCTTTTTTTTACTTGCATCATTTCCCATTTTTGAAAGTTGCAAATTACTTGCATCATTACCTTTTATGGAAATACCTCCTCTCTACCTCTTTCCAATCACATGGGTCCCATTTAACCCCCTTCTCTATCTCTCTCATCTCCTTAATTCTTGTGCACATGCTCAATGATGCAAGTATAAAAAAACGGAGGAAGTACTAAAATACCACTACACAAAAATTTAAAAATAAAACTAACTTATTGAAATTCGAAAATTCAAAATCAAATTTCAAAAGATAAAACCTAAAATTTCAGCTCTCCTTCCCCCCTATTTACCTCTGAAATTTCATAACCTACCCCACTAATATAAAAAGCCAAAACCCTAACCTCCCTCCCACCTCTCTCTCCCCAGCCCCTTCGGTCTTTCTATCGCCTTCCTTTCTCTTCCTTTTCTCCATTTTGTTTTACTCAAACCATTGAACCAGTACCACTGGAAGAAATGAATTAAAGCAGCTGAAATATTTCTATTGAACAATTTGAGTCTCAAGTTGAACCCCTTTCTCTTTCGCCTCCCTTTCTCTTTCTTTTCGCCATTTCGTTTTTTTTAAATTTCGTTTTCAATTTAATTCTTCTGGATTTTGTTTAATTCTTTTCGCCTTTTCGCCATTTCAGTTTTTTTATTTCGTTTCGCCATTTTTTATGTTTTTTATGTATTTTGTTTTCTTGGTATATTTTTGTTTTGCAATTGTTCTGTTTTTTTATTTTTTTTGTTTGTTTTTAAAATATATTTTGTTTTCTTTCAAGTCTCTATTATGATAATGAAGTCTCTGATTCTTTATTTGGTCCTTTGAATCTATGTTGATTCTTTTCTTTAGGGTGTGAAAATCTTTATTTTGTCTCTCATACGAGTTTTATCTGATTCATTTGATTCTTAATTCTTTTTTTTTTGAATATATGATAATGGAGCCATTTTTTATGTTGATTCCATTTGATTCTTATGATAATGGAGCCATTTTGAAATTATATTGATTCTAATTCTTTGTTTTTTTGAAGTATTATCTACCTTTGATTTGGTTACTCCATAGTCAATAGCTTCGTTTATCTGATTCATTTGATGTTCATACCAAGAACATTGATGGATTAAAAAAATTAAAGGCTGTTAATAATGGAGTTTTCTTATCTGCCTTTCAAAAACACAGTTTATGTGCACCATTGGTATCTCCTCCGCCTTCCATTTTACACTCAACTGTGTACACTAATTAATGCAAAGTGTCTTGGCAAGAAGGAGTAGTAATATGAATCCCCAAATTTCTCAAAATGCTCAAACGACGATTAATCCTGATATATATCAAATAATGCAACAAAGATAGTCAGTGATACACAGGAGCCCTTGATTGAAATGCCAAAATCTTTCTCCATTTCCGCTGCAAGCTTTTCCCATGGTGGCATGACACAATTTCTTTAACCAAGTGTTCTACTTGTATAGTACCAGAAAAATAATATTTTATCATATGAATTTTCAATCTATGGTACCCAGATCTGATGAAACTTTTAACAAAACAATTCAACTTGAGAAGGAAATGGATGGTTTTTAGAAGATGATCTAGAGGCTACAAAAGCGATTCTCAGATATTTCTAAATCTAAACTCTTTTATGAGTTAAATAAATGAATGTACAAGATTACTCTTCAAATTTAAAAGGTTGAGATTTACAGTTATTGTAAGTGGGTACATATTTTTTAGTAGCCATTGCAGTATCTTCCTACTTTAATTATTTTAAAATGGTGAGATTCCTTTCATTTTTTCGGACGTGCTATTAGGGCGTTGGTCTTTTGAAATCAATAAAATTGAATTGGATTGAATTGAACTTCAAACGAGAATTCTCGACTCAAGGGTTAACAAGTAGAAGTTGAACTACTCCCTCCGTCCCCTAATAGATTTCCCATTTGCTTTTTTTGAAGTCAAACTTTGTAAACTTTGACCATAAATTCTCACCTATATATAATATAAATAATAGTCAATTTAATCTTGTTAGATTTGTCTTAGCATATACATTCAGAATATTAAAATTTTATAATTTTTGCTATTATATAATATGAGATATAAGCGGTCAAAGATGTGCATCGAAGACCGTGCAAAAAGCAAATGGGAAATCTAATGGGGGACAGAGGAAGTATTAAATATCGAATTTTAAATAAATAAAGGATCTTGCTAAAAATTGCTCAGGAGTGTTAATTAATAATCAATATAATTTTAAAAAAGTATTAATGTTGTCCGTCAATTGTTGTAATGTTAATCTAATATTTTGGACTTTTTATCTAATGTTTGGATGTAATCATTATCTTTTATCTTAATAAAATTTAAAATGAATAAATTAAGAATGAGTTAGAATATAAAAATATAAACTTGAATTAGCTAAGAAATTTAAAAACTAATAAAAATGAGTATTGACGCCACTGTATCAACTATCAAGTTAAAGAATACTAGTTCATGTTTAATTAGATTGACTTGGAATATATCAGACTAGATCAAGAATAAGTTGACTCTAAATGTCTAATTGTATCAGAATGTATCAAGTTGGGTCAACAACAGATTAATGAGAATAAGTTGACTTTATTCAGATACTAGCAAATAGGATTAAGTCGGTTCAGGTTGTATTGAATTGTATCAATTCGAGTCAACATTAGATCATAGTCTAATCGAGTAACAACAAACCAAAACAAATCGATTCAGGTTGTATCGGATTGTATTGGGTCGGGTCAACAACGAATCGGATGAGAATAAGTCGGATCTGGTCGGATAAACGTCGGATCCAAACGGGTATCAGATAAGTTTCGGGTCGGATGCCGGTCGGATTTAAACATTATAATATCGGGTATAACCGGTTTCGGATAGACTACGGGTCAGGTATCAGTCGGATATGAGTCGGATCATAGCGGGTCAAGCCAATATCGGATATTTGTCGGGTCGGATGCCGGTCGGGTTACGGATACATGCCAACTCGGATCGAACCAGATCGGATAATGGCCTAACCAAATCGGATTATCGGGTCGGATTAGTTTTTGACACCTCTAGTCTTGTAGGAGAAATAAACATCATCTATTGAGAAATAAACTCATGCAACAAAACACGCAGTGAGATTTTATCTAGTTGCGGTCGTAAATCGTTGTAGAATAATGAAAATGAAGAGACGCAGAAGCTCGCTTCAACGTTAATGGGAAATGCTGAAACTAACGATGATAAGCAGATGAAGTGGAGGAGGGAGAAAGAGATTGACGCATTGGTGATGATGATCAAGACGAATTGCTTGTATAGAGTTTCCATGAATGTCTCATTCCCACGGGTCTTTCTTCTTGATCATTCCCACGAAGAAATGGAGCAAGATGATGATGGTTCAATACCTTAATTTTCCACATCTATCTCTCTCTTCCCCCACATTGCTCCGTACTCTCCTCTCTTTTTATTTTTCCCCTTTTCATTTCTGGAATTACCCCCCATAAAATACATTTATCTCTCTTATATTATTATGTGTTACAAAATACAAACTATGGCAGTTCAAGCTCAATACCCATCAAATGTTTTCTATCTTCTCTAACATGTTTTTAATCTAGTTACTCTGTTTTTCTTTGGATTAAAAGATTGTAACTTTGATTTAATTTGTTGTTATTTAATTTTAAATGGTTGATTTTAGGGAAATATGAATGTAGAAACATTCAAGGAAGAAAATATTATTCTTTACAACCACAACTTGGTGAGGGTTGTGGCAAATTCATTGATTAATCACATATGCTATTTTAAAATAATGAAGGAATAAGAGGCTAAAGAGTGGGGAGAAAGATGAGAGGGAAGAAAGAGAAGGGTGAAATGGAAGAAGCAACAAATGGTTATGTTTGAAGAAGGTGAAGCAGGAAGGAAGAAGAAGGTGATTGTATGAGGTCAACTCGAATAACCAAGTTTTTTTCCTTGTTGTTTAGTAACCTGATGTTCTTTTTTGGAATTGTTTAGGACCATTAGGTTTAGATTAACTGTTAGGGTATTATATAAACCCTTAAAGATAACTTCTGCCAAACCAATATGATACACACAATATGTACTCTATACACTCCATAACAAACTATTTTCTCTCTGTTTTGGTGGACGTAGCTAGTACATTGTTAGTGAACCACCTTAAATTTGTCTGTGTTCTTTATTGTTTTCATTCTATATTTTTATTATTGATTCAGTCCGTCATACTAAACTGGTATTAGAGCCTTGCTGGTCCTGTCGGATTTTAAGTTCTGGACTTGTTTGACAATAGAGATGCCTGCTTTAAACGTGAAAATCGATGAATTCACTAGGAGGACGGTCTACGAAAAATCAAGATGCGAGCTTTGCTAAAGCAACAAGGTCTGTGAGCACAACTGTCAACAAAATCGAAGCAAGTGGGTGCAGTTGACGGAGAATCGAGTAGCTTCGAGGAGAAGGCTCGTTCGTCAATCATTGTAATAACCCTTATTTTAAAGGGGTTTGATTAAGTCCTAAAAGGTTTAATATACTATCTATGCCCAAGTTTCTTTTGTTAGGCTATAATTTCAAAGTGAGTGTGTAAATTGTTAAATATTTGGGGTTATTCTAAGATTTATCGCTAATTAGAGTTATAAATCTTTGAATATATGCATATAGATTTAGAGAGGCAAAAAAAAAAGTAAAAAAAAAAAAGCGAAAGAGATATGAAAAGGAGTCAGGAAGACTCCAAAAATGTAGAAGTGGAAAAGAAGAAAAGAAAAAAAGAGAAAGAAGGAAGGAAAAAAGAGAGCAGAAAAGAAGAAAGAGAAGGAGAAGAAGGAAGCGATCGTATGGGGGAGAAAGAGAAGGAGGACTGAGGATGGGAAACAACGCTGTGGCCGTTACTCCAGAAAAACCCATTATCCGACGTGACCCACACCATAAAGGGAGAAGCTCACAGTATCTTGAGGGCCATTTTCGGCAAGCTTCGAGGCGGTTTTCCGACAATCTTAGTTGGGGGATTGGAGGATAACTGATGCAGCTTCTTAAGGTACAAGCTATGTGTTTTCAAGTATCGAATCCAACTCAAGTGGAGCTAAATTCGTACATTGTGTTGTTTTTATTCCAATTATGTAATTATCAAGTATAAGATTTTTGTGTTGGTAATTGTAATATAAATTTGAAACTTGAACACTCATATCTAAGATATTTTTGAGATTTATCTGATTTTTTGAAGTTGGTTTTGAGTTGTACTTGAGCATCATGAGACGACTTAAGAGACATATTTTTATGGCACTTATTATGAAAACAAGCTGGTTGTTTATTTTATTTATTCAGGTCTTTGGTCGATGACCTTGTTGCTCACTTTACAACGAAACTCTACCGAAATTTCTGCAAGATTTTATATTCATTCCTTTTTTTCTTAAACTAACATTGTTTTTAAGAATAACATTTTTTACCAAACTCGGTTTAAAAGTTTGGTTTTAAATAAGATCTTGGATTTCATGTCCTCCATGATGATGACGTGATGGTAACGGTTTGAGTTTCTAAATTATGTTTTACGCTGCATCTTAAGCAAATTAAGTGTTTTGAAAATCCAGACTGTTACAGGTGGTATCAGAGCCGAAGCTGAGATATTAGTGTGTAAGATAGTAGTAAAGTGAATGAAAAAAGGGGAATATAAAATATAATAAGTGTAATGTATTATTCATGCACTTGTGTTTATGGTAAGGTATATAGATCTCTATATATATGTTCATATGGGCTATATACAACATTATTATGATTATGGGATGAAGAATATAAGTGGTAGAATATAGACATAGACATAAGAGTTTTAAATCTGAAATGTCGATGGACATAAGATCTTGTCTTTATGGTAAAGTCACATTGGGATTTATTCAAAGCGATAGAATAAGGAAACAACATGTGATACTTATAGGATGTCAATGTGTATGAGAACTAGATATTGAGTAGGTGGAGACAACAATATTAAGGAAATGAACTAAGTAATATAGGTTTTATGAGTTGATGTTCGATCTTGTGGTGAAAAACAAGTTGATTCAAGTTTGTGGTTAATTCCAAGTTGATCCACGTAATGAGTAACCTTTGTCGTTATATGGATAAGGAATCTTGTTATGAATATTTGAACATTTTTCAAAGAAGAAATAAGGTAATATGTTATGCTTTGGAGCTTGGAGTAATGGAAGGTTTAGTTATATTGACTTGGAGTAATGTGTTTGTTCAATTCTTTCCAGATGCTAAGTGAAATAAATGTTTATTGGAGTAAATCAAACTATCCACTAGAGTATCATGAAAAGACGAAATTGAATTGCAAAGATTAAAGACATATGAAGATATGTGAATGAAATGAGATTGCTGATCTAACCCAAGTTAATCATAAATGTATTAGTAGTGGAGATCCTTGACTCGATTTTGTTTGCATGAAAAGAGAAAGAAGGATGTACTGGAACACGTGGTTATGAGAAACCTTTGGGATTTCTAGAATTGGATCAAAAGCCAAATCGAGGTAGTGGAAATAAGACTTAGCTTGTAAGTTATTTTGTATTGAATTCATTATAAAACATGTTCTAATCAATAGTAAGTTGGTATTAGAGATAACCGACTGAGATTTTAAGCATCCATTTGAAGAATGTATTGGATGAGAAGTTTTGTGCTATGTGATAGATGTGTTAGATAGATATTGGGAAACTTTCTAAGTTATGAGTAATAGGAAAACTACTATCGAGAATCCTGAATCGCTTTATTGTTATAGGAGCAAGATGGTAATACTCAGGTTTATGCATATACAAAAGGGGTAGAAGGAACGGCTTATTAATGTCATTATGAAATGGTATAAGCAGGCATTATAGATTAAGCTATTTCGGAAGATTCGAAAGGAACGAAGTTGTTACAAAGATTGTGTAATTATAACAATGTTATGTAGTAAATAAACTATATACGTTATTTGAATTGCTTGTGAATATTAGTTGGTGAATGATTCTTTATCGTTATGTTAACTCCTAAGATAAGATACCATTTATGTAGATGGATTTAAGATTAGTAAGACCAAGCAGGGTCAAGCTATGTTATATTGGTCATTTAATCAATATGTTGTTTGCGTTCAAGGAAATTAATAAATGGCTGACGACGTGTAATCACAGTGATAACGAGAACTGGAGAATAGAATAAATCAGTTGGAGGAGACTAATTCAATACTTTGGAACTTATGAGAAAGAAATGATAAAGGAAAAGATGAGGAGACTAAACACTATAAGAGGTTATCGATCCATAAGTTTAGAAATTATAATGGCGAAGCTGAACCCTTGGTATTGGAGGATTGAATTGTTTACACGGAGAAAGTATTAAAAGTAAGTGATTGCCCTCAACATTTGAACGTTAAATTGGCATCATTCTGTTTGGAAGGACCTGCTGGTCTATAGTGGAAAGTACAAAAGATGATTGTAAATAGTACAACGTCCTCAAGAGGAAAAAAAAGATAATTACTTGAGGAGAGACTTGATGGACATGGCATATATTCTTGGGAAGGTTACGAGGAAGATTCTACCCACCTGCACTTCAGAAGAGAAAGGAAATATATTTTTTGTATTTGATGCAATAATCGATGTCGGTAATGGAATATGCAACCAAATTTATGGAATTACCAAAGTTTAATCTAGAAATAGTTAGTACCGAAGAAAGTAAGATGAATCGATTCTTTGAAGCATTAAATTTGACATAACAAAATTTAATTAGTAAAGATGATAATAACCAAAGAGTTATTGAGGAAGCCTTAGAGAAAGAAAGAATATGTCAAAAAGAATCTATGTAAGAGAAAGGAGCTACAAGGGAACATGATCTGATTAACGGGAAAGCTGAGACAAAGACGAAGGAACAGAACTAAGGTCAGAGAAAGAAATTAAGAAATCGAGGGAAACATAAGGTACATTGTGAACATTGTGATAAGATGCGTTCGAGAACAATTAGATGTTCAGGAACTCCAATATGTTTAAAGTTTAAAAAGCCTGGACACCATGCAAGCAATTGTTAGAGTAAAGTACGCAACGTAGTACAAATAAGCGAGCCACATAACATTAAAAGAGGACTGGTGGGGTTATAAGGGAAACAAAGAAGATATTATGGTAATCTCGTTAGTGCCAATAGGTCTTCAACTAAAGCCCAAGGTTCAAAGAAAACCCAAAACAGAGTAAAGATGAAGCAATTAACGAAAGAAGAGTTCACACAATGGGAAAAGAGGTATTAAGAAGAAACTTTTGCTTTTTTTCATATAATCCTCATACGCATGTGAATGATGATATATATTAGTGTATGGATGCATTTAATCCACATATTTATCAATAGTGGGTATGCTTGAAGCAATAAGAGGAATATTAGTAATACTATCAAGTTTGCTTTTATATATAAGGACAAGTTAGAATGTCAAGAATAAAGAGTTGTGTTAAAGAGTTCAAGGAGAAAGGAATTTGGTTTCATATTGAATGAGAAGTCTTAAAGATCGAGTAGGTGGCCTAAGCTTATCTGATATCAAGTTTCGAGGACGAAACTGTTTGAAGGGGGAAAGTATGTAATAGCACATATTTTAAAGAGGTTTTATTAAGTCCTAAATAAGGCTTAAGATACTATCTTTATCCACATTTATTTTGTTAGTCTATAACTTCAAAGTGAGCGTGTAAGTTATTAAATAGTTGGGGTTATCCTAAGATTTATCTATAAAAAGAGTTATAAATTTGTAAATATATGCATATAGATTTAGAGAAGCAGTATCAAAAGAAAGAAGAAAAAGGAGTTGAAAAAGAAAAGGGAAAAAGAAATGACCAGAAGTCAAGAGGACTCCAAGATGTGGAAGAGGAAAAGAAGGAAAGAAAGAAAGAGAAAGAATGAAGGAAGGAAAAAGAAAGCAGGAAGGAAAGAAAGAGAAGGAAAAGAAGGAAGAGATCGTGAGGGGAAAAAGAGAAGGAGGATGAGGAAGGGAAATAGCGTCATGGTCGTCACTCCGGCAAGACCCATTATCCGACGTGACCCACACCGCAAAGGGAGCAGCTCACGATGTCTTGTGGGCCATTTTCGACAAGCTTCGGGGCGGTGTTCCGACAATTTTAGTTGGGATATTGGAGGATAATTGTGTAGGTTCTTAAGGTACAAGTTATGTGTTTTTACGTATCGAATCAACTTATGTGGAGCTAAATTCGTACATTGTGTTTTTATTCCTATTATGTAACAATCAAGTCTAAAAATTCAGTGTTGGTAATTGTAATATAAGTTTGAAACTTGGACACTCATATCTCAGATATTAATGTGATTTATCTGGTTTTCTGAAGTTGGTTGTGAGTTGTACTTGAGCATCATGAGATGACTCAAGAGACATATTTTTATGGTGCTTATTATGAAAACAAGCTAGTTGTTTATTTTATTTATTGAGGTTTTTAGTCGATGACCTTATTGCTCACTTTAAAAAGAAACTCTACCGAAATTTCTGCAAAATTTTATGATCAATCTTTTTTAAACTAACATTGTTTTTATGAATCACATTTTTACCAAACTCGGTGTAAAAGTTTGGTTTTAAATAAGATCTTGGATTTCACGTTCTCCATGATGATGACGTGATGGTAACGGTTTGGGTTTCTAAATTATGTTTTTCGCTGCATCTTAAGCAAATTAAGTGTTTTGAAAATCTAGACTGTTACAGGTGGTATCAGAGCCGAAACTGAGATATTAGTGTCTAAGATAGTAGTAAAGTGAAATAAAAAAGGGGAATATAAAATATAATAAGTTTAATGTATTATTCATGCACTTGTGTTTATGGTAAGGTACATAGATCTCTATATATATGTTCATATGGGCTATATACAACATTATTATGATTATGGGATGGAGAATATAAGTGGTAGAATATAGACATACACATAAGAGTTTTAAATCTGAAATGTCGATGGACATAAGATCTTGTCTTTATGGTAAAGTCACATTGGGATTTATTCAAAGCGATAGAATAAGGAAACAACATGTGATACTTATAGGATGTAAATGTGTATGAGAACTAGATATTGCTTAGGTGGAGTCAACAATATTAAGGAAATGAACTAAGTAATATAGGTTTTATGAGTTGATGTTCGATCTTGTGGTGAATAACAAGTTAATTCAAGTTTGTGGTTAATTCCAAGTTGAACCAGGCAATGAGTAACCTTTATCGTTAAATGGATAAGGAATCTTGTTATGAATATTTGAACATTTTTCAAAGAAGAAATAAGGTAATATGTTATGCTTTGGAGCTTGGAGTAATGGAAGGTTTAGTTATATTGACTTGGAGTAATGTGTTTGTTCAATTCTTTCAAGGTGCTAAGTGAAATAAATGTTTGTTGGAGTAAATCAAACTATCCACTAGAGTATCATGAAAAGACGAAATTGAATTGCAAAGATTAAAGACATATGAAGATAATATATGTGAATGAAATGAGATTGATGATCTAACCCAAGTTAATCATAAATGTATTAGTTGTGGAGATCCTTGACTCGATTTTGTTTGCATAAAAAGAGAAAGAAGGATATACTGGAACAAGTGGTTATGAGAAACCTTTGGGATTTCTAGAATTGGATCAAAAGCCAAATCGAGGTAGTGGAAATAAGACTTAGCTTGGAAGTTATTTTTGTATTGAATTCATTATAAAATATGTTCTAATCAATAGTAAGTTGGTATTGGAGATAACCGACTGTGATTTTAAGCATCCATTTGAAGAATGTATTGGATAAGAAGTTTTGTGCTATGTGATAGATGTGTTAGATAGATATTGGGCAACTTTCTATGTTATGAGTAATAGGAAAACTACTATCGAGAATCTTGAATGGCTTTAGTGTTATAGGAACAAGATGGTAATACTAAGGTTTATGCATATACAAAAGGGGTAGAAGGAACGGCTTATTGATGTCATTATGAAATGGTATAAGCATGTATTATAGATTAAGCTATTTTGGAAGATTCGAAAGGAACGAAGTTGTTACAAAGATTGTGTAATTATAACAATGTTATGTAGTAAATACAATATATACGTTATTTGAATTGCTTGTGGATATTAGTTGGTGAATGATTCTTTAACGTTATGTTAACTCCTAAGATAAGATACCATTTATGTTGATGGATTTAAGATTAGTCAGACCAAGCAGGGTCAAGCTATATTATATTAGTCATTTAACCAATATGTTGGTGGCATTCAAGGAAATTAATAAATGGCTGACGGCGTGTAATCACAGTGATAACGAGAACTGGAGAATAGAATCAATCAGTTGGAGAAGACTAATTCAAAACTTTGGAACCTATGAGAAAGAAATGATAAAGGAATGGATGAGGAGACTAAACACTATAAGAGGTTATCGATCGATAAGTTTAGAAATTATAATGGCGAAGCTGAACCCTTGGTATTGGAGGATTGAATTGTTTACACGGAGAAAGTATTAGAAGTAACTGATTGCCCTGAACATTTGAAAGTTAAATTGGCATTATTCTATTTGGAAGGACCTGCTGGTCTATGGTGGAAAGTACAAAAGATGATTGTAAATAGTAGAACGTCCTCGATAGGAAAAGAAAGATAATTACTTGAGGAGAGACTTGATGGACATGGCATATATTCTTGGGAAGGTTACGAGGAAGATTCTATCCACCTGCACTTCAGAAGAGAAAGGAAATAGAATTTTTATATTTGATGCAACAATCGATGTCGGTAATGGAATATGCCTCCAAATTTATGGAATTATCAAAGTTTAATCTAGAAATAGTTAGTACCGAACAAAATAAGATGAATCGATTCTTTGAAGGATTAAACTTGACATAACAAAAATTTATTAGTAAAGATGATAATAACCAAGAGTTATTGAGGAAGCCTTAGAGAAAGAAAGAATATGTCAAAAAGAAGCTAAGTAAGAGAAAGGAGCTACAAGGGAACAAGATCTGATCAACGGGAAAGCTGAGACAAAGACGAAGGAACAGAACTAAGGTCAGAGAAAGAAATTAAGAAATCGAGGGAAACATAAGGTGCATTGTGAACATTGTGATAAGATGCGTTCGAGAACAATTAGATGTTCAGGAACTCCAATATGTTTAAAGTTTAAAAAGCCTGGACACCATGCAAGCAATTGTTAGAGTAAAGTACGCAACGTAGTACAAATAAGCTAGCCACATAACATTAAAAGAGGACTGGTGGGGTTATAAGGGAAACAAAGAAGATATTATGGTAATCTCGTTAGTGCCAATAGGTCTTCAACAAAAGCCAAGGGATCAAAGAAAACCCAAAATTGAGTAAAGATGAAGCAATTAACGAAAGAAGAGTTCAGGGGGAAAGTATGTAATAGCCCATATTTTAAAGAGGTTTAATTAAGTCCTAAATAAGGCTTAAGATACTATCTTTATCCACGTTTAATTTGTTAGTCTATAACTTCAAAGTGAGCGTGTAAGTTATTAAATAGTTGGGGTTATCCTAAGATTTATCTATAAAAAGAGTTATAAATTTGTAAATATATGCATATAGATTTAGAGAAGCAGTATCAAAAGAAAGAAGAAAAAGGAGTTGAAAAAGAAAAGGGAAAAAGAAATGAAAAGGAGTCAAGAGGACTCCAAGATGTAGAAGAGGAAAAGAAGGAAAGAAAGAGAGAGAAAGAATGAAGGAAGGAAAAAGAAAGCAGGAAAGCAAGAAAGAGAAGGAAAAGAAGGAAGAGATCGTGAGGGGAAACAGAGAAGGAGGATGAGGAAGGGAAATAGCGTCATGGTCGTCACTCCGGCAAGACCCATTATCCGACGTGACCCACACAGCAAAGGGAGCAGCTCACGATGTCTTGAGGGCCATTTTCGGCAAGCTTCGGGGCGGTGTTCCGACAATCTTAGTTGGGATATTGGAGGATAATTGTGTAGGTTCTTAAGGTACAAGTTATGTGTTGTTACGTATCGAATCAACTTATGTGGAGCTAAATTCGTACAATGTGTTTTTATTCCTATTATGTAACTATCAAGTCTAAGAATTCAGTGTTGGTAATTGTAATATAAGTTTGAAACTTGGACACTCATATCTCAGATATTAATGTGATTTATATGGTTTTCTGATGTTGGTTTTGAGTTGTACTTGAGCATCATGAGATGAGTCAAGAGACATATTTTTATGGTGCTTATTATGAAAACAAGCTAGTTGTTTATTTTATTTATTCCGGTTTTTAGTCGATTACCTTGTTGCTCACTTTAAAAAGAAACTCTACCGAAATTTCTGCAAAATTTTATGATCAAACTTTTTTAAACTAACATTGTTTTTATGAATAACATTTTTACCAAACTCGGTTTAAAAGTTTGGTTTTAAATCAGATCTTGGATTTCACGTTCTCCATGATGATGGCGTGATGGTAACGGTTTGGGTTTCTAAATTATGTTTTTCGCTGCATCTTAAGCAAATTAAGTATTTTGAAAATCCAGACTGTTACAGGTGGTATTGATATCACATATTTTTATAGACTTTTCTCCCTTATTTACAAGCTAATTTGTGCGTCATTTGAGCTCTTGGGAGCTATTTTTTGCTAACTATCGTATATAGTTGTGGTTTTGTGTTTTAGCGTTGAATTGCAGGTTTTAGGGAGTTTTCTCCTTTTTCCCGAGCCATTTGGAAGCAACCACGGCACTACGAGATGTTACGAGGCACGTAGGATGGCTCACGAGCTTTATGAGTAGTTTAGAAGGTCCCAAGGCCTCTAAACGTGAAGAATTGAGAGCCAAAGAGTCAAAAAGGAGATTTCCGTACTCTGATCGGGCAAAAATGACCCGATCGGGCGAAGATATATTGATCGGGTATAAAAGTTGCGGACCCGATCGGGCGAGAACCCATGTTCCCAGACCCGATCGAGCAACCCCTGCCCGACCCGATCGGGTCGGATGCTGCTAGGTCCCAAAATGTTGTACGCATCAAAATGAACGTGCTGGGCCAAAATGCTGAGGACCCGATCCCAGACCCGATCGTTTTGACCCACTTCGCCCATCTCTTCGCTGCTGCTGCTACGCTGAGCCCAAAAATCAAAGTGTGGTGATTTGTGTGTGGGCCCGATCGGGTGGCCTTTGGCCCGATCGGGTCCTGTGCCATATTTCGCGGATTTCGTCTTTTTAATTCCGTTTTTAGCTAGACTTGAGGGGTATTATAAATACCTTTTCCTCATTATTTTAGAGACATCTTTTTACTGCTTTAGACTCTAGTTTATTTCTCATAGTTTAGCCTAGTTTAAAACGCTTTAGATTAGATTAAAGGTGATTGAACCTATTCGATTTCAATAAAAGTTCCTGCTTTCTGTTAATTGGTATTCTTCTTTACTCTAATCTCTTTTATTATTCTTGATTGCTTAGTTTATGTATTCAATTATTCATGATGCAATTATTAGGGTTTCATATTAGTTTATTTATTGTTGTTAATTCCATTATGAGTGAGTAGTTCTCTTTCTAGGGTGTTAGATAGGAAAATCATGTTTATACCATGATTGTGATTTAGATTTCTATCAATTTCTAGGGCTTGATTAGGGTGATTGTGATGTGGTTTGTTCTTATTGAGTAATTAATGTCAGTGTACAATTTCATTGACTTCTTGTGGTTAATAGTTGTTTGCACAGATCCGTCTTACGACTAGAGGCCTAGGACACGTCAGTAGTCATGATTACGTTAGTGAACATGCGGCGTATGTTGAACTATGAGCATTGAGTCTTAACCATTAGCTCAACACATGCTCTAATCCCCCAACTCTTGACTTAGGTTTTGATAGTAGTTGACCCTATTTGATTGGTATAAGCATGGTGGACCGACCTAATACCCTACGTTTTTAGTCCATAGTTAATTCCTCGATTTAATCCGTCTTCTTTAGTTTAATCATTAGTTCCGTTAATTCTTCCCTGATTTCATCTGGAGTAGCTGATTGATTGAATATTAATTTAGAAACTCTGTCTCCCTGTGGATTTGACCCTGCTTCCATTGACTACCATAGTTAGAGGACTGTAGGTTTATCTTTTAATAGGTGATACGACTAAATCCTATCAAATTTTGGCGCCTTTGCCGGGGAGACGGCTAGTTTTCTAAGTTTTTATTTGATTATTTGGTCTACTTCTCTTTACCTCATTGGAACTTCATTGTTCCAATTGAGGTACGTTTTATTGCTTCTTTTTGTTTCTTTTGTATGCCCAGGTCTCAAAGAAACGGTTCCCCCATTCCAGCGGATCCCGATCTTACTAGGACAATCAGGCGGATCCGAAAGAAAAATCAGAAAGAAAAGCAGTTTGTTCAGCTGAACACCTCTGGAACAGACACCTTGAGTTCAGTTATGTCAAAGTCACTGAAGTCATATGGGGTGCCCAACCCAGATGGTCTCTCCACTGGACCTACTATGCCCACCATTGCCGCGGCAAATTTCGAAATTAAGCCTGGACTCATCAGCATGGTCCAACAAAATCAGTTTGGTGGGCATCCTACTGAAGACCCGGCAAATCATCTGCAACGGTTTCAACAACTTTGTCGAACCGTTAAACATGCCGGTGTCACTCCTGATCAACACAAAGTCATGTTGTTCGAGTTTTCATTGAGAGATAGAGCCCAGAAATGGTTGAACGACGTGAAGGAAACTGCATGGAGTGAGATTTCTGCTGCATTTCTGAGAGAGTACTATCCACCTACAAAGACAACAGAAATCAGAAATAAACTAGCCACGTTTTCCCAAGAGCCTGATCGATGAAACATTACGGGAAGCATGGACTAGATTTAGAGATTTACAGAGAGAGTGTCCACACCACAACATGGACAAATGGTTCTTGATGCAGACATTCTACAATGGTTTGCAGCCTCAGACGAAGAGTATTGTTGATTCGTCTGCAAGAGGAGTTTTTCTGGATAAGGAAGTGGATGAAGCCTATGAGTTTCTATCAAACCTCGCAGCCAATGATCATTCCACTTCCCGAAGCCTCACGAGGAAGGTACTGGAGGTAGATGCCATTGCATTATTGACTTCGCAGATAGCGAAGCTGAGTCAGCAGATTAACACCTTTAGTTCCTCTTCCTCATCAGCACCTCCTTTGAGTATCAATGCTATGTCTGCCGTAGCACTCATTACCTCATCTTACTGCGAGGTATGTGGTGTTCAGGGTCACTTTGGGCATGACTGTCAGTTCAGTCAACTTCAGATGGAGCAGGCAAATGCCTTCCAACAGAGATAACCAAATTTCTCCCCTCCACATAACTACCAAAACCCACAAAACCATCATCCTCCACCTCCACAAAACCATCCCAAACCCTCTTACTATCAAACCCACAAAATTTTCAAAGACCACCACCACAAAACTTCCATAACCACAATAAATTTCCAAGCTCCACAAAATTTTCCCACCCCACCTCCACAAAACATTAACCCACAAGAGCCTCCCATATCTGAAGTGATGAAGCTGATGTTGAGCATGCAAAAGGCAAATGAGGAGGCACAAAGAGCCCAAGAGCGACAGATGCTAGCTATGCAAAGATCTAATGAGGAAGCACAAAGAGCTCAAGAGAAGCACATCAAACTTCTCGAGGCTCAAGTTGCACAATTAGCAAGCACTAATGCTCAAAGGCGTCAGGGGGAGTTGCCAGGGCAACCCATTCAGAGAGAACATGTGAATGCCATCACCCTTCGTAGTGGCATTGCATATGATGCCCCTCCATTGCCCGTTGATGAGGTTACCCCAACTGCAGGGAAGAAGAGGGTAGTAGAGGAAGGAAAAAGGAAGAATTCGACGTCTGAAGTCGATTTGTCTGCAGAAGCTGAACAGACAGGGAAGAAAAAGGAGAAGGTTTCTGAAACGCCTTTTACACCAAGGCTACCTTTTCCTCACAGGATGCAACAGTCCAAGGTCGATCAGCAGTTTGGTAAGTTCTTGGCTATGGTCAAGAACCTTGAGGTAACGATTCCATTCACAGATTTAATTACCCAAGTGCCTGTTTATGCCAAATTTCTGAAAGACATGATAACAAAGAAAAGAGACTTTGGTGGGGTAGAACGTGTCGCTCTTACTGAAGAGTGCAGTGCTTTTATTCAAAATAAAACCCCACCAAAGTTAAAAGATCCTGGTAGTTTTTCTATACCCTGCCATCTTGGACCTATTTTTATTGATAAGGCTTTGTGTGATTTAGGTGCTTCTGTTTCTGTTATGCCATTATCTGTTTATAAGAAACTGAATATGGGAGCACTTAAATGCACACAAATCACTTTACAGATGGCTGATCGTTCTATAAAATACCCTCTAGGTGTTTTAGAGGACGTTCCTGTGAGGGTTGGGAAATTCTATCTTCCTTTTGATTTTGTGGTGTTAGATATGGATGAGGATGCCCAGATTCCTATTATATTGGGTAGACCGTTTTTGTGTACTGTTGGTGCTGTCATTGATGTCAAGTCTGGGTCTTTAACTCTGAGTGTTGGTGATGATAAAGTGATTTTTAAACTAACCAATGCTGTTAAGGCACCTATGCTTGAGCAATCTTGTTGCAGGGTTGAGGTTTTGGAGGAAGTAGGTGTGGAGAAGGTTCCAACTACACCTAAGGTTGTCTCGCCGTCTGGAGGCATTATCAAGAACATTTGGAGGCGAAAGATGTTTGATGAGGGTGGCACTCATTGCCAAGCCCCTCCTATTTGAGAGATGGAGGATTATGGTCGTGCGAGACCTTTATAAACCAGCGCTGTGCGAGAGGCAACTCGTATTTTTCTTTCCCTTTTTCCTTTTCTTATTATTTTTCTTCCTTTTTTGTGAGCGAGAGTGAGGGTACTAACGTTGTTTTTCCTCTTAGCATCGTCCTTTGTTACCTTTTGGCATTGAGGTCACTGCCAAGTTCAGCTTGGGGGAGGAGTTATGTTTGTATTCCCTATCTCTTTTACTGCTTTCTAGGATAGATTTATTGCTTTCGAAAAATTCTGAAAAAATCAAAAAAATATGGTTCCCATGACTGGTTTAGTTTCCTCCCTGTGCCCCTTGTTGTGCTCTATTTGAAAATGATTTGACTTTGTTTTCTGGATAGCTGGGCATTTGTGATCTTGAGGCTATGATTTGATGTTTGATTGCTATGATTTCGAGCATTTTTGGATTATATTAGACCACTTTGTGCTGCATACCTGAATTGGTTAGACTGTGAGGCCTCTTTGTAGCCTATTGGATTTATATTATTATTCAGTCTATTCTTGTGTGTTAGTTCCTCTTTAGTGGATTGATCTTGACTTTGACTTCGTACTTGTCTGATTTTCGATGACTTGTAGCATTTGTTGTGATAGAGGCGTTCTTTTGTATTATTCTTGAGCTTCAGAGTGAATTTTTGATATACTTTTATCCTCCTTAGCCCCGCTGAGCCTAATGACTTGTTTCGTGCTACTTAAACCCCTATTATGAGCCCAAGGCCTTCACTTGATAATATTCCAAGCCTAGCTTGGGGGAGCTTTTGTATGGGTTGAGTTTGAAATTGGTCTCTTGGTTTAGTTTGGTTGTTGAGGAATTTAAAAGTGTATTTGTTGTGGTTTGAGAGTGAGAAAAAGAAAAGAAAAAGCAAATTTAGAGTTGCGTGAATGAAGTTCAGAAAAATGAAAGAAAAATGAAATAAAATGAAGAAGAATTCGAAGTTCTTTCATTCACGTACGTTCTTATAGAAATATTCGCTTCATTGCTTGATAATTGGGTTTGTTATGAGTCTGTCATTGATTTATGAGAGTTGGGTTACTTTATGTGGTTTTATGGTGTTGTTGGGAGGTGTGTAGGCCATCTTAGGCCTTGTTTGAATGATTCATGTTCCCCCTTTCTTGGTTTTTCCACCACATTGCCCAAAAGTATCCCCTACCTCTTACCTAAGCCCCATTACAACCCTCTAAAGTCCTCTTGAGCTCGTGCCTGTAGTGTTCATTTGATTGATTTCGAGTCAGTTTGTCAAAGTTAAAGAGTATTCCTGCTAATTGAGTCGACTTGACTAGGATGAGCGTCATTTAACCTTCTTAAACACATGAGAGTGTGAGTGGGAAGGGTATTTATGGTCGGGTTGGTGAGTGTTCGGGCATATTCTTTGCCTGCCACAAAATAGAGAGGAGTGACACCCTTGTGAGACCCTTTTCAGAACTTGTATGCCTTGTGGATGCTTGAATTTGATAAATTGCTTGGATGATTGGTGGTTGGATGGATTTGATTAGCCGAACTTGAATTTTGTCTGCTTGATTGTTTCTTAGTCTTGAAAATGTTTTGAGCTTTGATTAATTTTTATCTATGGGGTAAGGCAATCTATTCCATGTTCATGTTCTGTTTGCTTGAGGACAAGCAAAGGTTTAGCTTGGGGGAGTTTGATATCACGTAATTATATAGACTTTTCTCCCTTATTTACAAGCTAATTTGTGCGTCATTTGAGCTCTTGGGGAGCTATTTTATGCTAACTATCATATATAGTTGTGGTTTTGTGTTTTAGTGTTGAATTGCAGGTTTTAGGGAGTTTTCTCCTTTTTCCCGAGCCATTTGGAAGCAACCACGGCACTACAAGATGTTACGAGGCACGTAGGATGGCTCACGAGCTTTATGAGTACTTTAGGAGGTCCCAAGGCCTCTAAACGTGAAGAATTGAGAGCCAAAGAGTCAAAAAGGAGATTTCCGTACTCTGATCGGGCAAAATGACACGATCGGGCGAAGATATATTGATCGGGTATAAAAGTTGCGGACCCGATCGGGCAAGCCGTGCCCAATCAGATCGGGCGAGAACCCATGTGCCCAGACCCGATCGGGCAACCCCTGCCAGACCCGATCGGGTCGGATGCTGCTAGGTCCCAAAATGTTGTACGCATCACAGTGAACGTGCTGGGCCAAAATGCTGAGGACCCGATCCCAGACCAGATCGGGTCCTGGATCGGGTTGACCTACTTCGCCCATCTCTTCGCTGCTGCTGCTACGCTGAGCCCAAAAATCAAAGTGTGCTGATTTGTGTGTGGGCCCGATCGGGTCCTGTGCCATATTTTGCGGATTTCGTTTTTTTAATTTCGTTTTTAGCTAGACTTGAGGGGTATTATAAATACCTTTTCCTCATTATTTTAGTGACATCTATTTACTGCTTTAGACTCTAGTTCATTTCTCATAGTTTAGCCTAGTTTAAAACACTTTAGATTAGATTAAAGGTGATTGAACCTATTCGATTTCAATAAAAGTTCCTGCTTTCTGTTAATTGGTATTCTTCTTTACTCTAATCTCTTTCATTATTCTTGATTGCTTAGTTTATGTATTAAATTATTCATGATGCAATTATTAGGGTTTCATATTAGTTTATTTGTTGTTGTTAATTCAATTATGAGTGAGTAGTTCTCTTTCTAGGGTGTTAGATAAGAAAACCATGTTTATACCATGATTGTGATTTAGATTTCTATCAATTTCTAGGGCTTGATTAGGGTGATTGTGATGTGGTTTGTTCTTATTGAGTAATTAATGTCAGTGTACAATTTCATTGATTGCTTGTGGTTAATAGTTTTTTGCACAGATCCGTCTTACGACTAGAGGCCTAAGACACGTCAGTAGTTCTGATTACGTTAGTGAACATGCGGCGTACGTTGAACTATGAGCGTTGAGTCTTAACCATTAGCTCAACACATGCTCTAATCCCCTGACTCTTGACTTAGGTTTTGATAGTAGTTGACCCTATTTGATTGGTATAAGCATGGTGGACCGACCTAATACCCTAGATTTTTAGTCCATAGTTAATTCCTCGATTTAATCCGTCTTCTTTAGTTTAATCATTAGTTCCGTTAATTCTTCCCTGATTTCATCTGGAGTAGCTAATTGATTGAATATTAATTTTGAAACTCTGTCTCCCTGGGGATTCGACCCTGCTTCCATTGACTACCATAGTTAGAGGACTGTAGGTTTATCTTTGAATAGGTGATACGACTAAATCCTATCAGGTATCAGAGTCGAAGCTGAGATATTAGTGTGTAAGATAGTAGTAAAGTGAATGAAAAAAGGGAAATATAAAATATAATAAGTGTAATGTATTATTCATGCACTTGTGTTTATGTTAAGGTATATAGATCTCTATATATATGTTCATATGGGCTATATACAACATTATTACGATTATGGGATAGAGAATATAAGAATATAGACATACACATAAGAGTTTTAAATCTGAAATGTCGATGGACATAAGATCTTGTCTTTATGGTAAAGTCACATTGGGATTTATTCAAAGCGATAGAATAAGGAAACAACATGTGATACTTATAGGATGTCAATGTGTATGAGAACTAGATATTGATTAGGTGGAGTCAACAATATTAAGGAAATGAACTAAGTAATATAGGTTTTATGAGTTGATGTTCGATCTTGTGGTGAATAACAAGTTGATTCAAGTTTGTGGTTCCTTCCAAGTTGATCCAGGTAAAGAGTAACCTTTGTCGTTATATGGATAAGGAATCTTGTTATGAATATTTGAACAATTTTCAAAGAAGAAATACGGTAATATGTTATGCTTTGGAGCTTGGAGTAATGGAAGGTTTAGTTATATTGACTTGGAGTAATGTGTTTGTTCAATTCTTTCAAGGTGCTAAGTGAAATAAATGTTTATTGGAGTAAATCAAACTATCCACTAGAGTATCATGAAAAGACGAAATTATATTGCAAAGATTAAAGACATATAAAGATATGTGAATGAAATGAGATTGATGATCTAACCCAAGTTAATCATAAATGTATTAGTAGTGGAGATCCTTGACTCGATTTTGTTTGCATTTGAAAAGAAAAGGAAGGATATACTGGAACACGTGGTTATGAGAAACCTTTGGGATTTCTAGAATTGGATCAAAAGCCAAATCGAGGTAGTGGAAATAAGACTTAGCTTGTAAGTTATTTTGTATTGAATTCATTATAAAATATGTTCTAATCAATAGTAACTTGGTATTGGAGATAACCGACTGAGATGTGAAGCATCCATTTGAAGAATGTATTGGATGAGAATTTTTGTGCTCTGTGATAGATGTGTTAGATAGATATTGGGCAACTTTCTAAGTTATGAGTAATAGGAAAACTACTATCGAGAATCTTGAATGGCTTTATTGTTATAGGAGCAAGATGGTAATACAAAAGGGGTAGAAGGAACGGCTTATTGATGTCATTATGAAATTGTATAAGCATGTATTATAGATTAAGCTATTTCGGAAGATTCGAAAGGGATGAAGTTGTTACAAAGATTGTGTAATTATAACAATGTTATGTAGTAAATACAATATATACGTTATTTGAATTGCTTGTGGATATTAGTTGGTGAATGATTCTTTATCGTTATGTTAACTCCTAAGATAAGATACCATTTATGTAGATGGATGTAAGATTAGTAAGACCAAGCAGGGTCAAGCTATGTTATATTGGTCATTTAATCAATATGTTCTTTGCATTCAAGGAAATTAATAAATGGATGACGACGTGTAATCACAGTGATAACGAGAACTGGAGAATAGAATAAATCAGTTGGAGGAGACTAATTCAAAACTTCGGAACCTATGCGAAAGAAATGATAAAGGAAAAGATGAGGAGACTAATCACTATAAGAGGTTATCGATCCATAAGTTTAGAAATTATAATGGCGAAGCTGAACCCTTGGTATTGGAGGATTGAATTGTTTACACGGAGAAACTATTAGAAGTAACTGATTGCCCTGAACATTTGAAAGTTAAATTGGCATCATTCTATTTGGAAGGACCTGCTGGTCTATGGTAGAAAGTACAAAAGATGATTGTAAATAGTACAACGTCCTCAAGAGGAAAAGAAAGATAATTACTTGAGGAGAGACTTGATGGACATGGCATATATTATTCTTGGGAAGGTTACGAGGAAGATTCTATCCACCTGCACTTCAGAAGAGAAAGGAAATAGAATTTTTGTATTTGATGCAACAATCGATGTCGGTAATGGAATATGCAACCAAATTTATGGAATTATCAAAGTTTAATCTAGAAATGGTTAGTACCGAACAAAGTAAGATGAATCGATTCTTTGAAGGATTAAACTTGACAGAACAAAATTTAATTAGTAAAGATGGTAATAACCAAGAGTTATTGAGGAAGCCTTAGAGAAAGAAAGAATATGTCAAAAAGAAGCTAAGTAAGAGAAAGGAGCTACAAGGGAACATGATCTGATCAACGGGAAAGCTGAGACAAAGATAAGGTCAGAGAAAGAAATTATGAAATCAAAGGAAACATAAGGTACATTGTGAACATTGTGATAAGATGCGTTAGAGAACAATTACATGTTCAGGAACTCCAATATGTTTAAAGTTTAAAAAGCCTGGACACCATGCAAGCAATTGTTAGATTAAAGTACGCAACGTAGTACAAATAAGCGAGCCACATAACATTAAAAGAGGACTGGTGGGGTTATAAGGGAAACAAAGAAGATATTATGGTAATCTTGTTAGTGCCAATAGGTCTTCAACGAAAGCCCAAGGTTCAAAGAAAACCCAAAACAGAGTAAAGATGAAGCAATTAACAAAAGAAGAGTTCACACAATGGGAAAAAAGGTATTAAGAAGAAACTTTTTCTTTTTTTCATATAATCCACATACGCATGTGAATGATGATATATATTAGTGTATGGATGCAATTAATCCACATATTTATCAATAGTGGGTATGCTTGAAACAATAAGAGGTATATTAGTAATACTATCAAGTTTGCTTTTATATATAAGGACAAGTTAGAATGTCAAGAATAAAGAGTTGTGTTAAAGATTTCAAGGAGAAAGGAATTTGGTTTCATATTGAATGAGAAGTCTTAAAGATCGAGTAGGTGGCCTAAGCTTATCTGATATCAAGTTTCGAGGACGAAACTGTTTGAAGGGGGAAAGTATGTAATAGCACATATTTTAAAGAGGTTTTATTAAGTCCTAAATAAGGCTTAAGATACTATCTTTATCCACGTTTATTTTGTTAGTCTATAACTTCAAAGTGAGCGTGTAAGTTATTAAATAGTTGGGGTTATCCTAAGATTTATCTATAAAAAGAGTTATAAATTTGTAAATATATGCATATAGATTTAGAGAAGCAGTATCAAAAGAAAGAAGAAAAAGGAGTTGAAAAAGAAAAGGGAAAAAGAAATGACCAGAAGTCAAGAGGACTCCAAGATGTGGAAGAGGAAAAGAAGGAAAGAAAGAAAGAGAAAGAATGAAGGAAGGAAAAAGAAAGCAGGAAGGAAAGAAAGAGAAGGAAAAGAAGGAAGAGATCGTGAGGGGAAAAAGAGAAGGAGGATGAGGAAGGGAAATAGCGTCATGGTCGTCACTCCGGCAAGACCCATTATCCGACGTGACCCACACCGCAAAGGGAGCAGCTCACGATGTCTTGTGGGCCATTTTCGACAAGCTTCGGGGCGGTGTTCCGACAATTTTAGTTGGGATATTGGAGGATAATTGTGTAGGTTCTTAAGGTACAAGTTATGTGTTTTTACGTATCGAATCAACTTATGTGGAGCTAAATTCGTACATTGTGTTTTTATTCCTATTATGTAACAATCAAGTCTAAAAATTCAGTGTTGGTAATTGTAATATAAGTTTGAAACTTGGACACTCATATCTCAGATATTAATGTGATTTATCTGGTTTTCTGAAGTTGGTTGTGAGTTGTACTTGAGCATCATGAGATGACTCAAGAGACATATTTTTATGGTGCTTATTATGAAAACAAGCTAGTTGTTTATTTTATTTATTGAGGTTTTTAGTCGATGACCTTATTGCTCACTTTAAAAAGAAACTCTACCGAAATTTCTGCAAAATTTTATGATCAATCTTTTTTAAACTAACATTGTTTTTATGAATCACATTTTTACCAAACTCGGTGTAAAAGTTTGGTTTTAAATAAGATCTTGGATTTCACGTTCTCCATGATGATGACGTGATGGTAACGGTTTGGGTTTCTAAATTATGTTTTTCGCTGCATCTTAAGCAAATTAAGTGTTTTGAAAATCTAGACTGTTACAGGTGGTATCAGAGCCGAAACTGAGATATTAGTGTCTAAGATAGTAGTAAAGTGAAATAAAAAAGGGGAATATAAAATATAATAAGTTTAATGTATTATTCATGCACTTGTGTTTATGGTAAGGTACATAGATCTCTATATATATGTTCATATGGGCTATATACAACATTATTATGATTATGGGATGGAGAATATAAGTGGTAGAATATAGACATACACATAAGAGTTTTAAATCTGAAATGTCGATAGACATAAGATCTTGTCTTTATGGTAAAGTCACATTGGGATTTATTCAAAGCGATAGAATAAGGAAACAACATGTGATACTTATAGGATGTAAATGTGTATGAGAACTAGATATTGCTTAGGTGGAGTCAACAATATTAAGGAAATGAACTAAGTAATATAGGTTTTATGAGTTGATGTTCGATCTTGTGGTGAATAACAAGTTAATTCAAGTTTGTGGTTAATTCCAAGTTGAACCAGGCAATGAGTAACCTTTATCGTTAAATGGATAAGGAATCTTGTTATGAATATTTGAACATTTTTCAAAGAAGAAATAAGGTAATATGTTATGCTTTGGAGCTTGGAGTAATGGAAGGTTTAGTTATATTGACTTGGAGTAATGTGTTTGTTCAATTCTTTCAAGGTGCTAAGTGAAATAAATGTTTGTTGGAGTAAATCAAACTATCCACTAGAGTATCATGAAAAGACGAAATTGAATTGCAAAGATTAAAGACATATGAAGATAATATATGTGAATGAAATGAGATTGATGATCTAACCCAAGTTAATCATAAATGTATTAGTTGTGGAGATCCTTGACTCGATTTTGTTTGCATAAAAAGAGAAAGAAGGATATACTGGAACAAGTGGTTATGAGAAACCTTTGGGATTTCTAGAATTGGATCAAAAGCCAAATCGAGGTAGTGGAAATAAGACTTAGCTTGGAAGTTATTTTTGTATTGAATTCATTATAAAATATGTTCTAATCAATAGTAAGTTGGTATTGGAGATAACCGACTGTGATTTTAAGCATCCATTTGAAGAATGTATTGGATAAGAAGTTTTGTGCTATGTGATAGATGTGTTAGATAGATATTGGGCAACTTTCTATGTTATGAGTAATAGGAAAACTACTATCGAGAATCTTGAATGGCTTTAGTGTTATAGGAACAAGATGGTAATACTAAGGTTTATGCATATACAAAAGGGGTAGAAGGAACGGCTTATTGATGTCATTATGAAATGGTATAAGCATGTATTATAGATTAAGCTATTTTGGAAGATTCGAAAGGAACGAAGTTGTTACAGAGATTGTGTAATTATAACAATGTTATGTAGTAAATACAATATATACGTTATTTGAATTGCTTGTGGATATTAGTTGGTGAATGATTCTTTAACGTTATGTTAACTCCTAAGATAAGATACCATTTATGTTGATGGATTTAAGATTAGTCAGACCAAGCAGGGTCAAGCTATATTATATTAGTCATTTAACCAATATGTTGGTGGCATTCAAGGAAATTAATAAATGGCTGACGGCGTGTAATCACAGTGATAACGAGAACTGGAGAATAGAATCAATCAGTTGGGGAAGACTAATTCAAAACTTTGGAACCTATGAGAAAGAAATGATAAAGGAATGGATGAGGAGACTAAACACTATAAGAGGTTATCGATCGATAAGTTTAGAAATTATAATGGCGAAGCTGAACCCTTGGTATTGGAGGATTGAATTGTTTACACGGAGAAAGTATTAGAAGTAACTGATTGCCCTGAACATTTGAAAGTTAAATTGGCATTATTCTATTTGGAAGGACCTGCTGGTCTATGGTGGAAAGTACAAAAGATGATTGTAAATAGTAGAACGTCCTCGATAGGAAAAGAAAGATAATTACTTGAGGAGAGACTTGATGGACATGGCATATATTCTTGGGAAGGTTACGAGGAAGATTCTATCCACCTGCACTTCAGAAGAGAAAGGAAATAGAATTTTTATATTTGATGCAACAATCGATGTCGGTAATGGAATATGCCTCCAAATTTATGGAATTATCAAAGTTTAATCTAGAAATAGTTAGTACCGAACAAAATAAGATGAATCGATTCTTTGAAGGATTAAACTTGACATAACAAAAATTTATTAGTAAAGATGATAATAACCAAGAGTTATTGAGGAAGCCTTAGAGAAAGAAAGAATATGTCAAAAAGAAGCTAAGTAAGAGAAAGGAGCTACAAGGGAACAAGATCTGATCAACGGGAAAGCTGAGACAAAGACGAAGGAACAGAACTAAGGTCAGAGAAAGAAATTAAGAAATCGAGGGAAACATAAGGTGCATTGTGAACATTGTGATAAGATGCGTTCGAGAACAATTAGATGTTCAGGAACTCCAATATGTTTAAAGTTTAAAAAGCCTGGACACCATGCAAGCAATTGTTAGAGTAAAGTACGCAACGTAGTACAAATAAGCTAGCCACATAACATTAAAAGAGGACTGGTGGGGTTATAAGGGAAACAAAGAAGATATTATGGTAATCTCGTTAGTGCCAATAGGTCTTCAACAAAAGCCCAAGGATCAAAGAAAACCCAAAATTGAGTAAAGATGAAGCAATTAACGAAAGAAGAGTTCAGGGGGAAAGTATGTAATAGCCCATATTTTAAAGAGGTTTAATTAAGTCCTAAATAAGGCTTAAGATACTATCTTTATCCAAGTTTATTTTGTTAGTCTATAACTTCAAAGTGAGCGTGTAAGTTATTAAATAGTTGGGGTTATCCTAAGATTTATCTATAAAAAGAGTTATAAATTTGTAAATATATGCATATAGATTTAGAGAAGCAGTATCAAAAGAAAGAAGAAAAAGGAGTTGAAAAAGAAAAGGGAAAAAGAAATGACCAGAAGTCAAGAGGACTCCAAGATGTGGAAGAGGAAAAGAAGGAAAGAAAGAAAGAGAAAGAATGAAGGAAGGAAAAAGAAAGCAGGAAGGAAAGAAAGAGAAGGAAAAGAAGGAAGAGATCGTGAGGGGAAAAAGAGAAGGAGGATGAGGAAGGGAAATAGCGTCATGGTCGTCACTCCGGCAAGACCCATTATCCGACGTGACCCACACCGCAAAGGGAGCAGCTCACGATGTCTTGTGGGCCATTTTCGAAAAGCTTCGGGGCGGTGTTCCGACAATTTTAGTTGGGATATTGGAGGATAATTGTGTAGGTTCTTAAGGTACAAGCTATATGTTTTTACGTATCGAATCAACTTATGTGGAGCTAAATTCGTACATTGTGTTTTTATTCCTATTATGTTATTATCAAGTCTAAGAATTCAGTGTTGGTAAGTGTAATATAAGTTTGAAACTTGGACACTCATATCTCAGATATTAATGTGATTTATCTGGTTTTCTGAAGTTGGTTGTGAGTTGTACTTGAGCATCATGAGATGACTCAAGAGACATATTTTTATGGTGCTTATTATGAAAACAAGCTAGTTGTTTATTTTATTTATTCAGGTTTTTAGTCGATGACCTTGTTGCTCACTTTAATAAGAAACTCTACCGAAATATCTCAAAAATTTTATGATCAATCTTTTTTAAACTAACATTATTTTTATGATTAACATTTTTACCAAACTTGGTTTAAAAGTTTGGTTTTAAATAAGATCTTGGATTTCATGTTGTCCATGATGATGACGTGATGGTAACGGTTTGGGTTTCTAAATTATGTTTTTCGCTGCATCTTAAGCAAATTAAGTGTTTTGAAAATCCAGACTGTTACAGGTGGTATCAGAGCCGAAGCTGAGATATTAGTGTCTAAGATAGTAGTAAAGTGAATGAAAAAAGGGGAATATAAATTATAATAAGTGTAATGTATTATTCATGCACTTGTGTTTATGGTAAGGTATATAGATCTCTATATATATGTTCATATGGGCTATATACAACATTATTACGATTATGGGATAGAGAATATAAGAATATAGACATACACATAAGAGTTTTAAATCTGAAATGTCGATGGACATAAGATCTTGTCTTTATGGTAAAGTCACATTAGGATTTATTCAAAGCGATAGAATAAGGAAACAACATGTGATACTTATAGGATGTCAATGTGTATGAGAACTAGATATTGATTAGGTGGAGTCAACAATATTAAGGAAGTTAACTAAGTAATATAGGTTTTATGAGTTGATGTTCGATCTTTTGGTGAATAACAAGTTGATTCAAGTTTGTGGTTAATTCCAAGTTGATCCAGGTAATGAGTAACCTCTGTCGATATATGGATAAGGAATCTTGTTATGAATATTTGAACATTTTTCAAAGAAGAAATAAGGTAATATGTTATGCTTTGGAGCTTGGAGTAATGGAAGGTTTAGTTATATTGACCTGGAGTAATGTGTTTGTTTAATTTTTTCAAGGTGTTAAGTGAAATGAATGTTTATTAGAGTGAATTAAACGATCCACTAGAGTATTATGAAAAGACGAAATTGAATTACAATGATAAAAGACATATGAAGAGATGTGAATGAAATGAGATTGAGGATCTAACCCAAGTTAATCATAAATGTATTAGTATTGGAGATCTTGGAATTGATTTTGTTTGCATGAAAAGAGAAAGAAGGAAGAGTGGAACAAGTGGTCATGAGAAACCTTTGAGATGACTCAAGAGACATATTTTTATGGGGCTTGATATGAACACAAGCTGGTTGTTTATTTATTGATTCAGGTTTTTAATCGATGACCTTGTTGCTCACTTTACAATGAAATTCTGCCGAGATTTCTGGTAAATTTTATATTCATCTTTTTTTTTCTAAAAAAAACATTTTTTTTAAGAATAACATTTTTACAATACTTGTTGTTGAAAGTTTGGTTTTAAATAAGATCTTGGATACCACGTACTCCATGATGGTGACGTGATGGTAATTGTTTGGGTTTTCTAAATTAAGTTTTTCGTTGCGTCTTAGGCAAATTTAGTGTTTTGAAAACCTGGACTGTTACAATCATGCTATGTGTGGCTGACGATGTCATCACTGTGGTTGCTGATAAACAATTTGTTGTTGGTGTGATTGAAGCTTAAGAGTCTATACATGCCTAAGTATTTAACCAAATGTTGCTTCTTAAGCAACGTCAGATCAGCCTACCTATGTAGGAAGGTACATCTCTTTGGGATCATCTCGATATATTAAATACTAATATGTTGTGTCTTCGTAACATTGATGTTAAAATGGAAGAGGAAGATGTTACCCATTGTTAGTATATTTGCCCGTATCATATGAGAATTTCGTGGATTCTCTTTTTGTTAGGAAATATAGCCTGTCTCTAGAGGAAGTTAGGTCTGTACTTCATACTAGAGACTCTCGTCGTAAGGCATGTGGTTCAAGATCTAAAAGTCAGGCATTTGGTTAGTTGTTACAGGCGATAACGGGCAGGAAAATTTGGTAAAAAGAAGTCGCATTTTAAGAATTCGAACTCTAAAGGTGCTAAGCTAACTGATGCCATCGAGCGGGTAAGTTATGGTTTTACGTTAACTTGCGAAAGCTGTATCTTTCAAACCAGAAGTCTGTTTGGGGCGTGTGACCTGTTCTTGGAAAGCTCTTGAAGTATAGATTCCATCCTTGTTGGAATTCATTGATTATAAATTTTTAATCAAAAGTTATGATCTAAAAGTGAACATGTGTCAGTTTTGGCATTTCTTTTATTAACATTTGGCTTCATCTTAACTTAAAATTGTCCCAAAAGGATGATCCTTGTGCAAGCTACCTTCATCCTCAATCATTAATAGGTTATATTTTTTATAATCATAATCAATTTGCATTAAAATAACCTGACAATCATATAAACATGCAAACGAGGAATAGTAGAGCATAACTTAAGTACATCATGCAATTATGCACCAAAATGCTCTAAAATGAGTTCTAAATACAACCTAAATGCATCTACAAACTACATATAAATGTGACACATCAAACTCCCCCAAGAAAAACCTTTTCTTGCCCTCAAGCAAACAAGACATGAACATGGAAATAATTGTCTCACGCCTTAGATTGGGAAATCACAGTTCAAAATATTTTCATGACTAAGTATCGTTCAGGCAGGCCAAATTCAAATTCAGTTGTTCATCATCCAAGCAAATCGTCAAATGCAACTATCTTACATGACATGCATATCCTGAAAGGTTCTCACTAATGTGCCACTCTTCTCAATTTTATGGTGGGCAAAGAATGTGCCCGAACACTCACAGACCCGACCCATAAATCTCCCTTCCCACTCACACTCTCATCTCTTTAATAAGGTTAAACGTCGCTCATCATCCTAATTAAGTCCACTCGAATAGCAGACATACTCTTTAACTTTGACAAACTGACTCTAAATCAATCCAAAAAACAATGTAAACACAAGTTCAAGAGGACTTTTTAGGGTTGTAATGGGGCTTAGGTAGGGGTAGGGAATATTTATAGGAAATGTGGTGGAAAAATCGAGAATGAGGGAGTAAAAGTCACTAAAAACAAGGCCGATGGTGGCCTAAACATCTCCTAACAACATCACATAACCACAAAACACACCCCAACTTTATGAATCGATAAATTCTCCAATAAAGCCAACTTCGAAGCAATGCAACATAATTTTTTTCTTTATAAACAATGTGAATGAAGGAAACTTTGAACGTTTTCAATTTTTCTCTTCTTCATTCATTCATTTTTCGAACCAATCATTCACATATTTCAAACTTTACTTTTTCTTCTCTTTTTCTAACACTTGAAGCCACAAAAATACACAATCATCTCCAATCCAAGTAAACTATAAAAACCATCTCATAAACCAACCCATACAAATGCTCCCCCAAGCTAGGCTTGGGAATATTATCCAAATAAAGGACATGGGCATGTAATAAGATTTAGTAACACGAAACCGTCATTAGGCTCATCGCTTCTAAAAAGGATAAAAGTGTATCAAAAATTTACTCTGAGGCTTAAGAATCAGACAAAGAACGCCTTTATTATAGCAAATGCTACAAGTCATCAGATATCAATAAGTACGAAGTCAAAGTTATGATCAGTAAGCTAATGATTAACTATCACATAAGAAACAGACTGGATAAAATATGAATCCAATAGGCTAGAATAGGCCTCACAGTCTAACCAATGCAGGCATGCAATACAACATAGTGAATAATAATCATAATCTACTCAAAATCATAGCAATCAAACATCACATCATAGCCTCAAAATCACAATTGCCCAGCTATCCAGAAAACAAATTCACATTATATTTCAATCAAAGCACAACAAGGGGCACAGGGAGGCAGTCAAACCAGTTATGAAAATCGGATTTTGTTTTTTATTTTTTGTTCAGTATTTTCCGAAAGCAATAAATCTAGTCCTAGAAAGCAGTAGATCTACAAAAAAAGTAAAAGAGAGATAATATACATACAAAAATCCTCCCCCAAGCTGAACTTGGCAATGTCCTCATTGCCACAAGATGAATTATAGGACTATGCTCAGAGGATAAATTAACGCTAGTACTCTCCAGCTCTCTCACTCTAAAAGGAAAAGAAAAATGAAGAATATTAATAATAAAAAAATAAAATAAAGTAAAAGATAATAAAAACTACGGGTTGCCTCCCGTACAACGCTGTTTTATAAAGGTCCTGCACGATCATATTACCTCAACCATCAGTCAGATGAAGAACGAGGTTGTAGGTATAGTACCTCAACCTGCCCATGGAACTATTTCAGTGCTTTGTTTTACGGTTATGCACAACCTTATCTTACCATCAATGGAAGAGTCCTTTGCCTTGAGTAACTTATCAAATGCACCTGCAAACATGTCATTGAGCACTAGATATGGCTTAGCTATAAGCACATCTATCTTCACATAAATAATATTAGAGGAAACAAGTGATTTATGAAGATCAAAAAATCAAAATAAAAAGGGAGAAAATGAGGACAATGAACAACTTCCCTTTTTTGTTGCTTTAGGATGTGAGGGCCTCAAGGAGAGAATAGGAAAAATGTCAACATTGAGAAAATATGGGGAGATAGAATAGCACTACTACATTAAAGAGCTATTGCAACACCTCAATTGCAACACTTTAAGAAAATCGCTACATTAGAACATCTAATGCAACACTGTGGAAGGGTATTGCAACGTCTATGGACTAAGAGCATGTTTAACAAAGACCAAATTTTTGGACTTAGGAGAGAGAATATATAAATAAATGAAAAAGTCAAAAATGAGAGGAGATAGAAACGGAGAGAGAGATAAAGAGACCAATGAGAAAATGACTTCATAAAGTCATTTTCCAAAGGCCAAATGCTTGACTTTAGGGTAATTAAGGAGAGAAAAAGAGAAATTTAATATATTTTATTTTATAGAAGACCAAATGCTTGGTATTTGCTAACTATGGTCTAAGTGTTACTATACTTCAACTTGCGTTACCTTGGTTGTAACTAATGCAACAGTTATGATGGGTAGACAAAATTTACCTTACGCGCAATCTGATGTCCTTATTTTCCCTCCACCTTTTTTTGTGAAAATTTCAAACATTCAACAAAAAACAAAAACACAGACAACCCCTCCTAATCCATCACTCAAACCCTAACAAATCGTCCCACACTGAGCAAACACCCAATTAATCGACAAAGGAAAACAAATTAAACTGAGGAAAAACCCATCCGTTCCCCAAATATAGAGAACCCATAATTTCCATTTCCAATTACGAGAAATCGATTCCTATCCCAAAACTTAAAGTTTGTTTGGATAGAAAAACGGGAAGGAGAAGAAGGGGAGGGAAGGGGAGGGAAGGGAAGGGAAGGGGAGGGATAAAAACGGGTATTCCTTTCAAAATCTCTCCAATGTTGGAGGGAAGAATTTTTCACAAATTGATCATTCCATTTTCCTCCCCTCTAAATCTCTCACCCTTTCACTTATTATCCAAACAATGGATTTTTGCCATCTTCCTACCCATCCCCTCCCCTTCGGAAAATTTTAGTATGGATTTCTTAGAAAAAGGCCACCATAAGCAATGAATTACAGCCACACGTTTAGCCACATCAACATAGTCGGTTTTGGCAATCAATTTTTTTTTAGATTTCCGCAATTTTAGGAATGCTTTTAATTTTTTAATTTTTGTATTTTTTGGTATTTCTGGAATTTGTTATATTATATATTTGGTTTTTTAGAACTAACACTTAATGTACATGATATACTACCTGTATTTGTACGGATTGCAATACTTTAAATTATACATACTCCCTAATCATTTGTGATAGTTTATGATATGGAAAAATTACAAATCCGTTAACGTCTTCTTCTATGCTGCCATTAACGAGTTCTTCAATGTCGAAATTCGTCCTTCACTCACTGGTCCACTTCTACTTTGCCATATTCGACCTCTTCAATGTTGATATAAGTCGTCTGTGAATCTTCTTCAACCTCACCAACCCTCTTTTTCATCAACGACTTCTACAAATTCAGAAATACTTCCATTGACGTCTTTGTATATGGTGCCACGAACGAATTCTTCAATCTGGCCAAGCCTCCATTAAAGGCGAGTTTTTTTAAGTTAATGAAATTTGGTTATCCTGATATATAGATTAATTTTGAATAAAATTAGGGTTCATAAGATTTAATTAGAATTAAATTAGGGTTCATTAGAAATTTAGGTATCCTGATTTATAGATTAAAGAAATATAAGAGTTCTGGTGAGGCACACAAGCTCGTAGATGATGGTGTATTTCGATTTTGGAAAGGTTGAAGATAACTGCCCTTTCAAATTACCCGTCTTTGCGCAAAATTCATAATGGGTGTTTTGTTTGGACAGATCCATAACATGTTTTGGTGATCTCCGTACAATGTGTATCTTAATCAAGATCACAAATCATCAACCAACGTTTGGCAATGACCACGAAACCGTTGCTACATAGCCAAAAAAACAGTAACACATTCCATCATGACTCGAAGCGTACCTTGAAGATTTTAGTGAAATGGGCAAATATATTATGACCACCCATTACTACTATGTAAGTCTCTACAATTCTCGTCGAATCTTAGATCAACAATGTAAAGATAAAAATGTTCATTACAAATTAGAGCAAAAGAGTAGAATTTACTGTCGTCAAAATCGTGGCGATGAGCTTAACCAGTTTTGGTCACATCTATACAATGCGTAACTAAAATGAGAACACACCTGGATAACCACCCTTTGGCAATGAAATCCAATCTTCACTCGAAGCATATACAAGTTATGTAGCACATTCAATTTAATACTCTCATTTGGATAAACATAGAAATATTATAATCCCCTAAAAACCTACTCATAGTGGGTGTTTGTTTTGGACAGACCCATAATATGTTTTGGTCATATCCACACAATGTTTATCTTAACTAAAATCACAACTTGTCAACCAACGTTTGGCAATGACCCCGAAATGTTACTACATAGCCAAAAGGAAGTAACACAGTCCATCGTGACTCCAAGCATAGCTTGAACACTCTAGTTAAATGGGCAAATATATTATGACCACCCATTACTACTATGTACGTCTTTACAATTATAGGTTAATCTTAGATCAACAATATAAAAATAAAAAATGTTCTTTACAAATTAGAGCAAAGTAGTTGAATTTACTGTTGTGAAAATTGTAGCAATGACCTTACCCGGTTTTCGTCACATCTATACAATGCGTAACCAAAATAAGAACACACCTAGATAGACACCCTTTGGCAATGACATCCAATCTTCACTTCAAGCATATACAAGTTCAGTAGCACATTCAATTTAATACTCTAATTTGGATAAACACGAAAATTTTATAATCCCCTAAAACACTACTCATAGTGGGTGTTTGTTTTGGACAGACCTATAACATGTTTTGGTCATATCCACACAATGTGTATCTTAATTAAGATCACAACTCGTCAACCAACTTCTGGCAATGACCACAAAACTATTGCTACATAACCAAAAGCAGTAACACAATCCATCATGACTCCAAAGCATAGTTTAAAGATTCTAGTTAAATGGGCAAATTATATTATGACCACCCATTACTACTATGTAAGTCTTTACTATTCTAGTTGAATCTTAGATCAACAATGTAAAAATAAAAGTGTTATTTACAAATTCGAGCAAAGTAGTTGAATTTACAGTCGTGAAAATCGTGGCAATGACCTTAACTGGTTTGGGTCACAAATTAGAGAAAATTAGTTGAATTTACTCTCGTGAAAATCGTGGCAATGACCTTAACCGTTTGGGTCACATCTATACAATGCGTAACCAAAATAAGAACACATATGAATAGCCACCCTTTGGCAATGACAACCAATCTTCACTCCAAGCATATACAAGTTCAGTAGCACATTCAATTTAATACTTTACCGAGTAAGTGTTGGTCCAGTGGTGATGGGGACTGGCTTTGGTAGGACGGACTCGTGTTCGAATCCCTGCAACACCCTTGGGAGAGGAATGGAACCTAACCACCCCGAACTTGGCCTCGATCCGGATGTAGCCTGAAGGGTGAACTGGGTGCAAACACCAAAAATAAAAATTAATACTCAAATTTATAAACATGGAAATATTATAATCCCCTAAAAACCTACTAATAGTACAGTTCAATGTCCATATCAACAATGTAAGGGTACAACTTTGGTTGAATCGTAGATGAACAATGGAATCACAAATTCCAACACCTTTAGATTTAAGATGCTGGAGTAACTAGCATTAAAATTTGGGCAATGACCACAATAAGATATGAAGATTGCCAAATTAGAATGAAGAAAATGATACGTACTATGACTTTTTGTAACTCGACTACAACATAGTTGTGAAGTAGTTGTTTAAAAACTCGCGCTTAAATTTTAAAGTGAACCTATATAATTTATAGTTGTAAAGGAGATTTAATCAGCAACCATACTCTCAATTACATTATTACATACGATTCCGTTAATTTTCCATTTCAGCTAATTGCTTTTGATATTAGATCTATACAGAATGAACCACTACAATTTACAGTAAAGAAGGGTGTTCTTGAGGGATGGGCAGCCACATTTTGGCAATGGCCACACAACCTTATGGTAATAGCTAATAAATATAAGTGATGTCCACATGTATACACAATTTAGATATCTAATTCTGATAATCTGAACCTTAAACAAAAACAATAGCAATAATAATTAGGCAATGTATGGTCTTAGTTAAATATTTGATAAAATGGTTAAGACCTAAAACCCAATATTTTATAATTCCTTTTACATGTTCATCATTATTGTGGCAATGTCTATGTCTATGGAAATAGCAAAAACAATACTTGCACCATACTTTATCCAAAGATCTTGAAATTCTCTACAATATACAATTACACCACAATATATACTTAATATACGATGGAGTGCAGAAATTATATGCACCCAAAATTTGGCAATGTCCACTGTAAATGCCCATCAAGAGTTAAGTTAAACCGTGTAAACCAATCATCCAAAAACAAAGCTAAATTATATATCCGTGATTATAATATGAGGGCACAACCTAATTCCTAATCATCATTGTTGTTGAAGGACATGATCCTCGTCACCATCAAGATAATTTTCATTTTCACCGTCTTCATCATCGTCATGAAGGGTACTTGCACCATCATCTCCCTCCCCATCATCCTTCTCTTCGCCTGAATCACCACCTGTGAATCATATAGCATTATTTTACTGTTTTCAAAATGTTCACTTCAAAAAAACACAAATGTGATGATTCATTGAATTTAAATTTAATTATACCTAAAGTAGAATTTCCAGAATCATCGTCGCCTGTATCAAACGCTTGGACCAATCTCTCGTTGCCACTAAGCGATTGTCCTCCATTAGTGGAGCAGTGAACGTTTCTGGATGTAAACGCCTGAGCATCTCTTGGACCACAAGGATCTCCAGCATAGCCTCCCGCACCGTATCGACATTTTCACCTACCCGCCATTGCTCTAAGGTTTTTTTTAGCTTGTGCCTGCTCGGGTGGAGGATTTCTTTTTGGCGCACGCCTAACACCGCGCTTCTTCCATGCACGCTGTCTGAATCGAACGTATATCCCAGAGCATTTTCGATTTTGTTGCTATTGAACGACGTTGAGTATTTATATTCTGTAACGACCTCATTTGAAGGTCCACGTTGAATTGCCTGAACACCTTAGTCAACCACATCCCATAAGGAAGGAATCCTTTTTTATTCTTATGAGCAGCAACCATGTAATTGATCATCATCATCGGCATGTTAATCATATTATTTGCAAGGATGCAGTCCATCACCAACATGTCTAGGTAGGTAAGGGAAGATTCCCTGCCCAACAAACAGATGAATGTCTGACAAAGAATCAAGTGAAGTAGGCGAGAGGGAAGTGGAAGTTCATCCATCAAAGGCTTATTTGTTCCTTCTACGTGAGGATGACTCTACACCTAATGGCTTCCGTGGGATCGAAAATAGCCACAACACTTATTACCTGGTAAACTGTGCACCCCCTTATTTGGAATGTCTAAAATTTCCCCCAGCACGGTGTCATCTAGCACTATCGACGTCCCCTTCACCCAAGTATATATAACCCCAATTTCTCAAGTGTCGAAATGAGTGTTGAATTGACGCACAAGCTCTAGGTATATGGGTACCGACTCTTCCAGCAACTTATCCCATTCCTATTGTTCAAGCCATTTCCTCACAAATGCCACACTGTACTCGTCTAGAGAATAAAAATCCACCGGCCTACGTGATGCTATTTTCCTTGCCCCTAATACTGTTGTACAGTTTGTGGTAGATCGATGACTTGAACCTGGAGTCTGGTGGTTCAGTTCCTCTTGCTTAAAAGTGTGACCTTGTCCTTCTTCTTGGACTTGAATTTGGTATTTCATCGACCCCATGAATTTTTCGTTTCCTTGTAGGTGTTGAATGATCTGTTGGTGTTGCGCTCTTCCTCGTTGATTGATGCCTTTTGGTTACTTTCTTCTGTGATGCGTTCTTCTTCGCAATTTACTTATACCTTGTCATGCTTCAATTAGTAATGCAAAAAATGTCAGCCTATCGTTATTATAAAGAGTTTGGAAATGAGTTGCAGCTCAATCACAATTACATCACTTTATGCCACACCATAAACAAAATGACTATGACCAACTTCGAAGTCAACAAAAAATATGTCTATCAATATGGAAGTCCCATAACACTTCAAATTATGTACTGTGAACATTCGGAAAAAGAAATTATTACATAATGGAACCAATATATTGTTATGTCATTGCCAACAACAAACACATTTTTCCTAACAAATTATGTATTTTAGAATATTGGAAATAGCTAAACCGAACAGGAAATATGCTTCAAAAAACCTACATCCTACTATTGTAAGTGACACTAAATCAATCATTTAGACTGAACATAAAAACATTAGGAGTACATTAACTCCATATATCAAAAGCCAAGTCTATTGATCAATTAGGACTATGAGATAGACTTATTCAAATACCTAATCTACATAAGCACTGTCACATAATTCTCTAAACTCCTTGCAAATTGCTAATTCAAATAAGCGAATTATGGTCAGTTTAGGCTATTTTCGGCCCATTTAAGTCGAATGGAGAATTTAAAAGGCGAATTAGATAGCGAATTATGTGACTATGAACATAACTGAACTTGCTTTATGCTTGAATCAAGTAAGTTTCTTAAGAACTTAAATTCTGAAGTATGTCATGTGTTTTAGATTGTATGTTTTCTAAACGACGGTCTGCTACAAATATGTAGAGTACAATTTGACAGTGTTTGCTAAATGTGACCATATCCCAGCTATTGAAAAATTGCATGGAAGCCATACGTAGTTGAACAATTGTTGAATTTCTAATGACAAAAATCCTATACCCAACCAAAATTGATAATCGACTAAAATGAAGCCTAATCACCCACTAGCAACATCATTCAATCACACACAAATGAAAAATCAAAGTAAACAAAGATGGAAAATATGACGGAACAATTAAAGAGAGAAAGAAATTTCACCTTCAATTAACGAACTTCGGATTATCTCGCTGAGGATGCTTTCGAGTTTGCTATTAGGGTTTTGATACATATTGAGAAGGTAATAGGCAACAGTTGGTAGAAAAGACGATATAAGGTTAAAATAAAATAGAGAGCCAAAATTTATTTCAGATACCATTAAAACCTTGGATTTCAAATTTTGAAGAAATTTTAAGTATTGTTTGTAATGCTCCTAACTGAAAAGGCAAATGCTATTCTTATTATTAAAAAAAGGAATAGGAAGACGTACGAACATCCAAAGACGTTGGATAAGGCTGCTAAAAGTGAAAATATTAAAGTATTATAAATAATAACTTCATCCACCGATCCGTTATTTAACGTATTTTTCAAATGTAGAACCAATTTGAGAGATATATTGAACATTTACTAACGCATATGTTAAATACTATAACAAGATCCAATTGAAAATTATTCTAGTAGAATGTTAAGGATCTCTAGACAAGAGAACATTATAGTGCCTTATTATTTTTGAATGATTTTAAATAACGGGTGCATTTAATACTGGGAATTTTGTCGACCTTATAATAGAAAAGTTTAGTTAAAGTACACGTTATACATATGTTTGGCAAAGGAAAAAAATTTATATGTTGTTAATTTGACAATATGCATTCTATGGATTTTTTTGAAAGGACCTTTTATACATACCTACTACTTCTCAATAAAAAAATATACATACCTACTTCTTAAAACATGATTTTTGTTTTATATTACACATTTCATACATAGTCACCATTAATTGATCAACATATTAATGTTTAACAACAACATATCTATTCGAGAAAAGGCAGTGGGCGTGTTCGGCGTAGCTTTATAAGTAAGTTTTAGATAGCTTTTAGCTTTTTCAAATATTATACTATAAGTGTTCCGCAAGGTAGCTTTTAAAGCAAGCTTTCAAGTAGCTTTTAACCTTATAGTAACTTTTGTGCAAAACTAATATTTGTAGCTTTCTGAGTAGCTTTTGTCCAAACATATATATTGTAAGCTATTATTTTATCTACAACTGTTTTTACCGAACAACAATCATTTAAGCAGCTAGTTGTACAGTTGAAACACAACAGTTACCTCTGCATTTGAAAAGTAAAAATTAAGAGCTGAAGCTAAAATCTAAAATCTCACAGCTATTTTGCCGAACAGAAATGAGTTTTCCTATGCTATCTACTTATGAATGATCGTCCAACATATAAATGCAATTTTTTGGCCATGTCTAAAATCATTATATGTTATCTTAAATAAGGTTTCTTTTACTATCTCTTTAAATTTCCCACCAAGTACACATTTTAAAATATTCATTATTCTAATTTTATCAAGTTGTTTGGATAGGCTAAAATCATGCAACCCCCCTCTCCCCACTTCCCTAATTTAACAATTTGTTAATTATGCTGCCCATACATCGTTAATATGTGAGCTAGTCTTTTAAATTTTTGGTGAAGTTAAAACAAAGGTATAGTAGAATGTGAATTAGTATTGATAATATCATCCTATAACTGATGAAAAGTATATGTAATGACCTATAGTGAGTTTTTCTGTTTCCATTCATAAGATCCGTTTTGATTTGATTTTTTACCGTGACAATTGTACTTTGAATTTCTACTCGGTAATTTTTGGTCTTTGACACATCTACCCATTTGGATTTGATGGACAATTACCATATTGGTGTTATTCCTAGTTGAATATATGGTTACATTGATTTGAAGTTTTAACTTTCTCATATTACTTTTATCATTGTGATAAAAAAATTGAGGGTATTGATATTTACAACCCTAAGGGCCTGTTCTCTTCGACATGAAACAACTGAACTAAATTGAACTAAACTGAATTGAATTGAACTGAACTGAACCACGTTGATGTTATTCAGTTATTTGCCATCGTATATACAGTTTCAATGATAGAAATCTTAACTTCCCCATGTAAATTTTATCATTATGTTTCAAGAAAGTAATTAAACTCTAATAAGTTATCATGGAAGTTCGGAATATAACATTCTCTGTAACCCCTGAACCCGGGGGTCCTTAATTAAACATCATTAACCATAAATAATCTCAGTTGACAGTGGAAGCATTTTCATAAACCTGTGGATTATGGCCCGCTTTAATACAATATCCTTAAGATATCTCACCATCTCTAAAAATTACAATAATGACCTTTCAAAAATCCTAACAATGATTCACGAAATCCATCTCCAAGACTTCACTTCCATAGGTTTGATCCTAAGCTCTCTTTCTTAACCTGGGCTTCGTTCAGAAGAAAAAAATAGAGAAACAAGAAAACACAGAAAAACATTCCAAAAAGAGTGGAAAACTCGTAACTTTACTCCAGCCCGTAAAAACGGTTTTAGTTTGAAAACGTTTTTCATACAGAGGCACATATCACATTGTTGTATTCGTTATTTTGATGATGACAAATAAATAGTTTTTAACTTAGTTTTAATTAGTTCTTAATTACTTATTATTTATGTAGTTATTTACAAAGTATTATTAATTATTTACTTTATTAGACCTAAAATAAACTTATAGAGAATTGGTTTAATAATAACCAAAATTAAGTTGTTTAGGAAAATAGAATATTTTTAGTTATATTACTTTGTGTAGAATTAATATTCTAATATTATGGAATATTGGATTCCATACTATTAGTTGAGTTTTTTTATGGTTTCCAGGAAATTAAGACGTTGAAGAGTTGGCGGTTTTGCGAGGCTAAATTGGTGGGTTGAGGTCCAAGATTCTAGGGGCCATGATCACAACTAACAAACTGCGCATCTAATATAAATCCTAAACTGCCAAAGACCAAGTCAAGAGCTGTTGAGAAGATCATGGAAGACTCGGAGACTCGTTCAACTGTGTAAACGCACGGTTATGAATCGTGGCCTAAGCATGATCCATAACGGCCATGAAGGTGGAAGATAATGCCTAAAAACTTGCGTCCACTACAAGAAAGTTGAAGAAGACCGTTGAAGGTATATCACAGCTATATAAACTGAGAAGAAATTGATTTTAGTACTCAAGACTTTCTACATTAACTGTGTAATTCTTTTAGAAAGTTATTTCGGTTTCATTCTATTCAACAATTCATTATTGTATTCAAATAATTTGAGTTGGGGTGAGTGAAATTTTGTGAGAAAATTTCTACATTCAAGAGAGAAAGAGAAGAAAGAGAAAGAGAAGACTTCGAGTGAAGTCAAGAGAGAAAGCCACGTGTTCAGGGGGAACAGGGTGACTGGGAACCAGTTCCTAGAGGAACAGAGTGAGTTGCTGTTTATAATAGGGTGTAATTTACTATTATAAATAAAAGGGCAAGATTTATTCCTAGATAATATAGGAATAAGATCTTGTTTAAAAGCATTTCTAGTGTTCTTAGTTTTAACTTCTCTTTAATTCTTTTAAACTTATTAATTCCGCAAAAATAGCCCATAATAGTCTTTACTACAATTCACCCCCCCTCTTGTAGTAAACTTGTAAGTTCTATAGGACCAACAATAGGTATTAGAGCCTGTTCCTCCAGAAACAGCTAACACCTAGGAGCCTGATCCTAGAGAACATGAATACAACTGGAGAAAAGCTAGATGAGGGATACTCTACTCAACGTCCTCCAATGTTCAATGGTAAACACTATCGCTATTGGAAGAATAGGATGGAAATATTCATTAAGGCAGAAAACTATCAAGTTTGGAGAGTTATTGAGATAGGTGACTTTGAAGTCACTGAAAAGTATGAAGAAGGCGAGCTAGTTACAAAACCGCTCTCAAAGTATGACAAAGAAGACTTCGAGAAAATGGAGATGAATAGCATGGCCAAGAAAATTCTGCATTATGGTCTTGGTCCTCATGAACACAATAGAGTCATGGGATGCAAGAGTGCAAAGCAGATGTGGGAACTCCTTCAAGTTACACATGAAGGAACAAGCGAGGTCAAGAGATCTAAGATAGACATGCTCATGCATAGATATGAGTTATTTCAAATGAAACCTAAAGAGCTAGTTCATGATATGCTTACAAGATTCTCAGATATCATAAATGAACTTGACTCTCTAGGAAAATCTATTTCCCCAGAGGAACAAGTACGCAAAGTATTGAGAAGTCTTCCACAAGACGAGAAGTGGATGGCTAAGGTGACAGCTCTACAAGAAACCAAGGATTTCACCAAGTTTAACATCGAACAACTTTCTGGATCCTTGATGACACATCATTTGCACTTAGGAACTCATGAACCTGACTCCAGCAGATCAAAGTCCCTGGCTCTCAAGACTGAAGAACAAGATGATTTAGAAACTAATGAAGAGGAAGCTGCCTTGATAGTTAAGAAATTCAAAAAGTTCTTCAACAAGAACTATAAAGGGAAGAGCACAAGGAAAACCTCAAAGCTAAGCTGCCATAAGTGCGGAAGTCCAGATCACTTCATAAAGTAATGTCCTTTGTGGGAAAACGAGAAAGGAAAAAGCAGATTCAAGAGCAAAGAACAGCAAAAACCTTTCTCTAAAACTGAAATGAGAAAGGCTATGGTAGCAGCCTGGGGTGAAACAGGTTCTGATAAGGAACAGGAACAACCTGAGGATGAAACTGCTCATCTGTGTCTAATGGCAAAATCAGATAGTGAAGAGGACGTATCCAGCAAACAGCTACACTTTAATGTTGTTGAAGAAGAATTATCAAAATTAAATAAGAACCAACTCACTAAATTACTTTTAGAAACCCTTGATAACTACAAGGCAATCTGCATAAGAGATGAGAATATGGAGAAGGCCTTGAAAGTTACCAGGGAACACACAAATTGGTTTAAAAAATTAAATTCAGATATTGAGGAAAGGTTCTTTGATCTTTTTGATAAATACCGTGGTTTTCAAGAAGCTTATGAAAAACTGAAAAATGATAACTACTTCTTGAATATTGCTTTGGCAGAATTGAAACTAGTTGTTCCTGAAGGAACCAGTTCCTCTGACAGTACCAGTATAGAATTTGAAAATTGAGCATGAATTAGTGCTAAATGAAAATATGAAACTGAAGAGGAAACTGGAATCTTCAAGAGTCAAGCTTCCTGATCCAGTTAGTCGGATACAAAAATATAAAAATGGACGAAGGAATGGACTAGGTTTCAATTATAAGAAGAGGAACAAACATAAAAATATGTTGACCTGCCAAGCAACAGAATCTGTTCCTACTGTGGGAATAGTGGACACTTAGTGTCTGACTGTTCCACCAAAGAGGAACAGATCGAAATGAACACTCGCTTAGTGAAGCAAGAGTGGAGAATTAAGAGGAACGCACACTCAACAGAGGAATCCAAGTCTAACTGGGTTCCTACCACTGACTCATTACTGTAGGTGTAGACTAAAGTGAGGGGGAACAACCTGTGGTACCTCGCTAGAGGTTGTTCCAAGCACATGACAGGAGATCAAACCATATTTCTCTCACTTTCAGTCTACGAAGGAGGAACTGTGACCTTTAGAGACAACCTGACAGGTAAAGTAGTAGGTAAAGGTAAAGTTGGGAAATCTCAGTCACATTCCATTAATACTGTATTTTTAGTCGAGGGTTTGAAACATAATTTGCTTAGCATCTCTCAATTATGTGACAAAGGAAACAATGTGAAATTTACTAATGAATGTTGTGTGGTTATGATAGGTTTTAGTCGTATCGCCTAATCAAAAATAAACCTACGGACCTCTAACTAGGTAGTCAGTGGAAGCAGGGTCGAATCCACAGGGAGACAGAGTTTCTAAATTAATATTCAACCGATTCAGCTACTCCAGATGAAATCAGGGAAGAAATAATTAAACTAAAGAATAGACTACAGAAGACGGAATAAATCGAGGATTAAACTATGGAATAAAAGTCTAGGGTATTAGGTCGGTCCACCATGCTCATACCAATCAAATAGGATCAACTACTACCAAAACCTAAGTCAAGAGTCGGGGGATTAGAGCCTATGTTGAGCTATGGTTAAGACTCAACGCTCATAGTTCAACATACGCCACATGTTCACTAACATAATCAGAACTACTGACGTGTCCTAGGCCTCTAGTCGTAAGACGGATCTGTGCAAACAACTATTAACCACAAGCAACCAACGAAACTGCGCAATAACGTTAATTACTCAATAAAGAACAAACCACATCACAATCACCCTAATCAAACCCTAGAAATCAATAAGAGTCTAAATCACAATCATGGTATAAACATGGCTTTCCTATCTAACACCCTAGAAAGAGACTACTCACTCATAATCGAATTAACAACAACAAAACTAATATGAAACCCTAACAATTGCATCATGAACGATTAAATAAATAAACTAAGCAATTGAGAATAATAAAAGAGATTAGGGTAAGAAAGAATACCAATTAACGGAAAGCAGTAACTTTATTGAAATCGAAATAGGTTTGATTACCTCTAAATTAATCTAAAGTGTTTGAATTGAACTAAGAATAATGAAGAATAAAACTAGTCTAAAGCTAATGAAAGATGAATAAAAGATGTATATAATAATGAGGAAAACGGTATTTATAATACCCCTCAAGTCTAATTAAAAATAGGAAGCAAAAGAAGAAATTCGCGACAAATGCACCAGACCCGATCGGGCCCGAGCACAGTACCCGATCGGGTCCACAGCAGCTTTAGCATTTTTGGTCTTGGGCTTCGATAAATCAGCAGCGCAATAGCAATAAGTGGACTGGGCCTCCATCCGATCACACACCCGATCGGGTCGTGGATCGGGCGCCCAGCAGATTAGCATCTTGGCGCTTGTGGCGTAGCAGCAGCAGAGGATCAATTGAATATTATGGCCCACCCGATCGGGCCGTGGGCAGCCACCCGATCGGGCCAGGCGACCCAATGGGCAGCAATATCCTCTCGAAAGCAGCAGCAGAATGAGACGTAGCAGCACTAGACCCGATTGGGTCGGGCGGTGGATGCCCGATCGGGTCTGGGCACATGTGTGCTCGCCCGATCTGATCGGGCATACCTTGCCCGATCGGGTCCGCAACTTTCATACCCGATCATAAATACTTCGCCCGATCGGGCCATTTCTGCCCGATCGGGCCATTTCTGCCCGATCAGTGCACGAAAACCTCCTTTTGACTCTTTGGCTCACTAATCTTCACGTTTAGGGGTCTTGGGACCTCCTAAACTAGCCATAAAGCTCGTGAGCCATCCTACGTGCCTTGTAACATCTCGTAAAGTCGTGGTTGCTTCCAAATGGCTCGGGAATAAGGAGAAAACTCCCTAAAACCTGCAATTCAACACTAAAATACAAAACCACAACTATATACGATAGTTAGCACAAAATAGCTCCCAAGAGCTCCAATGACGCACAAATTAGCTTGTAAATAAGGGAGAAAACTCTATATAAAAACGTGATATCAAACTCCCCCAAGCTAAACCTTTGTTTGTCCTCAAGCAAACAGAACATGAACATGGAACAGATTGCCTCACCCCATAGATAAAAACAAATAAAAGCTCAAAACATTTTCAAGACTAAGAATCGTTCTAGCAGGCATAATTCAAGTTTGGCTAATCAAATCCATCCAACCACCAATCATTTAAGCAATTTATCAAACTCAGGCATCCACAAGGCATACAAATCCTCAAAAGGCTCTCACAAGGGTATCACTCCTCTCTATTTTATGGCAGGCAAAGAATATGCCCGAACACTCACCAACCCGACCATAAGTACCCTTCCCACTCACACTCTCATGTGTTTAAGAAGGTTCAATGACGCTCAACCTAGTCAAGTCGACTCAATTAGCAGAAATACTCCCTAGCTTTGACAAACTGACTCGAAATCAATCAAATGAACAATGCAGACATAAGCTCAAGAGGACTTTATAGGGTTGTAATGGGGCTTAGGCGAGAGGTAGGGGATACTTTTGGGTAATGTGGTGGAAAAACCAAGAAAAAGGGAGCATAAATCATTCAAACAAGGCCTAAGATGGCCTACACAACTCCCAAAAATCACCATAAAACCATGTAAAGTAACCCAACGCTCATAAATCAATGAAAAGCTCATAACAAACCCAATTTTCTAGCAATGGAGCGAATATTCTTTTATGAACGTACGTGAATGAAAGAACTAGAATTCTTTTGAATTTTCATTTCATTTTTTTTTCATTTTTCTGAACTTCATTCACGCAACTCTAAACTTGCTTCTTATTCTCTCTTTCTCACTCTTAAACCACAGCAAATACACTTTTAAATTCCTCAAGAAACAAACTAAACCAACAAACCAATATCAAACTCAACCCATACAAAAGCTCCCCCAAGCTAGGCTTGGAATAATATCAAGTGAAGGCTTTTGGCTCATAATAGGGGTTTAAGTAACACGAAACAAGTCATTAGGCTCAGCGGGGCTAAGGAGGATAAAAGTATATCAAAAACTCACTCTGAAGCTCAAGAATAAGACAAAAGAACGCCTCTATCACAGCACATGCTACAAGTCATCTAAAATCAGACAAATACGAAGTCAAAGTCAAGATCAATCCACTAAAGAGGAACTAACACACAAGAATAGACTGGATAATAATATGAATCCAATAGGCTACAAAGAGGCCTCACAGTCTAACCAATTCAGGTATGCAACACAAAGTGGTCTAATATAATCCAGAAATGCTCGAAATCATAGCAATCAAACATCAAATCATAGCCTCAAGATCACAAATGCCCAGCTATCCAGAAAACAAAGTCAAATCATTTTCAAATAGAGCACAGCAAGGGGCACAGGGAGGCAACTAAACCATTCATGGGAACCATATATTTTTTTAAATTTTTTTAGTATTTTTGAAAGCAGTAAATCTATCCTAGAAAGCAGTAAAAGAGATAGGGAATACAAACAGAACTCCTCCCCCAAGCTGAACTTGGCAGTGTCCTCAATGCCAAAAGGTGATAAGGACTATGCTAAGAGGAAAAACAATGTTAGTACCCTCACTCTCGATCACAAAAAGAAGGAAAATAAAAAGAAAAGAAAAAGGGAAATAAAAATACGAGTTGCCTCTCGCACAGCGCTGGTTTATAAAGGTCCCGCACGACCATAATCCTCCCTCTCTCAAATAGGAGGGGCTTGGCAATGAGTGCCACCCTCATCAAACATCTTTCTCCTCCAAATGTTCTTGACAATGCCTCCAGACGGTGAGACAATCTTAGGTGGAATTGGAACCTTCTCCACACCTACTTCATCCAGAACCTCATCCCCGGCAACGGCGCCAAAATTTGATAGGTTTTAGTCGTATCGCCTAATCAAAAATAAACCTACGGACCTCTAACTAGGTAGTCAGTGGAAGCAGGGTCGAATCCACAGGGAGACAGAGTTTCTAAATTAATATTCAACCGATTCAGCTACTCCAGATGAAATCAGGGAAGAAATAATTAAACTAAAGAATAGACTACAGAAGACGGAATAAATCGAGGATTAAACTATGGAATAAAAGTCTAGGGTATTAGGTCGGTCCACCATGCTCATACCAATCAAATAGGGTCAACTACTACCAAAACCTAAGTCAAGAGTCGGGGGATTAGAGCCTATGTTGAGCTATGGTTAAGACTCAACGCTCATAGTTCAACATACGCCGCATGTTCACTAACATAATCAGAACTACTGACGTGTCCTAGGCCTCTAGTCGTAAGACGGATCTGTGCAAACAACTATTAACCACAAGCAACCAACGAAACTGCGCAATAACGTTAATTACTCAATAAAGAACAAACCACATCACAATCACCCTAATCAAACCCTAGAAATCAATAAGAGTCTAATCACAATCATGGTATAAACATGGCTTTCCTATCTAACACCCTAGAAAGAGACTACTCACTCATAATCGAATTAACAACAACAAAACTAATATGAAACCCTAACAATTGCATCATGAACGATTAAATAAATAAACTAAGCAATTGAGAATAATAAAAGAGATTAGGGTAAGAAAGAATACCAATTAACGGAAAGCAGGAACTTTATTGAAATCGAAATAGGTTTGATCACCTCTAAATTAATCTAAAGTGTTTGAATTGAACTAAGAATAATGAAGAATAAAACTAGTCTAAAGCTAATGAAAGATGAATAAAAGATGTATATAATAATGAGGAAAACGGTATTTATAATTAAAAATAGGAAGCAAAAGACGAAATTCGCGACAAATGCACCAGACCCGATCGGGCCCGAGCACAGTACCCGATCGGGTCCACAGCAGCTTTAGCATTTTTGGTCTTGGGCTTCGATAAATCAGCAGTGCAATAGCAATAAGTGGACTGGGCCTCCACCCGATCACACACCCGATCGGGTCGTGGATCGGGCGCCCAGCAGATTAGCATCTTGGCGCTTGTGGCGTAGCAGCAGCAGAGGATCAATTGAATATTATGGCCCACCCGATCGGGCCGTGGGCAGCCACCCGATCGGGCCAGGCGACCCAATGGGCAGCAATATCCTCTCGAAAGCAGCAGCAGAATGAGAAGTAGCAGCACTAGACCCGATTGGGTCGGGCGGTGGATGCGCGATCGGGTCTGGGCACATGTGTGCTCGCCCGATCTGATCGGGCATACCTTGCCCGATCGGGTCCGCAACTTTCATATCCGATCATAAATACTTCGCCCGATCGGGCCATTTCTGCCCGATCAGTGCATGGAAACCTCCTTTTGACTCTTTGGCTCTCTAATCTTCACGTTTAGGGGTCTTGGGACCTCCTAAACTAGCCATAAAGCTCGTTAGCCATCCTACGTGCCTTGTAACATCTCGTAAAGTCGTGGTTGCTTCCAAATGGCTCGGGAATAAGGAGAAAACTCCCTAAAACCTGCAATTCAACACTAAAATACAAAACCACAACTATATATGATAGTTAGCACAAAATAGCTCCCAAGAGCTCCAATGACGCACAAATTAGCTTGTAAATAAGGGAGAAAACTCTATATAAAAACGTGATATCAGGTTAGTGACACCATTATAGGAACCAAGATACTAGAAGGAACAAGAAAGGGAAACACTTATGTTGTTGACCTAAACCTTGTTCCTAGGAACAATCTAACTTGTCTTAGTGTACTAGAAGATGACCAAAACCTTTGTCATAAAAGGTGTGTTCATGCAAGCTTTACACTGCTTCATAAACTAAGTGGTAAAGACTTGGTAGTTGGTTTTCCAACTATAAAAGGATCAAGCCATGGAGTTTGTGGAGCTTGTGTAAGAGGGAAGCAAGTCAGATCCTCGTTCAAATCCAAGAAAATGGTAAGCACTCAAAGTCCACTTGAGCTGATCCACATGGATCTTTTTGGCCCGGTTAGAAACCAAAGCAGATCAGGTCAGAGATATGTATTAGTTATTGTTGATGATTTTTCTAGATTTACGTGGCTAATATTCCTTCATAGCAAGGATGAAACGTTTGATGAATTTATAACGTTTGCTAAGAAGGTTCAAAGGGTAAGTGGTTTTAAATTGAAACACCTAAGATCTGACCATGGTACGGAGTTTGAAAAATCCAAGTTTGATGATTTTTGCAGTAATGAAGGATTAGATCACAACTTCTCTGCTCCAAGGACACCACAATAGAATGGTGTAGTTGAAAGAAAGAACCGGACTCTAGAGGATATGGCTAGAACAATGCTTATATCATGCAATCTTCCAAAGAATTTTTGGGCTGAAGTTGTGAACACTGCATGTTACATCATCAACAGGGTCATGCTAAGAGCCATCACTAAGAAAACTCCTTATGAACTATTCAAAGGAAGAAAACCAAATATCTCTTACTTTAGAGTCTTTGGATGTAGATGTTTTGTACACAACAATGGTAAACACAATTTAAGTAAATTTGATGCTAGAAGTGATGAAGCTGTTTTTACAGGATATGCTTTAAATAATAAAGCATACAAAGTTTATAATAAGAGAACAATGTGCATAGAGGAAAGTGTCCATATTATCTTTGATGAAACTGACTCACTACAGGAACCATGTTACGAAAATGATTTTGAAATTGGGTTAACTCATCTTCAAGAGACTGACAATCTTGAGGAGGAACTGACCCCTGCAGGAACAATTAAGAAACATATTCTTGAAAATGAACTAACGGTTCCTGAGCCTGTTCTTCACGAGGAACAGGTAAATGAAGGAACAATAGATGCAGGAATACAGGCAGAAGAAACTCACACAGAGAATGAACAGGAACAAACTGAAGAGCCTCAAGTTGAAGGAACAGGAACAAGAAGATTTGAACCAAGATCTTGGAAGCACCAGAATTCACATCCCCTAGAGCTGATCATTAGCGACATTGAGAAGGGAACTCAAACAAGATCTCAACTTAGAAACTTTTGTGCCTTTCAAGCGTTCCTATCAATGATAGAGCCTCGAGACCACAATGAAGTAATGCTAGAGTCTGACTAGATAAATACCATGCAAGAGGAACTAAATGAATTTCAGAGGAACAAGGTATGGCACTTGGAGCCCAAACCCAAGAATCAGAAGGTAATTGGGTTAAAGTGGGTCTTCAGGAACATGCTAGATGAACATGGCACTGTGATCAGAAACAAGGCCAGACTCTTAGCAAAAGGCTACAACCAACAAGAAGGTATTGACTTTGATGAAACCTTTTCTCTAGTAGCTAGAATAGAAGCAATAAGAATTTTAATATCATTTGCAGCTTTTATGGGATTTAAGTTGTACCAGATGGACGTTAAATGTGCATTTTTAAATGGATATCTATTGGAAGACATCTATGTGGAACAACCTCCAGGATTTGAAAATCCTGATCTCCCAAATTAGGTCTATAAGCTAGATAAAGCCCTATATGGGCTGAAATAAGAACCTAGATGTTGGTATGAAAGACTTTCTAAATTCTTACTTGCTCATAATTTTGTTAGAGGCAAAGTTGATAGAACCTTGTTCCTTAATCAAAAGGAACAGACATTTTAGTAGTACAAATTTACGTTGATGATATTATTTTTGGTGCTACTAATGATTCTCTGTGCAAGGGTTTTGCTGACTTAATGAGCAGTGAATTTGAAATGAGCATGATGGGAGAGTTGAACTTCTTTCTTGGTTTGCAAATCAAGCAAACTGGAAGAAGAACAATGATCCATCAGCAAAAATATGTTAAGGAACTGCTAAAGAAATATGGACTGGAACAAGCTAAAACCAACCACACTCTTATAGGAAAAGGTACAAGGTTGGATGAAGATCAAAATGGTAAATCAATAGATCAGAAATTATACAGAGGTATGATTGGATCTCTTCTTTATTTAACTACAAGTAGGCCTGATATTTCCTTCAGTGTTGGTCTATGTGCTAGGTTCCAATCAAATCCAAAGGAATCCCACTTGATAGATGTCAAGAGGATCCTTAGGTATTTGAAAGGAAGTGACGATCTCTGTTTGTTCTATCCTCGTAGTGATACATTTGACCTAGTTAGCTACATTGATGCTGATTATGCAGGAGATTTGGTCAATCGTAAAAGTACCTCAAGACTTGCCCAGTTCCTAGGAACAAGCTTAGTTTCTTGGGGATCCAAAAAACAACATACAATTGCCTTGTCAACTGCTGAAGTTGAATATGTGGCTGCTGCTGCATGTTGTTCCCAAGTCTTATGGATCAAGCAACAGGTACGTGATTATGGTATTAAGTTTAAATGTGTTCCAATCTTTTGTGATAATACCAGTGCCATATGCTTATCCAAGGATCCAGTACACCACTCAAGGGTCAAGCACATTCACATCAGACACAACTTCTTGAAAGACTACGTTGAAAAGGGCTTAATCAAAGTTGAATTTTGCCCTGGAGAAAATCAAATTGCTGACGTTTTTACCAAACCATTATCTAGGGACAGATTTGAAAAGATTCGCTTGGAATTAGGAATGATCAAAATTGTATAAAATAGCCTATAAAATTTGAACTCTATGTACTAGTCATTTCTAAGAGTGTCCTGCAATCTTCATGAATTAAATTTCATACACCTAGGGTCATGTCTAAGGACTCACATTTGTCTTTAAATATTATCCTTATTGTCCATGCACATATATAGAGTAGGTAAATTAAATTGCTTGTATAGTTTAAAAGGGGTCCGTGTATCAACCATTTCTTTGATTGCTCACATTTTTCTTCTTCCACATTTTTATTCTCTCTCCTCCTATCATTATGATTTCTTTGATTCATTGTATCAACCATTTTTTCTTTACTCAAAATCAAATTCAGTTTATCTGATTTCAAGAGGGGAAACATTAAATGAAACACATTTACCCAAGCCTTACCCAGTCAAATCACACCTCTTCACATTCAATTAAACACGCCTCATCATTACAATATATACCCAACACTTCACTTCACTGACCACTTTTACCGACCCACTCCATCTTTTACTATTCATCTTCTCTCTCCTTCATCTCTCTTCATCCTTCATACTCTCTCTCTCCCATGGCACCCAAAAAGGAAACCTCTAGACTTCAAGAAAATTACCCAGCCGAAAAAACACCCTCCATGGACGAGCCAAGTGACCAAGAATCTTCTGATCCAAAAGACGATTCCACACATTCTCAAGAACCCATTTATGAAATTGAAGTGGCATCTCCCAAGCCTGAGGACGATGACGAGGATCAAGAAAGCAGTCAGGGGAGAGGCCTTCAGATTCCCACAAAACGGGGTAAGAAATCAAAATCCTCTCAATTTCTTATCGGATTCTGTGTTGATCTTGCATGGTGCAAGAAAGTAAAATGGAATGAGTTTCTGAGTCTGTTAAAGTTTCAAAAATGGATGAAGTTAGTCAGTGTAGATGAGGGATTATATGAGGAAGAGATGAGTTCCTTCTGTGAGAACTTCAATAAAACAGAGGGAGTGTGTGTAAGCTTAGTGAATGGGTGTGTGGTCACATTTACAGAAAAGAAATTGAGTGAATGGTTTGAAGTACCTTCAGATGGGTACCAGGAGTATGTTAAAGGGAAAGGAAAATTAAACATCAATGGCGTCTCAAATGAAAAAATTCTTCAGTTTTTTCAAGGAAACCCTCACTCTATGTCCATTGACCAAAAAGATCTCTCTCCCTCTCTATAATGTACTGTTTAGCAAAGAATATCAAGATAAACTTTCCCACTCTTATGCTCTCTCACCTTTCCGACTGCATATCCCATAATACCAAGGTGGGATATGGCAATCTGATCACCACAATTCTAAAGAAAAATAAAGTCAAACGGTCTGACAACCCTTTTTTCACCCTTGAGCCTGAAAATTATCTGACTAAGGAGACACTGACTAAACTTAGTTTGAGGGTGGTTGGTGGGAAATTGGAATTTGAGGGAGAGGCTACAGTGACTAAGCCTGAGGCAGGGACAAAGAGAAAATTTTTTGAGGAAGCTGTTGGGGAATTTGTCAGGAAGAGCTAGAGACTGGCTGGGGGTAAGTCTCTGAAGGACCAGGATCCGAAAAATGCTAAAACGATCAATCTGGATGAGGATCAGGTTCCTTCAATTGTTGTGGATTTTCCTCTCTTATATACCACTAGACTTCATGGAATTCTGAGGGAAATTAGGGAGTCTCTAACACTCATGCACACAAGGATCAATGTCTTGGAGAAGTCAGTTTCCACCCTTGATACACAGCAGCAGGAGACTTTAGCCGCCATCAAGCAGGCAGATACGGGGATCAGGAGCAAGGTGGATGCTGTGATCTCCAAGATTGACTCCGTTGTCTCCAACATCTTCAAACACACCAAACCATAATTTCCCCCCTCTCTTTAAACAATTGATTTACTGGTTAATTTTTTTTTGGGTTTGTAATATTTGGTTGCACAATTTTTTTTTCCTTTTGCGTTTCTTCTTTTGACACAGATCTTTCTGAACTTTTCTTTCCTTGCTCTTGTGATATGCTCAATCTGATCCTTTTTACTTGCACATGCTTTTCTTTTCGTACTTGCTTGTGTTTGGATGGCTAATATTATGAGATGCTTGTTTGAGCTACTTTAATTGATGCCTAGACTATTGACTCTTTAGTGCTGCAGGGACATAGCTTAGTTTTGATAGTAACAAAAGGGGGAAAAGACTTGTTGGCTGTCAAAAAACATTTATGGTCTGACATCGTTCCTGGAGCCTTTCTGATTACCTCTGTTCCTAGAGGACCCAGTTCCTAGTCCAAAATTGAGTTTGGACTTAAACTTAGACTTTTTAGATTTAGATATAGATGTAAACTTTACTTTAGACTTAGACTTAGGTTAGAATTTTTTTTTTGCCAACTTATTTTCCATCATCAAAAAGGGGGAATATTGTTGTATTCGTTATTTTGATGATGAAAAATAAATAGTTTTTAACTTAGTTTTAATTAGTTCTTAATTAGTTTTTATTTATGTAGTTATTTACAAAATATTATTAATTATTTATTTTATTAGACCAAAAGTAAACTTATAGAGAATTGGTTTAATAATAACCAAAATTAAGTTGTTTAGGATAATAGAATATTTAGTTATATTACTTAGTGTAGAATTAATATTCTAATATTATGGAATATTGGATTCCATACTATTAGTTGAGTTTGTTAATGGTTTACAGGAAATTAAGATGTTGAAGAGCTGGCGGGTTTGCGAGGCTAAATTGATGGGTTGAGGTCCTAAATTCTAGGGGCCATGATCACAGCTAACAAACTGCGCATCCAATATAAATCCTAAACTGCCAAAGACCAAGTCAAGAGCTGTTGAGAAAATCATGGAAGACTCGAAGACTCGTTCAACTGTGTAAACACACGGTTATGGATCATGGCCTAAGCGTGATCCATAACGGCCATGAAGGTGGAAGATAATGCCTAAAACTTGCGTCCACTACAAGAAACTTGAAGAAGACCGTTGAAGATATATCACAGCTATATAAACTGTGAAGAACTTGATTTTAGTACTCAAGACTTTCTACATTAACTGTGTAATTCTTTTAGAAAGTTATTTCGGTTTCATTCTCTTCAACAATTCATTATTGTATTCCATTAATTTGAGATGGGGTGAGTGAAATTTTGTGAGAAAATTTCTACATTCAAGAGAGAAAGAGAAGAAAGAGAAAGAGAAGACTTCGAGTGAAGTCAAGAGAGAAAGTCACGTGTTAAGGGGGAACAGGTTGACAGGGAACCAGTTCCTAGAGGAACAGAGTGAGTTGCTGTTTATAATAGGGTGTAATTTACTATTATTAATAAAAGGTCAAGATTTATTTGTAGAGAATATAGGAATAAGATCTTGTTTAAAAGCATTTCTAGTGTTCTTGATATCACGTATTTATATAGTCTTTTCTCCCTTATTTACAAGCTAATTTGTGTGTCATTGGAGCTCTTGGGAGCTATTTTATGCTAACTATCGTATATAGTTGTGGTTTTGTGTTTTAGTGTTGAATTGCAGGTTTTAGGGAGTTTTCTCCCTATTCCCGAATCATTTGGAAGCAACCACGGCTTTACGAGATGTTACGAGGCACGTAGGATGGCTCACGAGCTTTATGGGTAGTTTAGGAGGTCCCAAGACCCCTAAACGTGAAGATTAGAGAGCCAAAGAGTCAAAAAGGAGGTCTCCGTACACTGATCGGGCAGAAATGGCCCGATCGGGCGAAGTATTTATGATCGGGTATGAAAGTCACGGACCCGATCGGGCAAGGCGTGCCCGATCAGATCGGGCGAGCATCAATGCACCAGACCCGATCGGGCGTAGTGTGCCCGACCCGATCGGGCCGGATGCTGCTAGGTGCCATTGTGATGCTGCGTGTCAAGAGAGCACGCTAGTGGAATTTGTGTGAGGACCCGATCACAGACCCGATTGGGTTCTGGATCGGGTGGACCTCATTTTACGTTGAGTGCTGCGCTGCTGCTAACGAAGGCGCCAGAAGACCAAAAATGTTAAAGCTGCTGGGCACCCGATCGGGTACTGTGCTCGGGCCCGATCGGGTCTGGTGCCATTTGTCGCGAATTTCGTCTTTTGCTTCCTATTTTTAATTAGACTTGAGGGGTATTATAAATACCGTTTTCCTCATTATCTTTAGGGGACATCTTCTATTCATCTTTCATTAGGTTTTATACTAGTTTTATTCTTCCTTGTTCTTAGTTTAATTCAAACACTTTAGATTAATTTAGAGGTGATCAAACCTATTTCGATTTCAATAAAAGTTCCTGCTTTCCGTCAATTGGTACTCTTCTCTACTCTTTATCTCTTTAATTACTTTGATTGCTCAGTTTATTTATTTAATCGTTCATGATGCAATTGTTAGGGTTTCATATTAGTTTTATTATTGTTAATTCGATCATGTCTGAGTAGTCTCTTTCTAGGGTGTTAGATAGGAAAGCCCTGTTTATACCATGATTGCGATTTAGATTTCTATCAATTTCTAAGGCTTGATTAGGGTGATTGTGATGTGGTTTGTTCCTTATTGAGTAATTAACGTTATTGCGCAGTTTCGTTGGTTGCTTGTGGTTAATAGTTTTTTGCACAGATCCGTCTTACGACTAGAGGCCTAGGACACGTCAGTAGTTCTGATTACGTTAGTGAATATGCGGCGTATGTTGAACTATGAGCGTTGAGTCTTAACAATAGCTCAACATAGGCTCTAATCTCCCGACTCTTGACTTAGGTTTTGGTAGTAGTTGACCCTATTTGATTGGTATAAGCATGGTGGACCGACCTAATACCCTAGGTTTTTATTCCATAGTTTAATCCTCAATTTATTCCGTCTTCTGTAGTCTATTCTTTAGTTTAATTAATTCCTTCCTGATTTCATCTGGAGTAGCTGAATTGGTTGAATATTGATTTAGAAACTCTGTCTCCCTGTGGATTCGACCCTGCTTCCACTGACTACCTAGTTAGAGGTCCGTAGGTTTATTTTTGATTAGGTGACACGACTAAAACCTATCAAATTTTGGCGCCGTTGCCGGGGAGACGGCTAGTTCTCTAAGTTTTTATTTAATTATTTGGTCTACTTCTCTGTACCTCATTGGAACTTCATTGTTTCAATCGAGGTACCCTTTACTGCTGCTTTTTGTTTCTTTTGTATGCCCAGGTCCCAAAGAAACGGTTCCCCCATTCCAGCGGACCCCGATCTTGATAGGACAATCAGGCGGATCCGAAAGATAAAGCAGAAAGAAAAGCAGTCTGTTCAGCTGAACACCTCTGGAACAGACACCTTGAATTTAGTTATGTCAAAATCACTGAAGTCATATGGGGTGCCCAACCCGGATGGTCTTTCTACTGGACCACCAATGCCCACCATCGCCGCTAACAACTTTGAGATTAAGCCTGGACTCATCAGCATGGTCCAGCAAATCAGTTTGGTGGGCATCCTACTGAAGATCCGGCAAATCATCTGCAACGGTTTCAACAACTTTGTCGAACCGTTAAACATGCCGGCGTCACTCCAGATCAGTTAAAGGTCATGTTGTTCGAATTTTCTTTGAGAGATAGAGCCCAGAAGTGGTTGAACGATGTGCAGGAAACTGAATGGAGTGAAATCTCTGCTGCATTTCTGAGAGAGTGTTACCCACCTACTAAAACAGCAGAAATCAGAAATAAACTAGCCACGTTTTCCCAAGAGCCTGATGAAACATTAAGGGAAGCGTGGGCTAGGTTTAGAGATCTACAGAGAGAGTGTCCACACCACAATATGGACAAATGGTTCTTGACGCAGACATTCTACAATGGTCTGCAGCCTCAGACGAAGTGTATTGTTGATTCGTCTGCAGGAGGAGTATTTTTAGACAAGGCAGTTGATGAGGGTTATGAATTTATATCAAATCTTTCAGCCAATGACCATTCATCATCTAGGAGTTTGACTAAGAAGGTACTTGAAGTTGACGCTATTTCATTGCTTACATCTCAGATGGCGCAACTGACTCAGCAACTAATGAAGTCTTCTAGTTCGACACCTCCGCCTATGAGCATCAATGCTATGTCTGCCGTAGCACCCATTACCTCATCTTACTGCGAGGTATGTGGTGTTCAGGGTCACTTTGGGCATGACTGTCAGTTCAGTCAATTTCAGATGGAGCAGGCAAACGTCTTTCAACAAAGGCCACAAACCTTCCCCCCTCCACATAACTACCAAAATCCACAAAACTATCAACCTCCACCTCCACAAAACTACCATAAACCTTCATACCATCAAACCCCACAAAATTTCCAAAGACCACCACCACAAAACTTCCATCATCCCAATAACTTCCAAACTCCACAAAATTTCCACACCCCACCTCCACAAAACAACCCATAAGAGCCTAGCAATTCTGAACTGATGAAACTGATATTGTCTATGCAAAAGGCAAATGAGGAAACAAGGAGGGCCCAAGAGAAGCACATCCAACTTCTCGAGGCTCAAGTTGCTCAGTTGGCAGAATCTAATGCACAGAGGCAGCAGGGACAATTGCCAGGGCAACCAGTTCAGAGAGAACATGGGAATGCCAACACTCTTCGTAGTGGCATTGCATATGATGCCCCTCCAGTGCCCATTGATGAGGTTACCCCAACTGCAGGGAAGAAGAGGGCGGTAGAGGAAGGTTCAAGGAAGAATTCGACGTCTGAAGTCGATTTGTCTGCAGCAGCTGAACAAACAGGGAAGAAAAAGGAGAAGGTTTCTGAAACGCCTTTTACACCAAGGCTACCTTTTCCTCACAGGATGCAACAATCTAAGGTCGATCAGCAATTTGGTAAGTTCTTGGCTATGGTCAACAACCTTGAGGTAACGATTCCATTTACAGATTTAATTACCCAAGTGCCTGTTTATGCCAAATTTCTGAAAGACATGATCACTAAGAAAAGAGACTTTGGTGAGGTAGAACGTGTCGCTCTTACTGAAGTGTGTAGTGCTTTTATTCAAAATAAAACCCCACCAAAGTTAAAAGATCCTGGTAGTTTTTCTATACCCTGCCATCTTGGACCTATTTTTATTGATAAGGCTTTGTGTGATTTAGGTGCTTCTGTTTCTGTTATGCCATTGTATGTTTATAAGAAACTGAACATGGGAGCCCTTAAATGCACACAAATCACTTTACAGATGGCGGATCGTTCTATAAAATACCCTCTAGGTGTTTTAGAGGACGTTCCTGTTAGGGTAGGGAAATTCTATATTCCTGTTGATTTTGTGGTGTTAGATATGGATGAGGATGCCCAGATCCCTATTATCTTGGGTAGGCCGTTTTTGTGTACTGCTGGTGCTGTCATTGATGTCAAGTCTGGGTCTTTAACTCTTAGTGTTGGTGATGACAAAGTGATGTTTAAACTAACCAATGATTTTAAGGATCCTATGCTTGAACAATCTTTTTGCAGGGATAAGGTTTTAGATGAAGTAGGGGTGGAGAAGGTTCCAATTCCACCTAAGGTTGCCTCACCGTCTGGAGGCATTGTCAAGAACATTTGGAGGAGAAAGATGTTTGATGAGGGTGGCACTCATTGCCAAGCCCCTCCTATTTAAGAGAGGGAAGATTATGGTCGTGCGGGACCTTTATAAACCAGCGCTGTGCGAGAGGCAACTCGTATTTCTTTTCTTTCCCTTTTTCTTTTCTTTTTCTTTTTCTTCCTTTTGTGAGCGAGAGTGAGGGTACTAACATTGTTTTTCCTCTTAGCATAGTCCTTATCACCTTTTGGCATTGAGGACACTGCCAAGTTCAGCTTGGGGGAGGAGTTCTGTTTGTATTCCCTATCTCTTTTACTGCTTTCTAGAATAGTTTTACTGCTTTAGAAAAATACTAAAAAATCAAAAAAAATATGGTTCCCATGACTGGTTTAGTTGCCTCCCTGTGCCCCTGTTGTGCTCTATTTGAAATTGGTTTGACTCTGTTTTCTGGATAGCTGGGCATTTGCGATCTTGAGGCTATGATTTGATGTTTGATTGCTATGATTTCGAGCATTTTTGGATTATATTAGACCACTTTGTGCTGCATACCTGAATTGGTTAGACTGTGAGGCCTCTTTGTAGCCTATTATATTCATATTATTATCCAGTCTATTCTTGTGTGTTAGTTCCTCTTTAGTGGATTGATCTTGACTTTGACTTCGTACTTGTCTGATTTTAGATGACTTGTAGCATGTGCTGCGATAGAGGCGTTCTTTTGTCTTATTCTTGAACTTCAGAGTGAGTTTTTGATATACTTTTATCCTCCTTAGCCCCGCTGAGCCTAATGACTTGTTTCGTGTTACTTAAACCCCTATTATGAGCCAAAAGCCTTCACTTGATATTATTCCAAGCCTAGCTTGGGGGAGCTTTTGTATGGGTTGAGTTTGAGATTGGTTTGTTGGTTTATTTTGGTTTTTGAGGAATTTGAAAGTGTATTTGCTGTGGTTTGAGAGTGAGAAAGAGAAAAGAAAAAAAAAGAAAGTTTAGAGTTGCGTGGATGAAGTTCAGAAAAATGAAAGAAAAATGAAATGAAAATTCAAAAGAATTCTAGTTCTTTCATTCACGTACGTTCATAAAAGAATATTCGCTCCATTGCTAGAAAATTGGGTTTCTTATGCGCTTTTCATTGATTTATGAGAGTTGGGTTATTTTACATGGTTTTATGGTGATTGTTGGGAGTTGTGAAGGCCATCTTAGGCCTTGTTTGAATGGTTTATGCTCCCCCTTTCTTGGTTTTTCCACCACATTACCCAAAAGTATCCCCTACCTCTCACCTAAGCCCCATTACAACCCTATAAAGTCCTCTTGAGCTCGTGTCTGCAATGTTCATTTGATTGAATTCGAGTTAGTTTGTCAAAGTTAAAGAGTATTTCTGCTAATTGAGTCGACTTGACTAGGATGAGCGTCATTGAACCATCTTAAACACATGAGAGTGTGAGTGGGAAGGGTACTTATGGTCGTGTTGGTGAGTGTTCGGGCACATTCTTTGCCTGCCACAAAATAGAGAGGAGTGACACCCTTGTGAGAGCCTTTTCAGGACTTGTATGCTTTGTGGATGCTTGAATTTGATAAATTGCTTGAATGATTGGTGGTTGGATGGATTTGATTAGCCAAACTTGAATTATGCCTGCTTGAACGATTCTTAGTCTTGAAAATGTTTTGAGCTTTGAATTTCTTTTTATCTATGGGGTGAGGCAATCTATTCCATGTTCATGTTCTGTTTGCTTGAGGACAAGCAAAGGTTTAGCTTGGGGGAGTTTGATATCACGTATTTATATAGTCTTTTCTCCCTTATTTACAAGCTAATTTGTGCGTCATTGGAGCTCTTGGGAGCTATTTTATGCTAACTATCGTATATAGTTGTGGTTTTGTGTTTTAGTGTTGAATTGCAGGTTTTAGGGAGTTTTCTCCCTATTCCCGAATCATTTGGAAGCAACCACGGCTTTACGAGATGTTACGAGGCACGTAGGATGGCTCACGAGCTTTATGGGTAGTTTAGGAGGTCCCAAGACCCCTAAACGTGAAGATTAGAGAGCCAAAGAGTCAAAAAGGAGGTCTCTGTACACTGATCGGGCAGAAATGGCCCGATCGGGCGAAGTATTTATGATCGGGTATGAAAGTCACGGACCCGATCGGGCAAGGCGTGCCCGATCAGATCGGGCGAGCATCAATGCACCAGACCCGATCGGGCGTAGTGTGCCCGACCCGATCGGGCCGGATGCTGCTAGGTGCCATTGTGATGCTGCGTGTCAAGAGAGCACGCTAGTGGAATTTGTGTGAGGACCCGATCACAGACCCGATTGGGTTCTGGATCGGGTGGACCTCATTTTACGTTGAGTGCTGCGCTGCTGCTAACGAAGGCGCCAGAAGACCAAAAATGTTAAAGCTGCTGGGCACCCGATCGGGTACTGTGCTCGGGCCCGATCGGGTCTGGTGCAATTTGTCGCGAATTTCGTCTTTTGCTTCCTATTTTTAATTAGACTTGAGGGGTATTATAAATACCGTTTTCCTCATTATCTTTAGGGGACATCTTCTATTCATCTTTCATTAGGTTTTAGACTAGTTTTATTCTTCATTGTTCTTAGTTTAATTCAAACACTTTAGATTAATTTAGAGGTGATCAAACCTATTTCGATTTCAATAAAAGTTCCTGCTTTCCGTCAATTGGTACTCTTCTCTACTCTTTATCTCTTTAATTACTTTGATTGCTTAGTTTATTTATTTAATCGTTCATGATGCAATTGTTAGGGTTTCATATTAGTTTTATTATTGTTAATTCGATCATGTCTGAGTAGTGTCTTTCTAGGGTGTTAGATAGGAAATCCATGTTTATACCATGATTGCGATTTAGATTTCTATCAATTTCTAGGGCTTGATTAGGGTGATTGTGATGTGGTTTGTTCCTTATTGAGTAATTAACGTTATTGCGCAGTTTCGTTGGTTCCTTGTGGTTAATAGTTGTTTGCACAGATCCGTCTTACGACTAGAGGCCTAGGACACGTCAGTAGTTCTGATTACGTTAGTGAATATGCGGCGTATGTTGAACTATGAGCGTTGAGTCTTAACCATAGCTCAACATAGGCTCTAATCTCCCGACTCTTGACTTAGGTTTTGGTAGTAGTTGACCCTATTTGATTGGTATAAGCATTGTGGACCGACCTAATACCCTAGGTTTTTATTCCATAGTTTAATCCTCAATTTATTCCGTCTTCTGTAGTCTATTCTTTAGTTTAATTAATTCCTTCCTGATTTCATCTGGAGTAGCTGAATTGGTTGAATATTGATTTAGAAACTCTGTCTCCCTGTGGATTCGACCCTGCTTCCACTGACTACCTAGTTAGAGGTCCGTAGGTTTATTTTTGATTAGGTGACACGACTAAAACCTATCAGTTCTTAGTTTTAACTTCTCTTTAATTCTTTTAAACTTATTAATTCCGCAAAAATAGCCCCTAATAATCTTTACTACAATTCACCCCCCCTCTTGTAGTAAACTTGTAAGTTCTATAGGACCAACACACATCATTCTGGTAATTGTTCGGAAATACTTATCAGATTACTTTAGCTTTGAACTGTCCAACTGGCAAGGACCATTCACATGAGACAAGATCATTGGCAAGTATAGGCTTTGGACAAAACATTACTTTCATCGTCATTCATTAAACATTCGACCATCTCGATCCATTCATAGATCATAAACATTTCCTCCACCTATAACTTGCCCATTTACCAGTTCAGTTCATAATTCCGAGTCAGTAAGACAATTCTCTTTCCACTTTCATTATAGTATTTTAACTTGTGTATATAACTTATATTTCCGAACAACACCCATTATTCATATAATCAGATATAACTTAACATATGTCTCATAAAGAAACATAACCATGATCATATCAAATTGTGCCTCATGAAATTCAGCACACTTCTCATAATTCCATGTAACGTCATATTTCCATAAGCACTCTTACGAGCAGCCATATAAAGTTGGACATAAAATTTATACGTAACACATACGTGCACACGTATAAAAGTAACTGTCACTTTCATAATTCATGGTTCACATAAACGAATATACTTTTCATTAACACGAACTTATACACATACGGATATGTACACTAATACTGGACATAAAAGTTACTGTCACTTCATACTTCTTAACTAATCCTTACAATTCATAATCATCATTTAAATAAATAATCGTACTTTCATACACATACGGGCATATAGTAATGCTGGACATAAAAGTTACCTTAACCATTTAATCTATTATTTCGCCATAACTCCAAGAACGTCATCCATAGACCTTTCGAATTCGCACATTCCATTTGTTGCTCCAAAATACATCAATAAAATAATAATCAGAATCAACCCAACTTATAACTATAATCATGACTTTTCTTAATGACCCGTTTCTTTTCTGAAATCTTAACTTAAAACACTATCTTAAAACTCATTATAATTTAAAATATCGTTTTCATAAATTGGCTAATTAATAAATTTCATAAATTGATTTTAGAAATAATTATAAACTAATTGGGCTTTAATAAACAAATGGGTGAATTGGGTTTATACCTTGTAAAAGTCAAGGTTTGACTTTTGGGATTTTATATGCATTCTACAGGTTACTTTATGTAACCAGTGAGACTTTGGTTCATTTTGAACCAGTCACGAAAAGAATCAGAGGAGGAAGCAAATGGAGGAGAAGAGGTGGTGTGGCCATGGCTAGGTGTGGTGGTCTTGTGGCCGGCGGAGAAGGGATGCGGTGAGGTGGCCGGATTGCCGGCGAGGCTAGGCTGTGTGGTGGCGCTGTGGTGCAGCAGCCAGCAGCGAAGCAAGGGGACGGGGCAGAGGTGCAACAAGAAGATAAGGGGATGAAGAAGAGGAAGGTTGTACGGTGGTTAGAGGTGGCGCATTGGCGCCGGAGGAAGGTGGAGGTGGTAGTCTGGGTGGTTGTTGGTGGCGAAAACCATGGAAGGAGGAAAGTTAAGCTTTTGTGTGAAGCTTTAATGGAGAAAATAAGAAAAATAAAGAGGAAGAAGAATGAGGTGAGATGGGATGAAAATGACTTAAGTTAAGCACCTATTTATAGGAGTTGGAGGGGGACAAAATCAGATGAGGCTTTCATGGTGATTGGTGGAGGACATACTTGCAGGCCAAGGTGATGGTCATAGCCTTGGAGAGCAAGGATAGAAGAAAATCAGTCGAAGGGGAAGGGGAAGGGGAAGTGACGGGTGGGGAAGGTGAGTGAGAGGGGTTTTGGGTTTTTATTTGGCTTAAAATACTAGATGGTTAAAATAGGTAGTTTTAATTTGGCTTTGAATGGATAATATAGCAAAACGAAATTAACCCAAATTAGTTAACGATAGAAAATATAAATCGAAATAATAATAATAATAATATTAAACTCTTTTAAAATCATTTTAAATGTTTAAAAACAAAATCGAAAATAATTTATAATTAAACCCCAAAAATTCATATTACTACTCAATTAAGCTAATAATTAATTAATTTTGTTTTGAAATGTCGGGGTTTTACACTCCCCTATATCTTTTAAATATTTTTTAACTACTAAAAACTTGCATTACAAAATATTTTGTAAATTTCCAATTATCGTATTTGATATCTCCATAAAACTAGTACCAAATTAAAATCAAGCTAATTTTCGCGAATAACTGAGTTGCTATTGTTCTTGGGTTATCTTTTGGCTCTTAAGGTTGTAATTTGATTTTTTTAATTTTATATAGGTCCTTCTTTGATGATGATGTTGTTATACATTTTATAATAAACTATATATATATTTTGTAGATAATGGTCATATTATGCTATTATGTTGGCAATGGTACGTACATTCTGAATAAAAAATTGCATTCATGCACGGTACACGCCCTGCCTTCCTTTCAACAAGCTCTAAACAATCTTTAACCGGACCATACTAAGATAATCCAATGCATTAGCCATAAATAATCCTATGGCCACAAAGACTAATATGTGATCTAGTTTTTGGTCGGTAGATATTGCAATTAAGTTGAGGTTTTCACAATGGTTCATTGTATATGTTGTATTCGTTATTTTGATGATGACAAATAAAGTAGTTTTTGATTAGTTTTTAACTAGTTTTATTTATGTAGTTATTTACAAATTATTATTAATTATTTATTTTATTAGGCCTAAAATAAACTTATGGAGAATTGATTTAATAATAACCAAAATTAAGTTATTTAGGAAAAATAGGATATTTGATTATATTACTTTGTGTGGAGTTAATTATCTAATATTATGGAATATTGGATTCCATAATGTTAGTTGAGTTTGTTGATGGATTCCAGGAAATAAATAAGTTGAAGAAGTGGCGCTTTTTACGAGGCTAAAATGGTGGGCTGTTGGAGATATTGCAGCGAGGTCCTAGATTATAGGGAGCACAACCACGTCTAACAAACTGCATATCCAAGTCAGGCAAATCCAAACAGCCGAAGACCTATTCAACCGCTTTTGAGAAGATCATGGAGGATCTAAAGACTCGTTCAACTATGCAACAGACGTTTATGGATCGTGGTCTAAGCATGATCCATAACGGCTATGAAAGTGGAAGAAAATAGCTAAAATCATGCGTCCACTACATAGGAGTTGAAGAAGACCGTTGAAGAAACAACACAACTATATAATCTGAGAAGAACTCATTTTTAGTTCTTAAGACTTTCAATATTAATTGTGTAATCTTTTTAGAAAGTTTAACTTCGGTTTATTCTCTTCAACTATTCATTATTGTATTCCATTAATCTGAGTTGGTGTGAGTGAAAGTTTGTGAGAAAATTTCTACATTTAAGAGTGAAAGAGAAGAAAGAGAAAGATAAGACTTCGAGTGAAGTCAAGAGAGAAAGTCACGTGTTCAGGGGGAACAAGGTGACTCGGAACCAGTTCCTAGAGGAACAGAGTGAGTTGTTGTTTATAATAGGGTGTAATTACTATTATAAATAAAAGGGGAAGATTTATTCCTAGAGAATATAGGAATAAAATCTTGTTTAAAAGCATTTCTTGTGTTCTTAGTTTTAAGTTCTCTTTAATTCTTTCTAAGTTTATTAATTCCGCAAAAATAGTCTATAATAGTCTTTACTAAAATTCGCCCCCCCTCTTGTAGTAAACTTGTAAGTTCTATAGGACCAATAGTATATTTCACTGTATTTATAGTTGGGAATTTAGCGCCAAATGCATTGATTTTAGAGCTAGGGGTGATATTGAATTCCGTCTTCATGTAGTATTTTAAACTTTTAAACGAGAATGAGCGCAGCTAAGTAGAGTGCGTTCAATAATCACCCATAGCTGTAAGTATACCAAACAGATTATGATCAATAAATGAAACAAATTATGAATATTATAGAACCAAAATTGTTGGGAGGCTAGTGACAAAAAAAAAAACAGATCCTTCATAAACTACAAAATTTAAAATTGCAATAATCATTTTATTGTGTTTTTTTAATGTTATCATGAATGTTATAGGTTCACTATAATACTTCTTTTGTATTTTGTTGTCAATAAAAGCATAAGATTTTAGCAACTAATACAAATTTTGAGCAAGTATCCCCATGTGTAACAGCTATGATGGGGATGACCAAAAATCCGGATTTCACCTAATACCAAAATACCTAAATCCTACTCCCTTCACCTCTCAAATCACATTAATACCCTTTGCCAAAGTATACTTCTTTGCTAGAGATTTCACTACTACCAAACGACAATAGGTATGAATAAAGATATTAGACAAAACACTCATATATTATTTTGAATTACAATAATTGAATTACACTAAATTAACGTTGCATTTAGCTCTTTTAACTATGTGTAGAGGTAAAGATGGTAAGTGCCTAATATGAGAGTACACCCTAATGTGACGTCTATCCTTGTTCACATAAACCAAATACTGATTTTATTTTTAAAATAAGTCATCATTATAGCATCTTCTATTGACTATTTTAATCAGACATCAATCTATCACTTCAGTTGCATTTGTAGCTTGTAGGCTTGCAGTGGGAATAAACGATTGTATCCAAAACTAGTTAAAAACGCCATTTTTTGAATAGTAATTGAAGAGGACATATTATTTTGGGCGGTTATTAAACCCAAAGAATATTTCCATGTTTTTCGAATTAGTTAATATATACTCTTTAACGGTTATTATATAATTAAGAAATTATGAGAATTCAAAAACAAAAAAATTGGTTCATCTTATTTTGATGGGTGATTAGTTTTATTAAAATTTGTTTTAAGGAAATATTATAATCTCCCGCAGTTATTCAACCTACTTTTCATTACTTTTTTTTTTTTGAATCCAACGCTTAAAACAAGTTTATGTCATGTCCAAAATGAACAATATAAGCGTATAGTTGTATCAAAATTTACAATAACCCTTTTTGTGTATTTTAATGTTACTAAAGACCTTTTAATTGTAAGGCACTTGAAACAAATTTTGAGCACGTCTCCCCATGTGTAAAGGTCATGATGGGTATGACCAAAAATCTGGATTTCCTATTACCAAGAAACAAAATACATTTGTCTCTTCACCTTCTTAATCAATATTTATTTTGTTTGCCAAAAATTTCCTCCTTGTTAGAGATAACTTCTCCCTTCCTCTCCAAAACAGCACACCTTATTCATCTTCTTCACCTTTACTTCATACATTATGGTTGATCTTTTCAATTGCAATAAATTTCGGTTTCTTACACAATTCCTTCATTCACATACTTTGCTCACTATACACTAAGACAGAATGGATAATAAAGTGAGTGAGTTTCCGTATACAGGAATTTGTCCAAACCACCATATAAGAAGAAAAAGTGTTGAAGAAGAAGATTACAGGCTCTTTTAGGAGGAAGAAAGGCAAAATTTGAATGGTCCATAAGGAGACTTTGTGGTAAGGACCCAATCATAGAGCATCCGTGGACAAAAAGAAGATTGTTGAACGGAGATGCGAATGAGAGGGTGGCAGATGATATTATGGACATCATCTGTTCTCATGTCTTCAATAAGCTTGATACTGACACGCTCTTGAATTGTTTGCAAGTTTGTGAGTTTTGTGCAAAGAACATAATGAAAAGGCTCGCGTACCCTGACTTCTACTCAATGTATTACGGGTCTCGTCACTCATCGTGGTATGATTACCATTATAGCGTAGCACTACGCTCCTAACAAAATCTCCCTCCAATCGTTGTTGAATTCAAGTGTGAGTGCCAATTGTGGGAAGAACATGTGGAATATTTTAAATACCCATCCTTTGTGGGCATTTGTTAATGAAGAGTACAAGGACTATGGGGAATGGTTCGACCACTTTGGGGAAGGGCAAGGCCTTTTTATGGACTACAGTCAGGTTCGTAGAATTTTCTAGGACACCCATAGTTAGCTTCAAACCGGAGTTATTTTGTGTAATGTCAATTCATGTACTACTTGGGACTAGAAGGAATTGGCTTTGTAGTTTCAATTTCAATCTATAAGTCAGACTAGTACTATTAGTTTCTAAATGAAATATTGATGTTCCTGTAAATATAGTATTAATGCGCTTTGTTTATTTTGTTTAATGTCATATTTGAATTATTATGGACTTATTGTGTTTGGGCCTAAATTGTCATAGATAAATATTCATATATTTCTCATCAAACCTTTGGAAACGTGTCGATAATGATAAGGCATGTAGTAACATACTTTAATTAATCAAAACTTTTGGTAGCATATCCAACGTTTGGGTATCACCAAAACACGTTATGTACTCGAAGTTGACAAGTAGTAACCAATATAAAGAATAAAAACTGGACTTTTAAATGGCTATATAGTACTTTTTTCTAAAGATCTACTAAAAGTTCGGCAATGTCCAGAAGAGGTTATGATCATAACCAATATTTTCATAGATGTTAACCCTTAGGCGATGCCCAAAGCACTTTATGATTTAGTTCAAAATGCAAAACTGGCTTAAGTGAAAAGTGCGTATTCATATAATGAAAATTCGTGCTTATAATACTTTGCGTTTATAATAGTAGAATATATTATATAGATTAGATTATATTAGTGAATCGGATACTTAGCCCCTTAACCAAATTTGCAACCAAAAGCGAGTTCAAGCGACAAATCTCTTACCCAACGCAATTAACTAACTATATAACATTATAGTTAGTATCAAAAAGGGAGGAAACTTGTCCTTTTAATTTATACCTTCAGTAGTTAGAATTTCAGATTATCAAGGTCCCCTTTTCAATTTCAATAGCAATTCTCATCCAACAAAACCAAAATAAATCAAATAAGAAAGAAAAGTAGATAAAAGGGCCATTTGTTACTAGCACAGGTTGTTTGAAATCACTTATATTGATGAATCTAGATGTGTTTCGTTCAGTAATTGACTGTTCCCTATTGATTTCTTCTAAGACAGCCTTACTACCTTAAGCTACACAATAAATTGTTGCTTACAATAACAACCAAAAGTACATCATAGTCAAGACAGAGTTAGGCAATGTCCAATTATAGCTTTGGTTATCATCGATATCTATTTCATTGTCAGCATTATGGATCGGATATGATTGCAACATGCTAAGGTGATGTCCAAACGAAACACTTAATATATTAATGCGCAAAGATGGTTAATTTTAATTTGCAGCCGTCTTCAACCTTTCGCCAATTCGAAATACCCCATTAATGACTCCCGTCAATTGAGCTCGAGTTCAACAACAAAAATCTTATAAGTATGCACAAAAAACTGAATAATTCTAATGAACCCTAATTTAATTAAAATTAAATCATATGAACCCTAATTTTATTCAAAATTAATCTATATATCAAGATACCCAAATTGCATTAACTTAAATAAAACTCACCATTAATGTTTTTTACCCAAAAATTCGTGCTTATTAATGTTTGCATTAACTTTATGAACCCTAATTTTATTCAAAATTAATCTATATATCAAAATACCCAAAACTAACTTTATGCTAATGTTTTTGTTGTTGCTGCTCATTGTTGTCAAGGTGGTGAGAATATAACTCCATTGGGTTTTGCTTTGAAAGTATGCCTCTCAATTTTTCCATATTTCTTCTTTGAATTTTTAACTTCTAATATTTTCAGCAATTTTTGGGTCAAGAGTTATATAAGTATTTGGTAGACAATGATCAAATCGTAAATTTGAGAATTGGTTTAGTAATTTGTCATATCAATAGTATATGATATCCTACGAGTTACGTTTCAACAGCTTAATTATCTCTTCGAGTATGTGTGTCTGTTAGGCTTTTTCACCATGTCATGCAGCAATGCCTAAAGAAGGACTCATACATATCACCCCTACCAAATCTCGTTCTTGATTTGTATCATCCCATTCTTACTATAGTTTATGGTCTCGCTCTATGCCAAGGTATGTCAACGTGTTCTCCATAACCAAAAAAGTAATAACTACCTGCCACATTGCTTTTGGGATGGACCTTAACAGATTACTAATACAAACCCTCTTACCCATTCTTTTGAGTCCGCTGTCAAATAGACAAGATAATCTCCGTCACTTCAACTTTCTCTTCTTTTCTCTATTTCACCTCTTCTGTCTACTTTATCTTTTCTCATTTGAATTGTGAGTTTGATTGTTTGAAACACTACTAAAGGTAAATTGGATAGTTCTTTAACTTTGTGAATCATATGATAACTTTGTGAAATCCTCCAATCGTGCCTTGTTCAATTTGTGTGATGTGAATTTCTTTAAATATGAATTATGAGATTCAATCTAAATTGGATAGTTCTTTAACTTTGTGAATCATATGATGACTAGTTATCCTCACTTTTTGGGTATGTAGGGGTGTTACATAGTTACAAGCGGGTTGTGGCGTGTACATAAATGTCGGATCAAGAAAATACGCTACGAAACATATAGCATCGATGCAGGTATAATTTATGCCATTTCCCATTTAGGAGTCATCTCAAATTCGTTTTATTTTGGAATTGGATGCTCACGAATAAAGTTAGGTCAATATAATAGAGCGAATCATGAAGAGTAAGATGACCTCCATGCTTGGGGTCCTAACTGATTGGCATTAGTACGATATAAATTGTTGACTCGATAATCTACATTAATTTAACAATAATGTCTATTACTTCCTCCGTTTTAGAATAAGTGATACAGTTTCTAAAAATGGGTGTTTTGGAATAAGTGATACACTTTGGGTTTTTTCCTTATTTGGTAAGTTTTAATGTGTTATTTTACAATTTTACCCTTATTAAAAGTACTAAACCATGTTTAAGTGATCCTAATAACACTTAATTACTACTAACTTAAATATTCTCTCTACTCAACCTACCACCCTCCCCATCTCTCTCCACCACCTGACCACCAGCCACCCAACAAAACAAAACCCTAGCCACCCTCCTTCAACCTACCACCAAATCGCAACCCTAACCACCCTCCCCAGTACCCAAATCCCCGAAGTCACCAATTCGACCCAAATCGGACCCCCACCACCATCCAAATGGAGCAACCCACCAATCGCCAAGCACATCGACCCAAGTCACTACCACCAACCAACGAAACCGAACCCACTAGTGATGGAGCGAGGAGAGAGAGCGAGATTCGAAGAAGGTTTGATTGGTGATTGGTGGGGGTGGTTGATTCGAGTGTTTGCGTGGGTGGGGGTGGTGGATTCGAGTGTTTGTATGGGTGGGGGTGGTGGATTCGAGGTGTTTGCGTGGGTGGGGTGGTGGATTCGAGGTGTTTGCGTGGGTGGGGTGGTGGATTTCGAAGAAGGTGGTGGTTTCTGGTGGATTCGAGGTGTTAAGAAGGTGGTTTTAGTGGGTGGGGTGGTGGATTTCGAAGAAGGTGGTGGTTTCTGGTGGTGGAGTTGGAGGGAGAGAGAGTGGGACAGTGGTGGTAGGTGGGTGGTGATTATTGGTTTAATTACATGCCCCATCCCTCACTTGGCATTGCTTAATTACACTTAAGAAATTTTGCCTCAAAAAACGTAAAAGTGACTTTGTATCACTTATTCTAAAACGGAGGAAGTACAAATTCTTGTTAGATAATTTTAACAGAGAACTCTCTCGGTTCCATGTAACCATTTGCCATGGCAAGAGATTCTCAATCAGCTCAATCTGGAGCAACCAGGAGACCTTAATCAATGGATGCGAAGAAGACAAAGACTATTTGTAGCAGTATCTGTTCTGAATATCAATACCCCCCAAGCTGGAATTGCTTCACCTCAAGTTTCACTGGAGGAGATTAAGCTAAGAAATCCAAGCGAGAGTAATTTGACTGAGTGGTTATCAATCATAAAGAAGACACATCGACGATTACCAGTGGAGGATCTAGGTAACCCTCAGTTTCGAAACTTAGACCCTGATTTTAGGAATGTAGCTAGTTGTTCGACTAAACGTGCTAAAATTGAGTTTGAAGATATTAAGGAGGAGGTTGAGTTTTGGCTATCTTCTGTAATCTGCTATGTTATAGGTGCTAATCCACCTTATCATGTGATGGAAGGGTACATTAAACAAATATGGGGGCATTTTGACATTGATAAGATTGTATATGTTGGTAGAGGAATTTTTCAGGTAAGGATGAAAACAACAGAAGGTATGGATGGTGTTTTAGCTACTGGTTATTAGTTCTTTGATGGCAAGCCTTTTGTGGTGAAACCATGGAGTTCTAACATGAACTTGCAGAAAGAGGACATCAAACAAGTACCTATTTGGATCCAATTAAATAATCTGGATTTCAAATATTGGGGGCAAAAATCTCTATTTAAACTAGCTGAGCTTATTGGGACCCCTATTCAGTTAGATCAAGCTACTCTTTTGAAGGAGAAGCTGCAGTTTGCTAGAGTAATGATAGAGGTGCATATTGATGGTATACTCCCAGATAAGATTGAATTTGAGAATGAATTAGGAGTTATACTGTCTTAGGAGGTGAAGTATGAGTGGAAACCAATCAAATGTGTTGATTGTGGAGGTTTGGGACATGAGAGCCTTCAATGTAAGAAGCCTAAAAAGGTCACTAAAGTTTGGGTGATTAAGAAGAAGGCTGTGGTTGATAATGAGGGTTTTCAAGTTATGCAGAGAAAGAAAAATCCTCAGGTACAAGCTGTTGATAAGAGGGAAGTCCAACCAGTTGATACTGGTAATCCTTTTGAGATCTTAGCAATGGAGAAAGAAGAGGAAGTGATGGAGGTTGAGCAATGTGAGACTGATCTTTCTATTGAGATAGATAAGGAGGGGAAGTATATTGAGCTGGAATGTAAGGGGCCTAAATAGTCTAAAGAAGCAGGGAGAGGTGAAGAAGTTCATTTTATCTCATAAGATTAGATTATTTTGGCTCCTGGAGACAAAGGTCAAATCTCCTAAATTAGGTGATTTGTACCTAAATGTATGTCCTAATTGGTGCTTTACCTCAAATAATGCTTGGCATAAGAATGGTAGAATTATTGTTGGGTGGTACCCTACAGCTTTTTAGGTTTCTATTTTGACATGTACTAGTAAGCTTATACATTGTGAGGTTATCACAACAAGTCAGCAGAGATTCTTTTGCACTTTTGTATATGGCTTCAATGAAGCAGCAGCTAGAGAGGTGTTGTGGAAAGACTTGAGGAGCCTGAATGTTGCTAACTCTCCCTGGATCATCCTTGGTGATGTTAATGCTTGATGAATATTGAAGAAAGGGTAGGGGAGCCAGTAAGGATTAGAGATCTTCAACATATGAGAAGCTGTATGCATGATTGTGGTATGGAAGAGCTCAAAACCTCTGGCCATTTCTATACTTGGTCAAATAAACAGGAGGGGGATTATAGAGTGTTCTCAACGATGGATAGGGTGCTAGGAAATAGTGCCTGGAGTGATGTTTGGCCACTAGCTGAAGTGCTTCTTCTTGATGAGGAGTAGTTTGATCATTGCCCTCTGATTGTGAACTCTTATTCAGATTTACCTAGGAAGAAACCTTTCAAATTTCATAACATCTGGTGTGAATTTGAAGGGTTTCACACTGTTGTTAGGGATGCTTGGCAGAGACATTTTACAGAATCTAAAATGTTTGTTGTTATTCAAAAGCTGAAGCTATTAAAGGTTGATTTGAAAGCTTTCAATAAGGTTAAGGTTGGTGATGTGCATGTGAACTATAGGAAGGCTTTGGATAATCTGAATTTTGCTCAGCAGAAGCTGCATCTAGATCCTCTAAATGGGAGCTGTCTGATATGGAAAGGTTGGCTAGGAAGGAGCTCACTAAGGCTCATCACATACAAGCCACTTTTTTAGCTCAAAAGGCAAAGGTGTTATGGCTTAATAAGGGGGATGATAACACAAAATTCTTCCATCAAAGCATTAAGATGAGAAGAATTCAGAATAGGGCTAATGTGGTGAAAAATACTGAGGGAGAATGGGTTTTTGATCCAAGAGGAGTTGTTGATGAGTTTGTTAATTTCTACAAGCTTATGTTGGGGTCAAAAGATCAGTGTAATCACAGAGTGGATCAGAGAATTATTGCTAGAGGTAATCTGCTGACAGAGGAGCAACAATCCAGTTTACAATTTGTGTTCACAGCAGCTGAGATCAAGGGTGCTTTCTTCTCAATCCCTGATAATAAAGCCCCTGGTTTGGATGGTTTCAATAGCTTTTTCTTCAAACAAAGCTGGGAGATTATTGGTGCTGAGTTAGTAGCTGCAATACAGGACTTCTTCAGGCATGGTAAGCTGCTCAGAGAAGTTAATTCAACTGCTATCACCCTTGTGCCTAAAATCAAGAACCCTTTTACTGTTGGTGATTACAGACCAATTGCATATTGTTCTGTAATATATAAAGCTATTAATAAGCTGATTTGTGGAAAGTTTAATAGTGTGTTGCCTGAATTAATAGCACCTAATCAAGGAGCTTTTATTTCTGGTAGGCAGCTTATAGATAATGTATTAGTATGCTAGGATATCTTGAGACATTATAAAAGGAAGCAGCAAAGAGCTGGAATCTTAATGGAGATTGACTTAAAGAAGGCTTATGATTCAGTAGATTGGGGGTTTATGGAAGATCTGTTGGTAGCTTTGAACTTTCCTCCTCATGTTGTGAGAATTATTATGACCTGTGTCACTACCCCATCTATTACACTGGTTATTAATGGAGGTACAGAGGGTTATTTTCCTGCTCAGAAGGGTTTGAGAGAAGGAGAACCTATGTCCCCTCTTCTCTTTATTCTGTGTATGGATTACTTGACCAGGGTCCTTAGCTATATTGGTGATTTGGAAGATTTCAAGTACCATCCAAGATGTGCAAGTCTACAACTCAATCACCTCTGTTTTGCAGATGATCTCATGCTTTTTTGTAAAGGTGATATCAAATCTACTTATTTGTTATTACAGGGGTTAAAGCTATTTTCAGAAACCTCAGGTTTGGTAGCTAATAATCATAAGTCTGCTCTATATACAACTGGTATGGTGGACTGTGATGTTACTAGATTGAGGGATATCTCAGGTTTTTGTATTGGAGATCTTCCTTTCAAGTACTTAGGGGTTCCTCTCAGAAGATATCAGCTGCTGATTGTGATGTGCTTATAGAAAAAATGACAGCTAGGATTCATACTTGGAGTTATAGACACTTATCCTATGCTGGTAGATTGTAACTTGTTAATTATGTGTTGTTGAGCATAAGTTGCTATTGGGCTCAAATCTTTCTTCTCCCTGCTGTTGTTGTCAAGACAGTAAATGAGATATGCAGGAACTACCTCTGGCATGGTATGAGCAATTCCTATAAGGGAGGGTATGTTAACTGGGATGATGTGTGTAAAGCTAAGAAGTATGGAGGCCCGGGGATAAGAAACTTGAGCTTCTGGAACCAAATTGCCATAGGTAAACTTATTTGGCATATTGGTTGTAAGAAGGATAATATGTGGGTGAGGTAGATGCATGGAGTCTATATTAAGGCTGATTCATGGTGGGAGTTTCAACCTCCTACCAATGCTAGCTGGACTGTCAAATATCTATGCAAGGTGAAGAGTAAACTGGTTGGTTTGAACATGTCTCAGTGGCCTCCTGATGCTGTGTTCTCCATTCAAAAACATTATCAGATACTGTCTACACAAGGGCTAACTGAGGTGAGATGGTGTTGTGCAGTTTGGGATAGGTTTGTTATTCCAAAACACAGATTTATTGCTTGGCTTGCAGTTAAGGAAAGGCTACAGACTAAGTCTAAGCTTTCCAGGTTTGGTATTTGTCCTGATCATCTATGTCTACTGTGTGGTGAGGTGACAGAGGATCATGCTCATTTGTTCTTTAGCTGCTGTTACAGTACACAGATGTTGGCCAGTGTTTTGAGGTGGATTGATTTGCAATGGAGAGCTAGAACTTTGGCTCAATGGTTTGCTTGGATTAGAAGAAGTTACAAAGCTTCTAAAGCAAAAAAACATGTTGTGAAGACTGTTTTTGCTGCTGTGGTATATATGATATGGAGAGTGAGGAATATAGTTTTTTGGGAAGAGAAGGTATTACATAGTGATCATGTAATTACAGAAATTAAGGGTCTAGTGAAAGCTAGAATAGCTTTTTTTGATTATAGGAGGTTTAATCCTTCTGATAGGGCATGGTTAGATACTTTGTAAAGCTTGAGGGCTTAGCTGGTTTTTGTTCTTTTGGAAGGGTATGCCCTTTCTTAAGAAATAGGTGTAAATTCATATTTGTGCTAATATACTCTCTTAGTTACCAAAAAAAAAAATTAGTCTCATAATTTTCGTTAGCCCTTAAATGATTCTAATTGGTGTGTACAATGTTCATATGTACTTCCATTAGCAACCAAAGGACCAAAAGAAGTCCCCTTTCCAATGACAAGTTTATATATAATTTAGGACAAGACAACAGGGAGACACTACGACACGAGATATGACTAGATCAAGGAGAAAATAGATAGTCAAATCTTGTTGAAGTTCTTTAACATAGTAAAGTTGTTTGGTTATATTTTTTTTTGGCTTCCACAGCTTCTAATTTTCTTCCATACTTTCCTTCCTCGCGAATTTTGTTGCTCTGGATCTTTGCTTCTGTTGGATGGATTTGGTTGTGGCTAGTTTTGTATGTGGGATTATATCAATAACTTGTGTTGATAACTTGGAGATTGATTTTGCAAACTAAACTTTCCTGAAATCTCGATAGAATTGTAACTTTTATCTTGTTCATGTGATACATATATATTACTAAATAAAGTTTTTAAATATTACAGGTGAATTTGAATGAGAGCTCGAAGATGTTGAATAGATTGATCCTCTCTTGTTGATATTTGATCTCGATATAGGACTATATATATATATAGTGGATTTTACATGTTTTTGACATTTTGGTCAATCAAGTAGTGTAGAGTACTAGTGAATAGTGAACTTAGGCTCAGTTTAGATTTTAGTTTTAAGTTAAACTTTAGACTTTTCTTTTCTTATAGGAAATCATACTCGTGTTAGTTTAAGTTTTAGTTTGGTATAAACCGATGTAAGTGCTAGTAACACCTTGTTTGTACTTAGAATATAGCACGATTATAAAATATATTGATTCTTGGTTGAGCTTTAAAAACTTTGAAGTATTGTATAATTTATATGTATCTCAAATTGTATAGTATCGTATTAATACATATATATAAAGTACATGCATGCTCGTTCTATATACTAACCCATTGAAAAGCGTTGCATTTGCCTCTTCTATTAAGCGTTGCAAAATAAAAAACGTTGCCTTTTACGATGAAAATAAGCACCTATTACGACGCTTTTATGACCGATTGCAACGCTTACCTGGAATTTTATGAAGCGTTGCATTAGAGGGTAAAAAGCGTTGCATTTGCTGAAATGCAGCGACAACGAATGCAGCGCATTCAAAGCGTCGCATTAGGCAACGCTGATAGCTACATAATGCAACACTTTTGAGGGTTGCATTAGGCCTTTAAATTCAGTAGTGTAGGGAGAGAAGGAATAAGATCAAGCCTCCGTGAAAAGGGAGTCTAGGGACAAGGAAATATAGGCTCAACCTTTGCGTTTTACTTATATTTCACCACCCTCAATAATGGACTCGTCAACACAAGAGTCCTCAACTAAGAGCTCCTCCTCCATCAAAACATTCATCACATCCATACTCCCCTCACTTTGATCATTCTTTTAAATACCGGGAGTCAGATTATTACCGTTCACCTCTAAGATGACATTCTCAACACATTCATCATCACAAGCATCATCATCACAAGCATCATCATCGTATATCTTCTGCTGACAATCAAATTGTTGCATACTAAGTGATTGAACATAATTTGAGATGCAAGTCATGTATCAAGTCTTTACTAAATTCTTCATTTTGTTTACCAAAAGACTCAATCATTTGCATATGTAGACCTCGACTCACTGATGATTCAAATTGAGAATAATCATGGACTCCATGTGGGTCATAAGGGGTATCATCAGTTGCATAAGACTCATTAGGGTCATGATAAAATTCATGGGAATTCATGCGCACATTATTTGGATATTGACAATAATAGGACTCGTCAAACATATAACCATTACAATACCCATTATCATAATTATATTTTCCTTGAAAATCGAAATACCCGTTAGTGTAGTCAACTTGCCCTTGCAAATCAGAATACCCATTATTGTAGCCATATTACCCTGATAATTAGGATAATCTTCCCCATATGAATTATAATCAGGCCACTCCATGTAAACTCATAAGTGATAAAGGAACAAAGAACTTCCAATAACAAAAAAATAATAATAAAATATTTACACAAGAAAAATAGTCTGAATAAACGAACAAAAACTGAGATAAATAACCGAATCTTCGGCAACGACGCCAAAAACTTGATGTGTTAGCAGAGTCTTGCAAGTACGGGTCGAATCCATAAGGAGACATGTTTTTGGAATTAAAATTCAATCAAACAACTACTTCAGATGAAATCAGGCAAGAAAGACTGAAATACTAATTAAACTAATGGAAACGGGATTAAACTGAAGATTTGACTATGAATTATAATACTAGGGAATTAGTTTGCCCGTGCAAGCTCAATACACTGACTTGGCTAGCATGGGAGGGGAGGAATGTTAGAGAGTATACTGGTAGTAATTGGAACAACTTAAGTGAAAGTCGTGGCGTGAAGAATCACTGCCCTAAATTGTATTTGCCCCGCTTACGAACGCACGGACTCTTAGCAAACAACTCCTAGGGTTACACGACCTCTGCTTTAATGGCTTCGACAAAGAAACAGATGAGAACTCTTTAGAAAACTGCCCAGAAAATAAGGAAGAAGAAGGAGCGTTTTTGTGTATGGAATGAATTTTTGTGTATATCAATGAAGAGAAAGCAGCCTTTAATAGGCTCCGAAATCTGCCCCTAAATGGCAGTTACAAGAAATTGTGGTTATCAAGGAAGCGAAGGTTACGGCCCTTAATAACGCACATAATACTGCAACGGTTTATAAAACACAAAAGTAACCGTTTGACCCAAATAAAATGAGACGGGTCGCAAAAAGTACACACCCACACCCGCGAATGCGTCGCGCCAATGCCACATGGCCCGGCCAGCGCTCGCGCGTGTTTGTGTGGTGGTTATTAGAGTATAGCCTCTAGTCTCCAAACTAATACTCAAAGGATGAAAGCAAATATAAAGTAATACAAGAGTTGTGAAATAGGTGATATGGGACCAAATAGGGGATATCGGACCTTTGGAAAAAGGTGCCCATAAATAAAGAAAGGAAGTAAAGCATCTATAGGCAATGTGGGATTGATCTTTTGAAGCACAAACAACTTGGAGTTTAATAACTCCAACTCCAACAAGGAATACAACTCGACCGCTCTTACAAGAGGATAAAAAGAGCGGCTCGATGTTGAGTTAACATGGACGACTTCAATCAAGCTTCTTGATTACGGGTGAGCTTGTAATAGGTGCGTCGGCGTTATTTGGCTGCTATGGTATGAGCCAAGTCGAAAAGAGAGTGCCTCAAGATGCCAAGCGTGCATGAGAATTAGCGTAGTCAAGGATAACCTATTCGAACAACACCCAGTCGAAGATGTCTTAACCCCAGCAGATTATATGCCTCGAGTTGGGCGTGATTGATTAAAGTACAAACTAACTTATCATATACCTCGAGCTTCTATGACTGATGCATATGGGGCATGGAAAATCAATGGTGTGGGGGAAACGCAGGACGCAGGATCCTAGACACAGAGGGAGACAAAATAGGCCTAGAGAGATGTTAGAGAGAGAGAGAGAAACCCTCAAAAGAAAGAGATAAAGAAAACCATGAGAGAAACCCAGCCCTCACGGCACAAACACCTCCTTCAAGCCAATGCACCCTCACGGCCTCCTGCGCGACGGTTCTAACTATCGATACCAATAGTCTACCCACTAACCTACAACCCCCCATTACCATCACCCCTACCCTTTCTCAACCATCTTTCAAAACCATCCTGGAAAACCCTACATCTTTCCCACCATCTTCTTTGATTAACCCAAACCCATCCTACAACACACTATCCTTGCCTTTTGCCTCTTCACCTCCTAGTGATATTGACCAGAATATTTGTCCCTTTATCCCCATTTCCCAGCAGAAATATGAAGATCTATCTAAGCCTTGGGTTAATATGCTATTATTGTCAAAGTTTTGGGCAAGTCTTTTTCGAGAGATTACCTAGCTAATGAGTTAACTAAAAAATGGAACTGGACAGTGAAATCGTCACTCTTGGCTCTAGGCAAGGGTTTCTACAACATAGTATGCCCTTCTTTGGAAGCTAAGAGTAATGTGCTAATCAAAGCACCCTGGTTCATCATGGGTCACATGGTATGGGTTCAAGAGTGGAAAGCTGGGTTCAAAGCGTCTAACGCAAAACTCGATAGCGTCCCGGTGTGGATTAATCTACCGGAACTTCCTGTAGAGTTCTTCAAACAAGAAATGCTCGAGGAGATTGGTAGAACACTAGGACACCTTGTAAAGATTGATGCCAACTCCATTAATGGTGAAGGTAGAAGATATGCAAATATTTGTGTCCTCATAGATAAAGACAAAACTCCTCCAAAAGGTGTCTGGCTAGGCAACGTCTTTCAAGATTTCATTTATTCTGAAGGTGTGTGGTACTGCAAACGGTGTAACAAATTTGGACCAACCCATGAGCCATGCAAGTCAATGGATTTGCAACAAAACCATAATATCTCGTCAAAAGAGACAAACCTTAATGCTAAAAATGAGTGGCATATTGTCCAGCAAAGAAGAATGAAAAAAGTTGACTTACCTTCTACTTCAAAAGGTAAAGAAATAGTGGGTGGGTCCCATGCTCAACAGTGGAGAGAGAAAGTTACACCAAATCAGCAACATTTGGGTTTAGCTCATACATCTGACCCACTCCAGCTTGCTAAAAGTACCAATAAAAAAGCCATTAATATTCCAACATCCTCAAATTCCTTTCAAGTTTTGCAAGACATAGATGCTTTGGACCCAGTGGTAATTAATGAGGGTGATGAGAGTGCGAAACGTGGCAATCCTTTGTCTGCTAAACTTACACCTACTCACTCTATTTCTTCAACCTCAAAGAAACATTTATCTCCACATTCAGCTTCTCCCACTCGACCCTCTTTTCAGACTCCCCTTCCCCTTCCTTTTCACCAAGATGAACAACTCAAACCCCAACCAACCACCCAACTCACCACCGCGTTCACCACCGTCCCCACCGAGACTGATATAGAAAAAATTAGAAGCTCTCCCAGAAATATACAACCAACCTCCCCTGCCAGTACTCCCAGATGTGAAGCTATCAGAGGTATCTTTTCTTCTCCAGAAAGAGAACAAGCTGGAAGTCGTACCATTTCAGATAATCAAGAACCTGATTCTCAACCCGAAAAATGCAAATCCTCTGTTCCAAAGGCTAGTAATGAAGTACCAAGGAGATCCCAAATACCTTCCTGCTCATCTACCCCAATTGAGGGATACGGGTTTTCTTCCGGACAGTCTGTGGCTGTTCCTGAATTGGTTACTCACGAAAGAGGTAGAAGTCGAAGCCGAAGAAAAATTAATACTTGACAGAATGGGAATGTGGTTAGATCCGGCTCCCTGCCTTCCTCACTGGAGAACGGTCGTATTACTGACATTCACGGACATACATGTGAATGCGATGAGCAACTCTTGTGCACTAATGCAAGTAGATGTCCTACCGGCGCTGAAACAAATTATTCTCAAGTTGAATTGGGAAGAGGGAAGAGACAAAAGAAGCCCAAACATTACAAAGATGGATGTGTGTCCAGGAAGAATCATGTGGTACTGTCCAGTGGCCAAAACATATCTAAGTCCTTGGGGGAACGAAGATGTGGAGGTTCGCAACAACCTCAAGAAGAAGCCTTTTCTACCAAATAATATGTCGTTACTATTCAGGAATGCGAGAGGAATTAGTAGGCCTACTTTCAAGCCTAATTTGCGTCACCTAATCGACAATCATCATCCGGACATTATTGTCTTAGCTGAAACCCGTGTTAATCGGGATAACACCAAAATCATTGCCCAATCACTCCCCTTTGACTCTTGGTATCTAGTTGATCCGATCGGGTTTGGAGGCGGGATTCTCATTCTATGGAACTCCAACAGTGTGGATTTCTCCCCCATAAATGAGAATGACCAGGGTTTGCACGGCTTGGTGGAGGTACATTCTCATAAACCTTTCTTTTTTTCGACTATTTATGCTAACCCAAAATTTCATGTTAGAAAAACTCTTTGGGCCAACCTTTGTGATGTAGCAAATGCTATTAACCTTCCTTGGCTTGTCATAGGAGATTGTAATGAAATCCTTGATCCTTGTGACAAGTTAGGAGGGAGGCCGATTAATCGTTACAGGACTGATCTTTTTGGTGTTACGGTGAATTTCTGTGGTTTGATTGATTTAGGTTTCCGTGGTAATCGCTTTACTTGGACCAACAAGCAGAAAATTAATCCCATCTTTGAAAGGTTGGACCGGGGGTGGGGTAATAGTGATTGGCTAGCTCTATTTTCGGATGCGAATCTCTAGCATCTTCCTCGTATTTCCTCAGACTACTGTCCAATTTTGCTTAACCTCACCCGTCCTACTCCTCAGTCTGGTCCCAAGCCCTTTAGATTCAAGCCCATGTGGGTTCTGGCCCCTTCTTTCCATAATACCATTTTAGAATTCTAGTCTAGTAACAATGACAGTGTTCAAACCAAGTTACTTGATCTCCAAACAGTACTATTACAGTGGAACCAGCAGGTCTTTGGTAATGTATATGATAGGAAACGTAGGGTTGAAGCTAGACTTAAAGGTGTCCAGGCCTACCTCGAGACGAACCCTTATTTTGATTTTCATTTTAACTTGGAACAACAGTTAAGGAAGAACTCTTAGTAATTCTAGACCAAGAAGAAATTTTATGGCTTACTAAAACTAAGCTTGATTGGTTGACCCTTGGAGATAAAAATACTAACTTTTTCCATAAGAGTGTAATGGTCAATAGGAGGAAAAATAAAATTCTTTGGCTTAAAAATGAGGTTGGTGAAGAGTTATCTGAGGAGGTGTCGCTTAGCAATCACATTCGTTCCTATTTTGTCAGATTGTACACCACAGACCAGGTTTCTTGCCCAATGCTTTCGACTGATGACTTAGTCTCCAAGAATATATGTGCCCCACCCACGAACGAGGAGATCAAGGGGGTTTGGTTTTGTATGAAGCCCTTGAAAGCCCCAGGCCCAGATGGTTTTCACCAGATCTTCTTCCAACGTTCTTGGCACACTGTCGGGGATAAAGTGTGTGACGAAATTAGAAATTGGTTTTTGAAGGGGAATATTCCGTACCACCTAGGACACGCTCTCATTTGCCTTATTCCAAAGCAAAACATCCCTGAGACCGTCAAACATCTTAGGCCCATAAGCTTGTGCAATACTCTCTATAAACTCCTTACTAAAATCAATGTTCACCGACTCAAACCCCTTATGCCTAAACTAATCTCACATAATCAAAGTGGGTTCATAGAAGGACGCGGGCCTGACCTTAATATAGTGGTAGCAAACGAGGTCCTTCATTCCATGAACAAGAAGAGAGGTAAATGGGGGTGGTTCGCCCTTAAAGTTGATCTTGAAAAAGCCTATGACCGGCTTGAGTGGAGCTTTGTTAGAAATTGCCTCAAATACCATAAGCTTGATGACCATCTTATCAATCTTATCATGAATTGTGTCTCTAGTGCCTCCTCCACAGTATTATTCAATGGCAAGAAAACGGAGAGTTTTGAGCACTCTAGAGGTCTACGCCAAGGTGACCCTATGTCTCCATACTTATTCTATTTGTGTCTAGAAACCCTGATAGGTTTTAGTCGTGTCACCTAATCAAAAATAAACCTACGGACCTCTAACTAGGTAGTCAGTGGAAGCAGGGTCGAATCCACAGGGAGACAGAGTTTCTAAATCAATATTCAACCAATTCAGCTACTCCAGATGAAATCAGGAAGGGATTAATTAAACTAAAGAATAGACTACAGAAGACGGAATAAATTGAGGATTTAACTATGGAATAAAAACCTAGGGTATTAGGTCGGTCCACCATGCTTATACCAATCAAATAGGGTCAACTACTACCAAAACCTAAGTCAATAATCGGGTGATTAGAGCCTATGTTGAGCTATGGTTAAGACTCAACGCTCATAGTTCAACATACGCCGCATATTCACTAAAGTAATCAGAACTACTAACGTGTCCTAGGCCTCTAGTCGTAAGACGGATCTGTGCAAACAACTATTAACCACAAGCAACCAACGAAACTGCGCAATACCGTTAATTACTCAATAAAGAACAAACCACATCACAATCACCCTAATCAAGCCCTAGAAATTGATAGAAATCTAAATCGCAATCATGGTATAAACATGGCTTTCCTATCTAACACCCTAGAAAGAGACTACTCAGACATGATCGAATTAATAACTATAAAACTAATATGAAACCCTAACAATTGCATCATGAACAATTAAATAAATAAACTAAGCAATCAAAGTAATTAAAGAGATAAAGAGTAGAGAAGAGTACCAATTGACGGAAAGCAGGAACTTTTATTGAAATCGAAATAGGTTTGATCACCTCTAAATTAATCTAAAGTGTTTGAATTAAACTAAGAACAATGAAGAATAAAACTAGTCTAAAGCTAATGAAAGATGAATAAAAAAAGATCTCTCTAAAAAATGAGGAAAAAGGTATTTATAATACCCCTCAAGTCTAATTAGAAATCGGAAACAAAACTCGAAATCCGCGTCATTAAGCGCCAGACCCGATCGGGCCTGAGCACAGTACCGATCGGGTCAAATGCAACTTCGCATTTTCTCGTCTTGGGCTGTGATGTAGCAGCAGCGCAGCAGCATTAGATGGACTTGACGCCCACCCGATCGGGCCTTGGTCAGCCACCCGATCGGGCCAGGCAACAAAATGGCCTAGTGAAAGCGTCTCTTCAGCAGCTCTCTAACAAGACCTACGAGCAGCCCACCCGATCGGGTCGGGCGATGAACACCCGATCGGGTCTGGGTACATGATGTTCGCCCGATCACTTCGGGCAATGCTTACCCGATCGGGTCCGCAACTTTTATACCCGATCATAAATATTTCGCCCGATCGGGCCATTTCTGCCCGATCAGTGCACGGAAACCTACTTTGACTCCTTGGCTCTCTAATCTTCACGTTTAGGGGTCTTGGGACCTCCTAAACTATCCATAAAGCTCGCGAGCCATCCTACGTGCCTCGTAACATCTCGTAAAGCCGTGGTTGCTTCCAAATGATTCGGGAATAGGGAGAAAACTCCCTAAAACCTGCAATTCAACACTAAAACACAAAACCACAACTATATACGATAGTTAGCATAAAATAGCTCCCAAGAGCTCCAATGACGCACAAATTAGCTTGTAAATAAGGGAGAAAAGACTATATAAATACGTGATATCAAACTCCCCCAAGCTAAACCTTTGCTTTTCCTCAAGCAAACAGAACATGAACATGGAATAGATTGCCTCACCCCATAGATAAAAAGCAATTCAAAGCTCAAAACATTTTCAAGACTAAGAATCGTTCAAGCAGGCATAATTCAAGTTTGGCTAATCAAATCCATCCAACCACCAATCATTCAAGCAATTTATCAAATTCAAGCATCCACAAAGCATACAAGTCCTGAAAAGGCACTCACAAGGGTGTCACTCCTCTCAATTTTGTGGCAGGCAAAGAATGTGCCCGAACACTCACCAACCCGACCATAAATACCCTTCCCACTCACACTCTCATGTGTTTAAGAAGGTTCAATGACGCTCATCCTAGTCAAGTCGACTCAATTAGCAGAAATACTCTTTAACTTTGACAAACTGACTCGAAATCAATCAAATGAACAATGCAGACATAAGCTCAAGAGGACTTTATAGGGTTGTAATGGGGCTTAGGCGAGAGGTAGGGGATACTTTTGGGTAATGTGGTGGAAAAACCAAGAAAGGGCGAGCATAAATCATTCAAACAAGGCCTAAGATGGCCTACACAACTCCCAACAATCACCATAAAACCATGCAAAGTAACCCAACTCTCATAAATCAATGAAAAGCTCATAACAAACCCAATTTTCTAGCAATGGAGCGAATATTCTTTTATGAACGTACGTGAATGAAAGAACTAGAATTCTTTTGAATTTTCATTTCATTTTTCTTTCATTTTTCTGAACTTCATTCACGCAACTCTAAACTTGCTTTTCTTTTCTCTTTCTCACTCTCAAACCACAGCAAATACACTTTTAAATTCCTCAAAAACCAAACTAAACCAACAAACCAATCTCAAACTCAACTCATACAAAAGCTCCCCCAAGCTAGGCTTGGAATAATATCAAGTGAAGGCTTTGGGCTCATAGTAGGGGTTTAAGTAACACGAAACAAGTCATTAGGCTCAGCGGGGCTAAGGAGGATAAAAGTATATCAAAAATCCACTCTGAGGCTCAAGAATCAGACAAAAGAACTCCTCTATCACAGCTAATGCTACAAGTCATCGAAAATCAGACAAGTACGAAGTCAAAGTCAAGATCAATCCACTAAAGAGGAACTAACACACAAGAAAAGACTGGATAATAATATAAATCCAATAGGCTTACAAAGAGGCCTCACAGTCTAACCAATCCAGGTATGCAGCACAAAGTGGTGTAATATAATCAAATTTTGCTCGAAGTCATAGCAATCAAACATCAGATCATAGCCTCAAGATCACAAATGCCCAGCTATCCAGAAAACAGAGTCAAACCAATTTCAAATAAAGCACAACAGGGGCACAGGGAGGCAACTAAACCAGTCATGGGAACCATATTTTTTTGATTTTTTTCAGTATTTTTCTAAAGCAGTAAAACTATTCTAGAAAGCAGTAAAAGAGATAGGGAATACAAACAGAACTCCTCCCCCAAGCTGAACTTGGCAGTGTCCTCAATGCCAAAAGGTGATAAGGACTATGCTAAGAGGAAAAACAATGTTAGTACCCTCACTCTCGCTCACAAAAGGAAGAAAAATAAAAAGAAAATAAAAAGGGAAAGAAAAGAAATACGAGTTGCCTCTCGCACAGCGCTGGTTTATAAAGGTCCCGCACGACCATAATCCTCCCTCTCTCAAATAGGAGGGGCTTGGCAATGAGTGCCACCCTCATCAAACATCTTTCTCCTCCAAATGTTCTTGACTATGCCTCCAGACGGTGAGGCAACCTTAGGTGGAATTGGAGCCTTCTCCACCCCTACTTCATCTAAAACCTTATCCCTGCAAAAAGATTGTTCAAGCATAGGTGCCTTAACAGCATTGGTTAGTTTAAAAATCACTTTGTCATCACCAACACTAAGAGTTAAAGACCCAGACTTGACATCAATGACAGCACCAGCAGTACACAAAAATGGCCTACCCAAGATAATAGGGATCTGGGCATCCTCATCCATATCTAACACCACAAAATCCACAGGGATATAGAATTTCCCGACCCTAACAGGAACGTCCTCTAAAACACCTAGAGGGTATTTTATAGAACGATCCGCCATCTGTAAAGTGATTTGTGTGCATTTAAGGGCTCCCATGTTCAGTTTCTTATAAACAGTCAATGGCATAACAGAGACAGAAGCACCTAAATCACATAAAGCCTTATCAATAAAAATAGGTCCAAGATGGCAGGGTATAGAAAAACTACCAGGATCTTTTAACTTTGGTGGGGTTTTATTTTGAATAAAAGCACTACACTCTTCAGTAAGAGCGACACGTTCTACCCCACTAAAGTCTCTTTTCTTAGTAATCATGTCTTTCAGAAATTTGGCATAAACAGGCACTTGGGTAATTAAGTCTGTGAATGGAATCGTTACCTCAAGGTTCTTGACCATAGCCAAGAACTTACCAAACTGCTGATCGACCTTGGACTGTTGCATCCTGTGAGGAAAAGGTAGCCTTGGTGTAAAAGGCGTTTCAGAAACCTTCTCCTTTTTCTTCCTTGTCTGTTCAGCTTCTGCAGACAAATCGACTTCAGACGTCGAATTCTTTCTTTTTCCTTCCTCTACCACCCTCTTCTTCCCTGCAGTCGGGGTAACCTCATCAATGGGCACTGGAGGGGCATCATATGCAATGCCACTACGAAGAGTGATGGCATTCACATGTTCTCTCTGAACGGGTTGCCCTGGCAATTCCCCCTGCCGCCTCTGAGCATTAGAGCTTGCTAATTGTGCAACTTGAGCCTCGAGAAGTTTGATGCTTTTCTCTTGGGCTCTTTGTGCCTCCTCATTAGATCTTTGCATGGCTAGCATCTGTCTCTCTTGGGCTCTTTGTGCCTCCTCATTTTCCTTTTGCATGCTTAACATCAGTTTCATCACTTCAGATATGGGGGGCTCTTGTGGGTTGTTGTTTTGTGGAGGTGGGGTGGGAAAGTTTTGTGGAGTTTGGAAGTTGTTATGGTGATGGAAGTTTTGTGGTGGTGGTCTATTGAAATTTTGTGGGGTTTGATGGTATGAGGGTTTAGGATAGTTTTGTGGAGGTGGAGGTTGATAGTTTTGTGGATTTTGGTAGTTATGTGGAGGGGGAAGGTTTGTGGCCTTTGTTGAAAGGCGTTTGCCTGCTCCATCTGAAATTGACTGAACTGACAATCATGCCCAAAGTGACCCTGAACACCACATACCTCGCAGTAAGATGAGGTAATGGGTGCTACTGCAGACATAGCATTGATACTCATGGGTGGAGGTGTCGGACTAGAAGACTTCATTAGCTGCTGAGTTAGTTGCGCCATCTGAGATGTAAGCAATGAAATAGCGTCAACTTCAAGTACCTTCTTAGTCAAACTCCTAGATGATGTATGGTCATTGGCTGCAAGATTTGATATGAATTCATAACCCTCATCAACTGCCTTGTCTAAAAACACTCCTCCTGCAGACGAATCAACAATACACTTCGTCTGAGGCTGCAGACCATTGTAGAATGTCTGCGTCAAGAACCATTTGTCCATATTATGGTGTGGACACTCTCTCTGTAAATCTCTAAACCTAGCCCACGCTTCCCTTAATGTTTCATCAGGCTATTGGGAAAACGTGGCTAGTTTATTTCTGATTTCTGCTGTTTTAGTGGGTGGGTAATACTCTCTCAGAAATGCAGCAGAAATCTCACTCCACTCGGTTTCTTTCACATCGTTCAACCATTTTTGGGCTCTATCTCTCAGTGAAAACTGGAACAACATGACTTTGAGTTGATCTGGAGTGATGCCGGCATGTTTAACGGTTCGACAAAGTTGTTGAAACCGTTGCAGATGATTTGCCGGATCTTCAGTAGGATGCCCACCAAACTGATTTTGCTTGACCATGCTGATGAGTCCAGGCTTAATCTCAAAATTTGCTGCGGCAATGGTGGGCATAGTAGGTCCAATGGAGAGACCATCTGGGTTAGGCACCCCATATGACTTCAGTGACTTTGACATGACTGAACTAAAGGTGTCTGTTCCAGAGGTGTTCAGCTGAACAGACTGCTTTTCTTTCTGCTTTATCTTTCGGATCCGCCTGATTGTCCTAGTAAGATCGGGGTCCGCTGGAATTGGGGAACCGTTTCTTTGGGACCTGGGCATACAAAAGAAACAAAAAGCCGCAGTAAAACGTACCTCGATTGAAACAACGAAGTTCCAATGAGGTATAGAGAAGTAGACCAAATAATTAAATAATAACTTAGAGAACTAGCCGTCTCCCCGGCAACGGTGCCAAAATTTGATAGGTTTTAGTCGTGTCACCTAATCAAAAATAAACCTACGGACCTCTAACTAGGTAGTCAGTGGAAGCAGGGTCGAATCCACAGGGAGACAGAGTTTCTAAATCAATATTGAACCAATTCAGCTACTCCAGATGAAATCAGGAAGGGATTAATTAAACTAAAGAATAGACTACAGAAGACGGAATAAATTGAGGATTTAACTATGGAATAAAAACCTAGGGTATTAGGTCGGTCCACCATGCTTATACCAATCAAATAGGGTCAACTACTACCAAAACCTAAGTCAATAATCGGGTGATTAGAGCCTATGTTGAGCTATGGTTAAGACTCAACGCTCATAGTTCAACATACGCCGCATATTCACTAACGTAATCAGAACTACTAACGTGTCCTAGGCCTCTAGTCGTAAGACGGATCTGTGCAAACAACTATTAACCACAAGAAACCCACGAAACTGCGCAATAACGTTAATTACTCAATAAAGAACAAACCACATCACAATCACCCTAATCAAGCCCTAGAAATTGATAGAAATCTAAATCGCAATCATGGTATAAACATGGCTTTCCTATCTAACACCCTAGAAAGAGACTACTCAGACATGATCGAATTAATAACTATAAAACTAATATGAAACCCTAACAATTGCATCATGAACGATTAAATAAATAAACTAAGCAATCAAAGTAATTAAAGAGATAAAGAGTAGAGAAGAGTACCAATTGACGGAAAGCAGGAACTTTTATTGAAATCGAAATAGGTTTGATCACCTCTAAATTAATCTAAAGTGTTTGAATTAAACTAAGAACAATGAAGAATAAAACTAGTCTAAAGCTAATGAAAGATGAATAAAAAAAGATCTCTCTAAAAAATGAGGAAAAAGGTATTTATAATACCCCTCAAGTCTAATTAGAAATCGGAAACAAAACTCGAAATCCGCGTCATTAAGCGCCAGACCCGATCGGGCCCGAGCACAGTACCCGATCGGGTCAAATGCAACTTCGCATTTTCTCGTCTTGGGCTGTGATGTAGCAGCAGCGCAGCAGCATTAGATGGACTTGACGCCCACCCGATCGGGCCTTGGTCAGCCACCCGATCGGGCCTTGGTCAGCCACCCGATCGGGCCAGGCAACAAAATGGCCTAGTGAAAGCGTCTCTTCAGCAGCTCTCTAACAAGACCTACGAGCAGCCCACCCGATCGGGTCGGGCGATGAACACCCGATCGGGTCTGGGTACATGATGTTCGCCCGATCACTTCGGGCAATGCTTACCCGATCGGGTCCGCAACTTTTATACCCGATCATAAATATTTCGCCCGATCGGGCCATTTCTGCCCGATCAGTGCACGGAAACCTACTTTGACTCCTTGGCTCTCTAATCTTCACGTTTAGGGGTCTTGGGACCTCCTAAACTATCCATAAAGCTCGCGAGCCATCCTACGTGCCTCGTAACATCTCGTAAAGCCGTGGTTGCTTCCAAATGATTCGGGAATAGGGAGAAAACTCCCTAAAACCTGCAATTCAACACTAAAACACAAAACCACAACTATATACGATAGTTAGCATAAAATAGCTCCCAAGAGCTCCAATGACGCACAAATTAGCTTGTAATAAGGGAGAAAAGACTATATAAATACGTGATATCAAACCCTCACCCACCTTATTAATAATGCTTGTTCTATTAAAGAGTGGACCCCCTTTCGGGTTGGTAGGAATAGATAAGGCGGGTCGACTTTGTATTATTACCTCCACCCTCAACACGATTCCTTCCTATTATATGCAAGCTCACTTCCTCCCTAAGTCGACTTTGAAAGACCTTGATAAAATTTGCAATGACTTTCTTTGGGGTAAAAATGACAATAAAAATGGGTTGCATTTAGTTTCTAAAGATAAGACCTTCATGCCAAAGGACTTGGGAGGTTTGGGGATTCGTAGCCACGAACACATGAATATCGCGTTTATGGCTAAGTTAGGTTGGAAACTTTGTCATGGTGAAGATAACCTTGCTCAAAAGTGTATTTTCTCCAAGTATGTCAACCACCATTTTGTCACCAACTTTAAAAAAGGCTCTACTATTTGGAAGAATATTTCCAAGGGGTGGAATATCATTTCCTCTTAAAAACGGCAACACTACCTCGCTTTGGCATGATAAGTGGGTGTGGGGTAGATCACTTAGAGAACTAATTCATGGCCCGTTAGCAAAGACCGAAACTGACTCCACTGGTGGTTTATGCTTATCTAATGGTACTTGGTGTTTCAAGAACTTGTCCTTTGAATTACCATCTTCTATTTGTGAAAAAATTGAATCTCTTGACTTGGCCCATCACATTCCTACCGACAGCCCAATCTCAACCCTAGTCGTCAACAACAAATTCTCCTTGTCCTTGATTTATCGATCTTGCATCCCCAACTTCGATACCTCCACTAACCTTAATTGGTTATGGAAGCCAAAAGTCCCTGCCTCCCTCCTCCTTTTTCTTTGGTTAGCTTGGTGAGAAAGAATCCCCTGTAAACAACTTCTCTACCATAGACATATTACCACCGATGACATTTGCCCGAACTGTTTGAATGTGGAAACCACTATACACACCCTACGGGACTGCCATATTGCTCTATAGATTTGGCGGGCTGCTCTTATTCCCCCACAACTACTGTCAGGTAACATCAAAGAGTGGATCTTTGCTAACCTCTCTTCTAATCTCACTCACTCAGGCCTCCCTTGGAACCAACTTTTCCCCATTATCTGCCATGAGATTTGGAAGGCTAGAAACAACTTGGTTTTTAACCAAAATCACAACATCATTGACCCACATCAGTTTTTGCATAAGGCTACCATTATCATTCTTGAATTCAATGCATTCACACCTGCCATTATCCCCCAGACCAACCAGTCCAACCTTCCTATTGGAATTAATTGCAATGACTTGGACATTATTTTGCATACAGATGCTTCTTTTTATGATGCAGATTCTCATGTTGGTCTTGCAAGTGTTGTTAGGGACAATCATGGCTACTGGTTATGCGGTCTTCAAAGAAAAGCTTACGCCTTCTCAGCAACACATGCTGAACTCATAAGCATTCGATATGGGTTGCACTTAGCCAAGAATATCAACGCTAACAGACTCATTGTTTATTCCGACTCAAAGAGTGCAATTGACATGTTGGTTAATGATGCCCCCATAAATGACATTCATGCTAATGTTATCATCATGTGCAGGGAACTGAAACGCTATTTCAAGAAGGTGGAATTTAGATGGACAAGACGGAACCAAAATGGGTTGGCTGACCTAAAGTCTAAGAAGCGACACTTAGATGATCTAAACATCAACATTTCTAAGATATTTTCTCATCCTCCTAGTTATTGTATGGATACTTACTTTACGGATTGTATTAGCTTTTTTAATAGTCCCTGTAACAGTGACACTAGTTCGGGATGTAATGGGCCTATGCCTGACTTTTAATTAATCTAACGTTTCCTTTTTCACCAAAAAAAAAAAAATCACTTCATCGAGTCGACTACGATCTACATCACATGATCGTCACCCCATCACCAAGTAATCTTCGAACATGAAATATGGAAGGGCTTCGATCATACATCTTCATCATCATCGAGCACAGTTGGGCGTAATTCTTGTTTTTTAAAGCTAATCTAATCATCATCATCATCATCATCATCATCGTATGATTTGGTCAAATCAAGCTACAAGATCGACCCACATGAGCAAACCATATGATTATCATCATGACATGATCGAGCCGACTTCCATATGCACCACGTGATCAAGCCATATGATCATCATCAAATGATCAAAATTTCGATCAAACACCAACATCCCTCAATCAAGCCTCATGATCATCATTCCTCATCATCATCACTTGTTCGAATTGTATGATCATCATTCCATGATTGTGTCAAGTTTGAGCATGAAAATGGAAAACTTCACCAGCTTAGCAATTATTAAAGTTCAAACACGGGATGCTGAATTCTTATAGTTGTGCTTATACCACTGCGCTGCAAAATACTTCACGTCGAGCATGAAAAAGGAAATGGATGTCGAGCATAGCTGGCCATTAGAATTTCTATGTGCCTCGAGCTGCCCCACTTCAGCTGCTCAATCTCTAACTGTTGGATAATGCTCCAAAAGTAGTTCCTAAGAAGTAGCATTAGTGGCTAGTAGTAAGTTAGTGGGTAATTTATTTTATAATTAAAATGTGATTTGTGCCTAGTAGCTTTATGAAGGATATGGTATGGGACATGTTCTCCACTACTTAGATATATGTCTATCTTTTAGGTTAGTTGTTATATATTGTAAGCCTATAAAAGGCACTTATTATATTGAGATTAATTGAGCAAGTTTGATGTAAAACTTCTCCATATTTTATTTACTCTCCTCTCTACTCTAAAAACTAACATGGTATCAGAACTTTAGGTTAGATCTTTGGAGGCCAAAGAGAGAGAGAGAGAGAGTAGGAAGTAAGCCATTGCAGGCCATCTTCCGTTTATGAGTGAAAAAAATGTAGGGCAAACCACCATGGCAAGAGTGGTTGAAAAAAAAATGTTTGTGATTATGCAAAGTGGTGAAGAGAAGTGCTTCACAAAGTCGTGGTGAAGAGAAGTGCTTCACAAGATCGTGCGGAGAGAAGTGCTCCGAAAAATAGGGCATTGATATAATGTGCATCAACAAATTGAAATTTTGACAAAGTGGGTTCAACATGACGCAATGTGGAATGTTGCAAATGACTCATAACACTTTTGGAGCAAGGGAACATGTTGGATAATGCTCCAAAAGTAGTTCCTAATAAGTAGCATTAGTGGATGGTAGTAAGTTAGTGGGTAATTTATTTTGTAATTAAAATGTGATTAGTGGCTAGTAGTTATGAAGGATCTGGTATGGGACATGTTCTCCACTACTTAAATATGTGTTTATCTTTTAGGTTAGTTGCTATATATTGTAAGCCTATAAAAGGCACTTATTATATTGAGATTAATTGAGCAAGTTTAACGCAAAACATCTCCATATTTTATTTACTCTCCTCTCTACTCTAAAAACTAACACTAACAACACCTTCACAGGACTCAAGCTCGAGACACCCTCCACGGGCAGCCAAAACAAGCAACCATCTCGAACTCAGCTCGTGCATGCTCGAAGTAAGTTAGGTTGCTCTTCCTCGAGCTCATAATCTGGGTACCTCCCTATTTAATGGGCATGGAAAATTGGCAATTGTTGGAGTTAAGGCTTGTAAAGCCCCTTTGGGTTTTTTCCCAAAGATCCTACATCACCTATGGAAGGGAGTTTCCTTTGTTTATTAACTCCCTTCCTCTACTTGTTTATTGAGTTGGTTACTTGGTTGGCTTTTGTGGTTGGAGGTCAAGCTTGGGCTTGGGCTTGCTATCACACACGCGCGCGCGCGCGCGCCGCCCACCCGGGCTGGGCCTGGGTTCTGGGTTCTGGGTTCTGGGTTCTGGGAAGAGTTGAGCTGGAGCTTATCTTTTTGGACCCGAGCCCAACTGTGTGTAACGGTAACATGTAACACTGAATCGTTTTTAAACGTTACAGTGTTAATGGCCATTACTGTCGCGTGTTAATGGCCATTACTGTCGCCCTTGATTTCCTCCCTCTGGTTTATTACATTCCTTATTTGGCCTGATTCTTTTGCTATAAAATCAGTCCACTTCTGCCTTTGTTTGGTATCCGAAAAACACATCTCATCTATTCTTCTTTCTCTCTTCTAAACACTGGGTACGTGCATCTGTCTCCAAGACTTTTCTCTGTTTGTGGTGACTTAGAAAGGTCGTTGTGTTAACCTTGGGGAGCTTTCCGGCCAGTTGCGATTACCACCATAGTCGGGCTGTAATTGCTTTCAAGTCAGTGGTCTTCTACCGCGACACAGCCTTGAATTTCTTCTTTGTTCAACCATTGTAAACAGTCAGTTTCTAACAATTTGAAAGTAATTAGTTTATTTGTAATGGCAGATTTTTCAAGAAAATTCGTGTCTCATGTGTCCAAGCTCGAATCCCTTGACAGAAACAACTACAAATGTTGGTCTTCCAAACTGCTGATGTTCTTTGAGCAATTGGACATTGACTAGGTCCTATTCAAGGACTGTCCCACTGCGCTTACTTTTACAGGTGATTCATCCTCTTCTCCTTCTGCTACTGAAATTAAGAAGAAAGAGGACGAAATTGAAAAATATGTAAAAGATAATAAAACTGTCCGTTTTCACCTCCTTAATCTGATGATCAATAATCTATATGATTTATTTATGGTTCATAAGAGTTCAAAACTGATTTGGGAGGCCCTTGAGAAAAAATATGGGGCTGATGATGCTGGAAAACATAAATATGATGTTGGCAAGTGGCTGGCTTTGCATATGGTTGATGATAAGCCAGTCATGGATCAAGTTCATGAGTTCAAAAATCTTTGTGCTGATTTCTTAATGAGGACATCAAAATATGTGAAGTATTTCAAGCTAATGTTTTGCTGGAAAATTTTCCCCCATCTTGGAGAGATTTTAAAAACAATCTGAAACATCGGAACGAATTCATGTTTCTTCAGGAATTAATTAGTCATATGAGGATTGAAGAGGCAAATCGCCTTAAGGACAATCTAGATTCGGTTTCTGTTAATACCACTAAAGCTAACCTGGTGGAATCTGCTGCTCCATCAGGCTCTGATAAGTATAAGGGTAAAGGGAAAAAGGGTAATAACAAGGGAAAGAAGCAAGGCAAATTTAACAAACCTGATAGCAAGATTCAGAAGAAGTTTGTCCTCTGTTATGTCTGTGGCAAGCCAGACCATAAGGCTTACCAATGCCCTCAACGCCAAGGTTCTGTGCAAAAACAAGGACCTCAGGCCAACCTTGCTGAATCCAACGACATTGTCGCTGCTGTGGTTGTTGAAGCAAATCTGATCGAGAACAATACTAATTGGATTCTGGACACTGGGGCTTCAAGACAAATCTGTGCAAACAAGGAGCTGCTCCATAATTTTCAGGATGCTTCTGAAGGCGAGTGTGTCTACATGGGAATTGTTGCAATTGCTGGAGTACTTGGACGAGAAAAGGTCACTCTGAAACTTACCTCTGGAAAAACCCTCTCCCTTTCAAATGTGTTGTATGTTCCTACTATGCGTCGCAACTTAGTGTCTAGTGCCTTGTTAAACAAAGCTGGTTTGAAAATTGTTTTTGAGGCTGACAAAGTTGTAATGACTCGTGGTGGGGATTTGTTGGGAAGGGGTATTTAAGTGGAGGTTTATTTATTCAGAATGTTACTTCTTCTGTTTCTGCTGATTTTAATAAAACTGTTTCTGGTTTTGCTTATATTGCTGAGTCTTTAAATTTGTGGCGTGGTAGATTAGGGCATGTGAATGTTGCTTCCATTAAGAGACTAAGACCTTAGCTTTAATTTCTAATCTGTCGACTACTGAGTTTTCTATGTGTCCAATTTGTGTTGAAGCAAAATTCACTAAGAAACCTTGCAAAACTGTGACTCAAAGGACCACACAACTTCTAGAGTTGATTCTTACGGACTTAGCTGATTTCCAAAACACTAGAAGTAGAGGAGGAAAATTCTGGTATATTTCCTTTGTTGATGATTATTCGAGGTACACTAAGATTTACCTTCTCAAGGCCAAAAGTGAGGCAGGGGAAGCTTTCATTAAATATAAAGCCGAAGTAGAAAACCAACTTGATAGGAAAATCAAGAGGGTTAGATCTAACAGAGGTAGAGAGTATGAAAACTTCTCTTTGAATGACCATTGTGAGAAATTGGGGATCATTCATGAACTTAGTGCACCTTATGTACCTCAACAGAATGGTATAGCTGAACGAAAAAATAGGTCTTTGAAAAACATGATGAATGCTATGCTTGTGAGTTCTGGGTTGCCTGATGAAATGTGGGGGGAAGCAGTCCTTTCAGCCTGTCATGTTCTTAATCGAGTACCTCACAAAAAGTTAGATAAGACTCCTTATGAATTGTGGAAGGGGTTTCTTCGAAACTTGAGCTTCTTGAGAGTGTGGGGGTGTCTAGCTAAAGTTGGGCTACCTGACTATAAAAGGTCAAACAAGAGACCCAAGAACTTTGATGCAGTATTTATTGGTTATGCTCATGCTGCCTATAGGTTCATGACTTCGAGTGATAGGTCTATTTGTGAGTACAGAGAAGCTGAGTTTTTTGAACATGTTTTTCCCTTGAAAAAGGGTGATGCTGCTTCCATGCCTTCATGTTCTTCTCCTACAGTTGTTTTACCTACTTATTCTACGCACGATGTTTCCTTACCTATTAGTGATGTTAGTGCTGATTTGATTTTAAGTAGTACTTCAGTTGATTTGCATGTTAGTAGTTCTGGTGCTGTAGATGAACCTAGGAGAAGTAAAAGACTTAGAGTTGCAAAAGACTTTGGTTCTGATTTTGTCACTGCCTTTCTGTCTGAGAGCTCTTGCATTGACTTGTTGAGTGATGAATTGGTCTATGCTTTCATGATAGAAGAGGACCCTAACACTTTTGAGGAAGTAATGAGATGCGTGGATGCTAGCTTTTGGAAAGAGGCCAGTAAGAGCGAGTTAGATTCCATAGTGTCTAACTCCACTTGGGAGTTAACTGACTTACCTAAGGGATCAAAGACCATAGATAGCAAATGGATCTTTAAAAAGAAGTTGAGACCTTATGGGACTATTGAGAGGTTTAAAGCCAGACTTGTGATTAGGGGCTTCACTCAAAGGAATGGACTAGATTACTTTGACACTTAATCTTCTGTGGCTAAGATAGCCACCATTAGGACCCTGTTAGCTCTTGCTACTATTCATGACTTAGTCATACATCAGATGCATGTTAAGACTGTTTTCTTGAATGGTGACTTAGAGGAGGAGATTTACATGTCTCAACTTGAGGGTTTCGTGGTGCAAGGTCAAGAAGATAAAGTGTGTAAGTTGAGGAAGTCCTTATATGGTCTCAAACAAGCACCAAAACAGTGGTATGAAAATTTTGACAGTACTGTTGTGTCAAATGGCTTCATTGTCAACAACTCTGACTCTTGCGTTTACTCAAACCTAATAGGATCAGATTGTGTAATCATATGTCTTTATGTGGATGACATGTTGATCTTTGGTAACAATTTAAAGGTGGTCAATGATACTAAACTTTTCTTGGCATCGAAGTTTGAGATGAAGGATTTGGGAGAAGCTGATGTGATCTTAGGAGTAAGACTTAAGAAAACCTCCGGTCGCATCTCCCTTAGTCAGTCTCATTATGTGGAAAAGGCGCTTAAAAAGTTTAACTCCTTTGATGTTGCTCTAGTGAGTACACCCTATGACCCTAGTATTCATTTGACTAAGAATTTAGGAGAAAGTGTTTCTCAAAGTGAATATGCGAAAGTCATAGGTAGTTTGATGTACCTTATTAACTGTACTCGACCTGACATAGCTTATGTAGTGAGTCGACTGAGTCGGTATACTCATAACCCTAGTAATGAACATTGGAATGCTCTTCATCGTCTTCTTAGATACTTGAAAGGAACAGTTGATCTATGTTTGCACTATTCTAAATTTCCTGCTGTACTTGAAGGATTTTGTGATGCAAACTGGGTTTCAGGTATTGATGCGATTAGTTCAACTAGTGGTTACGTGTTTACTCTTGGTTCTGGTGCTATTTCGTGGAAGTCTTCGAAACAGACTTGTATAGCACGCTCAACCATGGTGTCTGAGTTTATTGCACTCGAGCTGGCAGGGCAAGAAGCTGAGTGGTTGAGAAACCTTTTGTCTGATGTTCCATTATGGGGAGGGGAGGGTGCTCCTGTCTCCCTTCATTGTGATTCTCAAGCAGCCATTGGCGTTGCTAAGAACAATGTCTACAATGGTAAGAAAAGACACATACGGATCAGACATGGAGTCGTGAAACAACTCCTGAAAAATGGGGTGATTTCTTTGGTCTATGTGAGGTCCGAAAAAAATCTTGTTGATCCCTTTACGAAGGGATTATCTAGGAGAGTTGTCCTAGAGTCTTCGAGGGGGATGGGGCTTAGGCCCATTAGTTGAGAGTTTATGGTGGATACCCATTTGTGGGCAAACGAAGCCATATAATCTTAACTTGCACTACATTTCTCATCCCTATGGCGTGCTGATAGTGCTTTCTAAATCCATAGCCTATTTGGTGGTGCTATTGAGACGCACTTGATGGATTTATATTGTGAGGTTGAGCTTTTGCTCTTAATAGTTCCATATCCCCTCGGGGTGGTATTATTGAGGAACACTTGATGGACTACCTACGTAAGTGTGGAAGTTCAGACGCCTTCTATGAAAGACTGGGTTGTCTTTCTAGAGCACTTATGAGACCCAAGGTGTGTGCATGGCTATAAAGCTCTTGTGTTGTATCGCGGAGACTGCACGTTCTTAAGGTAGGTATGTCTAGTGGGGGTCTCAATGGAACTCTAGTGAGTTCAAGAGAAATTCACTCACTAGAAAGTAAGTTGTTGCCTCACTTCACTATGTATAAATTCAAATCGAAAGATATTGATGCTCAAGTACTTCCCTTTCCTTACCCAGGAATTTCTTTTGCTTTTCAGAGCCTGTTATACCATGAAAATCACATAGCTACGTATGCAGGTTAAAAAGTCATTACAGTTATGAACTCCCAGGTTAGAACTTCCAGCTAAAGGATCCGGCTTGAGGCCCACGAGCTAAGGAGAACCAGCTAATGCTTCCCAGCTAAGGAACGCAGCATCGTTTAAAAGGCGTTGAGTCAAAGATGTCAAAGCCTAGAATCTCGCAAAGGAGTAAAAGCTAGAGGTACAGAGAGACAATTATGAGCAAAGATCATGCTAAGCGGCATTAATGGCAGATAAGAATGGAGATTCAAGAGCGGTTACAAGGCGTTGCTAAAGCTGGTTCAAACGGATATATTTTCTTTATTATATATAGCTCAAATAATTGTATAGAGGAGACAAGTTCATTCGCATTTAGCATTTACATTCACATATCAAAACATTGTTCTTAAGCTTACGAAATACTTAGTCACAGAAATACTAGGGCTGTAATCAAGAATATAGTGGATTGGTGGACTCAAAGCCACCCGCATTTTTTCCCTTATTCCACGGGTTTCGGCGTCACCATCCTTGGTGTCTTGTTCTTCTCTTTGATTCTTGCTTTCTTTGCTTGTCTTAGCTGTGTTCAGCAGCTTCCAGCTACCTAGCAGTACTCTAGCTGTAGCTCCCAGCTTAATTTTGCGCTAAGCAGAATTTAATATAAACAGTTTGGCGCCCACCGTGGAGCCTACATCTAGATTTCGTATCTAATCTATCATTTTCAATTTCTTCTTAAGAACGCCCAACTCAAAATGCCTGAATTCACTCCTGAGCAAATGAGAGCTGCTCTTGAATCCCTCCGGGAGGCTCAAATAGAGTCCAACAAGATCATTTAAAACTTACAAAAAGAACTGGAATCGGTTAAGAGTAACACCAAGAAACCTTCACGACGACGCACTGACATGTCACCTCGAATCTTGGAGATGACTGATTCAGAGGCTAGTGCTGATGAAGAAGCTGAGGACATTCCGGAAAATCCCAACCTATAAGAGACAGATCCCATAGCTACGAAGCTAGCTCTCCTTGAATCCCAGAACAGGAAGATGATGCGGATGCTAGCTAAGATGCCAGGGGCACCTACGCCTGTAGCTGAAGAGACCCCTGATGGCTATACCAAGTCACCTTTCGTAGAAGAGATAGCTAGAGCCATGATTCCAAAAAAGCCGCATCTGGCCCCATTTGGCGAGCTGTATGATGGAAACACAGATACATATGACCATGTGAACTAGAACAAGCAGAAGATGTGGACTCTACCTATCCCAGAAGACCTCCTTGAAGCTACAATGTGCAAATCCTTTGGAGCCACCTTAGGAGGACCTGACATACAATGGCTCATCACCCTCAGGGATGGTACTATTCCTAATTTTTCTATTCTCATTAACAAATTTTATCAAGCAATTTGCTAGCAGCAGGGTGCTGGAGAAGCATACAGGCGACCTGTACCGCATTATACAAAAGACAGGTGAAGCTGTATGCCAGTACCTGGACAGCTTTAACAGGGAATTGATTTCTGTTAAGAACCTGGATATCCCAACAGCTATCGAAGCATTCCGAAGAGGTTTGATCCCTAAATCCCGCTTATATTATGAACTAACCAGGTATCCATGTAGTACCTTTGAAGAAGTCAGGCCTAGAGCTATGGCTGAAATCCGCGTAGAAGAGGATGATGCATCCAGGTATGGAGGAGAATCCAGCTACGATAGAAAGACTCAGAATAACAACAATAACAACAACAAGAGGAATGATTTGCGCCATCAGCCATACCAGAAGCGTGATCAAGCTAGCAGCGTAGCTAGGGAAGCTCCTCACAAGTCTAACAATACAGATTTCCCTCCTTTATCTTCGTACTGGTTTAATGTTGATGCAGGAGGTGTGGTGAACGCCTTGGAGAAGCTAGGTTCAGCAACTAGGTGGCCCAGGAAGACCGACAAACCCAATGGTCAAAAAGACACCTCCTAGTGGTGCAGCTATCATGGTGACCATGATCATCTAACTGAAGATTGCAAAGCCCTCAGGAAGGAAGTTGCTTGGCTGCTGAAAAAGGGCTACCTAGAACATCTCATGGGGAAGAAAGGTCAGAAGGATGAACCTAACAAGGACAGCAACAGCAAGCCAGCTGGGCCACCACCTGATCCAACCCATGACAAGGTAGTCAACTTTATCTCAGGAGGTTCAGAAATTTGTGGACTAACCTATTCTGCAGCTAAGCGATTCGCTAGAGAAGGTTCCAAAGCAGCTCCTATGCAGCACAGAAGCAAGGAGGAACGAGAGCTGCGAAGCATGACCATCAGCTTCGAGGAAGACGAGGAAGCTGAGGAAGCTGATCATCATGATGGTGACGTGGATCCAAACCATAAACCTATCAAACAAAAGAGAAGGAAATTCGCACCTGAACGCAACCTGATCATCAATGAGGAAGTAGAAAAGTTGCTGCAAGCAGGTAAGATTAGGGAAGTCAAATATCCTGACTGGCTAGCTAACGTGGTTGTGGTAGGAAAGAAGAATGGCAAATGGCGAGTCTGTATCGATTTCACATATTTAAACAAAGCTTGCCCTAAAGACCCATTTCCCCTGCCTCACATCGATACCTTGGTGGATGCTACAGCGGGGCATGCAAGACTCACATTCCTAGATGCTTACTCGGGATACAACCAGATCCTGATCGACCCAGAAGACCAAGAAAAAACGGCCTTCATGACCGAAAGAGGTATCTATTGTTATAAAGTTATGTCATTTGGTCTTAAGAATGCAGGTGCCACCTACTAGCGCCTAGTCAACAAGATGTTTGAAAAGCAGCTAGGGGACACAATGGAAGTCTACATCGATGATATGCTGGTCAAATCCAAGCAAGATGGAGATCATGTGTCTCATCTACAGGATACCTTTGATGTATTGAAAAAGTACAACATGAAGCTGAACCAAACAAAATGCTCATTCGGGGTACGAGCTGGTAAGTTCCTAGGTTACATAGTTACGCAGAGAGGAATCGAAGCTAGCCCAGATCAGATCAGAGCGCTCATCAATATCCAATCACCCACAAACCTGAAGGATGTCCAGAAGCTGACAGGAAGAGTTGCAGTGCTCAATCGTTTTATTTCTAGATCATCAGATAAGTGTCATCTTTTCTATCATGTTCTTAAGAAAAATTAAGGTTTTGATTGGACTGCAGAACACGAAGATGCTTTACAGCAACTCAAAGCTCATCTAGCTACTCCACCCATACTTTCCAAACCAAAGCAGGGTGAAACTTTACAGCTTTATCTAGCTATAAGTAGCACAGCTGTTAGTGCAGTACTAGCTAGGGAAGCTGACAATCAGCAGCTACCCTTGTATTATATTAGTAAGTCCTTGCTTGAGGAAGAAACCAGGTACACCTCTTTAGAAAAATTGATATTAGCTTTATATACAGCTTCAAGGAAACTCCGACATTATTTCAAGGTTTATCCTATATGTGTTATGACTAATTATCCCATAAAAGCTGTACTACGCAAACCTGAATATACTGGCAGGATGAGCAAATGAGTTGTATCACTAAGCGCCTATCTGACTTTGTGGCAGACTTCAGTCCTAACCTGGCTGCCTCAGCAGATGAGGAAGTACGACACATTAACCAGGTAACACCTACGGGTAGTTGGAAACTGTTCGTAGATGGTTCCTCCAACTTTAGAGGAGCTGGACTAGGTATAGTCCTAAAGTCGCCACAAGGGGACATGATAGTACGATCTATTTGTTGTGATTTTAAAGCTACTAACAATGAAGCCGAGTATGAAGCTTTGCTTGCATGTATGACTGTGGCTCACGACCTGGGGGCAACCAGGTTGCAGGTATATAGTGATTCCTTACTGATCGTTAGCCAGGTAAAAGGATAGTACGCAGCTAAAGACTCGAAGATGTCTCTATACTTGGAGCTGGTTAAGTTAAAGATGCTACTCTTTCAAGAGTTCACCATTCATTAGATACAAAGAAACCAGAATACCAAAGCTGACGCACTAGCTAGCCTAGGTTCTGCACTTAGGAAATGCAGCTTCAGCAATGTTCCCATCGCTCACTTAGCCGCACCAGCCATTAACAAGGAGGTAAGCAATGTATTTAGCATTAGTGATGAAGCAGGTGCTGATAGCTGGACAAAGCCACTATTGGATTACCTGGAAAGGGACATACTGCTAGATGACAAGCTGGAGTCAATAAAGCTACGCATGAAAGCTAGCAGGTACCAGGTAATAGCTGGAGTCCTATTCAAACATGCAACTAAGCAAGATATGTTGCAAAGGTGCTTAGAGAAAGAGCACTGGGAAGCTACCCTCAAAGAGTTTCATGAGGGAGAGTGTGGCTCACATACACCAGGAAAGAGCTTATCTAACAAAATCTTATCCTATGGATATTATTGGTCAACATTGCGTAAAGATGCCAAGAGGTACGTAGATAAATGTGACAGCTGCCAAAAGCATGCAGGTATGGTACACAAGCCCTCTGAACCATTGCACCCCACATTAACACCTTGGCCATTCATAAGGTGGGGCATGGACATAGTAGGGAAGCTACCAGTTGCACCAGGTCAAAAAGTATTTATGCTAGCCTTAACTGATTAATTCTCTAAATGGATCGAAGCTGGTGCCTTCCAGCAGGTAAGAGATAAGGAGGTTATTGCTTTTATACATACTAACATTATTTGCAGGTTTGGGGTACCTAGTGAAATTGTATGTGACAATGAGTCATAGTTTATAAGTGATAAAACGCGATAATTTTATCACAAATGGAACATCAACCTAGTAACATCAACACCCAGGTACCCACAAGCTAATGGACAAGCTGAGTCCAGCAATAAGGTGATCATTAATGGCATCAAGAGGAGGTTGAAGGCCAAAAAAGGTAAGTGGGTAGAAGAACTGCCAAGAGTCCTCTGGGCCAATAGAACAACGCCTACGGGAGAAACAGGACAAACCCCCTTCTCATTAGTCTATGGTTGTGAAGCTGTGTTGCCAGCAGAGGTAGCTATACCAACTGCCAGGTATGGGCTCTTAACCACAGAGTTAAACGATTCTGAGCTGTCTTATGATTTGGATACCATCGAAGAACTACGGGACAGTGCACTAGTTAGGATGGCTGCACAGCAACAGATCGTAGCCCGTAGCTTCAACAAAAACGTGAAAGCCAAAGTTTTCAAGAAAGGAGATTGGGTGTTAAGGAAATTCTTCCAAAATACCCAAGAACTAAATGCAGGGAATCTGGGTGTCAGCTGGGAAGGCCCCTACCTGATTGAACAGGTAGAGGGTAAAAGAGCATATCGCCTAGCTATAGTAGAAGGGAAAGCTATACCCAAAAGCTGGAACGCGTCACATCTGAAACTCTACCATTTCTAGAAAACTGGATACATGGTTAAAATCCAAGTTGTCAACTACAATGATTCAAATGACCAACGAGGCAATTACACCAGGCAGGAAAAATTACTAAGCAAAGGCAAGGAACGCGAGGTTAGGCTCTCCTCCTTGCACTTTCTATCTATCAGGTATTCCTAGGATCCTTACGGATTTAAGCATCGGAGAGCCGTTGGCTATGCCAACGGCTGTCTTGGCATAGTCGGCACATGCAGGTACCGCAAGACTAGCTGCAGGTTGGAGCATTACCCAGCCTCCTAAGCTATCTAAAGACGCAAGTACACCTAGAGGCCTTGGAAGGAAACTATCAAAGAACTAAGCTACCAAGGTTGCATCAGCTAAGGGCTACAGGCCTAGGTAACTCGGCCCATCACACAAGACATTGCATCAAGAACGCCAGATAAAAACATAAAGCAGGTAGCTCATTCTACTAAAGATCTAAAGATGCATATATGTACCAAAAGTTAAACTTGTTCAAAAACACACCAGCCCCTTGGTTGGTGGTAAAAAGCATCCAAAGGAAAAATTAAATTGTTTGACAAGAAGAGAATGAAATATGTTTGAAGATATGAAACTAGCTACATCCTTAGCTAGCAAGTTGGTCAGCGGTAGGCATTTGCTCTGGCACCTCAGAAGCTGGGGTGGAACTGCTAGAAGGCTCAACAGGGGCACCAGCTATGGCCTTAGCTGAAGAATCAGCTAGATCCTTAGCTGAAGAATCAGTTGTGGAAGCTTCCTGCCTAGGAGGGTTAAGGACGAAAGCCATAGCCTTAAGGTCTGCAATTGATAGGTTTTAGTCGTATCACCTAATCAAAAATAAACCTACGGTCCTCTAACTAAGGTAGTCAGTGGAAGCAGGGTCGAATCCACAGGGCGACAGAGTTTCTAAATCAATATTCAACCAATTCAGCTACTCCAGATGAAATCAGGAAGGAATTAATTAAACTAAAGAATAGACTACAGAAGACGGAATAAATCGAGGATTAAACTATGGAATAAAAGTCTAGGGTATTAGGTCGGTCCACCATGCTTATACCAATCAAATAGGGTCAACTACTATCAAAACCTAGGTCAAGAGTCGGGGATTAGAGCCTATGTTGAGCTATGGTTAAGACTCAACGCTCATAGTTCAACATACGCCGCTTGTTCACTAACGTAATCAGAACTACTGACGTGTCCTAGGCCTCTAGTCGTAAGACGGATTTGTGCAAACAACTATTAACCACAAGCAACCAACGAAACTGCACAATAACGTTAATTACTCAATAAAGAACAAACCACATCACAATCACCCTAATCAAGCCCTAGAAATCAATAAGAGTCTAAATCACAATCATGGTATAAACATGGCTTTCCTATCTAACACCCTAGAAAGAGACTACTCAGACATGATGGAATTAACAACGACAAAACTAATATGAAACCCTAACAATTGCATCATGAACGATTAAATAAATAAACTAAGCAATTGAGAATAATAAAAGAGATTAGGGTAAGAAAGAATACCAATTAACGGAAAGCAGGAACTTTATTGAAATCGAAATAGGTTTGATCACCTCTAAATTAATCTAAAGTGTTTGAATTGAACTAAGAACAATGAAGAATAAAACTAGTCTAAAGCTAATGAAAGATGAATAAAAGATGTCTCTCTAAATAATGAGGAAAACGGTTTTTATAATACCCCTCAAGTCTAATTAAAAATAGGAAGCAAAAGTCGAAAATCGCGACAAATGGTGCCAGACCCGATCGGGCCCGACAACAGTACCCGATCGGGTCTGGTGCAAAACAGCTCAACTTGCGTTTGGGCTTTAGCATGGCAGCAGCGCAGCGTTTGACGAGAAATTGAGGCCCACCCAATCACTGGCCCGATCGGGTGGTGGATCGGGTGAAATGACCAAACGAGCCCAGCAGCACCACAGCGCCTGTAGCACCGCAACGAGACCAAGCAGCACTCCACCCGATCGGGTAGGGCGGTGGTCACCCGATCGGGTCTGGGGACATGCTTCCTCGCCCGATCGGGTCCGCAACTTTCATACCCGATCAATAAATCTTCGCCCGATCGGGCCATTTCTGCCCGATCAGTGCATGGAAACCTCCTTTTTGACTCTTTGGCTTCCTAATCTTCACGTTTAGGGGTCTTGGGACCTCCTAAACTACCCATAAAGCTCGTGAGCCATCCTACGTGCCTCGTAACATCTCGTAAAGTCGGGGTTGCTTCCAAATGGCTCGGGAATAAGGAGAAAACTCCCTAAAGCCTGCAATTCAACACTAAAATACAAAACCACAACTATATACGATAGTTAGCACAAAATAGCTCCCAAGAGCTCCAATGACGCACAAATTAGCTTGTAAATAAGGGAGAAAACTCTATATAAATACGTGATATCAAACTCCCCCAAGCTAAACCTTTGCTTGTCCTCAAGCAAACAGAACATGAACATGGAATAGATTACCTCACCCCAAAGATAAAAACAAATCAAAGCTCAAAACATTTCCAAGACTAAGAATCGTTCAAGCAGACATAATTCAAGTTTGGCTAATCAAATCCATCCAACCAACAATCATTCAAGCAATTCATCAAACTCAAGCATCCACAAGGCATACAAGTCCTGAAAGGGCTCTCACAAGGGTGTCGCTCCTCTCTATTTTGTGGCAGGCAAAGAATATGCCCGAACACTCACCAACCCGACCAAAGGTACCCTTCCCACTCACACTCTCATGTGTTTAAGAAGGTTCAATGACGCTCAACCTAGTCAAGTCGACTCAATTTGCAGAAATACTCCCTAGCTTTGACAAACTGACTCGAAATCAATCAAATGAACAATGCAGACATAAGCTCAAGAGGACTTTATAGGGTTGTAATGGGGCTTAGGCGAGAGGTAGGGGATACTTTTGGGTAATGTGGTGGAAAAAACAAGAAAGGGGGAGCATAAATCATTCAAACAAGGCCTAAGATGGCCTACACAACTCCCAACAATCATCATAAAACCATGTAAAGTAACCCAACTCTCATAAATCAATGAAAAGCTCATAACAAACCCAATTTTCTAGCAATGGAGCGAAAATTCCTTTATGAACGTACGTGAATGAAAGAACTAGAATTCTTTTGAATTTTCATTTCATTTTTCTTTCATTTTTCTGAACTTCATTCACGCAACTCTAAACTTGCTTTTTCTTTTCTCTTTCTCACTCTCAAACCACAGCAAATACACTTTTAAATTCCTCAAAAACCAAACTAAACCAACAAACCAATCTCAAACTCAACCCATACAAAAGCTCCCCCAAGCTAGGCTTGGAATAATATCAAGTGAAGGCTTTTGGCTCATAATAGGGGTTTAAGTAACACGAAACAAGTCATTAGGCTCAGCGGGGCTAAGGAGGATAAAAGTTTATCAAAAACTCACTCTAAAGCTCAAGAGTAAGACAAAAGAACGCCTCTATCACAGCACATGCTACAAGTCATCTAAAATCAGACAAGTACGAAGTCAAAGTCAAGATCAATCCACTAAAGAGGAACTAACACACAAGAATAGGCTGGATAATAATATGAATCCAATAGGCTACAAAGAGGCCTCACAGTCTAACCAATTCAGGTATGCAGCACAAAGTGGTCTAATATAATCCAAAAATGCTCGAAATCATAGCAATCAAACATCAAATCATAGCCTTAAGATCACAAATGCCCAGCTATCCAGAAAACAAAGTCAAATCATTTTCAAATAGAGCACAGCAAGGGGCACAGGGAGGCAACTAAACCATTCATTGGAACCATATTTTTTTTTGATTTTTTCAGAATTTTTCAAAAGCAGTAAATCTATCCTAGAAAGCAGTAAAAGAGATAGAGAATACAAACAGAACTTCTCTCCCAAGCTGAACTTGGCAGTGTCCTCAATGCTAAAAGGTGACAAGGACTATGCTAAGAGGCAAAACAATGTTAGTACCCTCACTCTCGCTCACAAAAAGAAGAAAAAAAATAAAATAAAAAGAAAAGGAAAAAGGGAAAGAAAGATACGAGTTGCCTCTCGCACAGCGCTGGTTTATAAAGGTCCCGCACGACCATATTACCTCAACCATCAGTCAGAAGAGGAACAGGGTTGTAGGAATAGTACCCTAACATGCCCATACACGATCGTATCCTATCATCATTGGAAGAGTCCAATGCCTTGAGTAACTTATCAAATGCGCCTGCAAACATGTCATTGAGCACTAGATATGGCTTGATGACAAGCGCATCTATCTTCACATAAATAATATCAGAGAAAATAAATGATTTGTGAAGATAAGTAAAATCAAAATAAAAGGGAGAAAAGAAGGACAATGAACAACTTCCCTTTGGTGACGTAGGCTGTGAGGATCTCATGGAGAGAATAGGAGCAACCACAATTGTGAGAAAATATGGGGCATGGCGAATAGAGAGAGAAGGGACAAGATCAAGTCTATGTGAAGATGGAATATAGGGACTGGGAATAATAGGCTCAACCTTGACGGTTTTACTTACAATTTCACCATCCTCAATAATGGGCTCGTCAACACAAGGGCTCTCAACCAAGAGTTCCTCTTCTATCAAAACATTCATTACATCTACACTCCCCTCAGTCTGATCATGCTTTTCAATATCAGGAGTCAGAGTCTTATCATTCACCTCTAATATGGCATTCTCGACACAATCATCATCACAATCATTATCATCATAAATCGCCCGTTGACCATCAAGTTGCATAGCAAGCGATTTTTCATAATTTGAGACATGTGTGATGTAACACATCAAGTCTTGATTAGATTTTTCAATTCGTTCACCACAAGACTCAATCATCTGCTTAAGTAAATCTAGACTCTCTGACGATTCAGATTGTGAATAATTATGGACTCCATGTGGGTCAGAATAAGTATAATCAGTTGCATAGGACTTGTTAGGGAAATGGTTAATATCATGGGAATTCATGCACAAATTATTTGGATATTGACAATAAGAATATGCATCAGACACATAACTATTGTAATACCCATTATCAAAATTATATTGCTCTTGTAAATTAGAATACCCATTATTATAGTCTTGCCCCTGATAATTGGATTATCCATTATTATTGTCATAATGCCCTTGAAAATAAGGGTAACCTTCCCCATACGAATTATAAGCCGGCCACTCCATATAAACTCATGAGTAAGAGAGAGAGAAAGAAAGAATTTACAAAAATAACAAAAAAATTACAAAAAAAATTTAAAAAAAATTTAAAAAAAAAACGTACCTCAATTGGAACAATGAAGTTCCAATGAGGCACAGAGAAGTAGACAAAATAACCAAACAAAAACTTAGAAAACTAGCCGTCTCCCCGGCAACGGCGCCAAAATTTGATAGGTTTTAGTCGTATCACCTAATCAAAAATAAACCTACGGCCCTCTAACTAAGGTAGTCAGTGGAAGCAGGGTCGAATCCACAGGGAGACAGAGTTTCTAAATCAATATTCAACCAATTCAGCTACTCTAGATGAAATCAGGAAGGAATTAATTAAACTAAAGAATAGACTACAGAAGACGGAATAAATCGAGGATTAAACTATGGAATAAAAGTCTAGGGTATTAGGTCGGTCCAACATGCTTATACCAATCAAATAGGGTCAACTACTATCAAAACCTAGGTCAAGAGTCGGGGCTTAGAGCCTATGTTGAGCTATGGTTAAGACTCAACGCTCATAGTTCAACATACGCCGCATGTTCACTAACGTAATCAGAACTACTGACGTGTCCTAGGCCTCTAGTCGTAAGACGGATCTGTGCAAACAACTATTAACCACAAGCAACCAACGAAACTGCACAATAACGTTAATTACTCAATAAAGAACAAACCACATCACAATCACCCTAATCAAGCCCTAGAAATCAATAAGAGTCTAAATCACAATCATGGTATAAACATGGCTTTCCTATCTAACACCCTAGAAAGAGACTACTCAGACATGATGGAATTAACAACGACAAAACTAATATGAAACCCTAACAATTGCATCATGAACGATTAAATAAATAAACTAAGCAATTGAGAATAATAAAGGAGATTAGGGTAAGAAAGAATACCAATTAACGGAAAGCAGAAACTTTATTAAAATCGAAATAGGTTTGATCACCTCTAAATTAATCTAAAGTGTTTGAATTGAACTAAGAACAATGAAGAATAAAACTAGTCTAAAGCTAATGAAAGATGAATAAAAGATGTCTCTCTAAATAATGAGGAAAACGGTATTTATAATACCCCTCAAGTCTAATTAAAAATAGGAAGCAAAAGTCGAAAATCGCGACAAATGGTGCCAGACCCGATCGGGCCCGAGCACAGTACCCGATCGGGTCTGGTGCAAAACAGCTCAACTTGCGTTTGGGCTTTAGCATTGCAGCAGCGCAGCATTTGACGAGAAATTGAGGCCCACCCGATCACTGGCCCGATCGGGTGGTGGATCGGGTGAAATGACCAAACGAGCCCAGCAGCACCGCAACGAGACCAAGCAGCACTCCACCCGATCTGTTTGGGCGGTGGTCACCCGATCGGGTCTAGGGACATGCTTCCTCGCCCGATCGGGTCCGCAACTTTCATACCCGATCAATAAATCTTCGCTCGATCGGGCCATTTCTGCCCGATCAGTGCACAGAAACCTCCTTTTTGACTCTTTGGATTCCTAATCTTCACGTTTAGGGGTCTTGGGACCTCCTAAACTACCCATAAAGCTCGTGAGCCATCCTACGTGCCTCGTAACATCTCGTAAAGTCGGGGTTGCTTCCAAATGGCTCGGGAATAAGGAGAAAACTCCCTAAAACCTGCAATTCAACACTAAAATACAAAACCCCAACTATATACGATAGTTAGCACAAAATAGCTCCCAAGAGCTCCAATGACGCACAAATTAGCTTGTAAATAAGGGAGAAAACTCTATATAAATACGTGATATCAGCAATGCTTCCCATAGTAGCTAGAAAGGCATCAGTGTATTTATGCAGCTCCTTGTTCTTCAAAGTTCCAAACAGCATCAGGTACGCCAGTTTAGCAGGTTCAACAATTTGAACTTCTGCCATTTTATCTAAATGAAGCTCCTTTTGATGCGTCAGCTGAGCACTCAGGATGTCCTTCGCTCCAACCACCTCTACCAGCTTCACAGCAGCTACCTTGGCCTCCTCCCTAGCAGTAGCAATCTCAGCTTCCGCCGAAGCTGCAAAAAGCTTCTTCGCCTCTCTCTCCTTCTCTAGAAGCAGTGTTTCAGCCTTGCGCTGCTCCTCAGCATGAGCCCGCTCCTTGCCTTTCTCAGCTCCTCCTTGAAAGTAGCAACCTCAGCTTGGGAAACCTTGAGCTGAGCAGACGACGTAGCAACAACTCTCAAGCCGGAACGTGCTGCCAGGCAGTTTTGGAGAGCCTAGCACAAAGGTATTAAGACATAAGAAAGGTGGGAGAGCAAAAGTGAAAAAAGCTAAAAACCTAAGATATAGTAAAAATCTATGCCTGGAGAGAGTACTGGACTGCTTGGTTCACTATCACCTCAGGATCCTGCGACCTGAGGCGCTTTGCTGCAGCAGGGAAGAACAGCTTATCCGCATGTGGCCAAATGCCATTATTTATCCCATCCTCAGACAGGAAGTCTGCTGGCATAGTTAGGTTGACCGTTGATGAGCCAGGGGCAGGAGGATCTAAGTCTATCTTGATGATAGGAGGAGGCATGCTGGGAGTTGAGGTAGCAACCTTAATAGGAGTCGCAGGTTTAGACTGGGTAGAAGTAGCAGGAGCTTCCGCCCTCTTCCTTTTTAGCCGAGCCAAAGCGTCAGCTTGAGACAAAGTGCTACCTTTGACTGCGTAATAAAAATAAAAATTTGTTGAGACATTTTTCCTAGCAAAACCCTAAAATAAACTAGCTGGAGGATTAGTTTACCTGATGTCATGGAGTTATTCCCTGAGGTAGTAGGGGTCAAAGAAGAAATAGGGATGGCTTTGAAAGGAGGAGTGTAGGTTCTTTTGTCTAGGGAGATGCTGAGAAAGACCTTAGCCCTTTCGTCTCTGTCTTCAAGACTTTCCACAGCTTCAGAAGAACCTATAAAAAGACTGGATTAAGAACCACATTTAATAAAATACTCGAGGAAAAAAGGAAAAATGCAGTAAAATACCTCCAGCAGGCCAGCCAGAGGGTAGAAAAGTCCTAGCTTCACCAAGGGAATCCTTGGCAACAAAGAAAAAACAGGTCTTCCAGAAAGACTCCGAAGCACCAGTCCCTTCCACAGGACTAGGGTATTTTGGTTTCTGCTTTAAAGTGACCTTGTTAGGGTTTATGATCTTAAGGCTATAGATAGTGAGAAGGTCTTCTAGGGCAAAGACCGGGCTCCAACCCCTAGTGGCTGATTCAATCGTAAAACAAATCTTCCAAAAACCCGGCATCAGCTGGCCAGGATAAAAGTTTAAAACCTCTATGAAAGAGCATATCAAAGGTGTAAACTCAAAGCTATACCCTAGCAGAAAAGGGTATTCGTAGAAACATATAAGGTTGTCTGCGTTTTTTCCGTATATCAAACTCTTCCGGAACTATGAACTCTGTACTCTCTGGGAAACCTCCTCTAGCTCTAATATTTTCTATGTCCTCCCAAGTAATGGTGGAAGCAACATCATCTTTTGCTTTACCCATTAACGTAATTTTAGGAGAGAAGACTTTCTTCCTAGCTGATTGTTTAAGAGGCATGCAGAGGGACAAAAGGGGAGAAAGAGAGAGAGCGAGAGCAAACTTACCAAAGGAGATGGAAGAGAAAATGGAAGTAAATCTTTCAAAGATCTCTTTGATTTTAAGTCATTCTGACGGAAAACGGCTAGTATTTATTGCTTGGCTTAAATAGACTAAAGTAAATGATTAGCTCTGATCTTTAAAGATAAGCATGATTCATTTGATATTTTTGCCTCTTGAGTTTTTATCTTTTATGATAGACGTTATGTTGAAATTTTATCTTGAAATCATAACTTGCAGCTTTACTACGCAAGACCAGCAGTATAAGCTACAAGTTAGGGGCAATTGTTATACCATGAAAAATTACACAGCCACGTGTGCAGGTTAAGTAATCATTGCAACTATGAACGTCCAGCTTAGGACCTCCAGCTAAGGGAATCCAGCTTGAAGCCTACCAGCTAAGAAGAACCAGCTAGTGCCTCCCAGCTAAGAAACGCAGCTCTGTGGAAAGCGTTATGATTTAAGATATCAAAGCCTAAAATCTTGCAGAAGAGTAAAGTGAAAAATACAGGAGGAAAAATACGAACGAAGATCGTGCTCAATGGCATTTACGAAGTCTCTTCCTTCTTCTGGTCGTCTTTCACCATCGTAAGGTGTCGAGTTTGGAAAGAATACCAAATAGGGCCCAAAAATTTCTCTAATATTGTATTAAGTTTGAACATATTGCGCCATAGGCAAAACGTAGGCTGCACCCCCAGCATGTTACAGTTACACAAAAAGTCACAATCGAACCTATGTAATTGGGATAAGCTGACAGAGGGCAATGTTATATGACTCGAGTAAAGTTTTATAGAAAGGATGCAAAGGAAAACGAAGACCTAGTTCGAAAAATGTCTTATATACACCAATGCACTTAGGAGGGGGTGTTAACAATGAGATATGTTAACTTCGGAGGATACAAAATAAAAGGAAGTCTAACGAAATTATTAATCGACAAAAAAGAGTCTTGTAAGAAGATCATACCTCCACTTTTCGGTCGACTAATGGCCGACAATCCCCTTTTTCTTATACGGGGGAAGGACATGGCTCGATTTGGTGTGAAGTCGAAGGGGCTTCATAGTTGGTCGACTTCATTATTTGAACTACACCATATGGAAGAAAAGAAGGTAGGTAAGTCTAACGATATAATGACTCGACAAAAAAATAAGTCTCGTAGGAGGATACAAAATAAAAGGAAGTCTAACGAAATAATGACTCGACAAAAAGTGAGTCATATACGAAGATCATTCCTCCACTTCTCGGTCGATCAAAGACCGAGAATCCCCTTTTTCTTATCTGGGTAAGGACATGGCCTGATTTGTTATGAAGTCGACGAGGCTTCATCGTTGGTCGGCTCCATTATTTGAACCACACCATATGAAAGAACATAATCTTATTAATTCCTCGAAGTAGGAGGGAAGGCTAAAGTAACCTTATTTGGGTGATCTATGAATTCCTCTTTTCCTCGAAAACCTCCTCACAATTCTCATTTGCAAAGGGTATTGTGTCGAGGATGATATGGGGATTGGGAGTCCAATATACTATTGATACAGTAGTGGCCCCATAATTCCACGTCTCGACCCACGTCTTATAAGGAAGGTGTGAGATGGGGGTTGTTCGACTCGGTCACAATGTTCATTATTTTTTTTACAAGAGCTACTATGCCTACCTCAAACTTATTATAGAAAAATGGGGTCGACTTAGTCGAAAAGCTTGAAGAAGGTCCCTCGAAACGCGCAGAGAAGCGAAAACAACAAATTAGAAAGCAAGAGCTTTTTAGAGAGAGAAAGTAGAGAGAAGTTCCAAATGAGTAAATGAAGTAATAGTGAAGTTACTTATAACGCACCTACCCCATGCAATGGTGAAAAGTCGTGAACAGTGAATCGACTCTAATGTGAACCGTAAGAAGTTATAGGAATTCGTGCGAATATATTTATTGCGTATAAGAGCATTTTATTCATCGTATAAACATACGACCCGTATAAAAATACTTGTTAACGGATTATAGTTGACTCCTTTGAAGCTGCCAGTCAAACAAGAGTATTGACTTAGTGAAGCAACCTCGAATTAATCGGAAACAATCCTCAAAACCCTAGCTGGGCTACGTCGAGTTTTATAGACGTGTCTCCATTTCCCTAACAGGGACTACCTCGAAATTTTTAAGAACACCCTCAATTTCCTAATATGAACTACCTCGAATTTATACAAGTAAAAAGAATTACATTGAAAATTTTAAAGGGTTAAAGTTCGAAAGAACAATCAGGGCTCATTAGCCCCTGTCGAGGAATACGGTGAAATATTTTCTAAGTATGAAAGCCCTTCACACAAGGCACCTACCTCGAGCAAAAGTAAGCATAATACTCAATAGCCCTCACCACTTCACCAGGCTTCCTCGAGAAAACAAAGCCTTTCTTACAAGACATCTACCTCAAATTGTCCTAGGGCTAATTCCTATCCTGAATATTTAGAGCAAAATCATTCGAGTAATATCATTCGAATAAAGTCAATCGGAAATTCTCTCAAATCATAGACATAAGGATTGTTACCTCAAAATAGATGAGGAGTCCCTGATCTTTGAACATCCTTCGAGAGAGAGGTCACTCGAAGGAATCTTCCTTCGATCAACGTCACTCAAAAATAAAACTCGAGTGCCCCCAATATTTGCATAGCATTGGCCACTCAAAGAGACCTACTCAAAAAGGGGTAACTGTAAATTGATGATTTTCGAATAAGGTCACTCGAAGATACTAAAAGGAGCCTACATCGAAGTATTTCAAATACACTCAATGTGTAACATCCATTCTTTGAATGAGATCATTCGAAATAAGCAGTTATCAGTCAGGTCATTCGAAGAGGCTCACTCGAAAGAAGTTATTTGAGTAATATGTTTAGCATACGTCGAAGTTACTTAATCAACCTTTGGAAATAGAAAATGCCTTCATCCGAGCATCTAGTCATTCGAGTTTTGAAGTCACTCGAATAAAAAATAAGCCAAGAGACCCCATTCGAGTTGAAAATTGACCTAATCAATGGTAAGTTGAAAATTCTGAGCAGAGGCATTCCACTCCACATTAGAGTTCCATCAGGATCCTAAACTCCGACATAGAGCGTGGGGCTAATGTTTTGGCCCAGTCTAGTCTTGGCCCACTTTATCATAAAAGTACTAAAATACCCCTAGATTTGTGAAATTACCATTGTGCCCCTATGACTTCTTCAAGGCAGAAGTACAAACTGTTAGCACGGTCCACTAACCGACGACCTTCATGACATCATCATCTTCACCAGATGGCATCATTCAAGGTACTACCTATAAATAGTACTTGGACCTGATTAGTTAGGTACATTTTTACACGGATACCGATATAGAGCAAGGACTATGCTCTTGACTTTACCTGAGCTTCGATTTTTTCTTAATTATCGACGGGAGGATCCCAGGTAATACCCCCGAGGTAGCTCATATGTGTTCATTTTGCAGGAACTCGATTGAAGAACTTCAGATTGTCATTTGCCTACCCTAACCTGGACTTGGACTCTCCTAAATTAACAAATTTATTGTGTATCTTGGAACCCAAAACACCATCCATTTGAGGTCAGGAAAAAATTATGAAGGTCCCAAGATGCCTGATAAGAGTGAATAAAATGAGATTGATGCCTCTAGTAGTGCCTCGAGCCTAAGGGTGCATTGGACGATTTAGGAACAAGTGTGAGCTTGATGCCTCTTTCTATAGCTAAGCACCTTAACTTTCCTCTTATTATTACCAGGAAGACTATTCAATTAGCGGGTCGAACTCTGAGAGCCTCTTCAATGTTCGAATACAAGCTGGGCATGTGTTTGTGCCGTGTTTATTTTGTGGTGATGGATATGGAGGAGGATCCGGAGACTCCTATCATTCTTGGAAGCGAAGCTCTTAAGACATTGGGTGTCGTGATAAATTGCAGAAATTACAAAATCACGGTTGAGGTAGGCAATGAGAATGTTGTGCTTAAGTTCTCTAAAACAATGAAGACACCCATGATAGAGAGAGTTTGTCGGGTCAGTCTTGTGGAGGGTAAGATGGAAGAGTTTGAGGGAGTGGTTCACACCGGGGATGAGTTATGTGCTTCTATTATCAAAGCACTGAGCTTGGACATGGATGAGGTGAAGAAAATCTCTATATTTGTTTACAACACTACCGTTGAGGGGACACATGAAGAAGCGTTTGAATTTCTTGTCGCATCTACTAATAAAGGGGAGAGTTCTAAGGCTCCTATTAAGGTATAGTTTACATCCCTACCCCCTCTATTCAGTAGTTTTTCCTTGATGATGCATGCACTTGTCCTGTTATTGTCAACTTAGCTTTTGATGACATCTCTAAACCAGAATTAATTGAGATATTATAAAAATATAAAGATGTCATAAGGAACTCGATTAATGACCTTAACGGGATAAGCCCTTCTTGTAACAACCTGGATCTACGACCAACCTAATTAAGAACTAAATATAGGGGAAACCTAATTCAGGCTATTACCATCACATTCACCACGAGTGTGGACCTCAAAAACCTTAAACTCTTATCAAGTGCATTAACTGAATGATCCTAAAACTTTTAAAGAACTCAATTTTTTTCTTTATAAATTCTACAAATATTCGGTAGAATTCCGTTTGTAAAACGGACCGCCTAAAACTAAACTTAGGACACGCATCTAATTTATTAACATGTATTCTCATAATACATCAACCAAAATCAGTCTAAACTTAACAAACTCAAAACTTTATAATTAAATTATAATTTAACTATTAACTATAATATTACAAACCCGATCATCCCTCGACAAGAACATGCCGGAGCCTTTGTCGTCCCTTCAATCTCTCCCTCTCCCTCTCTTTCCTTATTTCACTCTTTCCTAACCTCTCTGTTTTCTCTTTTCTTCTCTTCTGTACTACTCCTTCCCTTTTCTTCCTTTTTGTTTGTTTTTTTCTTTAATTTGGTGAGTCACCCTTTCCCCTCCTAACTTTCTTCCATGACATATATTCCTTCGTAGCTCGACAAGAACAAGTCGGAGCCTTGTCGTCCCCTCAATCTCTTCCTCTCCCTCTCTTTCCTTCTTTCTCTCCTTTTCTAACCTCTCTGTTTTCTCTTTTCTTCTCTTCTGTACTACTCCTTCCCTTTTCTTCCTTTTTGTTTGTTTTTCTTTAATTTGGTGAGTCATCCTTTCCCCTCCTAACTTACTTCCATCATCTATTCCTTTCTCTTTTTGATTATTTTTTCTTTCTATTTCAATATACTTAAATGTGATCTCCCTAATCTATTCTATTTGGTCTAACTATCTTATAATCCTCTCTTACTATATATGTATAGACATTAACCACCTATACGTTTTAAAATATATATAATTTAAATAATAAAGAGATTCCACGTCAAAATATTAATAACTTGAGCTTGTTAAAAGAATTATACTTCATATTTATCAAAATAATTCCATAAAGATATTACAATATGATTCACTAAATAAATAATACTAGCTTTTAAATAATTTCGTAGTCAAACTCAATTTATTTTCAATGAAGGTATATATATATATATAATCAAGCTCATAATCATAATTATCAATTAATAAAACACTCATCAAAATAGGGTATTACACTTCTTTTGCTATGCATCATATTCATCTCAATGATAGTAATGCCTCTTCCGTTAGGCATCAAATAAGGCTCAATCCAAACCTCAAAGAGGTTGTGAAAAAAGAGATTATAAAATTGCTTTACGCGGGAATCATATACACTATCCCTGATAGCAAGTGGGTGAGCCCGGTTCACTTAGTTCCCGATCTCCCTCAAGACCAGTGAGTCGTGCTCCCCCGCCTTGCTATTATTACCCTCATTTTCACACTGCGGACACTGTGTGATTTAGCTTGGGTGAGGATATACATACTAGGCTTTTTTAGAGCATACATAGTAACCGAAACTCACGTTCTGTGAAGAGCTAGCCTCCTCCCTGTTACTTTTAGATCTCCTATCTCTCTTCCTCATTAGTTATTGTGTGAAAAAATGAATGAGAAAATTAAAATTCTATAAAAAATATTATAGTTTATGTACTTAGTACGTAATAATATGTGATTAGGAGATGATATTGGAGAAGTAATGTGTAGTTGGTTGTTTTGAGTTGAAAACAAAGTACAAAGGGTTTTGAGATCGTATTTGTATCGAAGATGCCTAGTTATATACGCAAACTCACATTAGGGGGCATTTTCTATGGAACTCGTCTCGCTGGGGATGAAAAACTCATACCCCGACCTGGGAATAGTGGATGAAATAAGGTCTAGGTTATTGTTAACCTTGTCAAGCCACTTCTTGGTCTCTAGAATGAATGAGGATCAAATAGGGGTCCCAAACGCCTCTCTCTTGGGCTGAGGTCTCCGATTAAGCAGCTTCCTCAGATGCTTCTACATCACCAAGATGGGAACCTCTGCTTCTGGACGACCTGAAGCACTGGCTTCTGGTTGCGTTTCAACCTCTCGTCTTCTAGACTATCATATGCACTCTTCCATATTAGAGCCGGAAGAAGGAAGAATAAGTTGGCGTCTTAGACGAACTATTTGTTTGACAATTGACATGAGCCATATTACCCTATATAGGTAAATACTGGGTCGTTGGACTTTCATAGCCAAGCCAAATAAAATTGAGGCAGGGATGTCGGCTGGAATAGGCGTAACTCTTGAATTAGCTGAAGAACAAAAACCGTTAGTTTAGGGTTAGGACTCACTCTCACACGATCGAAATTATTTGACGATTGGGAAAAACTCATTTTAGTTTTTGTATAAAAAAGAACTGATGAAAGAATGAGAGAGAATACCTGGCGAGTTGAGTTGGATGAATGTCTAGTGAGCACAGGTCGGGCGAGCATATTCTCTCTCTAAAGAGCAGAAAATTCTTCTCACTCTCTCTAAAAAAATTTTTGCATAAATAAGTAAATGAGGGGAGAGAGGGGTATATATAGGGATAAAAAAAACCCAGTTGTAAAGTTAGTGCAACGTGTCACCCTTTTACAGGGACACACGGCTCAAACCTCCTTTTTTACCGATTCTTTTAATTTTCTGGTAACAACTTGAATAGTTTGTCTAATAAACGAACATATTAATATTTGTGAAAGGGAATTAATCAATATAAGGGAGCAGAATTGTTGTACGATAAAAAGCATCCTATTGAAAAAGGCTATGTCTGCACTAATCTAAGAAAAGCCCAAAAGTTCAAAAGGCCGGCGGTATATGATTTTCCTAACACTCAGAATATGTCATATGTAAATAAGACATTGATTAGCAAATCCGAAGACCTTATTTTACAGCAAAATCAGGAAGTACAATTATCTTCAAACTAGTATAAATACCCTTATATCACATCTGAAAAGGTACCATTTTTGTCCAGAACTAGTACTTCGCAAATTCAGAGCATCACTCTCTAGTCTCTAGTTTCTCTCTCTAAAATACAAAGTTAAGCTTCAAATGGGGAATCAACCCAAACCCTCTCGGGTTTGTTTCTTGTGTGCAGGTTCGAAGTGTGGTTCGGGTCATTGCATACAAGTCTCCCATATCACCATACCTGCATGAAGTCTGGGATGGGATTCCCATTTTCATTCCCGCAATAAACACTATATAAATAAGAATTTTTTTGTCACAAATAACCTAATAAAACACGAGTTTTGTAGGGAAGGACCTAATAAATAAAATTTGTGTCTAAAAAGACCTAATAAAACACTTCTGGTTGTTACTAACAACCTATTTATGATTTTCCGACCAAAATACAATTTTCCGGCATTGACTTTTTTTAACCCTCCATTGACTCATTTTTTTTTACTTCCTCTCTCATTTATTGCTCTCCTAACTCCCACTTACTGCTATCCCAAATAACCCATCCATCTCTACTCAAATTCTTTCCTCTAAAATCAGATTCATCTTCTTTAACATCAATTCTCCCACCTTCCGCATGCTTCTCTTTCATCTCTTTCATCTCTCCACTGTAAAAAGCATTAACACTACTCTTTCTCTTTCTAAATGAATCAATACACTGAGGACCACAAGAATGGGTTTTTGGACTGTAGTTGAAAGATCCGTTTTTGAAGCAAAAGGAGGGGTAAAAGAATTCACCACTACAAAAGATTCTCAACTTGAGGTAAGCAAACAAAACCCACTATTTTATTGAAACTCAGTTGTAGATAAGCTTAATTGAACCTTAATTGAAAAAAGGTGTGAAATTGGGTTTTGCAAAAGGCTAGATTAAACTATTGTAGCTCAATCAAACTTAAACTAATCACTTATGTTATATTAATTTTTGAATTTGAGTAAAATGTATTTTAGTAAACCTAATTTTTCAAATTGGGGAAAAACGGTTAATAAGAACCCTAGATTTCTAAAACCTTTAAACATTGGGAGGGAAAATTTAGAAGAGAAAAACATACCTTGTGTTTGATAAAGATTGAAGCTTGAGATCGAAATTGAAGCATTAATGGTGATTTAAGAAGAACCTACCTTTGAAGATCTGGGAGAAATTTGGAGTTGAGAACAAATGATTTTGGAGGAAAGAATTTGAGTAGAGATGGATGGGTTATTTGGGATAGCAGTAAGTGGGAGTGAGGGGAGCACTAAATGAGAGAAGGAGTAAAAAGAACGAGTCAATAGAGGGTTAAAATAAAGTCAACGCCGAAAAATTGTGTTTTGGCCGAAAAATCATAAATAGGTAGTTAGTAACAATCGGAAGTGTTTTATTAGGTCTTTTCAGACAAATTTTTTTTTATTAGGTCCTTCCCTACAAAACTCGTGTTTTATTAGGTTCCTTCTGACAAAAAACCCTATAAAATAAACATAAAAACTATTGTGTTAGATAGGACAATTTCCTATAAGCGTTAGAAAACTATCATCCCTCATAACTACACTATCGGTTAAGCATCAAAAGTTTTGGTGGTAACATAAAACAATAGAGTTGGAAATAGATTTGGAAAACAAATTTTGGCTCAAGGAAGTGAATTAACTATATTTTCTAAATGTCACCTTAATACCCTTACTTAATTTCTTCTCTCTTTAATGACTGAGGACATTTAAGTCAAATAAGTACTTATAGAAAAAGGATAGAAGAAAGAGAAAAGTCATACAAGGTGCAATGCAAGGCTGTTGGGTGGATTGCAAGGCTGCTGGGTGGAGTGGAACAACCTTCCATGATCTTTTATGGGTTACTGTAGATGCATACAACCTGTATGTTTCCAACAAAGTATGGAGAAAATCGGCAAGATTGAAAGTAAGGCTATGGATAACTTGAGCAATGTTCTAGAGCAACGGTCAAGGTGCATGTTTGATCCACAATTGTGCTGTGATCACCACACATTAAACTTTGTGGAATTATTCAACTCTTGCACCAAGCCTTTCAAAGACCACTCTATATTAAAAATGGAAGGTAATATATAACCACTTGATATCACGTATTTATATAGTCTTTTCTCCCTTATTTACAAGCTAATTTGTGCGTCATTGGAGCTCTTGGGAGCTATTTTGTACTAACTATCGTATATAGTTGTGGTTTTGGGTTTTAGTGTTGAATTACAGGTTTTAGGAAGTTTTCTCCTTATTCCCGAGCCATTTAGGAACAACCACGGCTTTACGAGGTGTTACGAGGCACGTAGGATGGCTCACGAGCTTTATGGGTAGTTTAGGAGGTCCCAAGACCCCTAAACGTGAAGATTAGAGAGCCAAAGAGTCAAAAAAGAGTTCTCGTACTCTGATCGGGCAAAAATAGCCCGATCGGGCGAAAATACATTGATCGGGTATAGAAGTTGCGGACCCGATCGGGCAAGCATTGCCCGATTGGATCGGGCGAACACCATGTACCCAGACCCGATCGGGTGTTCACCGCCCGACCCGATCGGGTGGGCTGCTCGTAGGTCTTATTATGGAGCTTCTGAAGAGGCGCTTCCACTGGGCCCTTTTGCTCCCATGCCCGATCGGGTGCATGCCCAAGGCCCGATCGGGTGGGCCGCAAATTTCATCCCCAGCTTGCTGGGCTGCTGCGTGGACCACGAGAAATAAAAGGGGGCTTTTTGGTATTTGACCCGATCGGGTGGATGCCTCGGGCCCGATCGGGTCTGGCACATTTATTCGCGAAATTTCGTCGTTTGTTTCCGCTTTTTAATTGGATTTGAGGGGTATTATAAATACTTTTCCCTCATTTTTTTTAGAGACATCTTTTATTATCTTTTCATTAGCTTTAGACTAGTCTTATTCCTCATTGTTCTTAGTTTAATTCAAGCACTTTACATTAATTTAGAGGTGATCAAACCTATTTCGATTTCAATAAAAGTTCCTGCTTTCCGTCAATTGGTACTCTTTCCTACTCTAATCTCTTTTGTTATTCTTGATTGCTTAGTTTATTTATTTAATCATTCATGATGCAATTGTTAGGGTTTCATATTAGTTTTGTCGTTGTTAATTCGATTATGAGTGAGTAGTCTCTTTCTAGGGTGTTAGATAGGGAAGTCATGTTTATACCATGATTGTGCTTTAGATTTCTATCAAGTTCTAGGGCTTGATTAGGGTGATTGTGATGTGGTTTGTTCTTTATTGAGTAATTAATGTCAGTGTACAATTTCATTGATTGCTTGTGGTTAATAGTTGTTTGCACAGATCCGTCTTATGACTAGAGGCCTAGGACACGTCAGTAGTTCTGATTACGTTAGTGAACATGCGGCGTATGTTGAACTATGAGCGTTGAGTCTTAACCATAGCTCAACATAGGCTCTAATCTCCCGACTCTAGACTTAGGTTTTGATAGTAGTTGACCCTATTTGATTGGTATAAGCATGGTGGACCGACCTAATACCCTAGGTTTTTAGTCCATAGTTAAATCCTCGGTTTAATTCGTCTTCTTTAGTTTAATCATTAGTTCAGTTAATTCTTCTCTGATTTCATCTGAAGTAGCTGATTGGTTGAATTTTAATTTAGAAACTCTGTCTCCCTGTGGATTCGACCCTGCTTCAACTGACTACCATAGTTAGAGGACCGTAGGTTTATTTTTGATTAGGTGATACGACTAAATCCTATCAAATTTTGGCGTCGTTCCCGGGGAGGCGGCTAGTTTTCGAAGTTTTTATTTGATTATTTGGTCTACTTCTCTGTACCTCATTGAAACTTCATTGTTTTAATCGAGGAACGTTTTACTGCTGCTTTTTGTTTCTTTTGTATGCCCAGGTCTCAAAGAAACAATTCCCCCATTCCAGCGGACCCCGATCTTACTAGGACAGTCAGGCGGATCCGAAAGATAAAGCAGAAAGAAAAGCAGTCTGTTCAGCTGAACACCTCTGGAACAGACACCTTGAGTTCAGTTATGTCAAAATCACTGAAGTCATATGGGGTGCCCAACCTAGATGGTTTGTCCACTGGACCTACCATGCCCACCATTATCGCAGCAAATTTTGAGATTAAGTCTGGACTCATCAGCATGGTCCAGCAAAATCAGTTTGGTGGGCATCCTACTGAAGATCCGGCAAATCATCTGCAACGGTTTCAACAACTTTGTCGAACCGTTAAACATGCCAGCGTACTCCAAATCAACTCAAAGTCATGTTGTTCGAGTTTTCACTGAGAGATAGAGCCCAGAAATGGTTGAACGATGTGAAGGAAACCGAATGGAGTGAGATTTCTGCTGCATTTCTGAGAGAGTATTACCCACCCACTAAAACAGCTGAAATCAGAAATAAAATTGCCACGTTTTCCCAAGAGCCTGATGAAACATTACGGGAAGCGTGGGCTAGGTTTAGAGATCTACAGAGAGAGTGTCCACAACACAATATGGACAAATGGTTCTTGACGCAGACATTCTACAATGGTCTGCAGCCTCAGACGAAGTGTATTGTTGATTCGTCTGCAGGAGGAGTGTTTTTAAACAAGGTAGTTGATGAGGGTTATGAATTCATATCAAATCTTGCAGCCAATGACCATTCATCATCTAGGAGTTTGACTAAGAAGGTACTTGAAGTTGACGCTATTTCATTGCTTACATCTCAAATGGCGCAACTAACTCAGCAGCTAATGAAGTCTTCTAGTTCGACACCTCCGCCTTTGAGTATCAATGATATGTCTGCAGTAGCACCCATTACCTCATCTTACTGCGAGGTATGTGGAGTTCAGGGTCACTTTGGGCATGACTGTCAGTTCAGTCAACTTCAGATGGAGCAAGCAAATGCCTTCCACCAGAGACCACAAAATTTCCAACCTCCACATAGCTACCAAAACCCACAAAACCACAATCCTCCACCTTCACAAAACCATCCCAAACCCTCTTACTACCAAGCCCCACAAAACTTTCAAAGACCCTCTTCACAAAACTTCCACAACCACAATAATTTCCAAACCCCACAATATTTTCCCACCCCACCTCCACAAAACAATAACCCACAAGAGCCCCCCATATCTGAAGTGATGAAACTGATGTTAAGCATGCAAAAGGCAAATGAGGAGGCACAAAGAGCCCAAGAGCGACAGATGCTAGCCATGCAAAGATCTAATGAGGAAGCACAAAGAGCCCAAGAGAAAAGCATCAAACTTCTCGAGGCTCAAGTTGCACAATTAGTAAGCTCTAATGCTCAGAGGCGGCAGGGGGAATTGCCAGGGCAACCCGTTCAGAGAGAACATGTGAATTCCATCACTCTTCGTAGTGGCATTGCATATGATGCCCCTTTAGTGCCTGTTGATGAGGTTATCCCAACTGCAGGGAAGAAGAGGGTAGTAGAGGAAGGGAAAAGGAAGAATTCGACGTCTGAAGTCGATTTATCTGCAGAAGCTGAACAGACAGGGAAGAAAAAGGAGAAGGTTTCTGAAACGCCTTTTACACCAAGGCTACCTTTTCCTCACAGGATGCAACAATCCAAGGTCGATCAGCAGTTTGGTAAGTTCTTGGCTATGGTCAAGAACCTTGAGGTAACAATTCCATTCACAGATTTAATTACCCAAGTGCCTGTTTATGCCAAATTTCTAAAAGACATGATCATTAAGAAAAGAGACTTTGGTGGGGTAGAACGTGTCGCTCTTACTGAAGAGTGTAGTGCTTTTATCCAAAATAAAACCCCACCAAAGTTAAAAGATCCTGGTAGTTATTCTATACCCTGCCATCTTGGACCGATTTTTATTGACAAGGCTTTATGTGATTTAGGTGCTTCTGTTTCTGTTATGCCATTATCTGTCTTGAGAAACTGAACATGGGAGCACTTAAATGCACACAAATCACTTTACAGATGGCAGATCGTTCTATAAAATACCCTCTAGGTGTTTTAGAGGACGTTCCTATTAGGGTTGGGAAATTCTATATCCCTGTTGATTTTGTGGTGTTAGATATGGATGAGGATGCCCAGATTCCTATTATATTGGGTAGGCCATTTTTGTGCACTGCTGGTGCTGTAATTGATGTGAAGTCTAGGTCTTTAACTCTTACTGTTGGTGATGATAAAGTGCTCTTTAAACTAACCAATGCTGTTAAGGCACCTATGTTTGAACAATCGTTTTGCAGGGATAAGGTTTTGGATGAAGTAGGTGTGGAAAAGGCTCCAATTCCACCTAAGGTTACCTCACCGTCTGAAGGCATTGTCAAGAACATATGGAGGAGAAAGATGTTTGATGAGGGTGGCACTCACTGCCAAGCCCCTCCTATTTGAGAGATGGAGGATTATGGTCGTGCGGGACCTTTATAAACTAGCGCTGTGCGAGAGGCAACTCGTATTTTTTCTTTCACTTTTTCCTTTTCTTTTTATTTTTCTTCTTTTTGTGAGCGAGAGTGAGGGTACTAACATTGTTTTTCCTCTTAGCATAGTCCTTATCACCTTTTGGCATTGAGGACATAGCCAAGTTCAGCTTGGGGGAGGAGTTCTGTTTGTATTCCCTATCTCTTTTACTGTTTTACTGCTTTCGAAAAATACTGAAAAAATCAAAAAAAAAATGGTTCCATGACTGGTTTAGTTGCCTCCCTGTGCCCCTTGTTGTGCTCTTATTGAAAATGATTTGACTTTGTTTTCTGGATAGCTGGGCATTTATGATCTTGAGGCTATGATCTGATGTTTGATTGCTATGACTTCGTGCAAAATTTGATTATATTACACCACTTTGTGCTGCATACCTGGATTGGTTAAACTGTGAGGCCTCTTTGTAAGCCTATTGGATTTATATTATTATCCAGTCTTTTCTTGTGTGTTAGTTCCTCTTTAGTGGATTGATCTTGACTTTGACTTCGTACTTGTCTGATTTTCGATGACTTGTGGCATATGCTGTGATAGAGGCGTTCTTTTGTCTTATTCTTGAGCTTCAGAGTGAATTTTTGATATACTTTTATCCCCCTTAGCCCCGCTGAGCCTAATGACTTGTTTCGCGCTACTTAAACCCCTATTATGAGCCCAAGGCCTTCACTTGATATTATTCCTAGCCTAGCTTGGGGGAGCTTTTGTATGGGTTGAGTTTGAGATTGGTTTGTTGGTTTAGTTTGGTTTTTGAGGAATTTAAAAGTGTATTTTCTGTGGTTTGAGAGTGAGAAAAAGAAAAGAAAAAGCAAGTTTAGAGTTGCATGAATGAAGTTCAGAAAAATGAAAGAAAAATGAAATGAAAATTCAAAAGAATTCATGTTCTTTCATTCACGTACGTTCATAAAGGAATATTCGCTTCATTGCTAGAAAATTGGGTTTGTTATGAGCTTTTCATTGATTTATGAGAGTTGGGTTACTTTACATGGTTTTATGGTGATTGTTGGGAGTTGTGAAGGCTACCTTAGGCCTTGTTTGAATGATTTATGCTCCCCCTTTCTTGGTTTTTCCACCACATTACCCAAAAGTACCCCCTACCTCTCACCTAAGCTCCATTACAATCCTATAAAGTCCTCTTGAGCTTGTGTCTGCATTGTTCATTTGATTGATTTCGAGTCAGTTTGTCAAAGTTAAAGAGTATTTCTGCTAATTGAGTCGACTTGACTAGGATGAGCGTCATTGAACCTTCTTAAACACATGAGAGTGTGAGTGGGAAGGGTACTTATGGTCGGTTTGGTGAGTGTTCGGGCATATTCTTTGCCTGCCACAAAATAGAGAGGAGTGACACCCTTGTGAGAGCCTTCTCAGGACTTTTTGTAGATGCTTGAACTTGATGAATTGCTTGAATGATTGGTGGTTGGATGGATTTGATTAGCCAAACTTGAATTATGCTTGCTTGAACGATTCTTAGTCTTGAAAATGTTTTGAGCTTTGATTTGTTTCTATCTATGGGGTGAGGCAATCTATTCCATGTTCATGTTCTGTTTGCTTGAGGACAAGCAAAGGTTTAGCTTGGGGGAGTTTGATATCACGTATTTATATTGTCTTTTCTCCCTTATTTACAAGCTAATTTGTGCGTCATTGGAGCTCTTGGGAGCTATTTTGTACTAACTATCGTATATAGTTGTGGTTTTGTGTTTTAGTGTTGAATTGCAGGTTTTAGGGAGTTTTCTCCTTATTCCCGAGCCATTTAGGAACAACCACGGCTTTACGAGTTGTTACGAGGCACGTAGGATGGCTCACGAGCTTTATGGGTAGTTTAGGAGGTCCCAAGACCCCTAAACGTGAAGATTAGAGAGCCAAAGAGTCAAAAAAGAGTTCTCGTACTCTGATCGGGCAAAAATAGCCCGATCGGGCGAAAATACATTGATCGGGTATAGAAGTTGCGGACCCGATCGGGCAAGCATTGCCCGATTGGATCGGGCGAACACCATGTACCCAGACCCGATCGGGTGTTCACCGCCCGACCCGATCGGGTGGGCATCTCGTAGGTCTTATTATGGAGCTTCTGAAGAGGCGCTTCCACTGGGCCCTTTTGCTCCCAGGCCCGATCGGGTGCATGCCCAAGGCCTGATCTGGTGGGCCGCAAATTTCATCCCCAGCTTGCTGGGCTGCTGCGTGGACCATGAGAAACAAAAGGGGGCTTTTTGGTATTTGACCCGATCGGGTGGATGCCTCGGGCCCGATCGGGTCTGGCACATTTATTCGCGAAATTTCGTCGTTTGTTTCCGTTTTTTAATTGGATTTGAGGGGTATTATAAATACTTTTTCCTCATTTTTTTTAGAGACATCTTTTATTATCTTTTCATTAGCTTTAGACTAGTCTTATTCCTCATTGTTCTTAGTTTAATTCAAGCACTTTACATTAATTTAGAGGTGATCAAACCTATTTCGATTTCAATAAAAGTTCCTGCTTTCCGTCAATTGGTACTCTTTCCTACTCTAATCTCTTTTGTTATTCTTGATTGCTTAGTTTATTTATTTAATCGTTCATGATGCAATTGTTAGGGTTTCATATTAGTTTTGTCGTTGTTAATTCGATTATGAGTGAGTAGTCTCTTTCTAGGGTGTTAGATAGGGAAGCCATGTTTATACCATGATTGTGATTTAGATTTCTATCAAGTTCTAGGGCTTGATTAGGGTGATTGTGATGTGGTTTGTTCTTTATTGAGTAATTAATGTCAGTGTACAATTTCATTGATTGCTTTTGGTTAATAGTTGTTTGCACAGATCCTTCTTATGACTAGAGGCCTAGGACACGTCAGTAGTTCTGATTACGTTAGTGAACATGCGGCGTAAGTTGAACTATGAGCGTTGAGTCTTAACCATAGCTCAACATAGGCTCTAATCTCCCGACTCTTGACTTAGGTTTTGATAGTAGTTTACCCTATTTGATTGGTATAAGCATGGTGGACCGACCTAATACCCTAGGTTTCTAGTCCATAGTTAAATCCTCGGTTTAAATCGTCTTCTTTAGTTTAATCATTAGTTCAGATAATTCTTCTCTGATTTCATCTGAAGTAGCTGATTGGTTGAATTTTAATTTAGAAACTCTGTCTCCCTGTGGATTCGACCCTGCTTCCACTGACTACCATAGTTAGAGGACCGTAGGTTTATTTTTAATTAGGTGATACGACTAAATCCTATCAAATTTTGGCGCCGTTCCCGGGGAGGCGGCTAGTTTTCTAAGTTTTTATTTGATTATTTGGTCTACTTCTCTGTACCTCATTGGAACTTCATTGTTTCAATCGAGGTACGTTTTACTGCTGCTTTTTGTTTCTTTTGTATGCCCAGGTCTCAAAGAAACGGTTCCCCCATTCCAGCGGACCCCGATCTTACTAGGACAGTCAGGCGTATCCGAAAGATAAAGCAGAAAGAAAAGCAGTCTGTTCAGCTGAACACCTCTGGAACAAACACCTTGAGTTCAGTTATGTCAAAATCACTGAAGTCATATGGGGTGGCCAATCCAGATGGTCTCTCCACTGGACCTACCATGCCCACCATTGTCGCAGCAAATTTTCAGATTAATCCTGGACTCATCAGCATGGTCCAGCAAAATCAGTTTGGTGGGCATCCTACTGAAGATCTGGCAAATCATCTGCAACGGTTTCAACAACTTTGTCGAACCGTTAAACATGCCGGCATCACTCCAGATCAACTCAAAGTCATGTTGTTCTAGTTTTCACTGAGAGATAGAGCCCAGAAATGGTTAAACGATGTGAAGGAAACCGAATGGAGTGAGATTTCTGCTGCATTTCTGAGAGAGTATTACGCACCCACTAAAACAGCTGAAATCAGAAATAAATTGGCCACGTTTTCCCATGAGCCTGATGAAACATTACGGGAAGCGTGGGCTAGGTTTAGAGATCTACAGAGAGAGTGTCCACACCACAATATGGACAAATGGTTCTTGACGCAGACATTCTACAATGGTCTGCAGCCTCAGACGAAGTGTATTGTTGATTCGTCTGCAGGAGGAGTGTTTTTAGACAAGGCAGTTGATGAGGGTTATGAATTCATATCAAATCTTGCAGCCAATGACCATTCATCATCTAGGAGTTTGACTAAGAAGGTACTTGAAGTTGACGCTATTTTATTGCTTACATCTCAAATGGCGCAACTAACTCAGCAGCTAATGAAGTCTTCTAGTTCGACACCTCCGCCTTTGAGTATCAATGATATGTCTGCAGTAGCACCCATTACCTCATCTTACTGCGAGGTATGTGGTGTTCAGGGTCACTTTGGGCATGACTGTCAGTTCAGTCAACTTCAGATGGAGCAAGCAAATGCCTTCCAACAGAGACCACAAAATTTCCAACCTCCACATAGCTACCAAAACCCACAAAACCACAATCCTCCACCTTCACAAAACCATCCCAAACCCTCTTACTACCAAGCCCCACAAAACTTTCAAAGACCCTCTTCACAAAACTTCCACAACCACAATAATTTCCAAACCCCACAATATTTTCCCACCCCACCTCCACAAAACAACAACCCACAAGAGCCCCCCATATCTGAAGTGATGAAACTGATGTTAAGCATGCAAAAGGGAAATGAGGAGGCACAAAGAGCCCAAGAGCGACAGATGCTAGCCATGCAAAGATCTAATAAGGAAGCACAAAGAGCCCAAGAGAAAAGCATCAAACTTCTCGAGGCTCAAGTTGCACAATTAGCAAGCTCTAATGCTCAGAGGCAGCAGGGGGAATTGCCAGGGCAACCCGTTCAGAGAGAACATGTGAATGCCATCACTCTTCGTAGTGGCATTGCATATGATGCCCCTTTAGTGCCTGTTGATGAGGTTATCCCAACTGCAGGGAAGAAGAGGGTAGTAGAGGAAGGGAAAAGGAAGAATTCGACGTCTTAAGTCGATTTGTCTGCAGAAGCTGAACAGACAGGGAAGAAAAAGGAGAAGGTTTCTGAAACGCCTTTTACACCAAGGCTACCTTTTCCTCACAGGATGCAACAATCCAAGGTCGATCAGCAGTTTGGTAAGTTCTTGGCTATGGTCAAGAACCTTGAGGTAACAATTCCATTCACAGATTTAATTACCCAAGTGCCTGTTTATGCCAAATTTCTAAAAGACATGATCATTAAGAAAAGAGACTTTGGTGGGGTAGAACGTGTCGCTCTTACTGAAGAGTGTAGTGCTTTTATCCAAAATAAAACCCCACCAAAGTTAAAAGATCTTGGTAGTTTTTCTATACCCTGCCATCTTGGACCGATTTTTATTGACTAGGCTTTATGTGATTTAGGTGCTTATGTTTCTGTTATGCCATTATCTGTCTTTGAGAAACTGAACATGGGAGCACTTAAATGCACACAAATCACTTTACAGATGGTAGATCGTTCTATAAAATACCCTCTAGGTGTTTTAGAGGACGTTCCTGTTAGGGTTGGGAAATTCTATATCCCTGTTGATTTTGTGGTGTTAGATTTGGATGAGGATGCCCAGATTCCTATTATCTTGGGTAGGCCATTTTTGTGCACTGTTGGTGCTGTAATTGATGTGAAGTCTGGGTCTTTAACTCTTAATGTTGGTGATGATAAAGTGCTCTTTAAACTAACCAATGCTGTTAAGGCACCTATGCTTGAACAATCTTTTTGCAGGGATAAGGTTTTGGATGAAGTAGGTGTGGAAAAGGCTCCAATTCCACCTAAGGTTACCTCACCGTCTGGAGGCATTGTCAAGAACATATGGAGGAGAAAGATGTTTGATGAGGGTGGCACTCACTGCCAAGCCCCTCCTATTTGAGAGATGGAGGATTATGGTCGTGCGGGACCTTTATAAACCAGCGCTGTGCGAGAGGCAACTCGTATTTTTTCTTTCACTTTTTCCTTTTCTTTTTATTTTTCTTCTTTTTGTGAGCGAGAGTGAGGGTACTAACATTGTTTTTCCTCTTAGCATAGTCCTTATCACCTTTTGGCATTGAGGACACTGCCAAGTTCAGCTTGGGGGAGGAGTTCTGTTTGTATTCCCTATCTCTTTTACTGTTTTACTGCTTTCGAAAAATACTGAAAAAATCAAAAAAAAAATGGTTCCATGACTGGTTTAGTTGCCTCCCTGTGCCCCTTGTTGTGCTCTTATTGAAAATGATTTGACTTTGTTTTCTGGATAGCTGGGCATTTATGATCTTGAGGCTATGATCTGATGTTTGATTGCTATGACTTCGTGCAAAATTTGATTATATTACACCACTTTGTGCTGCATACCTGGATTGGTTAAACTGTGAGGCCTCTTTGTAAGCCTATTGGATTTATATTATTATCCAGTCTTTTCTTGTGTGTTAGTTCCTCTTTAGTGGATTGATCTTGACTTTGACTTCGTACTTGTCTGATTTTCGATGACTTGTGGCATATGCTGTGATAGAGGCGTTCTTTTGTCTTATTCTTGAGCTTCAGAGTGAATTTTTGATATACTTTTATCCCCCTTAGCCCCGCTGAGCCTAATGACTTGTTTCGCGCTACTTAAACCCCTATTATGAGCCCAAGGCCTTCACTTGATATTATTCCTAGCCTAGCTTGGGGGAGCTTTTGTATGGGTTGAGTTTGAGATTGGTTTGTTGGTTTAGTTTGGTTTTTGAGGAATTTAAAAGTGTATTTGCTGTGGTTTGAGAGTGATAAAAAGAAAAGAAAAAGCAAGTTTAGAGTTGTGTGAATGAAGTTCAGAAAAATGAAAGAAAAATGAAATGAAAATTCAAAAGAATTCAAATTCTTTCATTCACGTACGTTCATAAAGGAATATTCGCTTCATTGCTAGAAAATTGGGTTTGTTATGAGCTTTTCATTGATTTATGAGAGTTGGGTTACTTTACATGGTTTTATGGTAATTGTTGGGAGTTGTGAAGGCCACCTTAGGCCTTGTTTGAATGATTTATGCTCCCCCTTTCTTGGTTTTTCCACCACATTACCCAAAAGTACCCCCTACCTCTCACCTAATCCCCATTACAACCCTATAAAGTCCTCTTGAGCTTGTGTCTGCATTGTTCATTTGATTGATTTCGAGTCAGTTTGTCAAAGTTAAATAGTATTTCTGCTAATTGAGTCGATTTGACTAGGATGAGCGTCATTGAACCTTCTTAAACACATGAGAGTGTGAGTGGGAAGGGTACTTATGGTCGGGTTGGTGAGTGTTCGGACATATTCTTTGCCTGCCACAAAATAGAGAGGAGTGATACCCTTGTGAGAGCCTTTTCAGGACTTGTATGCTTTGTGGATGCTTGAACTTGATAAATTGCTTGAATGATTGGTGGTTGGATGGATTTGATTAGCCAAACTTGAATTATGCTTGCTTGAACGATTCTTAGTCTTGAAAATGTTTTGAGCTTTGATTTGTTTCTATCTATGGGGTGAGGCAATCTATTCCATGTTCATGTTCTGTTTGCTTGAGGACAAGCAAAGGTTTAGCTTGGGGGAGTTTGATATCACGTATTTATATAGTCTTTTCTCCCTTATTTACAAGCTAATTTGTGCGTCATTGGAGCTCTTGGGAGCTATTTTGTACTAACTATCGTATATAGTTGTGGTTTTGTGTTTTAGTGTTGAATTGCAGGTTTTAGGGAGTTTTCTCCTTATTCCCGAGCCATTTAGGAACAACCACGGCTTTACGAGTTGTTACGAGGCACGTAGGATGGCTCACGAGCTTTATGGGTAGTTTAGGAGGTCCCAAGACCCCTAAACGTGAAGATTAGAGAGCCAAAGAGTCAAAAAAGAGTTCTCGTACTCTGATCGGGCGAAAATACATTGATCGGGTATAGAAGTTGCGGACCCGATCGGGCAAGCATTGCCCGATTGGATCGGGCGAACACCATGTACCCAGACCCGATCGGGTGTTCACCGCCCGACCCGATCGGGTGGGCTGCTCGTAGGTCTTATTATGGAGCTTCTGAAGAGGCGCTTCCACTGGGCCCTTTTGCTCCCAGGCCCGATCGGGTGCATGCCCAAGGCCCGATCGGGTGGGCCGCAAATTTCATCCCCAGCTTGCTGGGCTGCTGCGTGGACCACGAGAAACAAAAGGGGGCTTTTTGGTATTTGACCCGATCGGGTCTGGCACATTTATTCGCGAAATTTCGTCGTTTGTTTCCGTTTTTTAATTGGATTTGAGGGGTATTATAAATACTTTTTCCTCATTTTTTTTAGAGACATCTTTTATTATCTTTTCATTAGCTTTAGACTAGTCTTATTCCTCATTGTTCTTAGTTTAATTCAAGCACTTTAGATTAATTTAGAGGTGATCAAACCTATTTCGATTTCAATAAAAGTTCCTGCTTTCCGTCAATTGGTACTCTTTCCTACTCTAATCTCTTTTGTTATTTTTGATTGCTTAGTTTATTTATTTAATCATTCATGATGCAATTGTTAGGGTTTCATATTAGTTTTTTCGTTGTTAATTCGATTATGAGTGAGTAGTCTCTTTCTAGGGTGTTAGATAGGGAAGCCATGTTTATACCATGATTGTGATTTAGATTTCTATCAAGTTCTAGAGCTTGATTAGGGTGATTGTGATGTGGTTTGTTCTTTATTGAGTAATTAATGTCAGTGTACAATTTCATTGATTGCTTGTGGTTAATAGTTGTTTGCACAGATCCGTCTTATGACTAGAGGCCTAGGACACGTCAGTAGTTCTGATTACGTTAGTGAACATGCGGCGTATGTTGAACTATGAGCGTTGAGTCTTAACCATAGCTCAACATAGGCTCTAATCTCCCGACTCTTGACTTAGGTTTTGATAGTAGTTGACCCTATTTGATTGGTATAAGCATGGTGGACCGACCTAATACCCTAGGTTTTTAGTCCATAGTTAAATCCTCGGTTTAATTCGTCTTCTTTAGTTTAATCATTAGTTCAGTTAATTCTTCTCTGATTTCATCTGAAGTAGCTGATTGGTTGAATTTTAATTTAGAAACTCTGTCTCCCTGTGGATTCGACCCTGCTTCCACTGACTACCATAGTTAGAGGACCGTAGGTTTATTTTTGAATAGGTGATACGACTAAATCCTATCACCACTCCAATATTGCATTTAATTTTACTAACTCTGGTCTATGTTCGTTTTCTCTAAACATAAATAAGAAGTTGATGTATGAAGAACACTGGAACAAGGATTGACAAAGCTACTGAAATAGCCCCTGCGCAGCTCACACCTTAATAAGGTGCTACAAGAGAGGAGTGATGGTTCTGGGTTCTGTCATGTATTCAATTCACGAGTGGTACTTTTTGAGGTTAGAAAGGGACACGTCAACCTGTAACTTTAAAAGGAAGAACCTAAGGTTGTGGGAAATGGCAGATATTTGATTTGCCTTGTAAGCTGCGCTTAGGGTTTTTATCACCAAAGGTTAGAGCCACATGATTTTTTCCCCATACTTTGGAGCAACATACAAGCTTACGTATTCAGCCCATATTTACCCAATTCCAAATCCAACACAATGGCCTTCATTTGACCTGCCAATCATTCAACCCCCACCAATTAAAAGGCTACTAGAAGACCACCAAAAATAAGGAAAATATATCTAAATTACCTAAAAAAAGGAAAGAGAAGCAGTATCGTTAAGTGTGGGAACTGTAAAGAGGTAAAGATGTAGGGTTCATCAGTGACTGGTATTATTATTATACCCTGAAAATTATACAGCTACGTATGCAGGTTAAAAGTCATTGCAGCTATGAATTCCCAGGTTAAGACTTCCAGCTAAAGGATCCAGCTTGAAGCCCACCAGCTAAGAAGAACCAGCTAACAACTCCCAGCTAAGGGAAGCAGCATCATTAAAATGCGTTATGAGTCAAAGTTATTAAGGCCTAGAATCCCGCAAAAGAATAAAGGCCAGAGGTACAGAAAAGCAATTATGAGCGAAGATCATGTTGAGCGGCGTTAATGGCAGATATAAATGGAGATTAAGGAGCAGTTACAAGACGTTGCTGGTTTAAAAGGATATATTTTCTCAAAGTTATATATAGAGTTCAGAATGATTGTATAAGACACAAGTTCATACGCACTTAGCATTTACATATCAGAATACGAGCATTGTTCTTAAAGCTTACAAATTACTTATTACTTAGATACAAAAGCACTAGGGTTGTAATCAAGAATATAGTGGATTGGTGGACTCAAATTACTTATTGCTTAGTTTTGCCTTAGCAGAATTTAGCATAAACAGTTTGGCGCCCACCATGGGGCCTATAGCTAGATTTCATATCTAATCTATCATTATCGAATTCTTCTAGAAATACCCAATTCAAAATTGCTGAATTCGCTCCCGAACAAATGCAAGCTGCTCTTGGATCCCTCCGGGAAGCTCAAACCGATTCCAACAAGATCATTGAAAACTTGCAAAAAGAGCTGGAGTCGGTTAAGAGTAACACCAAGAAATCTTCACGACGACGTACTGGCATGTCGCCTCGAATCCTGGAGTTGACTGATTCAGAAGCTAGTGCTGATGAAGACGCATAGGACATTCCGAAAGATCTTAACTTAGAGGAGATAGATCCCACAGCTGCAAAACTGGCCCTCCTTGAATCCCTGAATAGGAAGATGATGCGGTTGCTAGCTAAGATGTCGGGGGCACCTACGCCCGTAGATGAGGAGACCCCAGATGGCTATACCAAGTCACCTTTCGTAGAAGAGATAGCCAGAGCCATGATTCCAAAGAAGCTGCATCTGGCCCCGTCTTGCAAGCTGTATGATGGAACCACAGATCCATACGATCACGTGAACCAGTACAAGAAGAAGATATGGACCCTACCTATCCTAGAGGGCCTCCTTGAAGCTACAATGTGCAAGTCCTTTGGAGCTACCTTAGGAGGACCTGCCTTACAATGGCTCATAACCCTCAGAGCTGGTACTATTCCTAATTTCTCTGTTCTTATTAACAAGTTTTATCAGCAATTTGCTAGCAGTAGGGTGCTAGAGAAACATACAGGCGACCTATACCGCATTATTCAAAAGACAGGTGAAGCTGTACAGCAGTACCTGGACAGGTTTAACAGGGAGATGATTTCTGTTAAGAACCTGGATATCCCAACAGTTATCGAAGCAGTCCGAAGAGGTTTGATCCCTAAATCCCGCTTATATTATGAGCTAACCAGGTATCCATGTAGTACCATTGAAGAGATCAGGGCTAGAGCTATGGCTGAAATCCGCGTAGAAGAGGATAATGCATCCAGGTACGGAGGAGAATCTAGCTACGATAGAAAAACTCAGAATAACAACAATAGCAACAACAAGAGGAACGATTGGCGCCATCAGCATACCAGAAGCGTGATCAAGCTAGCAGCGTAGCTAGGGAAGCTCCTCGCAGGTCTAACAGTCCAGATTTCCCTCCTTTATCTTCCTAGTGCTTTAATGTTGATGCAGGAGGTGTGGTGAACGCCTTGGAGAAGCTAGGCTCAGCAGCTAGGTGGCCCAGGAAGACTGACAAACCCAATGGGCAAAAAGACACCTCCTAGTGGTGCAGCTATCATGGTGACCATGGTCATCTAACTGAAGATTGCAAAGCCCTCAGGAAAGAAGTAGCTTGGCTGTTGAAAAAAGGCTACCTAGAACACCTCATGGGGAAGAAAGGTTAGAAGGACGAACCTAACAAGGACAGCAACAGCAAGCCAGCTGGCCCACCACCTAATCCAACGCACAACAAGGTAGTCAATTTTATCTCTCGAGGTTCAGAAATTTGTTGACTAACCTATTCTGCAGCTAAGCGATTCGCTAGAGAAGGTTCCAAAGCAGCTCCTGTCCAGCACAGAAGCAAGGAGGAACGAGAGCTGCGAAGCATGACCTTCAGTTTTGAGGAAGAAGAGGAAGCTGAGGAAGCTGATCATCATGATGGGATAGTCATATCCCTCACCATCAGCAATTGCTTGATCAAGAGAGTGTTGGTAGACAACGGAAGTTCAGCTAACATCATATTCAAGAATGCCATACAAAGCATGGGACTGCGTGATGAGGATATCATCAGGAAGTCAACAATCCTATATGGTTTTAATGGAGAACCTGCTCTCACCATTGGAGAAATCACACTGCCCACCTATGCCAAAGGAGTCAATTTGCAAACCAGGTTTAGTGTCGTAGATTGTCCTTCAGCTTATAATGTTATTATGGGTACACCTTGGATTCACAGGATGAAAGCTGTGCCATCTACCTATCATCAAACTATCAAGGTCCCCACCCAATGGGGAGTGCAAGAGATCAAGGGGGACAGGAAGGTAGCTAGGGAATGTTACATCATCTCTCTCAAACCTAGAAAGGAGGATATCTAGCAATTACAGCAGCATCCTGCACCCAGCAAACACGAAGAACAGGACCTTGAAGAAGTGGTGTTGGATCCTGCAAAACCAGAACAAACAGTACAGGTTGGAGCATCCCTACCACCAAAAGAAAAAGCCAGGATCATTGAATTCCTCAAAAACAACATCACCTGTTTCGCATGGACGCATGAAGATATGGTTGGAATTGACCCTTCAATTTGCACTCACAAGCTGAATGTGGATCCCCACCACAAACCAATCAAACAAAAGAGAAGGAAATTCGCACCTGAACGCAACCTTATCATCAACGAAGAAGTAGAAAAGTTGCTGCAAGCAGGTAAGATTAGGGAAGTCAAATATCCTGACTGGCTAGCTAACGTGGTTGTGGTAGGAAAGAAGAACAGCAAATGGCGAGTCTGTATCGATTTCACAGATTTAAACAAAGCTTGCCCCAAAGATCCATTTCCCTTGCCTCACATTGATGCCTTGGTAGATGCTACAGCGAGGCATGAAAGACTCACGTTTCTAGATGCTTACTCAGGATACAACCAGATCCTGATGGACCCAGAAGACCAAGAAAAAAAGGCTTTCATGACCGAAAGAGGTATCCATTGCTATAAAGTTATGCCATTTGGTCTTAAAAATGCAGGTGCTACCTACCATCGCCTAGTCAACAAGATATTTGAAAAGCAGCTAGGGGACACAATGGAGGTCTACGTCGATTATATGCTGGTCAAATCCAAGCAAGCTGGAGATCATGTATCTCATCTACAGGATACCATTGATGTATTGAAAAAATACAACATGAAGCTGAACCCAACAAAATGTTCATTCAAAGTACCAGATGGTAAGTTCCTAGGTTACATAGTAACGCAGAGAGGAATCGAAGCTAGCCAAGATCAGATCAGAGCGCTCATCAATATCCAGTCACCCAAAAACCTGAAGGAATTCCAGAAGCTGAAAGGAAGAGTAGCAGCGCTCAATCGTTTTATTTCTAAATCATCAGATAAGTGTCATCTTTTCTATCATGTACTTAAGAAAAATAAAGGTTTTGACTGGACTGCAGAACACGAAGCTGCTTTTCAGCAACTCAAGGCTTATCTAGCTACTCCACCTATACTTTTCAAACCAAAGCACGGTGACACTTTACAGCTTTATCTAGCTGTAAGTAGCACAGCTGTTAGCGCAGTACTAGCTAGGGAAGCTGACAATCAGCAGCTACCCGTGTATTACATCAGTAAGTCCTTGCTTGATGCAGAAACCAAGTACACCTCTTTAGAAAAATTGATATTAGCTTTATATACAGCTTCAAGGAAACTCCGACATTATTTCGAAGCTTACCTTATATGTGTTATGACTAATTATCCCATAAAAGCTGTCCTACGCAAACCTTAGTATACTGGCACGATGAGCAAGTGGGCTGTATCACTAAGCGCCTACGACATCAGGTACCAACCCAGAACGGCTATAAAATCACAAGCCCTAGCTGACTTTGTGGCAGACTTCAGTCCTAACCTGGCTGCCTCAGCAGATGAGGAAGTACGACACATTAACCAGGTAACACCTACAGGTAGTTGGAAGCTGTTCGTAGATGATTCCTCCAACTTTAGAGGAGCTAGGCTAGGTATAGTCCTAAAGTCGCCATAAGGGGACATGATAGTACGATCTATTTGTTGTGATTTTAAAGCTACTAACAATGAAGCCGAGTACGAAGCTTTGATTGCAGGTATGACTGTGGCTCATGATCTGGGGGCAACCAGGTTGCAGGTATATAGTGATTCCTTGTTGATCGTTAGCCAGGTAAAAGGAGAGTACACAGCTAAAGACTCGAAGATGTCTCTTTACTTGGAGCTGGTCAAATCAAAGACGCTGCTCTTTCAAGAGTTCACAATACAATAGGTACCAAGAGACCAGAATACGAAAGCTGACGCACTAGCTAAGCTAGGTTCTGCACTTAGGAAATGCAGCTTCAGCAATATCCCCATCGCTCACTTAGCTATGCCAGCTATTAACAAGGAGGTGAACAATGTATTTAGCATTAATGATGAGGCAGGTGCTGATAGCTGGACAAAGCCACTATTGGATTACCTGGAAAAGGACATACTGCAAGATGACAAACTAGAGTCAAGGAAGATACGCATGAAAGCTAGCAGGTACCAGGTGATAGCTGGAGTCTTATTTAAACATGCAGCTAAGTAGGACATGTTGCAAAGGTGCTTGGAGAAAGAGTAGTGGGAAGCTACCCTCAAAGAGTTTCATGAGGGAGAATGTGGCTCACATACAACAGGAAGGAGCTTGTCTAACAAGATCCTATCCTATAGATATTATTGGCCAACGTTGCGTAAAGATGCCAAGAGGTACGTAGCTAAATGTGAAAGTTGTCAAAAACATGCAGGTATAGTACATAAGCCCTCTGAACCATTACACCCCACATTAACACCTTGGCCATTCTTGAGGTGGGGCATGGACATAGTTGGGAAGCTGCCAGCTGCACCAGGTCAAAAAGTATTTATGCTAGCCTTGACTGATTACTTTTTCTAAATGGATTGAAGCTGGTGCATTTCAGCAGGTAAGGGATAAGGAGGTGATTGCCTTTATACATACTAACATCATTTGCAGGTTTGGAGTACCTAGTGAAATTGTGTGTGACAATGGGTCACAGTTTATAAGTGATAAAACGCGACAAGTTTGTCACGAATGGAACATCAACCTGGTAACATCAACACCCAGGTACCCACAAGCTATGGATAAGCTGAGTCCATCAATAAGGTGATCATTAATGGCATCAAGAGGAGGTTAAAAGCTAAAAAAGGTAAGTGGATGGAAGAGCTGCCTAGAGTCCTTTGGGCCAACAGGACAACGCCTAAAGGAGCAACAGGACAACCCCTTTTTTCATTGGTCTATGGCTGTGAAGCTGTGTTGCCAGCAGAAGTAGTTGTACCTACTGCCAGGTATGGGCTCTTAACCTCTGAGCTAAATGATTCTGAGCTGTCTTATGATTTAGATACCATCGAAGAACTACGAGACAGTGCACAAGTTAGGATGGTCGCACAGCAACAAATTATAACCAGCAGCTTCAACAAAAACGTGAAAGCCAAAGTTTTCAAGAAAGGAGACTTGGTGTTAAGGAAAGTCTTCCAAAATACCCAGGAATTGAATGCAGGGAAGCTGGGTGCCAGCTGGGAAGGTCCCTACCTGATTGAACAGGTAGTGGGTAAAGGAGCATATCGCCTAGCTACAGCAGAAGGGAAAGCGGTGCCTAGAAGTTGGAACGCTTCACATCTAATACTTTACCATTTCTAAGAAACTGGATAAAAAATTTGAACATCAAAGATGTCAACTACAAAGCAGTTACACCAGGTAGGAAAAAACTTCTAAGTAAAGCCAAGGAACGCCAGGTTAGGCCATCCTCCTTACTCTTTCTATCTATAAAGGTTTTTTCCTAGAATCCTTACTGACTTAGGCATCGGAGAGTCGTTGGCTATGCCAACGACTATCTTGGCCTAGCAAACCTATGCATGTACGGTAAGACTAGCTACAAGTGGAGCACTACCCAGCCTCCTAAGCTATCTAAAGACGCAAGTACACCTAGACACCTTGGAAAGAAGCTATCAAAGAATTAAGCTACCAGGGTTGCTTCAGCTAAAGGCTACACGCCTAGGTAACTGGGCCCATCACACAAGTCATTGGCATCAAAAAACGCCAGGTGAAAACATAAAGCAGCTAGCTCATTTTATCAAAGATCTAAAGTTGCGTATATATACCAGAGGTTAAACTTGTTCAAAAGACACACCAGCCCCTTGGCTGGTGGTAAATTCATCCAAAGCAAAAAATTAAATTGTTTGACAAGACAGAAATCAAATATATTCAAAGAGGATAATTAGGTTGCATCCTTAGCTGGAAGCTGGTCAGCTGTAGGCGTCTGCTCAGGCACCTCATATGCTGGGGCAGAACTACTAGAGGGCTCAACATGAACATCTGTTGCGGCTTTTGCTGAAGACTCAGCTAGGTCCTTAGCTGAGGAATCAGCCGTGGAAGCTTCCTGCCCAGGAGGAGTTAAGCCCAAAGCCAGAGCTTTAAGATCTGCAATACTTCCCATAGTGGCTAGGAAAGCATCGGTATACTTGTTTAGCTCTTTGATCTCTAGAGTCCCAAACAGCATCGGATACGCCAGCTTGGCAGGCTCAATAATTTGAACCTCCGCCATTTTATTCAGATGAAGCTCTTTTTGATGCGCCAGCTGAGCGCTTAAGACATCTCTCTCTTTTACTACCTCTGCTAGCTTCATGGTAGTCACCTTGGCCTCTTCCCTGGCAGCAGCAATCGCAGCTTCCGCTGAAGCTGCAGAAAGCTTCTTCCCTTCTCTCTCCCTCGCCAGTTGCAGCGTTTCAACCTTGCGCTGCTCCTCAGCTACAGCCCGTTCTTTCCTTGCCTTCTCCAGCTCTTCCTTCAAAGTAGCAACTTCAGCTTGAGAAACCTTAAGCTGAGCAGATACCGTAGCAACAGCTCTCAAGCTAGAGCGCGTTGTCAAGCAGTTTTGAAGAACCTAGCACAAAGATGTTAAAATGTAAGAAGGGTGGGGGCAAAAGTGTCAAAACTAAAACATATATATATAGGGTGTAATGAAAAGTTATACCTGGAGAGAATGCTGAACCGCATGGTTCACTATCACCTAAGGATCTTGAGACCTAAGGCGCTTAGCTGCAGCAGGAAAAAACAGCCTGTCTGCATGAGGCCATATACCATTGCTGATCCCATCCTTAGATAGGAAGTCAGCTGGCATAACCAGGTTGACTGTTGAAGAGCCAGGAGCAGGAGGATCCAAATCTAGTTTGATAATGGGGGGAGGCATGCTAGGAGTTTAAGTAGCGACCTTAGCAGGTGTCGCTGGTTTTGACTGAGTAGAGGCAGCAGGAACCTCAGACCTCTTCCTTTTTAGCCGAGCCATAGCATCAGCTTGGGACAAGGTACTACCTTTGACTACACAAAAATAGTAAGATAGTAGTTAAGACATTGTACCTAGCAAAACCCTAAAAATAAATCAACTTAGAGATTAGCCTACCTGAAGTCATTGAGTCAGTTCCAGAGGTAGCAGGGGTCAAAGAAGAGATTGGAATAGCTTTAAAAGGGGGAGTGTAGGTTCTCTTGTCCAGAGAGATGCTGAGAAAAACCTTCGCTCTCTCGTCTCTGACTTCTAAGGTTTCCACAGCTTCAGAAGAACCTGAAAAAAGGCAAGGTTAAGACCATAGTTAATAAAATATTCTAAGGAAAAAAGAGAAATGAAGTAAGATACCTCCAGCAGGCCAGCCAGAGGGGAGAAAAGCCCCAGCTTCACCAAGGGAATCCTTGGCGACAAAGAAGAAACGAGTCTTCCAAAAAGACTCTGAAGCACCGGTTCCCTCTACATGGCTAGGGTATTTTGGCTTTTGTTTTAGGGTGACCTTGTTGGGATTGATAATCTTTAGGCTATAAAGGGTAAGAAGGTCCTCTAGGGCGAAGGTAGGACTCCAATCCCTAGTGGCTGACTCGATAGTGAAGCAAATTTTCCAAAACCCTGGCATCAGCTGGCCAGGTGAGAAGTTTATGACTTCTACAAAAGAACGTACTAAAGGCGTAAAATTGAAACTATAACCTAGTAAGAAAGGGTACTCATAAAAACAAACAAGATTATCTGGTGTCTTCTCCGGCCTTTCAAACTCATCAGGGACTACGAATTCAGTGCTCTCGGGGAAACCCCCTCTAGCCCTAATGTTTTCAATATCCTCCCAAGTGATGGTGGAAGCTACACCATCTTTCGCCTTGCCCATCGATGTAAGTTTAGGAGAAAAAACTTTCTTCCTAGCAGATTGTTTAAGAGGCATGGAGAAGGGCGAAAGAGGAAAGGAAGAGAGCGAAAGAACAGACTTACCAAAGGAGAAGAAGAGTAAACGAAATGGAAATCTTTTCGCAACCTTTTGAATTTAAGCTACTCTGACACAAAAACGGCTAGTATTTATTACTTGAATTAAATGGGCTTAAGTAAATGATTAAGCTCAGTTCTTTAAAGCTAAAGCATATTTCATTTAATATCTACGCTTCTTGAAATTCTATCTTTTATGATAGCCGTTATGTTAAAATATTATCTTGAAATTATAACTTCCAGCTTTACTACGCAAGACCAACAGTGCAAGCTACAAGTTAGGGGCAATTGTTATACCCTGAAAATTATACAGCTATGTATGCAGGTTAAAAGTCATTGCCGCTATGAATTCCCAGGTTAAGACTTCCAACTAAAGGATCCAGCTTGAATGGAAATCAAGAATTAAGCTAGAATAAAATTCATAATGTAAATAAGATGTTGATTTAATTTTTTAGTTTTTTTTTCCTTAAACCACTAGTTTAATTAAAAAATTTAAATGCCTATTTGAATAAGTAATTTTTTTATTTTTTCACATATAAAGTTGCACACCAAAGGATATTTCCTATGTTATATTACTACATTGTAATACACCAAATCCCGATGCATCTCATGGGTCACGATGAAAAACCATAGAAAGACAGATCTAGATGCAATGACAAATCATACAATAACAATATCGTACATATTAGCATTTTCGATGTGTATTACTTCCTCTGTATCGGAATGATCGCAACAAATGGGGTGGGCACAAACTCCTAGGCAATTTTTCATAATGTAAAATTAGGGAGATAGTTAAGCTTTTAAGGAGAGAGAAAGTGAGGTTAATGAACCTCCACGCTAACCACCACCTTTGACACCAACCACCACGCGAACCACCACCTTCAACTCCGACCACCACCACCAACCACTTTGAACACCGACCACCGACTTCACCACCGACCACCGCCAACCCAGATTTCGACCCCCCACCGCCACCCAGATTTCGAACCTCCCCACCACCCAGATTTCGACCCCCCCCCAAAAGAAAGAACCCAGATTCGAACCTCCCCACCACCCAGATTTCGACCCTCCCCCCCCCCCGAAAAAACCCAGAATTTGAAACACCCAACCCATATTTCGAACAACCAACTCGAAAACCCTAAAAACAACGAACAACAACACCAAACAATGAACGAAATGCACCGAAAAACCTAGAAAGCCAGAAAATTGGAACCTAAAACCCAAGAAACGATTTTGTGAACCCTAGATTTCGATTGATTTCGGTGTGAAGAAAGGGGTAAAACGATGTCAAAGTGGCGGTGATGAAGGTGACAAAGATGGTGATGAAGGTGACGAAGATGGTAGCAGTGAGATGGTGGTCGGTGGTTGGAGGAAATAGTGGAGATAGCGGTGGTTGAAGAAGAAGGTGGTGGTTGAAGGAGATGGTGGTGGTGGTGGTAAAAAAAGGATTAGGGTTTGATGAATGAAGGGTTGGTGGTTGAAGGAGAAAGTTGATTATTTAGGATTTAATTTGGTGAAACTCATTAGGCTAAATGACATTTGATTAGAATTTAATGATACTTTAATGGAGATATAAAGATATTTTAATTTTCTTAAATGAGGGTATTTTATTCATTTCATACTAAAAAACATACTAAAATAGGAAAGAAATAAAATGTTGCAATCTTTATGTTACGGCCTAAAATGGCAAATGTTGCAATCTTTCTGATACGGAGGAAGTAGTAGATATGACGGTGAGATCATATGTATTTTTACTTCCGTCCTATATTAATCGCAACAATAGCTTGTACAACTAATTTTAGGAAGTTAATAGACTATGGTGTAGGTTATATTAATTTATTGTAAAAGTTGATGTTATATAAAATTATGTGGTACTTTTAGAAAGTTAATAGAGTAAAGAGTAATATTTTAATATTTTTCACATAAATCAATGAATGGATGGGGTTTAATAAAATATTGGTAGGTCTATGCTTAAAATATAAGTGTTGCAATTAATATGGGACAATCATATATGGAAAGTTTTGCAACTAATATGAGATTGAGGAAGTATTATTTACTTGCAATATTCATGTTAAATTTTATTTTTTCTTTTTCGAACTTATATTATGGATCATAAAGTTAATTATCATGTAATCAGATCCATGCATATAAAATTAGGGGGCGTTTATTTTGGATTATCAGCAATTTGAATCTGAAAAATGAAATACCCAAAATATTTGATATTCGAAATTTCAGAACGGATAATCGAATTATCATATTCATATTGTGATACTAGATCAAGTTTGTTATTGAAATAGAAACAAGCCGGATAACCGTATAACCGGTGCATGTGCCGAAAATCCGAAAAATATTTATTTTGTTTTTCCATAAATGTAAATATCGCAAATTTTCTAAAGTATAATATGAAATATCCAAAGTTCTAAGTCTCAATTCGAATATTTTATTTTCTCGACTCCGATCAACGTGAATACGTGATAACGTTAGTGTATTTTTAATACTGCACAAACCTAATATCATAATAAGAAAAGTCTATTGCGTAGTACACAACATAATTGAGATAAGAAAAAAGGTGAGTCATACACACATCATGTACCAAATAGTACTTAGTGTAGTGGTAAGGAAGTGACCATTTATAAAGGTTGGAGGCTCAATCCCCATTATGGGGCATTTTAAGGGTACGAATTCCCAAACCCTTTCCATTACTCTCAAGTCTCAAGTGCCCATCCCGCTTATCCAAAGTGAATTAGGGAAGGTAGGCGGGTAAAATTTGGTGGGTTTCGCACCGCAGCCGCCCCAGTTGGGGCGGGGATGGGTATAGGTTTAGTGGGTGGTGGGTGGGTATGGGTATGAAAAGCTCTACCCGCCATGGGTAGTGGGTAGGTGGTGGGTATGAGAGTAAAACCGCCCCATACCCGCCCGCCCAATACCCACCTATTTTAATTTTTAGAAATTTTATTTTGCGTTGTAAGCTATGTTTTAAAAGGATTATCAATTAGTAATTGTAGCATGCATTGGAATGTTTGTTTATTTTTAGGTAAAATTGACATTGTAGAGGATGGCAGGAACTTTTTGGGTTGATGATTTTGGGCTTTTAGCTGAAATTGGCTTGCTAAAAAGCATAAAACGAATTAAATGTTCGCGGGTAACGGGCGGGTAACAGGCGGGTATGGGGCTGGTAAACCCAGGTGGGTGGTGGAGGTGGGGATGGTTTTGGGGTCATACCCACGTGGGCAGGCGTGGGTATGAGATCTTTACCCACCATGGGTGGTGGGTAGGTGGTGGGTATGAAAATTTTAGGTGGGTATGGGTATGGGGGAGGGGGTCCCCGCACCCGCCCGCCCATTTTTCCATCCCTAAAGTGAATAGACCTGTGGGGGTTCCAGCGCGGTAGGATAATTACCTTATGTCCTTACCTACCAAATATATATATATATATATATATATATATATAACACTAATACACATCATGACATCACGCCTCACCGACTACCAGATATAAAGAATTAATTAAGAAAACAAATCCGAAAGATCTCATTATACTAGTAATAAATTAGTGAGAGCAGCTGAATGGACAAAGTAGTTATTGGTAATAGAATACAAAAGTGAATTGCAAATTCAAGTCAAGCACAACTCTAAACGCTAAGGATTGCATCCGCCACGTGTCACTCTCCCATCTTTTCAACAATATGTTTATCAACGTTATTCTCATAAAAAAGTGCAAATTGTCCATGAGAAGCTTCGAACCCGTAACCTTGAGTATGGAATATAAATGCTCCAACCATTGCGCTACTACATTATTGTTGCTTCTTTTATCAATTTTAATAATCATATTATGTTTTCATTGAAAAACAATAATTAAGTTACATTAATTGGAATTATGAGTAATAGTAATCTATAACTTTTTATTAATCTTTTTCTACAACAAAATAGTTGTCTTAAATTATTAAAGTAGGTCCGAGACTGTAAAAAAAAGTACTACAGTATAATACATATAAATCCCAAAGCATCGCTTGGGCCTAAATACTAGTTTCATGATCAAAAACTGACTTGTAATAAAGAATAACACTAAACTTAAACCTAAAGAATGGCCGCATTAATTAAAACTTGCGCCTAATTTGATAACAAACCCACCACTGGCTACTGCAATTTTATATAAGTCTTGATTGACTCTAGCAAACTACTCCGTTTTTCATAATTTGCACATTTTTATAATTTTACATTTCTATATATATTATAATGAAAAACCTACATGTAAAAGCAATATGTTGAAAAAATTATACGTCAATTACATCGATTTACGCGTGTTATTGTCATAATTTTTCTGTTTTATGCCATTATAAGAAATGCGCATAACGCTTCTAAGGGTTGCATATAGTAATAAAGTTATATGCATCCCCGAGGGTTGCATATAAAAAGCTCTAGGAAAGTTTTGGAAAAACTAGATACTACATTAATACACCGATTACGCATATTTTTGTTATAAATTCTCTATATATGTCACTTTAAAAAATTGTATTTAATGCTTATATGCAACTCTTTAGCCTGTATATAACAATATCCATATTATAATCAATATTTTACATACATCATCAATGTGTAAAGAAACATTTATTAATGTAGAATATTGTTAATATTAATTGATTTAGGTGTTTATTCAGGATTATATCATTTAAAATATATTAAATTAGTTGTTAATTGGATCCCTGTGAAAAAGTGTTTCTATTAAAATAGATTAATGGAATAAGGGTGTTTCTATTAAACATATAAAAGAATATGACATGAGTCCCCCCACAATGGATCGGTATGAAAATCGAACGAAAGAAATACAAAGCCAAGAAGAGGAAGTTCACATAATTTTATGATATGCTTTGGACTTTCATTGAGATAGTAAGCTTGAATTATTAAAGTACAAGAGGCAGTAGTGATAAAATTTATTACAATAAAATTCACCAATATCTCCAAATGGATATACGAGAGCTAAGATCTAAGTGATGAAAAAAAGATGCAACAATCAAATCCCGATCAAGAGTAGGAAGATATATGTTGTAATTTGTTATTTTGATGATGACAAATAAAGTAGTTTTTAATTAGTTTTATTTTTTTATTATTTACAAAGTATTATTATTTATTTATTTTATTAGACCTAAAATAACTTATGGAGAATTGGTTTAGTATTAACCAAAATTAAGTTATTTAGGATAAATAGGATAATTTAATATGCTACTTTGTGTTACCTAATATTATGGAATAGTAGATACCATAATGTTAGTTGAGTTTGTTATTGAATTACAGGAGAAGAATAAGTTGAAGAGTGGCGCATTTTACGTGGCTAAAATGGTGGGCTGTTGGAGCATTAGCAGCGAGGTCCTAGATTCTAGGGAGCACAACCAAGTCTAACAAACTGCACATCCAAGGCCAACAACTCTAACTGCCAAAGACACATTCAACCACATTAGAGAAGATCATGGAGAATCTAAAGACCTATTCAACCGCGCAAGAAAAGTTTATGGATCGTGGTTTAAGCATGATCCATAACGGCTATGAAAGTGGAAGAACGTGGCTAAATTCATGTGTCCACTACTTATGCATTGAAGAAGACCGTTGAAGAACAACACAGCTGTATAATCTTTGAAGAACAACAGTTTTAGTTCTTAAGACTTTCCAAATTAATTGTGTAATCTTTTTAGAAAGTTTAACTTTGGTTTTCTCTCTTCAACTGTTCATTATTGTAATCCATAAATCAGAGTTTGGGGTGAGTGAAATTTTGTGAGAAAATTTCTAATTTTAATAGTGAAAGAGAATAAAGAGAAAGAGAAGACTTCGAGTGAAGTCAAGAGAGAAAGTCATGTGTTCAGGGGAACAAGGTGACTGGGAACCAGTTCCTAGAGGAACAAAGTGAGGTGTTGTTTATAATAGGGTGTAATTACTATTATAAATAAAAGGGCAAGATTTATTCCTAGAGAATATTGGAATAAGATCTTGTTTAAAAGAATTTCTTGTGTTCATAATTTTAAGTTTCTCTTTAATTCTTTCTAAGTTTTTAATTCCGCAAAAATAGTCTATAAATACCTTTACTACAATTCACTCCCCCCCCTCTTGTAGTAAACTTGTAGTTCTATAGGACCAACAATTGGTATCAGAGCTTGTTCCTCCTGAAACAGCTAACACTAAGGAGGCAGATCTTAGAGAACATGAATACAACAGGAGAAAAATGAGGGATACTCTACTCAACGTCCTCCAATGTTTAATGGTAAACACTATCCCTATTGGAAGAATAGGATGGAAATATTCATCAAGGCAGAAAACTATCAAGTCTGGAGAGTAATTGAGATATGTGACTTTACAGTTACCGAAAAGAATGAAGAAGGCGAGCTAGTTCCAAAGCCACTTTCAAAGTATGACAAAGAAGACTTCGAGAAAATAGAGATGAAAAACATGGCCAAGAAAATTCTACATTGTGGTCTTGGTCCTCATGAACACAATAGAGTCATGGGATGCAAGAGTGCAAAGCAGATGTGGGAACTCCTTCAAGTCACACATGAAGGAACAAGCGAGGTCAACAGATCAAAGATAGACATGCTCATGCATAGATATGAGTTATTTCAAATGAAGCCTAAAGAGCTAGTTCATGATATGCTTACAAGATTCTCAAATTTCTTAAATGAACTTGACTATCTAGGAAAATCTATTTCTCCAGAGGAACAGGTACGCAAAGTTCTGAGAAGTCTTCCACAAGAAGTGGATGGCCAAGGTGACAGCTCTTCAAGAAACCAAGGATTTCACCAAATTCAACATTGAACAACTTGCTGGATCCTTGATGACACATGAGTTGCATTTAGGAACTCATGACTCTGACTCCAGCAGATCTAAGTCCCTAGCTCTCAAGTCTGAAGAATAAGATGAATCAGAAACTGATGAAGAGGAAGCTTCCTTGATAGTTAAGAAATTCAAAAAGTTCTTCAACAAGAACTATAAAGGGAAGAGTACAAGAAAAACCTCAAAGCTGAGCTGCCATAAATGTGGAAGTCAAGATCACTTCATAAAGGAATGTCCTTTGTGGGAAAAAGAGAAAGGAAAAGGCAGATTCAAGGGCAAGGAACAATAAAAGCCTTTCTCTAAAACTGAAATGAGAAAAGCTATGGTAGCAGCCTGGGGAGAATCAGATTTTGATGAGGAGCAGGAACAGCCTGAGGATGAAACTGCTCAGCTATGTCTAATGGCAAAATCAGATGATGAAGAGGACGTATCTAACAATCAAGTAAACTTTAATGTTGTTGCAGAGGAATTATCAAAATTAAATAAGAACCAACTCACTGAATTACTTTTAGAAACTCTTGATAACTACAAGGCAATCTGCATAAGAGAAGAAAATATGGAGAAGGCCATGAAAGTTACCAAGGAACACACAAACTGGTTTAAAAAGCTAAATTCAGAAATTAAGGAACGGTTCTTTGATATTTTTGATAAATACCGTGGTTTTCAAGAAGCATATGAAAAACTGAAAAATGATATTAAATATTGCTTTGGTAGAATTGAAACTAGTGGTTCCTGAAGGAACCAGTTCCTCTAACAGTCCAAGTAACGATTTTGAAAAATTGAAAATTGAGCATGAATTTGTGCTAAATGAAAATATGGTACTGAAGAGGAAAGTGGAATCTTCAAGAATTAAGCTTCCTGATTAATTACTATAGGTGAAGACTAAAGTAAGGGGGAACAACCTGTGGTACCTCGATAGCGGTTGTTCTAAGCACATGACAGGAGACAAAACCAAATTTCTCTCACTTTCAGTCTACGAAGGAGGAATTGTGACCTTTGGAGACAACCTGACAGGTAACATAGTAGGTATAGGTAAGGTTGGGAAATCTCTGTCACATTCCATTAATAATCTATTTTTAGTCGAGAGCTTGAAACATAATTTACTTAGCATTTCTCAATTTTGTGACAAAGGAAATAATGTGAAATTTACTAATGAATGTTGTGTGGTAAGTGCACCATTACAGGAACCAAGATACTAGAAGGAACAAGAAAGGGAAACACTTATGTTGTTGACCTGAACCTTGTTCCTAGGAACAATCTAACTGGTCTTAGCGTACTAGATGATGATCAAAACCTTTGGCACAAAAGGTGTGGTCACGCAAGCTTTACACTGCTTCATAAACTAAGTGGTAAGGACTTCGTAGTTGGTTTACCAACTATAAAAGGATCAAGCCATGGAGCTTGTGAAGCCTGTGTAAGAGGGAAGCAAGTCAGATCCTCGTCAAATCCAAGAAAATGGTAAGCACTCAAAGTCCACTTGAGTTGATCCACATGGATCTTTGTGGCCCTTTGAGAATCCAAAGTAGGTCAGGTAAGAGATATGTATTAGTTATTGTTGATGATTTTTCTAGATTTACGTGGGTAATCTTCCTTCATAGAAAAGATGAAACGTTTGATGAATTTATAACGTTTGCTAAGAAAGTTCAGAGGATCAGTGGCTTTAAATTAAAACACTTAAGATCTGACCATGGCACGGAGTTTGAAAACTCCAAGTTTGATGAGTTTTGCAGCAATGAAGGATTAGATCACAACTTCTCTGCTCCAAGAACACCACAACAGAATAGTGTAGTTGAAAGAAAGAATCAGACTCTAGATGATATGGCTAGAACAATGCTTATATCTAGAAATCTTCCAAAGAGTTTTTGGGCAGAAGCTGTGAACACTGCATGTTACATCATCAACAGGGTCATGCTTAGACCCATCTCCAATAAAACTCCTTATGAACTGCTTAAGGGAAGAAAGCCAAATATCTCTTATTTTAGAGTCTTTGGATGTAGATATTTTGTACGTAACAATGGTAAGAACAATTTAGGAAAATTTGATGCTAGAAGTGATGAAGCTGTTTTTATAGGATATGCTTTAAATAGTAAGGCATATAGAGTATATAATAAGATAACAATATGTGTGTAGAGGAAAGTGTCCATATTATCTTTGATGAAACTGACTCACTGCAGGAACCATGTTATGAAAATGATTTTGAAATTGGATTAACTCATCCTCAATAGACTGACAATCTTGATGAGGAACTTACTCCTGTTGGTACAGCTAAGAAACATATTCCTGAAAATGAACTAACAGTTCCTGAGCCTGTTCCTCAAGAGGAACAGGTAAATGAAGGAACAACTAACGCAGAAATACAGGCAGAAGAAATGCATACAGAGAACGAACAAACTGAAGAACCTCAAAGCGAAGGAACAGGAACAAGGAGATTTGAACCAAGACCTTGGAAGCACCAGTTGTCACATCCCCTAGATTTGATCATAAGCGACATTGAGAAGGGAACTCAAACTAGATCTCAACTTAAAAACTTTTGTGCTTTCCAAGACTTCTTATCTATGATAGAGCCTCGAGATCATAATGAAGCAATGATAGAGTCTGACTGGATAAATGCCATGCAAGAGGAACTGAATGAATTTCAAAGGAACAAGGTATGGCACTTGGAGACCAAACCCAAGAATCAGAAGGTAATTTGGTTAAAATGGGTCTTCAGGAACAAGCTAGATGAACATGGTACTATAATCAGGAACAAGGCCAGACTCTTAGCAAAAGGTTAAAATCAACAAGAAGGTATTGACTTCAATGACACCTTTGCTCCAGTAGCTAGAATAGAAGCAATAAGAATTTTAATAGCATTTACAGCTTTTATGGGATTTAGGTTGTACCAGATGGACGTTAAATGAACATTTTAAAATGGATATTTATTGGAAGACGTCTATGTGGAACAACCTCCAGGATTTGAAAATCCTGATCTCCCAAACCAGGTTTATAAGCTAGATAAAGTCTATATGCGCTGAAACAGGCTCCTAGATCTTGGTATGAAAGACTTTCTAAATTCTTACTTGCTCATAATTTTATTAGAGGCAAGTTTGACAGAACCTTGTTCCTTCAATCAAAAGGAACAGACATTTTAGTAGTACAAATTCATGTTGATGATATTATTTTTGGTGCTACTAATGATTCTCTATGCAAAGGTTTTGCTGACTTAATGAGAAGTGAATTTGAAATGAGCATGATGGAAGAGTTAAATTCTTTCTTGGTTAGCAAATTAAGCAAACTGAAAGAGGAACAATGATCCATCAGCAAAAATATGTTAAGGAACTGCTAAAGAAATATGGACTGGAACAAGCTAAAATCAACCACACTCCTATAGGAACAGGAACAAGGTTGGATGAAGATCCACATGGTAAATCAATAGATTAGAAACTATACAGAGGTATGATTGGATCTCTCCTTTATTTAACAGCAAGTAGGCCTGATATTTCCTTTAGTGTTGGTCTATGTGCTAGGTTACAATCATATCCAAAGGGATCCACTTGATAGCTGTCAAGAAGATCCTTAGGTATTTGAAAGGAAGTGATGACTTCTGTTTGTTCTATCCTTGTAGTGATACATTTGATCTAGTTAGCTACTCTGATGCTCACTATGCTGGAGATTTGGTCAATCGCAAAAGTACCTCTGGAATTGCCCTGTTCATAGGAACAAGCTTACAATTGCCTTGTCAACTACTGAAGCTGAATATGTGGCTGTTGCTGCATGTTGTTCCCAAGTCTTGTGGATCAAGCAACAGGTACTCGATTTTGGTATTAAATTTGAATGTGTTCCTATCTTTTCTGATAATACCAGTGCCATATGCATCTCCAAGAATCCAGTACACCATTCAAGGGTCAAGCACATTCACATTAGGCATCACTTCTTGAAAGGCTATGTTGAAAAGGGTTTAGTCAAAGTTGAATTTTGCCCTATAGAAAATCAAATTGCTGATATTCTTACCAAACCATTATCTAGGGACAGATTTGAAAAGATTCGCTTGGAACTAGGAATGATCATAATAGTATAACATGGCCTATATGATTTGAACCCTATGTACTAGTCATTTCTAAGAGTGTCCTGCAATCTTCATGAATTAAATTTCATACACCTAGGGTCATGTCTAAGGACTCACATTTGTCTTTAAATATTATCCTTATTGTCCATGCACATATATAGAGTACGTAAGTTGAAATGTTTGTATTGTTTAAAAGGCCCGTGTACACAAGAGCAATTTTTATTTCTTTTTCTTTCTCTCAGATTTTTATTCTCTCTCCTCCTATCAGTGTAAATATCCTGATTCATTGTATCAACCATTTTTTATTAACTCAAAAACTTAATTCAGTTAATCTAATTTAAAAGAGGGAAAGCATTAAATGAAAAACATTAACCCGAGCATTACCCACTTACTCACACCCCTCCACATTCATCTCTACACGCCTCATCATTACTTCTTATACCCAACACATCACTTCACTGACCACTTTCACTGACCCACTCCAATTTTCACTATTCATCTTCTCTTTCCTCCATCTCTCTACATCCTTCCTACTCTCTACAATGGCACCTAAAAGACCAGCCTCTGGAATTCAAGAAAATTGCCCAGCCGAAAATCCCCTTCCATGGAAGAGCACAGTGACCAAGAATCCTCAAACCCAAAAGACGATTCTGCACATTCTCAAGAACCCATTTCGAAAACTGAAGCGGTATCTCCTAAGCCTGAGGAAGACGACGAGGATCAAGAAAGTAGTCAAGGGAGAGACATTCAGATTCCTACAAAAAGGGGTAAGATCGGAAATCTTCTCAATTTCTCGTTGGATTTCGTGTTGATCTTGCATGGTGCAAGAAAATCAGGTGGAATGAGTTTCCGAGTCTTTTAAAGTTTAAAAAATGGATGAAATTAGTAAGTATAAATGAAGTATTATATGAGGAGGAAACGAGTGCTTTTTGTGAAAACTTTAATATAACAGAGGGTGTGTGTGTTAGTTTGGTAAATGGGTGTGTGGTGACCTTTACGGAAAAAAAGTTAAGTGAGTGGTTTGAGGTACCTTCAGATGGGTACAAAGAATATGTCAAGGGGAAAGGAAAATTAAACTTCAATGGAGTCTCAAATGAAAAATTCCTTCAATTCTTTCATGGAAACCCTAACTCTATGTCCATTAACCAAAAAGACCTCTCTCCTTTTCACAAGCTTCTGTTTCAATTTGTCTGGCGCTTTGTTTTACCCAGCTCTTCTAAAAGAACTCAAGCAAACCTAATGGACCTCTCTATCATGTACAGTCTAGCCAAAAACATCAAGATAAACTTTCTCGCTCTTATGCTCTCTCAACTCTCCTATTGCATATCTCACAATACCAAAGTGGGATATGGAAACCTGATCACCACAATCCTAAAGAAAAACAAAGTCAAATTGTCTGACAGCCCCTCCTTTGCCCTTAAACCTGAGAACTATCTGACTAAGGAATTTTGACTAGACTAAGTTTGAGGGTGGTTGGTGGGAAATTGGAATTTGAGGGAGAGGCTACAGTGACTAAGCCTGAGACTGGGACAAAGAGAAAGTTATTTGAGGAAGCTGATGGGGGTCTGTCAGGAAGAGTCAGAGATTGGTTGGTGGTAAGTCTCTCAAGGAACAGGATCTAGGTACTCTGAGATGATAAATCTGGATGAGGATCCAGTTCCTTCAACTGTTGTTGATTTTCCTATCCTTTCTACCACTAGGCTTCATGGAATGTTGCGGGAAATCAAGGAGTCCCTGATCCTAATGCATACAAGGATCAGGGTGATGGAAAAGTCACTTGCAACCCTTGACTCACAGCAGCAGGAAACCTTAGCAGCCATCAAACAGGCAGACACGGGGATCAGGAACAAGGTGGATGTTGTGCTCTCCAAGATTGATTCTGTGGTCTCCAACATCTTCAAGCGCACCAAATCCTAACCTTCCCCCCCCCCTCTTTAAGCATTTGATTCACTGGATAATTTTATTTTTTTGGGTTGTAATATTTGGTTGAACAAATTTTTTTCTCTTTTATTTTGTGTCTTCTTTTGACACATAACATCCTGAACATTTCCTTCTTTCCTTCCTTGCTCTTGTGATATGCTCAATCTGATCTTGTTGCTTTGCATATGCTATTTTTTCTCGTACTTGCTTGTGTTTGGATGGCTAATATTATGAGATGCATGTTTGAGCTACTTTAATTGATGCCTAGACTGTTGACTCTCTAGTGCTGCAGGTACATATCTTAGTTTTGATGATAACAAAAGGGGGAAAAGAATTGGCTGTATAAAAACATTTTCTGGTCTGACTTAGTTCCTAGAGCGTTTCTGCTTGTCTCTGTTCCTTGAGGATCTAGTTCCTAGTCCTAGTTGAGTTAGTCCCTTTAGACTTAGAATAGGATAGACTTAGACTTAGACTTAGAATTTTTTTTTTTAGCCAACTTATTTGCTATCGTCAAAAAGGGGGAATATTGTTGTATTCGTCATTTTGATGATGACAAATAAAGTAGTTTTTAATTAGTTTTATTTATTTTATTATTTACAAAGTATTATTATTTATTTATTTTATTAGACCTAAAATAACTTATGGAGAATTGGTTTAGTATTAACCGAAATTAAGTTATTTAGGATAAATAGGATATTTGAATATGCTACTTTGTGTGAATTTAATTTTACCTAATATTATGGAATATTAGATTCCATAATGTTAGTTGAGTTTGTTATTGAATTACAGGAGAAGAATAAGTTGAACAGTGGCGCATTTTACGTGGCTAAAATGGTGGGTTGTTGGAGCATTAGCAACGAGGTCCTAGATTCTAGGGAGCACAACCAAGTCTAACAAACTGCACATCCAAGTCCAACGACTCTAACTGCCAAAGACCCATTCAACAACATTAGAGAAGATCATGGAGAATCTAAAGTCCTATTCAACCACGCAAGAGAAGTTTATGGATCGTGGTCAAAGCATGATCCATAACGGCTATGAAAGTGGAAGAACGTGGCTAAATTCATACGTCCACTACTTATGAATTGAAGAAGACCGTTGAAGAACAACACAGCTATATAATCTTTGAAGAACAACGGTTTTAGTTCTTAAGACTTTCCAAATTAATTGTGCAATCTTATTAGAAAGTTTAACTTCGGTTTTCTCTCTTCAACTGTTCATTATTGTAATCCATAAATAAGATTTTGGGGTGAGTGAAATTTTGCGAGAAAATTTCTAATTTTAAGAGTCAAAGAGAAGAAAGAGAAAGAGAAGACTTCGAGTGAAGTCAAGAGAGAAAGTCACGTGTTCAGGGGGAACAAGGTGACTGGGAACCAGTTCCTAGAGGAACAGAGTGAGGTGTTGTTTATAATAGGGTGTAATTACTATTATAAATAAAAGGGCAAGATTTATTCCTAGAGAATATTGGAATAAGATCTTGTTTAAAAGCATTTCTTGTGTTCATAGTTTTAAGTTTCTCTTTAATTCTTTCTAAGTTTTTAATTCCGCAAAAATAGTCTATAAATACCTTTACTACAATTCAACCCCCCCCCCCTCTTGTAGTAAACTTGTAGTTCCATAGGACCAACAATATATATGGAAGCACAGTACTTATTACTAAGGAAGCAATAATTTAAAAGATAAACCAGATCCCTCAAGATTTTCTTCCATAAGTTTAGTCATCCTCTCCACCATGTTCGGTGTGAGATAATTGGTCCAATCCCCCACCTCTCCTTTCCTAAAGTAACTCTTCTTCTCAAAGAACTTGTTGATTACCCTACTCTTATTCACCTCCTTCATATTCTTAATACTACACAACTCTATAATTTGTTCTATGACACCTTTACTTTCTTCTTGAGGAGAAAGGGGCATACCTATAAATCCTACTAACCTCTTCAAATGAAATATGGGATCATATTTTAAATCCTCGTACTAAAGAAACAACACCTTATCTGGTCTCTCTAAACTCATCTTCCAAAACCCAAGAACATGCTCAAAGAAAGGTCTAAATAGGATATGACAATAATCCTCAAAAGCATAATTAAACGTAGGGAGAGTAGAATCATTTCCTTTTGTAAGTTTCTTCATAAACTCCAAAAAGAAGTAATAGGATGACACAACTGTATCCAAAGGGTTTCGACAAATGTACAAAATCCGACACCCAGAAGTCTTGATTGATTTTGGAAGGGATGGGTAGGGGACATGAGTACTAAGAAGCCTAGGCGATTGAAGCTCGTTAAGGTGTTGTGGGTGAGGATAGGCAAAGGCTTGATAATAAACATCAATTTCTAAGCCATACACAAGCTCTTGGTGATGATGAGTGATTAAAGGGTTTTTATCAATTCCATGATGTGCACGGTTAAAGGTTGCAAAGAGCAGAGATTTCAACCAAGTTGAGCCTGTTTTCGGGATGCTGCTGATGATGATATCAGTGTCTTTACCAAAACAAACTATCAAAGGTTCTAAAATTCCAAAAAAAAATCCAATAAAAACTAATCTTTATTCTTCAAAAACAAATACCCAAATTACCAACAAAAATACCAAAAAAGCGATAATTTTTAAAAAATAAAAATTAAAAGAGGTTCATTCAAAAGAAAATTAACAAAAAATTCTATTTGCCAAGAAAGTAAACAAAAATTACCAAAAAAAATGAACCAAAAAAATTAACATAAATTACCAAAAAAAATTGAAATGAACCAAAAATTAACATAATGAACAATGAACCAAAAACAAACAATGAACAATGAAACAAACATTAACACAATGAAAAATGAACCAAAAATTAACACAATGAATAATGAACCAATAATTAACATAATGAACAATGAACAATATATATAAAATAAATGAATAATATACACAAAATTACCTAAAATTGAAAGTTTATTTTCAAAATACTAATATAGGTTCATCCTAAAACTGATAGATTTTTATCGTAAAACAGTGATAGGTTCATCATAAAAAAAATAAAAGGTTCATCCAAAATAAAATTTAAAAGGCTCATTCTAAAAATGAACTCGGTTCATCCAAAAGTTCATCCTAAAAATGTTTATAAATGAAAAAAAAAACAATAAATTTTACTAAAAAACTTACTTGGAGCCTTCATCTCTTTCAATTGCATGTGTCTTGACTGCTTCATCATCTTTACCAATGGCGGATCTTCTTCATCCCTTCATTTCCTATTTTCCAAGAAAATAAACATAAATCAACACTTAATTTAACAAAAAATGTTAAAAATAAAAAAAATTGAAGCAAAAATGCAACCAAGATGGCGTTTATGTGAGGTGAAATTCCAAAAAATGGTGAATTGGAGGAGGAGAAAATGGCGTTTGATGGTGAGAAAAAATGGTGTTTGAAGGTGAGGAGAAAATGGAATGAAGGTGAGGAGCTTTTAGAGATCAGAGAAAGAGAGAATGGAAGGTGTTTTAAGTAAACTTTGTATGAAACGGTGTTAGTCCAGATGGTGGACAAGTGTAGGGTTGATAAAATTGGGAGGCTTGTGCACAGACGTTGCTTCGTTCCCGAACCTGCAAAAGGGGAAAACCAAACCGGAGGTTTGGGTTTGATTCCCTCTCCGATGCTTAAGTCAGTATTCAATAGATAAAATCTGGGTATGAATTTTGACTGAGTAAGTTTAAGAGAGAGTAGTTGTGTGTAACTTTTACCTAATTATGAGGAACTATTTATAGTATCTATGTATAGAAAGGAGCACCCTAGAATGGAGAGATGTGATTGGTCGGGCAATGGGAGAGCGACACTTGTCATGGTCTGATTGTCCTGAGCCCTTTATCCAATCACATTCTTCCTCTTTAGGGGATTTGGGCCGATTATTCCTTCCTTTAGGGAATAATTGGGCCTCTTGTTTGCAGTTTTAGTGACATCATTAGCTCCCCTCTAACATGCTGCCAAGTGTTAATGAGGGGGTGAGCCACGTGTCACCAACCCATTGGGCCACGTGGCAATCCTTGACTGGGCCACGTGTCCTCTTCTAATATGTTACAACAGAATGAGGAGAGAGAAAATGAATTTTGAGTGAGGAGAGAAATAAAATTGATTGAGGGTTATGGGGAAGGTAAATGGTTTGGTAATTTTCAAAAAATAAATCTGACAGAGGAGAGAGAGTGGAACGTTTTCCGTGTTCATTAGGAATGAACTGAAGGTTCATTAGAAATGGAAGGAGAAAAATGGACGTTTTTTCGTGTTCATTACAAATGAAATGAAGGTTCATTACAAATGAAGGTTCATTGCAAATGAACTGAAGGTTCATTCTGTGCTCTGTCTGTATCGTTGGGGCTGCGTTTTTTTTGTTAAGTCTTGCGTTTCACTTGAGCGCATGAAAAGCATGGTACCAGCGTGTGTATGATAGACCTATTGAGTGGGTTAGGGTTTGAAGGAGACACCAATTTTGTACAGCGAGATTGGTTATTGTATTTGGTACAAGGATTGGACTTTATCTTTTTTTTAGTGGTGCCCCTTTGCTTCTCTAGAGAAAGAAATGAAGAAAGAGATTAGAGAGAAATGAGGGTTTTAAGAGAGTGATACAAGTAAACAAAGTTAGGAAGATACTGGAATGAAAGTGGGTAGGAAATGAATGAAGGGAGTAGTAAAATTGGTCCACCTAAAAAAAATTAATGGGAAAAGAGATAAGCTATAAAGTTTTGTGAATTGTGAATGCCACCTTGGGTTTGATTATAGTTATAATTTTCAAATTGAACATAATATCAACAAAAAGGCAAAAAATAATGGCCGTTTTTTGGCCGATTTTTTAAAACTGAAATCGTTTAAAACGCGTATACGTACGTATGCGAATTATAAAAGTGAACGTTTTTTAGTCGAATATTTGACCGATTGTTTCACAAAATTTAACTAATGAAACTACTTTAATCTATTTTTTTGGCTCCTAGTTTAAATTCAACACCCTAAACTAACTAAGCGTTAAACTACTTTAATCTGTGATTTAGCACTATAATTTTATTTTATTGTTACTAATTAGCACCCTAAACTAGCCTAATATGTTTTTCTTCGCACCTCACGAATATGTCAAAATAATCAACACGAGTTAACCATTTAATGAAAGAAAAATTCAAAAAAATGGATCGACCGATATATGCCTCGTCCTCCAAAGATGGCCTCGACTACCGATATTCAAAACGGTCTCAACTATAGGTGGCAATCGGGTCGTTCGGGTTGGGTTTGAGTCGGGTCAATTTCGGGTCAGCTTGATTTCGGGTTGGGTCTACTTCGGGTATGTCAGTTTCGGGGCGGATCGAGTTTCGGGTATGTCGCTTTTCGGTCGGGTCAATTTTCGGGTCGTTGCCCGAGGCCCCAACAACGATACAAAGTTCTTAATCGTTGATCGAGGAATTGGCCGTATTAGGTTTTAAGTATAGGTGGCAATCGGGTTGTTCGGGTCGGGTCTGGGTCGAGTTAATTCGGGTTGGGTCAATTTCGGGCCAGCTTGATTTCTTGTGACTTTCGGGTCGGGTCTGCTTCGGGTATGCTAGTTTCGGGTTGGGTTTCGAGTGTGTCATTTTCAATATCGGATCGGGTATGTCGCTTTTATTTCGGGTTTGGTCAATTTTCGGGTTGGGTTAACTTTGCCAGGTCTAGGCTTAAGGGGAGAATTGATAGAACACCACCTTTATATTGGCTTTACTTGAAATTATGTCGAGGATTTACTTGAAATTAAAAAATTATGGATAAATATTATTCGGGTCAGTATGTCGGGTCAATTTTCGGGTCGGGTCAATCTCGGGTCATGTCAATTTTTGGGTCGGGTCAATTTCAGGTCATGTCAATCTTGGGTCAGTATGTTTCGGGTCGGGTCTCGAGTCATCGATTTCGGGTCAATTTCGGGTTTCGGGTCGGGTCATTCGTGTCGGGTCAGCTTTGACAGGTCTATATATAACACATAATAAATCTTAACTATTCGATAAAAAACCTTAACTTATTATAAGCAAAAAGTATTAACTTTTCACCCTAAAATATTCACTTTAATTAGAAAATATAAACAGGTTATGATATAAACAAATTGGTTAAAAATCTTAACTTTTGAACCTATAATGTCAACTTTTGAAACTGCAAGACGCGCGTGTAACTAGGGAATGAAGACGCAAGTTCGTGGATCCGTGCTAAATGGCTTATACTTAGATAAAATTAATATCAGAAATTGATATTTGCTATATAAATTTGAATTTATTGATTATTGATTTTTACAAAATACTTCTACTATTATAAATTAAATTGCAAAAGACCTCAGTCTTATCTATAGTAATTATGTTTATTTAAAAAAACTAACAAGAACTCATAATAACATATAATTCACATTAATACTACTCCCCCGTTTCTTTTTGTTTGTCCCATTTACTGTAGCTCCAAATTTCAAGGAAGATGATGTTATAGGCATGTGGGTGGGGACAACAATTAAGGAGTCTACTTAATTATTTTAGGAAAAATTGTTATTAAAGGTACGAACTATGTTCGATCTTCTTTTAAAGGGTTAACCGATTGATTATTGTTGGAAGGTACCAAATATTGATCATGCTTGATTTTATAGGTCCTTGTGACATGGTAACCTGAAACAACAGGTCAAAATGCATATGATTAGTTTAAGGGTTTTCAGGCATGCATCTAAAGGCGACTTTTTCAACTTTTTCAGGGTGAAGAAAACGATTTTGATCATAGGTATCTGATATGCCAAATTTGCATTGTACACTGCCACCACCATTGTCCTTCTAATGACAGTTGTTTCAGTATGGAAATTAAGTATGACAAAGGTGACAACACTGAGTAACAATGGTCTTCAGTGGTGTAGATTGACAAGGTTTGCCAGAGTAAGAAGATGTTTCTATACAAGAGACAATGTAAGCTAAACTCTGGGTGGTCCGAGATGCATAAGTCATATGAGAAGGCATATGTAAATGTAGACAAGTAAAAAATAGGACACATATTATGGGGCTAAAACAAATCTGATGAATAATACTCATATTAATCGCAACATAGCTTGTACACATAGTTTTATGAAGTTAATAGAGTAAGGTATAGGTTATATTAATTTACTGTAAAGGTTGATATGATAGAAAATAATGTGATACTTTTAGAAAGTTAATAGAGTAAGGAGTATTACTTTAATATTTTTCACATAAATCAATGAATGAGTGGGGTATATTAGTTGGGTGATATATAAATAAAATATTAGTGGGTCCATGCTTAAAATATAAGTGTTACAATTAATATGGGACAACCATATATGGAAAGTGTTGAAATTAATATGGGACGGAGGAAGTATTTACAGTGATTTGGCATAAAGTGTGAGTAGAATATGTCTAATCGTTGCAAATAATATGTTATGGAGGTAGTATATTGTACGAGCAGAGGAGGTTTGTTTAACCTAATTTTATCTATCCATCCACGCGTCACTTACAAGCACTCCAAGGTTAGCGTCAAGTCCTCTACGTGAAGATCATTATATTGGGTTCCTTAGTACGGAAAGCCAACTAGTAAGTCTATCGACAAGTGTGGGCCATCAAGGTTGTCTTTTTTTTTTTGGCAGCTGGATGAAACAAGTTAAACTAGAATGAGAATGCCCTTTCTGGCCCTAGTAGCCAAATCATAGGCCATAGCCACATTATTCCTGGACACCTTGGTACAAACAAAACAGCTACACTTAGCAATTTCTAGTCTGCAGTCCTCAATAATAGCTAGAATTTCCTTCGGGGCGTTGACTGGACAAATAAGCGCAGAAACAAGTATTGTGCAGTCCGTCTTGATATGGATATTCTTTGTGAAAGTGAGGGCTTTCCTAACTCCCTGGAGTAAGGCTTTAGCTTCTGCCTGGACCGGTGAAGAGGCGTAGATTCTCTCTACTCCTCTACATATATTTCCTCTATCCTCGCTAATCCAATCAATGGATGCTCCCCACCTATGGTGTTATAAGTTCCCCAGTGACGTCCACGAACCGTCGATCTGGATAGTCAGACAATCCCTATGATCATCAGTTCCTGCGTTAAAAGTGAGGTGTCTATTACCGTTTGAACATCCACAATCTGGAGGTGCTCTATGCTGCTAGGATCGGCTGCTATTAAAACTCCACCTTCTGAATGATTCCTTTCTGAATTTCCATTATCCTCTACGGGTCTGGCTTCTGTTTCCTGAAAATAATATCATTTCTATGCTCCTAGATAGCCCAAATGGTGGAAGCAAATTTAACCATATATTCTTCTCCTTGTTTTCTTAAGTATTTCCAGAAGTTCTCAACCCAAAAACTGATATTCCCTTGTTCTTTTTCATGAACTAAGAACCCTAGGTCTCCCCCTTTCCAAACATGTTTGATGATGTTGCAATCTCTAAACAAATGGGTTGTACTCTCTGCTTTTTCACCCCAGATGTGACAAGGTCCTCCTTCCCCTACTTTCCTTTTCCTCAGATTTTCTTTTGTTGGGACAGCTCTGTTCATAATTTTCCAAATGAGCATTTTCCATCTTGAAGGTATAGAAGACTTCCAAAGATCCTTCGAGAGGGAAGTGCTTATCTGATCCTCCTTTGACTTCATCATTGCCATCCAATATCCCAATCTAACTGAGTATATGCCATTATGCGCTTTATTCCATAAAATCCGATCCTCCACCTGATATTTTGGGATATGGGTGGATAGAATTTCGAAAGCCTCATGAAATGGGAAATACTTCCAGATCTTAGGTGTGTTCCAATTTCCTTCGTTCGTGATTAGCTCCACCACCTTTTTTAGTCTCGTCTATGTCTGAAAATCATTATTTCTTTTCCCCTGGAGTTTAGAGTTCCCCGCCCAAATGTCCTCCCAGATTCTTACACTATCTCCACCGCCCCACTTGTTTCCTCCAGCCATTTTTAAGCGCCACCGCAGCTCTGAATATACTCTTATAAGCATAGGACGCTCTCTTTGACGGTGTCAGCTGCCCTTCATTTAATATACTCGAAAGTGGGTCTTTCCCATATTTGGCTTTTAAGAGCTTGGAAACCAGAGATTCTGGGTTATTGTGGATCCTCCAAGCTTGCTTGGCCAGGAGAGCTACATTGAAGGCTCTAATGTTTTTTAGGCCCAATCCTCCTCTATACTTATGCTCTTAAAGGACTTCCTTTTTTCTCTAATAGACTGGACGTTTTTCCATCTTGGAACCCCACCAAAATTTCAGAAAGAGGGAGCTAACACTCTTACAAGTTTTCTGGGGAAGTAGATATATTGACAAGATGTGGGAAGCTAACATTGCCAGAATGGCAATGATGAGAATCAGCTTACCAGCAGGAGAGATAATGGAAAACTTCCAAGCTTGGATTTTGTTTGAAACTTTGTCTTCGATCTCTTTGAATGCTCTTGTAGATCTCCCATCCACTTCCTTTGGGCACCCCAGATAGGTACCCAAATTTTTTTTTTTTGACCCCTAATGGTTTCCTGAGAATCCTGATAAAGCGCGAGAGACTGTTAGGGCTAAAATTGACGTGTGATTTATCAAACTTGATCATCTCCCTTGAGACCTTGCAGAAAGATTGGATACTTTCCTTAAGCTCCCAGCAGCAATTTGGGGACGCTTCAAAGAAGAATAATGCATCATCAGCAAAAAAGAGGTGGTTGATGGGTGGAGCTGACCTCACTAATTTAATTCCCTTGATCTTTCCCTACTCTTGTTTCTTTAACAGATGTCTTGAAAGGGTCTCCATGCACAAAATAAACAAGTAGGGGGAAATGGGATCTCCTTGCATAAGACCTGCCTTGGAAGTGAAGAAAGGAGTTGGTTCTCCATTTACCAGAATGGAATATGTGATTGTGGAGACGCATTGCATGATCCAGTTAATCCAAACCTAGGGAAATCCATATCTTCGCAGAACTTGTTCCAGGAAACTCCAACTTACCCTGTCATATGCTTTACTCAAGTCCACCTTCAGAACTCCTTCAAACTTGCCTCCTTTCTTTTTCCTTCTGATCTTTGTCATGATTTCATGTGCTATGAGACAATTATCAGCCATTGCACGAGTAGGGACAAAAGAATTTTGGTTTTCAACCACCAACACCTTCAGAACTGGTTTCAGCCTTTCCACCATGACCTTTGTGATGATTTTATAGAGAGAATTGCAAAGGCTAATAGGTCGGTAGTCTGTTACCTGGTGAGCATTTTCCTTCTTTGGGATAAGTGTAATGTATGTTTTATTGAGATCTTTTGGCATATATCCACTAGCAAAGAAGGAGTTAACACCCTGAATTATATCCTTTCCTAATCTGTCCCAGTATATATGGAAGAAACCAGGGGGAATACCATCTGGGCCCGGGGATTTGAAGGGTTTAGACTTGAAAGTAGCACTCTTGATCTCTTCATCCATGAAAGGGCTTTAGAGCCAGGTAATTTGAGCTGGTGATAGAGGGACAATATTACTAAGGAAATCGTGATCATCGTTTGGAGAAGTTTCGGGACTGGGGTTGAGCAAAGATTTGAAGAAATCATAAAATCTGATTTTAATTTCTTTACTCTCCGTGATCCACCGATTTTCCTCCTTGATGAACCTGATTTCATTATACATTTTTCGTGTCTTGACACTTCGGAAGAAGAGGCTCGTGCTTTGGTCTCCAAGGAGATCCCATCTCGACTTAGCTCTTTGTCTCCAATACCACCAATGATGCTCAATTTCTTAGACGCACGTGTTCCTAAGCATTTTCTCCTGGTTTGCCTGTTCAGTTGACATAACATCATTCTGAGCCTCTTCCCACTTGCCTCTGAAGTCATCCTAGTTTAACCCCCTCTGAGCTTTGTAGTCAAGGCACCATCTCTTCAATGCAAGTCGGACGGAATCCAACTTCCGTTTGATCTTTCTCAAGCATGATCCCTCATAGTGAATCCCCCATTCTCTCTGGATAATGTGGTTTACTTCAGGTTCCCTGAGACACCACGCTTCAAGTTTATAGGGTCGCCTTTTCTTCGGACGAATTTGATCAGGTTGGAGTATGATAGGGCTATGATCCGAAAGCATGATGGGGAGCTTAAGGACTTTCCCCTCTGGGAATTGAGTGAGCCACTCATCATTAGCTAAAGCCTTATCAATTTCCTCATAAATAGCATCTTCACCCGTTCTATTATTCGTCCACGTAAAATGAACACCTTCAGATGGAAGATGATGCAATCTATTTGACAATCTCCAGCTTTGGAATTCACTGGCCCCAAGGAGATTGTAACAGCCCGGCCTCCCAAGCTGCTAGCTTAACACGCTTAGCAATCTCATACTTCAATGATCATGGAATCCATGATAATAAATAATACTTTAGATGAAACATGCAGCGGAAATAACCTTCAATTAAATTAGAACATAACTCATTGTAACAGACTCCTCATATACAAACTTAAATCTCATAACTTTAACCCATAATATACATCTGAATCATAACTTTGCTCTAGATTCGACTCCAAGCTTCCAACATTAACTCCTGCAAATAAGAAGGAATAGAAAACAAAGAAAACATCCAAAATGAGTGGAAAACTCGTAACTCTTACTTCAGCCCGTTAAAAACATTTTCATTTCAAATCGTTTTATCACTTGGAAAGCAATCTTCGCAAACGATAATCATTCTTGTAAATGTATACGACTGGCATAGCTCAATCCCCTTACATAAATCGCTGGCAAGTACAGGATTTGGACACAATTTATTTTAGTTTACACTTCACTTATCACTTACACAATACGACCACACCGGTCCACACTATAACCATTTCAATTTATTATTTAGCTCCTCCACCTGTACCTTGCCCACGTTTCATTTCAGTTCACAAACTAGCCAGCCAAAACAAATAATATTCATAATCAACCAAAACACAGTTTCAATAACAACAACACATTCATATCTATGGCCATAGTACGAACTACTTCATCAAAATAGAAGTACAAAACACAAGGGCATGAAATAGATTTTGCGGAACATAAAAGTTACCTCAAACGCTTAATCCTTTCTTAGATCGATATATGATACTTCGAGAACTCCGTAGTTCTATTGGATCTCTTGAACTCCATAATCAATGTCCCAAAACATTCACCTCATAACAGAAACAACAATAGATATCAATAACCATTGACTACTCTTCACTAGTTACATACCTCGGTAAAATCAAACTTAATATGATTCCTATTACCTATGAGTAACGAAATAAACATGTCTCACCAATATAACCTTCCTACAGCTTCCCCTGAGTAAGTAAGGTGCTAAGGATTAGTTTAAACAAGCTTTAGAACATGAATAGGTAAGCTAAACACAAGAGGATGCAAACATGTACTTACAGCATCCTGTTTGATGTTTCTATGGAGTTTTCTATACCTTTCCAAGGCTTTAAGGCTTGAAAAAGGCTTGAACAAATAAATATGGATGTCTAGAAGAGATATATATAAGAAAAGGTAGGTGTTTTTGAAGAAGAATTGGGTGAAAAGAACCGAAAACCCAAAACTGCTATTTATAGCAGGTTAATTGTGGTACCCTTAGGGGAGGGAAACCTCTTCTGGGTAAGGTTGGTTTCATGGATGTTCTGGGTGATTCTTGCTTGAGGTGTTAGCTTGATGTGTTGGCTTTCATGCATGCAAAGGGTTTTGGGAGATCAACACCCAAGTAGCTGCTAAGAAGCTTTCTTTGAGGATAGGTCTGAACTGAAACTTCAGCTGGCCAGGTTTTACTAACTAAGGAACTTACCCTATTTAGCCACGTAATTTTTGGGAATAAATGACCATTCTACCCTTAAGACATCCCAAGCATGTCATATATCAAGTTTGGTTAGGTTCTAAGCTCGGATTCAACCCCGAAAGGCTCTTTAACTGGAAGTTCGTTGCTACCCGATAAAACGATCTCCATACGATTTTCACAATCTTAATAAATAAGGTTCTTAAGGACCTTCTAACCTATTTATTGGTTTCCAAAACCTTCCTAACTAATAAGAATGGTAGATCTTACCAACTTTTGTCCTCATATGGTGTTGGAGAGTATTCTAATCTACTTTAAGCACTAAAACCAATTGAAACCTTAACACAACTAACAGTCCAAGTAACTCTCTTCACCTGAAATACTTTAGAATCCTATTTAAATAACTTAATATAATTAGCTTTAAACTCAACCTGCTTAAAATTCAGGCTATTACAGAGATACTTTGCACCTCCAAGTTTCTGGCTTTGGGTTTCCACTTGATTAAAATCCCCAATCATGACAATCCCTCCATGTAGATTGGATATTATAGACTGGATTTCCGACCAAATCTTGGTTCTGTCCGAATAATAAGGCGATCCATAAACAAAGATCATATAATATTCATAGGTAGGTTTATAAAAAACCTGGCTTACAATGTAGTTAGGAGTGACAAGCTTAACACTGACTTGGACTCTACTAGTCCAATAAAATAAAAGACCACCCGCTTTACTAACACCATCCGACCTAACGACTCCATGAAACCCCATCCTTTTGAAAATTGGTTTCAGGTAGTCGACCTTACACTTAGTTTCTGCTAAACAAAGTAGATCTACCTTACTACTATATAATACATATTTAATAAACTGAATTGTAGGGGAAGATAAGTCAATGAGCCCCCTACAATTCCAACTAAGGGTGGTCATCCAGCTTTCGGAGGTTGTGGGCCAGTCGCGCCATTATTCAGATTAGTCTGAGTGTTGGAGGAACTAGCTTCATTAACCATAGCTGGAGTGCCGAAACCAATATCTACTGTCAAAGGGATGTTTTCCATCAATTTTTCAATTTCCTCCTCAAAAAGCAGTCATCTTCATCACTTAGACCAAATTTCACTTTTCCCTTTCCCTTATATTTCAGTTGTCTTTTCTTCCTTTTAGGTGGTGATTGTGCAAAAGAGCAAGGTTCTAACTCATCCTTCTTGGGGGCAAAGTTTAGATTAGGTAAATCAGATTCCTTACCTTCCTCCTTGATCACCATCTTTTTCTCAGTTTTCCCAGGCACACAGCAGCAACTACAACTACGACATCTATGCTTCCTCTTCTGGCTTAGTTTTTTCAACTCCATCACCTTTCCCTCTTTTCCTTTAGTTTTCCCTTGGCCTCTTCTTTTCCACCGAATCTGCCAGCGGTTCAAATCGTTTCTGCCGCTCAATTTCAGCCAGAATGATTGGGTTAGAGACTTCATGGTTCATCTTTGCTATCATAACAGCCATTTCATCCATTGACGGAAGGCCGTCAGTTGTAGCAAAATCCGAGTGAGCCGAAGAGAATGATTTTTCAGAGTTTGGCGAGTTGGGCGGGTTATTTGTTGAGAGTGCAGGAACTAAACCCTCTAAATTTGTTGAGTTCAGAATTTCACGAGGAGAGAAGGTAGTTTCGTTGAGGGTTGTGGGCTTGTTAAAAGAGGGGGTTTTTTCAGTTTGGAAAGTTTTGTTTGTGCAGTCAACAAGAATTTTGCTAAGTTCATCCATATGGTAAAAACCCCTCAGATTCTCATCACACGCTGGCATGGTGGCGTCATTTGGTGGCGCAAAATGCACTTCGTCTTGTGGCTGGGCCCACTCATTGTTGAAGAGCCAGTTGACTTGCTCATAATCAATAGAGCCGAATGGTATGAATGGATCTATCAAGGGGACAGTTGGGAAGTAAAAATGGGGAGAGCACATGACATTGACGTCATTCACTAGGGAAATTGATGATATCAGCTTGTTGCTCCTTGAATAGCTCATTGAGATAGTAGTGGTCCTCCATTAAAGTGGGGAAATGAAATCTGATGTGGAGGGAATGTTTGCTAAAAGAGGAAGAATATAGAAGATGATTAGGAGACTTTTTTTGGGGGTGAGTGTGGAAGAGGGAGTGTGGTGGGGTTGGGAGATGATTTAGCCGTATAAATACAGGGGGAAAGAGTGGTTTCTTGGTGCACTTCATTAAATGCTGCTAATGTTTCCCAACTAGAGTATCAATAAGTTTTGTGTTAAGGGTTTGATTAAAATGAGCAAGTGAAGTATTAAAGGCTTCAATAAATGATGGTAGTTGGGAGGAAGAGAAATACGGCTGGGGTAGTGAGCTAGTGTGTTGTGAAACTTTTGTTTCAAGTAGCTCCAAATGGTGGAGTTGATTTGCAATTTCACTTGCCAAGTATCTGAGCATCATTAATTGCATTGAATTTTCCCACTTTCCATTCTCCAAGTATGAGCCACGTTTTTGAGTGGAAATATTTGGCTCCATTTTGTTGCACTCCTTGTTGACATCATCTTTGCACCTTATGGACCCCCTTAGCTTCAAACTGATGCATTCCTTCTCTAATACAACAACACCTTTCCTTAATTGGCTTGTTCCTTCACTAGTGTACCTTCTTTTGGAGTTTATTTCCGAACTATCCGACTCACTTCCAGTTTGTTTTCTTTATCGCCACGTGTTCTCACTACTGCTCTGCCTTCCAACTAGATTACCATTACTCGGACCATCTGAGTCATGAGAATCCCCAGAGCTATCATGGTCCTCATCCATGAAATTTGATTCGTTCGAATTCTCGTTTGAATCCTCCTCATCCTCCTCACTTCCTTCAACCGTTTCTTCAGACAAGCTTGGTCCAGAGACATCCATTGCCGAGTGGAGTTGGACTAGGTCTACTCGAGTATTTCTGTTTCTATCCACCCTTTTTAAGCCTATCAGTTTGTTTGTGAACAGGGGCTCTGATCTATGGCTGATTTTAATGTTGAAATTATAATGGTAAAGGTCTTTCATCGCCTGAGCAAAATGTACCTTGGCCACCTCTTGAGGAAGGAGGCACCTGTTTTTCTTGTGGCCAACTCTTCCACAATTTGAGCAATAACAGAAAACTCCCTCGTATCTGAAATCCACCCACTCTACTTCTCCATCACCCAGTTCCAAATAGAACCCTGGAATGAGTGGGTTTTGAATATTGATCTGGACTTTTGCTCGTAGATACTCCTTTGGTCCATCTGCACTCGATTCCTCATCAAAGTACTGTATTTGCCCAATTTTCTCCAACCCACGCCTAGCTATCTTGGGCTTATTATAAATTAGAGGAAGCCCCTCCACCCTGATTCATAGGGTTTCCTTGGAAAAGTCTAGCGACCTATATGAGGCCCTAAGAAACCATTAAGTGAAGATTATTAACGCTCCCTCGTAACATGAAGTGCCAAGTGCAATGAGGTTATCCCTATCTTGTGCATGAGAACAATAGAAAAAATATAGCTTTCCAACCTTCTTGACTTGAATGATATCTCTTGATGTCCATCTTAGGAAAACCCAACTTTGTATGGCCTCCTCGCTGAAACTCCTTTGGTCTTTGAATTCGCCAATAACCGCAGTGTTATATAAGTTATCTGACGGATCCATATCGCCTTCTCTGAGGAAGACTCTCTCACCCATTTTCCTTAGTTCACCTGGGATATTAAGCACTACATCCATTTGTTTAAAACTGATTGTTTGAGGTGGAAAATATCACAAGAAGAGAATAGATTTTAATAAACAGGGTTTTGGTTTGTAGTAAATGGATAGTGAGTTTGTTTGGAGAGAAAGGGGAGTAAGATTTGTTTTAAGAAAGAGTAGACGGAAGAAATAAAGAAAGAAAGAAAGAAGGAGATAGGCAAGAATGCTATTCTATTTCATCTCTAGAGAGAGATGCTCTCCCTTAGTGAGAGAAAGTAGTTTCATCAAGGTTGTCAGATGTATTCAATTTATTTCATGCATGCATATAATTATAAAAGTAGATAAATTGAAATTTTGTTTGTTGGTGGGAGGTAGGGGCGATAAAGAGCTGAGTCGGGTTGAGTTTTACATAACTTGACTCTACCCGTTAAGATCTCGAGTCGAACTCGATTCAAGTCATACACAATCGAGTCGAGCGGTTTTCGATCGAGTTTTGACCAACTTGAACGAGCTCGAGTCGAGCTTGACTCAAGTCAATCTCGAGCTATTTGCGAGTTTTTCAGTCGGCTTTACACCCATAAGATAGATTGTATATAAAAATTGCATATTTTAATCCTTCATTACATAATTCGAGTTTCTCGTGAGTATTCGAGTCGAACTTTATGTATCTTGACTTAGTCTCATTAGCGTCACAAATTGATGTTGAGTTCGATCCGAGCTAACTCGAATCGAGCATTGACCAGGCTTTAACCGAGTCGAGTTCGATCCGAGCTAACTCGAATCGAGCATTGACCAGGCTTTAACCGAGTCGAGCCCGTGTAGCTCACGAGCTGTCTCGCTTGATTAGCACCCCTAGTGGAAGGAACATTGATTATTTCCGCGAGCATGGGCCGGGTTCTAGCCTACCTTGACGGCTTGACCCAACCCTAACTTCGCTCATTTTCGAGTACTATTTTCTACTCCGGGGTAAACTTCGGCTAAGTATAAATGATTTGTGGATGGGGACTGGCAAGTAGGGGTGTTCAAAACCGGATATCGGATCCGATCCGATCCTATCCGGAAATCCGGATATCCGAATTTTCGGATAACAAAAAATGAATTCCGGATCCGATCCGGATAATCCGGTTATCCGGATAATCCGAATCTATAAAGTTGCTTTTTAAAATAAAAAAAAGTTCCTGCCAAAGTGAATTTCATTAGCATTTAGCATACAATTTCACAATGAATATCATTAGAAACTAGAAACCTTTTACCTAAAACAAAAGCAAAGCTAAATAAATCAAAGAATTGAATTTCAAGATTGAAAAAAGGGGTTTTTTTAATCTGAAATCCGGCGACGACCGGCGATGTGTGACGGCCGGCAACTCTGTCTTCTGTGACGCGGCGAGGAACGAAGGGATGCGACTCTGTCTTCTTTGACGAAACCGGCGAGGAACGAAGGGATGAGTGACGGCGAAGGGACGGAGAGTGTGAAGGGACGGAGAGGAACGAAGAGTATGAACTGCGAAGGGACGACGACTGTGTGACGGCCGGCGATGAGTGACGGTGACTGTGTGATGGCCGGCGAAGCCTGAGGGGAGAGGAAGAGTCAGTGAGCGTGAGCGTGAGGCTAAGACGGCAAGAGGAAGGCGGTGAGTGTCAAAGATAGTGAGAGAGAGAGCATGAGAGAGTTAGGTCAAAGTGAACTAAAAACATAAAAATGGTTTTTTTTTAAATCCGTATATTCGGGTATCCGGATTTTCAAAACACGTATCCGTATCCGATCCGAAAATCCGATTTCAAAACCAGATATCCGATCCGAATTATCCGAATTTTAAAAACCAGATCGGATATTTCGGATCGGATTTTGCCGAACACCCCTAGTGGCAAGACTAGTGCGACTGCCAGGGGAAAAGGCGTAGGTCTCTAACAGCAGCAGCCAGCTAGGTAAAATGAACAGAGAAACCCGAACCCTGCACAGTGCACACTACAAATTTTGGTTTTTATTTAAGCCAGCCGCTTTTGTTTCATTCTAGGACTAGGATTATACGATGCTGAGCTGCAAGAGATTGCTGTTAAAACCCATTAAAAGGAAGAACAAGAACCAAAAAAAGAAGAACAGAGAAAATAAAATTACAAAGCAAAATGGCTGCAGCATTCTTCCAACAAATTTACAACCGACTGATCATCCAGAAGAAGATGAACCATTAGAAGATGGTTTTAGTCTAAAAACTTCAAACAACCATGGAGTTCAACCACTGGGAAATCTATATTTCAGCTCAACTTCTTATAATTCCAGAGACACGGGCCTAGGTAACTTCAACACACTCACAGATGAGCTTGTTCTTGATATTTTAGGTCTTTTGGATGGTACCCATTTAGGTATTCTAGCTACTGTTAGCAAATCTTTATATATATTTTGTACCCATGAACCCCTTTGGAGGAATTTGGTCTTGGAAACCCTTAAAGGCGGGTTTTTGTTTAATGGTTCATGGCGAAAAACTTATATTGCTGCTCATTTCCCATGTTTTAATGTTTCAAATATTGGTTCTTGTGGTTTGTCAATTAGGGACTTTTATTCTGATTATTTGTTTCAAAGTTGGTTATGTGCTAATCTTGAGATGAAACCTGAATGGCTACGAAGGGATAACATACAACGTAGGAGAGCGATTTCAGTTGAGGATTTTATATTGAATTTTGAGGAACCTAATAAGCCTGTGTTGTTGGAAGGTTGTTTGGATAATTGGGTTGCAAAGGATAAATGGGATAAGGATTATTTGATAAAACTTGTGGGGATGTCAAGTTTTCAGTTGGTCCGGTCGAAATGAGGCTTGAGGATTACTTTAGGTATTCTGACTTTACTAGGGAAGAGAGACCCTTGTATCTGTTTGATCCTAAGTTTGCTGAGAAAATCCCGACGTTGGGTGAGGAGTACGAAGTTCCCCTGTACTTCAGGGAGGATTTGTTTTCAGTTTTGGGTGATGAGAGACCTGATTATAGGTGGATAATTATCGGACCAGCTGGGTCCGGTTCTTCTTTTCACATTGATCCTAATTCAACATCAGCTTGGAATGCTGTGATTAAGGGTTCTAAGAAGTGGGTCTTGTTTCCTCCTGATGTTGTACCGCCCGGTGTCCACCCTAGCCCTGATGGTGCTGAAGTGGCATGTCCAGTTTCAATAATTGAGTGGTTCATGAACTTTTACGGAGACACAAAAGTTTGGAAGAAGAGACCCATTGAGTGTGTTTGTAAAGCCGGTGAGGTCATTTTTGTGCCTGATGGGTGGTGGCATTTGGTTATCAATTTAGAAGAATCAATTGCAATCACGCTGAATTTTGTTAGCAGGTATGTCTCCGAAATCCCACAGATTTTTATGGCAAACTAATTACTTGTGATGTATTAAGAGAAATCCTTAGATTTTTATGGCCAATTAATTACTTGTGATGTATTATGTGTTCTGACTAGACTTGACAATCGTTTTTTGAATAAATGGCTTACAAAACCTATTACAGCTTATAGGAGCCTTTTTCTCTGTCTTTGGGCGGGGTGGGGCCTGTGGCTGTGTTGAATATGCTTCAAAAGCCTCCCATTTCAAGTGTTTGAGATCCTCTCAAGATCATATTGAAAGGCTACAATTGCGACAAAGGAAAAATATAAATTTTATTCGGTATTGATGATTTTAATGTGTATGTTGTAAAAACTCTTATCCTTTCTGGTTCCGTAACAATGTTAAATATTGTCTCTTTGAAGGAGTAAAACAGACTGTTAGTTGCAGATATCTTATGCTAGAGTAGCTTACAAGAACAAATGCCAAAATTAGTTACTCTTAATTGTATTCTATAATTTAATTGGGGCCAAAATAAGTAGTTCTTGATCACTTGGAGGCTGTTTAGTAACTAGTTCACCCACCTTAGGGGAAAGAAAAGGATATAAGAAATGGAATTCTTGGGAAAGGAAATAATAAATAATAAATGGGAGTTTGGATCACTACCTTTAACATCTTTATGAATTCTAATTTTCCATTGAATGGTATACCGTTGGCACAGCTCCAACAATCGCAACATCCACCTGATGTCTGCACTGTTGTCACTATGGGCTTGCTAGTGGCTACCTGTCGTTTTCCTTGACTGCTACTAACTGTAGATTTAACAAAAGATGGTGAGACACCACTAATCGCACCATTGTCAACTTCTTTTCTCAACTTGTGAAGCTCGAAGTGATTGGAAGCATCACAATACACTGAGAAATTTCAGATTTTTTCCACACTGCAGCTTTGAGAAAATGGTGATGGATCCGGGTGTAGGAGCTATAAGCTTTCTTACAATGCTGGAAAGTCCATCTTCTTGTACCCGTTAGATTTTTCCCCTTCCCAAGCTTCCCACTCTAACTTTATCAAGTAATGGCGTTTGATTTTTATCTGTAGAAGATACTCCATTGTTTGTTCTAGTTTAGCTCCCTTGTTGACTATACTTTATTCTTTTCCATTGATTTCTTGGTCTCGATTGCCAAACTCTTCTATATGTTGCTCGTTGTTCCTCTTCCCGTCTTGAGAACTCTGCCTGTCTTGCTCCCCTTTTGCCAAATACTATTGAAAGAAAATCAAAATGAAAATTTTGGAACAAAAATGTAGTTATGCACATTTATTAGTTTTGTTTATACTAGCCTTTTGCCCGAGCCATGCTAGAAATACAGCTGAAAACGCAAAGAGTTATACATAACTTTTTTTCCAAAATGCAACATATATGTTTATGATTGTGGTAATGGTTAATATATTAGATTGTTTTCTTTTAACAAATATTTGCCGAGTCAATCATCTAATTATAAGTATGGTAACACATCTTTAATGAAATTCATAAAGCAAGCAAAACTATAAGAATTGATTTAGGCGGGAATTATTTAATGTGAGAACGAAGTGTGTCATTCTTTGCTTTTGTTTTAGTATATTGTAATAGATGTTGCCACTTTGTCGGCCTCCTCCCTCTCCGGCTGAACTTGGGAAGCCTATAAGATGAACGTGGCGTAGATGCGTATGTTGCGGTGGATGTGTGGTCACACAAGGAAGGACCGATTAAGAAATGAAGTGATTCGGGAAAAAGTTGGAGTTGCATCCATTGAAGAAAAGATGAGGGAGTATCGGTTAAGATGTTTTGGTCATGTGAAAAGGAGATCAAGTGATGCACCAGTGAGAAGAATTGAAGAGTGGAGGAGTAATCAAATTGTAGGGGTAGGGGAAGACCTAAGATGACTTGGATGAAGGTAATTGAAAGTGATATGATGGTACTTGGGATTGAGGAGAGCATGGCGTTGGATAGAAGTGGGTGGATGGGCAGTATCCATGTGGAGGAAGAGGTGTGATTACTGCATTTATTTGTTTTTCTCAATTGTGTTGGTATTAAGACCTTTTGTTGAAAACCTTTTTTAAAACTTTTTGGTGTAAACCTTGTTTTCAAAAACCTATTTAAAAATTCTTAAAACTTAAACCCTTTTAAAAACTTTTTTTTTCATTCTTGTCGACGCCATCTCCTTTGGCAATGGTTTCAGTTGACGATTCGTATTAGCCGACCCCAAATCACTTTGGGAATAAGGCTTAGTTGTTGTTGTTGTACTATTGTTTGCTTGTGTTATGTATGTTGATCTGGCAATGTATCCCTTCATGGCGCAACAACTGATATGGAGATGTTTGAGTGTGAGAATGAGAGAGGTGTTCAAGAGGGCTAAACAGGAAAAATAAGTAGCTAGAAGTCAGGAATGTTCTACATTCTCATAACATTACACTGCTTGGCCTATTCAAAGCTAAGGTTAGACCATTTATACCTTAGTTTATGTCTAGTGCATTACCACTAACAATAATTGTCATGGAAATGATAGAATTTTGGTTGGGTGGATGCCAACTGCTTTTACATTGGATATCCTCTGATGTGCTGGTCAACTTATCCATTACAAAGTGACAACTGTTAATGAAGGTAGAAGCTTCTTTTGCACCTTCATTTATGGTTTTAATGGGGAAAAAATGAATTGTGGAATGATCTCGGAAGCTTACAAACAATTGAATCTTGGGTCTTATGGGAGACTTCAATTCTGATATGGAATTGGAAGGTAGAGTTGTGAGCATTGGTGACATGATATGCTGCATGGAGGATTGTCGTCTCTTGGAAGTCAAGACCTCTGGTCAGTTCTTCACTTGGAAAAGCAGTAATAGTGATACTTGGCTAGATAAAACACTTACAAATGATGCTTGGCTGCAAGATTGGCTTTTGGTCTCCCTGAAGGAGAATATGAGGTTTGCTAAGAGCTTTTCGTGTCTGACACAAGTAAAAACCATTTAAGTTCTTTAATATGTGGAGCTGTCCTAATATTTAGTCTGGTTCAAAAGCTCAAACTGTAAAAAGTTTTAAAAAAAAAACAGCTTAATAGTATGGTGATACGGAGTGCAATACTTTGCAATATGCTATCGTGACTTGATAGCAATACAAGAGCAAGAATCCTTGATCAAGAGGTTAGGGCTAAGTATCATAATGTCCACAGGGATTATAACTCATTCCTTGGGCAAAAAAGAAATATCCGTTTATAAAGGAGGGTGATGAAAATTCTCAAGTGTTTTATCAAAGCATTAGAGCTAAGGCTGCAAAATAGGATCAACACAATCAAGAATGATAGGGGAGTATGGTTTGATTCTTCAGAGGTGTCAGCTACCTTCATTGACTTCAATTTAAAGCTCCTAGGCAACAGTGTTGGCTGCAAAATGGATGTTAGTTAGGTGAATTTTCAAAGAGGCAATATGTTGACTGAACACAGAAATAAATTGTAGCTGTACTAGCTGAGGATATCAGGATATCAAACAGGCTCTCTTGGCATTGATGGCTATAGTAGTCACTTCTATAAGAAATGGAGTGTGGTGGGATAGATGTGGTAGCTGCAGTTCAAGACTTGAGCACAGGGAAATTGTTGGGTAGGTTGTACAGCAGCCATTACTCTTATTCCCAAGGGAAAAGGCCCTTCATCAGCTGGTGATTATAGACCAGTAGCTTATTGTTCAGTCATCTGTGAGACTATCACCAAGCTCATTTGTTTTAGAGACTCTTCAAGCAACTTGTTGATCAAGTCCAAGGTGCTTTCATTAGTGGCAGGAGTATGGGTAATGTTCTGCTTTGTCTGACCTGGTCAAACACCACTCTAAGAAGCAATAAAAGGCTGGTATTATGGGGAAAGTTGATTTGGGGAAAGCATATGAGTCCATTGATGGAGCTTCATCATAGATTTACTTGTAACCCTCAGATTTGCAGCACACTTCATAAAGATTATTATGGCCTGTATAAGTTATAACTACACCAAATTTCACTTTGCTCATCAATGGCAGCCTGAAAAAGGACAGGAAGATCCAATGTCACCTCTTCTATTTGTTCTCTGCATGGATCACCTAGGTGTGTATCTTTGCAGCTCATGATGTACTACTTTTTTTTGTAAAGGTGAGCTTTAATCAGCCTATTGATGCTCCAAGGTGTTTCAGCTGTTTGCTGGCCTTGATGCAAATAAGAGTAAATCTGTTGCTACAGGGTGGAAAGTTCAGAACTTCAGTCTGCATAAAATGCCTGAGTTGGAAATTGGTGAGCTGCCTTTAAGGTACCTTGGTTTGAAAAAATGACTGCTAAAGTGAGAATATGGAGTACAAGACACCTTCCCTTTGCAGGAAGAGTTCAACTGATAAGCTCTACTCTCATGAGTGTCCATACGGGGCAAGTATTTATGTTACCTTAAGTCTGTGCTTACTCTATATGTAGGAGTTTTCTTTGGAGATGTACTGCAAAAGATGATAGGCCTGGTCAATGGTCACATTGCTTGTAAGAAAGTGGGCTTGCCAATAAGTTTGGAGGTTTAGGCATAAGATATGTCCTGCTTTCGAATAAGTTTGTTGTAAGTAAGATTTTATGGAACATTGGATTTCTGAAAGCTTATCTCTTGGTCAAATGGGTGCATACATTATATTTAAGATCAACAATGGTGGAGTTTCAAAACTCCTCCTACTGCTTGTTAGCTGGGTTGTAAAATACTTGTGTAAAAAGGTAAAAAATGAGTTGACAGCGCAACACTTGGAATCTCTGAGAACGACCTGAGGGTGTCATGGTGTTTGGAACGGGCTATCAGCTCCAAAACATGAATTCATTTCTTGATTGGCTATCTAGAGCAGTTTACAAACCAAGAAAAGTCACACAGATTTGGGGTTGTTCCGGATCTTCAATGTTTTGTTTATGGCAGATATGATGAAACACACCTCCATCTTCTCTTGGAGTATGCTTTCAGTACTAGATTACTGCTATCAGGCTTGGCTGGGCATTCAATGTAGGAAGAGTTAGAAGGGTGGAGAGCTAGGAATACAGCTTTTGTGAGAATACAAAGTATAGTAGTGTAGAATGGATAGATAGTTTGTAATGTGGTATTTTGTTTGAGCTTTGGGTTTGGGAGAGAGTCCTTCCTACTTCCCAGAAGGTTTTTCTGCTCTCCCTTAGCTGTTTCTTGACTAGGTTGTAAATGGTTTGGGTATACTTAATACATCTTTCTCATTAACCAAAAAAAGGAGTAATGAAATGATTTATGAATCACATTACTTAACCCCTGATTTTAGTGTGTGCTATTGTCTGCTTCTGTTATTCATGTTGATCTAGCGATCTATCCGATTAAATGGCAGCAACTATTCTGATGAGAAAATTGGTAGTAAGACATGTAGGCACTGCAGAGATTAATTAATTAATGCAATGATTATTCAACCATTATTTGAAGCAGCTTCTAGTCACTGTATCATATGATATATTCCTCTGTTGTTCCAGGAGAAATTTACTGAATGTATTGGAGTTCCTCCAGAAGCCAAATGTCAGTGAACTTGTGTCAGGAACAAACGATCGTGTCAATTTGCACAACAAGTTCAAAGAGGCAATTGAGACTGCTTTTCCTGGGACTATAGACCAACTAGTAACAAAAGCTGAAGAACAGAAGAAAAAATGTTCGTTTTGGGAAATTGTGGCAGATTCCAATGCCGGAGCTTTCAAGTTTTCTTTCTGAGATTCCTCTAAAATGCAGCTTGTGAACCAGCCAACCAGGTAGGTTTTGAGTTGAAGGAAAAGTTTTTGACAGCGGTGAAGCAACTATTTTCATCAGAAGCAGATTAATTCATGGTTTTTTGTTAATGGAATCAATTCTAATTGAAATGTTGTGGTTTGAACAATACAATTAATTTAATACTTAAATTGACATTTTTCCTCATCTGATGTCCTATTATATTCTTCCCTCCCTTGTTGACAGTTTTTTTCGAAGATTGTTCCAAAGTTTGCCTCATTTAAATTGCACGATTCTTTAAATCAAACTTTTCATTTCACCATAGTTCCTTAAGACCTCAGGAATTAGGCAAGTTATTTTGCAAAAAGAATTTCACAAAACTGTTCATAGAAGTATGTATTTATAGATGATAAACACCATAGACATATAAAATATTATTAAACATAAAACATAGGAAAAATTGTCAAAAAATATCAAGGTTTTAGGTCATTTTCAAATTAAACACTCACTAGTTGCAAAATTAAAAATAAATACTAACTAGTTTTAACTTTTTTTTTCCATACTTACTGACAGTTAAATTTTCCGTTTGTGGTCCCTTTTAACTGGTACGGAAATTTGACGGATTCTGTTAGTTGGTATGGAAATCAAAAGAAATTAGAATTAGTTTGGTATTTATCTTTAATTTTGCAACTAGTTTCGTTGTTCTATAGAGGATAGAGCAATCTAGTGGATTTATCAATCTAAGCATGAAACAATATACTTTGCTATTATTGAGCAGTTTTTGAGACAAAGACTCAAGCCTCTTCCCAAAAAAAGAATATTTGATATTTACTAGTCATATAATTTAATTGACAACTTGTCATACTAAAACCTTGGTATTTTTTGACATTTTTTTTCAAAACATATTTATGTATTGTTTCAAATACAAATTGACAGATTTTCCTACCTTTGTTCGATATTCTTAAAATAAGTCCCACATTACAATTGAAAATAATCTCATCTTGTATGTTTGCTTATAATGTGCCAAAGTTATACGCGTATAATTTGACCGTAGGTAGTGTAATGTTACATGAATCTACAAGTAATTAACTTCAGCCAAAAGAAGCTGGCACTTAAAAATATATACTTTAGAAAAATGAACAAAAATGGAAGGGCTTCTTTGTTTCAATTGTTACTTCCAAAACGATTCACTACAATGTCCATGAGGATCTTGCAATGGTTTAGTGGATCTTGCAATTTTTAAGTTTCGAAATGACCATTGTTTTTGACCCATTGCCATTTAAGGACGTAGGCATCATTGAACACTTGATAATACTGTAATACATTATACACGGAGAATGAGTACATCTTTCCACACCAAAAGGGAGACAATCAAACACTGGCCTCATTACCTTTAATTACACAGCATATATTCAACTTCGGTTTCAAATAGGAGAAAGAGAAGCTACATAAGACCCATTGGAGTACTTCAAGGCCTTCAAAGAAGCAGAACATAAGCCAGAATTAGCCACAGCTGCCGAGATACCAAACGTATAGGTATCTTGTGAATCTCCAATCGTCTCATCAGTGTTGGAATCTTGGCTGATTGCTTCAAGAGCAGCATTCAATCCCGCAGAGTTAGGATCCGTCACAAAGCTACATGAAGCCGGATATAAAAAAATTATCAACACTTCAAATATACTAGAATGCAACATTTTCTAGCTCCTAACCCAAAAAAAAATTTAAATGAAAAGAGAAAAGAGAGGAGCTCACACTGCTTCAAAACTCTTCCCATCAGAGCTCATCGACGAGCATATGGAGCATATTATCCATGGCGGAAGATATGGATCCTTTACTTCAATACTGTAGCAGACACCACTCTTTGGACCATCAATTGACTCCCCATCTTTTGTCAATAACCCTTTTGACTGCAAAGCATCAACTCTCTTTATCTCTTTGCACCTCAACTGCGAAAGCAATCCACGTGAAATGATTTGGATGCGCAGCCAATAGATAAATTAACCGGATCACTTTACATATGAAGGATGTGAACTAGGATAAAATAAAACTGAGTAGACATTTGACAGCGCATAAAATTAAACCCGCATCAACTCTCCTTAACTAGTACGGGTCGTGGCACTTGAGCAGACATTTGAATGCGCATAAAAATTGAAAGTACTATAGCTGTGACACCCTAATTGCCGAAAAACTATTGACATTTGCCTGGTAGTCTGTACATCACACAAACTAACTACCTAGGAACATATATAGAAGACGAGCAAAACACATGGCCTTGTGACTGTGAATGCTTTAATAACTCACCTGTGGGGTAGAAAGAGCAGCATTAAGAAAAGGAGAGGGAGCACACAGCACCGGTACATCCATACTGCTCAACGTAGTCAGCAAAGATCTGAAAAAACAAACAGCCCAAATGACATGATGATAAAGATATCGAATTCTAAGAACAAAATTCCATGGACATGATATACCTATAATTTAATAGAAAATCATATAAACCATGAACACTGTGATTTCCAGTGAAAGCTAGCAAAGATTTTGGACTGTTGTCCACATCAGACATTGAGCTAAAACGTTTGGCCTGCAGTGATTGATTTCAATAGAAAAAGAAAAGAAAAAAGTTAGTAATCGACAAGAAGAACTGCATTACATTAAACTACATACAGAAACAAACTGCTCTACTTTTACTTTCTGGTCTTGTAAATTTAACACCTATTCTTTCTTAACGACCCTGATTAATACTAATCCTGCTAGTTACAAAAAAATTACGAATGAAAGAGACTCTGCTTAACTTTGCATTTTAAAGTCAAATATATCAATGCTCGGAAATCAGAATGGAACCTGTCCTAAATTATGCTTCTCAATCTCAGACAGCTCAACCAAGTCTTCCCTACTTATCTGCTCCACTTCAGTACAACACAAAGGCATAGAGAAACTGATATCCTGGTGAAATAAGAAAGGCATTAGCGCTGACTATTTCAAGAAGATTAACAGCCCTTACAGACATTATCGGTTAGGAGGTATAAAAGCAAAGTAACTATTTAGTATTTACAAAGTCAAAGCTATCTAAAATTCAATAGATCAAAAAAACAAACAAAACAAAGATGCACAATCACAAGGTAACATTATGGAGTCACTGATAACAAAACTATTTAGGAAAGTATTTAGACATCTTTCATATCAAAAGTAGACAGCAGTGCCTTCCTCCAGTATCACACCTAGGTACAGAATAGTTGCAAAATAAAAAGATTTAAATTCCGTAAAGCCTATTTAATCCCATCCATGTCAAGGCCAGGTGAACCTTATAAATGCCTCGCGAGTGAGACATAAAAAAGCATCACCGCGATAATTAAACTTCGACAGCTCTGGCCATCATCATTTTCATGACATCTTTCTCTTAGCCATTCAATACACTAAGTTAATTCTTGTCTCAAGCAATTTCGTGAAAGAGGCTTGCCCTCCAGCCTTTCGCATCATTCATGCAGGAAGAAAGGAAAGTGGATTCCTCATGGCCCTCCAATTAAATCCTTTATACGATATGCGAGCATAAACAAGAACCGATTATTTGGTAAGACCCACAGGTAGAGGTATTACTTACTTTTTAGTAAGGAGAACTGCTTTTCCACGCATATAAGGGGAACGGCCAGTTACTTTCTGATCTCTATTTCCTTGCCATGATAATAAGATTTTAAAATGGATTATTTTGCATCGATTGGACCTTTCACAAGGACTAGGACGAGTAGCGAATACAAATTACTGTTTTGGAGTTGGAGTAGGCAAATATGAAAGTCAAAGTAAAACAACTAATAACAAGCGGAGGAAATATTTTGGAGTTGAAGTCAACCATTCATTTTCATCCAAATAGATCAAAAAAATCAAAACTTCTAATGGTTTTTTTCAAATAGATTTAAATGTTGGAATGTTGGAAAAGAAATTCAACTGCCCACTGGTCAGCAACATGTAAGTCTATCATATGATCAGATTATTCCTAGGTAACCCAATAAACTGAAAACTGAAAAGCCTCGCTAGTTAACAGTATGTAAGAAATCAATCTAGCCACCTGTAGGGTAAAATTATAGCTGATTATTAAGCAGTGAAGATCTGTATCAATTAGCCCCTGAATTTTAGGCACCTATCAGGGCCATATCATATGTATAGCATATGTTGTACTTAGTTTCACATAAATAATGAGAAGCAGTTTTCACATATCTCTTAATGAATGAATATTACTAGGATAAGGGTACTTTAGGTAGTTTATAATAATGCAGGAACTAAGAACTTAGTAGAAGTTTTTGCAATGAATGGATGTTACTGGGATAAGGGTACTTTAGGTAGTTTATAATAATTTAGGAACTAGGAACTTAGTAGAAGTTTTAGGGTATTATCATCTATAAATAGAGCTACTTCACTTGTATTATTTCTTAGGGTTTATCTAATATTGCTACCAAAAATTGAATGGAGGAGCTTCGAAGACTGATTCAAGAGGGATTTGCAAAGGTTACACGGTGGTTTCCAGACTAGAGGAAGTTGCAAAAGATACGGTATGAGCTTCAGCTCCCCTTATTTGATGGATAAAATCCAAATGAATGTATTCTGGACATTGAAGACTACTTTTAGCTCTTCTAGTTCACCAAAGAGGAGGAGTTGAAACCTGCTTGAGTCGTGTTTGACGGCAAGGAATGGCAGTTGTTTAAACGGGAATACTTGTGGCAATCCTTCCTTCAAGGAAACCCGAGGGCAGTTGTTTTCACCAACGCAACAAGGTGGAACACCGGAACTTGTACTTGCATCACCATGGTGACCCAACAGGAAGTGATGAGTATGGTGCTCATGGTTGTCTCGAAGACGAGAGAGATGCGAGACGACGAGTGAGAAGTGGTGGAAGAGAAAAATGATCGGGTTGTTGGCAGCGACTGCGGAAATAGGCTTAGCGGTAACAACATCAACGTGAAGAGGAGGGGAATTTGTGTGAAGTGATGTTGCAACTAGTGGACCTAGGATAAGGGTGGAGTTTTATGGGGCAGTTAGAGTAATTTACTAGGATAAGGGTGCTTTAGGTAGTTTATAATAATTTAGTAGCTAGGAACTTAGTAGAAGTTTTAAGGTAAATTTGTCAAGCTGAGTAGGACGAAGCAATCATGATGAATATTGATGAGAGAATGAATATTGTTATCTACTACTTAGCTTGTATTATTTCATAGGGTTTATGTAATATTGCTATCCAATCAATAAGACCGATTTCTAATGTAATGAATGGATATACTAGGATAAGGGTAATTTAAGTACTCCCTCCGTCCCATATTAATCGCAATAATAGCTTGTGCACAGAGTTTTAGTAAGGTAATAGAGTAGAGTGTAGGTTATATTAATTTATCGTAAAAGTAATTAAAAGTGATGTGGTAATTTTAGAAAGTTAATAGAGTAGGAAAGTAATATTTTAATGTTTTTCACATAAATTAATGAATAAGTGAAGTATATTAGTTTGGTGATATATAATAAAATATTGGTGGGTCCATGCTTAGAATAGAAATGCAATTAAAATGGAACAACCATATAAGAAAAGTGTTGCAACTAATATGGGACGGAGGGAGTAGTTGATAATGTAAGCAAGGAAATAGTGACTTTAATAGTGATATAAAAACTAGAAATCAAACTGGTTGATTGGATAGCAATATTACATAAATCCACATAGCAAGACATTCATTCTTTCGTCAATATTCATCACGACTACTCTCTTGTACTCGGCTCAATGAATTTTACCGTAAAACTTCAACTAAGTTCGTAGTTCCTAAATTATTGTAAACAACCTAAAGTAGCCTTGTCATAGTGACTTTATTAGCTCTATAGTCTTTTTTAGTCAATATCAAATCATTACAGCTTCATGGTAACAATCTCATCTTAAATTCCATTGTTAACAAATTGCATCTCGGCTCAATCCCATCTCTCAATAGAGTAAGGGGCTGAATTCTTGGAACCAAAAGCCTTTTGGAGCGTAAAGAGGAGAGTTGAAAAACGGTTATGTTTGGGATAGTCTCATCCCGCCTCAATCCCAGAAAGCAGTGAAGGTAATGTGTGAGGCTTAAACGCTTTCGCTGCCCGAATAAATTCTCAAAATACCAATGGCAAATCAAAGTAGAACAGGTCCTCGTGTGAACTTTGCCGAGACCTTAGCATTCAAAGGAAACTTATTGGAAATCGCATGGAAAGCCTGAGATTGCGAGGCAAGGGGCAATGCCGCAGTTTTTGCCCGTTGTACCAATGTCGACACGACACAACACAAGTGCCAAAATGGAATACGGGTCGAACATGAAAGGAAGAAAACGGACTCGGCTCTTTCGAACCATAGATCTAAAATTGGAGTTTGGATACACCATAATTTCAAAAGGAAGTTAGGGCTTCTCTTTAGTTTGTCATCGAAATTGCGCTCCTAAGGCCATCTTCTCCGACGAGGGCTGCTTCTTTAGTGCGGGCTGCCGAGAAACTTTTCTACTTCTCCCTTTTCATTACGGGGAAGATAAATAGACTTATTGTAAAAAAAAAGAAAAAATAATAAAAGGAAAAGCAACTAGTTGCTGAGTTCACGTGGGGAATAGGGTTAAAATAGGTGGCCAATGGCAGCACTGTCTTTTAATATATCATTCTCCTTTTCCCTCTCCAGTTATTTGTTAACTCTTCACTTCTTAGTGTACACTTAATTATTTATTATAATTTCTTTTTAGTGACTCAACCAAAAATATGAATTCCTTAAAAACTAAATGCTTTTTCCATATTAAAATATTTAAATCAATATAAATTAATTTTTATTTTAGATTTGTATAGATTTATTTATTTACTTATTCTATTTTCCAATGAAGCCAAAGACTCTATTCTTTGGTTTTGGAATATGATGGAGCAAAGCAAAATGGCTTCTTAAACCACCTAATGCATTTTCGACACAATTTTCAATTCAACACAAGGGTAAGGTTGCGTACATTCGACTCCCCTTACCTCGCCTTGCGGTGGGAGCCTTTGAGGCATTGGGGTAATGTTGTTGTTGTATTAATTGTTGTGTACCCGAGTCTAAACATGAATTTTGGACCCTTTCAAAATGTGTCCTCGAGTGCAGGATCCGACTCTTGGATCCATACCCATGTCGGACCCTTGTATCCGATTCCGAGCATCCTAGTCTACAACAACTCTTTAAAAAAGGCAAATTATCCCATGCAAAGCTCGAGCAATTGTGCACATATAGCAAAATCATACTCCTCGTCCGGGATTATAATATGGGTGTATCGATCATATGAGGGTGACACATCACTTTTGACCACTTATTCCTAAGGTTAATCATCTTTGCTTTTTCAGACCAATGTTCCAAAGAAATTTTAGAGTGAAGTGATTCTTAGTGCAACACATCTAATTAATTGTATACCTTCTCAGATTCTCAATTTTCAATTACCATTGCAAACATTTCGAGGTCTATATCCCACCTCACATCTGGAGTCACAAATTCGTCTCAAAGTTTTCAATTGTGTAGCTTTTGTTCATGTCTGTTCTCAATTCCATGGTAAAATTGATGCTCTTGCATTTAAGTTACCCTGTTTAGATATTTAACCAATCAAGAAGTCTACAATTACTTATCTCCCACTACCTCCAACTTTTATAATATCATAGATGTTACTTTATTTGAAAACGTTCCTTTTTGAATAACACAAATGAATTACAGAATTACGATTGGTCATCACTCATCACTCATCACTCATCACTCATCACTCATCACTCATCACTCATCACTCATCACTCATTAAACCGAATTTACCATCCTCCAATATATCTCTCCTTGTTTATCTTCTCCTTCTAATACCTTTGAGGTTGAGACGTAATCCAAAGTATGTCTCCATCAACTCCTTTGTTGAATAAATCTCCTATTGTGTATCGTAAACATCTTTGTTTCGATGGTGATGCTCTCAAAGTTCATAAAAAAATAAAAATTCCTCATATGCCCGTACTAAATCAACAAGGTCAAGTAACTCTGTTTTGCTAGCCGGCCTTACCAATATACACGATGAAACGTATTTAATACTGACACAAGTTGGATCTTACTATTGCACAAAGAAAAGGTGTTCGATCATGCACTCGACACCCTATTCACAACTACATTTCTTACACAATTCTGTCTCTATAACATCCTTAGGTAAGATCGCGATTACCAACTTAGTTTGTAAGGCTCTAAGGATAAAGTGGCACAAAGCAACCTAAGAAAAGAATAAAACACTTTTCTTACGAAAAGGAGATTGCGGAACGCAAATGGATATTCATAGTCAAACAAAGGGGCACGGACGTGTTGATGGACATAAAGCTTAACTAAAAGTAGACCTTTATTCATGTGGCGAAGCTTAAACCAATTCATGTCTTATTGTCCACTCTTCTAACTTAACCCAAGAATGCCTTTTTATATGAGTTCTAATTAAGGAAGTCTTTATGAAACTAAGGATACACATGGGAAGGTTTGCAAGCTCAGACTAGGATAATCTGAAATTAAATTGTCACCTATAGCATGGTTCGACAAACTCACAAAGGTCCTTAAGATGGATAATCCTAGACAAGGTCGACCATACCCGATCATATTGTATTATTTAGTGTTTTGATAGTATACAAATCATGAAGGAGAAATAAAGAAGCTTAAGATACTAGTGGCCAAGGAGTTAGAGATTACACACTAATTTCTAAAAGTTTCTTGGGAACGGAAGTGGCACGAAGCAATCAAGGAATCTCAACTCTCGACGCAAGTATGTCCTAGATCTCTTATACGAGACCGGTGTGATTGGGTGTGAAACTCCTGTGCACGAATATAAAAAAAAAGTAAGTATTATCTAATCTGAGAATTACTAGTCTTAGCATATTGGTACACTATCTCGGCAAACCTTAGATTATCAATTCCTCCGATACTAAGCTATTCCGCGGAGAAGCAGGAAAATCATTGTGTCTTCTTACAATCATATCAAATTCTTCATTTGCAACATAGTTCTCTTAACTTTTTCTTTATTCATCAATTAGAGACGGTTTTGACTAATACAACAAGATATGTATACGATGACCAGGAAATAGCATGTCAATGCCACCAAACTAATAGCAAACTACATATAGTTTAGGATACATTTCCATGAGAGAAAGGTCTCTTAAACTTTTCACGTACTTCTTCAAAAAAAAAAACTAATAGCAAACTACAGAAAATAAAATTATAATATATAAAGGGACGTGGAGGGCATGCAAGACAAAGACAAATGGCAAACATCTTTATTGACCTAATGCAAGAAATAATTGCACAAAGTTGGAACAATCCATCAAAAAGGTGGGCCGAAACTTACATGCTCCTTCAACAAGGACCTTAATCCTCTTGTTGATTGAGAGATAAATGCATTGCATGAGCGTTTGACTTTTCCCGTGCCTTCAACAGCAGTGAAAATCACCACAAACTGTGAGGTGCAAACTGGTAAAATTATTTCAAAATAATGATTAGTACATAGAACCAAGAACAAGATAAAGACAGAATGTGAAAACACATTCTATTTCACATTCTAAGAGGTGAACACACAACCCTAAGCTAATAGAGCCCATTTTTTAGAAAATTGCCATTATGGAAAAAATCTAACAATATTACGGACACTTGCTTTATGCATGTTGAAACTGTGAGGCTTATATACAGCCATACTCAAAGCAAACAATTTTACCTACCACTGTTTATTTCAATCGAAGTAGCCACGTCAGCGATTCAGCCCTTATAATCCAACAAATTTGTAATGGAGTCAACAATTTTGCTATGAATGGGCAGCCATCAAGCTTAAGTATGAAGTAGCTTATGTACATTGCTTTACAACAGAAAACGCATTCTCTACTCCCTTTTTCGAACTAATAAGTAGACTGTTGACTCGTTGAGTATAAACCACCCAGAAACCATACACTTAGGTGTCCTTATCTCAGAAATTATGTTTCTTAAGAGAAAATTTTGAAGTAAAAAACAAGTGTATCTCAAAAGACAGCACATAAGGAATAAGCTGGCACCGGCTCTACATTTTATGCTCTTTTCAACTTAGTCTTGCTGAAATTAATTTATTTTCACTGAACTTGTATTTGTTGAAACCAACATCGTCTTACTAAATTACACTTATTTGAGGGCACTCATGCTGCGCGGTTGCACGCTCACTCTATTTTGAACTAAATTTTTTCGTTTTCTAGGAACAAGTCCACTCTAGATTTCTCGCTTGTTCTTCCGAACTAACGAACCCCAAAACACTCTTTTCCTTCCCCTGATCCACCTCCGTCATATCATTTTTTCCTACCTCTACTTCCGTCCTTCCCAAGCCTTTATTAAACCGCACCACGAGCAACTCCTCTCAACGATATATTGACAAGTATAGCAGCATACCTGGTGGCAAGAATCATACCACATCCCAAAACATCAAGATGTTCCTGAGATTAAATAATACCTCCTTTCTAGAGGCAAAAGGAACTCCTAGTACATAGTGGAAGTGAAAGCTTGGCTCATAAAAATTAACAGCATATTATCCTCCTACATGCGTAGCAGCTTGATACATGAGGATGGATTGATCTAAATGACATCAAACAGATATTTAAGTGCTACAATATTCTTACATTCCAGAATCAATTTGTACACCTCAATACTATAGCATCTGAAGAACTGGAAAGCGATGAGGAAAAGCAAGAGTCTGATCCTTACCGTAGAAAACATTGCACCCACTCTTCCGTAGCAAGTAATAGAGGCTGCTAAAGGAGTCCTCCCAAGCTAGTTGGCGATTATCTAAAAAGTCTCTCTCAGCTGCAAATGTAATGACATTATTGATACCTTGTGTAAAGAGGGGATAGTGCAAATAATTTCAAATCATCAAGACTTGACTACTCAACTTAATATGGGCACACTCACCTCCTCCTGTAGAGGAGATTAATACTGATATTACAGAAGCTGGCAATGAAGACTGGGGGTATATCCATGATTGAAAATTATAAGAAGCTGGAGTATTTGAAGCACAGCTAACACTTTCATTACCAGAGCAGCTAAATTTAGATGCAATAGAGGTAATTCCAGTGTAAGTGCCACCCATAAATAACCTGTGAAATCTGAATGCAATTTTGTGACACAATCAAGTCAGATACCAAGAGAGATATTCTAAAAGGACAAAGCTGCTCCTGCATAATATACATTCTTTTGCCAGCAATGTCAAGAAAGCAGGCAACGTTGACAAACATCCTCTAACAATTATACTCATCTCAGAAAATCATGAAATCATTTCACCTATTCCTCTATACATTTTTGATCAGTGCTTCACCAAAGAGAGACATCCAAGTCTAGCCTGGCCTGGCCATTCAATCAGTGCACTCTTTCACATTACTTAAGTCCACCAAGGTATCAAATTTTGTTAAACTTCCTTATTTTTATTACATCAATTCCACAACCCATGCCATATAGATCCTCATCTTATTAGAGAATTATTCATAAGCAACAGTGCTAACCTGCAGATTAAAAACACTTCATTCTCAACGAAAAATCCAACAACTGATCAGAAATCACTTGTGAACAGATGAGTTCCTCTAGTATGGCAACAACTGATGATACCACCCTAAAACTATGAGTATCTAAGTCAAACGCAAACATAGGTGTATGTTATTGACCAATAACAATGTTTATCCAATCCACACTACAATATAATCAACTCAATATAATAAACTCAATAGTCCCTAGACCAATGCGGCATGGAAAAGGACCCCCATCCACAAAAAACGAATAAAAGAGGTACCACCAACTTTCATCGCGGCGTTATGTAATGGCATTTCGCCTAACGGCAAGTTCTCGTTACGTAAAGTAATAGCCGAGTTTTGTTTCCATGGGTACCACCACCCAGAGACCTCTTATAAGGGAACAATCTACTAATCAACATGAAAGGTCCATGGGAAATTAAATTTAAAAAATGAATCATTTGAAAGAAGGAAATCTCACAATTCTAGCAAGAAATCATCTCCAGTGACAGAATTACAATTCATTACTAGGCTACTGGCCAAAGAAATATCTCAAAGATGTACAACCGTTACAGTTCACTTGGGGGATAACCAAGAAAATTTGTGAAATCTATGCAATGATTGTTTGGGGAATAGATAAAGTTATTTGGAGAATAGATAAAGTATGAGAGATAATGTTTAAAAAGTAAAAAGTATGGGTTGGTTGGGTGTTTAATATAAAAACAAAAGGACAAGTGGGTCCAAAAGTATGGAAAAGTGGAATAAGAGATGTGAAAGTTTACCAAAGATAGTAAAAGTGAAAGTGTAACAATTAAAAAAACGTTCTAAAAAGGAAAGTGTAACAATTAAAAACAAACAGAGTGAGTATTTCTTACCCTCTACAGGTGAAGAAGACACTATGCGCATTGCTGTTTTCAGAGTAAAATCAAGAGGAATTTTGACTCCAGGAATATGTATTTCTGAGCAATAATGCCCGAAAGATGTAGATTTTACATCCCCAGACTTTCCAGCTGAGCTTGATGGGGAGCAGGAACCAGAAGTCTCGTGAGCAGCTAGTCCTTTCAATGCTTTGTCCTAAAATATTAAAGGTTATTTAACTATGTAAAATGGTGCTTGAAAACCGTAATAGCATAAGCAACCATAACAATACCACATCAACTGTTCCAAGCTCTGCAAATCTGTCACTACCTAGTGAAAGCTCGGCTACACTACGAAACCTGTTCGGGTGCCTTTCTCTACCAGTTTCACACTGTCGTAAAACATGGTCAGTGGGATTTGCAACAGATACACTTGCACTGCCAGAACATCAAGGACAACAAAAAAAATAGTCAATAAAAAAGTTGTGCATACACATATCCTATTGAAAGAGCTAAATTACCCAAAAGAAAAAAGGTGCTCTGTGATATAAGAAAGTCATACCCATTAAGCTCTTGATGATTCCCTGGGGGTCAGTTGTGAAGAAAAAGGACCCTTTAATCCAGTCTTCTCCTGAATAACTTGATTTTCCTATATACAAGAGAGCAAGGTACAGAAAATAGTGAGATAGCAGTGAGCAGCAGCACATACATTACAATCAGGCATCCAGAACAACAACAGCTCCTGATTTCCACCAAACCATAACAACAGAAATTAGTGCACACATGGCAATCACCTTCAAACTTGATTTTCCAGAGAGCACGTTAAACCTGCTGGTTGGTTTTCTAGCAGGATATACTTCATCTAGCCGCTTGTCTATGTATCTTGTATTCTTTCGGGCCTTGAGTCTTACTCTTTCCAGGATCCACAACATCTGTATTTCTTGAGAGAAGGCTATCAATCTTTTAGTATTAAACCTTAGCAATAGAAATCCTCAAGATAGACCAGAAAAGAAAAACAGAAGAGAGTAGATAACAAACAGAAACTAAAACGAGTAAGGATGAATATACTCTGAAGCAGCAGAAGATTCATGTGCAAGATCCACTACTGTTCTTCTCTTTAATTGCTCTCCCTGTCGTACGGATAAAAAAAACCATCAAACCATACATCCATAATTTGTGTACAATTTTGCATACTAAGAAGACTTCGCTTGAATTTCTTGAAAGTAAACTATTTGACAGGAAGGAAAATGCTTTAAAATACAAGCAAAATACAGAAGTTCCTAATTCTTTTTCACAAACCAGTGGAGCAACCAATGATGTAGACATTTGGATATGCTCAGTCCGAATATAGATAGATGCTATGACGTGAAACCCCAAGAGACTCGATGTTTGCCCTAGGAGCTTCAAAGTTCAATGTTTTCTTGGGTGTATGTCAGACACATTCTTCGAAACAATGTTTTGGGAGTGATAGAAACATTGGTTACAAAATGTGTTTTGAAAAGGCATTCAGCTTATTTCCCCCCCATTTCCTTAATGGGTGCTAATGCCAAACCAACGGTGGTTTTATGAGTAACCATATTGTAGACTACAGGAGGACGGCGAAAATATGGTCGATCGAACAATGCCGTAGCCAAGTTTACGGCGACTACCGGGTTTGGATAAAAGAGATACATTTAAAGACATTAAGAGCATGTTTGGATGGCACGTTTTAACTCCTTGGAAAGGGAGTCATTCTCCCACTCCCCCTGTTATTGTTATTGTTATTGTTTGTTTCAACAAATCATATTTTCATTCCATTTCTCTCATCTATATAATTACCCTTAAATGAAACCCTCCTCGTCCCTAAGATAAGAAATACCATTCCCTCCAAACCTCTCTCTTTCAACTTATGGACAAGCACTGTGAAGAAGCTCCCTTCCTGCCAACAACCTCTGCGGCGGGGAACCACCCTAACCCAATGGATTCAAATTTCAAACAACTCAACTGCTGAGCCCAAAAACAACCCTAAACATGTCATTTTACCTTCTCTCACTAGATTTTCTTCCAAGTAAACAAACAAATGAAAAGTGAATTTGCATGAAGGAAAATGGTCCCTCCCCCATACCAATCCCCAAAGAAAGAGAAGAAATAATAGAAGTAAGAGTAAGAGAGTTGGGAAGAGAATAAGAAAAGTGAGAATGGAAAGAAAAAAGGAAGGAAGGTTACTCTGAGTTGAGAGGGCGTCTTTCTCTTAAGAGGAAGGGGAGCATTAGCATTCTGAAAATGAAGTGGATCCATACTCATACTTGCTTTCGCTACTTCACGCCATCCTCTTTATATTCCCCCCAATATTACAGCCACCCCCTGCCTGCTCACTGCTCACTCACTGCAACCTACAATCTGCAATCTGCAATCTGCAATTGACCATTATACAAAAACAAATAAACAAAGAAACATAGTTTACTTGACCTTCTTCTTCTTCAATTGACTTAAATCACAAACAAACAAACAATCTAAGTTACCTGAATAAGTTAGGTTAGGGTTTTAAAAATTGAGATAGAATTCACCCCCAAATGAGAGATTTAGGGCGAATCTGGGTATAGAAAGAGTGGTGAGAGGAGAGAGAGAGAGAGGAAGAGGAGGGAGGATGAAGTAAGATGAAAAATTGAAATGGGGGAAAAGGTGGGAAGTAACAAGTAGGAGTATTGTGTATTTTGGGTGTGTAGGAGATTCCTATTTTTACCCATTTGAATTCCTATTGCTTTCCCATTTCATTTCCCTCCCGCCTGCTTTTAGTCCTCATTAGGGATGGCAATGGGCCGGATCCGGGTAGGCTCCTCCAGGACCCAGATCCAGATCCGTGCCTAGGACCCGGACCCTGCCCAGATCCGACGGGTAATGAAATTTTGAGGACCCAGATCCAGATCCATATGGATCCTACGGATGGATCTGGGTCCTAAACGGATCTTGCCTATTTCTTGCCTTTTGTACACCCATCAAACATCATAAACAAACTTAGACATGAGATGATAAACAATCAAATGAACTTAACAAAAACTCAAACATGATAAACAACATCATAAAAATGCAAAAATCATGAATCAACATCTTAAAAAAATGGTGGCTGGCTGGCGAAAATTAATAAAAGAAATAATTGAAAAATCAAAATGAGCGAAAACTCAAAACGCAAAAACTCAAAATAATGAATCAACATCATAAAAAAAGGAGCCAAAACGAAGTAAAAGAATAAGCTTCATTGGTGGCCCGCTGGCTTATGAAAACGAAAACAAAATGGGCGAAAACACTGAACAGGAGTATT